>OY829914.1:126456165-127784915 GCA_963691935.1 Nephrotoma guestfalica | reverse complement strand
AAGTTTGGATCCGCGAGTTTTATATTGGCCAAACTTCGTAGATCGCCCAATCCTGTCATCGATGGTTGATATGATGATATCTTTGGTACTATAAGAACTTTTGCTGTGGTCCTATAGTTATCATCCTGGAATCTGGATTTAATGCGTATGCTCGAAATGCCCTTTGAAATCCCTGACGTAACATCGTTTAGTCCTTGAATCCAGATTCGACCATTTTCCTTTTTTAAGCCGAGTCGTTGAAAACAGTCCTCGGTTACGAAAGATGTTTGTGATCCGGAATCCAAAAGCGCACGACACCGTTCCCAATCTCCATTATGACGTTCTACTTCCAATTGTACTGTGGGAAGAATTGTATTATTTAATAAATTGGCATGGGCACACTTAGTTTGGTTGGAGCTACTTGCAGAGGTTTCTAAATGTAAAATGTCATGATGTTTTTTCTGGCACAAATTGCATCTTCGCCTCGATTTGCATTGAAATACCAAATGGTTATTTTTTAGACAATTGTAACATAGTGAATTTTTTTTTACATAGTCTCTTCTTTGTTGAATCTCAAGGTCTAAAAATTTAACACAATCAGTTAAATTGTGTTCTTTACCACAAAATACACAGTTTGCAAAATGCACAGTGTGAATTGTCTTTAGGTGTTGCGGTTGTTTTGTAGGTGATCGGTTTCCACGGTTTTCTTGCTTGATTCCTTGTAAGGAATCCATTCGTTTCATTAAGACTGATAATAAATTGTCTATTGTAGGATATTCCAGCTCCGTTGTTTCCAATTTCCACATTTGTCTCGTTTCGGGATCCATCTTCTGGGTAGCTATGTAGATGAGCCATGGATGTCGACTCTCTGCTTGCGTACCAAGCGCCTTAAGACCACGTATCACTTCATCGCACGTATCGTGTAAGCGTGCTATAGATTGTGCTGTCGCTTGATTCACAATTGGTTGATCGAAAAATGTTTGCACAAACGACTCAACAATATATCGTTTTTTGTCGTACCTTTTACACAATTTCTGATATGCCTCAATGTAATTAGCATCATTTATTGGAAAATGACGAATAAGTGCTAATGCTTCATCTCTTAAATGTCCCTTAAGTAGCTGGAATTTTTGGGCAGGCGACAGGTTTGGATTCTCGTGCACCGTCGAACCAAACAAGTCATAAAACGATTGCCATTCCTTAAAATTCCCATTAAAGGGGGGAATAGTAATACGTGGTAGACGAAAATCGCTAGACGCCGACTGTGTCGTATTGAGTGATTGATCTAAGTTTGACACGGGTGGACTCACATTCCTTTTACGTATGGCGCTCTGTAATTTAGGAACGATGCTATAGTACTGAGCATCGACGGTTTCAATATCAGTCTGCACTACATCCGAAATTTCAATCATTTGATGCTCGATATCAACGAAATCTTTATATAGTTGATTAATTTTCTCTAATCTGACCGTTAATTCATCTACACTCATGTCGTCCTTAATTGTACGAACAAAATTTTCGAGTCTTGTAATTTGTCCTTTAACATATGTTCTTTTTCCTTTCAGAGCCTCCATCTTTAAATAGCTGATGCACAAATTTTCACTATCGACAGAACACTATAATTTACTACACAGTAACACGTGGGAATAAGAAAGAACGCTCGAGAATTCACTAATAGTTCTATTAAATTATATCAACTTAGCACTATGTTAATGTTTCAATTTTCACTGGCACTCAAATAAGTATATTTCACGCGAATTTAGGAAAGTTCGCTCAATATACGATGTAACTACTAACTTTTCACTAAATGATTTGCTCGACTATATTAATCTTATAGTTTATGTAATTTAGATGATTAAATATAATTGAGAACTCAAAAAAAAAACTTTAATATAGTTTGTGTAACTTTATTGATAATAATATAAAATAAATTGATACTCAATGCGTTTTTCTTTTCTGGATGCTTCCATTCCATGTGGTTTTGTCTGTATTTCATCAATTCTGGATCGTAAACAGCTATCCGGCTCGAAGGACCATAAAATGAACGGATGTGTACTGATTCCAATATGAAATTTAGACGAAAAACAATCAACAAAACTACTGTGGTATTAATTCGATATAATACTCTTTATCTTTTATTCACAAATAAATTTTTATTGGAAACTTTGATGAAGCTGCTCTGCGGTCACAAAGTAAGTGAACGAGAAAAGTAAAAATCATCAGCTTGAGCTTATCAGCGTATAAAAAATCGTTAATCTAAATTCAAATAACTATGCTGAATACTTGTGCTGACAATTATTAGTTAAACTATTTAAACATAGGGCGCTACTTTATAATATCAACTGCCGATAAAACAATTTCCTACATTATCATGAATGCAAATGACAATTCTAAATGTCAACAGAACAGCTGCTTTCAATCAACATCTTTAGGTAAGTAAAATTAACAAATTCATAATAACTAATTTACAATTTTTTTTACCTATTATAGACAAATATTGGAAATAAATCAAAATTATTTAGCTATATATTTAATAGCTAATGCAAAAAAATAATTAAGGGAATTCAACCTCAACCAAATATAAGATAAGTAACTTAATTACAATTCATTTTGTTTACATTAAATTATTCCATGATTTTCTTTTCAGATTCTGATCCTGAACAATGTTGCTTGGACCAGATTATTATCCAAAGTTCGTATTGAGTGACATTATAAAAGGAAATCTAGAACAACCAATTGCACAAAAAACAGAATTAGGATGGATTGTGTTTGGAAAATTCACAAGCTCAAGTATCCAGCCTCACAACATAAAATTTATGATATTGTATATCGATTTAGAAAACCAGCTCAAGAAGTTTTGGGAAACTGAAGAAGTTCACGTAGAGTAGAAACTTTCCAGTGATGAACAGGGATGCGAAGGCACTTTCAAAAGAACTACACAAGATTAGAAAATGGTGCATACCAGGTCGCATTACCTTTTAAAAGCGACGATTTCATATTAGGTTAATCCAGGAAAAAATCTACAGCACGCCTTCTTGAAGTGGAAAAACAGCTAAATAAAAACCCACAGATGAGGAATGAATACAGAAACTTCATTGCTGAATACATCAATTTGGATCGTATGGTAGAAATAAACCAACGTGATGATGCAGGTAGAAACTATTTTCTACCACACCATACACTACTCAAAGATGATAGCTCAAAAACCAAGCTCAGAGTAGTCTTTGACGCTTCAGCTAAAACGTCAAATGGAATATCGTTAAATAACCTGATCCACACCAGCCATACAAAACAACAACCAATCGTAGCGATATTGTTACGCTGGAGGAAACATAAGTGTGTGTGAAAAGATGTTTAGACAAAAAAATCAGCCCTCCAGATCAAAGCTACCAGCTGATACTATGCAGAAACGACAAAGGCGCAATCAGCACGTACAAGCTGAAAACTGTTACGTATGGGACAGCCTCGGCTACATATCTAGCCACAAGAGTCCTACGTCAGCTAGCGCAAGATGAGGGCCATACATACACGGAAAGTGAAAGTGAAAAGTGAATCGTATTTACATTCGGTTTGCACGGAGTTTAGTTTCTCTCTTGCCCAATTGTGTTTCGGTTAGCACAAGATATTTTACCAACCCGCAAATTTTCAGTAATAATAAGTGAGAATGGCCACTTGGAGTTATTATGAAGAGATCGTGATAACTCCAAGTTGCCATTTCCACTTTTATTATTATAGAGTCGAACACTTTCCACTTTACGCCATGGTGCCGATTGAATTGTTGCTTCAATTTCGTATTGCGTTCTATTGGATGTTTGGCCCTTGGTTTACATAAGTCCAATTTCGTTTTCATCGGTCGCCTAATCATCAGTTGAAATCTCACAAATACGAATACGCTCGTCCTTTCTATTGATAGCTACCAACAATGCAGCGAAATTCTAGTAACAGATCGGACTGATTACTCCAAGTAATTGTAATCTCCCGAGCTCATTATCAATTGCTGCAGCTGCGGCGAAAAACACCGGACGTCTATTGCGGCTTTACTCCCGCCTTTAGTGTCTAAGATGCCGGAAATTTTGCTTAATTTCCTCGTCAATTTTTGTTATTACCTTTTGCTCATTTTTATTGTAGACGCTCGCAATGGCCAAACTCCAAAGATCTAGAGGTTCCATCCGATCACTTCCGAGCACGTTTAAATTTGAATTTGCTACAAAACGGGATCCTAGCTGCTTCCAGTTGCTCTCGTAGATAATCGTGCAGCCAGGCTCCGGCATCGAGAAACAATTTCAACTTTGTTGCTCAACAAAGTTTATGATTTGGACGGATAACACGCTTACAGCAAGGCTTCTATGTGGACTGAAGTTTCGTCGTCTTCCACGCAAGTGTCGTGTTCATGCAGATGACACACATTAAATTTCCTTATGACGAAGCTGCTTCCAATCAACAGTCTTTCTCTCTAAATGGCCAATACATGTGAAAATTAATTTATCCACACTTTCAACACGAAAACTTCGCTTACGGTGCCTCTTCTTTTGGCGTTCTGTTCCTCCTTTTGTTTGCAATTTGTCTTAGATTGTTAAGCTTTCTATCATTATCGAAGTAATAGGAAATCTTGAAACGACCTGCGTTTTAATTTGGCTACAATATATTGTGTCGTTTCGCTCTAATCGACCTTCGAAACATGTTCCAAATTCAGTCGATATAGCATGCATCCTAAATGTAATTTACTCATTATTAATGCATTAGTGTGATGTTTTAAGACCCGTTGCTCAAATCTCATCTAATTTTGTCAATAAAAATGTTTAAAGTTTTGTTGCAAATTTGCCTTATGGTTAGTTATACCGTTTTCTCGATGTATTTTTTTTTTTGGATTTAGATTGTTAAATTTTCGATCATTATCGAAGCAATTAGACATTTTGAAACGATTTGCGCTTAAATTGGGCTACGATATTACGATATATCTTACTGTCAAAACGTAATTTACTCATTATTCATGCATTTATGTGAAGTTTTAGTTACTAAATCTCATCTTATGTGGTTTTATTTAATTTCTTTCCCATTTTAATTAATTTAAAATAATTCCCGGGAAGTTATCCCTGTGGTAGAGAGTACGCCTACAATTCCATCACAGCACCCACTGCTTGTCGTAAGAGGCGACTAAAATGGTTGGATCGTTGGGCTGCACCCACATTCTTAAAACTTTTTTTTGCTTTAATAAGAGGTTCGATATTCTAAATATTTGGATTTTACTCTTACGAGGATGTTTATTTTATAAATTGAGAGTTGCTCATCTGCAATTTAAGGTAGACACATATGATCAGCACAACTGTGGTGATTGATTGTGGCATCAAGGAAGGGAAGTAGGAAATTTTGTTGTCTCTCGAGTGAGGAAATTGACACACGAGGCCGTAGGTCAATGGACGATATTTTAATGGTCATGTGCTGATATGTTAAATGGTTCATTGTAAATTAATTTTTTATTACATGTCCGCCGAGAGGTTTTTGTATGTACATTTGAAAAATTGTTTACAATTTTGTATGAAATGTTTTCGATTTTTATAATTGGATTTACCATACTAATCTAATTTGGTCCCTGGGGAGTGTAATGCTGCATTCTTGTGGTTTAAGTTTGTGCTAGGCTGTACTGATGAATTTTGCTTTCGAAAAAATATTTTTTGTTAGGTTATTTAAAGAAGCAATTGTTGAAGAGCAAAACCATCGTTAACCATTAAATCTATTATTTACCCTTTTTTCAAGTAGACTAGAATTGTGTTGTCTTATGCCATGCCATTGCCAGGTGTCAACAATCGGGTCGTTCCATTCACAAAAAAAAATACATTTCCTATCCTTCCCTCTTGATATGTGTAAACAGGCTGTAGGAATATGACCGGCGTTATCCGCCATATATTGTCCATTACTTGATCCTACTGTCCAATCAATCATTCAATCAATCAATTTTAATTTTTAACAATTATTCCGAAATTCAGTTGGTGCCTGACATTCATTAACCGACATTATTTTTTCCGGAGTTCATTTTTTCGTTATTATCCTGCACAACCTTAGCTACATGGATTGCTACATACGCAAAGCAGCTGGTCTTAAATGTTATAATGAATCATAATGCTGAGACAATAACTAGACTTTTTTTTAAATTTTGACAGGTTTTATACGGAGGTTTTTATTGAAGTTTGCTTAGGGATCTTTAAGTTTCTTACATGAAATACCAAAACTAAGTCAGCCATGCATATACAAATTTGTACTAAAACCGAAACGGATCGCTTAGATTGACGTCTAAGAGGATCAGTTTGGTAAGTATGTTAGGCTTCAAATTATTTCTTATAACTTCTTTTTTATAATTTATTTATACCTTAGCAGTTGATTGTTGTTTAGAATTAAGTTTAATAATAAAACTTGTTTTAATCAATCAAATATTTTTATTATTAGTTTTGGAACACACACCCTACAACGCTCCACTTTTGTTGCTTTCATGGAAGCAGGGATTCTTAAAATTTCATTTTTTATAACAACCAATGGCGGATACCAAATGAGAAATATTCATGTTCCATGAATGTATACCAGTCAAACACGAGTCCAGACTATTGGAACTACAAAAAAATCAATGAACGTGAGTCTTGGAACCAGTGATGTTTTAATATTTAAAGGAAGAACAATAAGACACACATCTATACGTTATAACAGTTACAAGGTCAGTGAGAGACATGATATGTTTATTCCATCATTTCATTTTTCACAAATAGTGAGTGCCCGCAAATCGTCATATTCTGTTCATAATAATATTACATCACGAAATATTATCAAGCTGGAACAAGAAATGAGTCAAAACCCATTAAGGCGATCTAACGATCTTAACTCTCGCGCATTTGGGACTGTCGGAATATTAGAATAAATATGAGGGAGACACGCATATTCGTCGCTGTCGCTTTTAGACTGCACAGTGAATTTTCTTTGTTTACGCTTTTAATTTTACTTCAAATTTTTATTTCTAATAAATTGCCCTCACCTGCAAATTATCAAACTCAGTACACTTTCTAAAATAGAAATAGGAATTCTAAGCTAAAGCAATCTATTGAGCAGTATATTGACCTATAGAAAATAATTCTCGTAAAATAGCTTCTGACTTCACAAAGCATAAATTCCTTTATCATATTTCCGTTGAACATTTATTCAATCTAAAGCTCCGTTATAAACTATATTTTTTTTACTACATCCTATACACTGTATTCCATTCAACTATACAACAAAATAATTGATTGCAATTCGATACCGATACAAGAAAACACTGTGTGTTCAGAACAAACAAATCGTTAAATCAGTCTGTAATCACTAATCATCAATCAGCACATTGACTATAAAACTACGAATATATAGTAGCGAACTACTTAAATGAATCGACTTTTCTTGTCCCTCCCTCCAAAGCATTAAAAATATTGTGTTAGTTTTCTACACAACAAAAAAAAATGTATTATCCACCCGCCACCCATACACTTTTCGTAATATCTAAATCAACAATGTGAAAAAGCACAACTTTGCTATAAAACGGAATATTTTTTTTATTTTTGTGAAGGTGATGAACTCATTTATCAAATTTAACCAAAAGTTTTTTGATTTTTCAGTAAACAGAGGGAAAATAGTTTTTTCATTAGGGTAGGTTGTGGTCGGTTGAATTGTTATACACAGTACACGATTGTATATGAGGAAAAATAATATAAAAATGTGGGTGGATGACAGTCTCGTTTTAACATTTTCTTGTATTTCGGTCTCGTATTAATTCCAATTTTTTATCGATTCCTCCTCTATACCTAATCATGGTAATGCAGTTTTATATTTTGATTCATCATCGTATAATAATCAGCGCCTGCCTGATGATGTTCTGGGTTGTTCGCGTTTCGTTGTTATGTTTTATAATAAATCGCCAAGTAATTATTGTTTATTATTTATTATATGTGATGAAGTTCTTTCACCTTATGTCATTTTCATTTTAATGCATGCATAATATTTGTGGTTTTCAAATCGCGAGATAAACACAATAAACATGAATAGACACAAATTTTGGATTGCGAGACACACAAAGGCTAAGAACATAATGGATTTGTATGCAAATTGTGTTCTAGAGTGGTATGCACATTGTGCACCCTTTAATGATTTTTACCTGATAAAGATTTCTACGTGGCATTTACGTTTGATTTGTACGCATGAACTATAAAATGTCATTTTAGTTTATTGCTGTGAAATTGGGTTAAGTGTGCACACAACGAAGGGAATATGACACATTTTTCTGGTTTAGTTCGAAAAACATTTTATTTCCATTGTTTGTGTGGTTGACTTTCGATAAGCACACACTATTCAAACAATACCAACAACAACAGCAACAACAAAAAAATTTATTTCACATTTTTATCAGTTGAATTTTTTTTGCTTCTTTTTTTAACTATTATAAATATTAATTTGGCTGAAAAAATTTAAAATATTGCTATAGAGGAAGTGAAATATTATGATTATCTACACTAATTACAAAAATGATTACGATTACGCAAAACAAAGCGACTTATTGTTAAACACTTAAAACTAGTATATTGTGCATTCTGGTTGGGCCATATGGCACACGTTCTACCTACATGATTAATTTATGATGAGTAAATGGAAGTTTTTAGATTTTAACGAGTAAGTTTGATTTGATAATCACGTACAACAATTCATTTGTAATTACATTTTGAAATGGTGAATGCTTATAAATAATAATAATCTGATTTAAATTAAATGATAGCAAGACATTATAAAATGATGTCGGAAGTGATTTTTATTGTACTTGGAAGAGAATTAATCATTTTATCCTATACTCGTAAATGGTATATAATTTTTAATGCGTTTTATTTTCGAGTTATCTAATAACAACTTTTAATTATTAAGTAAAAGTACTTTACAAATCGAGATGCTAATCAAAGCAATTAATCAAGTGTCGTGTGACTGCAAATTTATTTTTAGAGGTTTCATCAGAAATATTATTCCCTATTAAAAATGATTTAAATGAAACGGCGCAATTTGTTTAAAGTAATTGATGACGTTAATTTGTAAGGTTTCTGAAAGCTTCTGTATTTTACACACGAATGGGAGTTTAGTTCACTTCAGAGCAATTAATAATATACTAACCAACAAACAGAAGGGGGTTTAAATTTAAGTAAAACAAACTCTCGTTATTAGTTAATATAGAACCTTTTATATTAAACATTTACTCCGACGCCTTTGACGATGACGGCCGTGCACTCTTTGGATGCAATCTTTTCCTCAATGCCGTTTTCACAGAATTCACTAATTTGTACCACAGAATTCACTAATTTGACAACACCAAGTAGTTTATCGTGTTGAGATTAGTTAAACAACTCATAACCCGCGAGTATTGGGGTTTTGGCTAAATATGCAGATACCCAGTTCACTGAAGCGATACTCCACCGGCGTCGCTGGTTATTCATGATTTTCACACTTGACGTTTCTTTCGAGAAAAGCCAAGGATAATATGCCCATCTAGAACAAATGCCTTCCAATGAATATTTCTGTAGCTATGCAGTCTTCTTCTGACTTTTGCACCGTAACTGGCGGCGTTTTTCTTGATTATGAATCTGCTCGCTGCTAAAAATGATCGACCACGTCGTTCAAGATACTAGACGAATCATTTGGCGATATTTCTTTATCCGTTTCATCTTCATTGTGAGGCTGAGGAAGTGGTTGCGGTCAAGTTTGTAACTTTAAAGTACAAGTTTTTTCGATTTCGCCATATGGTTAGGATGTCGCAATCAACTGTTGTGAGGACAATGACTTAAAATCAGTCTTTTCAACAAAGCCGGCTGCCTTTATTCTAATCTTTTGCAATTTAATATAAGAAATACGATCACTTACACTATTTTGATTATGTTACTTTCTTTTACGAAATGTATTTTTATCATCTGATTACAATCGGTTTTGAAAATGAACACAACTATGACTCCCTGTCGGAGTGAAGGACTCACGACACTGGCGGTTCAATGTATATCGAACCAATAGTCCATACGTCCTCGGCTAGGCTACTGCGTAAGGTAGGACGTTAAAACGGCACCATAACAGATTGCAAAGTTAATAAGCAAACAAATTTAATGCAAAATATCTTTCTAATCGATTTTGAAACTTTTTCGTATCAGGTGAGGAATCTTTTTTAATTGTTTTATGTTTAATAAAATTATTGATATACATAAAATAGTTTTGTTATAGTATTTTTTTTTGTAATTCTGTTGGTATTGCGCCAAGCTAACGCCTATCCACCACCATTCTCATAGAAGGCCGAATCCTTGGATTCTCCCGAGGAGTGGGGCGAACCATTGCAAATAGAAAATTAAAAAATAATTAAAAACTAGAGGTCATTACAATCGAAGAGGGTGAACTGGTTACATAAAAAACGCTTCCTGTAGATGACTCTGCGTCTGGAAAGAACCGAAAAATTGATTCTTGTAATATGCTTACCAAAAACTTGATAACAATGTTGCCGAACCGGTAAACAACCAGAAATGATATGCAGTGGATTCAAACGAATTGAATAGAAAAGTTGGCTGTCTCCTGAACACAGCCAAAACTAGAGCAATCTCAACAATCCGATAAAACTCACAAAAAAACTGAGGAAAATAAAATGGGACCCACATACAAAACCGCCACCAGTAACTGTAAATAAAGTTCAAAACTATCACGATACTAACTCTTTCTTTTAATGGGAAGGGTAATACATGGGCCTCATATGAGGTCAAACGTATCGACCAATAATTGTAATAGTCAAAAAATTGTATTCATCCTGCCAGCCAGAGGAAATAAAAGAAAACTTACTTCTGAAAAATCTAAAAATCACTAAAGTTAAAATTGTGAAGAGAATAAATAAAAACCCATTTGACCTTTTTATTCTAACATTCTTTAAAGAAGAAGATTCAAGTTTTTTTATGAAATTAGATATTTCTTAAATATAAAGATAGAGAAACAAGCCCTAAATGTCAGTTATATGGACACACCCATTAATATCGCAACAGAGGCCCAAGATGCACCAAGTGCGCAGCAAAAACAAATATTATAAAAAAAAATGTAGAAAATAGAGACAATCTGTGTCTGTAAACTACGACTGGCAAGCTACGGCGGCTGTATAGTTGCCAAAGGACTTCAGAGGAGGTGAAATGAGACGGAAATAGTAAATGATTAACGTATAGAGCCAAGAAACTCAAAGGAAACGGAAATCAAACCTACATACCAAAGACATCAATGTACAGGCTCACAACGGTTCTGGTCATTATTGTCAAATGTTGCAATCAGTTTTAGATACAGTCAACGCCACAATTGTTTGTACTTCATACAAATTTCATAATGATCTAAGTAAAACGTAAAAATTTAGTTGAAAAATTCTATTTAACCCAAAAACTTTATTTGCCATTTTTCTTGTTGTTTAAAGATAATTCATATAAAAAAATAAAACTTAAAAAATTAATACAGTTAATTAGAAAACAAAGAAAATTAAAATGTCATAATTGTTTGTACCTCATGTCATTTTAATCTAAAACGTGTTTTAATCAATATTTCCCCCTTTACTAGAAATAACTTTTTGTAGACGGCTCGGAATTGAATTGACTAGATTTTCGATGATTTCTTTTGGAATTTGATCCCAAATAGTTTTTATTTCGGCAAAAGCTTCGTTGGACTGTCTCCCAATAACAATGGTCATCTTTTGCTTTAGGTAATGCCATATATTCTTCAATGGATCAATGGATTTAAATCTGAACTTTGAGGCGGCCAATCGATAGTTTTTTGCTCCAAATCTGGATGTTACTTTCTCAGGCAGCAAAATCAGATAACCGACGCAATTATAAGAAAAACAGCCCGGCTATGGCGAGTTGGCATGACAACACTGCGTGCATTCTTTTTCTGTTCTCTTTTGCAGTAGAATAGTAAAATTATTTGTCGTATGTACCGTCTAAACAGAAGCTAGACACGTCGGTCCATAATACATTGCGTCAAAACTTCGCGGGCTTAGTAAAATAACTGCGCGAAAACTTAAGTCGTTTTTCTTTATTTCATGCGTTTATAAAGGGCTTCTTTTTTATTAAGTATGCTTTAACATTAGCTTCACGAAGCCGTCCTCGAACAGTAGTTAGGCTGATTTTGGTTTGGCGGAGGTTATTTAGGTCGTTTTGAACGCACTTGAGGCTTTCCTGTGGATTTCGCTTTAATATTTTAACGATTCTATTATCCTTTTTGGTAGTTGTAGCTCATTTTCTACCCCTTTCCCGAATTCTTATGGCAGTTGTGCATTTTGGCTAGTTCTTTAATTGGTACTCCAGCAGAATACCCAGCAACTATCGCTGCTCGCACCTTCAATGGAATTTCCGTTTTTGTTGCCATTGTTTAAAATATGGATTGCACTAGTGTAGATGAAAATTATGACTAAATCAACACATGCAATATTCATGAAAAAAACGTGAAAAATCTAGTATTCCCGTTACGGTAGCCGTTGTTTTGCGTAGGTACAAACAATTGAGGCATTTTGTTTATCTTCGTTTTAGAATTACATAGACAGTTTTTTTAATTTCTATTCTTTTACGTGAATTATCATTAAATAACAAGAAAAATGGAAAACAAAGTTTTTGGATTAAATAGAATTTTTCAACAAAATTTTTACTTTTTACTTAGATCAGTATGAAATTTGTGTGAAGTACAAACAATTGTGGCGTTGACTGTATAATGGAGCAATACAAGTTATTTTAATTATGCAAAGACTCCGAAATGAGAAAACAGCGGCGGGATCACTCCATAAATAAAAGCATACAAATAAATAACATTAGAATACAAGCATGGAATCGCAATGAGCTATTACAACATCAGCAGGAATTGCCAATGCTCTTGGACTTTTGAAAATTGTTTGTCTAACATCCAAAACACGTTTCACGAAACAATCACATCACAAGTATATCACTAGGTCTACAATCCCAACTATATTGTACACACAGAACACTACAAGAAGCGGAAACGCTATAATAAAGGGCCTTTCAATAAGGACGCTCGATTTGAAACGTAAATAAAACAAATTGTTTGTGAAATATCAACTCAATTTTTTTATTTGAAAGAATATTTTATAGGATTATGTATGGAATATACAACGTGGTTCAAATGTTCACCGCAGCTTTGTTTGGCGGCACGTATTCGGCAAGTCCAATTTTCGATGACATTAGCCGAGTTCCATTGGCGTTAGCAAAGTACTTGTGAGTAGATGTTCAACGGAACGCAGTTTATTTATTAGAAGTAAAACAAGAAAACAAAAATTTTGATTAAGTAATTTTGAGTAGCTAGAAGTACGTGCGAGTAGTTTGCTAACGCCAATGAAACCCGGCTAACTTCGCATAATTCTGGCTGAATTTGCTGGATGGAATTCGTTATTTTAACGAAATAGCAAGTAACGGTTTACTCGCATAGACCTGCGATTTAAGATAACCTCAAAGGAAGAATGTCTAACAGTATTAAATCACACGATTTCGATGGCTAGTTCACGTTGCCGCCGCGCGAGGTAACCATAACCTTAAATCGCTCGTGCGGAAAGTACAGTTGAGGCCACAAGAAGTTGCTTATCTGATGTTAGCGTCTGTAGCGCTCGCAGTTGACGGTTGTGGCAATGCCAGTTCCGTTTTGGAAGGACCGGTGATTCCGCCAGACTAAAACCCACATCAAACAATGACTTTCCCGGGATGCATTTAAATCTGGTGTATCTTATGTGGATTGGTATCGCCCTAGATCTGATAATTATGGTTGATTACATATCCATTCAATAAAAAATGGGCCTCTTTACTAAAGATAATTTTTTGGTGAAATTTAGGTCAACTTCCAACTGCCCCTGACCCCAATCAGCGAACGCACGGCATTGTCTATGATCGTTTACCTTAAGTTCCGTTCCATTTACACGGATGAAGATCCAAGTCCCCACGAAAAATTCGACAAATTGAAGTCGCAGAAAATCAAGGTTCTTGTGAACGACGAGAAATTGACTGCCTCGGGTTTTTCCGTACACCCTCGAGTACAGCACCGACGTTTTCTGGCGGGAGTTGTAGCCACCAAACGCCGAATAGTCGACTGAGCAGGTTTTCCGAATAAAGCACTGATTTTGAAAATAAAATTTGCTGATTTCCACACTTTGTTAAATGCTATAATCTTCCCTGGTCATTTGCCATACACGAGTGAATAATTCACGACAAATCTTATTTCAATAATATGGCTGCTATAAACTAACAAATCTAGAGCGTTTCTATTGAAGGACCCATTAGTTTAAAATAAATATTTACCATTACGAAGCGCAAAAATTTGAACCAAAAGAAATAATATGAACTCAACCAGCATCAGCATCAATACCAAAAATCATTCACGCTTCGACCGTTTCTGCAGTTTATATGATATAACCTAAAGATATACGAGTATGAGGAGAGACTTCAATGCAAAACATACTAAATGGGGATCAAGACTAGATTCCAATAGAGGTAAAGAGCTCCTCAGAGCAATGATCAGCAAATGATCCTCTACTGGAAAACTAACTTTCTGGCTCGCAGATGCCAAGAAAATCTCTCTTTTTTATTTATTTAACCAATACAATTTAGCTATAAATTTCACACATTTTGAGCTCCAAATCTAATTTGTAATGCGACGTACAATCTATGAAAAAACCACAACCTTGTCCGATCACGACGTGATAACTGTCGAGCTTCGTCTTCTGTGAAAATATACGTTGGGTTATGCTTAACTTTTGTTTTATTTTACAGCTTGGGAGTCCCACTTTAATTTATCCATTAATTCAAGCTTTATAAATAGTTTGGCTTGGACGCCAAATGGCTGGGTTGTAAAACTTCCAGTATAAATGTTCCGCCATTCATGTTCACATTCAAAGAAAGCAAATACAAGTAACAAGCAAAAAGTTTCCGTATTTGCTGGCCATTTGGAGGAGACTTTTTAACGGTTGACGAGATAAACAGCAATAAAAATACAACGGCCTAAATAAAATAGAAGAGCTTAACATAAAACATGTGACTTTATTTCAACTAAAAACCGAAACTAAACAAATTTAAGTATCTGAAATGTTCCAGGTTATGACTTAATTATTGGATGAATTGAGAAAACCATTTCCAAAAAACGCTTGCGTAAATAAGTCCAAATAATTAATGCTGCTTTTAGACTATAAAATGTTCCACCTCAAATCTATAAACCGATATCGCTCTTCCTGTCACATCAAAAAAAGAAGAAGAGGCACAAACCTATAATAAAAGTGAAGTTGCTGAATTCAACTACCCGAATTTGGGGTTATATAAACTCACAGAACAACGGATGTTCCTCAGCTGCCGAATTTAAATTCTTAAATCCGACATTGCAGATCAACACTTTCTAGTCAAACTTGAAAACGAGTACTTTGATCTAAAAAGAATATCAGCAGGTATACCACAACGTAGCGTACTTGAACCTTTCTTGTTCAGTCTTTACACAAAAAATTTACCGAATAATCGAGGTGTAGCAGCAAAATTTGCAGATGATACAGCTATCATATATATAACAGTTGAAAAAGAACCGTATGCAAAACAAACTTCAAAATTCAGTTAACACAGTAAATAATCAACTTTTGGATTGTGCCAATAAGGCCAATGTACAAATGATACAAGGTTTAGTGAATGCCTCATGGTACATTAAGAACGATAACTTTTATAGGGACTTAAAAATGGAATACGTCATCGAGGAAATAAAGAAACAAGCAAGGGAACACGTACAGTGATCATCTCGACATAAAAATGGAGATATATCATATGTTGGACACCAACAATGGAGCGAGCAGGCTCCATATGCAAAATCCGTCGAAACTGGGCAGTTGTAATTAGAATAAGATTTTTTTTAAATGAGTAACCATCATCAATCAAAAAACTAATTTAAGATAGATAAATTACTGGGTAATCTCTGAATCAGTGGAGATATTGAATAAATAAAAAATACAAATATTTTTCAAAATATTTGTAAAAAAAAACGAAAAAGCTGTAATGGAAGTTGCCACATCCGGTAGATCGTTTTCGGCCAAAAATGACTGGAATCGCTCAATTTATGGAAAAAGATTAAGTATGAAGTTACCGATCAGTCTCTCCGTCTGGGCTGTAGAGAAGCAACAAACTTTTAGTTTGCGCAGTTTACACACATTCACGATGTACCGAATTGTAAATTTGCAAAATTCTCGAAGTCCAACATATTCAGGATTTCTACACTTTATTTTAACTACGTAAAAGTAGCCAAAATCTAGGAAAATCATTAATTTTTATCAACATTTTTAAGATTTGATTGAAATTTATGAAGCGGCCAAAAATTTTAAAACAAAGAATTTTAAATAAATCTGTCAATCTGTAATTTGCCTTATGAAACAATTGTGTTTTGAATCAAATCGGCCGTTACACCTATGTAACGACTGTATTCTTGAATCAAAGCACATTATTTTGTTACAGTTTATAATTTAGCCTTTTCTGGCTTTTACGACAATAATTAACTTAGATCATGATCCAACACGATCATATTCAATTTCTCCGCACACCATGTATAATTATCTTTTATACGAACAGGTACAAAATATGTATACTATCGTACACCAATTACCAAGTCAAAATAACAAAACCAAAACAAATCCAGCAAACAAGTAAAAGTATGACTCAACATGATCGATACATGTTGATCATGACTCATTTTTGTGTATGCACATAAAAACATAAATTATATACGAAAAATAAAATAAAAGAAATCATAAAATCACCGGAAGATGACCTGCTTGAGTATTCTATGCTTAACGATTTTTTTTTTGGTTTGTTTTTAATCAACCATCACAAACCACCCTTGCCTATTTCTCGTTTCGTCCGTCAGTCATCCAATTTTAGGTTTTATGTATGATTATTTATGTGAAGACCTGAACATGATAACAATAAAATCAAACAGAGATTTCACATAACACTTTTAGTTTTTGGATATATGCAAGTTGCGCACCGTTGTTAAATCAAGTTTTTCAGACCCTTTTCTGTCTGCCTCTGCATACAAAGTACGTTTATAAAATACGGTCCCAAGTAAATATAGTGTTTCGGTATCTCCAGTTTGGGTTATTTTTTGCAGGTGTTCTAATTTATATAATATGGGTTGTCTTCAGAGTATACAAATAATTGTTTGAGATTTTGTAAGTGGTACTGCATATGCATGTGCAATAAAATCACACATACACATGTTTTATTATGAACCTCGTTTATTATGACCTGTTAAATAAGATTCGTTCTTTCTTCTCTTATTTATTTACCTAAATTTTAAAGAAATATATACTATCATGTAGTACTGAAATTATGAATCATCGTTAAATAGATGACATGGAGAAATTAATCATGAAAGCATAAAAGTATGTATGCTTACTGGTATGTTGTGTCGGTACATAGTCATTAATAAAAATAGACGATGCCATAAAATTTAGTCACAGTCTGGAAATAAGGTGTGTAGCAATTATGATACATAAAATCACACTTGGTACAAAATCCACAATATATCAGATCTTCTTGGGTGATATATGAACATTTTTGCTTGAGCTCCGCGGCTATCCGAAGAAATCATATTTAGAAACTAATCAGAATTGATTGAATATGTATGATTTTTCCTTTTTAAGATAAAATCCTCCGGAAAACCAAACTCAATTATTCAATTTATTTGTAATAACACTTTAGAATGGGCTAAAATAAATAAATAACACTTTTAAAAATAAAGCACATTTTAAAATTATTTTCGAGCCAGTTTTAATCACTGTCGTGTGACAAAGAAGTAATAAATAAAATTTTAAAAATTCAGCATAGTATAAGAATTTTGTACAACGGTACCCGACAAATTAATGGGGCAAAAGAGTTCTAGTTAATCAAATTCTAGTTTTCGTACACAATTGGCGTTAAAAACTGTACGCACGTTAAGATTAATAAACTTATTCAATTCGGAGTCTCAATATTCAGCGAAATGTAATTTAATCGAAAAATTTACCAGCGTACACGTATAGGAGTAAAATTTATGCCAACATCAAAAATGTACAGTGCTCCCATATTTATAATTGAAAAATACTCAAAAATTGAAAAATTTTTCAAAACTACACTCGTGAGCCACTAAAATGACCGATTTTCGTTGAACAAAACATGTTGTTTTTGACAGCTTAGTATTTTATCTTTACAAGGACACCTCTATCATTAAAATATAACTTTTAAAATTAAAGCATTGGTTTCGGTGAGACCAATTGGCGTGTTGCAATCTCCTATATAATACCACGTTGACCGATATTTGCCATCAGTGACTTATCAAACGTTGACTACTCCAGAAAAAGCCGCACAAGTTGTTGCTTTATTGCAAGAAGGACGCAATCAATGAGAGGATGCTCGTCAGCTAAATATAAGCCAACCTGCTATCTCATAATTATCCAGAAATATAAGCCAACCTGCAATCTCATAATTATCCAGAAGGCCTCAGGAAACTGGTGCCTTCAATCGGAAACCACATACCAGCCGGTATCGATGTACATCTATGGCGAAATCGTCATCTCACGGGCGTCAATGTGCAGCATTAACTAAAACAAGTTCGAGATGGAGCTGTTAGCCAATGGACAGTAAGAAGACGCTTGAAAAAGCAAAACGCACTTCAAGACGGCACGCTAGAGGCCCTGATAGCACGCCACCGAATTTGCTCGGGAACACATCAATTGGGGCATCGAGCAATGACGATCCGTTCTTTTCACTGACGAGTGCAGAATATATCTCCATGGTAGTGTTTTAAGAGGCCGGGCCTACCGTCATCCAGGAGAGTGATTTCCGCAGTGCTGTTTTGCTGAAACAGTCGCGTAAGGCTGGCATATCGGTTGAGGGAAAATAAATTATGGTTTCGTACCTGATGGAGGCCGCAGAGGAGGTCTGTCGGCTGAAAGGTATATCGAAGGCATTCTCTTGGATCAAGTAGTACCTTGCGCGGCATATATAGGGAAAAATTTCATATTAATTCATGTCAATGCCCGGTGTCACTCAGCAAGAACGGCTCGGCAGTGGATGAGGTTGGACTCGAGACGATGAGGTGGCCAGCCATCCAGACATGAATCTAATAGAGCATTTACGGGACAAAAAAACAGAGGGTCCGAGCCAGGAATCCGGTACCATTAAACATCATTGACCTCAAGATTGCTTGCGTTGGATGAGGAGTGGAATGTGATCCCCAAAATCTGTCTCAATCTTTAGTCTCTGCCTAAAATAAGGTCAATGAGAAACCGCATGCGAACCGTTGTAGGCGCAAGGAGGGGCAATACTAGATGCTAACCAATAAAATTGTTTTTGTTTTGCTTCTGTTGTTATTTAAATTTAAATATCACCAATATTTTTTTTCATAATCATCAATTTTGGTTGCGTTTTCATTCAAAATTCATTATAAAAAAAGTACAGAACCAATTTGCATGAAAATAGAGTCATTTTAAAATAAAAATATCAGGCTTTCAAAAAAATCTTGTTAAGTCGTTATAAAAAAATTCGCCTTTCTGTGAGTGCTGAAGGTTTGAGTCGATTTAGTTGCCCGCGAGAGTGTTAAACACAAAAATTTTAATTTTTGAGAAATAATTCGAGTGAAAGTTACAAAATGAAATTCTAAAATCCAAACATATCACGAATCGCACAGAGGTGATCAAAGTGGTTCTGAATAATTTAAGGATTGGTTCTGAATAATTGAAATTGGAAGGATTTATATTATTCAAGAGAGAATATCATTGATTGTTATAGAGAATTCTTAGAAATTTCAAATATTTAACTCGTCCGCTACGGATCGCAGAGGGGTGAATGAAGAGGTTCTTAATAAGTTGTTGATGTAAGTAACCACTCGTATTCGGCCACCTCTGTGCGATCTACGGATCGTTTAAATAAATAATTTCAAATGTTTAAGAATTTTGTAATACATTGGATGATATTGTTTCTCAATAATATATCTCTCATAACAAAAATATCAAAGATTTCGGAGTATGTGGCTAAGTAAGATTGGTTTCTTACATCAAGTACTAGTTCAGAACTATTTCGATCACGTATATGCGATCCGTAGAGCATGAATTAAATAATTTCAAATGTATCAGAAATTTTGTATTATATACTCTAAATGACATTCTCTCTCGAATAACAAAAACCTCAGAAATGTCCGAGCATGTGGCTACGTAAGATTGGTTTCTTACATAAAATACTAATTTAGAACCCCATCGATCACCTCTATGCGATCCGTAGCATGCGGTTAAGTAAGATTCAGTACTGTGCGAGTACTGTACTCTGTGCGATCCGTAGGACTCAACTTAAAAAATTTAAATGTTTCAGAATTCTTTAACTTCACTCAGTAATATTCTCTCTCTTAGTAATATTCGATCTGTAGGGGCAGATATAGATAATTTTAAATCTTTAAGAATTTTTGTATTTCACTCAGTGTTATTCTTCCTCGTATAACATTCACATCTCAAATTTCACTCAAAACTTTCCAAAAATTAAATTTTCACTTTCAGTCTTCAAATATTTGTGTTTATTAGAAATTTTCAAATATTATTATGAATGTTCAATTTTTGAGTGTTTTTTTTTTAATTTTAAGAACTATGGGGAACAGTACCCACTCCGATCAGACATGTTCAATGACTGGGTTTTGTTATGAAAATCATTATCGCTAATGCGTTTATGCTTGGTGATTCAGTATACGTTTATAGTACAAGATTAATTGTTCTATTTAGAAGTTCAATAGAACAACTACTATTTAGAAGTGTCGCACTAAAATCGGTTAACGTTGCTTAATTTTACATGGAATTTTAAAATATCTAGGTAATATTGACGATTTCGATAAAATTTCAAATGGTAAAGTCGAGGAATTTGCCTATACATAATGTTGAAGCGAATATAAAGAACCGTGCAACAAAAACAGCTAAAGGAGAACATACATTACTTTAAGGAATTCATATGAACCAGTTGCAAGTGCTAGATGTTAATGCTAGTTCTTTTCCTGCTTTCTGTTCTGGGGCCAAGGCTCTCCCAACTCTTTCGCGGTTTGCTTATTTACGTCCTTACCTTTACGCCTGTATTGGTCAATAAGGATATAAGTCCGATTTTATTACCATCTGCACATTGCATAGCTCCATGCCAGCCTATACTGGCATGGAAGATGGGTCGGCCCATGAGTTTTGCACTCCGACAGGGAGTTATAGATGTGTTCCTTTTCACGACAAATCGTAATTTGTTGATGAAAATTCCCTTTTCATCCTGCCCCAATCGGGATTCGAACCCGGTACCTCCCGATCCAAACGCCAAAGCTTTAACCACTATGCCATTTGGTCAGTGTTAATGCTAGTTCTTTCGAAGTAAATGCTAAACCAATTTTCGGAAAGAAATATTGTGACATGAACTTTTATGAACTTACTTAGGAGTAGGCCCTGTAATACCGGGATACTGGAAGATTTTTTAATGCCGAAATTCCGGGTTTAGATATCCCAATACGAGGATTTCGGTATTGCCGAAATATTCACACCAACACCATTTAAAAGCTATCATATGCCTCAATTCTAATATTTCACATAATGAAAACGAAAATTAGACCATATTTTTACCGTAGTGACAATAGTATTACCAATTATATTAGCAATGAAATTATTATGTTTATGTTATGCAACATCATACCTTTTTTCTGTTTATAGTAAACAATTTGAGGTCAGGAATAGTTAGTAACGAGTTTAAATCGCGTTACATAAAAAAATCAGTGGATGGTCAATTGGCGAAGATACAGACCATACAAAGCTTATAATAACTCCTGGATTTTGCCAAACCCATAAAACTGTGTTCGAAGTAGAAGGACGTCGAGGTAAAAATTAAAAAATGTTTACATAATATATAGCCATTTATAGCCTCAAATCAGAACATTTTCTTAGTGATAATGGTCTGCTGACATGTTGAGTTTTGACAATTTCAATTTCGTGAGTCTACCTCAGTTTAAAATATTCCCTAAAAATCCTTATGTTACTTCAATCATCAATGACATCTGACATTTTTATAAGAAAGTAATAATTTTTTAATTGGGAATATTGTTACGAATTTCGAATGTTCGAAACCCATCCGTAATAACTTTTACATATAAAACACTCAGCGTTTAAAGTTACAAATTTTATTTATCAACGCCTTTAACTTGTTCAGCAAATTCACTACTTCAGTAGTTATCACTTTGTATCACTCTTTATTTATTCACTTTTACTAACTCACATTTATTGTTCACTTTCTGCTACTCGACTAGTACTGTTCACTGTTAAATTACAACGGTCATGCGTTCCAATTTGCTCTTGCTTATATGCCTATCCATCCCTGCTCAAGATTATTCCATTTAATACATCTATCTTTATATGCGTATTGCAATTGTAAATTACTTGCATCTATTTCATTTTAGTATCCAAGTTCAATCAGTAACATCAGATTCAGCTTCAGTAACATCGATATATGTTGAGAAAAATATTCGCCCAAGAAAATTATAGAACCATTCAATTAAGTTTGAACATCGGCCAGTAATAACACTGGGAAGTATCACCCCAACCACCCGACTTATATCTGTGAACAGTACAATGGGTAATAACATGATTATAAGACGACAACTAAAATTAGCAAGTAGAAGGGACTCACGTTATTCCACATTTTAAAAAAATAAGATTTAATATATTATTAACTCTTTTTATTAGAAGTGTGAATGCACGTGAAAGCCGTGAATTATATTGTTCCTTAACATTCAGTTTCTTAACAATATGCCTATGTCTCTTTCAAGTTTCACTTCCTGAACTTATATTTCAAGCCGATTTACATGCTTTAGATTAACTAATATTTATACCTCGTTTTCCTCACATCAATCATAATCGGTTCTGATTTAGCTTAATTCCTTTCAATTATATGTTTAGTAGAATCACTCCAGGAAGCCAATTTTCAAACAGGTCGCTTGAGAAATTACCTATATTCAAATTTGCAACACCATAAAATCGTATGGTTTCGAATTTCGGACGTTCTGTACACATTCAAAATGAATTTTGCAAATAAAACACTAAGCGTTTAAAGTTACAAACTTGATTTATCAAGCACCTTAAGCTTCTTTACCAAATGCGCTATTTGTTGGTATTACAATTTTCGCTGTTCACTATTTCACAAATTAGCACTTGACATCACTGTTCACTTTTACTGCACACTATTCAATTTTTTCTGTTCACTGATCTGTTTTTACTGCTCATCTTGTACTGCTCGCGCTTATATACTTGTCCATCGTTCATCGAAACTATTCCATTTATTGTGTTTGTCGATGAATAACCACCCAATAAAATTATTTACTCCGACTAAGATCGGAACAAACATAGCACAAGGGAGCGTAAAACTAAACCGCTCGACCGCCAAGTACTATATTTGTCTAGAGTAGAATTCATAGCAATACCCTACTTTAAATTCATTCGTCCTGAATAGAAACATCCCGTGTAGTATTACTTTCTGCGAACCTCTGAAGTTTCCTTGTATCGGATACACATTATCACCGATCCTGTTAACAATTATTTTTATGGACCCTTCGTAAGACCTTTCCTTTAGCTTTTTGTACGGCCACGCAAATCACGTCGTCGTAATCTACTACTTCGTCGACGGTGGTCGCGTTTCGAATCCGTGATGTTGGTCTCTTCTGCGAGTCGATCGTTACGCACTAATACGAAGTTAGATCCACTTCCTTGCTGGCTTATCCAACTTCAGATCCATTTTCTGCCTCGTCACAATCCAGTATTCAACTTTTTGAACTACAATGCGTACCGCTCTAGGCCATTTATCTATCGCGGTCTTCTGGATCGCTCCGTCTCCTGCGGGGGAACAACATATTATTTTGCTGGGGTACCCCCAAGGATTTAAACTCTTTCCTGCAAACCAATTTTTTCTTGTCTTCTATGGCCGTACACCATCTTCACGCAATCTTTCAATTTTCTGATATACTCGTAGGCTAAGCCTTCGCCCCTGTTTATTTGCCATTTTTTTAACACTATATGGTTTTTCGTAATTGCGCTCTTTGCTCTTTAAACCATTATTCCGGTTCTGAAAATGATCGACGCAATTCTTCGGAACTCCAAATGCATTGTGGTGGGCTTCTCACCCTTCGGTCTACTAGCACTTCTATTACTTCAAAGACGTTTGAGTTTAGCCTATATCCGCCAACATTAGGCCGCCTATATCCGTTAGGTAATCAGACCTCACTGTAAACGCCGTATCGCAGCATCAGTTTTTTTCATGATTAGGCCGTAATTTCTCTCTGTCTTGGGCTTAGCTTGCAACACATTTCCTCCACTTCTTCTGGACCCATGCCGTACCGCCTCTTGAAAAATGAGTTCTTCGGACTGAGTTTTTAAACGAATGTCTGAGTTTTTAAATCTTCCGTAGAGCTTCTAAAAACAGCATCGTTTGTAATCTGCTGAGTTTTGTTATCGTTGTGTACATATTGTATCTCTACGCAGGGTCCAATCTATTTAATCTTTGTTTCGAGGTCCTCCCTGATATTCCTCTCGAACTGGCCAACTTGGCCGTCCCAACTGTTAGTTTTGCTTAGAACAATATTCATTCATTTTCTCGCACAGCATTATTTTGTTTATGTGGGTCGGCAAACTGACCACAGATGTCCTTTTGGTGCACAGTTTGTATAATTTGATAACTAGCCGGATCAATCTGGCTTCCTGTTTGACCCGTATTTCTAAAAATTTCTATCATTAATCAGAAAATTTTCTGTTCGTATCGTTTTGGTGAATGGAAAATCTATTTGTGGCTGGCCTATTGATTCTTTATCTTCTTGTGTGCTATGGTGTAGGCCGCATCTTGGCTCATCAACAGGTACACCCGGTATTTTCTTTGCCGATTCTGTTGTTGTCATGATTGCCGTTTTATCGAAATTCTGATTTAAATCGCCTTCCATTGAAATATCTCTATTCTAGAAATCGGATATACAGTCCAGAGTATGTTATCAACTTGTTCATTTCTTGTTTCGAGACCATTGCCGATGATATTTGCAAGACCCAATAAGTAGGAAATTAAATGTTACGAAAGCAATGAAGTAGAGCTAGATTTTATTTATTTAGTTATTTCATACATGCACGCCAAAACCAACTGTCAACCAATCTGTCAGTAGTAACAAGAAAATCTACATAAGCTTGGTACCGAATTCTCCTGTTACCTGTACGATCAAACAGCACTGCGATTAAGCCTTCCTTACGCGATGCTTACAGACAATTTTAAATAATATTAG
Organism: Nephrotoma guestfalica; assembly: GCA_963691935.1. Taxonomy (NCBI): domain Eukaryota; kingdom Metazoa; phylum Arthropoda; class Insecta; order Diptera; family Tipulidae; genus Nephrotoma; species Nephrotoma guestfalica. The sequence continues at coordinate 127,759,571 of OY829914.1, read as the reverse complement.
TACAATTTCGCATTTTTGAAATGTGAAATGATACACATGAACATTATTTTTGTTGGTTCTATTTACCACAAAAAAATCGAAATAGCGCGTTTACTTTCAGATAATAGAACTTAAACTGAGATTAGTCGCAAATGCCATTATTCTACTAACTACTAACATAAATCTTATCTTGATCACGCCACCGTCCGTGATAAATAAAACAAGCATAAAATTTATATGCAAGAAATCCAAAAACGGTATAAATCCTTCCATCATAACGAATGACTTAACAAAAAAAAGTAACTCCTTGTTTTTCATCGACACACCAGCATACATTAATTTCATCTATTAAATTAAATTTTCTCTATACCAGATTGGCTGACCTAGGAATAGTTTTTTGAACCATAGTGCAAAACAATAATAATACAACGAAAGCTTTTTTCGCCGCACAGACACAAAGTGCATAATCATTATAAAATTGTACTCTGCTTGCTAACATTTCAATTGTCTGACTCAGCTTACATGATATTCTACATACTCGTTTTATACCGTACCATTTGAACTATTAAATCACAGACAATTCAGATATTAATCAAAAATGATGTTTTTTGTTGTAAAACTAATAAATTCCTCGAAGTACATTCATTAAACATACATTTTGTGCCCACCCACTTGGCGGCAAACGAATTTATTCGTAATGTCTATTATTATTCGCGCTGAATGCTATACGTTTTTGGTCACACATCGTTAATTAACTGTGTGTGAACGGATTGTCTTAAGATAATATAATTAAAAAAAATATTTGGTGTGCGCCTAGCCGGTGTGTGCGGTTACACAATTTCGTGATTCGGATTGATGATTTTTAGTTTATTCAAAATAATGCAAATTCGTTTGGGCTCTATACACTCGTAGTGTTATATATAGTTTTGGTTAATTGACTTTTTATTGTTGTTTTGACCATTCATATTAAGTGGGCTTATTAAAACGCATTGTTCCGTGCGAATGAGTAGCGCACGAGTTAACTAATTTGTCTAAAACTGAACAAACAAACAAAAATGCTCCGTGTAATTTATTTTATCGTCCGTTGACAGTTTATTGTGGGAAAAAATATAAATGCAACATTCATTATGCGCGCGATATATCTAATCAACAAATTACCGTGTTAAATTTAGATAAGTTGAGCTTAATACAGATATGTAAATATATCGTTGTCTCGTAATTTTTTTTGTTATCATTAGTGATTATCACATCCGTTGACATTTTAAGCATTTCAATAAAATTATGTATCTATCTATAAAATGGTATTATAAATATTTTTGTTGCAAACATTAAGAAACTGAAGCTCAGCTAAGCAGTACATGCTGGTTAGGTTGTCAATTTCATTTCCATAATCAGTTCCTAAAGTAATGAATATAGAATAATTTGGAATTTATAACCAACGGTGGCTATAAATACTCCCTTTAAGCAATGCCATTTTCATTCTGAAGAACCTCGATGTCTAGGCGTATGGAAACTAACTTCGTGAGACAGCAGAACATTACAAAATACTATGGATAATTATAGACCAATAATATTCTAATTAAATGCTGTAATTAAAAATTATTGTTGGCTCAATCCCTTCCAAGTAAAATGGATGTTTGGTTCTGCAAGCTTTAGAAAAAGTAGCAGCACCCACAACAAAAATGATTCCAAAAGAATTGTAAAATTAAAGGTTAATTTAAGGCTAATTAAATGCACCATTAAATTTTTTTTGGTTTTTTTGTTCTCAAAAGTAGCAAAACCTAAATCGGAAATCGGACCAAAACCGAAATTAGAACGCAAAACAACATCTACATATTGACATACAAAAAAATTTAGGTTCATTATGGCCTAATAAAATGACAAATTAAAAAAATTTGGGCATGAACGAGTGGAGTCTAAAATCGTTTGATCACGCATTTGATTAGTTCATAATGAACCTAAAATTATTTGTATTTGCAGTTTTGTTCCTATTTCCGATCTGGGTTCTATTAGCTTTAAAAGGATATACTAATATCCCACCTGTATACAAGAGAACAATGTTGATGGCTCGACGGGTTCCATTAAAAAAACATCAGGGAACAAGTTTATTATAATCGTGAATTTTCGATCGTGCAGTTGTTAAATATTTGATTATATAAACAAACTCCCACGCAATCACGCAAAGTTGAAAAGTTTTCTACTTGTTTCCGACCTAGAGCATATTTGTACTGAATATAATGGCAATGTAACCGCTTTCCTATAAAAAAATGTTTAGTAACATCTTTTTGTTAAAAATTGGAAGAAAGCATGTTAATGTAAAAAGCGGAAGTATTTGAGATTGGAATCCTGAGTCTACACTACAACGCATTTCTGATATGTATAATGAACTTGTTCTTCAATTTTTCGTATTAAAAGAAGTAAATATCAAAATTAAAAATGCAAGCGTTTGTCCCTGGATGACTCTTGATCTCTGGGGTTTAATTCAACTTCAAAACTGTACTTTGAAACGTTTTAAATGGAAAATTAGTAATTTAAAACTAAAATATAAATTTGATTTGCTAAATAGGAAGATTAAAAATGGAAAATAAAAGCAAGAAAGCGTTATTTTGAAAATTTATTTAATATTTCGAGCCAAAAAAATCTGAAAATCGTTAAATCACTTCATGGAACATAATTCTAATAATATGGTCAACTCCGTTATTTACAATGTTGAGTACCATGATCTTGTTGCTATTGTTAATATACGGTATGTCAAAAAAATAACGGGAATAAAAAGCCCACTTAAAGGGATTGTAAATTTCACAATTGTCCTATATCTTGACGTTGAGTTTGAGCGCGATCTGTCATTTAAATGTACTATATTTTGCCAATTCATCTCAAGTGTGTTTCCCGATTTTATCAAAACACGTGCATATGAGTGGTACAGTACATTCAAAAGCTGACGAGAAGTGGTGGAAGATTTGTCTCGCTCTGATCGGCCTCAACTGAAGTTAACATAAATAAAATAAAGGAAATGGTGGCGGAAAATCGTCAGTTAGGTTTGAGAGAGATAGCCGCTGAACTTTCTGTGTCTCACGAATCAATTCGTACCATTGAACACGATTGTTTGGCCATGAAACGCGTTGCTGCTCGACTAGTTCCAAAAGATTTTGTTCAAAAATTCAACCGCGTAAAGGGCGCTTAAGACGTACTAGAACGAGTCAATTCCGACCCCACATTTTTAAATACATTATAACTGGTGATGAGGCATGGGTTTATGAGTTTGACATGCAAGCCAGTCAACCAGTTTCGAAATGGCATTTCCAACTGAGCCGAAACCGAAAAAATTACGTCAAAGTCGACCAAAAGTTAAGGTAATGTTGACTGTTTTCTTTTATTATCGCGGTATTGTGCACTTAGAATTCTTACCAGGCCAGACGGTAAATAAAGAATATTACCTGTGCCTTATGTGACGTTTGAGAGAGCGAATTCGTCGAAAAAGACAAGGTTTGTGGAAAGAAAGCTAATGGATTTTGCACCACGACAACGCATCATCCCATAAGGCTGTCATTGTGAACGAATTTCTGGCCAAAAATTCAAAAAATATCATAGACCAACCACCGTATACCCCTGATACGGCAAATACGGCTCCTTTCTCTTTTCTTTGTTCGATATTTGTATTCATTATAAAAATCGGGAAACATACTTGACATGCACTGACAAAGAAGAACACTGTAAACAAACTAAATGGCAAATCGCTCTCAAATTTCACTTTAAGATAGAGGGCAGTTGTGCCATCTTAGCGACAATAAAATTGTACAATCCCTTTAAGCGGGCTTTTTAAATGACCAATTCCGTACTTTTTTGACATACTGTATTTAATCCCAGTTTTGTTAACGTTGTCGATTCTTCTGTATCAGCAAGTAGTTCTAGTCCAGGCTCTGGCGATTTAAATATATTTCATACTATGGTGCCTAGCATTAATTCATTTTTTCTTCGCCCATTTCCTACAGCGAAATATATTTAATTTCTACTCTCGCGAATATAAAGGATATGATAACATTCGAAATGTGGTTCTGAAGAATTGTTCACCATTTCTCACAATTATTAGCTGATATATTTGTCTTAAAATTGTTAAAATATCGCCAACCTTTAAGTCTGGAAATTCTAAACTAGTTACTAATTATTGTCCAATTTCAATTTTGTCGGTATTTGGCAAAATTTTGGAAATAAATTATTGCTTAGAGGATGAACGATTTTCTAAATAAATCACGTTTTTTCTTCTCGTTAATATGGATTTCTATAGGTTCTGCTGGTACAGATTTGGCCTTATCTGACATTACTGATCTGATCTACGGTAATTTTGACAGGCAATATTCTAAATCAGACCTATTTCTTGATCCTCGTAAAACTGTTGACTGTATAGTAAACTATGATTACTTCTCCAGAAATTACAAATGTATGGCTTCCGTGGCCTAACATATAAACTCTTAGCAAGCCTCTTTGTAATCGAAAGCAGTTTGTTATTTTAAATAGTGTAAAAAGCTCTACTTTAGGTGTGAACTGTGTTATTCTTCAAGGAAGCGTCCTTGATACTTTCTTATTTTAATCTAAAATGGTATGACCAAATTACCGCTCTTGCGTCTTATTAGAATGTTTGATGACGATACGGCCCTCTTATGTGAGCGATGATATTATTTTTCTTTTGGATTTTCTTCATTTAAACAAAATATCAGTAAATTTGAACAAGATAAAATTTTTAGTTATTCACTCTCCACGTCTACGACACCACGGTGATTTACCACCACTCCAAGTAGCAACTATACTGGAGTGGGTGGATAAATTCAAGTATCTTGTAGTATATTATTCAATAACCATTTGATGCCACCAAAGATGCCAGACAAATAACACTGCTCACAAGAAACAAACCCGCAACAATTTATTTTAAGAATACAGAGCCACACGAATACTATTTTAAGAAATAAAGGGCCACACAAAAAATTGTGTTAAGTAAGCGAAAAGAGCTGACTACATGAAAGCAGCCAAGGCTTCTGAGTTGAAGTTGATATTCATTTCAGCAATGAAATCTCTATCAATTCCGTATTGTGGTTTCAAAAAGGATTCCATTAACATCTCGAAGAACATTCACAGAGAGAAAAATTGATTGAATCTACAAAAACAACCGATAAATTCAAAAATTTCCGGGTTCGATTTTCAGCCAACAAAAATATTATAATATTTACTGTAATTATTGTTAAACTTAAAATTGTTGTTAAATTGTAATAATTGTTTGTTTTACAAATAATTTATGCTTATTGTAAAATTACCAAAGTGAACAAACTAATTGTCTTCAGAAATAAAGCCACCGGACATGACGAAATTCCAGCTTGAGTATTGAAGGAGTTTATCAGTGACTTTGCTCCAACATTAATTAAAATGTTTCTCCTTTCCTGTAAGCAAGGTAAATACTCGAACGCCTGTAAGAGTGCGATGGTAAGACCAGTTCTGAAACGTGGTTGTGATAAAACTGACCCATCAAACAAACGGCAAATTCAATTGTGTCAGCCGCCGCCAAAGTTTTTGAGAAATGCATTAACCTACATCTAGTGAAGGATCTTGAAATTAAAAAATTATTTCAGATAAATAGTATGGCTTTCGTAAAAGCCGCTCTTCAGTCGATCTCTTGACGTATGTCGCAAACAAATGGAATCTCGCCCAAGAACAACATGGAGCACGGCAAAAATACTGGGTATTTAGTGAGCGAAGGCTAGTAAAAACGGTGTACCGGCGTCCTTTGATTGCAATTTTGCGTAAGGGCAAGTAGGCAGAAGATGGGAGAACTTCAAATAGAACGTGTAAATTGTGTGTCATCATTTTACAATATGGGAGTCGGCTTCGCCGGACCTTTTTGCATATACCACAAAATCCTTGACAGCCTTTGCGGCAATTGACCCAATAAAACCGGTGTCATAACCAACGTTATATTGATTCCGAGGACAGCTTCGGATATTCCATCGTGTGTTATGTTATTTGTGTGAGCAAGCCATTTGTTTCTTCAATTTCGTGCACACATTCCTTGCACTGAACTACACAGACCTTTAAGGGTAACCCATCTGCATTGTTGTGCAACATACCTCGTGGTTGTTAAGTTTTGATATTATAGGCCTATTGTCGTTCGATTGACCTATCTACTTGTCCTATGGACCGTATGATCTGTTCGAAAAATGAACTCAAGCATGAGTACAGATAATTGTCTAAATGGTTAAGTATACATATACTGAATATCGTCGAATGGAAGTGGTGATACATCTCAAACACTTCTAATCAACCTGTCCACCTCAGTAAACGATTATCTACGTGTTGCACTATATTTTTTCACTGCTTTAAATAGCGATCACCTACCATATGCCACTGCCCGCTCTTTACCCTTTTGCTTCTGTGATAATACTGCATCTATTCCCGTGTTGATAACACCTAAACCGAAGACGAATCTCCCCTTCCTACGGATACGCTCAAATAGGAACCAATTTCTTCTTCATTGCTTTAAATTCATTTTGATGTCACGTGTTCCACTGAAATAATTGAATGTTTTTATCTCAGGCTATTAAGATTTCGTGCTACTTATGCGAAATTTAGCACAAATCATGAGTTACTTGCTTAAGATTGTTAACGTGTTCTTCAACTTGTCCCGTTGATTCAGTATTTGCCGTAAGTTTCGGTCCCGACAGTGTGTCCAAGGTGTGATCAAGACGTGGTAATGGATCACTATCCTACTTTGTCACTTCGTTAAATTTCCGATAATCAACATTAAATCTTGTTGGGCCTTCCTATTTCTGAATAAGAACTACTGACTCTATAGCCTATTAGACTGCTCTATCACTTTGTCTCTTTTCATTTGTTTATCCATTTGGTAATCTTCTTGGTGCTTGCCGGATTGAAGTAGCATTTTATGTATCGATTCTATGTTGCACAATATCAGTTCTTTCTTGATCGTCATCATTAAGAGCAAATACATCGGCTAATGCATTTAGTGCTTACACAGTGCGATGATACATTCATCAGTTATTTAAGCTACGTAGTGAACCGCAAGACAATAACATCTACAGTTTTGTGTTCCGCCCAAAATGAACGGTGTTCTTGGGAAATTTCCTCCATTTCACCAGTTTACGCCCCTCAAAACTGGTGTACCTCACAGACGTGGAGGAGACAAGTGTTTTATCGCCTCGTCCCACTAAACGATCACCTACTACAATTCTTCGCGTTTCTTGTTTCTGGGTACTTGGCTACAGGCCGTCATGTAATGGTCTGGTTGTTTGCATCGGAGACATCGAGATAGGAAGCGCGATTGTTTTCATTCGTTAGCTCTGCTCTCATCTCTTCTTTTATTAGTGTCTTTATGTATTTGATATCATCTGAATTCATATTGGCCAATATTACTAAATCAGTTGCTTAACTTGCTCTGGAAAGCCAGCGCCAATATGTCATTCATGGTTTTACCTCTATAGTATTGGTTTTCAAATGAGTCGTTCAACACATCTGCAGGTGCGTTACTGTAAGCTTAACAAGCCAATTTCGTTACCCCTCTTTCTAAAACTTGCAAGCTCTCCCCACGAAGTTTGCGTTTGCTTTGGAGTTGTTTCTGGTATAGTTTCTGCGCCCCAATAATTATGCTGTACTGCCGCTTGGAACAATACTTTAAAATTCTCAAATCGGACATCACCATGAAATTACGGAGGCTCCAAAATTCCTCTTGAGCTCCCGGTTACTACTTCTGTGGAAAACCTTTTATTTAGCCAGCCATCGCCATCTCCAATAGTTTGTAATGTATATATTTCAAAAAAAGCCCCCACTTGCTTAATTTTATCTTCGCGCTCCTGTCTAATTTGTTTTTCAAATCCCGTGAACTGTTGATCAAATTTTTCCTCAAAGAACAACATTTGGTCTTGGGATTTTTTATGATAAAAGTCTTCATGTTGTATCGAAATCAGAAGTGATCGGTGACGACACCCAAATTGTATTCTTAAAAATGATTCGGCCATTTATACATATGACCGCGGTCTTGAACTTTTATTCGTATTTAGTACATAATTTGTCGAATCGATGTCAAATGAGATCGGTTACGACAAATTCCACGGAACTATTTGTTAAAATCTTATGTGGGTTTGAGTGAGTTCCTGGATGGTTTAAATTGGGCCCGGTAGGTGGCACTGCAATCAGGTTCTATCGGATTCTGTCGTTTTTTCGATTTTTCTTAAAAAATTTGCATATCAGAACATATAACCCCAAAAATTTCACTACCCCCTAATCTTTATATATGTCCGTGTGTATGTCACTGAACTCTTCCTAAACGACTGAACCGATTTTGTAGAAATTATTTCTGTGTGCTTCAGTGGGTCCCTGGATGGTTTAGATTTACAATTGGGCCCGGTAGATGCCACTGCGATCGGGTTCTAGGAATTTGAAATTGCCATTGAAAACGGACAGCTTGTTTATTTCACTGAAAAAGCTCTACAACAAGCTTGAACTGCCTCAAAAATCACACTAACTGAGTTTTACGAACTATGCAACCGACCAGTTATTTTCGGTCAATTCATAAATACATTATTGTATACTGGTGTACCACGATTTTTCACGTGGGTCCCACTCAAAAATGTGGGCCTCACGAGAGCGAGGCGTTCCAGTTCAAGGATACAACGGTATATTTATGGGAAAATATAGGGTTTTCCAATAAGAGTGATATGATTTCTTTAAAAGAAACACACTAATTGTTAAGAAAATTGAATTGTTTTTTATTTAATTTGAAGTACAATCGATACAATTCAGTTCTGAATAAAACGTCATTCAAATGGCCTCCACGACTTTTTCTGCAGGAACGAATTCGATGAATCCAATTTTCGAGCACTTTTCCCACTAAATCAAGTCGTATGTCATGAATAGCATGTTCAATATTGACTTGTAAAGCTTGAAGAGAGTTTGGTTTATTGCTAAAGACCAATGACTTCAAATAACCCCACAAGAAATAGTATAATGGTGTTAAATCACAACTTCTTTGAGGCCATTTAATATCACAATTTCTTGAAATAATCGAATCTCCAAACTTTTCTCGCAATAATTCAATTGTTGCACTTGCTGTGTGGCACGTAGTCCCGTCTTGTTGGAACCAAATGTTGTCAAGATCAACTTCGTTCCAATTTCGGCCATAAAAAGTTGGTTATCATCGATCTTCAAGTGAGCCTCATCGGAGAAGATGATTTTCTTAAAAAAATGTTATCGTTTTCAAGTTGTTCCCAGGCAAAATCAGCAAATTCACTACGTTTACGGTGGTCCAATGGCTTCAGTTCTTGCGTGAGAACAATTTTATACAGATGCAAACCCAAATCCTTTCTCAAAATCCGCCAGGTTGTGGTTTGAGACAGTCCCAATGTTTGAGAACGTCTTGGAATCGACAAATTGCGGTCTTCAGCAACACTTGCCTGAACGGCCTGAACATTTGTTTCTTTACTTTTCTTTATTTTACGTTAATAAGAGTGAAATGAAATGATTTGAGTTTTTAGTTCGCTTGCTATTAATTAATCAAAATGAAAATCGACCAAATGTGCATCATATGTTATTGGATGGGCGTCAAATTCCTCTGCTACTCGCAGTCCATCTTCGGTATACATATGTGTTCAAAGAATACACAGCGTAGAAGCGTGCATTTTCATGAGTCCCCACATCTCCAGTCGCCTGTAGATCCATTATGAGCTCACGGGCCAACTAAGTTAAACGCAGTCTTCTTCACACAGTTAATACATATGAAAAAACACAACTCTCATTTACACACATACAACAGCAGCAATATATTTTCTGAAATCACATTATTATACTTACCACCACTCACGAAAAGTACCTCCTATTTCGCCAAATGTGCCAATGACAAGCACCAAATATCGTCAGGCCATGACACGAGAATTGAACGGCGGATAACGAGAAATTGTCAAATGTATCGAAAATTCGAATATCGAAAAAACGTTTGCTGAACTCGCTAATAATAACGTTCGGGCATTACAACGTCTGATGAATCCGTTAGTTTTATATGAAATGGGTCAACCCAGGATGCTATAGCGCTCATTTCAACATACGGATGGTCACGTGAATTTTATTTTAGATAGTCGACATGATGCCGTGTTGAATAATCTGAATGTTTCTACTTGTTAACTGTAAAATATCATATTGCACTCTGTGCAAAAAATTTAAATGGCGGCCATTTTGAAAACTAACCTAAAATTGAAACACAGTACTTTTTTAACTGGTGATGTTATGATTGGTTTAAACCTTCCAAAATTCCAAAAAAATCTAGGTAAAAGAGATTATTTATAGTAATAACCGACTGTTATCAGTATCAACAAGTTCACTGAATGTACTTAAATTATAACCGCAAAACAAAACGATTAATTTCGGGAATTTCCAACGTGTTTATCAATTGGTTTGGAGTTCTACGAAATAACACACCTCCACCTCAGAAGTGATTTTTTAGAATTCGTAAATACTTCACGCAGTATGACATAGCATTCGTTAATCCACATTTTTGCGTGTTTTCTTGACTAAACGTCGGTGACCACACGATACATGATAACAACAACTAAAAAACAAATTTTGTTTAGAACTTTAAATACGCGTCAAAATCGTCGAGAATCAATTAATTTGGTTGTTTGTCACACATCGCTTAGTGTTGTTATTGTTTGTTTGTATGGGGTAAAAATTGTGGTTAATTTATCGGAAATTAATTATTTAATAATAAACGTGGAATAGTAATTATGATAAATTTGTATTGTTTTACTATTTATTAGTTAAGTAATTCAAGTAGCACTTAGCGTTTAATGTTCTAATATAAACAAACCGCCAAGGAGAAATAAGACTCGCTTCGTTTAATAAAGAACAAAAAAATTATCGTTAAGTCAACATAAAAATATTACATATAGAGAAGAAGTGTTATCGACTTATTGTACGTACACACAGTTTTTGGATTTGATTAAACAAAACATAAAATTTCATCATTAATTCATGTCCAGACATGAAATTCTTATTATTATTATTTTTTTAAAGAGTTGAATGAATTGATAACGAATACAACGTAATATCAAGGTGCTGATAGTTACCACGATTAAACGGGCAAGAATATAGTGCCAAGTGTGATAGGTGTTAATCTGTAGCAAACATCGTAAATAAAACAGGTTGATTGAATTATGTCAAAAATAAGATTGGGCTCTGCAGTAAAAAATCATTTTGTAGTTTCAACTCTCTTTTCTTCGTTATCTGACCAACATCATTAAAAAGCGATCATTTTGAATAACAAACTGATCATATGAAAATAAAGTTACTACTTACACAGAAAAGTCCAATCAACTTTGTTTGTGTATTCGATATTCTATTTATATACGCCAGAGTTTTCTTTAAGTGTATTAGTTATAGAGGCACGAGAGCAGAAAAGAAACATTAAAATACTAAATGTTACCAAAGAGATTACCAAAACAATACATATTCACCGTTAATCGTGACTTGAATCAATTGAATTGAACTTAAATAATATTTGCCTTTAATTATGTGTACAAAACAGAGTGACGTATAAATTTTTATTTTTGCGCGGGAAATTTCCCTTTGTGCTTTTATTAGCTTCTGTTTATTTGCGATGTAAACTGATGTGGTAATTTACAAGCTCAAGTTTTTATCATTAGTAAGTGTGATACGTAGTCTAATAGTATAAAGTGTTGGTCATGCTCGTGTACTAATGGTCAAAAGTTATTGAAATCCTGATAGAAATGACGAAAATAGACCGTGGCCTAAAATAACTTTTTGTCACGTTTTGAAAGTTAGACCAGTTTTAACAGTTTTTCATCATATATAATGAATCGAAGAATTAAAACAGTTATGATTTGCTTAAAATTTGGTACGGATTATATCTGAAGAAATTTTTTTCTACGAATAGAATTAGCATTGCACAACCCGGAAAATCCGCATTCGAAAATTTTCATTAACAAATTTTTTTTTAATTATTCAGCAATATTTTCTGATTCTTCAATGATTTTGTAAATATTTGTCTTTAAAAATATCATGTTATACTATAGTATTACTATATATTCCATACCAAAGGAATAGTTTGTCACCATCGTCAACGTGGTGAATTGTTGCTTTTCCAAGACCTTTCAATCATGAAAGATTTATATGTCAGATGATTTTAGTGGAATGAGCTAATATATGTAACTGATTTCAGCGCCACAACGGTAGTTTTAAATACTAACGTGCTTCAAATTATTTTGTGACATTCCTCAAGGCCTTTTTTAATAGTATGAGATACGTATATATTTTATACCAAAGGAACAATTTGCCTCCAGCGCGAAGATGATGAATTTGTGAAATAAATTAGTAATAAAAATTCTCCTTCGTTCGTTAAATCTTAATAACGATAGGCCACATGATCGTATCAGAATGAGAAAAATTATATCTGTAATCAGTGTCGCAATGGCAATTTGAACATGTTGTAACATGTCAAAAATGTGTCGAAGAACGTCACAAATTTATCTGAAGCATATTAATACTCCACTAATATGCTTCTGATAAATTTGCGATATTCTTCAAAACCTTTTCACTGACATGTCGCACTTATATATGTTGCATTTTCAAAAGACTCAAATAATATGCTGCATGATTATATTGGAATGAGAAAAGTTGTAACTAGTTTTACCACTACAACGATAGTATTGAATACTATGGTCCTTCAAAAAAATGTTTCGCATTCTTCAATACCTGTTTGAATAATTAGTTACCATCGCCGAAACGGTGGATTTATGAACTAAAGCTACAATGGTAGTTTTAAAGACTTAAGGGCTGCAGAAAAATCTACGGAATTCTTTATTACCTATTCAACGATATACGACAAGTATATGTTCTATATTAAACGAGAAATTAACTATCAGCGCCAAAACGGCAGATTTATGAACTATACTTGTATCGAAATTGTTTTCTAATCCAAGACATTTCAAACGATATAGTACACGAGTATATGGGAAAAATGTAAAGCAATTTCGTAGTATTAGGTGGTCTTTTTGTGTAATTTCCTATGGCAGCGACCCGATTGCCTTGAGGTAGAGAGCCCAAAAGCTTTTAAATTCTCCGAACGAAAAACAAAAAGATTGGCAAGAAAAATTTGATATTCATATACGGTATAGATACATCCATATATCCAAACATTCAGACGAACGGACAAATTTGCATTTTTGGGATTAGGGACCTTCACAACGTCGAGAAAAGCGGTGTTGGAACAAGGTAATTTTTAATAACGACATATGAAGGATGCTGGCATTTTTAATTATATTGTTGTATTAGTTTTCAACAGTCTTCACAATTCAGTTTTCCACAATTTCATCCCCTATTTTATTCAATAGCATTAATTTAAATTTAACTTGATATAATTGTGTATCTAAGGAAATATTCGTCAACATGAAAAGAAAATTAAAAATTAGCACCAATAATATCATCATAGTCATCTATAAAAGTTGGACAAATAATGCACTACTACACAATTCACTAACTATTATAATATTTCAATAACTTTAAGAAATAATTTCAATATTTTTTAAGAGCACAAAATTGTTCCGTCACTTTGAACAACAACAAAATTAGTTTAGTTGGTTTTTCTTTGCGATATGAGACCGCCATATGCATATTTTTTATAAACCATCCGGTTCTTACGTGTGCCATCCTGTTCACACATGAAAAATAAAATTGCATATGGACAAAATCATTACACTCATTCTAAGTATCTAATTATATGCAAATATATAGTGTCCTGTTCCTTCGATTTACTGAGAACTCCAACTTCGAAACACGTTCTAGACATTCGAAAAAGGGCTCAACACTCGTCATGGCTATAATTTGAGATGGTAACTTCATAATAGTGGTCATTTCGGACTGGCGCTCACTTGGTTCTCTCGTATGCTTTTCGAAAATACTTTCTGCTAAAATTGATATCGCCGATAACTTTAAACAGCAGAATAATATTTTTTGGAAACTTTTGTAAATCATTGAAAATTATTATTTTTAGTATGTAATAGGCGGGAAGCAAGTTCTGTCAATTTATTGTTAATTTGAACAGATAACCTAGAATACAAACCCTAAATAAAGTGTCGGTTGCACGTCCAGTACAAGTACGAGTATAATTCTACAAATAAGATTAAGCTACATTCAAGAATATCTCAAAAGTAAGGCTTAACGTACTCGATGATCACGTAGCATAACGTTTTTAATTAATTCCACCAATTCAGAATATTTACGTGATTTATTTCATTGGTCTTGGAGAATGTCACGAAACAAGTTGAAACACGTTAGTACTCAAAACTACCGTTCTGGCGTTGGCAACATTTACATTTAGCTCATTCAATCAAGGTCAAAATACACAAATTTGTCGCTTTGGCGCTGGTGTTATACTATGATTGAAAATAGTAATTTTAAAAAACAATTTATTACAAAATCAATGAAGGATAAAAAAAAATCTGAATCGCCTTGTGCAAAATTTTTTAACTGAAATTTTCGATTTTCATTTTACGTGAATTTTCCGGGTTGGTGCAATGGTAATTATATTCTTACAAAAGTTTTTCTTCATGTTCATATATTTCTAGCCAAATTTTAAGCAAATCAAAACTGTTTTAATGTTTTCGATTCATTGTGTATCATGGACAAACTGCTAAAACTGGTCTAATCTTAAAAATCAATGAAGATCGTATATTAAGAGTGTTGTTTGCTAAGTAAGGGCAAGTTGTGCAGGTTCGACAAGCATTTGTGGAAACATGTTCTTCTAGAGTTTTTTGATATTCAATAGCTTTGATATTTAATAGCTATGGGAAACTCGTGCTTAGTTTTCTCTTTTTCTTGAAATTTTCTTTTAATATTTTGTTATTAGCTCTCAAACTTAGAGAAGATGTACAAGTTCGATCGGAATATACAACAACAATAGACTCAAATTCTTTTCGCAATAATAAAGATAAATCCATAATCTCGTGCCTTGTTTTGTTTGTTTTTAAATATTTTTTAATTTTATATATTGCAATAGAAAAAATTAAAATAAAAACTGGTTACTCATAATTTCCCAAAAAAACTTATGAAAACTAACTCCGAAAACTGCCGATAGATGGCCAGGGATTGTTTGGTATGCAAATGCGAAGTTTTTCTATTAGGTAGCTTCGTATGGTAAAGGAAATAAATATTCAATAACAAATTTAATTTAGAAAGAACCCTTTTAATGTGTAGTAAAGGGATTCATGATAAATATTTAATTGCTAGACCTTCTCAAATAATAAGAGTGCTCCGATTGTAGGTTATACTATTTTCCTTCAAATGGAGCGCAAAACACAAAATTGGTCAAGTGAGAGCGTCAACAATGAAAGAGGCGGAAAGTTTAAATAAAATGAAGACCTTTTTGTTGTTTGGATTTTGAAAAGGCAAGGTCGAATACAAAGGATGCCTTTTCCATTTCGACTAAGTAATATGGCAAAAGGTTCAATCCGAACACTATCAGGCAAAATATGAAACAGATGAAGCTTTTAGCATGCAAATCAGCATGTTGAAAAGCTAAGAATTCGAACCGCCTGAAGAAGTTCGACGCGATCAAAACAGAATTTGATCTTAAGAAATGACTTAGTTCCAATCAGGATTACCAAAAACAAGTTCTGAAGCTAACATTTATCAGAAAATGCCAATCGAGTTCTTACATTAATACGTTAATATGTGACTTAGTTCCAACCATCATGAAAGAATTCCCGAAAATTCTTCTAATTCATGTACATCAGAACCCTTATTTAGTTGTACATAATAATCAAAGCAGTTAATAAATTTCGGAGTCATATCCAATACGAAGAAAAAATTCCTTAAATGCGTTCAAAATTCAGTTAGAATCCCAATCTAGGGCGATATATAAAACATACAACGAGCATTATTATGTAAGAAATGGCCAAGTTCCACCCAACATAACAAAATCTCAAACAAAAATGGCCAATTTCCATTTAGAATGGTCCAATTCCTGAACTTCTTGTTAAATTCACGGTAAAATAACAATGCAGTTGTATATAGCAAATTTGGCCATAATTTGTTGAGACCTAGGTAATTCAGCATGGCCGAATTGCAGAACTTCTTTCAAAATTCAAATTATAATTCAAATCCTATTCTGCATACGAAATTTGACAATTATTGGGTAAGGAATGATCAAGTTAAATTGAGCATGGAGCCAAAATCCAAAAATTCTTCAAAAATTCATGTTAAAATGTTAATCACTTCCCATTAATTTGTTCAAGATCAATCAAGAAATTGTAGTATGTCTTTTTGGTGGGATTTTTTAAGATTTCAGCAAAATCTTGATTTAAAAATGCGGGATTTTTAAATGGTTGGAATTTTCACTATTCGATTCTGAAGTTCGGACTTTCGTACCGATCCCCATTATAACATTACTATTCTTACCGAATCTTGGTTGAACGATAATTTCAAATCTGAAGAATATTACCGTTGGAGGAGTAAATTATTCCGGTAAATAACGTCATCCAATTTGATCAAGTTAATCTTCACTATGCTTGTGGTGAGTCTATTCTATACAAGGTAAAATGTTGCTCGTTTTGGCTTTTTATAATTGGAGTTTACATACCTTATATGAAAGTACGGCCGGCTGATGTTTACCAGGGTTTCGTTCAATTCGTTGCTAATGCGGTTCTTTCGTCATGTCAGGAATGTGGCCAAGTGTTGGTTGCCGGCCATTCTAATTTACATACAATTTCACGGGACTAGATAGAAGATGAAGTTGTGATCGCATTATGGACTTGGTTTTTTCATCGTTAGATATTTTTGAAGTGGAATCTTGTTCGGACTTAGCTGGACACTTTAGTATATACCACATCACTTTTAAATTAATTTTCCATTTAAGATTGTGATTTGGCTGATTTTGATAAAGATGATTTCAGTTATGACTGTGTGCGAAAGCAGATCTTTCTTCGTTAAAGAACTTTCTAAAATATCAATTGGATGGCGTTATTTGACGGCTGAACATTTCAGTTGCGAAAATGGAAGCGAAATTGACAAACGTAAACATCGCAAATTATGTAAGTTTAAATTTCTTAATGATTATCTTTATAAAATGAACATTTTATAAAGTAATCATTAAGAAATGATTTTTTTCACTCATCAATAATAAAAGAAATCACAGGAATTTTCAAAGATTATGACACTTAATACTGTTCATTTCCGGGTTCGATTAATATTTGTAACGCATTCTCAAATTTTTTCCAAAACTCCTTTGATCTTTCTGATTTGTTTAGCTTGCCAGGTAATTTTGTTGACTGTGATAATACTAATACAGTTGTTCAACACGAACGCTCTGCAGTTCTTGTAATTCGTGCTTAATAAATTCCCCTTGAATATAAATAAGTGTAAAATTATTTCGTTTTGTAGATCACAATTTTCTTGCGTGGGGCTCCGTATTTTTTGTAGATGCTCAAGTCAGCAGAGATATTTCAAGTGACCTCACATTTAATAAACACGACGTTTACCAAATCTGAATCAGGAATTTATTCGGGAACCTTACGTAAACCGTCCTTTTTTGCTGAATTTACTAACGCTATCTAGTAGGCGTGAAATTGCTTGCGCTATGTTTGCAAAGGGTATTTTGTATTCTTGATTCGATTGTCCTGAGTTGCTTGAAACATTTTGCCTTACGCTCCTCTGAGAGCCCTTAAATCTCGACTTGGCATGTTGCGTATTCTTTTTTGTGTTAATAATCTTAAGTTTTTTTGCGTGGTGGATATCATATTTGTATATTTCTACATAACTGATAGAGAAATAAATATTTTAAGGTGTTTTGAATTATAATAAGGATTAAACACTACGTGTTTAATTTTACCATAGTTTTCGTTTTTTAAAATATGTAATTAACATTTTTAAATTAAAGTTTTTAAATAACATTAATTCTTTCGTTCCAAAACTAGTAAGAATATGTTAATTATTTTTTGTGTCACGTTAGTTAAATCGTCCAGTCAAATATATTAAAACATTATTTTCAATAAATTAATGATTGGGTACGTGATAAAATCAATAAGTTTGTTTGAAAGTTAGAATATTGGTTGTCTAATACGCGGAAATGAAATATATTCACACTGAGTACTTATCACCATCAACAATATAACGCCATCAATTTAACGTAAATTTAAAAATACAAAATTAATTAAAATATGATAATATTATGTGACGTGAATAAAATCATATAGGCAAGTATAAATTTTAAATTACAAATTTTCTATTTCATAAATTATCAGAAACTACAACAGATCGGCGTAAGAAAAATAATTTAAAATTCATAAATAATTTGTATTCTAAATTAGAATAACGAATTCACAACATTTTCTTATTCTAGATAATAAATTTATAAATAAATAAATAAAATTTTCAATTACTTATATACGACAAGAATAGTTAATTTTATTATGATAAGTATAAGGAATACGTAATACATAAATGAAAATTAATTTATTTTTCAATAAACGTTTTGGATCATTGAAAAATGTTTTATTTAAACCGATAATTTCTAATTCAATTCTACATAAAAATTACAATAATAATATGAATGTTTGAAACGATTAGATAATTTATTGATTATTAATTATGAAATATTCACGCTTTTGTTTTTGTTATTATTATTTATTTACATACAACAACAATAAAAATATAAAGTTGAATATAGTTTCGCTTTAATTTAAATTACTGATTACAGCAGACAATGCGACATATTCGTCGGCAAGATCGTAACCTTCACGTGGCGTCTTGTTGACAATAAATTTATTGGAGATAATGACATGTTTGCAATTTACGCAAAGTACGAAATTAGCTGCATCAAGCACATACGAATGCTCAAAACGCCTTCATAAAATCAAATTTATATGTCCAATATAACTCAACACTTACCTGTACGGCATATAATTATAATATCATTAAACCAATTAATCATAATTTTATCGTCATCATAATTTAATCGTTTATTTAGAATTAAATACTATAAAGAATAAAACCAACTAAACGAGTATCTTTATTTAGTGTCCGGCAAGTAGTTTTGAACCTGAATTGAAATGACATTTTCGTTGTGTATCTTATTACATCAAAAGCATTGTAAAAAAAATGTAAATTAACGTTCAATTGTACAATCGCCTTACTACAAAACAGCACGCGTATTTCTTATTTTGTTGTTGTCGTTTTACTTTTTTCCGTTTAATTTGATTTGCCTTAACGTTCGCGTTCTCTGTTTCTATTTCATTTTTAATTTCTTTTCGATTTTTGTGACTCAATTGTGGTCAAACAAGTTACAAATATAAACAAACAAAATATGGTAAAAAACGTTTATAAGAAAGAAATATAGCTAAACTTAAAGAACCAAAACGTTGCAGATACTCATTTATTTACTTGTGTTATGTATACTTTTGTGTTTATATACAATATATAAAAGGGTGTTCAATAAATTTTGAACGAAAGTTATTAGTAAGCAACTTCTAATACAGTTGGGAAACTATTTCTTATTTATGGCGCGAACAACGCCAAATGCATAAATTTTGAGGGAATCTCAATAACACATCAAACAAATAAATGTCTGATATAAATGAAACCCGGAACGTCTCGGAATACAAACATTCTTGGCTTGTTTCCACTGTAAATTTAAGAATATTACAAGTATCTAATGTTACGCCTGACTGAACTATGAAAGGAAAATTGCATTTTATGGCCAGCTCGACGCAACTATAAATCAATTATGTACCAGTGACATTAGGACTATCCTTATGTAGAATTAACCCATAACTAAAGTGGCAACTGCCTTTGGTCGTTTTTGAATGTTAAAATAAACATGACAGCAGATTCTAAATTCTTCAAGATAATGTTTTAGTGGTTATAATATTGCACTATACATATTCTAATCTAAAAAGGAATTGTTAATTTTTCTTTCTACAAATAAAATAAAATATAGTAATCATGAAACATTTTGACCTCGAAATTTTTGCAAATTTACCATTCGCTATATCGCCGAAGTCAATAAAAGTATTCCAGACAGATTGACGGATGAAAGTTCAAATTTAAGCTTTTTCCATAAATTGAATGATCCTAGTGATTTTTAATTAAAATCTGTCGACCGGAGTGGCAGCATCCACAAACGTTTTTTAGTTGTTTTGCAAATATTTTGAAAAGTATATCATCATACATGAAAAACGACAATAAACTAAAAAATTCTAAATTAATGTTGAAACAATATTGGTCCGAATCACTTTTTCAAAATTTAAACAAAAATGATAATTTAAACATAACATAAACTGTTTTTCAACAAAAGTTCGGCCCAGTCGGAGTGGTTGATTGGAATGATGCATCACTGATTTTTGGCCTAAATCGTTAAACCAGGAAGCTACAAAGCAATAATTTTTAAATTCTCTCCATTTACAAATAATGTTTATTTCTGTATGTACACTTATTAAAATTTGGCAACCTGATAAGCCGTGATGACCGATAAAAATACTCATATACGACGCTTTACTACTTCTTTTAAGTATTTTAATGTAAATAAATACTTTACTCGGAACAAAGTTCATGAAGGTTATATTAATCGATTGACCGATTTAAAAAAAAAACACTGTGGTCTCAAAAGTTTCACGTCGGTCTTTCAATCTGTCTGGATTGTAGAGATGCCGAATTTTTGTGAAACAGTGTTTTTAATCAGTCGTCATGTCCGGTAAAATTTAATAAGTAGATCTGAAAAACTTTTTTGAAAATTAATCACAATCTGTTTAGTTTTTTTCTCCAATGACCGATTTCGGCCAAAAACCAACCACTGAGATCTCCCAATTTATGAAAAAAAAACTTAAGTATGAAGCTTCACCCATATCAGTTAATTCTTTTCTAGACTGTAGAGAACCAACAACATTTAGTCTGCACGACACCACACACAAACACAATGACACCACAGCGATTTTTTAAAACTACTTTTTATCCTTCTGCGTAAAAGAAAATAATTTAATTGTATTTAAGTTTACCAGCCTAGACAAGATTACATTTACGTATCATTTGGGCAATCGAAATTGGTATGGCTATAATCACGGAGGCAAGCGGTTTCTGTAATTTTTACATTATTTTGGGAAATAACTATAGTGTAACAAATTCGAGGCTAAAATTTATGGGGAATATGAAAATAACTTTTAATTGGCAAAATTAGTACTCATTTTTACTTGGCCAATTGCGAAAGGGCTGGTTATCAATAAGTTCTAGAACTTGTTCAGCAAACGATTACTATCGGTCAGAACCGATATACGATTTGTGGACTAACGTAGTTGAGTTGTGTTGGACCTGCCGAACAGGCCGGTGTCATCAAGGAGGATTATCATTGCAACTTGGCTACTAAGTCAGCATCAATAAGGATGGAATATTTATTCTTGTATTTGACATATTTGCAGAGGAGTTGTAACAATTTGTAAGGTGCATAATTGTGCCCTCGTTTTTGAAAATAATAGAGGTAACAAAATGAAAACGAAAAAACATATTTTTAATTTACTTGCTAGTCGCCTGGAGCAATTATAATTCCATACGCTAACAAAATCTTTTGTTTGGTTTCGAAAATCATATCAAGCAAATCTTCCTCATTTTCATCGGGTTCTGGAAATTTATTTAAATATTTTTCGTTTTAAAAACCAAACCATCCCAACGACAAATCTATGAGCTAAATATGTGGCTGTCGGTAAGACGCACAAAATAACAGATTTTGTAGAATATCCACAGATTTTACATCCTGTCATTCATATTCACCGTGGCGAAAACCTGTAATTAATGAGTTTGAAATGTTAGCACACAATTTATTCAAATTTCATTAATTTACCATTTGATAGATGAAATATTAATTTTACAAAATGGCGATACGTCTATCATCACTCAACAAGCTCAAAAAATAGCTAACATTGATTGGTAAGGAACGTTTTTTTGCATTTGGGGCCGTTATCTCACAATTTCTTCCTTCAAATGCACCAATAACGCCCTGTAATATTTGCTGCTGATGTCTGTCCATTCTCCAGATAGTAAGTGAATAAAATACCTTTCGCATCCCAAAATTTGGAGACCAAAACCTTACCGGCTGGCATGTGTGTTTTTGGTAACATCGAACATTTTTCACCAGCTACTGTCCATTCAGGTGATTGACGTTTTGATTGCAAAGTATAGTGGTGGATCTGTATTTCATCTATTGCCACATACCGATGAAAAAAATCCTATTTGTTACGGTTTAACACCGTAATAAACATCGCGGCATCTTCTTTGCACACTGCTTTCTCATGGACAACTGATCTGATATCTTAAAGATGTCGGCTATCTCACATTATTTTACTTCACTATAAGGTCTTCTAAACCGATTTTGTGCAATCTTATAATCTTTTCTGGAATAACTTTCAAATTCGGGCGACTATAGCGTTCAGCATCATCGGTGTGTGTACGGCCACGTTAAAACTAAGAAAACCAACGTTCGTCGAATGATTTCGATGGAGTAAAGTCGCTATAACACTTATCAATCCATTGTCTTGCTTAAACAGTACTTTGGAAAAAACATAAACACCGTTAAATCATCAAAAACTGAAAAATTTTAAATTAATTTTACAACACTATCGGTTCAGATCAGTTTTACAAATTTTAAAAGGAAATAATGATTTTTGACAAAAATCTGTTTTTCAGCGTAATTTTGGCCCTTCCAGTCCAGATGGATTTATTTATCTTTATACTTATGCTTTTTTCACAAATTGCGATTCCAGAAGTTTTTGACCAAAATCAGTCCACCTGAAGTGACAACTTTCCAGGAGCTTATTCTTACAAGGATTTTGAAAAGTTTATCATTTAAGAGAAAAGCGACTATACAATTAAAGCTTCTAAATTAACTTTGCAACAATACGTGCCCTGATCAGTTATTTATAATTTAAAGCGGAAATGATAATTTTTAATAAAGAATTGTTTTAAAAGAAAAATTTGGCCCAGACGAATTGATTGATGGGGATGAAACTTCATATACTTAAGCTATTTTCATAAATTGGGTGATCCTTGCGAAATGTGGTGGACATCTGTGTACCGGAAGTGGCAGCTTTCTTAGGAGTGCTTTTAAAATTTTACAATGATATGGAAAAGTATAGCAGTTACAAAAAATGACAACCAATTGAAAGATTTTAATAAATGAAATGATTAAATTTTCAACAAGGGTGGACCATGTTGGCTTTCCGCGGGAATATTTCATTTTGGTAATACAAGACAGTTTTTATCAAAAATGCAGCAGGTTTAATTTCTCGCTTTAGAAAGTAGATGTGATGTATCCGAGATCTATGTATAGTCCTGGTAAAAGAAACTCGGATGTTGGCCACAATTTACTAATCTCTCCATTTTTTATACTAATAAGTATAATCTAAATCATCATTATACTGGTGACCCGAAGACATCAGTTTTTATTACAACGAGTGAGTTATTTTTTTGTATACGAGTATAATATTAACGTGAAATATTTTTTTTTAAAGTTGCATGATAAATTGTGGCTTAATTTTTTTTATAACTATCCAAAAATGTTTACACCAAGTAATAGTGGTTGAGCTCCTACCCGTGGTAAACGGACTATTGTTTATATTTATAATTGCTTTATATACTCGTATATAAGTAATTGGATTATATTTTGTTTACACAAGTGCAACCAAGTGTCCAACACAATTTTCCAATTTTCTTATGTTTTTCTAGCTCGTATCTCGTGTCACTTTCAACACGCTTTCGTAATTAATGGTGCTTGCTCTATGGTAGCAATCCTTCTTCAGTGAACATTTTTCTTACACAGTGAAATGTTTTTATGTATGAGGTGATTTAGAAAAAACTAAATCATTCCATTTTGCTCGTAAACTAACATGGGAAAAAACGATAAAGATAAAAATGTACCACATGGTGACCACAATCGTCAGCAACATGCAGAAGTCCAGATTGAGACAGCAATGTCGAAACATATGCCGCGGCTACCAGCATCCTGGGAAAACAATCCAAACAAATGGTTCTTCACAGGCGAAATAATGTTCGATGCGAACATGATGACCAGTACCAAATTATTAAACGTGGACATTCGCTTTGCTTGTGGAGCTGAAAAAACTCTCGGGTAAAGAACAAAGTGGTCACCACATCGTAACTACTTGATCCAATCACAAAGTAGCTTTCCTAGAACTCCAATACATAATAAAAGTAGAAATGTGTCTA
Organism: Nephrotoma guestfalica; assembly: GCA_963691935.1. Lineage (NCBI taxonomy): Eukaryota > Metazoa > Arthropoda > Insecta > Diptera > Tipulidae > Nephrotoma > Nephrotoma guestfalica. The sequence goes on along the minus strand of OY829914.1, from coordinate 127,735,322 downwards.
CCATCCAAGGTGAAGAAGAAAGACAACATCTGGAGATCGTTTCACAAGATTGCAATTACCACACCATTTAGAGCAATTTCATCTAAAGCAGAACCCAACCCTAAGCAATCACGCCACTTAGATTGCGTGTTTTAATTTACTACAAATATACATTACAACGATCGAAAAAGTACTGGCATGCTGTTTAAAACTAAAACACCGTCTAATTCTCTATTTCAGCGTCCTGAAGTTCTTTCATTGGAAAGGTACTTTACTTGAGGTACTCCGGATTCGAATCCTGATAGGAACAGGATATATGAGGGGTTTTCATATCTAAACACCTCATATTTCTAAATTCGAATTTAGGATCGGTGATGGATGAAAATGAAAACAACTATGACCCCCTGTCCCCGGAAAACTCAATGGTCGGCCCATTGTCCATGTTCTACGAAAATCGGACCTATAGCCGTACTTTCTTTTCCTATTTGGCCGGCAAATAAATGCCTAAAATTTTTAGTGTAAGCTGATAGTAAAATTTATTTTTAAAGTTTAATAATTTCTGCATCCATCAGCAAAAACTGAATGAACCCTTATGAAGAGACTATTGCCCACATTTTAAAAATTCAATCATGCAACAACGCGATAAGTAGTGCTAAACTTTTTCTTGCACGCATGGTGCGATATGTTCTCCAAAAAGATGGAGTCATCTATGTAGACGCTTTTATTTGGTCTCTTAAAATTAAATTTTTTAATCTAATTTATAAGTTGTAAATACTTTTATAAATGTTTCAAGTGCTTTTATAAGATATACACGGAATATATAATATATAAATTAGTGGATATGCTGTTCTAATAAGACTGTTCTGATGATATTTTGTTTACTTAAATGTGCTTAGTGCCATTTCTATTTGCATTTTACAGTACTTTATTTTTTTTGCTTTTTGTGATCATTAATATGAAATTAAAGTTTATTGTGGCATAATCCAATCATCAAATACATTAAAACTATCATAATTTTATATTTTATGTGATCTGTGCTTCCTATTAAAACACAATCGATATATTATAAAAACATAAAGTGTGGTGTGTAAATTGCATCATTTTACGGTACAATCGATAGATTACCTACAGTTAATTTTATAAGCAAACAGTTTTTCGTTTCACCTGACTTGGTGTGTGGCGTATATCAAAACTCATCTGTTTGAACCATGCCACTTAATAGTAATTCCGCAAAAAACATACCTAGCTTCGCGGATGAATTTGATGGTTTTGCCAGAAATGTCAAGCAAGACTTACTTAAATGTATTGACTCACATTTGAGTGATTTCAAGAATCAAATTGAAGTTATTATCGCTAAAATCAATGAGCAGGGTGACGAAATTGTACGTCTAAGTGAAAGGATTGATTATCTAGAGACCGAACAAAGATCCTGTGATATAGTAATTACGCAAGTTCCTGTTTTAACTAACGAAGTTGTTGCTGATGTTGTCGCTAAAATTAGTAATTCAATCAATTTCAACTGTAACGACCACAGTTTTTCTGCATTCCGGACTAAAAGTAAAACTTCGATGAGCAGTGGTAAAACGTCATCGAGCAGTAGTGCCCCTCCGATAATAATCAAATTTGCACTGAAAGCGTCGGCTATCGAATTTTTTAACCAGTACAAGGTTAAACAATCATTATCATTAAAGGATATTGGTATGAATTCATCGACACGAATTTACATAAATAGAGGCTTAACAACTAAAACTAAATTGATATTCGGCGAGGCCAAGAAAATCTACAAATCTGGAGGTATTTATAAAACTTTCATTAAATCGGGAGCTGTATACATTCTAAAAACTAAGACGTCAGTGCCAACTTCAGTGAGTAGTATACAACATTTGAGAATTATGGTTGACAATGAATATTACACTCACCCATCTTCTCATCTATCTTCGGCCAGTATTCCTGTTCCAGCTATGCTACTTGAAGGTGATGATGTCATCACAAATACTAACCAACGTGGTTACACAACCAGATCGAAAACATCATCTACTACCTCTACGTAACAACGTCGGAACATTATTTATGGAAGTTCCTTCTACTGTGCAGTGAAGTGTTATTGTAATAATGCATTAATTGTGAATGAATGTCCCGTGACGTCAACCTCTTTTTATTTTTCAATACAATATTTTCATTCAATAAATTGTGACGTCGATCTCTTTTTATTTAATCTATTTAATTTTTTTAATGTTAATCTCAGTACGGTTATTTAACGTGAATTGACACTCATATTATAGTAGCTTACTGGTTTAAATATTAAATATTATCATTCTATAAAGATGTTATCTTTTGTTTTGGTGGTGGGAAATGGCGCATGAATTATTAATCATGTATTTTGTACAACGTTTTAATTTAATTTAATTTAATTGCGTTTATTTGAATTAATTACAACTTTCTCTTACATTTGTTTTATGAGACCAGAATAATAATTTTTGCAAATTTAATGATTATATATAGTTTTAGTAAGTTAGTTCCTAGTGTTAGAGTTACCTATGGTGTGTGCAGCGACAGGCTATTCATTAATTTTGATATTAATTTCATTTTGATTTATGTTTCCTATATATCTCATTTTTTCCGAAACATACTGGGAGGTTACATGAATCATCTACGTGTTAATTCACATGCTTCCTCCTCAATAGTAAACAATGTGGTTCTCAAATCTTCAATTAACAGGTACACTGGTCTGAATTTTTCTTTTCTAAACACTCGTAGTATTCTTCATAAGATTGATGAAATTAGGGAGTTAGTGTGCGGTGTAAAACTTGATATTCTCTGCTTTGTTGAGACATGGCTCCATGATCGCATTCCGTATGCTTCAATTTGTCTTTCTGGATACAATATGTTGCGATTGGACCGAAATTTGGATTCAATAAAAAAGGGAGGTGGAATCTGCGTTTTCCTGAAATCAGGCATTCGATATAAACTGGTACATGGTCATTGTGCAGCTAATTTGGAGGTAATTCTCATAGAACTATTACTCGGAGCAACTAAGGTGTTGTTGGTTGTTGCATATAGACCGCCGAATAAACGTTTCCTTGAAGATTTTGGGACCTTCTTGCAAAACTATAATGATGTTGTACTGTGCGGTGATTTCAATTGTGACCTTAAAACAACTAAATCGACAACGAAAAAATTTAAAAGGTTACTAACTGAATACTCTCTCACTCCCGTGAACACCAACATTTTTCACGTCACACTCTAGTTCATTATTGGACTGTATTATTTCTAATACGGATAAAATTGTATTTCATAACCAAATCTCGGTTGGATTTAGTGATCACGATCTTCTTTACTTTTCCTATGACATTAAACATGAGAGATCTATTCCTAAAATCTCATTTCGCGACTATAATAGCATTAACTCATCAGATTTGCTTGATAAATGTAATAACTTAAACTGGAGCATGGTTTATAATTTTAACAACCCTGTTGATAAAGTAGAATACTTTACAGAACTAGTTGTAGACTTGTTTGAGGAATTTGTGCCACTAAGGACTATATCACCCAAACCTAAACAGCCGCCTTGGTTCAATGATGAGATCAGGGATACCATAAATTTCAGGGATTTTATTTTACGTCGGTGGAAGCGTACAAGAAGAATTGAACTGTACCAAGAATATAAAGCTGTACGAAATAAGAGTAACAATATTATAAAACGCGCGAAGTCCAATTATTTTTCATCTCTATTGCACCCATCTCTTCCTTCAAAAGTGTTTTGGAAAAATTTGAAATCTGTTGGTTCCTTTCTTTCATCCAACGAAAAACCATCTACGCAATTTTCACCAAGTGAGTTCAATAATTACTTTTCTCATATCAGTGCACGTTCAGCGGGGTTACAAACCGTTGATGTTCTAATGAACTCTAGTTCGATGGAAGGTAACTTTAGTTTTAATAACATCGATATCACTGACCTTATGGATGCTTTGGATTCCGTTAAATCAAACGCTGTCGGAGTTGACGAAATACCAATTAAGTTCGTTAAACTTATTTTACCAAAGGTTGATTGCTACTTACTACATATTTTTAATAGCCTAATAACATTTTCTATCTTTCCTGAGAAATGGAAGCAATCAATCATTATTCCCATTCCTAAGAATAAAAATCCCAAAAGCTTATCTGATTTTCGCCCTATTAGTCTGCTTCCCGCTTTGTCTAAAGTTTTTGAAAAAATACTGCAATCACAAATATTAACTTACGTTGAATCGGAAAATTTACTATCAAAGTACCAGTCTGCTTACAGACGTCATTTCAGCACTAATAGTGCTTTACTACACATCAATGACGACATCCGCAGGGCCATAGATAAGGGTTATCTTTGTACGCTGGTTCTTCTAGACTTTAGTAAAGCTTTCGATAAAATTGATCATTCAATTTTGGTTAGCAAACTTCGTAACAGTTTTAAGTTCTCAATGTCGGCTTGTCGTTTGGTTTTGTCATATCTATCAAATCGATCACAATTGGTTAGATCTAATTCAGGAATTTCTAGCTCTTGTTATACTAATTGCGGTGTTCCCCAGGGATCGGTATTAGGTCCTTTTCTATTCATGATGTATATAAACGACCTACCTGCTATTATCACTCAATGCAAATATCACCTTTTCGCTGATGACCTGCAAATTTATAGATTTTGTAGGCCCAACGAGATAACAAATTCTATTGGAACTGTTAATTCCGATATCGAATTGATTACGAAATGGTCTATAGAAAATTATCTTGAACTTAATGGTGGAAAAACCAAATCTATTATTATATCTTCTACAATTCGTGATACGCACTACCTACCTAAAATCAGTGTACTTGGAGAGGAGGTAGATTTCTCTGATTCTGTGAATAATTTAGGCTTAACTTTTGATAAATGCTTATGCTGGAGTTACCACATCGAAACAGTTTGTAATCGAGTAATTTCTTTATTAAGAATGTTATGGGCTACCACGAAGTGCTTTAATACCAATATTAGACTCCAATTGGTGAAATCTTACATCCTTCCACATTTTTTGTACGGAGATATTGTCTTCTTTGTATTAAAGAAGAAGTACTTTAATGAACTTCGATTGATATTTAATTCCTGTGTGAGATACGTATACGGGCTAAGAAAGTACGACCACATCTCGAATTTTACTAATTCATTACTTGGTTGTTCTCTTGCTGAATTCTATGAGTTTCGAGTTTGTTTATACATTTTCAAGTTCTTAAAGTATAAACAGCCCACCTATATTGTTGAGAAATTAGTTTCGTCTTCCAATCGTCATATTCATCTTTTGACTCCGGCTATTAATAAATGTAATCTGATGAATTCATCATTCTTTGTGAGGGGAGTTAGCATGTGGAATTCGTCAAGTAATGACGTCAAGAAATCTAAATCTCCTGCCGTGTTCCGGAAAAAATACTTTTCTTCAGCTTAATAATATCAAAATTCTATTTTTCTTCTTTTGCCAATTTCAAGTTTTGAATCGCTAATATGTCGCTGTACACCTATAGGTTAATTTAATAAATAAAATTTGTAATAGATTAGAATAAAGTAGTTTGCCACTAATGTAATAAGTTCATAAGAACTTCAAACATTTATATTAAAATAAATAAATAAATAAATATGTTGAAAATGAAGTCATTGAGGTGCGCATTTCCAGGCGGATCATATTTTTCCAAAGGATTATTTTCAGGATTAAATACACCGAACTGTAAACCTAGCTATACAGGATTGGTTATAATTTGGAAAAACTGCGGCTCTGAACACTACTGATTTGAATGGGCTACTAAAATTTGATGTAAAGCTCAAATCTAAATTGAATTCTAGCTAAATAAATAAATGTATTTCACTCAGATTGTAGTTTTTTTGTTATAAATAGTGAAATACTGTTGATTGCGTAGCTTTAGTTTATTTCCTACAATTCAAAAAATAAATAATATTAATTTGCAGCATATTACGACCGTTATTTTATTTACAAGCGAATAGTTTGAAATTAAGCCGCTCAGCATCCTGAAATTCATGAGAGCTACGAAAAAACATATAATTCGACTGTTTCGTAATCAAAAGCACCCCTTCTTAGTTAATTATTTATTTTCAGTTTGATTGCAAAATATCACTCTTTTTGTTCCAATCGAAAACAATTTAAACATTTATTAGTACATACAAATGGTTCTTAATCGAATGGTGGTCAAAATCATCATCAATACTAGTTTCATTTTTTAAGAATGACAGTGAAATATTTCCAAAATGACAACTATAAACAAGTATTTGTAAATACACTGTTAAAAAAATTATTAAAAGAATTTTGAATGAAAACTAGAAAATAAATTCAAAAAAAATTTATTTTACATTTTTCATATTAGCCCGGAAAATTCTTATTTTTAATTAGTAATACAGAAGGTAATACTAGCTGTTTCAATATCTCTAAATATGTGAATAAAATCAATTTGATTTGCGAGAGCGAACAATTAGGTATCATTTTCAGTTTTCCCCTCCTTATGGAAATGGATCATGGCTCACTTAATTTTGTCAAGCTAAAGCTAACATTTGCACATAGTGAAATTTTTCGACAAATTCTACATTCTAATGTAATGAGTCATTTTAACTTTAACGGTTTATGACGACTTAACAGAATAATTATTTTTGCTCAGAATTGTTGGCTCTTTTACTACCTTCAATATAATACCGTCATTCGCAACCGATGCGAACCCTATATATTGCGAAAGTGCAAAATCGGCAAATGCGAGAAATCTATTTTTTTAATTCGTTTAATTCGTAAATTTGAGAGCTACGCGGTAGGAGCGTAGTGACTCCGGCATGTCCATGGTTGTTACCGAAATTATTATTTCTGCAATTTCATATGATAAAGTAGTAATACGTAAAATAATAGTCCATCGACCGCTTCAAACAGAGTCCCAAACTTCTTGAACATAGCACTGCCAATCGAAAAAGGTAAAACTTCAGATCATTAAAACGAATCTTATCTAATAGCACATTTATCGAATAAAATTTCATAAAATGTATAGTTACTAAGATTACCTGGATGACAGCAGGTAGCGGCAAAGGGAAATGTAGTGTATCGCTAACCTTCTAGTGTTTAGCATGTGAGCATGTTTTCTATCTATATACTTAGTGTGGTTCAACAGATATTTATTTTTAATTATATATAGTAGGACCATTGATAAATTTTTAAATAACTTTCGGTACCCCATTTTTCCTGAATCCATATAAAACATTTAACAAATCACATAATCAGAAAAAAGGTGAGCTGCAAATAACGAATTAATTCAGTGGTAAAATTAAATAAATGTTGCATCAGATTTTGCAAATTGAACTTTAAAGAGAAACAAATATTTTTCTTGTATAACGCTTATATCAATATTAAACTTATATTCATATTAATTTACTTGCCACACACATCTAATTCCACGCACACACTAAAAAATATCCCATTTATAAATAAAGGTACAAAAGTAAACTCGCAAGTTTTTTACTTATTTTTTTTGCACAAAACAATCAATTTTTGCAAATATATTTAATTGATTTTTTAATAAATTTTATTTAATACGACAAAAAAACCAATTACCTGACAACAATATCAATGCTTACGTATGTAAATTCCCTTAACATACTTACTATGTATACATACTTATCAATTCTATTGAAGCAACCGATCATCAATCATTATGTGATCGCGCAAATAATCGAATAGCTATTGAAGATCTTACTGATCATTGTTTAACTTAAATGATCATGAATAAGAAAATGTCATGACAGCAAAGTAAGCGGGAAAAAATCGAAACGGAGTGTTGAATAGAGAACACTAAACCAACACTGAAAACTATATTAGAAAATTATATTGCGCCGTACATTTAATGTTTTCGCGCGATTTTAAAATAAAACTGATAAAATATGAAAATTTATCATGTTAAATGTGTACACACTGTATATCCATACACACAGATAGCCACCACGACAAAGAGTTGCAAGAAAAATTCAATTTATATTAACACAGTAAGAAAGATTATGTCTTATAAAGTGCTGATCGATACGTATGATTTACAAAACAGAAAGCAAATACCTGCCTCCAAAATTCAAATCGCTCAATAACGTGATTCATCCCAATTCTAGACTTTCGTAATAAGTTAGTCATGCAAAATATGCCGATACAAATTTTTTTTTGAGAGATGCTGTATATTAATGTAAGCAGAACAAAAAAAAATGCATTGGATTTGTTCGTTACGGAGGATTACTCATAACCATATTATTTTTATTGGTCATAGAACTTGATTAATTAACGTCTTGCGGGTAACGGTAAATATTACAGTGTGTACTTTCAAAGGGATAATGAATGTATACCAGATAAACCGAAGCCCATGCATTTAATACGTACTAATGAATTCTAATCTAATCTATATACTAGTATGTATGCATGCATTGTGGTGAAATATTCGTCACTAATAATAAATCGTTCAAGGTTTTTGTATTTGCGCGATTAACAAATTTACATGTCACATACAATAATAAACTATATTTGCTCGAGTCAAAATAATCTACTAACGCAGTCTCTACAAATATAAACATTATTTTAGGTTTACTTTGTAAGTTTGCATGATTACGATTATCAAACAAAAAAAAAATAACAAAACTGACATGAACTCTCAAACACACCCACTTCTTTAGAATTATAGTATACTACGACAAAACAAAACGAAGAAGACGGCGTGGAAGAAAACAAAAGATTAATTTAAAAACCAAATTTAAGCGAACTTCACACACTATACATACAAACACAAAGCTGTGCAAATATATACAAATACAATATAAAGTAAATAATGATAAAAACAAATGTAAGTACTCGTACTAATACACATATTTAACATTGTAGTGATCAAGCAAAACGATCGCCAAATGCTATAAATATACCGCATATATGTATAGGCAGCATAAACGCATTGCCAGTGATCATGGTTAAATTATATAATTTCGTTTTAATCAAATTAATATAAAAATAAAATAAAAAAAATTATCATGTTCAAACATGTTTCAATACAACAAGTAAACGTACGTTTTTTTTCTGTTTAAAATACACATAAAATACAGGTTTTTGACGTCATAAATTATAATGATCATTAAATTTGATCGTGTACTTCGAGAAGATCGAAAAGACACAACTTATACATAAAATATACAAATAGTATAAATAAAAGTACAACACACCACCATCACAAAACCAATGAGAGAGCTGCATGTGTGTAGCTGACCATAATAAAAAACTATCATAGAGATCTTAAAGGAGGGTAGAAACGTAAGATTTAAAAAATGAAAAAAAAAAATATTTTAAAACAAAAGAATAACGAACAGAGAGACATATCAAAAGGTTGCAAGTTGAAAAGATCATATTATTGTGATACGATTGTTGTGTAATATATCAACGATCATGTTTTGTTGTTGTATACTTGGTTGGTTTCTTCGTTTTCCTGATGTGTGTAAAATACTACATATTATTATTTATGGATGATGCATGTTACTGTTGAGATGAATAATTGCTAAGAATAAAAATATCAAGTTTTGCACTATACAAAAATTATATTTGAATAATGCTGTACATATTTTTTAATTACTCACGCTTATAGAGAATTGCAAATTTGATATGTGTATGTACGCACGTCATATAAGAGATTATACGTTATATAACGGTATCAATCGTTATAGGCAGAACTAACCAATTCAATAAATAACCTACTCGCTCTTCTTTGAAGTTAGCCCAGCCCAGAATCTAGTTTAATCCTTTGCAAATAAATAGTTAAGTTATTTTTAAAGGCCAGGAACTTATTAACCCTTACTCTGTGCGTTGGGGTCATAGTGACCCCAACCGGTTTTAAAACCTAAAAAATCGTATTTTATTTGTGCTTTTACATAGAATCCAATTGAAAGCTGGTTAAATTTGACATTATTTAAAGTAATAGGATTGATTTAAAAAAGCAAGCACATTTCTGTGTGTCAAAATGACCCCCTATATTTCTTATACGATTTTGTAAATTAAAAGAATAAAAATCTTTTTACTGTGCATACATCTGGAATGCAAACGTATTGTTTTCGTATACTTTCTCGTTATTAGTAAAGCGAGAAAAAGAAGAATTTTGGGGACTCTTTGGTAGTGTTTCAACCCCAGAACCATCTAACGAAGACGAGATAGCCGACGACCATTTTGATATGGGTTTTGATGACGATATAAATTCAAATGATTCCGATGAAGATTTGATAGCAGACGAAAAACAGAATGTAGAAGGAGCAACTGTTGAAAGGGCAGAGGGTGACATATAGTTTTAAGCGCAAAGTAATAAATTTACTTAGAAATGGAGTCCAAAACCACCTGATGTGACCAGGACTGCACATACCGCTCAAATTTTAATTACACCACTGTTGAAATTTCAACAATGTATACCAGACACATTGGTAAACGAAATAGTGGCTGAAACTAACAGAAAAGCAGTTGAATAGTAAAACAGCAACAAGACATCGGGTGTTCATAAAAATTGGGACGAGCGATTTGATGAGCTGTATCGTTATGTCGTTACAGAGAGTCCAGAAATTATTGCGACTTTTACGGTTTGTTAACTACCAAACAAGACAAGAGCGATTAAAAACGGATAAACTAGCGGGATTCCGTGATGTGTGGAAAATGTTTTGGCGAATGTTCGACCACCTTATAAACCATCAGCCAACTTAACAATCGATGAGCAGCTAATGTTAACTGGTGGCAGATGTTCGGTCAAAAAGTACATTTCATCCAAACCAAGGAAATATGCTATAAAAATATTCAGGGTATGCGATGCAAAAAAATTCCTTGGTGCGAAAACAACCAAATGAGCTTCGTTCTGTTGATTATTCACTAAATTTAGTTCATCGAATATCGGCACCATTCTTAAACAAAGACCGAACATTTACAGAAAAAACCGAGGATCATTGGGACAATTCGACACAATAAATCAGGTTTGCCGAGAACTTACGAACAAGGTCGAATTGCAAAACGAGAATTGAACTCCGCAATTTTTTTTTGACAAGTTGTTGTTGAACTTTGGTTCATTTCAAGAAAAAAACGTTCTATTGGTATCAACTTTTCAAAGCGATACAAGAGTTGACAGTTCTTCAAACAAACCAAATATTAACCTATATTAAAACAGCACAAAGAGTGGGGTTGATAGTCTCGATAAGCTTGTAAGGACATATACTTACATACCTATACTTGCTTGCTAATCCTCAGCTATAAGTGAATCGAAAGTCATCGGAAAGAAACTTTTTTTGAAAGAACTGGCTATGCAGTTGGTTCTGGAAAGTATGCTGCAGTGACTATCTAATTCTCGAGTTTAAAAAAATGTGAAAGCCTCGATCAATCTAATTGGATACAAAATTTTAAATAATGACGCTTTCTAACAATAGAACAAGCGGTGATCGCAGCTGCTAGTAAACGTTCACGATGCCGATGTTAAAACTAAATCGCAATGCCATTTTTGTAATCAGCCATCATATCCCAGTCATGCCAAAATCGTGTGTACAGAATGCTTCAAAGAAGATGAACATGATTCGACCGAAGAAAGTAATGTTTCAGAATAGAATATATGCCTAATTTTAGTTTTGCAATAACATTATAAATAAAGGAAGAAAACAAAAATAACTAATTATTTCTATCAAAAATCCACCATAACGTATGTGGGGTCAGGTTGACTCCTGTGCACATACAACGCCTTAGTAAGCTATGCGTCGAGTGAGGGTTAAAAATTACTCAAAATCAGAAAAAATGCTATCGTTGGAAATTAACAAAAGTGTGCCTTGGGCCAGATATAGCCAACTCGTATTTGAAGTAAAATCACTATTAAACTTGCCATGATGAAAATATGAATTAAAAAGGTGGCTAATTTATAAATATCTGGATATAAATCATCTGTAGCTCTACTCTGTTTATTTATAATGCCCTTGCATTAGAAAGTATTTTCTCAGCGTTTTTCCGAATTATATTTTTCTAGCATACTGATGCAATCACTTTGGTGTAACTGTTTTGGGAATAAAGTTAAATGAGGAATAGTTTTTCTATACAAGGTGTCCCAGAATTGGACGATCAAATGAAGCACGGTGATATGGAGCTCATTTCCAACAAAAACAGCCGATTCCACTTTTAGTGTTTTTTGGAGAAGTCGCAAAAACAATAGTTTTGTAAAGTCGTTTTGTTCCTCAAACATTTTTTGTTGAAATTTAAGTGAAGCGGGAAAATAATGTACAACAGAAAGTTGACCCACTATCAGAAAATATGCGACACTAATGCAGATTTTAAAATAGTATCACACACCGGGCTAGTCACAACAGAATGTTATCCATCAATTTTTTTCACAAAGTAAGTCGTGTTTATTAAAAAATGCACTTAACAAAATTTCGGTTTCTAAAATCGAATCTTTGTCAGAAAGATCTCCTATTTGACTTCTATCTTTTATTTGACAAGAGATAATGTAAGCTATATTTCAACCATCAAATGACGTTATTGGAAAGGCACACTATTCTAGATCGTGAATGTTAAAAAAGAAAAACTCTTGTTTTTTTAATTAATTTTTTGGTGCGTGCGCTTGCGTTTTCACTAAAAACACTAAAAGTGGAATTACTTTTGCACCATCAGCAATTCCAAAAAACTTTACTTGGCTGTTTTAGATGAAAATGAGCTCCTGTATCACCCTGCTTCGTTTGATCGTCCAATTCTGGGACACCCTGTATATTGACATTTTTGGGAAAAAGTTTTATTGTTTGGTCAGAAAAATACTAAAGTGCTGTGACAATGTTTTCACAATTTATTATTCCTAGGAAGAGCCAGAACAGGGCGACAGGAATTTATTAAAAATATCTTAAAATAGTAAAATTGAAGTACCTCAACAATACATTCTGTCCTCTGAATTTACCATTTAATCTTGTCGCTTCTATAATATTTCCGATAATACGTTTGATCAGCAAACGTGTGCCAGTACACAATTTCAAATTTCAAGCGCAGATTGTGTTGTGGTGATCCAGGCAAATCAAGTGAATTTAAGAATTAGATTGACAGCGGGGTAATTGACAGCTTCGTTTACATCAGTCACAATGTCGATCGAATTGAATGACATCAGTTCGCCTGCCAATGTTTCTTATATTTGAAGATTAATTTGATCAACATCGAAATTTTTAACCGCCAAAATCGCTCGTTCACTGAACCAAGTGTGTTTGATATACTGATCGATTCAATTAGGGAATACACTTTCGATTAATTCATTTTTCGATACAACGATGTTGAAGAAATTGTCTAGCAATAATTAAATTGCGTATCTTCATGTAAACGAATTTTACCATCACCAATATCCAGCAATTGTTTGAGAATGTGTATATCAGTTGCAATATCTGTATATTTCGCCACAAACTGGATAATTTTAAACATGTGTTAATCTCGTCCGCGTACGTAGAGCGTACAGGTAATGTCTGCCAAAAATCGTTGGATAACAACAAATGGGCCCCACTGAACAGTCTGGTATTGCCATTCACATCTTGCAGCGTTTTATTTAATGCTTTATGAGCCAGTGTGCCATTCCAGATAATAATTAGGCACATTTATCAATAACAAACACAAAAAGAAGCAGTGCAATCGGCTCAATGTATATGTTTTAAATATGCCAAGAAATTCCGGAATAGGGTCATCTCGCTTGCTCGGCTCCCATTTCTTTGATGGTTTATTCCATGTGAAATACTGTGGTACATGGGAATAAAACAATGCTCGTGCAAATTGGGCAAAAATATTTGTTCGTCTGCATAATTCGAAAAAATCAGTCAATGTGGTTTTTGACCAATTTTAAGATGCGCCAGATGCGTGATATTCGCATTGTAAATGAATGACCTCCATTGTCTGTATTCCTACGACGATACAATGGATAACCGTCAATGTTCGTAATAGTGTCGTGTTCAAATCACCGCAGGAACCAACAATATCAAACAATTTTTTATCAATTGATCGATTTGGTATGTCTTCTGAAATGTCATCAATTTCTTCTGGTCGTATTTTGTCAAATAAACATATCAAAATGTGCGCACGTGGCAAACCTTGCTTTGCCGTGTTAGCTTTGCTAATCGTTCGCTCTCGATCTTCGCCTACATGCCCACGATGTACTGATGAAACAGCTGCCGGCGTTTGAGAAAGTGATTGTCGCTGAAAGGTTTGTTGGTTTCGACACCCTTCAAATTTTGGATAAATGAATAAATATTGAAAAATGTATTATATGTCGCTAGATTGCGTTGTTTGATACTAATTTGATGTTCATCCTCTCTTTCCCAAAATAATAGTGGATATAGTAGAGCGTCGTGTGTTGCCTCTACGCTGGACTTTCATGTCCCGACGCTCAAATTGATCGACAAATTGATATAACAACAGCGACTTCATTTATAGTTGGTTGTGCGTTGGATCGGCCGGTGTGTTCTCCAGTTGGCACTTTGTCGGTTTTGACGATGAGCGCGTGAGTGTCTTTGCGTAAACAGCTTAACACTGTTATGAACAATCGAACCAATTGATTGTGATTGTTCAGCCAATTTGATGGTAAATTTGGCCTTGAGTTTTAACTGTTGATTCAAAATTTCAACAGTCGCCCATTTGGTTGCGCCAAAAGACGTTATTTGGAAGCATGAATTGAATTTTCGAATTTTGAGCAAATATAATTTTGAAGCCGTAGTCACGCCACCCATAAGCTCTTTCAATGGTTCGGGTGGTAAATTCAACGCCGATAGTACGATTTTGCCTGACTCGATTTATTGTGTTATTTTTGAATGACCTGTACGATTTAATCATTTTTCAATCCATTTGTTGGAGTAATGTGAATTAAAATTAATTGCTCCTCGGGTTCAACCGTAACATTATTAATTACACATATATTTAATGTACTTTGTGTAATAGTAGTAGGTAATAGATGAACTCATCGATGATGTCATTATGAACGAACTAATAAGTAAATTAAATTTAACGGTGTTTAAGACGCGAAACCAAACTCATTTATATACTTAATGTTTACATTACGTAATAAAAGTTTAAGATAAAAAAATTTTCACATTCAAAATTTATTCTAAAAGATTTTCAAACTAAATGCAAATAACCCAATAAATATTTTAACTAAAATGCATGATACTTTTACTACATTGCAAATATTTTTGATAATACTCAATGCTTATTTTTAGTTAAGCAATAACAATGTGTTAAAAAACACGAACATCGATCGTATAATATGCCAAGTTTATCAATCACTCTACTAGAAGGTCAACTGATAGAATGGGAAATGCATGGCATAGCTTAAAATGATGTCACTGTTTATTAAAATAACAACTGACTCGCGCCTAAATTCATAGATTAGATACTTTTTCTGTAAAATGCTATCTTATTATCAAATTATTTCGTAGCATGTGAATTTCTTTTGTTCAACGAGAAACCTTCTTATTTACAGACAGAGACTATATAAATTGGACAATTCTTTAATTATCTGAGTAAAATAAACCAGTTTTTTAGCAAAGTAGTTGGAGTTTTGTATTTAACATTGAATTTTCGTTGCCTTTAATTTCTCATTTTGATGTATAATTGTTGGATTGATTAAATTAGCTTCTTAATTAATTAAGATTTTGTTTGGTTTTAATCTTTTGGGAAATGAACGTTTTCGCTAATGTGTCCCATTGTGCTGGGAATGTTACCGAATGAAATTTTAAAAAAATGGGAGTTGTGCTTAGTTATTGCAAATCAAAGATCATTCTTGATGATTTGCAATGTGCCTATATGTTATTGTTATATATGTACAATGTACATATATAACAATAACCGCAAATGATAATAATACTAATCATTCCCAAAGACCAATCTAAGCTCTATATGGCCGCATGCAAGGAGTCACCACCTGTATATATTATTATTATTTATGGAATTTAATCAGAAGTATTAGAAATATCCTGAAATAAATTAAAAATTTAGAAACAAAAAAATGCAGGACTTAATATGTTGTGGCCAACACCCGACTTTCTTTTACTACGAATTTCTAATACACCACTCTTGATTTCTAACGCAAAAGGTTAAATTTGCCGGACTTTTGGGAAAACTGTATTTTATAGTCAAATAACCTTCCTGACCAAATATCAGAAAAGCAACAGGGTCAACGCTTACTTGTTAAAAATGTATTTAAATTTTCAATTCTGTGGAGTTTTTTTGTAAACTATTCGGATAAAATGAAAAAGTTCCTTTGAAAGCTGAAACAATATACGGAAAAAGGTTAAGTATGAAGTTTCTTTCATCATACTCAAACAATCCGCAAGGGCTGTACAGAGACCGATTTTTTGAGGAAAAACATTTCACGCCAAAAATCGTCATTGCCGCTTAAATTTTGGAAAATTATATGAACCAATTTTATTTGGATAGAATACAAATTTTTGGTTCATAGTCAATTTTTTCACAAATGGTCATCTTTTAAAATCATTTGTCATCGAAAATTTGTCATCAAAAATTGAAAAAGTTCCAATATCTAAAATGCACTTGGATTACTATAGTAAATCGGTTGACAAAAGCACTGTTGGGCTCGTTCAAAAATTTTGTTATGAGAAGCAAATACTGCGTTAATACGCAATTAGTAAACTAGCGACTTCGGAAATGAGAATTAAAAATTAATAGACTAATAGGAATTTCGAAATGTTTTGTTTAAATTTTGCAAAAAAATATTTTATTACAAAACCTAAAGATGAGAATTTTTAAATGAAAAATCAATATTTAAACATGGTGAAATTCACCAACTAATCAAAATTACTGTTCAAGACTCACTTCTTATTAAAGATGATAGGAGCGTTAAAATACATTTTAGAACGCTCTCCTTAAACAAAATTGCACAAATCAGAGATAAGCGTAAGATAAAAGCTCAACATAAGATCAAGTTTGTGTCCAAATAAATGAGTGAAGATTACTGTAAAAAAAATTGCCAAAATCGTAGGGATGACTAAGAGAACCAAAAATACACAACAGTGTAGTAACAATAAACAAGCAATAAAACATTAGTAATATACGTATTCCCCACATCCATCTGGTTGAGCATTCTCTTTTATAATTGGCCTCATAGCTGACAAATATTCACAAATCCAAATAAATGAAATTTATACGTTCGCTGTATCAAAAATTGGACAGCCCACAGGGATGTCCAACGATCATACGACATCATACGATGTTGAGACTCATTTGTGGTTGAGCCCGAAGTTGATCAATTTTTGCTAACCTAAAATAATTGGAATTAAGGCGTTCAGTATATCGAAGATTAACCAGCTTACCGAGATTTGAAACAAAAATGGTACATAGGCGTAGTTAGCTTAAAACTTTTTGAATAAATAAAATTTATCCTCGTTTTCAAAAGATAGTGTAGACTCATTTTTTTGACCACGAATTTGATCAATTTTTGCAAACCTAAAATAAATAGAATTTAGCCGTTCCCTGTATCGACGATTGGCCAGCTCTCAACGATTCTCAATGAACAAGATGAATATGCGTAGTTACTTTAAGACTTCCTAGACAAATTAAAGTTGTCCTTATTTTCATATGGTGGCGTTGATCTATTTGTTAGTGACCACGAAGTTGATCAATTTTTCAAAACCAAGATAAATGGAATTTAGGCGGTCACTGTATCGAGGATAGGCTGTTTACAGATATTTTTAACGAAAACGGTGTATATGCGTGGTTAGCACTTAAGACTCCCCGGATAAATAAAAATTATCCCAATCATACAATGACGTAGAACTGTTTGTTATTTTCCTCGATTTTGACCAATTTCTGCAAAACTAAAATATTTTTCATAGGCAAAAGATTAAGAAAAGTAAAATATGGAATTTAGGCATTCATTACCGAGATTGCCATCGTACAAATTGTAAATGTTTGATTAGCTTAGGTCTTATTTAACAGACAAAAGTTATTGTCATTTTCAAACGATGATATAAATCCATTTGTTATTGACACCGAATTGGAAGAAAACTTTGCAAAACTAAAACAAATGGAATTAAGACGTTCACTCAATTAAAAATCAGCTAGTTTACAGAGGTTTCCATCGAGCAAGTTGTGTATGCTTGGTTATGTTAAGAGTTCCTGAACATATAAAAATTGTCCTCATTTGCATACGATGATGCAGACCCATTTTGGCTCTTAACATCATTAAGAGCTTTCATTTGAATTGATTTCCAACCATGACACTTTAAACGGGTAATATTTAGAAATTGTCAAATTTTGTGTGTGTAATATATTCAATAGAGTTTTACCGGACTCCCCACATGAAAATTGACCTGACATTTTTTTCAGGCGCGAGCATAATTAAGACCTTTCATTTGAATCTATTTCCAACCATGACACTTTAAATGGTCAATTTTTAGAAATTTTCAAATTTTGTACTTATATGTTTATTTGCAATTTCTCAATTGTAATTTGAATTTTTCCGAAGAACTAAAAATGCTCTTAATAATATCTGTAGTTATTTATTTTTAACGGTTTCAGTTGATTTTTTTTGTTGTAGAAAACAAATATTTTTAATATAAAAAACACTTTCGGCTGAAAAATACCGGCTGAGAAATGTTGGCTGAAAAATATCGGCTGATGCATAGCAAAGACACTAGCCGTGTTTTTTTTATTAGCGCCCGATAGATGTATCCGGAGCACCCAATTTTCTATGTGAAAACTTATATTTACCGAGCTATTTTTGTATATAACTAATTTATTTAGATTTATTTATATCCATATTAAGATTTTTCATTCAACTTTTTAGTTAAAAATCGATAAAAAAATATCTTGCTCTACCCATTTATCGGGAGCGCTATCCATTTCAAAGGGAAATTTTAAATTTCCTTTGTTTTGTACAACCCTTAAACCATTAGAAACTTAATCTTACAATAAAAATTTAAAACGCAGCAAGATGATTTATTTTTTATAACGTCATGCCAAAATAAATGTTAATTGGTATATTTCAGGTCGTTATGTTGTATGTTTATTTTATGGATGAATTTATTTTTTCATTTTTATGGCATAGCGACACCAATGAATAAATAGCTACAGTTTCAGTAGAAATTTCCCTTCAGCGCCGGATAGTGCTCCAATATTAAAACACGGCTTTTTACTTTCGGCTGTAATTACCCAAATATTCGTACTATACAAGAATCAACGACAAAATTTTAAATAAAATGGTTGTTTTTATTATTTTAAAGGACAAATGCACTGGTCTTTTCCCATTATTAGCCTTGTTTTTCTTAAATATGTTTAACGTTCGAACTCGTTTTGGAGCGTCTCAAAATTTAAAATGACCTCCAACATTTAAAACCATCAATAAATTTAAATCTATATATAAACTACTCCTCCATTGATTGTGTCTCGCGTATCATCCCATCTCTTTAGCCGCATAAACCATACACGTTTATTCCATTAATCTTATTCTTACTTCATTTAATCTTTATATTTTATTTGTAGGTTATTGTTTTATAATGTAAATATTATGATTATATAACAACTGCATTATCACGATTTGCCACATGGTTCGTTGTTTACTATATGCATATATGTTTTCTCCTTTACGTCGCTATCGTTTTAAAATCTCTCAATCTTATTATTGTTTGTATAATGCATTCAGCATTCATATTTTTAATGTATTCTAATGCCAATCGAATTCATTAGTTTCCGATAAAACGCTACTTGTTCACGTTGCGTAATGCTTCTCGCTATTTATGTATCATAGTTATTGATTAAAAAAAATTTAATTCATAACAGTGCGTATATGCTAGTGCAACTGCTCTTAATCAGTTCCCATTGTTAAACACTAGAATTCCATTTTCATTGATTAATTTGTTTATATTATTTGTATTTAATTATATTTTATGATATAAATAGAAAATAGTATATTGTTTATCTGATTATGAATGCAGGTTGATAAAATTTATGATAATATTTGAAAATAGTGTTGTTTTTAGCACCAATTCGGAGAATTTGCAACTATTGAGCACAAAGAAAAGATACGGATAGCTATTCATACAATAAATAAGGGTGTTAGAAGGTCGATAGAGGTTTTGTAAAATGGTACTCGTACATGGTCGAATAGCTAAAATTACGTCGCATTTTTTTTTATCTATACAGCACTCATTATATAATATTAAAATCAAATGTAATCAAACATAACCTTGAAAAATGTACACAATTTTTTTTTAATCTCTGCACCACACTAATTGTAATTCAATTATTCATAAATCTTGACAATTTACATATTGGTAATTTGCATGTATATATCAACACAATTTTCATTGTCAAATCATTATACATATCATTATATTATCCTCGTGCTATTCTAATAATAGAAAATAAAGAACAACTTTTGTATCATACAAATTTTTATCTCTTACGCAACGTCTTTAAATTCCCGCCCTTTTATGTGTACAGCCAAGAAAATTTTATTGTATTCATTTCCTTATTAGAAAAAAGTTTTCCCTCGTAAAATTGTATAAAGACGCCGAAAATCACGTTCAACTTTTATTATATGACTCCGTCCTATTTTGATACCGAAATATCGTTTCCTTGGTTGTTACCCAAATCGTAAAAGGAGGGTTTAATAAAAAAAATTTTTTTAGTCCTACTTTGATATTCTTCCGTGTTTTGTGCACCGAACAGTAGTAGACAAAATTTGAAATAATTTTCCGCAGCAAAACAAAAAATATTCTGCTAACATTTTATTTGTTCGGATAATAAAAATACGGAAATAATAGAAGAATTGAGGGTTGATCCTTTTTTGTTTTGTTGTCGTCGGGCTTTACTAGTTTTATTATTATTTCTCCCCGTGTCGAAAGAGAAGAGCAATAGAGGAAATAAATTTCGTACACATTTTTATGTGATAGACTGAAAAAGGATATATTTTAATATGGTTTGGTTCAAGGAAAATACGAACCAGTTACCGGAAAAAATGGGATGGACTAAATTTTTTGTATTTATTTGGGAATCAGGAGGAAAATAAATGTTGGGAAACATTATGAAAAGTTTCTGGTAATGTTAGTACTTTTTATTAAGTAAAAACATTAATATTTATTATTTAGGGATTTTATTTAATTCGTAATTTTGCACAGAATTTTTTGTATTAAGTTAATTGAACATACATTTTTGTCGATTATTTA
Source organism: Nephrotoma guestfalica (assembly GCA_963691935.1). Lineage (NCBI taxonomy): Eukaryota > Metazoa > Arthropoda > Insecta > Diptera > Tipulidae > Nephrotoma > Nephrotoma guestfalica. The sequence goes on along the minus strand of OY829914.1, from coordinate 127,714,132 downwards.
TTGATTAGTGTTGAACATTCATTTAAGAAAAATTTTAGTACATAACTATTTCCCGTCGGTAAAATCACGTTTCGATGAAATCATAATTCTAATTAGTATTATGGCTCAAATAACCGCGTTGATGTCATAAGTTTGAAGAAGTGATCGTCACCACAATATGTCCCCAGGGAACTATTTATAAATTCGTTGTGATCAGATCCCTAAGGGCTATTTAAAAATTTTGTAAGAAATATTTATTTAGAATTAGAATATCAAACAAATCGTGACAAAAATATAATCCATAATCAATTAAAAGGTGATTCATATTATTTCGATTTTGCGAACATATATTAAAATTGTTTCTTAAATTATAATTCCAAACGCGGGCGCCTAATTTAATTTTGAATCATTAAATCCCAAGTGGCAAATAAATTAAATTAACTATCACGTATAAGGTCTCGGTTATACGCTGTTGAAATTTACAAAAATACACCAAATATCTCCTGCTTTAATAGTAAGTCCCTGGAGTGCCGGGCGACGCTAGGCCAAAGTTGCTTGATTTGCTTATTTGTTGTTCCATTAAGTATAAACTGCTTCATTAATGCTGAATACAAACATATAATATTGATGATATTGCCAAACAATAAACATTCTTTATGGTTCATAATTTTCTGTGCTTAGTATTTGGCCGGGTCTAAACATCTGTGGCTTAGTGCAGGTGTATTACTAAATAAGTTTTCTTATCAGCGGTTAATAAAATAATTATGCCTAACTTGTATAAACAACGGCTTCAGTTTAAAGAACCCTCGATTTTGTTTCAATCAAATTGGATTTTCATAGTATCAACCGTATTTCCCTATTCGTTTGAGAAAGGTATTCGGACCGATTTAATTATTTTCTTAACACATTCGGAACTCATTTTGGAATCCTATGCTTAACATAAAACGGGAGTAGTATCGAGATTCTCCGTCGATTGAGAAAAGATACCGCTAAACAAATTTTCCGAAATCATCATCCATTGTAGTCGTTTCCTGACACTCGCAAATCCACTCTCTCAAATTTTTTTATGAATATCGTTCTTTTTTCTTAAATAGAACCCCATTTGAGAACTCTCTAAACAAATGTTACTCTAATTTAGAAGACTCTAGTATCAGGTTTGATATTGACAAAAGATATGAAGTATTTAATTTTTGTGAAACTTTTTGCTCGTTTACAGACTCCACAGAAAATTTTAGTCTTAGACTTTATCCAACACGTCATATGTTAAGAAGATCTTACAATCCTTTTATAATTTAGTTTTACTGCTCTACCCCAAGCTAAAAATAGACTCAATAAGTTTTCGTAATTGTTATTTTAGCCACTTGTGTAGCTTAATAATTTCGTTATAGTCGCAAGTAGAAAATTTACCCTGCCACTTGAATTTAGTTATATCTTTGTTACCATTTTTATTTATGATTTTAAACACGCCGACACACGGGATTATTCGTGATTGGAATTCAAACTGTTGATTTTTAATAGGATATTTTATTCCATGATTTCAAATGGTACTATCGATAACTTATAGAGTGAACTAACATTTACATAAATTTAGTCAAAACATACCCAAAGCTTACTCAAAAAGTTCAAACAGTTTAGAACTTAAGCTCTTTAGTGCTCGATGGCTCCGGGTTTAAAATAACGTTTGCGTTATTCTGTAAAAATTAAAAAAAATATTATTTTATTGAACTGCTTCCACTTTACAAACTACAAATTGACAATAATCACATATTTAGGAAGTCCTCAATCTTCGATTACAGTATATCACTGTATATCAACTGTAATTATCAAATAGTCGCGAGTTGCTGTGGATTAAACTAATCGAGTGACACATATACAATGTTTATGTTTTTTATTCAGGTAAAATTCAAACTAAACTACCTTAACACTTTTTGCTTTCTTTTTTTTAGCACCAGGTGATACCGTTTATTATTTTTCTATACTTATCGTTTAACGATAAGTAAAAAAGCGAGAGCCTATACATAATCGTTACAAACCCTTGTCATCGCAATTTTTATGAGAATTGTTCGAGTCGCAAAAATTTAAAATATTGTCCCGACATGACCTTTGTCTTCTTGTCTGGCCCACCGTTCAGTTGAAATCCAAATCGTTTCGAGTGGAATTAAATGGGAAAAATGGACCAAGATCAAACATATCTAATTAGGAAATGCTATAAATCCATATTGACCACTATTTCCAATATGGTGCAAGATGGCGGACGGCAGATTTGGAAGGCCCCAAAATGAATTATTCGGAAATCAGACCACCTCCTTATCATCTCCTTCCAACCGAAACCCTTGCCCCGCTAAATAATACTAACATCATTGAAGGTATGACAATGTTAAAAGAAGGCTTCAAGCCCCATCAAGAAATCTTCTGCATAAGGATCTATCGGAATCGATTCCTGGTACTCGCAACCCTTCCCCCTTCTCTCAACAATTTTTATTGGAATCATTTGAGACCAAATTTGTTTTAACAAAATAGGCGCAATTTTTTTTAAATTTTCCCCTTCAATCCCTAAACGGGTTTTCTCGAAACTAGGACTCATCGCAACCCATTACATTAATTCAATCGAATCGAAAAAAATAAAAAGTTGAACCCGCACTCTACCGAAAGCCTCCTAAACGTTTTTCTCGAAATTAGAACCCATCGAAATCGAGCCTTGGCATTAAATCCCTCTTCACCAATTTTTACCAAATCATGCATGCCGATTAAGTTCTCATCGGTTTTTGATAATCGTAAATATGAAAACAATTTAAAAAAGGACTCGGGCCTTACCCTAAACTAAACAAAAATTCATATTTTTAGAAACAAAACCTTGACAGCCGATTTATGTTTGCGATGGAATTTTACTTCAACGTTTATCGTAGCGCATTTTCAAAGATGCCGATTTTTTGAGTCATTATGGTTTACCCGTAGATTTTATTTTACCAGAACGGTTGATTCTCCATACTTTCAATTGCTCTCGGAATTTAAAGATCTCGCACGTGACAATGGGACTCATGTCATTAAAAATTCCTCTCGTCGGTTAACAGCTCAGTTGTACCTAGTAAAGAAAGAAAACGACAAATGACGCCCTTGCGGCAACTATCGCATATTAAACTTTGCAACGATTGCGTGTTGCTACTCAATTTCGCTTATCCAAGATTTTCATTATGGATTCCATTGTCAACTATATTTTCAACAATTGACCTCGTAAAAGCGTTTCACCAAAGAACAATCGAGCCGGCGGATGTAGAAAATTACCCAATTTGTAATAGTCGTAATTACCCAATTTGGTTTGTGCAATGCTGGAAATATGTGTTTGGCACAGTCACACAATTTTTTGGGACATATTAAATAAATTTTTTGCCATTACCGAGTTTAATGAGCCAACAAGAGTGCGTCTATTTTTGGCTATGTGTAATTTGTGCGAGATGCTGCCAAAATACAGATACATTTAGCATAGAATATGCGAAGCAATAAGAAGAATGATCAGACTAAACCCATTTGAAGCTCAGCTGCAAAAAAGCATCTGAAAGATGGAAACAATCCGAGCAAACAAACAACACCGATTATCGGTCACTGTGGGCGCATCTGCTTATGATTTGAGAGCGGTAGTACAACAATGGTACGGATTAGATGCGACTCTGTTTTTTTCGAGAAAGCTAACAGCGACTCAACAAAAGTATAGTACCTACGACCTGAACTTGCTACGATTTATACGGCGGTAAAATATTTTCGCTTTGTGCTCAAACGCCAAAATTTCGTCATTTACACGACCCAGCCGTTGACTTTCGCATTTCAACAAAAAACCGAGAAAGCTTCACCTCGTCAACTTGGCCAACTAATTACATTGGAAAGATAATATTGCCGATAATGTCGCGGATACGATTTCCAGAATTCAAACAATATCTAGAATTGTAAGCCTTCCTTCAAGTTGACTCCAATAGTTCTAACCGGCTGTGGCAGACATACATTTTGTGAAGTGAAAGATAACATGATTAGACCATATATACCGAAGGACATAAGACAAGAAAATTTCAAGAAAACCATTTTTACAGTATCCCTCATCCAGATATAAATAAAACCGTCTACTACGTTAATAAGCTCCAAATACTCTCCGTTAAATAAGGTTACGCGACCTAAGCAAGAAGCTGTATTAAATGCCAGACGACCACAATTTACCATTATATGAAAATGTGGCTCGATTATCTCCATACTCAACAAGATCCACGGTTTATAAAATATGCACGCTTGAAAATAGACGACTTCTCTTAGGTGCGGCTTTCATTGGTAACGTTTTGCTTGGTCACATTGATTCAGCATACATTTTGGAAACATATCAATGCATGTGACTTGCAGAACATTTCGAAACCATGAGTTTTTAGCACTAGAACACGATTCCACAAACTATGGAGAAAATAACCCCATTTTGTCTAAATCTTTGAACATCGTCGACGACCTATTTGACTTTAATTTATCAAAGGACAACTTCAAAAATATCCTTAAGAATTATTTTTTAAATTTTTAATTGTTAAATCAAGATTTGATTTATATTTTTGTGTTTTAAAGTTATTTATTTGATTTTTAATATTTTTGTTTTAATTTAGATGCTGAAATCATACATATAAATCATAGAATAGATTTCTTTAAATAAATAAATAAACTAAGAAAAATTCCAGCCCATACCAAAAGTCCACTGAGAATCGTATTCAACATATTAACTAGGGCATAGTGGGACCATTACTATTTCTATGTTAATATGGACAGAGGCAATACCCGTGGTCCATATGACGGCTAAAAATATAGCACAAGCGTTTTACGGAAATTAAATAAGTTGATTTGGTCCCGTAATATATGGGCACTGATCAGAGACTGCAATTTGAGTTCTCACTGTTTGGGGAAATGGCAAACTTTTCGCATTCAAACGCGTAAGAACTACAGCGTACCATCCAGCGGCGAACGGGTTACGAGTAATGATATCAGAACTATATTATGATAGGATAGTTTTATTACCAGGAGAATATTTCGCATCATCAACTACCCAAATCAATGAACACGTATTCATATCAAGTTTAAGAGAAGTGATGCAAAATTTAAAACGTGTGCAAACCACATTATTAGAATTGATGCAGTAAAAACTCCACTTCAACCAACGAACAACGCTCATTACTGGTTTAGGAACGTCTGGAGAAGTTTTTAAGTTGAGAATTAGAATCATAGACACGGAAGTTTTCGAGACAGAAAAACGTCCCCGACGATGTGCAACCATACTTCTATAACATTTGTATGAACCGGCAGTTGTAAAAACTAAAGCAGACCGAAACGTTAACTTAGCCGCGAGATATACTTTTCATCGTAAGTTTGATTACCTTATCCTTACGGAATTAGCAAACGCATATCCGGCATTTTCAAATTAATACCAAAGAAACCATATGCATATCCGTCGGATAACGCTCGATGTTGATACATAGATGGCGCATCTAATGAAAAACTCATATGATTTTGGAAATTACCAACCTTCAAAATGTGTATAATAATTGTATGAAAATCCGATTATTGTTATCTACAAAACAATGGAAAGCAAAGCATATTAAAGTCTCTATAAGAATTATAGAGTCGCTGCTCCTTCGAAAGCAACCGTATAAACTCCGATGATGCTGAACGCATCACCCGAATGCGACAGCTATTCCAGAAAATATAAAAAAATGCACAAAATCGTTTTGAAAGACAGTAAGGTGAAATTGCGGAGACAGCTGGCATTATAAAGATATTAACAGGCAGTGCATACACTATTTTGTATGAACATCCGTTAATGAGAAAGCTCTGTTCAAAGTGAGTGCGGCGCCTGTTTAAATTGTATCAAAAACAACAACGCGCGGATGATGCAAGGCACATTTGGAACTGTATATATAACGTTGGATTAAAAAATTATAAAATTTCTTAATTAATTTTACAATAATAATTGTAAACTATCGTTTTTTACGTTTTGAAGGGCCCTGTTAAAGTTAGCCGGAAATTTCCAGTTTACAGATGTCAATAATGGTCTTTGACTTTTACGTCGAATAGCCGTGTTTGTGTAATTTAGTTATTTTTCCGAAAAATATTTTTCAAATTATTTTTCAATAATTATATTTTAGGACAATAAATGGACATGGGAAAGCTATAATTTTGGTCCTTGTTTTACGAACGAACACAATTTTCAAAAGTCATTATTTTTACAAAGAAGACTATACGAATATATTCGTAGCACTCGTGCTCGCAATGCGATGTGTGGTTCTTAAAATTTTTCAATTATTATGTAATTAGAGTTTGATAATGCAGATTATCACATTTTATATATATATGAATAAAAGAATGAAATGAATTATTTGTCGGTAACACGTCCATCGAAAACTCCAGCCGAAAAATGTCGATAATGGAGATACAAATTTCATGTCTGAAAGTAATAAATTATAACAGAAATTTTTATTTTGCTGTTCCTGAAAAACAACAAAAATATTAAGATAAGAATTTTTCATTCGAAACTATTAAAACTAATATACCAAACCAATTTTTTCTAAGTGCTTTATTTGATGTTTGGGGAGGTAAGATGTCAAATGCATCTATAGTGATATCATTTAAAAAACGGTTGGTCAATTTTCATTTAGGGAGATCAGGAAAACTCGTTTGAATATATCGTACACAAAAAATTTGAAAATTTCTAAAAATTGACAACAAGGTGTCATGGCTGGATTCAAGTGAAAGTCTTAATGATGCTCATACCTAAAAAAAATTTCAGGTTAATTTTTATGTGGGGATTCCGGGAAAACTCGATTTAATTACAACACTTTAAACGATTAAAAGTTTATTGGCTGGAAAAGGATTAACGGAAAGGCCTTACTGATAGCTATCCCTGGAAGAAAATTTCAGGTCAATTTTAATGTCGGAAAATTCGGGTTAATAAAATATACAAATTGGCAAATAAATCAACAGAAATACCCTTCCGAAAAATGTTGATAATGCAGATTAAATATAACCAAGATAAAATGACAGCCGAAAAATTTCGATAATGAAGATAACAATTTTATGTTGGAAAAAGTTTTATTATAATTAAAAATATAATTTTAATATAAATTATGATTTTGTTATTTCTTAAAATCTACTATAACAATTGAAATAAAAAAAAAAATCACATGAAACAATTAAAACTAATATAACAAACCAAATTTTTGATGTGATATACATCTATAGTGACATATTTGGAAAATATTTTAATTGGAGTGCTTTATACTGATTAACATTTATAAAACGTCCATCAGCTCAATTTTTGTTTGAGGAGTTAAGAAAACTGGTTTGTACATATCGAACACAAATAATTTTAAAATTCCCAGTGAACATCGTTAAGACCTTTCAGTTGAATCTATTTCCAGCCATGACACTTTACACGTTTAATTGTTTAGAATTTTTCATGTTTTCCTTGATATTTTTCCAACGAGTTTTCTTAGTAATAAAATAGTTTTGTATTTTACTTTTAATGAATTTAATAAAAAAAATAATTTTTAATAATATGCATTAATGGAACAACTGTTTAACATCACAATTAATTATTTGCTTTATCGACAGTTTTGTACTGGCTATTTATGCGAATATGCCTTACACAGCCTCTCCACCTGACATAATTGTCTGCCATAACTTTAATATAACTATTATACAAGATAATAAAAATGGCGTCGTGTGTGGCCAACGTACCATAAATTTGACGTTTAAAAATCTTGTGTTTTTTGGTATTCGAAAGCGTTGCTTGTTTTGTTATATTAAAAATCTAGTGTGAAAATGCTTTCTAAAAACAAATTTAAATTGCGCTTGGGTTCAAAGTTGTGTATGAGTTAAAGAAACTTCAAGAAATTAAATTAAAAAATGAAGAAGCAAAAAAGAAACGAAAGCAGGCAGTGTTTTGGGTTAATCCTTTTTTAATTAAACGGGGAGATCACGACATGGAAATGCATCTTTTAAAAGATTTAAACTAGGGTTCTTTGTAACAGTTTTCAGAATTTTACTAGAATCCATGTAAGTCAATTCGAAGAAATTTTGGCTTTACTCCAGTACTCGTGTGCATTAAACTAGAATTATATTTTTTTTAATTTTTTCATAATTAATATTTTTTTATTTTGGCAATTTGTTATAGGTGGAACCGGAAATTAAAAAGCAGGATACCGGTATGCGGGAAGCCATCTCCTCAAGAGTAAGGCTCGCAATTACGTTTATTGCGTCGGCGACTCTTACAAATCTTTGAAGTATATGTCTCGGGTTTCTTTTAAAACCATTTCAAAATTCATTACCCAATTTCTCCAAGCTAAATGGAATGCGCTCGAACCAAAAGTAAACAAAGCTAAAATAAATTTATATCGATACAAAAATATTGAACCAAGTAATATTATTTTTTTGGGGTTTCACAAGAAAGGGAAGATTGGTTAAAAATAGCAGAGCAATTTAATCAAATATGGCAGTTTCCACACACATTGGGTGCCGCTGATGAGAAACATATTAGAATTAAAGCTCCCACTAGTTCAGGGTCAAACTTTTATTGCTAAGGGGTATTTTAGCATTATTTTGTTTGCGATTGTGAATGCGAATGGAAAATTAATATTTATTGATGCTGGATCAAATGGGTGAATAAACGATAGCACAGTCTACAAAGATAGTCCTTTTTATGAGGCATTGATGAATGGAGGGAGGTTTGGATATTTCTTAAATATTATTATTTATTTCAGAAATTGAAACGCCTAATTTTTTTGCTGGAGATGATGCATTTTCTTTATCCCGACATATATTGAAACCGTTTAATAAGAATATAGAATTAAATGTCCCTGAAAAGATTATAGAATATCCCGAGAAAGGATGATTGTCGAGTGTGCGTTTGGCAGATTAGTGACACGGTTTCGGATATTCCAACGACCGATTGAAACTACACTAAACACTACCGATTTAATTGTGAAAGCTTCTTGTGCGCTTCACAATTTATTAACAAAAGAATTTGCACATCGTCCTGATAAAGAATATGAGATTTATTCATCGGATATAAATTTTGATTCTGCCGGAAGACAATATGTAGAATGCAACAAAACAGCAACGATCACGAGAGGAAATATTGTTAAATATTTAACGGCTTCATGCATCGCTATATTTAATAGGTTCGACGTTTGACTAGAGTATATTGGTGTACTTTTGGCAATAAGCTGGTTGGTGTAGAAATGACTCTGTTTGGCTTGATCATGCCAATAATTTTCTTTTGAATATGATGATGAGGAAAAAGATGAAGGCGGCCGAATTATTTTAAGTGGTTTCAGTAATTTAAACCTAAATGAATGATTTAATTTGTTTAATGAAACACTCAGGAGTGGAGATGAGGCTGATGCAGATCCGGATTGAATATTATTTTGTTGCACTGATGGTGTTAATGGTTCAATTATCTCTTGAATGGATGATGTTGATAAAGACGAGCAAGATGGAAACTGGTGACTTATTGTTGTTGGATCTGGAGTGTTTATTATATTTTAGCTCTCAAATCAGCCATCTGTTGCAGTATTGATACCATAAATTGGTCGGCGTAAACTAAGGGTAGTCCTAAGGTTTGATGCTATTTGAAGTCCAAACAAATGAAACTCACCGTTCCCTTTTGTTTTTTTGGTAGTGGGAGGAAGGAATTAGAGAAACAAAAAATTAATCTAATATGAACTTACATTTGTATTGCCTCTCGCTTCTTTTATTTCTTCGACTAAACCCATCTCCGTAGCAATTTTGCGTATATATATATATATATATATATATATATATATATATATATATATATATATATATATATATATATATATATATATATATAAAGGGTGATTTTTTTGTGGTTAGGATTTTCATGCATTAGTATTTGACAGATCACGCGGGATTTCAGACAAGGTGTCAAAGAGAAAGATGCTCAGTATGCTTTGACATTTCATAATGAATAGACTTACTAACGAGCAACGCTTGCCCGTTGGGCCCTAGAAAAGTTGGCAGAAAATCCGCTTTTTTATCGACAAATTTTGTTCAGCGATGAGGCTCATTTCTGGTTGAATGGCTACGTAAATAAGCAAAATTGCCGCATTTGGAGTGAAGAGCAACCAGAAGCCGTTCAAGAACTGCCCATGCATCCCGAAAAATGCACTGTTTGGTGTGGTTTGTACGCTGGTGGAATCATTGGACCGTATTTTTTCAAAGATGCTGTTGGACGCAACGTTACGGTGAATGGCGATCGCTATCGTTCGATGCTAACAAACTTTTTGTTGCCAAAAATGGAAGAACTGAACTTAGTTGACATGTGGTTTCAACAAGATGGCGCTACATGCCACACAGCTCGCGATTCTATGGCCATTTTGAGGGAAAACTTCGGAGAACAATTCATCTCAAGAAATGGCCCGGTAAGTTGGGCACCAAGATCATGCGATTTGACGCCTTTAGACTATTTTTTGTGGGGCTACGTCAAGTCTAAAGTCTACAGAAATAAGCCAGCAACTATTCCAGTTTTGGAAGACAACATTTCCGAAGAAATTCGGGCTATTCCGGCCGAAATGCTCGAAAAAGATGCCCAAAATTGGACTTTCCGAATGGACCACCTAAGACGCAGCCGCGGTCAACATTTAAATGAAATTATCTTCAAAAAGTAAATGTCATGGACCAATCTAACGTTTCAAATAAAGAACCGATGAGATTTTGCAAATTTTATGCGTTTTTTTTTAAAAAAAAGTTCTCAAGCTCTTAAAAAATCACCCGTTATATATATATATATATATATATATATATATATATATATATATATACATATATATATATATATATATATATATATATATATATATATATATATATATATATATATATATATATATATATATATATATGTACTAACTTTTTAATCACACACAGAAAAATGAAATCGCTATTTTGAAAAATACAAAACGTCATTGTCTGGTATACAAAATAGTTTGGACATTTCGGTAGAAAATGAGTGTATGACATATGTCAACTACAGTCTCCACGTGTAACTGTTCGCATTTTAATGGTATAACTTGATTTTAATGGTAGGCGGAAAGCGTGTGTTACCGAATTTTACAGGCTGACATTCCGCCGTTGCTGTTAATCTTCATTATCGACATTTTTCGGATGTCACATACAGTTATTACCGTCGGATCTGCATTATCGGCATTTTCGGCTAGAGCGTCTCGGATAACGTTAACAGTATCAGTGAAGGCCCGTTCATAACTATGGATAAAAATCCCAAAAACCCGGATCTCAGCTGAGAAGTTGTCATTTATCGTTTTTTTTTTGCTTAAATTTTGTTTTATTTTGTTTTGTTTTGTTTTCTTTTAATTTTTTCTTCTAATTTTTGCTTGACTTAATTCAAGAGTGCAGTAATTTCATTTGTTTTATCGTGATTTTTTAAGATATTTAGTTTTTCATTGTTTTTAGATTTTTTTTACTTTGATACTAATATAAAATCATAATAGTTCTCGTTTTCCATTTCGCATATTTAATTTTTTTATATCTGAATAAATCTTATTTGAGTTAATTTCGCGTCGTTTCATTTGTGATTTCTCGAGTTTAACTTTTTTCATTTATTGAGTTAAGTCTAAAATATGTCTTTTTCTAGGCAAAATATTCTGGATTTGTTAAATGTAATGTATTTAAAATACGAAAAATGTGTTAGTCACAACAGACATCAACAAGGTTTCTATCAACATATTGTTGCGGAAATATGATTGAATCAATCGGAAATTTTCATGGAGTGACAACGATGGTGTTTGATGAGGTATTATCAATGATGGGCTTCTAATCGATCGATATTGGCGAGAATTCAATATCAGCAGGCCAACGATTATATCTAACTACAGTAATTATTTTAAACATTATTTTATATGTGATATATTTTTATATATGAATTATTTTTTCAGATATCTAGCGAGTGGCGACGCATGGTGTACGTATCAGTGGTCAAGAGGTACTCCTATAATAGGCAAAAGTACAGCATCTGTTATATATAATCAGAGAAACCTGTTAAAATTTATTTCAGGTTTTAAAATAATTTGTCTTTCCTAAGCCTTATCGTTGATTATAAATTGATGGTCGTCGATATCGGAGCATCAGGTCACACTCAAGATAGCAAAATCTTTCGACGTAGTACTTTCGACAGAGCTGTAATATGTAGTGGTCCAAAACCGAATCTGCTACCAGTGGAAAATCTGAAGAGCGATAACGAATATTCATTCGGTTTTGGTGGAGCTGAAGCATTCAGCTGCTTCCAAATTGAATACGTCCAAGATCCTGATCGGAATACGTCAGTACTGCTACTTGAAAAAAAATCGTTCAATTATAGGTTCTCAAGCGAGGAGCCTGTTACCAATGAAGGTAGCGGTGGTTTGCAAGGTGTGCAGCGTGTAGGATCGAATAATCCGATCAAAAATGTAATTGAAATAAAGAACCAATTTTCTGTAAATATTTGAACAAAGTTGACGTATTACATGGCAGTATTGAAAAAATTTGTAATTAAATTTCATTTTGTATTGTATATATTAAAAAATATTTAAACTAAAACAAACTAAATTTAAAATTTAATAAAATAAAAAAAAATATTTTATTGTTGCGCAAATTCATTTTTCGTTTCTTTTACTAAACGGGACCTTAATCTGCAATGAGTATGGTAGTTCCTTTAAATTGGGGACCGCAGATGCCGATAAAATATTATTAAACTTTTATCCGTATTTTCCAAATTTGGGCTCGGTTGATTTGTATGGAGTTCTATTAGTTTTCAACGTGCCTCCATCGTAATCATCATTGACTGCAAAATAGGTTCAAATGCGTTTTCATCATTCCGCTTTCGCTTATGTGATGGACTAGCTTTGAGCATTGGTACAGGCCGCGTGTTTAGGGGTTCAGCATTGAAGGACTCGTCATTTTAAATTTTCGGAAGAAGTTTTATTGAAGAGAAGTTGAAAAAATTACTAGGCTGGTTTTCTCAGTCGTGGTACGAAAATTAGGGACAGTATTTGAAACATTATAAAATTTCAAAATTGATTAAAACCTTATACCTTATTGACCCATAAAAGATGAACAGAAGAAATAAAATGTTGCTGGATAGTTACAATTTATGTTTGCAAAGTTGATCGTTTGTGAGATAATTTGCCCAAAGTTTAGATTTTGTTAACTTTCTGGCATAAAAATGACGTGTTTTTCTGTTTTTTATGTGATTTGATTGGGTAACCGGCGGAATGAAAAATCCGGGATTTTTATCCATAGTTATGAATCTGAAGGCCGGTTCATAACTTTAGAATTTAGGAATACTTACGAAAATTTAAAACCATTTATTTATATTTCGTAATATTTAGAGGTGATTTTAAAACATTTCAAAACACTCTGAATAAATTTGACAAAGTTTTAGCTAAATTAATAAAAATACGTAGTACTTTTTTTCTTTATTAATTTACAATTACAATATGAAAATTACAATTTTTATATGAAAAATATTTCTTGTTTTTTATAGTTTCTGTAACCCGAAGGGTTTTATTAAACTACTTTTTAATTTTACATTGAAATCAAACTGTTTTTTGTTCCGACTAATTTCACAAATAAAAATTAAATAGATTGTACTATTGAATGAATTTAAGTGTAGGAAAATTCGTATTGGACCTCAAATCATTCGCTATACAGTTTCATTAAACATATTTTTATTTAAATTCATAAACATTCTTGTTTGCACTTTAAAATTATTCAAGGTCGTAATATTTTGAATTTCGGTAGGACATTTGTTATATAACAAATTTCCTCTATATAACTTTTGTGCAGGTATCTCGAACGAGAAATTCTATTAACAATAACGACGCATTTCGTAAGTTATAGTGATAAGTGTCCCCTGCTTAAATTATGTGCAATTAAATTGTACATTTTGTTAAATTTTGACAACACTAATGTCATTCTTTATTTGACAGAAACTCAGTATATTATTTCTAGTTGACGAAATGAGTCGCTTAACGCTTCAACAAAAGTGGGAAATGTTGGAAATTTACTTTCATAATAAAGACAATTGGTTCGAAATCGCAAGAAAATGTCGTACAAAATTTGGTCAAACACGAGACTCACACCCAACGGTATCAAGAAGTTTGTGTATAAAGTGCATAATACTGGCTACCTAGTCGAAAATCCAACGCGTACCCGTGCTTGTCGTGTTCGTTTAGCCGAAAATATCGCCCAGGTCGCCGAAAGTGTGCGCCAACGGCCGATCAATTCTTTATCGTGCATCGGTTTTGAACATCAGCCGGTCTTCCATGCAATGAACTCTGCATAAAGATCTTGGTTTGTGGCTCTTTAAAGTTCAATTGGTCCAGCAATTGAAGCCCCGTGACTATCCGCTTCGATATCGATTCGCTATGTGAGCCTGCGACAAAATTGTCGCATTTGGGGGTCGAAAAATCCACAGGGATATGTGGAGAAGCCAATGCATCCATTGCGTGTTACTTTTTGGTGCAGCTTGTGGCGTGGCGGCATTATTGGGCCGTATTTCTTCGAAGATGAGGCTTGTAGTTGATTCCGTTGACCGTTACGGTCAAACGGAATCAACTACCGCCACATGTTAGCATATTTTTTGTGGCCATATCTTGACGATATTGGTTTGGACGACCTTTGGCTCCAGCAAGATGGTGCGCCATGCCACACATCGGGCGTTACAATAGCGAAACTGCGTCAAAAATTCGATGGCCGCATTATCAGTCGAAATGGTGACGTGAATTGGCCGGCAAGGAGTTGTAATTTGACGCCTTTGGATTTTTATTTGTGAGGTGCCGTGAAGGACAAGTGTTATACGGACAATCCACAAACAATTTAGCATTTTAAAGCCAATATTGAAGCAACCATTGCCGAAAAAGATCCGCACACAATCCAAAATGTGCTCAGAAATTGCACCGACCGAAAGGAGTACGCCAAGGCCAGCCGCGACTCCCATTTGAATAAAATCACTTTCCATAAATACCCAAGAGAATTGTACTTTCAACCAAATAATAAAAATTTGGAAATAAATTAAGCCGTTTTTGTTTTATTAAATTTTTAAATCTGAACTTCTTGTTGGGACACCCTTTATAATATCAATTCGAAATTGTTCATAAATGGTAAAGAACCGATTTCTTTGAATAATATAATTATTGGATAACGTATTGGTATACCCTTAATTAACTTTAAAGCCCTCTTGCAGATGATTTCTAATTCATTTAGTTTAAATTTTGCTACTCCTCTCCAAGTATATTATAATCTGGAGTTAATATACGCATTATATTTCAGATGCAAATGTTCTCGAGTTAAAACGCTTCTTATATGTTTAATAACACACACGTAAGGACTCATCGATATTTTTTTAGAATTTTTCTCAAATACCTTCTAAAAAAATAGTAGGATCGATATTGGCCGGTAATTTTCAAGATTGTCATTTCCATTTTTAAATACGGGAACAATGTCGGCTGTTTTGAGACAAGTGGGAAATTCACCTATTTCTAAATAATGATTTAATAATGATTTAAGTCGAAATTCCATCCAAATCGTTAGCCGCTTTTGTTTTTAAAGTGTTAATAGTTGTTATCAACTCGGCTACTTCAATAGGTTCAAGACTAAAAGTACTGCGAATACCATAATTTATACTAGCAAAGTTTTCAGAGTGAGGAGAACCGTGAAGTCATTAACTTTTGGACTACTGTAGTAAAGTGTTTATTGAATAAGTTTGCAACTAAAGCACCAAGTTCATTCTGAATACATATTTTTTATTGCTGCAATTCTTGTTGAAAATAATTTTCCTAAATTGCTGCCAAAGAAGAGTAGTGTTGTTATTGTCTATGCTTAAACAAGCTTGTTTTTATCAAACGTCCATAAAGGAGCTTTTTAGCCAGTTTTATTTGATTCTTAGCTAATCGAACTACTTCTTCATATCGTACTCAAATAGTCATTTGCAGGACACCTTTACCAATATCCACAGTCTACTTCTTTTTTTAATATTTTGCAAAATATCTGATGACATCCACGAGTTCATTACCTTCGCTTTTTTAGTTATCATGTGACTATGCCGCGTAACTAATTTTCCTAATTAATTTATGAAATTCTCGAGATTCATCAATTTAAGTTCCAACTCTTATCTTATCGAAATCTTTAATCACATTTCCGAACAAAAATTGTTGGATTTAGAATTTTTTTTCCACTTTATTAATTACAACTGAGACCAGCTCATTTAGAATTTATCTTTCAAATTTTTGCAAATTATACATTTCTTAAACAATTCTGATTTGTTGGGGTGAAACCCAATACTAACCATTAATCAAAATTAATTAAACCTATGTAAAATACTAATTTTAATTTGGTATGTTTACTAGGTCAAGTGGCCTCGTTCTTTGAAGTCTTCTTTCACCGACAGGCTTTTTTATTTCATCTTTGATGTATTCCATCTGTACGTCCCTGTGATGGTCTTCATTTCTTGTGTACCACGGAGCATTTACGATGCTACGGAGAACCTGGTTTTGAAACGTCTGTATCATTTTGGCGTTTGTTTGCTTAGTACATCCGCAGAGTTGAATACCGTAGGTCCATATCAGCTTTAGTATTTGCCGATATAGCAGCAGCTTGTTGTGTATTGTAAGCTCATAGCCTCTACCTATAAGCCAATACATTTTTCTGAACTTAATATTTGTTCTTCTTTTTTTTGAAATGCTCTCTCCACTTGAGCTTAGCCTCGAGAGTCATGTCAAGAAATTTAGCTTTGTTTGCATATGGCACCGGTCGTGAGTTAATTTGTATCAGCATATGGGAATCCTTTTGATATGTAAAGTAAATATGCGTGGATTTCGTCTCATTAAGCTTGATTTTCCAGCGCTTAGTCCAGTTTTAAACCGCATTGGTAATCTTGTCATCTGCAAAGGTAGCTATGGTTCCTTCATCTGTTGTTGGAATATCCCTTGTATATAATAAATACAGGATTGGTCCTAAGACACTCCTCTGCGGGACACCGGCAGAGATTTTCTTTTGTCTAACGGATAAATAAGATCTTAGTAGGGCATAGAATTGCCTCGGCAAATCGCTTTGCAGCTTGAATTCCAGTCCATTGTGCTAGACTTTATCGAATGCTTGGGCGACGTCCAGAAATATGCTGGACCATACTTTTTTGCGTTCTAACGTTCTTTCAATAATGTTGGTGATTCTATGAACCTTTTCACTTGTGGAGTGCTTTTCTCTGAATCCGAATTGATGTGGAGGAATTAGATGTCGGTCCTCAATTAATGATTTAAGCCTTTTTAGTAATAATTTTTCAAACAGTTTTGACATAATTGACAACAATTAAATTGGCATTGTTTTGCTATCATGATTACTTCTGCAACTTTCCATTGCTACGGAACATATTTTAACCGAAAGCTTGCATTGATTGATTATGTGTAGTAGCTTACGAAATCCTTTACTTGGTAGAGCCTTGATTATTTAGCAAGTACTCAAGTTATTTCCTGGGTTTTTTAACATTCATGTTGCTTTTTACTTCTTTTAATTCTTTGAGAGTTACTGAGTGTATATCAAAATCATCTAGCTTGTGGATTGACATTATATTTTCATTGGCCGTTTGTCTTGGTAGTGGTTGGAAGGTATCCTCGAGATACTCCGCAAATAGATCAGCCTTCTCTTTAGAACCTTTTGCCCAGGTTCCACCCTCCTTTTTAAGTGGAGGCACTTGAATTTTGGGTCTTTTGTGTCCCTTCGTCGCCTTCCACAGTGAATAATCCATTTTTTTCATCGATTCGGCTAACTAAATATCTGTTGATTGATGCATTTTAACTACTTTAAGAAGTGATTTGAGACTGTTATTTAATTGTTAAAAATTGTTTTATTCGCCGGTGTTCTAGTTATTTGCCAGGTTTTACGTGCCCGTCGTTTTTGCCTTACCAACTCTCTAACTTCCATTGGCTAGGATATGTTAAGCTAATTCTTATTTTGTATAAAGGGGGTACATGCCAAGCAGCATAGTGAATTGTTTCATTCAGTTGTTCTAATTCATCTTCCAACTGGTGAGAATTTCTTATCGGTACATGAAAATTGATTTTTTGCTGTATTACTTCACGAAAACGATCCCAGTTTGTTTTTGAATTTGTTAATCTGGGTGCACTCTTCCTTTGAATTACCATTTCACTGACTCATGATAACTGGGGAATGATCCGATACTAGAGAACTACTATCTTTAATGTGAATATAGTTCTGGAATATACCTCTTGCTGCATCAAAGTCTATTAGGTCTGGTATCTTCATTCTGTCACTGGGCCAGTATGTTGGTGAACCACCAGAGGAAAATTCGCATTTTGATGTCTGCTCTGCTTGAAGCAATTCTTTGCCTTTTGACGTCGTAAGTCTATATCCCCAATAGGTGTTTCTCGCATTAAAGTCACCTCCAATAATGAAATCACGTCCAAGCGTTTTAACAGTTTAAGGTAGTCCTCCCTTTTCATGTCGGGAGGGGTCGTGTTTGTGTTTAATTTGGACCACTACAGTAGTCTTCGATATTTGACTCTAAATGGTGTTTTATATTTTATTTTATTAGTAATGCCGAGCCACCTCTTGCTCTTTCCGCTGGATGAATGGAGTGATATAAGTTATAACCCCGTATTTTAACAAACGAAGATTTAACTAAATGGCTTTCAGATATTAAGAAAATTGTCGATTTTTTAAAAAATTTAAAAATATTTCTATTTCTGGAATATGTTGCATAATGCCATTCGCATTCCAGATTGCTATTTTGAAAGTTATATTCTTACTTAACATTTTTTGTTGGATTGTGTTGAGTTGCATTTTCTTCATTTGATCAAGTATCATGTTGTCAGATTACTTTGGCCATCTAGCCGCGTTGTAAAAGCTGCAATGCTGTTCATAATGTTTTGAATAATTTGGTTATTTTCGGAGCCCATATGTTTGGTTGAACCTAAACCTTTCACTACCTGTGCAAATAACCTTCTTTGCCCTGTGTTGCTTGGTTGTGGGTTTTGATTCATCTGATTTGAGATTTGGGCGCTTCGATTTTCGTGATTTTGTGGTTGATTTCTTGTTTTATCTCTTAATATTGTAGTTGTTTAGCAACATCACAGCCTCGATAATTAGCCGGATGTTGGTCCTTACAATTTTTACATTTAGCTGGCACATCTCTACCTATTGTACATGCCTGGGTAATATGATTACCTGAGCATTTTACACATCTTGTATCCCGGCCGCAATATCTTTGAATGTGATTAAAGGCTTGACATTTTTTGCATTGCGGTATGCGAGTTGTGATGGTTCTCCTCCTTATGCCATAAATGTTTTGAACATTCTCTTTGTTGTCAAATACCAGCATAAAAAGAGGGGTCCTTTTTTATTGATAATTTGGTTTCCTTCCTGGATTTCTGTTCTCTCTTTTTTAAGAATATTCACAGCACCGAGTATTTTAAGATCTTTATTTTGTAAGTCTTTCATTATTTCTTTGCTTGAGCAAGTGTGATGCAAACCTCTTGCCATGACTTTTATAGGTCGGGCCTGTTCTCGTAAGTGAACCACTGATACTTTTCAGCATTAAATTTCATAGATAGGTTCTATAAGTATCTGAGTCCAGAGAATTAATTTTCCAAACGTCATTGTTTAGCGCTGTTACCTTATAGTCTTTGTCAGTAACCGATTTCATCAGTAACTGGACTAGATTGTCCACTACAATTTAATTGCTCAGCTTAGGTGACGATACAGCTCTTCTTTTCTTACTCTCCCTGGACTGTTTTTCTTCTTTATGATCCAGTCCGTCTCTCTTTGTAATTCATCTTCATCAGTTTAGTAGATGAGTTTGCCTGGTTCAATGCTTCCTATACCGCAATCTTCTTTTGAATTCCGATTCATTTTTAGGTTTTCATTTTATCG
Organism: Nephrotoma guestfalica; assembly: GCA_963691935.1. Lineage (NCBI taxonomy): Eukaryota > Metazoa > Arthropoda > Insecta > Diptera > Tipulidae > Nephrotoma > Nephrotoma guestfalica. Next base: position 127,694,182 of record OY829914.1, on the reverse strand, counting down.
ATTTAGATACTCAATTTCTTCACTTAGCTTGGCAAATAATTAATTCATATGCTCTAGTCTCGCCAAGAGATCCATATTCTTCTTTTCTAAGTCAATAGTTGTTTTACTAGATTCGGCTATTTGCAAAGTAAAATTTCCGGAAGCATCACTTATTTCATGTAATGTTTGTCCAGTGGTAGTTATAACGTTAGAGAAAGCATCGGCTTGGTCAGCTACCGAGTTGCTTCTATTTCTCTTTATCGATGATTTTTGTAAATTTGATCTTCTTTGGGACCGATTTGATGTTCCCCGATAATGTAATAGGTGGCCCTCCCCAGAATCCATAGGGCCAGTCTCCACAGAGAGTGGATTTATCAATGTTGATATTGGTGTACCACCTGAGGTATTATTTCCTTTTGTTAGACCATTGCAGTTTTGATTGACTAATTAACTGTTCTGCTTCACTACTACGAAGGGATTGGTACCACAACCGACCGTTCTATAGAACATTGCCCAGAGTACGTTCGTATCTATTTATGAATACTTCGCGGAGGCTGTCAATCCCGTACTCCAGAAAATTGTATGAAATTTCTAAATATTTATTTGAATAGTACACGATTCTGAATAAAATTAACGGTTGTTTATTAAACTTAAAATTTTATGTTGTAAGCCCTTTAAAAGAATGGGTGAGTTCATCAACAGAGAATATTACAAGACGTTATTGGTGCGTCTGAAAGAAAAATTTGCGAAGGAACGGCCCCAAATGCAAAAAAGGGTTCTTTCAATTGAAGTTTGGTTGTATTCCTTAAACCTCAAAAAGTTCCTGGGAAAGAGGTTTGCCTCTCTCTTGAATCCAAAGATAAATCAATCTAAGAGAAAGACATCAAAATGTTAGAGGTGCATTTCAATGAATATGTCACTCTTGAAATATCAAGCATGCACCTCAGTTGTGATGCCGATTAATTTTATTGTGTTAATAATTTTATGTAAAAAATAATAAAAATATTCACGGCTTTAATTTTTCGAACGATCATAAAACTAAATTATAATAATATTTTAATTTTAATAATTTAACAATATTATTTTTAAATTACTTTAAGTATTTGCTAATTATATCAAATTATTTCCCTGAAACCACGTAACTAAGGTCACCTTCGTAAACAAGGTCAATAAACTAGACAATAATATTGGGTTAGTATATTGATGTGGAAGATAGTCCGTGGCCTGCATGCGGTAATACATTTATAAGTTCAATTTCCTACAGGAAACACAAATAAATAATGAAATTGTAACAAATGGAAATGGCGATTACTTCTAAAACTGGAAAACTAAAACTTAATAAATTTAATTAATCGCAGTAAACTTTACATACATCAACAGCGGTATCGAAATTGAAGATCCTAATAAAAATTATAGAACTATCTCCGATCACCATACTCTACGGAAGGGTTAAAATGCACATTAAAAATTAAAACTTCTTTTATCTAGAGCAAATTTAACCAGAGACAAACAGCATTAAAATAATAATTAATTTATTGTATTTCAATATTTTTATGACTATTAATTTTTATTATTCCATTTTTAGTTCGTTTCGTTAAATTAATATTTACTATCTTCAAAACGAAGAGGAATCATCATCATCATCATCGCAAGAATAATAGTAAGAAGTAATTTAAGAAAGACTAAAATTGGATATATGTACATATGTATATCTGTATATACAAACAAGAAATAAATAATAATACATATATAAGGTTATTACCCTTATAAATAAAAAAGTCAAACCAACAACAATCATTTTTAACGCCTGCCTATAATACATTTATTTATTTATTTTTTTGTTAGTTTACAATATTTTCTTCTAATTTGAACTTAACACAAAAAGTAGTTGAGTGTTTTTTTTAAATCAATTCCCCTACTCTGTATAACGTTGTATATGCAGACGACTCTTTAAGAACTGCATAACAAAATCAAAACAGAGAAAAATCTAACGAAAAAAAATTTACAGTCAGCATGTCGCGCGCTTTGTTTCGTATGTATAAATGTATGTGCAGTTATGTACCCCAGTCCGTATACAGTGACTAACATTGTAGTGTGTATAATAGTTTGTCCCCACTATTTAATAAAAACTATATACTATAACTTTTTTTTTACTGTGTTAATGTTATACTCGTCGTGTATAATATGATAGATAATGAAGAAATTGGATTGGTTCGGATTTCGAGGTAATTTCGGGTTGGTTAATTAAATTTGATGTTTTGGTGATTGGGTCTCTCGCTACCTGGACCAAATTTTGAACAATGTAATTTTATTTAATTTGACCTATATAAATTGTTTATAAATTGAAAATATTAAAACGTAGTTTGGAAGGATGATGAAATACATGAGTGTTCATTATATCGATAAGATAAAGAAATTGTAACTAAAATATCGATTTATATAAAAAATTATTTGGTTGGCAAGGTTATAAATTTAATAAATCCAGTCAGTTAGAACCACGTATAAGGTGACCATTGCTAAATTCACTGCATTTGATCAAATTTCGATTTCTTTTGTTTTGATTTAACGCAACAAACAAACGAGCACACACATACATGCAATGAAATATTATATTAAGGGGAAATATACATTTATAGTTCAATAGAGTAGTAAATGCAACAAGGTAGTAATATTGTAACCATGTCTTGTGTATTTAATATACGGAAATTGTGTGAGTGTAACAGAGAAAGCGCGTTAGATGTATGTGGTTTATATTTTAAGTAAATAATAAGAGGGTGAAATTGTACAAATCGACTACCGCATTTACCGTCGTCGTAATATTATTGTTTACGGAATTAAATTACGAATTACGTTCGTACACACAATTATATATACAATGATGGTTAAACAGAGAGAGAACTATTTATCTTATCTCTTTATTATTGTGAGTATTTTTTATTTTGTTTAGTTTTATGTGTTATACATTTTTACTGTGTTGTGTCGATTAAACAACTTGCATATAACATGTAAGTCAGTTATTCAATAGCTACGAAGTGAGTAAGACGTGATTTTTTTAACTGTTGTGCTTTTTTATACTTTTGTACGAGTAGTATAGTTTTATAAAATTTAAAGACTTAACATAAATAAAATAATTTCGAAAAATTCGGTCGATCAATATAATACATAATAACACATTTTAGTGAATTATATATAATACAACTTAAAAAATTACGATAATTAGCACTTTGTGTTTTGGAAAATTTAAAGTGATTTTGTGAAGGAAAAAAACTAAATTTTTAAATAGTGAATGCAATTTGACAATGGATAAAACTTATTTAATCGAAAGTCCTGATTAAAGCGAATATATTTATAAAATATATGTGTGATTTATAAGTTTATTGAAATTTACAAAAAAATTATTGTGATATAATATATATAGTTCTAAAAACTTAAACAGTTTCATTATTTTTATAATATTGAAAAATAATTTAAAGTGTTAAAATATCATATAAACGGAAAGAAATATTACTACTTCTTTAAAAATGGCTAGACCTTTTTATGTGCCAGATGAGGAGGGCCAGAATTCAGCCCAAACCTCACAAACAAATTCACCGACTCAAATTAATAATACCAACAATATTAATAATAATTCGAACGCGAACTCGACAAATCGAAATCATTCATTGCCAACCCCAATATCACCACCATTAACACCAAATTTAGCATCGACACCTAGTACTTCTACATCTGCTTCTTCATCTTCATCATCATTTCAACAAAGTCCAAATGCTTATAATACCGATAGTAATCGTTTAAACAGTGAACATTTAATTCAAGTATTATACGAAGCACTTTACCGTATCGGAGGTTGGTGTCCTTTTACTTCTTGTTTTTTCATCATTGGAGTTACACATTTATAATTCCAAAACTAACCAAAAAATAAATATAAAATATTTAAAAAAAACTAACATAATAAAAATGTAAATTTCTTATTTTTGTTACTTTAATAATAAGTTTTATAAATTTCCCGCCAAAAAAATTTGATTCACAAAAATTCAAAATTCCACGTGTGTTTTATATACAAAATATTTATTATCACGCATGTTTGATGCATTCGAGTAAATCGAGACCATGAAAAATACATTTCCTTGTTTTAAAGTTATTTATTGAAAATGCACATAAATTAAATTACAGCCAAGGATTTCTAATTTTTTTTATATTATTCCTCTGTGAATCGTATTTTGTACTGAGCTTTTTAATTAGTAATAATATTAATTGCAAACTAGTTGCTTATCAAGTTTTTTTTCTTCTACTTCATTTTTGCTAGGATCACCAAATTTTCCACATCCACCATTAAGTCCGTCCTGTACAAGTAGTAATAATAACAGTAATAGTGCGAGTCCATATCAAAATCATAACACACTGCTAAATAATACGGGAGGAGGGCATTATGGTGAAATATTTTTTCCACGTACAGCATCGTCCGCCAATACGACACGGTCTGCTCCGCAAACACCTAGAACGCGATCAAATCCGTTCGATTATCCGAGAAGGTAAAATAATTAATTATACCTGTGACTAAAGTGAACAAAAAAATGTTAAGTGTATTTTGTTTTTATTATTTAATTTAGAAATCGTTTGTCATCGACCGGGGAAGATGATTACGAAGATAGTTGTTATTATGATGCTGGTGATATTGATACCTCATCGGGTTCAGACGATATCGATGAGCATTTTAATTACATGGCTGCACGTGAGCGATTACAAATGTTCCCAGGGCGAGTGCCACCGCGCCGCAAAAAGAAGGAACAAACATTTGCTTGGCCTACGGTGGTTACGGCCGTTGTAATTGCTGTTGGTTGTGGTATACTGGTGACACGCAATTAATTTCAACTTATAATTTTCCCGCTTTTTATATCTGCCATTTACAAAAATTCATAGGACTCAAAATATGCTGCCACAATTTTTTTTAATAATTTAGTTTAATTTTTTTACATTATATAATTTAAATTTTAACAAAATTTTCGAACAAAATTGGAGAGAGGATATAAAAAGATCAGTTAAATTTTTTTTAAACATTATAAACATCCAAAGCGATTGTGATTTTTTCTTATAATTTTTTTAAATAAATTAATTAAAATCATTTTTTAAAGTTAGTTTAAGTTTTTTAATTTTCTAATACCATTTTTAGTTTAATTTTTTTTTAGTTTTGTGTTCAATTTTTTTCATAAGTATTATAATTTTAATATAATTTTCTGTTTTTTTAAGTTTTTATTTTTAATTTAAAATAAAAATAAAAATTTTAAAAATGCTCATTAAAGCGCATTGTGATTAAAAAACGGTAAAAATGACTTTGTGTATAAAATAAAAGTAATTCAATAAAAATATAAACCAAATAAATAATAAATATATATTTTATTTTGATTATTTTTATTATGATAAAGAAAAAATTAAAAATTTGTTAAAAATGTGTAAAATAATAAGCGCAATGTGATAAAAATTAAAAAATATTTTTTTAATTATTATTATTACATACTTAATTATTATTATATATTTGTATTATTAAAATTTTTAAATTAAATTATTTACAAATTTAAAAAATTATACATATAAACGTGTTTTTTCCAAAGAGTTTACAAAAAATTAGTTTATTATTTATTTTAAATTAAAAATAAAAACTAAATTTTTTTTGTGTTGTAAAAAAGTTGAACACAAAATATTATTAAATAATATTAAGTTCTTTATAATTTTTATGTCTTTTTTAATTTTACCACCGAGTTTTTTTTTATTATTTTCAAATTTATTTAGAAAACAAAACATAATTATACATTCCTTCAAAATATTATAATTTACGTTATTATTATTATTTAGTCGAGTGTCCTCAGGTTTAATTAAAAATATTGGAAAAATACATAAAGCACAAAATTTAATTTAATTTAACTTTTTTAAATTTATCATAATATTATTTTGTAAATAATGTTTTATTATTCTAGGTTAATTATATTACGATAAACATATAATGAAATATTTTTAGTTTTTAAGTTTATTTTTTTAATATTATAATTATAATTTTTTTAAAATCCGGAAATGTTAATTTAAACAACTCAGCAGCCTTATTTGAAATATTTTAAATTTCATTATATGAAATCGTTTAAAAATTTGTTTATAAATTTAATTTTATATAATATAAAATTAAATAAGAGGGCTGATGAGAAAGTACAATACTTAAACTTAATTAAATATAATAAAATATTAATTTAAATGTTTAACAACAAATTTTTACATGTCTATATATAAATATATAATTAATTAATCAACCAATCAATCTGCTTAATATAATTAAATTAAATGTCATTTTTATACAATTTTCTATGTAATATTTCCTATTTCTAAAATAAACAAGCAAAAAAAATTATAATTATAAATTAGTCTATAAGAATTAATATTTTTTAAATAGTTTGTAATAGACTAGTCTTAAAACAAAATATATAAAAAAAATTAAAACAAAAAAAAACAATTAAAGTTTGACCCTTCAAAGCGGGCCTGTGATGATAAATAATTTTTTTCGATCTCAATTATATATTTAAAATTAAAATACCAATACATTAATATATATTTCAAAATGGTGCATTAATAATTTTTTGTTACTATCTACTAAAAAAATTGTGCAATTAATTAAATATCATTCCATAATAAAAATTTAATTAAAAATCGAAATATTATATATAGTTAATGCACAGAACATCATAAAATTTAAAAAAAATTGTTGATATATGTAATTGGACCAACCCAATGTCAATTTTAAATTTTTATAATTAGATCATAAAAATTAAATCAATTATTTAATTTAATTTAATAAATATTATTTTTTAATCAAACATTATTATTATTTAATAAATAAAAAAAACTATATTTGTTTTTTTATTTTTTTTTTATTTTTATAAAATAAATCAAAATATATTATTATTATTAAATGAAAAAAACAACACAAATTTGAAAATAATACATACATAATAAACATTTCTAAAATGGAATTTATAAGCAGAAAAAACTAAAAATAAATAAAATTTGAATATATTATATATTATATTATTATAATTATAAAATAATTTTTTTTATTACGAAAAAATGACAAAAACAAACAAAAATATTCGAAAAAGCAAAAAACTTAAAATAAAAATAAAAAATTTGTATAAACAATAAATGTTTTAACAAAAAAAAAAAAAAATTGAGTGTTTTATTTTTGAGCGAAATTTTATTTTGAGTTGAACATCAAATATTTCGATGTGTTAGTTGAGCACGTTGTTTTCCAAATTTGTATTGGTTTATTTACACAGGTTTCCCCTTGTGAGACCTAATACATAACAGACATAATCGAGTGTAATATACTCACCACTCTCTTTCTTGTACAAAATTTGGGGTGATATATTCGCCCTGAGTACGAGTATCGTGTACCCGAAAAAATTATAAATCAACACTTAGCAACAGTATCCAAAACATAAACACAATTTTTTATGTATTCGATTAGTTCTAATATGTAACACATAATATTTGTTGGCAGCACCTACTGGAGTTCAAATTTACGTTGAATTATTTTGATTGGGGGAATGAAATAAAAATAATAATTTGAAGGGTCGCATAGTTCTGCCCATCTAGGGTAAGAAAAGTTTAATTTTAACTGGCTAACGTTATTTTTTTTTGTTATGGAGTGGTGATAAATTATTTTTGTAACATAGTTCCGTATTAAAACACGAAAAAAATTAGTGGCAGCACCTACTGGAAATAATGTTTTTTGTAAGATTTATTGCTGTATTTTGTGAATTATTTTTTAATGTATGTTGATTATTATGCTAGTATAATGGGCAAATAGTTTAGTGTACAAAGATAATGAAAAACGTAAATCTTTAGCGAAAACATAGCTCGCATGTACAGCGTTCAATACTCGTGCAAGTTTTACTTCTGGCAATAAAGCGATTTTCACAAAAAATTAAGAGAGGCTGTCAAAAGGCTGTGAAATAAAACTGTTGTAACTTAATTCAATGAGCTACCGAAAAAATTTGGTTTTTATTTTACGACTGTCGAGAAAAATTGTTTATTTTGTGGACGGGCTTTACGGTCGTAAAAAACGTAGTTTCATATTTATAGCCCCGACATGTTTCTGCTTTAATGTTAATTAAATAATTAGTCAAACAATTAGATTCATTTTAAAAAGGAGAGTGCTCACACATATGGTAAGGAATAAACAATTAATTAAAATTCTTTGCACTTACTGTTGTAATAAATAAAATTAAAGCAAAATTGGAAAATAATATTGCGGAAACCCACAAATAAATAACATAATTCGCCACTAGTTAAAGTTTAAAAGTAAACAACTTAACAAACTAAAAAAGTATATGTATGACTTCCAACCTGTTGTTGATCGGGTGTCACAACATAACGCACAAAAGACAGGCGCGATATGATCTGTGTCTTTTTAATGTTCATTGAGTTTTCACATATGTAAGGCTTCCGTGGTTAACTTATGATGAAAAGATTAGATTTGGCCAAAACTTCTGTAGAATCGAAATTAGGTTGATGTCCCTCTTTGAGATAATGCTCAACTAGGGTTGTTTTGGTGGTGAATATTCATTGATTTTTTCCAAATCCCGACATAGGATAATGGATAAGTTGAACATAATTCAAAGCGCCTAGGCATGGGATTCGGTATACCACGTTTGTTTGTTTTTCTGAACAATCTGAACAATATGTGCTAATGACACCACTCTTTCAGATAAACCTTTGGAATACGGTAACGTTTTGGATCGTTTGGTTAAATTACTTCGTTTTATTGTACATTATTCTCATTTAGAAAACCGGTGTTGTTATGTGATTGAACATAGACCGGTGTTGTTGTGTGTGCAACTCTACCCTCAGAGTTTCTACAATCTATCTCCGGTTTTAAGAATGAAAATAGCTGGAGTTTAACCTACTAACAAACTTCATTGCTGTGTTTGATAAGTGTGTTTGAAAAGAATTCAGAGGATTTAGTGTTGAATTTATCGAACTCCTAAGTAAAATGGCAAATACATCATCAACATACTCTAAGAAGATTTTTGGCTTATAATCCAATTTAGCGAGAGTTACGTCTATGAGCTTTCGCGTAATGATATCAGTTTCCCATTTTAAGACAAAAGTTAAGCATTTGAAAAAACAAAACTTTTGGTATGGAAGTGTATTTCGAAATTTGCTAACGGTTATCTCGTATGTTACACAAAATCTGATGCCTGAGCATCTGAAGCATCTTTCTTGACAACGAAACTAAGACAGCTAATTGATTTTAAGACATCTTTCTTCATTCAGAATTTTTTTACTCCGGCCACATATAAAATAATACAAATTTTCCAAAATCGTTTAATTTGGTTTCTATTATATCAGTAGCGCCGTTCTACAAGCTATTCGACGGTATTATTACTAGAAATTGGTAACAGTTCCTTTGATTGGTTGATCAAAATTATGCAGGGCGCGTAAGTCAAAACTTTAGATTCCACATGAAATATGTGCATAAAATAGGTGACATTATTAAATAAGTCTCCCTACCCAAAATCAAACCTAGTCGGATCCATTTAGGATTTATTTTAAAGTCCCCATGTGCAAGTGACCATGAAACTGGTTCATCGAAGTGGAAAATCCACTACACAATGTACCATCTTCTTGAAGCGTGACTAATGTTACAAACGCACTGGCTGTATAGTGCGAAGAAATTAGAAACCACATGAAAAGAAATGTTGAAACCAAAAAGTGAAGTTTAGTCGGGCACATAATGTATATGTGGAAGTTTATTGTTGGGGTAATAAAGGGCGTGTATAGCTTTGAAAATATTACGCATCCGTTTAATGCAGCAAAACGTGGCATCAGTGGTGATGCATCTAACACAGCCATAGGCGTAGTCTTTCAGCAACTAAATAATGAGACTTGGGAACCACTTCTATTTTTATTCAGGAAATTATCAGATGCCGAAAGAAAATATTCCTCATTTGATCGCGAATTGGTTGAAATCTTCTAAGCAATTAAACAATTTCGCTATTTTATCGAAAGCCGGGAATTCACTATTTTCATCGCCCACAAACCGCTTACTAGAGCAATTAACCTCTAAAGCGGAACAATACCCAAAGCAAGCACGCCACTTAGATTATGTCTCTCAATTTACGACAGTAAATCTGTCACACATACAAGGAAAATTCTCGGTCTTCTGACCTCGAGCTTGCCTCTGCAGCAACTCGCTACGACATCACAACGGTCGCTCAACAAGGCGATCAAGAACTACAAAACTTACTCTCTAGTTCTACAAATCGGCGCTCTTCCAAATGGAAATTAGATAAATTACCATTAGCTGATTTGACAATTTATTATGACATAACTACAGGCAACAATCGCCCGTACATTCCAGAGTTATTACGCCGAACAATTTTTGACACTGCATAATATTTCACATCCAAGTGTACGAGCAACTCGCAAACTCGTCACTTCAAGATACTTGAAGACTTGGCCTAGTATGAGCAAAGATGTAACCCAATAGGCGAAATCTTGTTAATATTGCCAAAAAAGTAAAGTGCAACCAAATCATTTCACGGGAATTTGGAAATTCCACCAGGTAGATTTGAGCACATCCGTTTAGATATTGTTGGACCACTTCCACCATGTAATGAATTCACATATATCTTAACCTGCATTAATCGTTTTACGCGGTGGCCAGCTGATGCATAAAAGATATATCCGCACCAACAATTACAAAACACTCGTATTCGCTGAGATTATGCTACTCTTTGGCTCACATCGGATACGAGCATTGCCTATCATCCACAAGCAAACGGTATGGTTGAGCGCTTTCATGCCAACTTAAAACAGCTCTCAAAACTCGTGCAAATACCGCCAACTAAAACTCAGAGATCCCAATCATATTATTGGGAATCCGAGCAACAGTCAAAGATGACTTACAATGTTCAGTCGCATAACTGGAGTACGGTCAAACGATGAAATTACCTGGAGAATTGTTTGTGGAACACCCACTTATACCCCAAGTAACTACTGACACAGTAATTGATCACCTGCAGTCAGGTACGCCCAGGTCTCACACCACCTTATGAAGACCCATACAAGTGATGGGACAATTTCGTAAGGACTTTGTACTGCATACCAGAGACAATCAACAATCTAGCTCTGTTGAAAGACTCAAACCAGCCTATGGAGTACTTAATTCACCCGATCAAAAATCGGGACTGACGAAAACGGTCCGCATATTCGGATAATACGCATTCCACACACAAACGGACCCATTCTCAAGTAAATAAAGAAACAAAACACTAACAATATATGGTACACTTTATTTTAACAGAATGGCACGAAAACCAGAGAAGCAAGGTAATATGGGCGATATCAGGCAACAAAGCCTACTACATGTCATCAAAATGCCATCAAATGGACTAGAACAAAAGTCACCTGCTACTGCCATGCAATCGACCGTGTAACATCGTTAATCGGGTGGCGCATCCCGCTAAACAAAAACTAGAAATCGGTGGCCACACCAACCACAGCTACTCATTCTCTAGAGGTGTCATATGAAACTGGTCCAATTGGAAAGACGAGTTCAAATTTTGGAAAAAATTACCAAATTTAACGCCCGCCTACGAGACCACGAAAACCATCGCTCGTGGCATACCATCTTATAAGACGGCAATCCTAACCACCACAGCAACCAAAAATTACGCGACTGGCATGAGCGATTCGTCCATATGGCAACTAAATGCACGAGCCCGTGCGCATTTAGTAAAATTGGAGGAAAAAATCGGCTTAACGAGCCAACCACAACCATTTTTATATAAACGGGAATAAAAGAGGAATATTGAATTAAATATTTTATTTATATTGTAATTTTATTTTCCGCAACGAAAATCATACATCGTCACAACGATACATTAGCTATCATCAATTTTTGCTGATAATCAACTTCATCACCCCTACTATTGTAATGATCATACATCATTATAATAGTCCAATTCCAAAAAAGTTCATCCACAATCGCTGGTGGACCCAGATACCCACAAAATGAGGAACCTTTTCACTGAGAAGGGAGTTATGTGGCGGCCTGTTTCTTCAATTACAAGAAACACCGCACAATATACTTAATCACAAACGGACAATTCTCCGTATAAATAATCATATTCTAAAAAAAATATACAACAGCAGTCTTTTCAGACTCAATACTGATTAATTCTGATCAATTAATTTTTGATAGAATCTATTCTCAAACCCCTATGTAAGCCACTGTTACTAATATACCATGGAATGTTAAAACCAACCAAATGGCGCAGTGGTTAAAGTCTCGACGTTTGTATTGAGAGATACTGCTTTCGAATTCCGATAGGGGCAGGATGTAAAAAGGATCCTTCGTTACCTGATTACGATCGCAAAGTGTAGATAATCCTATGTCTGTCGGACGTATAGCCGTATGTCCTTGATTTGGCTACCACATAAGGTAGGACGTGAGAAGCGAGGATTGTATGGGACGTATTCTCCCGAATTCTTTAGGATAAAATCATTGTTTCCGTCTGATATTGCTTATTTTTGCCTTGTTATAGGTTTATTGGTCGTGTTCGATAGGTTACGTAATTATGAATGGGAGAATGGCGAAGTAGAATAATTTCATGCCTTCGATTTCCTTTTGTCTGCGTTTGAATAATTAACCCAGTTCGTTCTCAATAATGAGTTCCTCATTATTTTTGGATAATGGTAATGTTTAAACTTTAAAGTAGTGTTATGACCCATACTGTTTTGTATTCCTTAAGATAAAATCATTTTGTTATTTCTATGAAATTGCTGATTTTTGCCTTGTTATTGGCTTGCTTGTTTTGAATGCTGAATAAAGCTATGACCAGCGAGTCTGTAAGAGTCAGTAATGAAACCTTACAGAATTTAACGAAAATGTTTTATTACAGAATTTTTGACAGTTTGACCAACGAATCTGTAACACGATTATTGTCACGTATGACAGGATGTCAATCCGAGATTCCGAGCCTGGCCTTTTATATTCTCGGGTAAATCTTCTAACAATTCTTTTACAGTTTCAAGAAGGTGGTCGTCCGCATTTGACGGTGTTTTAGGCTCCGTATAACATTCACTTATTTGGGATTCATCGAAATGGTCTTCCTCAGAATGAGTTGATTTTGTTCTACAAAATAAATTTTTTAATTATTAACACAATAACTGTTAAATAAAATAAACACATACTCATACACAATAAAAACATACCTTCTCGATTGTATGAAAGGTTTATGGAACATCATACTTTGCAAGTACGGCCATTCTTCTTCGTACGGTGCTCCACTGCCTGAGAGTAAATCGTGTTTTTTTAGTTCCTTATTGAACCTTACCCTTAAGAGATTTCATCTCCTGTTACATTCTTCTTCTGTAATAAATTAGTACTGATTAGGTTACACAAACAGTATATATCAATTATATATCAAACTTACTGAGCATGCCTGTGATTACGGCGACATCCGCCCATGCTGCCACTTTAATCATTATATTTCTATAATTTTTATGGGATTTGCCGTATAGACATTTTCCCCCTTCAATTGAATTTATCAATGAACAGTAATCCATCCTGCTATTTATTATGTATGAAAAATATACATAAAATATTCTATAAATAATTAAATATAAATAAATATTTGAGCACATAAATTATTTAAATGAATACATACCAACATACCGCCATTACAAATGTACAATTTTAACGTTTCCTTCAGTTTGGGCGATAATTCTCGCTCTTGTTACAGATTGCTAAGTGACAGTTCAAATTTAACGAAACTAAACGAAAAGTACTTTAAGTTTCGCTGGTCAGTAATGTCAATAAACATACAATGCAGGGAAAAAAATTGGGCAAACATATTTTATTGCAAATTGGAGTATTTTTTTGCTAAAATTGCGTAAAATGACAAAATATTCAAAATACGTTGATTGGAGTTAAAGTAATGGAGTAAATTAAACACCTATTTTTTAATTTTTTTTATTGATTTATAGAAGTTCTATCTTTAATATTAATATTTTGTTGGATCGCCTTTTGTATTTATTTGTTTTTGTACAACCCCGCAACTGACGTGCAAAAAAATTGTTCAAGCAACTATTTTATTTTACGCCTACCGTTCTTGGCCGTCTGTCTTTAGGGTGCATATGTTTTTGTGCCTGTATTTTTTTTTTTTTGGAGTATAAAAAGTGCATACTTTGTAAGATTAAGTTATTCTGTAAGTGATCCTAATCAAATAAAGAATAAAGTGCAATTTTAGTTTAAAAAAAGGGAAAAGTTGAAGCAGTGAGCAGTGTGAGCAATATGTTCTTTTTGGCGCGAGAAAATGAAATAGCAGAAAGATTAAACATTCCTAAAAGTACTGTCGCGTGGAATATTAAAAAAATGCGAGAGATGTGAAGGCCCAGAAAGGTAACGCCAGTGAAAGATCGTTTCATAATATTACAATGTTTAGTGAGAAAAAGACTTGTTAAAGCTGGTTTGAGAGAACTTAAATCAGTCTAGAAGCTTGAGTTCACATTACTAGTGAAAAAAAACGTTTACTATGAGCCCAGGAGCATGTTTCTTGGACTCCAGAGATGTGGAATGATGTGATTTTCTCCGATGGCCAAAATTCAAGCTGCATGTTGGAGATGGAAGAATTCTTGTAAGAAGAAAACCGGGCGAGAAGCTTAGCAACGAATGTCTTTTAAGACTTCCACCGACAAATGAATGAGTTATGGTCTTGGAATGCTTTTCTGGAAATAAAACCGGTCGATTGTGCTTCCTTAGTTCCAGCATTACAGCAGCTGTTTATCTGCAGGTCCTACACAACGAATTTGAGCCTCCTGTGTTAACGCTTTTTGGGGAGACTTGCAAATTTATTTTTCAACAGGACAACGCTCCGTGCCATATCGCCAAAGTTGTGAGTTATTAATTTTGAATTATAGATAGAAAAATTGCCTTTCAGATAAACATAAATAATTTGTTAAAAATTTGTTTTTTTTTCTTATCTCTTCATTTAAAGGTAAAAAAATACTTCGAAGAAAGAAGTATCGATATGTTGAGCTGGCCCCCGTATAGTCCAGACTTCAATCCCATTGAAAATATTTGGTATATAATGAAGCTAGAAGTAGCACGAAAGCGCCCAGAATCGATTCAAGCTTTAAAAAGTTTGTTGATGACGATTTGGGAATCCATACCTCCTACGACTTTGAAAAAATTATCAAATTCAATGAATCGGAGGTGTATCGCTGTAATAAAAGCAAAAGGCGGTCCAATAAAATATTAATATTAAAGATAAAACTTCTATAAATCAATAAAAACAAAAAAAAAATATAAGTGTTTAATTTATTCCATTACTGTAACTCCAATCAACGTATTTTGAATATTTTGGCATTTTTCGCGGTGTTGTCCCTAAATTGCAGGTAAATTTTTTTATTCAAAAAATTACTTCATACATGTATTTAAAATGAAACAATATGCCAATTGCTTTCAAAAGTCTTGTAATTTTAGCAAAAAAAATACTCCAATTTGCAATAAAATATGTTTGCCCTAATTTTTTTCCCAGCACTGTACATTTTTCAAATGTCGCTTTGTTACTTAAATTTCTTAAAGACTCGCTGGTTAATGCTTAAGTTGTTAATTCAGATCTTGAATTTAGCTTTGCTTTCGTGTCAGTCGCCTGTTTTTCGCATGTAAAATTATTTTCATTTAATTTAACTTTTTTATTTTAATTTGTAAAATGCAAATTAGTTAGGAACGAATTTAATTTCAAACTGGCCATATCGGGAGTTACAGTGCAGATTGGGTTCTGTAAAATATTGTGCATTACTGTTGCTACTGTACATTACTATTGCTAGAGAGAAGCGGTGTTCGCCAATTGAATGACGCACCCTCCTATAGCCGGCAAATTTTTTCAATGTTGGTCAAGAAAGCACGAATAGATAGATCAATATTTCAAAATCAATCAATGTATTGGATGTAATAACTTGCAACCTGAACGAATGACCTTCTATATGTTCAAAATGGGGTCTGAAGATCACAAAATTAGAGAATAAATAAATCAATAAATATTTATCGCATTCGATAGATTACGCAATTCTGAACAGGACTTTATTGAGGTACAAATAAAAAAAATTTGCGGGCAAAACAAATTTGCGCCTTCGTTTTGCTTTAATCGACATGTGAATAATAAAAACAGTAAAATTTCAAATTGTAAACATAACTCAGCAAACCGTGTACACAATTGTTGGCCATTTTCTGCGGATCAATTAATAGTTTACATTATTTTCGACACAAAAATATAGAAAATTCCGAAATACGTGTAGCCGCAAAACAATGTAGTATTAATAAATTTGCAAAATATTTTGGTAGAATTACCCAGTCTGGACTAAATTTCATGAGAAAATTTGGTTTACTTAAGAACTCAAGAACAGCAGTTTTACCTACAAGAGTAAGAATGATCGTCTAATCATAAATATGGCTAGACGTCATGACTCAAAATGCGCAAAAAGGAAATTATAAAGGATCTGAAGCAAAATGGTTATCAAATAGAAAATGCTGTGAACATCATTAAGAAAGAGAAAATCGAAACTGAACAAGGAGTTCAAATCATCAAAAGACGGCTTCCACTATGCTCGCTTTTAATAGTATAGAAAATGTGAAACGTCTATATTATACACACGTTCAAGGCAATATATAAATAGAGAGTTAAAATAGAACCATTGAAAAAACAGCAGTCCAATGATGCAGTGCAAGAAACGTCAAGGTTTTAATCATACGCGGAAATATTGCCAGAGAAAGACTACATGTGTAAAATATGTTGGAAATTATCACACCCAATATGCCCGAATAATAAAAATATTGTTGCAAAATGTATTCACTGCAAGAAGCCATATCTAGCCAACTATAAGGGATGTGAAATAGCTAAGGAGCTACAAAGTTTAAGAAATAAAACTCTAAAACAAAATCCAGGAATACCGAAAAAAATAAACCAAACTTTCACCAAAAAGTAGCCCAAACCTCATGCAGGTAAAACAGAAGAACTCAAGTGGCAATGCCAACACCAGTTATTTCGAAAGGTATTACCGAAAACACAATAGTGCTCCAAAATATACTAAGAAATATGGAAGCTCTCCACATTCGGCTAGCTAAACAAGCGAAACGCCTTGAAGCTCGAAGCCAGGTTATATAAGTAAGACTTTCTAAATGGAATGGCATCCATTTTCTATTAAAATGTTGCAAACAACCACAAATAAAACAATAAGAATTGTAACCTGGAATGCAAATGGGCTAATGCAACATATTCCAGAATTTGAAATTTTTCTAAATATTGGAAAATAGATTGTGGCAATTAAAAATCCGAAACAGCTAACAGCATACAAGAAGCGGCGTGGAGTAATACTCCCCTTCCAAATTCAAAGAAAATCCGCCGCGAGGCTATTTATCCACTGGAAATTAGAAAACTGGTTGCAGTAAAATAAAAGGCATAGTAGAGAAGTCTTTGCACTATAATATAAAACATCTTTTAATTATTTGTCTAAAAAACTTAAGTTGATATTAACGGAATTAAAAACGAATCCATAATTAAATATCTAAGTGGCATTTCTAGAGAAAAGATACCTAGTACTCCCTAAAATGACCTAAAATGAAAATCATGGTGAAAGTTCATTTAAGGGGGTACTCAGTATCTTTTGGGCAAAACAAACAGCTTCGTTCTTTGCAACCCACCTCGAGAACACGTCCCAGCCTCTAACTATCATAAACAAACAACAGATGAAAAACACACCACTAGTAAATAAAATACATAACTACAATATAACTCCTGTCACATTACAAGAATTAAAAGAGAAATTAAAAGTTAACCTAAGTTCAAATAAAGCTCCAGAATATGGCTGTGTTACATTCAAGAAGATATTTGAACATACTTTCTTATTTTCAAGTACACCTTCAATTATGTTTGTAATTCGATGTACTTCTTCTATTTTGGAACGATTTTCTCTGAAGCCAAATTTATGTGGAGGAATAAGAATTTGTTCTTCTATTATTGGTTTCAATCTCTTATGGAGTATTTTCTCGAGTGTTTTTGAAATTGCTGGAAGTAATGAAATCGCAGTAATGAAATGTTTGTCATTGGCGGTGGTTTGCTGGAATTTGGGACGTGTTTAAGTCTGAATACTGTGTTAATTATTTGGAGGTGTTTGCTTAGTCCTATTTCAGAAAGGGGTTTTATTATTTGTCCTGTAATTAAGTCACATTCTGGAGCTTTATTTGAACTTAGGATTAGTTAAAATAAAATATTAGAATGTTGAAACCCAAAAGTTCAGGTATATTGAATGTTTAAAAATAAAAAAAATTGGAATGAGTTAATACTCGTACAACCAGTAGTATTTTATTTAAAAATCGTAAGGTAACGGTCCAGCAAATCTTAAAGGTGAGAATATATATAATTGAACAACGTTATTTGGTTTGAATTTTACCAAACCAATACAGTTCGGTTTAATTTAGGAAAGGCAACGCCTTGCAATTATTAATGTTGTTTAATCATTACGAAGGAACAACGCGTTTCCATTGTTGAACAATATTTCAAAAATAATGAAAATTAAAACGCTGACTTTTCGAGCGAAACCATCCTAAGCAATGAAGCTCATTTTCACGTTAATAGTCTCGTTAATTGTCAAAATTTCCGCATTTGGGGTTCAGAGAACACACCATTGGACCATACTTTTTTGAAAATGCGGCTGGTCAAGCAGTTACTTTACTGGTGTTCGATATCGCGACTTGATAGCCGAATTCTTTCTGCCTAAATTGGATGATATTGATGTGGACGTCATGGGGTTTCAACAAGACGATGAGACATGCTATACAACCCTCGAAACAATCCGTTTACGTTCTCGTTTCGGTGATCAAAATTGGCCCCTAGATCATGTGATTTAACACCATTGGACTTTTTTCTATGGGATTATTTGAAGTCAAAGATATATATGTCAACAGCACATCCACCCGCGCAATGAAGAAAGATGCAAAATGGACATGGACAATTTGGACAAAAGAATGCGTATGTGCCAGCAAAGCTAAGGAGGTCATTTTCCCGATGTACCTTATGTTTCAATAAAAAAATATGGTAGAATTGAAAAAATTGGGGTTTCTATTATGCTGTATAAGATAACAGAACAGATCCTAGAATTTTGTCCTAAGTTTTGGACCCCTGATCAATACTATTATACAAATTTCATCGTTATTCTTTTAGAATGGCAAAATGGACATGGACAATTTGGACAAAAGAATGCGTATGTGCCAGCAAAGCTAAGGAGGTCATTTTCCCGATGTACCTTATGTTTCAATAAAAAAATATGGTAGAATTGAAAAAATTGGGGTTTCTATTATGCTGTATAAGATAACAGAACAGATCCTAGAATTTTGTCCTAAGTTTTGGACCCCTGATCAATACTATTATACAAATTTCATCGTTATTCTTTTAGAATGGCGGAAAGACGGAATATTGTTAAAGTTTAAGATTTCATTTACCTAGTTCCTTTACTTCGGAGATCAATCAATTTGTCACTTTAAGGATCACTTTTAATATTTTATTCCGCTGGAGTGTTTTTTTAGTGAAAAAAAGATACAAAATTAATAAAAAATTTCCGCAAATAAAATAAATTCTCTTTTGTGATGGTGCTGCCACTTGCGGCGAGTAGCGAAATCTCTTATTTTCCACTGAGAAATTTCCGCTATCTTATACAGCATTTTTCTATTTAATTCAAATCTTGCGTTAATTTTGGGACAGGCTTTATTATAAATAATTAAATCAAAATTGGTTTTGTCAAAACCAGGAACTTTTGAATTTATTTTCGGATTTGTGTGCGATATGGATCAATGTAGATTTCAATATAGATCAATAACACGTAAGTATATCTTGTATTACTGATACAGTGAGTGATTTACGGAGACCAATGGCTTAATGTATTATCCTCATTATGTGAATGCTCCCCTTCCAAATTCCATAAAATATAACATTTAACAAAATAATCAATTAATGAAACATATCATCATAAAAGGAAGTTTTAATTTATTTAACAAAAATGTCAAAACATGAACTGACCTTCTAGAAAATAAACATCTGAAAACAAAAGCTTTGTTACATATTTTACAGTATTTTCTCAAGAAATTTTCAAACGAATTAATAAATCGGTAAGAATTCACAATACGCACACATTTATTACGATTATTGTTCACATAATTGTTGTTGTATTTAATCCCTTAAAAAGGTAAATTATAAAATTCTTAAAGTACAGCAAAAAAACATTATTTTATTATAAATAAATAAATAAATAAGTTTTATGTATACTCGTATTGTGCTCGTAAATTGTTGTTATTCAGTTTTATCTAGAATTTTTCCATTGAGCAGCTGCTATTTTTGCGTTTAATTAAATTTAATTACTTTTAATTTATATAATTTTCGTATTACCATTATGTTTGTTTAGTTTATACACTTATAGGATCATTAAGCTCTTTTTAATGACTCGCGATTAATTAACAATTTTTAGTTTGTACCCTTTTTTAATGTGCTTAGGCATTTTGCATATTAATTAACGCATATCGTTTGCAGTTACGACTAAGGCTAGGATTGAAATTATTAGTCATCTCAGTAATCAGCTCGCGAAAAGTTTACTCTATACAAAAATAGATAAAATTTATTCGTTTGAATTTTTGATTTTTATTACTATCTCGATAACATCAATCTAAGGCGTAGTCCCGGACCTACATTAATCTGAACATAAAAAAATCGTGTGAAGTAATCGTTTCTCTTCAATATTTTAATATTACGTCTGTGTAAGACAATTCTTTAATTTTTATTAGCACATCAATAAATAATTTAATGTGTAAGAGTAAAGTATGGTGAGCTCCCTAGTAAATCACCAGTCGCTGGGGTAAATTGCCGCTATCTACCAGTTATGGTCCCATTTCTCATGAAACCGTCATGCCAGAAATGGTTCTATGTGTTATGGGATAGTATCTGTTGTGGTAATGAAGCCCAAGTGGGCAACACTAACCATATGTTCCTTATGAACTTGGCATCTTTTTGAAATGTGTAACTATCGAAATCTTATTTGAAACTCCATCTAATGATATACAAGTAACTTAATAACTTGTGTAACCTATTGTGACATTCACCGAAATATTTTTATGATTAAATGGTGTTTAATTCACCAGAACTCCCTGTGTGGAAAATGTCCATTTATATACAAATTATCTACCAAAGAAGTTTAATATAATCACAAGGTATAGGTGATTTGAAATAGCATTTCAAAACTTAATTTACTTTTAGAAACCAAATTGCATATGGATCCCGATCCTAAAGAACCTCAGCCAATTCGAAATTATCGTAACAAATTGTATAAAATGTTCTGTAAGATACAAAACATAGGTAAGTTCAGAAGGATTTAGCCAAATCACTTTTCTATATACTGACCAAATTCATCAAAACAGCATTTAAACTATTGAGGGTACAAATAAGTTTTGAAGGATTTACAAAAGATGGCGTAACTAGTATTAAATCGCATCGGGCCATCTTGTAACAATATTCAAGTTAAAGCGGCATCATTTCCTTCTAAAAATCAGTTTGTGTCATTTCGCTGAAGTGTAAACCATATATCTTTTGTGCCCAAACAATTGACACTATTCTGGTAATTCCCCGAGTATAGGGAACTGGGGAAATAATTTATATGTAATTTCTATTCAAATTTTCCGGCATACTGAGGAGAAAAATATTTAAAAATTGGGAATAATTTTTCCATACCTAAATTGCCAGGGAAAATTATTTCCGAATTAATTTTGCTTTCAAATGCAACTTTGGGTGTGACTCAGCAAGCGATTCAAAACCGTCACAAAATGGATTTGGGTATGGTGCAAAAATATGAAAATTGGGTTCCGTATGCCCTCATGCCAAGGGACGTCGAACACGTTTTTCACGTGCGAACAACTGCTTCAATGACAAAATCAGAAGGGTTTTGCATCGGATCGTGACGGGGACGAAAAGTGGATCCACTACGACAACCCAAAGCGCAGAAAGTCGTGGGGTAAGCCCGGTCAGGCATCAACCGTCAAACCAAATATGCATGGCAAGAAGCTAATGTTGTGCATCTGGTGGGATCAGTTCGGAGTGACATACTATGACCTACTCCAGCCTAACGAAACCATCATTGGAGACTGTTATCAACAATAATTTATGGAATTAAGCCGATTATTAAAGTACAAAACAAAGTGAAGTACATTTGGCATAAAAACCTCAGATTTTTTCAAAAAATAAATCCACTCCATGCCAATACCCTCCCTCCAGCTCAAGCTCATTTGTTTCGGAGGATACTGCAAGAAGTGAATACTTACAAACTACGTATAAAAATAATATAAATAAATATAAAAATATTATAATAAAAAGTATAAAATAATAAAAATAGTACAAAACATGTATTGTCATTCGACATGTGCAAGGATGTCCTACTCTACTCGCCGTATTAACCAGACATTGGTCCTTCCGACTACCACTTGTTACGGTCGATAGTTTATATACTAAAGAATTTTGACTCATAGTCTGGCCGAGCAGCATTTCACTGCTTACGGAGCCATAAATTGGGTCGATTCTTGGATTGCCACAAAACACAAGGAATTTTTTCGATGAGGAATCCGTATGCTGCCTGAAAGAAGGGGAAAAGTTGCAGCTCATAAAGGACAATACTTTGAATAAAATACATTGTACCCATTTCTCTGAATAAAACTAAGTTATAAAAAACAATTCAAAACTTGTTTGATAATAATACTCTCCTCACTTAAAGCCGGCGGAGGATTACAAAAAACGATAATAAGTATTTTTCCCCTCGCTCGCAAAAAATTCTACTTTACCATAAGATAAGAACCACAAGATAAAAGTGAACCACAAGACAAAAAAATGTAATAATTAATTAGAACAAATTTAGTAGAAATTTATTTGTTTAACCAGGTTTATGACACAGCATGAGTAAAATCAAACTCGTATTTAAGTAACAAAATTGTTAATTCACACAACGAAGTTACAATTAATATAAGAAAAATGCAATTGATCACCTGGAATGGCTACAGAAGTATCTGAAATATTAATACACTTGGATGGATTAACATTTACATCTACGCAGTTATTGCTGCAACTACATTTTTCGATGTATTTGTTGATTCACCTGACAAAAACTTCCTCTGGCCGTGATGAAGAACACATCAAATTTTCAAAATCAGAACTCAATATTCCAATTTTAAACGAAGATTAATTCATAATTTTCCAACACTTTTTGTTTCAAGCGATGAATTTTATCATCAAAAAAATTTAAAATGTCTTGCAAAATATATTTAGTTTAAGTGGTCCAACAATCCACTGAAGTTGCACATCGCGGGCTTATTGAAAATTTTTATTGTTTAATTTCAAGCAACAGCCTATTAGACTCATTAGGAAATCATATAACTGCATAGCGATACTACATTGGGACTAAATAGTCCAGCAACAACTCTGAAGTTGATCCTAAGTCTGAAACAGTATTATATGAGTTTGGAATGTATCTTAGACCCATTAAAAATAAAAGCTTTCAATCTCAAGAAACACCATGTCAGACTCATTAGAAAATGATTTACCTGCCATCAGTATAAATTATTCTGCAAACTAATGTATTTACATCAGCAGTAAATATGACAGTTGATTGTGTATTATAATTTTAAAAAAAATCAAAAAGGGGTAAAATCCAAACTTTTGAAAAAATCTCAAATGTCGAAATACAACAAACAAGACATAATCTAAATTTCGAAAAGCCAACTGAGATGAATTACTACTCGTAAAGATAATTTTCTAAAATTTTCATTTTTCTTATTTTTAACCCAGTTGGCTTTTGAAACAATTGTTTTTTCTTTAAGAATGTGTAATAATCTTCTCTTATAATTCTTTGCATTTAGTTGGTAAGCGTGTAGGTTTCTTTTAAATAGCGAATAATCAATTTTATTAAATGAGTTTCATTTCAATAGTTAAATCTAATAAAGGGAACGAAAAGTTATTTATTGATAAAAATCAAATGTTGCTGCAAAGGTCGTGTAGACACCATAATCATAGTCGGGCAGCACAAAGAAATGGCATTCAGCATTGTCATGATCTTCAAGCTTACAAAAAAAACATTTGCGACACAAATGCAAAATTCGAAAATATAGTGAGAAATTCAATGCTGTGTTCCTCCAAAATTATATCAAATTCTATTATCGAAACTGAAATAATTGTCGGCGAAAACTTATCATCAAATGCAAATACAAAAAATAATTCAGTGTCGGAAAAATTTCGTGAAAGAACCAACAAATTTAAACAATTTCAATATTCCGGAGAATTTAAGGTATTTAGAAGCTGAACTATTCGTACTCAAGCAAAAATAATTTTGCGGGGAAGGTGTAATTTTGTTGGACACAAAAACGTCAATTAAATTATTGGGTGAAAGCAAATGTTGGATAATGTACGAGACATTCTACGTTGCACCATCCATAATGAGGCAATTATTCAGCATTTACGGTATAATTGAGGGTCAAATTATGCCACTTGTACTTTGCTATACGAGGAATTATTCTACGAATTATGCTATTTGGCATGTGAAAATAGAATTTCGCTGGGTTGGGGTTGTATTTCGAGAACCCAATATTCCAGGCATAAAATTCCAAACCCAAAATTCCAAAATCCAAAATTCCAAAAACCAAAATTCGAAATTCCAAAAACCAAAATTCCAAATCCAAAATTCCAAATCCAAAATTCCATTCCAATTTATTTTCCTCAGAATAGCGAATTCCTCTATTCTGAGGAAAATAAATTGGAATGGAATATGTACTGTACGTTAGTAACTAAGGAAACTAGAATGAAATGTAATTATCATATATGCATGCATACTTTTCTTTGTTTTATTTTATCTCACTATTGTATAAATTTTATTAGAAAAGATAGTAAATGTAGTAAATTTAACTTGGTTGTTAAAATTAATTTAAAGATTATATATTAATATTATATTTTCTCTAAATAAACACTACTGGATACTGGTAATTATTTGTTTAAGTACTTTCGTAATGTATAATAATACATTCTTAATAAAATAAGTGTATTGCGCACATAATTTTAATTTTAGTCATGGAAATTGTTGTAAGTATAAGCAATAAAGGTACCCGTTGCTTATACATTGACGGTTATCAATATTATTATGATTACTCAAATCTAACAAAAAAATTCGCTATTGGAGATGTGCGAAAAGAATATCGTTTCATTGTAAAAGTTCTGTCAAAACCATTATAAATTCCAACTGAAAACATGAAATAACTGTTCACAAATTACAACATGAACATGATCCCCAACCCGCATTCGTCCACCTGTCAATGGCGAACCATAAATTTAAAAATTGTGCCAAAACCTTATCCAATTTACCCTCACAAATTATTCGTAATGTTACTATGGGCTGTGAACCAAGTGCCCATGAATATTTACCGAATAAAAACGCACTAGAGAAGAAAATTTATCGAGTACGGTCTAGCGTTCAAAAATATAATGAACCAAATAACCTAATAATGAATCCATACCAGATGAATTAAGATATTTGGATGACGAGCTTTTTGTTTTAAGCGAGAAAACATTCAATGACGATAAAATCATTATTTTAGGAACAAGAACCAGCTTTAAATTTTTAGCACAAGCTTCAATCTGGATAATGGATGGAACTTTTTACGTAGTGCCAATAATCTTTAGACAATTATTCAGCATTCACGGGGTTATTGAAGGACAAGTCTTTCCTTTACTTTTTTGTTTAGTGACAAAAAAAAAAAAAATATGTTATAATGAATTATTTTATGAATTACATCGTTTAGCAGTCGAATTTAATGTAAACATAAGTCCACAAATCATTATAACAGATTTCGAGATAACCATACATCGTTCTGCTTTGGATTTTTTACCGGATACAAAATTTAAGGGATGCTTTTTTCATTTTGGCCAGCTAATATGGAGGAAAATTCAAAAACTAGGATTAACTAAAAATATGGTAATTCAGAAAAATTTTCACAACAAATTCGAATGCTCAAAGCTTTAGCTTTTCTACCTCCCGACTGCATTCCAAAATATTTCAAGATTTTGAGCGCTCATTAGATGATGAAGATGTGAAGAAAGTCGCAAAACAATTTAAGCAATGCTACATTGCCGGAAAAGCAAAATATAAACCTGATTTCTGGTCCATAAACGAGTATATTCTTAATAGTTATCCTAAAACTCAAAACTCAGTCGAAGCTTGTCATAGACGAATAAAAACAATAGTTGAAAGAAAGCACAGTGGAGTATTAAAAATAATTGAAGAATTAAGAGGTGAACTAGTCCTTTCACACAATAATATAAGAAAAATCGAAGCCGGAGAAGAAATTAAAAAGTTTTGCTTACTTTCCTTCTTTTCTGCGGCTGGCGGCACTCCTAACTCTTAAGTGAATCACATTTTACGTTCTATCTTAACAGGTTACGGCGAAATCGTAGAGGTTCGAGGTCCAATTTACTTATATCGACTATGTAAACATTACTCAGCACCAGGACATCCTATACTACTGATATATAAGATGGATTGGCCCATAAATTCAGCACTCGCATTTCAAAGGAGTCATAGATGTATTTTAGGGAAAATTTAATTTTATGGAAAATATTGGAATTTTAGAAATTGGAATTTTGTACTTTGGAAAACTGAAAAAAAATTTAATAAAATTTTTGGAATAATGGATGGAATTGGAATTTTTTTTTTGGAATTTTGTCCCCATCCCAATTTCGCTTAATCCAGATTGAATCATTTAGGATTTTGGAATAATTATTGGCTAAATATGAGGGGTGTATTTCTTACTTTGGCCAGATAATATGGCGCCAAGTTCAAAAATGAGGTCTAGCGAGAAAATACGGTATCGACGAAGATTTAAATTTGCAAGTTCGCATGCCAAAGAGTCTGGTATTTGTACCATTACGAGAAATCGATAACTTCTAGTTACAATTGTCGATTGGCAAAAATTGGCGGTGTGGCTAAAAAAATTATATAGCTGGCGCAAGAAAAACAAGATCGAGATTGTCGGCAGAATTTTGGTGTATAGATGACAAAGTGTTACAAAACTTTCCTCGAACCCAGAATTCGTTATAAGGTTGGCATAATCGGATAAAAATGTTAATTTAAAAAAAAATTGCGGATTATATGAAATTATAAGACACCTGCGAAATGAAATGATCGTGATATTGAATGTTGAACAAATAAAATCCGGTGAAATTCTAGCTTCTCGGAGTCATAAAGAGGGCCATAATTAAAATCAAGCGGATTAAAAAAAACATTAAAGTGCGGACAAATATGGAAAATTAAACATCAGTTGCCTATAACATTTCATTATTTTAACAATTTGTCACTTATTTTTAATTTTGGATTCTTTTCTTTTTACATACGAGTATGTATGTATAAATGTATTGCTAATTAAATTAAATTAAATTTGGGTTGCATTTAATTTAACGTTTAACGACACACACACAGATTTCCGCGCGGAAAATATTTTGGTAAAGTTTGAATTTTTTTGGATTTGTTTGGATTTTGTCGATTTGAATTTTGTTACATTTGGCTTTTGAATTTTCTCTTTTGGCCGGCGATTGAACGTCGTAAAGGAAAGACGTGATTTTTGTCTCTCCTTTAATAAATAAATAAATAGTTTAAATATGTGTTAATAATTGATTAATTATAATATTAATCATATATGTCTTATGAAATGTCTAATATATGTCTTATGAAATAAATAAATAATAATATTAATACTAATTTGTGTGTAAAGAAGTAATAAGTAAAGTGAAAAGTTACACGTATTGTGTTAATATAAATATTAATTTGTGTGCGGTGCGCTTGCAATGGTGTAGGAGATGTATATAACAATTTCGTTTATGTTTTTCGACACCGTTGTTTGAATGCATCGTACGCATTGTATGTTAATATTCAATTTGTAGGACTTTTTTGATTACAAAGGATGCTTAAGATAAGTGTTATTTTTATTACTTTATTTTACATTATACATTATATTTTATTACATAACAATCAATGAATCGTATGGATGAGTTATTTGTGTTGTTGTGGTATGAAACAGTTTGTGACGACAGTTGCTGGCATTCATTCTATGTAATCTGTTTCTATGAAAAATACTGTCGTGGTCTCTAATTTTTATAATTTGGTTTTTTTTCTCGCATACGTATTGTTTATAGTTTTTTATGTACACAGTGATTTTGTTGAATTTCGTTATATGAGTAGATGGCATTTTCTTGGAAAAGTTGAACAAATCACGACCAAAAAGCTAATTTAAAATTTGGATATCAAGTCTTTATTGCATGTTGTACTGAAATCCTTATTTCTTTTAATTTTTTTATTTAAGGATGTACATATAAGTGAAAATATGGTATATGGGATGCGCAAAATATAAACAAAATGATCGTATAATATTCTCTGCTCTCTCACGGTTGTATTTATATTTTTGTAGTGGATTACACTAAGACTTCGTATTACGTTGTCTAAATGGGCGAATTTCTTTGGATTTGCACTAAATGTTCTTGAATGTGGATGATTCAATTTGTGAATTGGGAAAGTCGATTAGACTTTAATTGTTCATAATTTGTTGATTTGTTATATGTATAATAATTTAGACTTTTGTTAACTTTGTGAGATTTTTTGCCGTCGTTGTGGGGAGGCGGCTGATGTTGACCTCTCCTTGTCGACCTGGGTTGGCGTCATCGGCAAAGAGTGGATGTTGTCGCAAGTCGAGATCGCGCAAAGTGAATATTGTACATATAAAGGAATGTATATTTTTGGCGATTGGGTGGGGGTTATACTTTTTCTCTGTGGTGCGAAAACTGGATTAGATTTTGACGAGTGGTGTATGTGTGTGATTGGTTTACACAGGATGTGCGGCGAGGATGTGCTGCAGCTGTATTGCAGTGAATCTTTTTTGATATTTGGAGTGATTTGAATGGGTTTCGTTCATAGTGAGTAATGGCTCGGTGTCTGCGGTTTGTGGTGGTTGTTCGTTGAACGTTGTGTTTCTCAACTTGCGGAGAGTTGTGTTCATGTATGTTCTGTCGTTACCTGTATTTATAAGGTATTTTTGACTGTTTTGAGTTGTTTTGTTTAGGACTTGAGGTAGTTCTTATTTGTTAGTGTATGAGGGCGGATTTGCAGTTTTGTATTGAATCATTGCCTGAATGTTGGATTTGTATGTCCAAATTGGTTTCTTTGCTGAATGCTTCGGGTGTTTTTGTTGGAGTTTGCCGTCGATTTGGCGGGGACTGAATCATTTTGGGAGTTTTGGTATGATCGGTCGTACGCTGAAGTTTTTGGGCTGTAGGGTTGCCATGGTTCGTTTGTGATCTGTCATGGATTCGTCACGGCTTTGTGAAGCGTGGTTTTTGTTGAATGGTGGTGTTGGCAGGAGGTCGCTTGGTGGATGGTAGTGGTTTCATGGTGGGAAGATTCATGCCGTCTGTTGGGATCGTTTCGAGGTAATTTTAGCTCCTGGATGGACATTGCATAATTCTCTTGGTACATTTTACTACGATTGTTTATAGAGGTGGTTTCTTCCACGCTTTGATTTCGGAGATTTTCGGAGAGAGCTATTTTGGTGATGTTCCTTCATCCTATTATTCAGCGTTTGTGTAATAAATTGTTATATTTTTATTTTGGTTTGATTAGCGATAGAATTTTCCGTTTCCGTATTTCTTCTGTGCATTGAGAATATAGTGTAGGTAATTTATGATTAGCTGTTTTCTATATTGTATTTCCTTCATAATCCATCATTTTTGCAAGATTAATTGCAACTGTGTTGGAGTTGGTAACGAATCCTATTATTTACCGCAAAATTGCCTTTTTGTGACACTCAATGGGTTACTAGTATTTTCTCACAGCTTATTAGCGATATTTTTGCTTTATAAAAAGAAATATTATTTGCATTGGATTTGGGATTTTAACAATCTTAACATAAAGAATTGTTTATCGGCAACTTCGTTATATCTATGTAACTGAAAAGCTAGAAATATTTGATATAATTAATATAATTATTGAAAAGAAAGAGAAGGTTTGTATACTTCAATACACCAACGACTGGATGTTTGTCATAAAATGCAACGTTGCCAATCTTGACTGTTTTAGTACAAGAATTATAATTATTAATTCCCAATTTCAAATCAACCCTAAATATTAATCTACATGTACAGTGCCGAGCTATTATATTAAAATTATTCGGTTCTCAGGAAATCTCATTCAAATATATTTAATATACGAGTACATATTATCCCTCTTTTAAGATACTGGTACGATTTATATTTAATTATAAAAATTATAAAATAAACTTATTTATTATTCATTTTAGAATAATTTTTTCAAATTTTATCTAGTTGCCTTTACTTAAATACTACCTTCCAGCAGGAAAGCCATTGACGACACACTAATTACTAATTTACGTTTGTTACCAGTCTGAGATGAATCGTTTATGACAAGTCTAATACGAGGTGACAAGTCATAGACGAGTCGCATGTGTCATGTCTGAGATTAATTGTATGTGATATATCCCCAGTGCAAAAGTAGTGATAAAAGTATTTGTTTCCTTGTGAAAAAGGATGGGCGTCGGAAAAATTCATCAGTTTTATAAAAAATTTTTAGTAAACATACGAAATTTTTGCGAATTCTAAATTATTTAGGATATTTTAATGGATGGATATTTTTTTTTTTTTTTTATTTATTTATTTTAGGATCACTTTAGAAGTCTAAAAGACTATAAACAAGTGACCAAATTACAAATTTTAGCTTTTTAATATACATACAAGATTGTGTGAATTGTTTATTGCTATATAATATAAAATAATTAATTTAAATTAATTGATATGATTGAGACTAGATATAATTAGCAGACATTATAATTAAAATAAACGAACTGATAAGTAGTTGTAAATAATTATGTTTGACGTCTTAGAAATCTAGGCTTGGCCGATTGCAATGTCGAAAAATAGATTAAATTATTACTCTATCCTAGTAATACGTGGCGACAAATTCAAAAGCAAATTAATTATTATACAAATATATATACATATACACACATACACATATATATACATATATGTATACATACATACATGTATATATATATATATATATATATATATATATATATATATATATATATATATATATATATATATATATATATATATATATATATATATATATATACATGTATGTATACGTATACATACATATATATATTATTTCGTTATTTATCTAAAGGGTGATTTTTTTGTGGTTAGGATTTTCATGCATTAGTATTTGACAGATCACGCTGGATTTCAGACAAGGTGTCAAAGAGAAAGATGCTCAGTATGCTTTGACATTTCATAATGAATAGACTTACTAACGAGCAACGCTTGCAAATAATTGAATTATATTACAAAAATCAGTGTTCGGTTCGAAAAGTGTTTCGCGATTTACGTCCGATTTATGGTCTACATAATCGACCAAGTGAGCAAACAATTAATGCGATTGTGACCAAGTTTCGCACTCAGTTTACTTTATTGGACATTAAACCAACCACACGAATGCGTACAGTGCGTACAGAAGAGAATATTGCGTCTGTTTCTGAGAGTGTTGCTGAAGACCGTGAAATGTCGATTCGTCGCCGTTCGCAGCAATTGGGTTTGTGTTATTCGACGACATGGAAGATTTTACGCAAAGATCTTGGTGTAAAACCGTATAAAATACAGCTCCTGCAAGAACTGAAGCCGAACGATCTGCCACAACGTCGAATTTTCAGTGAATGGGCCCTAGAAAAGTTGGCAGAAAATCCGCTTTTTTATCGACAAATTTTGTTCAGCGATGAGGCTCATTTCTGGTTGAATGGCTACGTAAATAAGCAAAATTGCCGCATTTGGAGTGAAGAGCAACCAGAAGCCGTTCAAGAACTGCCCATGCATCCCGAAAAATGCACTGTTTGGTGTGGTTTGTACGCTGGTGGAATCATTGGACCGTATTTTTTCAAAGATGCTGTTGGACGCAACGTTACGGTGAATGGCGATCGCTATCGTTCGATGCTAACAAACTTTTTGTTGCCAAAAATGGAAGAACTGAACTTAGTTGACATGTGGTTTCAACAAGATGGCGCTACATGCCACACAGCTCGCGATTCTATGGCCATTTTGAGGGAAAACTTCGGAGAACAATTCATCTCAAGAAATGGCCCGGTAAGTTGGGCACCAAGATCATGCGATTTGACGCCTTTAGACTATTTTTTGTGGGGCTACGTCAAGTCTAAAGTCTACAGAAATAAGCCAGCAACTATTCCAGTTTTGGAAGACAACATTTCCGAAGAAATTCGGGCTATTCCGGCCGAAATGCTCGAAAAAGTTGCCCAAAATTGGACTTTCCGAATGGACCACATAAGACGCAGCCGCGGTCAACATTTAAATGAAATTATCTTCAAAAAGTAAATGTCATGGACCAATCTAACGTTTCAAATAAAGAACCGATGAGATTTTGCAAATTTTATGCGTTTTTTTTAAAAAAAAGTTCTCAAGCTCTTAAAAAATCACCCGTTAGTACCCATTTCTGGAATAAAAGTTCTTTCAGTTTTTTTTATATGCTTGCAAATTATTCTCAGTTTTAAAAACATCCGAAAGATCATTGTATAGTATAAGTCCATTATAGTTAGAAAGGGTTTTTTTGTGATCGAACTGTATTAACAGTATTTACGTAAAAGTTATTATTTTTTCTTTGTCTGGTTTCATACGTGTGGACGTTGCTTATGGAAGTAAAACTCACATTACATTTAGCTAACCCAAGCTGGATTTTTTTTATAAATACTAGTAGTTCAAAGTTTCCTAATATATCTACAGGAAGGATACATGAGGAATAAATAGACTTAGTCGGTGTTAAAATCGGTAGTAGTTTAATCGTTTTAATAATTTTATTTTGCAATACTCGAATAGTATTAAGATTAGTTGGAGCTGCTGTAGCCCACAGGAGACTCATATAACTGAGTCTTGAGTGAATGTATGCAAAATATATGGACCAGCGAGTCTTCTCATTCACAACATTTTGCAGTCTCCTTGCAATTGAATGCAATCCGGTAGTTAATCTAGTTAATATGTTTTTTTTGTTTTTTTTTTTGCTATTTCGTGTTCGCCCAATTCAACGGTTAAATACTAATGAATTTTAGAGTTCAAATAACTTTGGTTTCAGGAAATTCTACTGTAAGTTGCGGAGTTGCAGAATGATTAAATTAATAAATGTTTCAATTATTTAGGAAGCCGGAAAATATGAATTTAGAATTAAATTTCAGGAAATTTACAGATGCTTGTGAATTAATGCTTCATTGTAATTGCTGATTGTGTAGTTTAGAATTGTGTTGTCATTTTATTACTAACGACTTTACATAGGTGTCTGTAACGGGTCGAGTCAACCAATTTTGGTTAGGAAGCCGAAAAGTATTAATAGAATTAAATTTCAGGAAAATTCCAGATGCATGTAAAATAATGATATTTTTCCTTAGGTTGCCGTTTTAAAGAAGCAATTGTTGAAGACCAATACCATCGTTATCCATTAACCTATTAAGCCGTTATCCTTCATCTAGTAGATTAGAATTGTGTTGTCTTTGTGTTACTAACTAACGGCTATACCTAGGTGTCTGTAACCGGGCCGATTCTGTCCCACTTAACTAACCTATCCAATCCTTCGGTTTTGTTATGTGTAAAAAAGGGTGTACGGTGGACCCGGCGTCATCCGGGAACTCAAGCCTAAGAACTTGGTCGTACATTCAAAATCAATCAATCAATCAATCAATTTGGCTTTTGAATTTTCTCTTTTGAATTTTATTTTTGTGTATTATGACACAGATCCCGGCAATTTTTGTAAATTTGTTTTGTCTTGTCTAAGCACATTTTCAATGGTTTTAAATTTTCATCATGAACCAAAACAAAACAACTTTTCACAACAATAAACAGATAAGTTCATTGTCACCCTTGTTGTAATCAAGTACAGTTATTCGTACTGCAACGTTTCCAAAACAGTTAAATCATAAACTGAATTCCTAAAACAGGATCCCTACATATCGATCGAGACTTGAAATATGGCGTCGAATAATCAGGGAATGGTCTAGCTAACAGATTTTAGCCATTTGGGTCTTCAAAATTCAAACACGCAAATAATATTTAGTGGTTTAGAGCTCCACCAAGCTATTAATTTGGTAAAAAATAAGAAGCAGATCATCTTTACTGATGAATTAAAAAACACAAATTATTTATTTTAAATAAATATGTTTAACTTTTTTTTCACATCATTCTTGTGCAAAACAATATAATGGACTCTCTTTTCAAAGCTTGTTAAGCAAAATTCTATTTTTTAATAAAACCAATGTGCACTACTAAATGCTAACCAACAGTTGGTTTATACTTAACTAACCATTCCAGTGCTAGAAAATTAAAACAAATTTATATAACAATTTGATATAAGGTGCAAAACACCCCAATACGGGGAGATCGACAATGTAAGAATCTGGTAGGAATCCTGGATACACAACCTGATCTTATAATTGTTTGAATACTTGGTGAAAGATCAAAATTAACCTTTTTGCGAACTTTCGGTTCGTCGGAAGATAATTTAGGTCCGCCAGCCGAAATAATCAGTTCTGGTTCATAAGTCGGTAAAAACAAACCAGTTTGTATAGTTGGTGTCTCCGTAATTTGTGATTGATTGTCACAGTAACATGGTTTGAGTCGGTCGATGGAAATTTTGGCATATCGTCTTTTCAAATCCAAAGTGTAAAATTTGTCTGTACGGTCGATAACCAAATACGGTCCAGTATATGGTGGTTGCAGTGATCTGCGTACTGCGTCAGTCCGTAAGAAATCCTGCGAGCAAGTCAGCAGAACTTTACTGATGAAAATTTTGTCCGTAGTATATCGAGAAGCCGGTACAGGTCGAATTTCATCACAGTGTCGTCTTAAGTGCGTAATAAAGTCTGATTGTAAAATTTGATCGTTAGTAGTATCTAAAAATGTTCCAGGAACTCGAGTTGTACATCCGTAAACCAGTTCAGCTGGAGTAGCTTTTAGTTCAACACTGTAAGTCATTCGTAGTCCAAGTAAGATTGCAGGAAGAACACTAACCCAATCAGATCGGTCGTAGTACATAATGGCAGACTTGACGACTCGATGCCATCTCTCGATCATTTATGCCATTACATTTTAGATTATAACTAGTTGTCCTCCTGCGCTCAAAACCAAGTAAGTTAGCCAGTTCGTGTAACAGTTGTGATTCAAATTGCATGCCTTGGTCCATGACAATGGACTCTGGAACACCAAAGCGAGCTATCCAATGCGAATAAACAACGAAAGTGACGGTTGCAGCAGTTATATCCAGAACTGGAACCGTCTCGGGCGAGCGAGTCGTCTATCAATCAATATAACGCGATACCGCTGATTAAACTGGTAAAGGACCAATGATATCGAGGTGAATAATCGAAAAGCGTTGAGAAGTTAATTAATAGTTACTAAGTGGAAATTTTGTAAGTCGAGAGATTTTAGCCTTTTAGCAAGCTACACAACTTTGAGCCATTTTCTGAACGTCTTTTTTAACCGATGACCAGATGACATTCTGAGTCAAAAATTTGGTGGAAGATTTGACGCCGAAATGATGAGAAAGACTATGAAAAGCCTCGAAAACTTGTTTTCAGAAATTAAGGGGAAATAATGGCCGAAATTTCTCGAATTTGAGAACAGAGTTAGTCCTTAAAATTTCTTGAAGTTCTTCGTCATTGGTCTGAGCATCTGCAATGATAGCATAATCAATACTTTCGGGAATAGAAATTTGATTAATGCGTGAAAGAGTATCTGCGACAACGTTATCCAGACCATAGATGTGCTGGATATCGGCCGTGAATTAACCAATGAAATCTAAGTGTCGAAATTGACGAGGAGATGCTTTTTCTGGTTTCTGATTAAAAGCATAGACAAGTGGCTTATGATCGGTGTAGAGCGTGAATAAACGTCAACCATGATGGCCAGAGGTGCTGATGATGATGGATGAATAAGTAAAGTAGCGTCCGTAAGTTTAATTTTACAGTTATCGAACGCTTCAATAGCCACCGTTGACCATGGTATTGGAACTCGACTATTTTTAGTGTAACCTTTTAGGTAGTCGTTCAACAATTCCTGGTAAGCAGCGGCATCCAGAATGAAGTGTAGATAAAAGTTAATCATGCCCCAAAAACGTTTCAGTTGTTTAACAGTCTGTGGTCGTTCGAAATCTTTGATGACTTGAACCCCCGAGCTATATCATGAAGGAGAGAATAAACTTATTTTTTTCAACTCAGGAATTAATTTCCTGAGTGATTTTTAATTTAATAAATTTTTTATTTCTTTATTCACAACAATTTATAATTTTACAAACTCTCTGATATTTAATTAACAATAAAAATTCAACGACTAAATATTTTGTTCTACTATATATAGGGTTTTATTCAACATGTCTGTTGCGTCAGCAGTATGTGGATTTAGCTGTATGTTTTTCCATGAGTTGCGTTGATGCTTCTTAGTAACTAGACACGTTTGTTATATTTTTAATTTGAATTTTAGTAGTTTGGATGTTTCCACAGATTGTTAGTTCGGTCGTTGCACCTTTGTTATGCGACTCAACTAACAATGCGTTTGGTGGCGTGTTTGTTGTTGTTTCTGTGGTAGATAACGGTATATCCATGGGATATGACTCCCGTTCATGCGACGGTAATATACCTTGTCCAGTTACTACTGAATGGCCTAAAAAGACAATTTCGTTTTTTGCCAAAACGCATTTGTCCACATTTACAACCAGCCCATATTCTTCTAATTTAAAAAAAATAATTTTAATATGTTCAAGCTGTTCGGCATAATTTCGAGAGGCAATGAGCACATCGTCCAAATATACAAAACAGAATTTGTATATTTGGACGACGTCCGCGTAGTGCTGCATGCATAAGACGTTGGAACGACTGTACTGCATTCCTAAGGCCGAAAGTCAAATCAATAGGATTTTGGTGGTAAGCCTGGACAAGGACTATCGTTGTGAATATAGTACAGCTCTCAAGTCGTTGTGTAAAGTCTTGAATTTGTGAAATCAGATACCTGTCTGGAATTGTGACTTTATTTAACGGACGAAAGTCTCCACACGGTCACCAAGTTCCATTCTTTTTGGGTACTAAGTGTAGTGGGCTGAACAAGGGCTGCTAATAGGTCTGCAAATCCCGATTTTATCATGTTTTCGAATTCTGTCTTCGCGATGATGAATTTGTTCTGTG
Source organism: Nephrotoma guestfalica (assembly GCA_963691935.1). Lineage (NCBI taxonomy): Eukaryota > Metazoa > Arthropoda > Insecta > Diptera > Tipulidae > Nephrotoma > Nephrotoma guestfalica. Next base: position 127,656,795 of record OY829914.1, on the reverse strand, counting down.
TTAGTCGTCATAGTTTGCACGCAACCAGTGGTCCGTTCGTTTCAATTTTGTGAGTCACGTTATGTCTAGTATTGTCAATATTAATGTTACCGTGAATGACTGTCACAAATTTTGATATCACGTTGAAAACTCCTGGATCCATTGTTGACTTGTGGATCCTAGTTACAGTAGTATCATTTTAGCAGGAAGGGCTAACATTTGAATACAGAGGTTAACAGATCTTTGAGCCTCTGTCTCTGTATATACACCAACAACCCCGTTTTTCTCAAAAAATCAGCGCCAATGATAGACATTGACACGTCAACAACTATCAAATTCCTGGAGAATTCGCGGCACAGTCCGATGTCAAGTCTTAAAAATTCCCGTACGCATTTTTATGTACGCATTTACCGAAGAACCGTTCGCTGCGAACAACCTGAATGATGGGTCGACCCTTGGGTTCCGAACAAAACGGGCTGGCAAGGCTGACCCATATGCACCCGTACCTATTAAAAAATAAGCCTAAAGAAAAATTTCGTAGATTAAAAGGCGGCTAGTTTTAGTTAAGTCATTGCACACCGCCAATTGGGAATGACTATTTATTTTTTTAAAACATTGTTATCGGAGTGAAATGATTTGATTGAATCAAATATCAAATTTACAATTTGGTTTACATTTTACCGCCTTTGTGCCGAAATGATGATGATAAAAGCAAATGAAATTATTCTCAGCCGAAGGTTTACCATAAAATGGATTGAATTCGAAAATTTTGCGAGTTTTCCGTGAATAAATTTTTTAAAATTTGATCGCGAATTGCGACTACGTGAATTTGAATTAGATCGTGATCTAGAATTTTGATTAAAAATTCCAAAAATCTCCGATAGCAATGTTTCCCTAAAGTTTATTGTCATTGCAAGGACTGATAGGGCGACGTCGTTTTCGATTGGTGTAAGCAGCATTTGAACTGACTGGTGTAATATCTTCACCCAAAATTGGCGAAGTGTCGCTTCGTTAATATTGCCACCCGAATTCAATTTCATCATTCAATCATTGTGACGGCTTCCCGTCCCCAAGTGTCTAGCCACGCATCAGATTATTAAGCTTAGTCTTTTCTGATTCACCAAGTACCCGAATCACCTCAGTCTTGAATGTAGAATAAGGTGTATTTCCCTTCGGGCTAGTGATAATATATGCAAATGTATCATGGAGTTGTGCATCCTGCGCTCCCATCGCATGAGTTAATTTAGTAGCCTCGATAGTAACCCCTGCCAATGTGAACTGCTGCTCCTGATCTCAAACCACACATTAGGATTTTGAGAATGCAGTGGCTGTAGGGGTTTGAAAGCCACTCGAGCAACAAGTCCAGCACCGGAAGGCAAATTAATATTTGATTGCGAAATCTCCGGTATTACATTTGAATTTTTATTTAATTGTGAGACAGCTTTGACAACAGCATCATTAATAATACCAGCCAGCTGAGCGGGCGGTAACGAAATTTTGGACTCCCCTGTTGTACTGAACATGTTAATTGACTTCTAATAGCAAGGATGAATTGCAACGCACGGACGTGAAGTTGACGTGATGATTAAAATCCCTGATAAAGGTGACGTATCGATGTAAATACCTAATATAACTGCCAATACTCCGAACTTCCAGTAAAACAAAAATCAGCCAAATTTGGCAGTGACCAAAACACCGAAATTAAAAATGGCTTAAATTGACAGCAGCCGTAATTTCTGATGTCTTCAGAAAATGATATTAGTTGTTGATGAAATTGCTACGTGATTTAATCACGTCGGGGTCACCAGTTTTAGTGGTTTAGAGCTCCACCAAGCTATTAATTCGGTAAAAAATAAAGAAGCAAATTATCTTTACTGATTTTTTAAATTAAAAAACTCAAATTATTTATTTTAAATAAATATTTTTAACTTTTATTTTTTTCACATCATTCTTGTGCAAAACTAAATAATGTACTCTCTTTTCAAAGCTTGTTAAGAAAAATTCTTTTTTTTAAAAACCAACGCACACTACAAACTTCTAAGCAAGAGTTGTTTTATACTCAACTACCATTCCAGTGCTAGAAAATTAAAACAAATGTATATAACAATTTGATACAAGGTGCAAAACGCCACAAATCCATTTGTGAATTCAAAATAATTAACTGAGATCTCTGTCTTCGATGTTGCTTTAGATTTTAAACAGCAGCTTCCTAAAGTTCATCGAAATGTCGAACAACTGCCAACGAAAATCGCAATAGGCAATAGGTATGGCAGCGTGAATCGCTGAAGGGCTCCCATGGTTTGCCGCACAAATAGTAAACGATGTAATAATTTTTTTAAATAATCATACATGAATTACACGTAATTAATTTACTATTTTGTTCCTTTATTTATTTTATTAATTATAATTAGTTATTATAAAAAATTAATTCTCAAAATTCTCAATCTTATTATTCTTATTATTTTTTGTTTTGCCTCTCCAGTGAGGTGTCGTATTATTTGGGACTAATTTAATTACTGGCACTGGATTAATCGTTCCATTCTTTGCTGGGTTCATACTATCTTGTGGTGGAATGGGAGAGGGAAAAGGAATTATATTGTTGGAAGAAGGAATGTCCTGATATTTAGAATCATTCTGATCGAGAAAGGTAGCCTTTTGGAAACAAGGCTAAGTTTGTCTCTATACACGTTAATACTTTAAAAGGTCGTTCACAGAATTGTTGTAATGTAACAGGAACAGCGTAACTCCTCTGGTGCCCAACTCCTTAAAAATGAACGGGTTAAATTTCTATGGTATATGAGCAATCCTACTGTTTCTCCGTAAACAACTTCTGCAGCGCTTGATTAGTAATCATTTTTGTATGCGGTCTGTTCGAGGCATGTAATTTTTAAAAGACGTACTGGTGGTGGTGGGTGGTTCTGTAACTCGAGAATCCGAGTTGCATTCCGATAGAAACATCAATTCTTGGCTGTCACTACATTCCGGAGAATAGATCCATAATTTCTCGTTTATTTTCACCGAACCTCTAGTCTTCCTGCCTAGCATCATATAGCAGTCATTGATAACTTTCTCAGCAAAAAAACCTTTGTCGTGCATCGAGCATTAATAATTAAGCTTACTCGCATAGAATTTGTAATAAATCATTCGATTTATGAGTGTATTTTGCTGATTGGCCCATAATTCGTCGTTTGGTGGTGGCGGCGGTGGTGGTGGTGGTGTTGACAAAATAGACGATCGTAATGGCGTCGGACTTGGTGATGTAGATGACCGTTTTGACCACTCACTGTCGCTTTGAGTAAACTAAAAATAAATTTTATTCTCAATTGGGCATTGTGTATTTTATTTTATGTTAATAAATTATTATTCTATTTTTAGTTTCCTAGAACTCCAGAAGAATGATCGGATATTTCTAATTTTACTAACATATTTTTTGTATAACACTGTGGGAGAAATCGGCGGCAAACATGTAGCCATACAAAAAACCAAAAAATTCGGATCACTTTACTATAATTACCAAAGATTTACAGAATAGTTTTGTTGAACAGAACAGGCTGTTTGCTTTTGACTGTTTTGCTGACATATATAAGAAAGGAGTTTATAATGGTTGGTAATGAATTACTCTAAATTTGGAGAAATGCTGTGGTAACGAGCGTTAAATTTGCCAGGGTCAAACTCCTTGCCAAAGTGAAGTGACAATATGCCAAATATTTTCGTCGCCGATGAGCTATTTGCACTAGATCTAAATGTGCAAAAACCATATTCCTAAAAAATACTTAACGAAGCGCGACATGTCTATCACAATAGACTCTCATGAATCCGTATAGTTGTTGAGAATTCTTTCAGAATATTTAAGTGACGGTTTGGACTATTTCAGAAAGCAATAAACCTTGAACCAAAGATGACCATAACAATGGCTTACTGATACTTGCATAATTTTTTGGCCAAAGAGATCAATCGAAACTATTTCGCAAGTGACACAAATTCGGAGGAATACAATTTATTAAAATTACATACTACGCATTATAGAAACAGCACACTCATACGCAGAAAAGCATTCGGGATAGGTTCTGTGATTATTGCAATTCATAAGAGTCCCCTTTAATCCATTTCAAATCCTTCTTCTAAATACTGCAATTTTATAAAAAATGATTTTTTTGTGTTAAACAATAACAAAAAATAATAAAAATGTAAATCTGATGACTGAATTCTTACATTTATATTATTATTCCAAATTTGTTTAGTATATAAAATTGATACTAACCTCGTCAGTCTGTTTGTTGCACATTTGAATTAACAGGTTGCTCGAACTTATCAAAAAATTGAAGCGCCCCACGATTTGGGCACATATATTTCGTCAGAACCGCTTCAAGACTTCTTCGAAACAAAATTTTTTTTGAAGTTCTTTTCGATAATTTGATCGTAAAGTATTAATTTTTTTTGAACGTCGACAAATTTACTTCTGGCTTCTCTTTTTATAAATTTCTGCTAGTTTTAATAAAGAAATGTGGCGTATTGATTTTATAATATACTTAGGATGTGTGGGATTCCACAATTCCGGCATATTGTCATAATTTTCGATGAATTGTCGAAGAACTTGTTGATCTTCCGAGAATTATAATTCGACTTCTTCAACATCCATTTTTGAAGAACAAAATCTAAAATTGTTATATTTCACGCTATGTATAAACTTGCGCGGTAAAAATTAATAATTAGAAAATATTTTTTGTTTTTGTAATGACAGCAATACTGATGCATACCCTACAGACGTTCCGTAATAATGTCAATATTCCCACCACACCTCAGTAATGATGCATCGAAATCAGAAAATCTGGATTCATGTCATTACAGACCATCATTATTAATTTCATCAAAGTACACGATCAATATTAATGTCATTACCAAAAAGAAATTACATTAATATGTCGCTATTGTTTTTTTTGTATTCTGGGTGCCCAACAAACACGTGGTCGCACTATTTGGACGATTTGGACGCTGCTACTACCTAGTCCTATCACAAAATAATTATTATTGATTGATGGACCATTTGTTGGTTTACCAGCATCGCGTGATGTAAATTAACCAAAAAAATGCTGTATTTAAATCAGAAATCAGATTTTTCGTTATGATGATTATTGTCACTACATATCAAAATATAAAATTAGTTAATATTATAATTGGTTGTTTTTTTTGTAGAAATGCAAAACAATGTTGTTATTTAATATTTTAACCACATTTAATTAATTGTTTCTCATAGAAACACGCTTAATAATTACAAAATACGCTTACTAATTAACAATACTTGTGTTTTAATTAAATGCTAGCTCCATCTATTGTCAAACATCCGATACATATAATTCAAAAGTGCAAAAAAAATTCGTTTAATATGGAAAAACATCAGTTCAACGCCATAGTCAAGGCTCACGAAGTATTCGAAGGCCACCACGTAGAGGTAGTAGCCGCTTTCCATTGGCGTTGGTAAAGCACTTGCGAGTAGATAGTGTGAGCACTTTCTAAACGTCAACACTTAATGTTGATAAAACATTAATGTATATAAGCTCCATCTTAATGCTGATCGAATTACAATGACGAATTCATTTATAGATGCCACTATATGCATAAAAATAATGTGCCTGCTGCTAAAATTAGTTATAGATTGTAAGCAAAACTAAAATTTATCAACCGCCGGTTATAAATACTTTGTCGAATGATAAATGTCGCTTTAATTTGCAAATTTAAAGTATATAAGACACAAAAACTATCAATTTAGCTAATCGGTAATTCAGCAAGTACAAATTAGTAAGGAGCACCGTAGTAGACACTTAGTCAAAACATTTAATAAAAATATTAAACATTTATTCCGCTGTTAATTTGATTTAACACGATATAAAAATAAATTTTAGTGAATCGTTGGAAAAACCAAGATCTATATCTATCTAAAATTAAATTTTACGACGTGTCTTGAACGAATATCGTTTTGCTCACTTCCTTAATTGGCAAAGCAAAAACATATAATAGTTCTTTACGTGTGGTATAAATGAGGTGCATGTATCAGAAATTCGAAATATCATCATAAATCGTAATGGAGATCTGTACATCTATAATTTGGGCCAATGACATTCTTTTATTTTTATTTTTGTAAATATTTGAACCCTCGGGTGAATCCGCATTAAACTAAATAAATTGTCAAATAAGTTATTATATCTAATTAATTACGCTTATAATTTACATAAAATTCACAATTAAATAATTCGAGCACAACGAAACCATGGACATGTGCCAAAAATTTTGTTTTATTACATGCAAAATAAATTAATTTGCCTCCGCTATGTCTAGCTTGGCTAGTATTACTACATATGTACTGTGTGTTACATATTTTCCGGCCAACTTTAATTTTGTTGTAGATCGCACTTTACAAATTTTCCACGATCTTTCAGTGTATGTTCTATTTTTAAGTTGCGTCAAAATATAAACAAACGCACACATTATAGCGAATTGTACGATCTCGTCTAATTTTTTTCTAAAATGCATAAATTATTTTTATGTGATATGTGAAATAGTAATACCCATATTACAGCCGATTGCGAAAAATCAATATGTATATTTAGTAAATAGTATGAAGCGTGTGTGTGCGCAAAATAAGAAGAAAAAACTACAACGGCGTATAAAAAGAAGAAAAAGTGATCGTAACGTCAAACACGTGTGGGTTATATTTTCTTTGTTTAATAATCTTTGCTGTATGGTGTGTATAGGCTATATAGCGTAGTTTTACTCTTGACACTTTAATATTTTTTTCTCGCTTTGTGTTTCGCAGATAATAATGCAACAACAAACATTAATAATTATCTAGTGTCTTGTAAAAATGCATCTTGCGAGTAACGTAAAATATGATCACAACTATAATTCAATTTTGGCGGGAACTTTTAATATCATTAAAATTAAAATTATCATGATTTGATTCAGTTAATTTGGCATTGAGAAGTGACTGAGAAGATGGTATTTACATTAAAAATTAGTTCCATACGAAGATCGCGTAAATTATGGACAACACTAAAAACGTGTAGCGAGTTAAATCTTTTTATTCTAATAAATTATGTGCTAGTACTCGTTGTTAGTTTTATAAACGATTATATTTTTTGTTATTTGATTACAACTTGTACTATTATTATAATTTTTATACTTGTTTTATTTATTTATAAAGAACATAATAACCATTTTTCCTATTGTGAATATATCAATAAGATTTGCATTTAAAGTTGTTTGAAATAACATTAAAAGATAAAATTATTGTCATTGGTTCAATTTGTAAAGTGTACATTGTTAGTACTTTTTCAAGCAAATATGAAAGTTAAGAAGCTCCTTTGTATCGAGAAATCTAGAAATAGCGGAGTGTGAGCCAAAAATGAACTGGTCCGGTTATATATATATATATATATATATATATATATATATATATATATATATATATATATATATATATATATATATACATATATATATATATATATATATATATATATATATATATATATATATATATATTCCGATATTAACTTCCGATAGTAATACAATCTAAAAAAACAATATTCATCATTATCGTCAATATCGGAATATATATATATATATATATATATATATATATATATATATATATACATCTTTTTTATATATATATATATATATATATATATATATATATATACATATATATATATATATATATATATATATATATATATATATATATATATATATATATATATATATATATATATATATATATATATATATATATATATATATATATATATATATATATATATATTCCGATATTGACGATAATGATGAATATTGTTTTTCTAGATCGTATTACTACTTAAAACTGAATTTATTTCGTTAAACTTGGGTCAACGTTTTCTAATATACAATAATAAAAAGTTATCAATCGACGCTATACAGAATATTCACACTTAATTTCCCAACGAAGTATCCCACTTCGTTTCACTTATGATTTTTAAATGATAAGGCACAGTTTTAGACTCGTTGATTGTGTCTGGTACGACAAATATTGCAGTGATATTACAGCGATGCAAATATATACAACCTTGACCTCCTGTCGGATTGCAGAATAATTAGTCAACCAAACTTCCATGTCAGTAATACAAGTTAGCATGGAACCATTTAATGCGCACATGGTCCCACGGAATTCTGCACTCCATCAGAGGGTCTTAGTTGTATTTATTAGCATCACCGATGCTAATATATATGCCGAAGCTTTAACCACTGCACCACTTGTCCGGTTATGGAACACTAACATGTATTACAAAATGTTTCTATTTTTATACCACAAATTTTGTTTAATTCGGGCTAGTAGATTTGTTTAAAAAAATTGTTATACGTTAGTTAACCATGGTGTTCAATATTTTGTTTTATTTCTGACAACATGGATTTTAGCAATCGAATTTTTGTTAAGTGTATTTTTTAATAAACACGACTTACTCTGTGGAAAAATTGATAAAACCATTCTGTTGTGACTAGCCCGGTGTGTGATACCATTTTAAAATCTGGATAGTGGTTTTGTAGTACATTGTTTTCCCGCTGGAGTCACTTAAACTTCAACAAAAAATTTCGAGAAACAAAAAGACTTTACATAACCATTGTTTTTATTTGACAGAAATAATACAGCTTATCAAATGATTTTTTTTGGAAAGATACACTCTTCTAGATCTTACTAAAAACGAAAGTTAAACAAATAACTTTTGTTTTTTTAATTAATTTTTTCGTGGGTGCGCATGCTCTTTCTCTAAAAACCACTAAAAGTGGCTTTTGCACCATCAACAATTCGAAAAAACTTTACATGGCTGTTTTTGTTGGAAATGAGCTGCCCTATCACCCTGTTTCGTTAGATCGTCCAATTCTGGGACACCCTGTATACTGTTATGTTAAATGATTCGAAGCCACATTAATTACATATAATTGATTGCACTATTCGAAAATGAAGTTATATTAAAATGAGACTGATGTTAAAAGTTGAAGATAATTTTACATGCATCTATAAGTGCAAAATAATCGTGTTAACATATACCATACTCGTATTATACACATTCGTAGCATTAACGTCCCAACAAATTAGATAAAAATCTCAACTCTTTTATTTAACGCGCAATTTAATAACAGATTGATCATTATATTGAACTCGCCAAACAGCGCAAAGTGTGGAAAACGAATATCAATGTATGTAAACATAAAAATTATATAACCAATAAATTTTCCAAAGGATAGAAAACAAGTGCGGGGGTGGAAGCAGGAAGACAGTTGCTAGACTTTAACTACTGTAACGATTTACATATCTACGTATGTATGTATGTCAATTTGATTAATTAATTATATCAATTATTAATTTTAATTTACAACTTGTGTCTGGAGTAAATCGCGTTACTCGTTTAAATCCATTCTATTTTTAAATAAAGAATATTGATTTTAATTGATGATAAGATAAAAACAAAACAAAAATTATCCCAGAATTATTTTAGTGCTAAATATTTTATCAAACACAAATATCGCAACTTCCTCGAAATTAAGCGAACTCTGATAGCGTTTCAAATTATTACGGGATATTTTGTATGTTTTGTTTGTTTGTTTATTGTTAATTACAGGTTTTTTGTGTTTTGTTATTATTTTGTAGTTCGTGGTAAAAATTAATCACAAATTTATTTACGGAATTACCGGTACTGATTACAGCTAGATATAATCACTAGCAGAGATACACGAAAAGGATGAACACCCGAAAATTTCCGGCAGCGAACACCTCGCACATTTCAATCCATCAATTTACAACTAAATATATTTCCTATATTACTCAAGGACTTTTACGTTTTAGTTTATGCAAAAGTTCATCATTTAACAATCAACGTACATACCTTTTAATGGTTGAATGCAATTCAACACTGTAGTGCACTGAACATTGTTAGTAATGCAATGATATGAATCACGCTTCCGCCTCTGTGTTAATTATGACGCGCTCACCCTTCGAATAATTTAGAATTTTAGATTTTACAGTGCCGATATTCTAAATTAGTGCATATTTGTTAAGAATATGGTAAATTTCAATTTTGACAGATGAAAAATATGCGACATGAATATGGTTTAATATAATAAGTAACATAAAATCTATCGTTTATGGAAATAGGTAGTAGTTTTTTATACAATAACGTCGCTGTCGCTATTTTAAAAAAACACAATGTTTTTCATTTACGATACTGTAAGACTCGACTATATTTCATTCATTTAATTATAATTTGTGCGTAAAGTACGTTAACAAATTTTTACGTACATAAATTATCTATGTGTAATAATTGTATCTACACATTGCATTGTAATTGCATCCTTGGCAATCGCAATGAAAATATATATGCACGGATAAATAATTTATAAAACACATTTAACTAATTAGGCGAACAGTTCTCACCTAGAAATTTACGAATATCTTTACTTTCGTTTACATAGTAACATAACGTACTCGTATTGTAATTATGAAAAATTTTGACCGACTCGTACCATTCGATATACCGCCGAAGAAAAAAAAGTAGCTTTACAAAATCTCTTGCCTATAGATGCCATTGGTTTTTGGCTGAAATTGGTCCACCAGAAGTGGCAGCCTTCATAGGAGTTTTTTCGTTTTTGATAATATTTTAAAAAGTGTATAACGTTTACGAAAAACAATTAAAACTTAAAAAGTGTAGATTAAATTTCAAACAAGATTTGTTAAGATTTTTTTTAATTTTACGGATTGGTTATTCGGAATCAAACTTCATATTAAAGCTTTTTACATAAATTGGGATCCATGGGAACTGTGGTGGACAGATGTTCAATGTCCACTACCGAAAGTGATGGCTTCTGTCAGAATATTTAAAATTTTTGCAGTCAAGATTGATTTTTCAACAATGGTTGACCTTGTCGGTTTTCTGAAATTTAAGCTGGAATAATGTCTTCTTATTATACAAGACATTTTATGTCAAAAATCCGGATCCAAAAATGTTTCGATGTAAAAATTGAGTGTGATGTATTGGACATATATGTACATTTGTTGTAAAAGAAAGTCAGGTGTTGGTAACAACATTTATGCACCCTTCCATTTTTGTTTGTTATTAATAATTATTTTGAAAGAAAACTTTCCAAGTCAACATAGAGACTGTGAAAACTAGTTTTATTTTCTAGAGTTATAATTATTGATATTATAAAATTGTTACGACATTCGATGTCGAATGTGGTGGTGTCAAAAATTCCATAGATAATTCATTTTGACGTAGACGATGTCGACAATTCGTAGAGTATGTAGAATATGCTTGCAATGTAGATTATTGCTTTTCGTTTATTTCCCAATTTTTGGTACTTTGGTTAACGGATGTTTTTAATATTGGGACAATCATAAGATTCCATTCCTGTTCCGTACCATGAAATTTGTTGTTTTTATTTTTAGTTGTTATTAAATGTTTGTATTAACACAGCAAATTTGAGCGTATTAAAAAAATTATTTCTCGTATATCAATCGGTAAATTACCGTTCACCGAAAAACCATCAGAGTTGCTTATCGGTAAATAAGCATGCATCCACTGCTGCTCCCTTAACTTTAAACCCAGATGTTTAACACCATACTGTTACGTTTGCCCATGCATTATTTGTAGTGCCGATTGCTGCGTTTTTTTTGAAAAAGCTGCTCTAGACCGCGATAAATTATATTTTGATTTTTTAAACAATTCACATATTATTAAAATATTTGTGCTTCGGATTTACTCAATCGAATCCTACAGAGCTTATACTAAATCAATATCTTGCTTGTTCTCAACAACTCTAAACAACATCCTACTGAAGTTAGCCGAAAATTTCAGCCGAAAAAAACTGCATTATCGATATATTTCGTAACAGGTGGTAGTACAAAATTCTGTTGATATTAGCCGAAAATTACATGTTATTGAAGTTAACAGTAAATTTCGGCCGAAAAAATTTGAATAATCAATATCACATAGTTCGAATGTTTAAAGGTCATATGAACTGGGTGAAGTTAGACAGACTCGTAATTAGCTGGATCCAATATTTATAATTTGTCGTGTTAGAGGACAATGAATTTGAGTTGTGGCACTAACAGTGAACACCTGTGCCAAAAATCAGGCCATATTTTATGTAGCATCATAGTGAAATAAATTAAAAACTGGACGCATGTTTAGTGGTAATTTGTACTAGGTGAAGTTAGACAGACTCGTAATTAGCTGGCTCCCACATTTATAATTTGTCGTGTTAGGGGCCAATGAATTTGAGTTGTGGCACTAACAGTGAACACCTGTGCCAAAAATCGGGCCATATTTATGTAGCATCGTAGTGAAATAAATTAATAACTGGACGCATGTTTAGTGGTAATTTGTACTTGGTGAAGTTAGACAGACCCGTAAATAGCTGGATCCCATATTTATAAATTGTCGTGTTAGGGGCCAATGAATTTGAGTTGCATGCCATATCAACTCAACTTTAAATAAATATGGGATCCAGCTATTTACGAATTGATCTTACTTCACCCAGTACAAATTTCCACTGAATATGCGTCCAGCTATTAATGACGACAAATTATAAATATGGGATCCAGCTAATTACGAAATGGTCTAACTTCACCCTGTTCATATGACCTCAACAGAATTTTGTACTACCACCTGATACGAAATATGTCGATAATGCAGGGTTTTTTTCGGCTGAAATTTTCGGCTAACTTCAGTAGCATCTCTACTCTTGATATTATGTAGAGTACAACAGGGTTCATCAAAAAACTTAATAATTCCTGAACTGACGAAACAGGGAAATTTTTTAGTACACACTTTTTTGATTGTTCCTTACCTCATTTACAACTGGAAATTTGATAGAATGAAAATGAAATGACTGAATTGTATTTTTAATAAGAAAAAAATGGATATCTTAATGTTTGCTGGTGAGATTAATTAATTTATTTTATTATTTGATTTTATTGTGTTTAATTATAAACCAAAAATTAAATGTCAAAATGATTAACATGAAGTTAGTTAAAGTTGTTGTTCTAAATTTTTTTTATTTTTATTTTTTTTGTTTTTATTCTTTGCAATCTTTTCTGGGGCCGAAGCACTCCTAACTTTTTCGCAGTTCGCTTATTTACGTCCTTACCTTACGCAGTTCTGCCAAATCGATATAGGTCCGATTTGTTACCATCTGCACATTGCATAGCTCCATGCCAGCCTATACTGGCATGGAAGATGGGTCGGCCCATGAGTTCTGCACTCCGACAGGGGGTCATAGATGTGTTCCTTCTCATCACAAATCGTAATTTGATGATGAAAATTCCCTTTGCATCCTGCCCCTATCGGGATTCGAACCCGGTACCTCCCGATACAAACGCCAAAGCTTTAACCACTATGCCATTTGGTCGGTATTTTTTTGTTTAAATTTCCCTGTATTTTCCCTATATTTTATCGGGGTCTCGAACACCATATTTCAAAAAAACGCAGCTGATGTAAACTTTGAGTAATTAGTCAAAGAACCCGGAAATAATCAGGAAGCTTTTTAACGATATCAAATAAAGTGTCGTTACATATCGGCTTCATCGGTAATCATAATCATCTATACGAGGCTAAATTCATGGCTATAAAAGAAATTCTCTGTGCAATGCCGATTGTTATATGCTTATTCGAAATTAATATTGTATCTACCTTAATTACCCAAGTTTAACATCCAATTCTTAAGCAAAAAGGCGGAATGCATATATGGCAGGCACATGAATGGTTTGTGTGTTTAATCGAATCCTTTTGCCTGATGGATTTACAACATCATATAAATATTGATATTGAATATTAATAGCTGTTATAAATCCTTCAATTAATTTGTGTTTAAACATTTTGTTGCGTGCGTGGTGATAATTTTGCTCCCAAAGTCAAAGGTTCTTGATGTTACTGGACATCATTTTGAACAATATAAGTCAAAATGATTTGTCAAAGTATATAAACATATCCCTTCAGAAAATTATAACAGATGGGGCAGCACACAAATGTTTCTGGTACGGATTTCAGGACAATATTCCCATTAGAAAGTGTTTAATTATGAAAACATTGAACGGTAATTTGACGTTAGACTTGAAAATATGATTTTTCATAAAACTTCAATTTGTATATAATTATATTTATAATTTTTTATAATTTCAAATTTACGTTTTTATAACAATTGTTTTTTTTCTATATAGAATCTGTCGCTCGAAAATTTCCGAATACATCTGATCAAGATATAATAAATTACCTCCGAAAGCCCAAATAAAGCAACCTATAGCAGCACCTTATTAAGCAACTTGTAACAGTTGAGCGCGTAAATTACAGAATGTAATTTACATGGTTTTTACATGTAGGGATACGGGGGCTAGTGTGGACAAATTTTACATAATTACAAAATTATATATGTAAATATATATTTTTGGTATTTAAGCTATTGCTAGGGGCTACTTACACCGCTTACCTTCATAATTACACCAATACCATTAGAAAGTTGATAATTGATACAAAAATTTTAAAAATAGTTCAAATTTACATTTTTTCCATAAAATAATAGTACAGTTCAATACAAATGACAAAATTAACTTCTATCCCATGTTGTATTTGGAGAAATTTACATCAAATTTAATATAACTTGATGATCGAGATGTTCCCAGCAGATGCTCTGGTTGTGGCATCTTTCCCACAATTTCATTTCTGCGAATTTGGCTGATATCCGGTAAATCGGGGTAAGTGAATCTGTCGTTCTTCCTTTTTAGAAACGTAATATCCAAATCTTGAGATACGTGGACTGTGATAATTTTACCAATAAAAAATTCATCTTGCTTCTGATCTGTAAATTTCACCAAAACCATAACGTTCTCTTTCAAAACGTCTTGGTCAATTAAAAGAGGTGGTTCTTTGCTGTCGCCATTAATTTCATCAAGTTCAGGCTCTTTCTCTGATTCCAATATAATGTCGTTGGGCCCATCGCTATCTGAATCCGACAATGGATTTAAGATATTTTTTGTTACCTGTTTCTTAAAGGGAACGAGCACAAGAACACTGCAGCGTTTCTTCGTTTGTATTCTCATGTGTTTCGGTAAGAATTGATAATTTTCCTCGTTTTCGTCGATTTTAAAACTTCCTTGGCTTTTAGAAAGGGTGTGACGATTTCTGGAGTCATTTCACTTGTCGCGGAAAGTGTTTGTGCTGGCGGATTTCCACCAATTACAAGCTCATTTGAAATGGATCCTGGAATAGGTGAAACATCGATTGATGAGGTATTGCCTCAATTGATTGATAACAAATGCAGCTCTAAAATCTTCATCAGAAAAATGATACTGTTTTGACGCCATATCCCAGATTTTTTAAAGAAGCTGATGATATAGAACTTTTATTTAAATGCTTTATTCGCAAGTTCGACTGGTTCGCAGGTTATTTCTCATCCAGTAATGAAATGCAATCTTAATTGCTGATTTGAATGGTCCATATACGCCGACGTCAGGCGGTTGAAGGCGATGACAAAAGTTAGGAACACGATTCCATGGGCTTTTGTAAAAGTAATTGTTTCGATCGAAACGTGACTCACATGATTATCCATGATTAACAGAATTGGATTTACTATTGAACATAGCGACTTCTTTACTAATTGTTCCAAAACTCTTACGAATAATTCCGAGTACCACAATAAAACAGTTTTTAAACTTAATTCGGGGGAAAATGAATACCGGCGGAATGGTAGCAACACTTACAATGCCGCAGAAAGAAACTAATTCACTACGCTCACCAGATACAATCTGACCAACTTGCTTTTTACCAGTCGCTATTCTA
This sequence comes from Nephrotoma guestfalica, assembly GCA_963691935.1. NCBI lineage: Eukaryota > Metazoa > Arthropoda > Insecta > Diptera > Tipulidae > Nephrotoma > Nephrotoma guestfalica. The sequence goes on along the minus strand of OY829914.1, from coordinate 127,640,953 downwards.
TAACTTTTGGGGCTTGTGCTACAGTTATTATGCCGGTTTCATTAATGTTAAAGATGTGATTCGGTAGAAACTGGAAGCGGTCCATAACTTTGGCATAATTAACCTTTGGCACAATTAACCATAAATAACCTGGTTTACGAAGTGATAATTTACAGGGTACGAGATTTTAAGGCTCACTGCAAATTGAAAAGCTAATTCTCTTGTTAGATAATAAGTGAGACCATAATGTATTTGGGATGATTTTAGTAAATACTTTGTCAACTGGCATTCTTGTTCTTTCGTAAATATTAGCTGAGATATATATTTTCCTCTGCCAGCTACTCTTTGGTCTAGAGAATTGAGTTCCTCATCGTTGCTATTACCAGAGTCTGAATCATGTGGTTGATTAAAGCATGTTAATCTTGCCTTCATAACACGTTTGTGGATCATTGACTTCTTTAAATTATATTGGAACGCTGCATCTCGAACCGATAATTTTTTCTTAAGGAAATTTTTAACAGCCAATGCCACGGAACTCTCCGATATATCGGTGCGAGCCGTTTTCCGTTTGTATGTATGAACCATCTATACCTAACTAAATTTAATTTCGATTCGATCTAATATTTCGACCTATCTACTCATTAAAATAAATGCAAGTAGGGCTAGTGTGGACATGTCCACACTAGCCCCAATTCAATTGCCCACACTAGCCCCTTCGTGTTTTTTAATTAACATAATCTTTTTTTATTCTCACGGTAAAGTTTATCAACAAAAAATTGCAATTGTTTGAATAAACATTAATTTTAGTTGTATTAACAGCAGAATAATTAATTTATTAGCAGCACTGAAATTACGAAAAAACAAAACACTTCTTGCTGCTCAAAACATGTCCGGCCGCATTCTTAAGAAACGGTGAACTGTCAACGAACATACCAAGTTTAAAAAAAGTTAACGAAAAACATCAAATCAAAACAGCGCGTAAAATTGAATTTGTCCAAACTAGCCCCTAGTCCCTCTCCCTTAAAATGTATGTAAAATGTATACACTTATTTTTCCCATACTGTAAAGTAAATAATGAATAAAAAAGTACTTTTTCTTTACAATTGCGCCATCTGTTACCTAATCAAATAATTATCAGAAAATTGACTGTGTACTCGACCAATTTCCTTATTCGTCAAAAACAACAATTTGACGTATGAATAAAAATAATAATTTCAATTTAATTCAACCACTAAGTCATACAAATTTATAATTTTATCATAAAAATTATTGTGAATTATCCTGAAATTTTAGGATTTTTAGAATTTTTATCAATTTAAAAATGAAATGAGTTGACCGTTGAGTTTATATTCACAGCGTTTACTTAGCAAGTATGATGCATGGAAAATTGACCACGATCGTACGCTATAAAAATTATTGAGTCTATTTTGACTAATTCCGGTTGTAAAGACAATAGACAATCGCCTGCTTGGTTGGAATAACCTTGAGTTGAAACCGTGAAAAATGCATGATATTGGTTTTGTTACTAATATGAAGCAGATGATGATAAAACCATTTACTTATGGTATTTAAATCATGGTTTCCAAAAATGCGGTTGGATTCCCATTTGATGCTTAGGTTAATGCTAGATCATCAGCAAACGCTGTGGCTCGTTAAAAACAACTACTTTTGGCACGATAACAAACATAACAGTGGCCCCAAAATAGATTCGTGAGGGAACTCCGCAATTTATAAGACTTGGACTACTTAGTGTGTTTTTATTTTAATGATCTGGTAACGATTCCGCAAATTGCTCTCAAACCAATCGTAAATTTTACCCTTTATGCCTATATGATAAATTCGATAGCAATTAGTATATGGTAGTCAACTTTATCGAATGCCTTAGATATATCGACAAATAACGCAGTAGGTTTCTGAGAGTTGTTAATGGTTGCAAATATTTGCTTTAAAAAGTGCAAAAGAGCTTCTTATATCGAGGTTCCCCCAAAATTTTGTGAATGTACTCAAAAGCGAAATTGGTTTTAAATTATTTAATTGTAATCCCTCATCTTTTTTATAAATTAAAATAACAATGCGGCTGTTTTTAAAATTTTTGGGAATCCACCAGAATCTAAGCTCAGGTTAAATAAGAATTTCAACACATCAACTAAGAACCAGGAGCAGTTTTAACAGTAATATTATCTATTTCGTCTAAACCTTTAGATCGTTTGTTTTTTAACTTCTTGATTGCATGCAGAAACTCGGTAGAATTAATAGATCCGAAGAATCAAGATGCGCGCTATAGTCTTTTTGAACACCAAAAAAGAAACGTTTAGATTCAATTCGAATAATTTGTTTAAAAGAACTAGAAAATTGAGAGGAAAATTCCTGCGACACGATTATAAAAACTTGTTGAATTCTGCAGAGATTTCTTGCGCAGATTTGAGTACAGTATCTGATTGGAAGCGGTAAATTTGATGTATTGCTAAATGAGGTGAACTTCGTAGCTAAGCTAAGTATTCGTGTATTCTGATTAGAGTTTGTATTTATAGCTTTTACGTTTTTTGCAAGTTTTCTTTACATAGTTCTCTTGTTTTTCATTGTCTCTTGTTAACGTATCCACGGCTTCAGTTTTTCATAGGATTGATCGTATATTTCGATGATTTGATATGCGAATTTAAGACGTTAATGATATTACCAAATGCATGATTACAACTGGTTTGACGATAAACGGGTTCCCAATTTTCAAATTTTAAGAGATGTTGAGAGGTTGTTAAACTTAATACGTGAAAAAGTTGGGATGTCTTCCAAATAACCCGGTTTAATCGAAGGTAACCGAAAATTGTTTTCAATTAAATTGCGGTCTGTTATATGAATGAGGCATTGAGAATGAATGATCTATCACTTTTAAGGATAACTTGATCCAAGCATGCTCGCACCCTAGTAGGTTCATTTAGAAAACTAGCAAATCCAGATGCAACTAAGCATGAATTGGTAATGGTAAAGTTTTGCAAAATTTGGATATAAGTTTTTTCACCTAAAAAAGGCAAGGAGTTAGTTTTACTAAGTTTGAACAAATATTTTAAATTTTTTAATTTGCTGAATTAGATTCCATTTGTTGTGATTGACTTAGAATGCCACACAGATGAAGAAATTATGAGCAAATTATGTACAGGAAGCGTGATTCTTCCATTTGAAGTTGAAATATTTTTTGAATCAAATTGCTCATTAGAACAAAATGGAGCATTGTCTTGAGACGAACTAACCGATGCTGCATTCAAACATCTTTAATTTATTCAATACGACTACAAATTACATGGATTTTAAACATACGTTTCATCGTTTATAAAAAGGTCAAGGGATGGGTACCCTGCTTAAATTAAGCAACTATTTTTAAATTTTGTTTTGGCTGAATTAAATTGTGAGCAAATTATGTACCGGAAGCGGGATTGTTCGATTTTAAGTTGGAATATATTTCAAATCCAAAATCTCCTTTGAACAAAACGGAGCAATGATTTGTTCATGATACAATTAAAAATTCTAAATAAAATTTACAACAATAGCGGTGGATATCATTTTTCTTAAAATTAAGCGGAAATGACGTATTTTGAGAAAAAAACTTTTTTTGCAATAAACATTTAGCCTTTACTGCCCAGACGGATTGATTTATTGGAATGAAACTTCATACTTAAGGTTCCTTCACAAATGGGGAAATCCACGTGAATTTTGGCCGAAATCGGTCCACCGGAAGTGGCAGCTTCCATAAAAGCTTTTTCGTGTGATCAGTTTTCCAAAATTTAAGGGGAAATGAAGATTTTTAAAAAAAAATGTTTTTCAGTAATCAATTCGGTCTCGGTTAAACTCCAAACTTAAGCTTTTTTCATAAATTGATTTTTGACTTTTTGCAAATATTTTGAAAATTATGTAGCATTTACGAAACTACTATCAAAAATGAACTAATTAAGTTTCAAACAAAATTTATTCAAATTGTTTTTTTAAATTTTACCGGAAATAAGGAATTTTGAAAAAAGACTATGTTTCACCAAAAAATCGGCTTTTCTACAAGCCAGGCGGATTAACCTTTTGGAATGAAACTTCATAATTAAACTTTTAGATTAATTGGGAGATCCTTGCCAAATTTGGTCGAAATCTCTATAGTGGCAGCTTCAATAAGTTGTTCAGTAGTTGCTATGATGTTAAAAATTTTAACATTTACAAAGAATTAAAAGATTTAAATAAATTTAGAGATTAAACTTTAAGCAAACAATGGTTGAGTTTTACCAAAAGTTCGGTTAATTATATTTTTCCATTTAGATATCGAGTGTGGTGTATTCGAGATCAATGAATAAATTCGAAAAGCGAAACATTGACTCTACCGGATTTGTAATTTTGTCGGTTCAAATCGTCGCTTTAGAAATTAAGTGTGGTGAATTCGAGATCTATGTACATTTGTTGTAAAAGAAAGGCGAGCGTTAAAACATATTCACCCCTTCACTTTTTGTATTACATCCCCATACTAATTTTCAGTGCCTTAAACGGACGATTATTGCAGAAATACAAACATAAATAGGATGGAAAATTTGCAGTAGCTGTTGTTGATTTGTTCTGTAATTAAATAACGTCACTATTGTCTTAGTCATTTTTGTAAAAGTAGATGCTAAATATTGAGTGTGTTTGCCGTCCGTCGACGATACAGATTATAATTTAAGAGCGTTTTGAGTGCTCTAACTAACCAAATCGACTTGTCTATAACAAAAGTTACAACGGAATCCAATAAAAAAGACCAACTAAACCGAATTTCACTAAAATGTCATTGACATAACAATTTAATAATCATAAAATAAATGTCCTCCGCATCTTTCAATGTAATAACAATCTGTATACTCATGTATGTATCATTATTATGCTTCATTATTAATATCTCAAAATACCAGAAACGTACACCGTAAAAATACGGTCCATTTGATGAACATAATTCAATCATTCATCTATCCAGATGTATATAATAAAAATATGTCAAAATGCCCAATAAATAAAACTCGTTGATCAGAAATTTAATCAAAACCATCATCACGACAAATGAATTGTTTTCTTACGCATCCAACCCCATTCCTTATTTATGTATACACTTAACGATGCTACAAATTGAGATTACGACAATAAGATATACAAAGAATATTACATGTACGAGTTCTGTAGGTACTGAATATCTAGTAAAATCTAATGAAATAAAATAATAATGAAATGAACAACCCCGTGACTAACACGAAAAAAATTTCATTTTGATCTAAAACACAACACAGCATATATACGTAACGGACATTTAGAACAAATGTCAACTGACGCAAAAAACTGCAACAACACGGACAAATGAAAATATTGTAAGAGAAAATTTTTCTTTGATGACGAAACAATAAAAATAGAAAAAATATTGAACGTATTACGTTACGTTGCTCGAATGAAAATATAATTTTGGACAGACTGTATGGCGACAATTAAAATTCTCAGGTGGATAATATAGCGCGCATTATTCTTACCTTTCACTTTATGCCCGAAAATAGAAATTATTGTAGCAGTTCGACGGCATACAGTAGCAATGATAATAAAATAATAAAAAAAAATCGATCTTGAATGCGTCACGTTACTCATTGCATGTATCTAATTTAGTTGCTAGCGATTTATGATCTTATGAATGAATCGAATTGTTACTAATCGATCATCATCACAAATCGTAAATTGATTACGCGGTAATAATTTACTATCGTAAATTGTATAGAGGTGTCGGAATATAGTAATAATAGACTTATTGGGATTTGCTTGAATTATTATTAATTATTGTTACAGCTATCGCAATGTGAATTCATTTCCAAATTGGGGTAAATTCGATCATATGACATTTCCTTTAAACCATATTGAGCTTTAAGCGGTATTCTGAATTATTTAGGCTGATTGGGTAAAGAAATTACTTAATCATAATTCATAATGCAGGAAATTGGTAGAGTGACATTAGAAGGTAGTTTACATTAAAAATTGTGTGCTTTAATACCCCACTGAAATGGACTTTATTTATGGTATTCTTTCTAGATTTTTATTCGAAAACATTAAGAAATGTGGTTACCATACATTCATAAATTCACAACCGCGCAGTTGGGTAAAAATGCTAGAAACATCTTAAGAATAAGTAATTTTAAACGTAAATATTTTAGAGGAAAAGTTTGGTTTGCAGTGGACTATAAAAACGTATTGGCAGTCGGTTATGAGCAGGAATAGAGCGCTGTCGCCGTTAAATTCAAACATGCATCCAACTTGTTGCAAAAAGTATCTTTTTAATTTTTTTATTTATAAAAAATTAAATTTCTCGCCGTTCGCCTATCACGTTCTGTTACTCACTAACTAAATCGAGAAAGTACGGCTTTAGTCCCGTTTTCGTAGAACCATTCCACTGACGTGGAAGATGTTAACCGATCGTATCAGATGATGAGAAATTAGTTTTGCATTCTGTCCCTAAAACACCTGTACCATTTGGTAGGTTTGTTATTGAAGTTATTTGGAAGGTTTCTGCACACTGATGGTTTGAACTAACGCACCACGTTATTGTGACGGAAAAATTAGGGCTTAGCTTTAAATCCGTCTGCAACCAGTGGTGGTAAAAATTATTAAAGGCGTTATCGGAATATCTGCTTTATGGTAGTCCGTAGTGATAATCGGCGCACTGGGTATCACCATTTTATCCTGATACAGTACATTTGTACTTAAGATGTTGGTACAATTTTTAATGATTCCGGTGATGCTATTACGGTATTATGGGGTTGGATCACGAATTAGAGTTTTGAAATACAATATTTTCATACCAAAAATGATCGTTTTATAACTCAGTTGTCACGAAAACTGATAAAGAGCACACGACGAGAATTATTTCACAAAAAACAATATTAAAACTCTAAATTGTGATGCAACCTCGCATATATAATTAATAGAACTTGCTTTTCAGGTCATGCTATAGCTTGAAATACGAATCAAGATTCTAAAGATTCAAACCAGTAATTTTCATACCAAAAGTGATAAAGAAATCACTCGAGGCCATATTCTCAAAACCATGGGGAAAATACTGCGTTACAATATCAGATCCAATACATTCCAATGATATCTCTTGAATCCTGTTCAACATGTGCATGGAACTACAAAAAACAGCAGGATCTGATATTCACGAGCTGGCTGACAACTGAAATCGAACATATATTTCATAATAATGAAATGTTGGTGTGTGCCTTTATTGATATACGGGGCGCTTTTAACAAAGTTTTTGAAATAATTCGAGAAACATAGCAAGGATTCTCGATTGATCCATCGTTATTAATATCTTAATGAGCAGGAGGATTCAGGTCCTCTCCGATAAGGTAACAATCATTATTGCAGATCAGTATTGACATTATTGCCCTCGGTGTAGGGAAGGAATGGATTAAAGGCGGTTGAAACCCTCACTCAAATTTCATTGTCTAATCTCCTTTCACCAATTCCTGTAGGTACTATAGCAATTTCCGCCAAATGGAATGTAGTGATTTCAATATTTTACTCATTATCAAACTATATTTTGAGTACTGGATTTTGTTCTCATTTTGACAATAAGGAACAGTTAGGAACATTTTGAGACATTCAGTATTCAAGTGCATCAATATTGAAAAATGTGTTTTGTTAAATTTTAGCTCTCTACCAAGATTGTGGATCAATTTTAAACCGATTTTCTGTTTTAACTTATTTGTGAAAGTCATTCTCGTGGGCTGAATGTAGCTGAAGTAATTATGATTCCTAAACCAAGTAAATTATAAAAAATCTTTTAAACCGATATTATTACTTCCAGCCATATCAAAAATATTTGGAAAACTGCTGCTCAAAAGGCTAAAGCCTATAATAGAAGAAAGATGTTTAATCGCACCACACCTAAGGTTGGGGTTTAGAAAAAATCTCTCTACAGTTGAACAAATTCATTCACCGAGGGCCTGAACTGCATCGAGACCCGCGTTAAAGATTTTATCAAATTTTAAAAACGAGTACTCTGAACTAACCAGATTATCAGCAGGTATATACCACACGAAAGGCGTACTTGGACCTAGTCTGGTCATCTTTAATACGGGAAATTTACCGAATATTCAATATACTACAGTAGCAACATTTGTAGACGATCCAGCAATCCTAGCAGTTGGAAAATAAATATCGGAAGCAGCAAGTAAACTCAAAAATGCAGTTAACACAGTAAGTAACTGATGTATGAAATGGATCATCTTATTAAATGAATTCTAGTAAATACATATCAACTTTACAAACCAAACTGTAAACTGAATTCCTGTGATCCTTCACTCAAACCTAATTTCATATAAAAATACAGCTAAAAACACTGACATGACCCTCAATGCTAGTTTAAGCATCAAAGATAGAAAAATGTACTGGCTCATGGGTAGACATTATGAGCTCACAATACATAACAAATTGCTTCTGTACAGGGGCAAATGCTGAAAACCGAACGAAGTTAGGGAACCTCACTGTGGGGGTGGTTTCTAGAAGAGCAATGGACAAATGATACGACGCTTTCAAAATAAAGTGTCGCGGGTTTGTGAATGCTCTGAAATATGGAATATATCACTGGAGAACTAAAGAAACCAGTAAGGAAACTCGAACAGATTGTCTCGGCATAAAATGCAGAATATGTCGTATATTAGACACCACCAGGCTGTATACTTACCAGGCTGTATACTTCCCAAATCAGTTGAATTAGTTCATTAGTACAGCTTAGTAGCTTAATGCTTCTGGAAATAAAACTTATCAGGTTCATAAATTAAAAAATCGATTGGTTTTGTCTGTACAGTGGTACAGAAACGTAATTTTTTTTTAAATTTCCATAGCCTGAAAACCAATCCGAAACCTTCGATAATCTATAACAAATCGAAACCGAAAATTGGATTTTAAAAGAGAATTAAGGGTAAAAATTTAGAGGCTTAGTTCAACAGGAGCAATAGAACCCCGCCCCACCACTTCTCTTGAAATGTTTTTGAAGCTCCTGCACTTAAATGTTAAAGACATGGCCGTTTCTAGGGCTACAAACTAAAAATATTTAATCAACAGACTAGGACATAATAGAATCTTGGCCAAACGGAATATAGCAAGTAAAATTGTCCAATTAAGAGATCTGATATGATAAAAACAACGTGTCGTCAGAGCAATATCTAGATCAGGATTCTAGAATGGAGATAATATCCACCCTTCCTTGTCATATGGTACACAACCGAATGAAAAACAAATACGGTAACTATAGAGCTAGAATTTTCGGGTCTAGGCTCACACTCCGCATTTGAACCTTTAGAAACATCCCATCCTGCAGATGAAAATTCCCAAAAAGATAAAGGAAAACAGAAAACGTATAATCTCAGATATCTATGCAGTATTGCTAATGGAGGCAATGGTGTCCATATGGCATATAGTTGAGTCTCCATCAATTTGTAATATACAATTAAAAACAAGTGTTAAAATATCCCAAAGGCTCAGTGGAATTGTGAAGATTGCTCCTAAGGTATTGTCAATGAGGTTCACACTGGATGGCATTATGGTCGCTTGCAAAAAACCGCATTCAAGAATTGGGAAGGTCACTAGTACAGCTTGACCTCTCCTATTTGTCTGAATGCTACTTCACTCAGTATCCACACGCAATGAAATCATCGGAAACTACTGTGAGACTACGATTTCTCGCATTGAAAACCAAACAACCCAGAAAGTGCAATTCAGCCACTTATAGCTCGTTTAGAGGAGCATAACAACAGTACAGCTGGAATACATTAACTTTTGCTCTAATCAAGGGTTTTCCAATAGGAATGATACACATAAATTATTCAGTCAAACCAAAATTTTTTTTATTTGAAAGATTACATTATGCCATTATGTATGGAAAATAACATCATTCACGACCAACACGACTTCTCCGTACGTACTGCATTCTGTCAGCCCAATTTACCATCACTTTTTCACATAAATTTGGCTGAATTTCATCAATAGCACGTTCAATGTTGATTTTTAATTGCTCAATTGTTCGTGGATTATCAGCAGAACTTTGTAACTTAACATATCCTCAAAGAAAGAAATCACAAAATATTAAATCACACGACCTGAGAGGATAATTAACTGGACCAAATCTTGAGATAATTTCATCACCAAATTTTGTTTTCAATAAATCGGTTGTTAAGGTGGCTGTGTGGCAGGTGGCACAGTCTTGTTGAAACCACATATCTTCCTCATTATTCTTAACAACGGTTCTGAATCGTTCTCCATTGACTGTTACTCTTCGACCATTTTCTTCAAAGCAATATGGACCAATCACTCCACCAGCATGAATTGCACACCACACAGTGGCTTTATCTGGATGTAATGGTGTCTGAACAGTTTCGTGTGGATTTTCATCACTCCAAATTCAGCAATTCTGTTTGTTTACATAACCATTTAACCAAAAATGAGCTTCATCATTTTTCGATACAAATTTTCATCATTTTTAAGTTACAGCAAAGTCAGAAAATAAACGACGTTTATGGTGGTCTAATGGCTTCAGTTCTTGAACCAGTTGAATTTTGTAAGGATGTAAATCCAAATCTTTTCTTAAAATACTTCATGTTGTTGTTTGAGAAAGATTTAATTGTTGAGAACGACGTGAAACCGATAAATGTTGATTTTCTCTTACACTACGCTACCAAATAAATATTCTCTTGTGTGCATGCATTTCTCTGTCGTACTGGTATCGTGTAAAGAAAATTCACTTTCAAATTTGTCTACAATAACTGAATAATATGATTTGATAAAACAATTTAACAATTTCTAAACGTTGTTGAAGCGTGTATTTTTCAATGATTAAATGGCATAATCTACTGAACACAAATGACATAAGAAATGTCAAAAAATAATATGCAGTGTTGTCATTATAATGATTTTAAATTGTGTCATTCCTACTGGAAAACCCGTTATATGCGACGAAACTCTGCGACCTATTTTAATTGGCTAAACGTCCGCACGAACAGGCTTGCTGCTGTCACTAACACATGCATCATTATCCAAGTTCCTATTCTGTTCACTTAACCTGGCGGCGACTGGTTCCAATTTATGTATTGTCTGTATGACGAGTTCCACGGCGAATTCGCAGTCATTTAATTTGTTAGGTGAATAAGCAGCTTCCATTGCTGTAATTATTTGATATGGCTTTCTGACTAAAAGTGGTAAGTGCCCAGCACTAACCACTTTCAGTAATGTGTTTTCTGCCAACTTCAATTTCTGTAGTTATTTCATACAACCTTCTTTACTACTCTACCCTTGCGGCGCCTGTGTAGTTTCTCTCGCACGGCAATATGCATACAGCAGTCCGCTTCTATAATCTTTTGTCCTGTAGCTGACGTTGTAGCACCTGAAGCAAAGGTTTGAAAGGTCATCGTCGCTTTTTCATAAGCATTTTCATTTAATAGCATCTTACTAGGCTTAGTGCTTTACGAAGATAGGAAAAAATCCCTAATTGGCTTAATCAGTCTCTACGGATTCTACCAACATCAGTAACTTTCCATGCTATAGCCGTTGGTACTTTAACAACCGGTAACTGCGTTCCTCTATGTTCTAAGATCTCTAACGGGTCGTTCTTCAAAGCCTTTAGTAATTGTGATAGAGACTTCCTTCTTTGTTTTGAATTTATCGATGACCTAAACCTCCAGAATACTGAAGTTGGGAATGACACCTACCCTCAAGATATGTCTTAACTTTACCTTTCTTCGAATTGAGGTGGGTACTACCCTGGGTATTACCGACCTTTGTATTTGCTGCAATATGTACCAATATCTGATGTTATTATTTTTAATATCTCTGTGCAGGTAGATAGAGTTGTGGTTTTGATCCAGATATACTTGTAGTGCAGTTGTCTTGGTGGTCTTTTACGGCGCTTTCTGGGTTTGATTTTTAGAATATGCTCCTCGCTATTTAGTTCTGCATTAGAAATGTCTTTAGTGCTACCTAATAAAAATTATGCCACCATCCTTTCTTTGCCAAGCGTGTATGTGTAATACTGCGTACACCAAGTAACGAGGCTGCAACTTTCTTTTCCGTCTCCTGGCAGGTGTCAAAACATGATCGAAACTGTAGTCAGAAAATTTGAGTTGTTTTTAAATAACAATAGTTATTTGTCGGAAGAGAGAGAGAGAGAGAGAGAGGTGTCTCAATCCCCGACCTTAATGCGGCGGTTGTTAAACTAAACAGTGCTAAACAATGAAAGTTGAGAATTTTAAACACAGGTTCAAAACAGGGCTCACAGTCGCCATGATGGTCGATTGGATCATAGAATTGACATCAACCGCAGGAAATACTTAAATAAAAAATTACAGGATACATATTGGCTGGTTTTCATGCAGAGCGGGAAACCTCATTAGGCTCACAAGATGCTTTAAATAAAATGCATTTGGGCCCACTGTAAGATTATGAAAGAACCAGAGGAAATCTATGGACACCGCTATGATTCTAGTCTTATAAAAATGCTATACACATGAGATATGTCAAGGTTTTGAATGTCGTAACATTGACCTTCTGAGTATGTGGCATGGTTACATCGGTACGTATTATAACCGGAAAAGACGGCTACACACAGTAGATACTCCAAATATTACAATACTACAACTCTTATTGTATCTGCATGAAAAGTTAAATACCTAATAGGCAAATTTTTTCTAGTAAATATCTACGAGAACTTCCAATATTCAGACGATCTAATGCTATATGTAAACAACCTACAAAATATTATCAATGAAAACCGTCAAACCTTTAATACGGGTGGTTTTAACACAAAGTCAAGACTATAACGGAACAGTGATATCAATGATAGGGGAACTGTGATTGAAGAATTTATTGCAGAAAGTACCTCTCCATAGTGAATTAAGTGATCAACCAAGTTCATATAGGTATAATGAGGAGATGTTGAACCGAGTAACCATCTGGTCATCCGAAGAAAACTGAACCACAAGTGAGCATAGGGCAATTTTGTTCTCTGTTGGGGCGGCTCACTCAACGTACACAGGTGAGATAAATGATAAGATTCCGAGATACTCACTTAACCCCGAACTGGGATTCATCAGTTTCGACATCCTATTCGACAACAGTTTCGACTTCCTATCCCTCTAAGATGAACACCAGCTGGTTGTTGTTGGGAAACTTTATTAATCATCATTGTTGTGAGGCCATTGCAATGCGGCTCAGCCTGGTAACTGCATTAGATTTGATGAATTCAATGTTATGGCTGCATCCGAGAAGTTACCGTATCTCGTGGTTCATTCGAATCAGATTTTCATTTTGTGCAACTTGAATTAGGCCACAAATAGAACGAATGATCTTTACTTCAAATGTAGATAACATTCTATACAGTTGTCAGAGGTTATTATGATTACTTTATAAAATGCGAGCTTACATCAACAAAAATCTGAGGGCGCAATGTGGCATTATTTGTGCCCAATATGTCTTGAATTTCAATCAATCTGCTAGTTAGCAATAGAGGAGTTAACAATAATTCAGAAATTTTGTATTGTACATACAAAATATGAGAATGATTTCTGAATGAAACACTTTCTGGCACTTTGTATATCTGATATTCGTTTAGTTGGAATTTGGGTACATGTACAGATAATCAAAATCAGGTTTAGATATTTCAAAGAATGATTCACATTTCTGTTGGCTTATTTATATCTTCTGCAATATATTCAACGTAAGATTTATTTTTACAGGCGTAGCTATTTGTATAAATAAATAATGAGCTATAATTGTCTGCAACCATTTCATTACGTAAATATTATTAATTAAGTGATATACACATAATCGAATAGAACAAATCTACAGTAATGGATAAAGTACAATACACGCTAGTGCATTTACTATTCATTACAGATAAACTCCTAAACCGGAGTACAATTATTTATGTGAAAAACTCATTAGTGATAAAACCTAAAATTGAGTTTATGATGCATTGAACAGTAATGTATATTTTACTATAAATAATTTCTTTGTCTTTCTTATTTGTAAATTTACCCAAAATGTACTCTAAATATTTAACCATAAAAAATTAAATAAGAAAAAATATATTGTTTATATAAGCAACATTTAGGGGTTTAAATTTTATAGCAAAATCAGCCGATCATATATGTAATTGGAAAGCAAGCTGAATAATATGAAACAAAATGTTTTTGAGTACTGAATGTAAATGCCACTGCCATTATAAGATGAGATCAGGTGTTTGAGTTAATAAAGATTACGTAAAAAGTAAAAATTAATGGGACCGCCCGATTTTATAACACCCCCCTTTTAATCTGAGAGTTTTGTTTGATCTAATTTATTCTGCTAACTACACATAATAAACAAAAAACACTTTGTAAATCTTGCCTAATCTCTCCTTTTATTTAAAAATAATTTTCTTTTTCATTTATTTTGATCCGTTTTTTGTTTCCAGGATTGACAAAATCCTTTTTGACGCAATTATTTATCATTGATGCGTGATATAATTTTCAATAAAAAAATAATATTTCATTGCTTTGCATGCTCTTGTATGTAGGGTGAAGGGTGGAATGGAGGTAGGCACCTTAAATTGAAAATTATACTACGAGTATATCTATTGATACTAAATCTATATATACAGCATGTTATATTATTGTTGTTGTTGTTGTTGTCACTCAAAACGAACAACATACAATATAATAAGGGTGAAAGTGGTATGTGTCCCCTGGAACGCTTAGTCACCCACTTTTATTAAAATATGGGTATCTGTAAAATAATCGAAATATTAATAATGACGATGGTAGTGTAGAGCACCATAATAATGATAATAAAATGTATTAATCTAAAAATGAAATAAAACCACATAGTGTGGAGGTAATTAGACTGTGTGTATTATTTCTGGCTGTCAAATATTAGGTTTAGATTGGTGATTGTGCTTTATTATTAATTTTCATGTTGTTGATCAAATGGATTTGTATTGTGCAACATTTGATGTTATTCGAATCTACTTTTTGTTGTTCCAGTTTTATTGCTTGTGTCTAAATGTTTCAATAGAGGCGTAGGAAATCTATTTTCCAAAACAAGTCAGTCCGTGTGAAATTTTATATGAATTTTCTGCAGAGTGGTAAATTTTCAAAATTTCAATTAACTAAATTATGTATGGAGATATGATGCTGATAAATTCGAATACCAGTGATTCAACTTAGATGTATGATGAATGGTTCAAACTAGAGCTGGTTCCATATTTTTTGCCTACCGTGGACCGAAGCTTGTTGAAATAGGTGATTTAGGGTAACCAGTAATCAATGCTTAATTAAGGAATGATGCGATTGCCTCGGGTGGTGGCTTAGACCACTATTTCCAACTAAATGATGAGACTTTGACTTTTTGTAGAGATCTAATTTATTGATAGCTAATTGTTCGATTTATATACAAAATTATACATGATTGCACTAACAAATTTCTATATTATAAAATTAGCTTGTTCAGCATTTATTATAATTTACACAAAATTGTAGTTATTTTGTGTTTTGGTGTTAAAGAAATAAGACTTGCTATTTCTTCCAATTACACATGTTGATGGTTATGATGTTTAACATGCTCGTAGTTTTCGATGTACTTCAATTTTTCGATGTATAACAAACGCACCTTGCGTCTCAAAAGCCACCCAAAAAATCGCCCATAACGTTATACTCGTATGTTGAAATGTACTAAAGCCATTTCTAGAGTAAATATAATCTTTTAAAGCCACAGCCTAGGGCTCTAGAACTCTTTATACCACATTCTACTAAAATTTATATTAAAATTGCTTTAGACAGAACTATATAAAAAAATACATTGACTATTCTACCGGCACTAGACGATTTAAATTCCAATGGAATTCGAAAACCTATAACGATAAAGTCAATGAAGTGAGTCATGTAAGTTAGTACATTGGCCTATCTAGTCGTATATGTCGCTTTGTGGCTTTATCTCATGCTGTATAAGATAGCGGAAATTTCTCAGCGGAAAATAAGAGATTTCGCTACTCGCCGCAAGTGGAAGCACAATCACAAAAGAGGATTTATTTTGTTATATAATTACCAGCGGAAATTTATTATTCATTTTGTATTTTATTTATTTATTTATTTATTTATTTATTTATTTATTTATTTATTTATTTATTTCTTACATACACACAACGTATAACTAATTTTGTTCTCTTCAATCCTCCCTCCATCCACACGCCTCATTTTGAGCAGCAGCTGCTCATTCTAATAGAGTGCATGGCGTTTTCGATGTATCTCTTTTTCCACTAAATAAAACATCCCAGCGGAATAAAATATTAAAAGTGATCCTTAAAATGACAAATTAATTGATCTCCGAAGTAAAGGAACTCGGTAAATCAAATCTTGAAATTTAACAATATTCCGTCTTTCCGCCATACTAAACGAATGACGATGAAATTTGGATAAAAGTATTGATCAGGGGTCCAAAACTTAGAAAAACGTTCTAGGATCTGTTCATGCTGGACTAAACTAGGCCATTTCATAACCAATCCTTGTGAAAATTTAATTTTTTTTATCAATTTATTATCAGTTTTTGGTCAATATCTCAAAAACTTCCACTAGTAACCAATACTTTCGGTTGTTTATCTAATAGCTTACGACATACTGAGACTACCAGGAAAATTTGGGGAAATTGATGGATTAGAATTTTCACTATAAATATTTGATTTTCTGCGGCCATATAAGTTATTTTCAGTTTTTGACTGATATCTCAAAAACTTCCACTAGTAACTAATACTTTCGGTTGTTTTTCTAATAGCTTAGGTCATACTGAGACTACCAGGAAAATTTGGGGAAAATTGATGGACTAGAATTTTCACTATAATTACTTGATTTTCTGCGGCCATATAAGTTATTTTCAGTTTTTGGCCGATATCTCAAATACTTTCACTAGTAACCAATACTATCGGTTATTTTTCTAATAGATTAGGTCATACTAAGACTACAAGGAAAATTTAGGGAAAATTGATGGATTAGAATTTTCACTATAATTTTTTGATGTTCTGCGGCCATATAAGTTATTTTCAGTTTTTGGTCGATATCTAAAAAACTTCCACTAGTAACCAATACTTTCGGCAGTTTTTCTAATATCTTACGTCATACTGAAACTACCAGAAAAATTTGGGGAAAATTGATGGATTAGAATTTTCACTAAAATTTTTTGATTTTCTGCAGCCATATAAGTTATTTTCAGTTTCTGGCCGATATCTCAAAAATTTCTACTAGTAACCAATACTTTTAATTGTTTTTCTAATAGCCTAGGTCATACTGAGACTACCAGAAAAATTTGGGGAAAATTGATGGATTAGAATTTTCACTATAATTATTTGATTTTCTGCGGCCATATAAGTTATTTTCAGTTTTTGGCCGATATCTCAAAAACTTATACTAGTAACCAATACTTTCGGTTGTTTTTCTAATAGCTTAGATCATACTGAGACTACGAGGAAAATTTGGGGAAAATTGATGGATTAGAATTTTCACTATAGTTTTTTGATTTTCTGCGGCCATATAAGTTGTTTTCAGTTTTTGGTCGATATCTCAAAAACTTCCACTAGTAACCAATACTTTCGGTTGTTTTTCTAATAGCTTAGGTCATACTGAGACTACGAGGAAAATTTGGGGAAAATTGATGGATTAGAATTTTCACTATAATTTTTTGATGTTCTGCGGCCATATAAGTTATTTTCAGTTTTTGGTCGATATCTAAAAAACTTCCACTAGTAACCAATACTTTCGGCAGTTTTTCTAATATCTTACGTCATACTGAAACTACCAGAAAAATTTGGGGAAAATTGATGGATTAGAATTTTCACTAAAATTTTTTGATTTTCTGCAGCCATATAAGTTATTTTCAGTTTTTGGCCGATATCTCAAAAATTTCTACTAGTAACCAATACTTTTAATTGTTTTTCTAATAGCTTAGGTCATACTGAGACTACCAGAAAAATTTGGGGAAAATTGATGGATTAGAATTTTCACTATAATTATTTGATTTTCTGCAGCCATATAAGTTATTTTCAGTTTTTGGCCGATATCTCAAAAACTTATACTAATAACCAATACTTTCGGTTGTTTTTCTAATAGCTTAGGTCATACTGAGACTACCAGAAGAATTTGAGGAAAATTGATGGATTAGAATTTTCACTATAGTTTTTTGATTTTCTGCGGCCATATAAGTTATTTTCAGTTTTTGGTCGATATCTCAAAAACTTCCACTAGTAACCAATACTTTCGGTTGTTTTTCTAATAGCTTAGGTCATACTGAGACTACGAGGAAAATTTGGGGAAAATTTATGGACTAGAATTTTCACTATAATTTTTTGATTTTCTGCGGCCATATAAGTTATTTTCAGTTTTTGGCCGATATCTCAAAAACTTCCACTAGTAACCAATACTTTCGGTTGTTTTTCTAATAGCTTAGGTCATACTGAGACTACCAGAAGAATTTGAGGAAAATTGATGGATTAGAATTTTCACTATAATTTTTTGATTTTCTGCGGCCATTTAAGTTATTTTCAGTTTTTGGTCGACATCTCAAAAACTTCCACTAGTAACCAATACTTTCTGATTGATTCGCACCTTCAATATGGTATAACATATCTACTTGTCCAATGTCAAACAAGTAATTATAATTCGAAAAGCGATCCTAAGAATAATAAATTTTCTGATGAGGACTTCACCGTCAGTCCCTTTGTTGGACTACTGTGGGCAAAAAGTAGTAAGACTTTTTAATTTAAATTTCGCGCGGAAAACCATTCGTCGAAATATTTTTTTTTGTATGTTGGTATGACTGTCAGTGACATCTGTGCCAAATGTCACATCAAAATAATCATTAGTGTTTAGTATACGCTTGTCTTTCTGAAGTACAAAAAGTGTATTCGGCGATTTTTACAATGAGTGAAATTATTCAACAAAGAAGTTCCATTAAATTTTGTGTGCGGAATCAATTTTGTGGTGCCGAAACGTTCAGAATGTTGCAAAAGGCCTTCGGTGATAATTTTATGTCACGAGCAAGTGTTTTTGTTTGATATAAATTGCCCAAACAGAGTCGAGAACGTGTTGACGACGAACCACGTCTAGGACGGCCATCAACATCAACTGATGGTCAACACGTTAATAAAATCAAGGAATTGGTGCTCGAGAACCGACGATTAACAGTCAGAGACCTTACTGGCATCGTTGAAATATCGGAAGGATCAGTGAAAACCATTATGAAAGATCATTTGGGCATAAGAAAAGTGAAAGCACGATTGTTTCCAAATCACTCAATTTTTTGGAAAAACAGCATCGCGTTGACGTCTGTGAAACAATGCTTTGCGACTACCAGGATGTCATGAAACGTATTATAACTGGCGATGAGTCTTGGATCTATGCTTACGACCCTGAAACAGATGATCAATCGGCCGAATATCATGCCAAAGGTGAGCCGAAACCAAAAAAACACGTCAAAGCAAGTCAAACATCAAGGTGATGTTGACAGTTTTCTTCGATTATCGAGGTTTGGTGAACTCCGAATTTCTTCCGACCGGCCAAACTGTCAACAAGGAATACTATTTGAGTGTTATGCGTCATTTACGCGAAGCTATTCGTAAAAAGAGGCCGGAATTATGGGTCGACAACTCTTGGGTTTTGCACCATGATAATGCACCTTCTCATACTGCATTGTTTTTACGTGATTTTTTCGCCAAAAATTCCATCCATATCGTTCCACAACCACCGTATTCGCCTAATTTAGCTCCGTGTGACTTCTGGCTGTTCAGCAAACTCAAACGACCGCTCCGGGGAAACCGTTTTGAGTCAATTGAAGACATTAAACGTGAATCGCTACGCGCATTGGAGGCTATTCCGGAAATTGACTTTAACAACTGTTTCGAGGATTGGAAAAATGTTGGAACAAGTGTATTGAGGCCGGGGGGGATTACTTTGAAGGGGACGAAATAGATTTGGAGAAATAAATAAAGAATTTTAAAATTATGAACAGAGTCTTACTAGTTTTTGCCCACAGTATTATAATTATAAAACTCTTCCCTTACGTTACCTGAACATTTTAAAAATCTTAAAGATCTTCTATTTAAGAAGTGGTAATCGTTTGATCAGCATGTAAAACAGCGAACCGTATAAGGAACATTTTAAACGATTTTGTTCGTACACTGCGCCTATGTTATTTGTCAAGTTGCCTCCAGTTATTGCGAACATCAGTACATGTTGGGAGTTTCGTCGTTATCTAAAGGGATGGTTATTTGCAACCAGAACCAAACATGAAAGTACTTTCTGCGCCTTTATCAACTCCACCAATGTCAGCATTTTACAAGCGTATTTTAAGGCTAATTAAGTCTGGTGGGGCCCACATCAAAATAAATGCTGTTTCGCAATCTTAATGTAATTTTTTTAACCGGACAAGTGGTGCAGTGGTTAAAGCTTCAGCACTTGGATCGGGAGGTACTGGGTTCGAATCCCACCAAGAGGCTGGATGCAAAGTAAATTTTCATCATCGATTACGATCTGTGATGTTAATAAACACAACTAAAACCCTATGAGGTTGACATACAGCTTGCAATGTGCAGGTGGTATACTGTAATTGTGTGAATGGGTGGTATGTGCGTGAATGAAAAGGGGGTTATTAATTGACCAATAAAGGACATTAAAACCCCTGGATAATTAATACTTTCTTTTTTTCTAATAAAAACGCTAAACCAACAATGATTTTAAATTCACATGTGATCTGTGAGTTTAAAATCGCACGGAAGGATCTAGTTCTCATCTCTACAAAGCATGTAAGCAAGACATATCCATCATTGATATTCCAATTATGTCAGAAACGTTATACTTAACCTTTACTAAATCAGATAAGAAACAATTAATAACGACATTCAAGCGACCAGATTCCAGTAAAATTTTAACCATTCATGAGGCTCAATAACGTTCAAAAGAATTATTTTTATGCGATTATCTCAGAAGAAACTTAAATTACTTCAGAGATTACCACTTGCTATAGTTACACTATAACGAGACACACACTCAAATTTACTTACTTGATTGAAGAGGATCTATTGCATGAACTAATAAGAACTGCATTAAATGCAAGTCAAGAAAATTTCAGAAACGTTACCGCGAAGTTAAAGTCAGTTAAAAAACTAAGGTTGATCGAGAACATAAATTACAAGATGGCAAAGCTAACAAGACATAACAATCAGACAACGCCTAGAAAGTACTAAGGCAACGTTTTACTACCAAAAAGTAAATTAAAAGTCTTCCAAAGTGGGTGGATTTCGTAACTTCGTTCTTAAAACAATGTTATCAATCTATATATCATATGTGAGACAACATTTAACAGCGCCATCTTAAGTTTTGAATTCTTTCCTAACCAATATACTTTAATAGATATGATCGATCGCTAAATACAAGTATTAAAATATCTGGTTGTGGAGTACTAATAGCGCCGGAAAAGAGATGTTTGCCGAAATAAACAAATATTTTGAGGCCATAGATAAATCGTTCTACAAAAAGCAATCGAAATGTTAGAGAAGCGTTTTGTAGGAAACTATGTTGTTGACTAAAGTCGAATTTAGCAAAAAAAAATCTTGTAAGAGTTAGCCTCGGGACTTATTGACTGACGAGTTTCCTGGTTTTTTAAGCAGCAATCTCTCTTTGATTTATTAATTATAAATGTGTAATCCGGTTTGCATTTTTGCACAAACTAGGTATAGGCCATAGAGCCTATAAAATTAAAATAAACATAAATCTATTCTATAACCTATCAAAGTAAATTTGAAGTATTTAGAATTCTAATGCTGCTTCGCCGTCAAATAGTATGTTTGTTCGTTTCTCCGTCTTAATAATTTAATATTCTCCGAGATGCGATTAGCAGAATTTCTATCCACTAAGGGTTTTGGTTGTGTTAAAATTAACGAAGTTTTCTGGTATAATAAAAATCACGTAGGAGATTATGTGGTGAACTAAATTTTTAAAGCTATAACTGTTAACATCTTGGTTCGAATGCTTACGAATTTAAACAAGCATTAGCAATCCATATTTAGTTTATAAGAGTCACAACAAAGTCATTTCAAAGTAATATTATGTCGTATGTACGGCAAATCAATTTCTGCTATATGTTTGAATCGTTGCCAATTTCTCGTTATCAGGAAAATTGCTATAATAAAACACCAAATTTAGCACAATAAAAAACTGGAATCAAAGACAATAAAACTCGAAATTTACAAGAAAAAATTTCGAATTGGATGAGACAGTGATATTCGCGCGTCGATAAGAAATATCGCACAACATTGTCTGTCGTTTGTGCAATTTTTGATTTGATACAATTTTTTTAACCAACAAAAATTCGTTTTATGAGTGTACGCGAATATTATTATTTTGCGCGCCTAAACGATACAAAGCCATAAGAAAAGCACGTAACCCATACTCATCTCCCTTTTAAACGATTTTAAAACATTTTATGTAAGCTCGTAAAACTGTTTTCTGCGTCAATATACAAAACGGGGTTCACTCGATTTGATAAGATTTGATAAGATGAATAAATTTAATTGAATTGAATCGATTTATTTATTTTATCTGTATGGAGCAAGAGTTAATCGTTGGTTGCCGAGATAAAATTTGGTTTAATAAATTAGCAAAATGTCGAATTATGTGTTATGAAAAATCTTAAACATTTCAACATCCAAAGTTTCCTTTTAATACTTTATTAATTGAATTTCTAATTACACAACCGTTGTTTGTATGCAAATTATGGTCCAGTTGCTTCGCATTTGAACAAACTAAATTTTCTCACGATATTAATAAACAACATCCCCCTTTAGTTTCATGAGACGTGTCATTCGGGGATCATATTTCAATTAAGTACAAGTTGTAGTTGGGATATTGTTTTTTATTTATAATCGGTGGTAGTCAACGGCACCTCACTCTCATATAAATATTAAACGTATCACAAATGAAAATAATGACAACCAAAATCTTTCCACAATGATCGGATTATATTTTTGTAACCCATAACCGTTGCTCAGTATGGGTTCACTGTGCAACATACGACATGAACTTGTCTAAAGGCCGGAAAATGATTGTCCAAATACATTGTTGCATGATATTGGTTTATTGGCTTAAGAAAAAAAATTAGTGCGGTTAACATACCATACCAGGCCCTTTACAATACCCAATTGTACTTGTAAATCATTACATGATTAGGCATACATATTACGAAAACAATGTCACTCGATATACGAGTGTGTGACACAATCATTTTATGACATAATGACGAATTATAAAATGTAAGTACATATACATAATAATCAACCGCAATGGATATGTGCACACGAAACGTGTACATTTAATATTCAATATAAAGTTTTCAAAAATTCACCAAACCATAGCCACACTCAAACCCAAAAAATAAACAAAAAATATTTTGAAGATGTCAATCAAACTCGACAAAAAATAAATAGAAATTTTCTATAATTTGACACCCGTTAATAACTACTGATCATCCATTGTATATTGATATGTGCACATAACCGTATTAAATTCATCAATGCGTGTAGCCATGATACAACACATATGAGTGGTGGTGATTTCTTGTTACCTTTTGGATGATTTGTTTACTTTTTTTGTACGAAATTTGTTTTTGCACAATTAATTTGACAATCCGCTTTGGAATATTAAAAAATATTAATATTTTATGTCGCGTGCCACTTTGCAGAAATAATGATTTTAATACCACCAATATCTAAGTGTATCAATTTTTTGTGTGTGTAATCCGGGTAGAATTTATAATGAATACGGATATAGCATTCAAAATTAGTCAGATGAAATGAGCAGCCAACCATTGATGTTCAGATATAGAGTTAATTAACCGCAAATTTATTGGCGGTGGAAGACACAATTTAATCAATTGTTTGTTGCTAAAAAGGGCCCCCAAGTTACGACGATGTCAATCGCCGTTGGCATATGCACATACGACATCCATAGATTTTTCAACAAGTATTATGGCTATGTATAGTTAATCAAGGCACTTAAATCGATTTTGACGTTGTCAAGGTACAAACCAAAACAAGTTTCTTTAATTATATAAAATTGATAACTGCAATATATCTCCTGTCACAATACAAGAATTAAAAGAGGAAATCAATCTCAACCTAAATACAAAGAAATCTCCAAGAAATGACTTAATTACTGGACAAATAGTAAAAGTTCTTCCTGAAAAACGTCTACGTAAACTACTCCAAATAATTAATGCAGTGTTTAGACTTAAACACGTTCCAAGTCAATGGAAAGTAGCAGAAGTAATTATGATACCAAAACCAAACAAACCACTTAATGATAAAAATTCGTATAGGCCGATTTCCTTGCTCCCAATAATTTCAAAATTATTCCAGAAACTACTCCTAAAGAGACTAAAACCAATAATAGCAGAAATAAATCTTGTTCCTCCACATCAATTTGGCCTCAGAGAAAACCATTCAACAATAGAACAAGTACACCGAATTACAAACATAATTGAAGACGTACTTGAAAAAAGAAAGTATGTTCAAGCGTCTTCTTGGATGTAGCACAGGTCTTTGACACAGTATGGCATAAAGGTTTGGAATATAAATTATAAAGAGACTTACCAAAGCAGTTTTATGAAATTCTACAATCTTACGTATCTAACCGACACTTTCGAGTTAAATTAGCTGGCGAATACTCAGAAATAAAGAAAATATCAGGGGTACCACAAGGTAGCTTTCTGGGACCAACTTTATATGTTATATACTCCTCGGACCTGCTATCTTAGCAGTTGCTAATTGCATAGACGAATCTACAAGCAAATTGCAAAGAGCTACTAATATTGTCAGTACCTGGACCAACAGATGGCGAATAAAACTTAATGAAACAAAATCTGTTCACGTAAACTTTACCAACAAGAAGGTCAACTGGATACCAGTAGAACTGAACTCCCAGCGAATTCCCTATGCAAATACGGCAAAATATCTAGGCATGACTCTAGACGCGAAACTAAAATGGAAAGAGCATGTGAAAAAGAAAAAAGATGAGTAAAACATCAAATACAGAAAGATGGATTGGCTCTTAGGAAGAAATTCTGAGCTTACTCTACATAATAAATTGCTATTATACCGGAAAATCCTAAAACCTGTGTGGACTTACGGTATTCAGCTCTGGGGCTGTACAAAGAAAACCAATGTCAATATCATCCAGTCATTCCACAGCAAAGTCCTTCGTGGAATAGTTAATGCACCGTGGTACATAAGAAATGACAACCTCCATAGAGATCTGAAGATGGATTTCGTCAGTGAAGAAATAAGCAAACACGCGAGAAAACACATACAACGTATTAATCTACACCAAAATGCTGAGATACGTCGTATGTTGGATGGTTCAAATCCAGTAAGACGGCTGCGAAGGAAGAAACCAAATGATCTACAAGATCCGATCAGGATCGACTAAAAATATAATAAAATTGTAAAGTCCCCTTTACAGCCAAAGGGCTACAACCCTCCAAACAAGAATATAAATTATGAAAGATAAATTACTAGATGATTTGTAAATCAGTTGTAATAAATAAATATATAAAAAAATGATTTTCTTTTGTCAAGAGATATAAAAACAATGTGAGGAAAATAATAAGTAAGTTAATCAGTACGCCAGCAGTTCGCCATACGATCCGAGACAAACAGAAATTAAAACGCCGTCTGGAAATATATAGAAGCAAAAAAGTAATAAATATTACAACTAATTAATTGCAGAAAAGTAAAATTATAATTAAAATGTAAAGGTGAAAAGTTAATTTATTTTTCCATTGGCTTTAACCAATCTAAATTACTCCAAACGACTCTACCTAACAGCCAGCCGTCCCAAGAAGGAAGGCACAACTCTTCTTTGTGCACATTAGTTGCGCTGAAGGGCGGTTTATAAAATCCCATTGCATGCTTAACCGGAAGGGGAGTTCTCATTGCGGTATATGCGGACTTTGATACTTCAGGTTTCCATCCCCAACATCGGTTAAATTGAGCTGAAAAAATATTTTTATTTATTCCTGCGATATTCGCCTCGGGGCTGTTTATTTTGCATTCAACATCATCGATAATCAGGATCATCTTTTTGGCGTTGGTAGGATACCACCTATTACATATAGCTACAAATGAAGACACCTAAAAGAAAACTTTAATCACGGAATATGTTGAATTCAGATTTATTTCAAAGGAGCAACATTCAAAACAACTTAGAATAACAGCTTGATCTTGTATTTTCCTCGGATGCTTTAATAGTGCTGTTACAGAATCTAATCTAGTCTTGTCAGATTTTGAGAAACTCAAGGATCTATTGGCTAACATTGATTTCAATGACATTCGGTAGGTTCACCCGGTAGGTGGTTGACACGAAGTGTTGCCAAAACAAAACGCCACAGAATTTTTATTTTTTTATAAATTTTATTGAATCAAAGTAAAAAATGTTCACAAATATTTAGATTTTCGAATTGCATTAGCAGTTTTCGATTTTGCCACCTTTAGCCGTGCCTATGGCCTTCAAACGGCCGACAAAGCTATTGCATGCAGCACCAAGCGCTTACTTGAGATGATCAACACTTTGGTAGTTTTTTGTCCCAACCTTGCTCTTCAAAATACTCCAAACCGAGAAATCTAGCGGATTTGCATTCTGTGAATTTGGTGGCCATTGTGCAGTGGAAATGAACCGCGGAACGTTGTTTCTCAGCCAATCTTGATTGACGTGCTTTATGACTCGGCACCGAGTCCTGTTGAAACGTTCAGGCTCTGCAGCCGAAATGTTTTTGTGCCCAAGGCTTCAACGCTCCCTCCAACACATGATCCCGATAAATTTGAGCATTTATCTTGATGCCACGGTCCAAAAAAACGAGCGATGAACGACTTTTGGCCGCTACGGCGACCCAAACCATCACCATCGACGGCGCTTGGTTTCGAGTGGCAATCCGTTGGTCCAAATTTTCAGTATAACGGCCGGGCAAGTAAATCCGGTCATTTTGCTTGTTCACATATTGTTCAATAACGAACAGTGACTCATCGGAGAAAACCAAATTCGGCAAATCGCCACTTTCTTGCAAGCGTAACAACTCCTTTGCTCTTTCCACTCTAACTCTTTTTGAACATCGGTGAGACCATGCGTTTTATGGAATTTCAAGGCATTTAGTCCAAGATGATTTTACGGCTCCGAGGATTCCGAGCCAATTTTTTCCTTCATCTTCCGAATGATATCCGGCGATGTTGCAGTGCGTTTCGGTCCACCACCATGGCGTTTTGCAATGCTCCAGTATCGTTATAACGATTTATGGTGCGATACACAAACATTTTATTCACATGCAGATGTTTTAACTTCTTAACAATCTGCGGCTGTGGTTTTCCACTTAAATATAGAGCAATCACACTATTACGCTTAAATTCCATTGCTGATAACTTTTTTCTGAATATTTCCCACTAAAATGCTTTTGTACGCTTGTAAACAATGGAATGAACTGTCATTAGTGCAAATATGAGCGCTCTGTCATCACTGGTTTGACAGCAATGACAGTCTGAAGTTGGTAACACTTTGTGTCAGTCACCCGGTATATGTAAAATAAATATAGGATTATCACCCAGAATAATAAAAACATATCGTTTACGCAAGATTGGTCAGAGTATTTGTCCGAATGTTAAATGGAAATCGCATAAATTACACTTCCAAAATTAGACCTCAGTCTTAGATTACTTTATAATAAAGAAAGCCAAAATTCAAATACAGGGTGGCGCACGAATCGTGCTACAAAAACAAAACGTAATAACTATTTTTCTGTGTGACTAATCTGTTTTTTATTTTTTTTATTTTGCAGATTATTATTTAAATTTACTAAAATGGATGCTTGGAATACCGAAACGAGGATTTGGATAGTGCAGCGCTACCATGCTTTGCAGTCCATCATTTCCGTCCAGAGGGAATTTAGGCGGGAGTTTGGCGGCACTCCCCCGAGTAGATGGACCATTATGAGGTTGGTACGCATGTTTGCTGAATCTGGAAGCATCGCACGTAGACCGTACAATCGAGATCCCTATGTTCGGGTCGAAGCCACAATCGCAGCTGTAGCATCATCAATTCAGGCAAATCCAAGTGTTTCGACTCGAGAGTTATCGGCGCAAATTGGAGTTAGCAGACGGTCATTACAACGGATAATTCATGATGACTTAAACTTGTTTCCGTACAAAATCCAAATTACAAGCAAATTAAAACCTCTGGATTTGCCTATTCGCCTGGAATTTTGCCGGAAAATTATTGAAATGGCCGAAGAAGACAACAACTTCATAAATTGCTTGTTTATGTCTGATGAGGCCCATTTTGATCTAAACGGCAATGTAAACAAGCAAAATTGTCGTATATGGAGTGAAACTAATCCAGAAATACTCCATGAGACGGAACTGCACCCAGAACGAGTGACAGTGTGGTGCGCAGTTTCATCAAGATGCATTGTCGGGCCATACTTCTTTGAAGTAAACGGTGAAACAGTAACTGTAAATGGGGACCGTTATTTAAACATGTTGAAAGATTTTTTTTACCCAGAACTGCGGCGAAGACGTATCCCTTTTAACAGCATTTGGTTCCAGCAAGATGGAGCAACTGCACATATAGCCAGACCGGTTATGGAGGAGCTCCAACGAAAATTTCCAAATAAATTAATATCCAGAAACTCCACTTTCCGCTGGCCCCCAAGGTCACCTGACCTCACTGCACCAGATTTTTTTTTATGGGGTTATGTCAGACAAGAGGTGTTTAAAACGAAACCAAGGAATTTGACTGAATTGAAGCAGTCCATTACAACAATAATTGAGGCGATCCCGACTTCAACCCTTCAGTGCGCAATGAATAATTTTCTGATCAGGTGTCGCACATGCGTGAATGAGCATGGAGGTCATTTACGGTCTATCATTTTCAAAACTAATTAGTTAAATAAAAATAAAATTGAATTATCTATACAATAAAAAAAAATAAAGCCGATTAGTCACACAGAAAAAAAGTTATTACGTTTTGTTTTTGTAGCACGATTCGTGCGCCACCCTGTAGTACGATATTTGAGATCCTTACCATGGTCTTATAGGAAGATTGACGTACGCACAGGGTTCCAAGATCAAGGGTTCGGTACAGAACCTGTAAAAGTCACTCACTGTTCATTCACCTAGGTTTCTGTCAATTTCCTAAGCGCAAGTTTAAACACCGTGTCAATTGCCTTGTCCTGTTGCAGATGTCCTTTCGAGTATCCAGAGACGAAGGGTGCTCATGCTAAACTGATCGACCTCACTTCATTAAAATATCACATTCTGTACACAATCTATAATTTTATTAAACATAACTTTTTGCCAGCCACCATAAATTCATATCTTCCCTAAGTACGGATTTTACGACGGTAAAGGATTTATACAAAATCCGGTCGCTGAAGTAAATCTTTTCAAATATCGTTCCTGCATTGAGTATAAATCTGTAATAGCATTAATTGTTTGCTCTTTTTAAAATGTTCCACATTTGGCTCGCTACTCACCCTACTGTCTAGAATAGTGCGCGAAAGCTTTGCTTTTTCAATAAAAGTTAGTTTAGTGTATTTTAAAGTGGGAGGTACAATCTACTCTAGTATACTCTAGTATATAGCGAGTAAGTCTATCGATAAGTAAAGAGATCTGTAAAGCGCTTAAAGATTTCAGAAAGTTAGTTTCAGTGAAAAAGTCTAAGGGTAACCCACTTGAAATTATTCATAAATTGTTCGCCCTGTTTAAACAAGTAATTTGATTTGTATCTAATCACCCTACGGGGAAAAGCCTCGCAATAACCCCGCCCCCCCTTCACTTCACTTCGATCACTTTGTTCATTCTCAGGTTCTTTGCAGAAATAATGATATAATAGCTTGACTAGGATTTTTAGCTCAAAATAGTTTATGATAGGTTAGAAAGTCTGCAGACTACATAAATGATTTTGCTTGTGACCTTAATTTTACTTGGACAAACTTCTCCTCCTATATTTACTAAATGTCATTCAGGGCATCTGGGTGAATGTCGCGATTACGGGTCATATATCTTGATACCCCAGGCTTTTCTTCAACCAAGCCTTTTTATATTGGTGCCTTATTGGCATTGCCATTTTTACGCCGATGACAGCTAAATTTTATTGTCACCGAACTTTAGGCAGTATATGTCATTATTGTTACAAAGCGGAACTAGACGACTACTAAAATTTATTTTCCAACGAATCGAATAATCTCAGGTTACCATTTTATTCTCAGGCCACGTATTATGTTATTGTTTCTCAATCTGAGAAAAAGAGATGTCGATGCAGTTTAATCCAGGATGATTTTAATTAATCGAGGCAAGGGCCATCATCCATTTCTTTTTTCAGAACTAAACTCCTATTTTCATCAAACTAATACTTTTTATCTCAAATCTTTTTATCTCTTATATTGGGTTGATATAATTCAAATTTGATCATTTTACTAATGCCTACGTGATTCTATCCATATTGTTTATTATCACCAGGCAAACTCTGTTTAGATCCATTTAATTTAGCCAATTTCCAGAATCACCTTCATAACTCATCTTAAAGCCCTATTGTAAAATTTGAGTATACTTTAAATTAATATCCTGAAATCAGGTATCTGCATCCGTAATTTTAGTTTACGGATTTTGATTTCCGTGATTTTGATGCTCGGGTTATTGATTATGGGATATTTGATTTTCGGGATATTGAATTTCGGAGTGTTTAATTCGCGGAACTTTGATAATCTGGAACTTTTAAATACGGGATTTCGTACCCTGTGGTTGATAAGAAGTAGAGAAAAAGCAGCCCATCACAATTTAGAATTTCCTTTGACCCTGGTCGAAAACTAGTACACGAATTTTGTTTGAAAACAACGACTTGAGAGTTCCAAACTCTGAATGAATAAAATTGTATAAATTCAATCTTCGGTCAACATGTTTTTAGTCCGACGAAGCTATCTAAAAGTGATGATAATGTGAACAGGCATAATTTACATTATTGGAACGACGTGAATCCTCATTGGATACGTACTGTCAATAATTAATCGGCTGGAATTTTTGGTTCTCGCCTAATCGGACCACTTTTCTTTGATGGAACCCTTTCGACCGAAAAATTATAGAAATTTTTAATGAAAAAGTTATACAATTTATCGGGAGGCATTCTGTTCCCCGAAATACAACGAATGTAGCTTCGAATCCGAGAACAAGATTCTCGGGGACAATTTGATTTAATATTTCCGAATAAATGGACCGGAAGTACTGGCCCGATTTCTTTTCTCAAACGATCACCAGATTTATATTGTGTATGTACTTTTAACTATGAAGAAAACTGAAAGGTTTAGCAAATAGGTCTGCCACAGCAGTGGTCTAATTTATTTCCGAAATAATATTTCAGAAGGCGATTAGAAAAGTGTTTAGAATTAAATGTCGGACATTTTGTACATTAATGAAATAAATATTTATTTATGAAACCACTTTTATCTCCTCTATTTTAACTTAATTTAAGCATTAAATTGAATATATTTAGTTTTATTTGGTGTTTCAATGGAGCTTCGAGAAAATTGTTTTGTTGTAATGCAAATCAATTTTTGCTCATATCTCGGCAACTATAAACTTTAGGACACAAATATCTATTTATTTTTTACTGTAAAGTGCACTCAATGATATAGGTTCAAATGAATGAATTTCAAGGTCATTGAAGATCACCACTAACAACCCCATCGGCACTGAACAAGTTTTGTCATAAAAGAGTCTCCAATCTAGTACCGTTTCCGAGATAAAAGTCTTGCATTTATTTTAAACTCACCCGCCATAACAGTGTGTGTAACGTAACGTATATGCCCGAGTAGATGTCTATGATGAGCAACTAAAATGTGTTGTTCATACCAGTTTTGGTTTTCTGGAAATCTTCCATACAAATCTAAATAACAAATCAGCATGAATTGGTTCCGTCAGAGTTGCCAAAATCAATACACTTAAACATATTTCGATGGATTCCTATTTCAATGGTTTGAATTGTATCTTTTAAAGTTGTGTACTTTGTACAACATTGCTTTTGCGATGAAATTTATTTCGGATTATAAAGTTGAGTTCATTCTCCGTTTTGCTTTTAGTTAAAATCGTAGTATTTTGTTCACGTTTTGAACCTGCGGCAAGCCCTAATTGAGGAGGGGCATTCTTTTAGTTCAAATTGCGAGTTACCTGCTGCTCAACATCAGAAATAGGTATGATATTTGTGTTACAAACAACAAGCAAGAAATGAAACATAATTTACATATTTATTAACAAGAAATTCTCTGTTACAATATTAATGAAATATTGCTCAGGGTTTCGGCACAAATATAAAGTAGAGGTGAAATGATTATGAAAACTTAACCCACAAAGCGCAAGTGATTATGGATATGGTGATGTAACAAATAATATCATCGGGTGTTGTTGTCTTTAATTTGCAAAAGTAGGTTTTAGAGTGCCCCAGTTTAGAGCATGTGTAGATATAATCATTGTTCAGCTCGTCCACTTAGACAGATATTTACTAGGTGCTCTAACCTTCACAAATTTATATTCCATGATCGTGAGCAGCTCACAAATGTATTAAATTACGTCTCTTAAGCTAGACTTATTAAACGATATATTAAAAAAATTTGGGTTCCACCCCTTCCAACTAAAACAACGTGATCTGTTAATGATGTATAAACAAGTGGAAAATTAAACTTTATTTTGATGCTAACTAAATGCTCCATTAAAATTTTTTAGCAAAGAACAAAAGCGTATAAAAAAATTTTAATCTCATCTCTGCAAAATTTTGGTATCCACTCATTCTGTCCACACTTTGGGTCACAACTTAAATCGAAAGTCGGACCAACACCGAAATTAGAACGCTAAACAAGATCTTTTGACATGCAAATAATTTTAGGTTCAATAAAATAAATTGACCTTACGATTGATCGGTGAAAAAAGAGTGGGGCCTAAAAGATTTTAATGAATCATTTGAAATGGCGATAATGGGCCTGAAGTTATTTGTATGCAAATAAATTTGCGTTCTAATTTCGATTTGGGATCTGCTAGCTTTAAATTAAATAACCAAAAACATAGTCAAGAACAAGTGGAGCCTTTGTAATAGAGCATTTGATTGGACAATAATGAGTCAAAAATTATTTGTATGTCAATAGATCTTGTTCGGTGTTTGAATTTGGTTTTGATCCGATTTTTGATTTGGGTTCTGCTAGCTTTGAAATGGCAAAGTCTAATGCTTTTTCTAGAACGAACGGATCAAAATAATTGTTAATGAGGCGTTTAATTAACTGTTAAACAGTTCAACTTTCAACTATTTAACCGTTTTTAAATATTTTCTTGATATAGGTTTAAACTTTTTCTAAAGCTAGCAGAACTCATCATTTTAGTTGGAACAGATGGGTTACAAATTAGTTTAATAGGACATTTAATTAGCATATAATTATCTACAACATTTTGTAAAATTCTGCTAGCTTTACATATTAAATTATATAAGCAGAAATTAATTCAATAGTAAGTTAACCCTTATATTCTAACAGAAATCGTATACAATCGTATGTATTCGGAAATTGCTCGGAAAAAAATCAAAATCAAAATAATTAGGTTACCTGTTGAAGTAAAGCAAAGAATCTTAGTGAAAATGTACTGTTGAATTAAACAAATAAATAAAATAAGGTTTCTTACTCGTCTGAAGTTAGTTTGTTAATTAACTGTAATGGTGAAAATAACTTAGGAAGGATCAATAATATTAAGAGCACGATTCCTTGTCAGACCATGAATTCTCTAAGGTCGCTTTCGTTCTGAATTGATAAATTCTCTTTTCAATCATAAAAAATTACCTAGCGATTTTCTATGGTGGGAACTGAAAATTTTGTATTTGTCCCAAAAGAAATTATTTTGCACGGTTTAACGTAAACACGCGATCAGTTGCTGGAACTTGTTGTGAATCTAATGCTCATTTACTCATTATTGACGTCATGCCGAAAGAGTTCGTTTTATTATCTGCTCCTTCCGCAGGTGTTCAGTAGTCAATATCGAATACTTGGTTTCCTGTTGATTAGTGTCATCTTCCCTTTAGCGGTTGTTATACTGCCTAACGCCTTACTCTTGTGTATCTTATCGTTTTTGTAAGTTATAGCTTCTAATGATCAACGATCAATGAATGTGTTTACTGCATAGTGTTGTTTTATTCTATTCGATTCTGTAAAGTTAATTGTAGATAAAATGCTACGGATACGGATGCTACTCGTTCCATATTTCTTTTTCTTCTGTGATGTTCCAATGCACCTTCCCAAATGTGGTCCAACCAAAGCAATGTTTTGTCTTTCATAATCTTCAAATAATTGTTAAATCAATTTTATTGGGTTGTCGAAAGATGCCAATGCATTCCTCAAATCAATTCTACTTGTCCAGTGAATAATTTTGTGTGGCTTGACTTTCACTGATCATGACAAAGCTTTAATTAAAGGTGAAACGTGATGTCTGCAGCCACCCCGACATACTCAGCTGATTATGCAAAATAATAAATTTGCTATTATTTTATCGATCGATAAAGAAAGTAGATAATGTCTAATTAATAGATTAAGAAACCTATTAAAATCTTACCTAATCGCATGTAAGCTCATCGTCATCGAAAATTATTCAATCTTTTCCTCAATCGGTCCATATTAACAATAAAAAAATATATCACGTTAAAAAATACTTTATTAACAATCACAAAACAATAAATAATAATCTCATCGAGAAAACTTCAACTTCTTTCAACGCTAGCGCAAAAGAAACCGAACTTCCGATTTACAATAATTTAATTTATTTATTCATTAAATTTATTCAATCTTAAATATAAAACATTTCATTTTTAACAAATTTAAATATAAATGCACACAGGGGTGGTGGTGATACTAAACTTGGGGAGTTAAAAGTATTTGGTGGAAAGCACGGACATCAAAGTAATATTTGCAATGCATTCAACTTTGTTTTTAAAAGCTTTTAGGATTGGGGTCACGTATATGTTTTCTCACCGCGTTCGTTTAGATAATACTCTACCACACCGTTTCCATTGGTTACGTACACATTATTATCGTTAATCGGGGGTTGGGTTTGGTACCGTGTCCCGGTGCTATACGAATAATAATTTGTTGGTCTCGATGTCGTCTGTGTTAATACTGATGATGATGAACTGGACGATGGATATGAAAATTGATGGTAATATTGGAAATTATTTTGATTTTTGTTTATTGGTGTAGGTGTCGAGGTTGGTGGCTGGCGATTTATTATTTTGCCAACACGCGTTGAATGAAACGCCTCATTATCAAATCGAAGATTTCCGGTTCCCGTTCGATCGGGAAAAATCATTTTTGTTCTATCGTAATAGTCTAGTGGTTTTGGAATAAACTGTAAATGATCTTCCCCGAATTTTAAACCTTTCGTACCTCTGTGATCGTCGGCGATCGCATTACTATCCTCAGATGGAAATCTGAGTATATTTTGGTATGAAACCGCATTTCCACCGTGTAAAGTTGTCGTAACGGGTAATTTATATGATAAATTATCGGGGAAAAACTGTTTCGGTACACGATTAGTTTCTACAAACTGAAATACGAATTGTTGTTCTTTCGGGAAAAATTCACGTTGTTGTTCAATTTCTTTGGAGGTTTCAAAAATGACTGGTATTTGGGGTTCATTTATATTTAAAATTCGTCGCTGTGCCTCTAATTTTAGATCGGGAGAAATTTCTATTGAATTCTCGTTTGAGTTCAACAACTTTTGTAATAACTTTGATTCGGGATTTGGTGATTTAATTTTTTTCGATTCGAAACTTTCATACGGATTGATTAATTCCAAATCTAGGTTTCGTTTTCGACTAATTCCTCGTTTTAATTTCTTGTCGCTGTTTGCGTCATCATCATATTTTTGGGCGTCGATACTACGCTTTGATATTTTTCGTCCAACAAACCGGTTTCCGACTAGCCCGGTCAGTAAATTGCTTACAAAATCACCGACACCATTCCCTGACGATTGCGGATTTTTTATAACGTCGTCATTATTTTTGTTTTGGTACCCAGCCAGCGATGCTAGTGATGATAAAAGACCGGCATTAGCTCCCAAATTACTTAAATTTATTCCGCCATTTTGGTTAAAAGCGCTCGCCAAATTTTGAAGTGTCGCTAAATTTGTAAACGTTGATTGTATGTCTTGCGGGTTATAATTTTGATTTTGATTATTCTGATTCTGATAGTTTGGTTTATTTTGATTTTGATAGTTGTGGTAAATTGAACCAGTGTCATCGCCGAATGCAGCGCCACCATTAAAAAATCGAAAAAATCCACCACGATGATTGTTCAGGTAAAATAATAGATCATCCTCGTTCCGGGGACATTTTGGATAGGCGCTATCACAACTGTGTTCACCACCGCTAATTCCGAGCAGAGCTGCCCGACCAAAATTTAAAAATGGTGAATTTGATGGGAGTGCAGCTATTAACCTGTAATTTAAAAAATCGATCAAAATTAGTACGTTTTGTAATATAAATTTTTTTAAATACTTACGTCGTTAGCGCCGGTCCGCTCAAAAAACTCGGTAAATTATTCGGCCGCCTCGGATTCCCGACCATTTGGCATAATAGTTTCGGGACACACTGGTAATCATCATTGCTCGAAATGTCTTCTATTGCTTTTGTTAATTGATTGCCAACATTACCACCAAACGGGCCACCATTAAATTGGTTAGGATTTTGTGGTCCAGCTCCAGCAAATGATCCACCACTGAATTGATTTAGAAAATCTCCATTTTGCGTAAATGGCGGCGGATTAGGCCCCTCATAGTAATTATCGTACTGGCCAGCATAATTTTCATTATTTTGAAATGGCGGGTCATTATAATTTTGCTGCGGATACGGTTGCTGTGGCGACGTGTATTGCTCATATTTTCCCGGATTTGGATTGTAATAGTTATTATAGACGGATGGTATTAGTCGATATTTTTTAAAGTACGGATTATTCGCTAGATTTGGCAAGCCCTTGGGCCGATAATTATTAGGTCGAGACGGCCCCGGAAGCGGTATCACTTCATTATGAGTTGGATAATAACTTTCTTGTCGTTGTGGTATTACCTCGTTTTGGTTCAATAAATAATTTTCTTTTCGTTGTTCATTCGAAAATCGAAAATTTTCTTGGTTCGAATTTTCCCCATATTGCGGCTGGCGGTTGTAGTTGTAATCTATAATTGGTACACCTTCTGTATACTGTGGTGAATATTGCTGACGTTGTTGTTGTTGTATTTCATATGTATTATATTTATTGCTGTTGCCTTCATTATCCTCATCATCTCGTGGAAAAAAACTAGTCGACTGTGGATAAGATGGTAACTGCCGACTAGAAATAAAAGAATTAATAAATCAAACAAGATTTTCTAATATATCTTATAAGTATTTTATGTAAAATTAATTTTAAGGTAACGATGTAGAAACAGAAGCTAAAAAATTGGATGCTCATGTGATGCAAAATTTTATACTCGTGTGATATATGTGCCCGTAATTACTTTACCTTAAAAGTATTTAATGCATATTGGGCGATCGGAAACATTATTACTTATTAGAGTTAGGCAATAGGATATATCTATTAAAATATAAATCGGATTAATTCGAATATAATTGTGTTGTCCTTGTTAAAGAAATATGTAATTAGTTTACGTTTGTTTTAAGGTAGGTACATATCGGTAATGTTCAAAATTACCATCATGATTGTCGTGCAAAGCACGATCCAATTAAATATAGTTTTTGTATTGAAAATCTTGACCCAATATATTTTTTAAGATTTGATTGATTCGTTATTGTAAACAGTAATCGTTGCTGTAATAATGGTTAAATTTAATTGGCTATTCTTATAAATAGTTTGGTCGGGTTAAATAAATACCTGTTAAGTGATATTCACACAAAACTGATTTGATATGAAACCGGATTAATGGATTTCTGTACAGTTTCTTTAACATGGTGTATGAACCAATTTTGCTATCTTCAGCAATAATTTATTGGATTAATGCATACCAATTTGTATTAGATTTCCAAATCAGCGTCATTAAGTATAATGGATTAACTTTCTGATTTAAAGGCTGTGCGTAAGAGATTTAAATTATGTATTATTTAATATCTGTATGATTTTGGACCAAATAGTTAGTGTTATTATCAGATGTTACGAAACCACTTCAGTTATAAGAAGGCAAGTGGAATAGGTAATAAATAATTTTGACATAATTTCTACAGTATGGTTTATGATTTGTACTCATTAAATTAACACGACTTGATGCTATACAGGGTGAGTTTTTGATAAATAGACGGGCTTTTATTTCCGAAACGGCGCTTGATAGAAGAAAGTTTCATTGTCGAGTGTATGTTTAGTGAAGATCTTAAATGACCTTAGAACTCATTAGTTTGGAGATATTGATGAAAGTTAGTTTTTTTTAAATTATAACCTAGTCTTTTGAGTGCACTTTTTGGTTAAGCTGTTCAAAATAAATACTTTTTTTTCGAGCAAAATATTTAAAAAAATGTATGATTTCAGAGACATATGAGCAAACATTGATCTGGATTCCAGCAAAACAATTTGATCTAAAACACTACACCATCTCAAAGAAAATCAAATCTTCTTTGATTTGTAAATCAAAATCAAACAAAAAATATGTTTTCCAATTTACTTTTATACAGCTATTATGTTTCTCACCTCACCGAGTGACTAAATAAAAATCTAGTATGCTATTTGCATAGTAATTTTAGGTGAGGTGAGCATCGTAATAAGGGCCTTAATTGATGTTACAACGAAAGAGAAAGAAGTGCAATCGGAAAAAATGTTTTTAATTGTCAAAAATACGTAAACGTATCTACAGACTCTAGCAATTTTCGAATAACAAATGATATTTACCCAAAAATATCGACAATAACTCCAAGAGGAAAATTATTTTAGGCAGCATAAATGTTGGAGGCTGCTCTCAACCTATGAAACCTGATATTTTGGTTCGATTGTGGTATCCAAACGACATTGGTATTATGACTTTACAAGTATAGGAATAAAATACCCGTTAAAAAATTTCAGAAATTATAAACCAGTACACGTAAATATATCAAAGAACATTCTTAGATATTTCTAAAGAGCCTCAAAATAAATACAAATTTTATCACAATTTACCTAATTATTCCAAAAAAGTGGTCGAATAAATTGATTGAAATGGGTTCGTCATTTGTTTGGGAATGTCAATTTAACCCTTAGAGGACCACAAAAAAATGTAACGTAAAAGACCGGAAGGGTCCACCGGACCCCTATATTAAAAATGAATAGAAGAAAATATAACTATATGCTTTTATTATTTTTCATTGAAATATTAGTTTACATTTACATTTTTACTACATTCAATACAAACTATAGTTTTTTTGAGGGTTCTGTACATATAGATAAATGACAAATGTCGCAAATTTTCTGGAAATTCTATTTACATCTTTTTTCGTGAATGCTCTAATTCGGAGCTTGTTTCACTGGGTCCAGCTTCGACTTTGTAACGGAATTAAACCTAATTCCGTTATCAACCCATCCCAACAAAATCTATTTCCTCATCGGCATGACCTCGAAGATAATATCTTCAACTACATTCCATTCAAGCAAACGTCATGCCAGCCTTCTATATTTCTTCTTTGCCTTTATTTATAGTGGTATCATACGATTCATTCACTTTAGAATTTTTCATATGTGCCACAGTTAAGTAAACGCAGATATGTACATCAACGTAATTTGATTACGTTGCCTATGTACATAATAAATGTACTTGATCTATTTATTAGGTGAATGACAATGACCGATGCAAATATTGAAAAGCATTGTGGTTGTTGTTGTTCGAACTTCCTCAACGGATGAATTGAAGGAAAAAATATTTGCGCGTGGATCGATTCAGCAAAATCGATGTCACGTTGCTGTACAATTTTCATAGGAATTTTTGTGATGAGATCGCATAAAATTTCCTATGAAACTCAAAATAGGGAATTTTTTTTCTGGCTTTGTGGGGACAGTTAGTTTTTAGACAGACCAACGTGTGGTCGAGTAATTTTTTTTTAGTTTTTTTTGTGTGATTGAGTAAAATTGGTTTTGGTGATGTGTTAATCAGTTTAGAAATAATAAAATAAAGTTCTTAAATTAATAAACTGTGTTTGTGTATTTTTTTGATTGTGGATTTTGTTTTTGTGTACGGATTTACCGGTGCTATTGTTATTTTGGTGCTCAATTTGAGTTTTTTTTGGTGTGGTGCAGGAACATCTATCAAGTAAGTTCGAAGTGTGGAGGCGTTACTAACCTAATAAATAACGATAGTGGGTTGACGTCGGCTGCCGGCGGAAAGAAAATTGTTGACGCTAAGCGGCTCTTTTTCTTTCTGCTGCCATCGATAGCATACCACTATAAACCCTTACTAACACCACCTTTTAGGGCCTATGGGCCAGATAGTTTTATTAAGGTTAGATAGAGTAGGGTAAAATGTTTAGATAAACATTTTACCAATACAACCACGGTTGATGCTGCCCGCGTAATGAGCAGGTCATGTTAACCACTACTTCGGGGTCCGATACCTCACTTTTCCTTTTTTTTTTGTATGTTTGTTTTTTTTGATGCGGTTATCTAGGCCGTTACCGGTGCATCCCCATCCCCACGACCGATTAACCTCTCCCAACTGAGCTACGGGTTAATGCCGCTGGGGATGAATGCAGGTAGCGGCAAATTTCTGTGAAACCGGGTTGACTTTAGCAGTAGCTAAAGTTTAACCCGTTTCAACTTCACCGTGAAGAGTTTGAACAATTTCTTTCTTCTTCAGAATCAGTTTCTACTATATCTTCTGCGCTATCTGATGCATAATTAAATGTTACATTTGTATTACTATCGGATTCAGCCGAAGATCTGCCCATTTCCTGTTCATATTTCATGGTCTTGAATTTTTTTAATTTTACTTTTGTTTGGGTTAGTGCTTCATCGAGAAACATTCAGTTGGAAAATGAGTCGCAATTAAAACCGGTTTTATAGACAAACAGGGAAAGAGACGAAAAAGTAATAACTTCAAAAGAAATATAGTGTGGAACGGCCATAAGCTGAGATGGCAACAGATACTGCAATTTCAACAATCTCACTTTAGCATCATCAGATATTGTAACAAACTGCATGAGTACGATCATCACATTTTACTGAAACTATGCAATTTTTCTCGGAAAACAAACAATATGACTTCGAAATCGGAGAATTAATTTTTTCATTTCCTTTTCATTTTTATATGTTTTATTCACTCGCCTTTCTAATTAGCATATATCGGTCCGATGGACCCTGAGCGGTCCTTTACTTTATGATAAATAAAAAATAAAAATTTCGAAGTTAAAAAAAACTAGAGCCTAGCATTTGATTATTGATTCTTATTCTACCAATATTTGTGCATTGTAAAACTAAAACAAATGTAATAAAACTTTTAAATCGAAGTAAATGTTAAACAGGGTCCAATGGACCATTCTTGTCATTTAATCGTTAAAAGCCAATTTGAGAAATTGCTAAAGTAAAAAAAAAAAATTGAATAACATGGAATTTTAAAATTTCAAAAATTATTTTCAGGCTCATTACAATTGAGCTATATTCGCCACATAAAATGAAAATATTTAAAGCTGTCGCAAAATTTGGACGTTATTCCGTGAACATCTCTGGTAATGACAGTACAAATGAAAATATGAATAATATGCCAATCACTATAACTATAGAATATTGTGTAATCCATTCGAAAATGAGGGTGAGAACTCGTGAACATTTCCAGGATCGGCGGTATAAATTTAAATTAAATTTTTTATTAACCATAGGGTTAATCAAGATCAAGTAACGTTCACTACAATTTTAGAGTGTATTGGTATAGTTTTAGAAAGTCATATGTCAGAATTCGTGTACATCTTGATTAATGTTGACAAAATATTGAAAAAAAACGAAAATCAAAAAACCCTTTAATTATTAAGACATTGTAGGGAGCCTCAGAAATTTATCCCATTCGTCACATACACATCATCTGAAGTAAATGCTTGTTAAATACGAGAACATCAAAAAACATAGAAATTTCTGGAAAATGATAAATTCTGTAAAAATCGCAACACCCGTCAAATTAATGCACATCTTCTTCACTTACATCTCAATTTACCTAACCATTCTTTAGTAGTGGTCGGATTACGAGTACCAACAAACAACATCTATAGCTGTCTAAATATTGGGAATACAAATTATTTCGGTTCGTCAGAAAGTGGCTCTGACTATAATAAATTTTTTATAGTGACAGATGATTTCCGTTGTTTCAGACAGATTAAACATTTGCCATTAACGTTCAGTTTGTATTGCTTTGAGTTTCATACAAAGCGTGTTTTTCCTGTGTTGAATATGTCGGATTTTTTGATAACTAACCAGCATTTGAAGCACATCGAATGCTTGTGGAAGTTTACGGTGAATATTCCAACCGATAAGTCATGTAGAGAATGGTTTCGATGCTTCAAACATGAACAGCCAAAAAAATTCGTAGACGATGAATTGGAGGCCATTGCTAGTTGAAGATCCGATTCAAACGCAAGAGAAGCTTGCCGGTACATTGGGGGTGACCCAACAAACAGTTTACGTATGATTGAAATCTATGGGCATGATTCAAAATCAAGACAATTGGGTGCCTTATGAATTGAAACCAAGAGACGTGGAAAGGCGATTTCTTTCTTGCGAGCAGCTGCTACAAAGGCATACAAGAAAGAGTTTTTTTACATCGTGTAGTAGCTGATGACGAGAAGTGAATCTTCTACGATAACCCCAAGAGGAAAAATATCACGCTTCTCCCGTCCAATCATTGCCATCGACCTCAACATCAACACCAAAGGCGAACATTCTTGGTTCGAAGATTATACTATGTATCTGGTGGGACGAAAGAGGCGTTGTGTACTACGAGTTGGTACAACCTGGCGATTCCATTACGGGCGAGCGGTACATACTACAATTAATTCGTTTGAGTAATACACGGTATTACGAGAAAAACGGCCGGAATATGAGGAAAGGCATGATAAAGTTAGTCTTCTGCATGAAAACGCTCGGAATCACGTTGCAAAAGTTGTAAAAAATATTTGGAAACGCTCAAGTCGGATATTTTACCGCAACCGCCGTATTCTCCGGACATTGCTCCTTCTGGTTGTTCAATTCTTTCGAAGAAATTTGAAATTGGCTTCAAACTTCGCCTCAAAAGACGAAACGTTTTTCCGAGATGGGATTCGAGAATTGCCTGAGCGGTGAGAACAAGTCGTAAGCAGCGATTAGACAATATTTTAATTAATCTGTTCATTCATTTTATTTTAAAATAAATTTTAAACTAAAAAAACGGACCGAATTAATTTGTACTCCCATACTCCCAATAGAAAAGGAGTTCGTCGAAAGTCTTGTAGAAAGAAATCATTGTTTTTTAAAATCACAGAATATTAAAATTCTAAACATCATTTCCAGACTGACTATAATCGACTAATATTCGCACAGTAGGTAGGAAAATATTATAAGGTGCCGACAAATTTAGGCGAGGTTCAGAATCCAGTAGGTTTAGGTTTCAGTGGTTGCTTACTGCACACTTAGGCCAATTTTAGGCCCATTGTGATACCACTCATTCACTCCACATCATTAACCCACCTACTTCACCTACTCACACAACTACAGTATACCACCTGCACATTGCAAGCTCCATGTCAACCTGTACATTGACATTGAAGGTGGGTCGGCGCGTGACATGGAATTCTGCACTCCATCAGAGGGCCTTAGCTGTATTTATTAGCATCACCGATCGTAATCGATGATGAAAATTCGATTTGCATCTAGCCTCTGATGGGATTCGAACCCAGCACCTCCCTGTCCAAGTGCCGAAGCTTTAACCACTGCACCACTTGTCCGGTCCTTCGGAATCCAGTAACTTTCAGCACAATTTTAGTGTAGTGGTCGAGGTATTGGAAATAATAGGCCACAACCCGTGAACATCTCCATCGTTGATGGTATAAAAATTTGAAAATAATCAAATTTCGTTTAATGTTTCAAATTGTCAAATACATAGCAAAGATCATTAGGAATTAAATCCAGTAAATACACGTTTTGAAAATATTTTGAGCTATTTAAAAATATACATGTAGTGGCGTCGACATCTTTATTTTCGGCGGGGAAATATTTTTACATAGACCAAAAATTATGAAACCTCTAACGGGTGAGTGCGTACAAACTTAATAAAAAAG
The DNA here is from genome assembly GCA_963691935.1 of Nephrotoma guestfalica. NCBI lineage: Eukaryota > Metazoa > Arthropoda > Insecta > Diptera > Tipulidae > Nephrotoma > Nephrotoma guestfalica. The sequence continues at coordinate 127,596,578 of OY829914.1, read as the reverse complement.
ATACCGTGTTGGTAAAATCTATTTGTAAACACCGACCGAGACCAGCGATAGCGATTATATTTAGCTCGTTCGCTATAAAACATGAAATATTCAACAAAATTGTAAAATTTCTAACATTTGTAAAGCATATTAAAATCCATCATAAAATTATATTACATTCGCTTTACACCTAGTGGATTGGATGATCTATTTGAAAATGTTGTTGCGACTCCAGAAATTACTGGAAAAATGTTTCAACTCCACGTAAAATAACTTAGCCAGAAGCCTTTTGAGCCCGAAAGGGCCTTTGAATTTACTGTTTTCCGTAACAAAAATCGTTTCGAAAGAAATTACAACAAAAAATTAAACAAAATTTAACCATTCGAATACCACGGGGATTATTGGTAGAAATTAGTTATTTTATTATTTTACCACTTGCAAATTTTACCAAAAATGGGTTAATTTGAATATAGTTGCGCCGATCTCAAATATGTCTACACCAAATGGGTGGTGGTTTTAGACGTCTGCATCACTTTCTCGTAAATTAAATATTTTTCTAAATCTTTGCAAAAAACGAAAAATGTCCTATGTAGGTTGCCACTTCCGGTGGATCAATTTCGGTCAAGAAATCACTTGGATCTCTGGGGTGTACGGAAGGCAAGCTTTTATGAAAATCCGTCTTTGAAATTGTTAATAAGATTGTCAATAAAACTACCACCAACTTAGCTTATCAAAATTCTATAAACTAGAAGACGTTTGGTAACTTTATTAGATCGGCAATGTCCAGTAGTGAACGCTGTTCCATTTAAATTGGTAAAAAACCGATAATTAAAATAAAAAGCGACTCAGGAGCATGGAACCACTACTCATCTGGCGTAGATATCTCTGAGATCGGCGTTGAAAAATTTATAAAATTATCGAAATTCGTAATAATTCATAATACGCATGAGGTGGAATTTACATTAGAGGATCACAACTTTAAGTTGGCAACACTGTTTTGTTTGACAACCGATTTGACAGCTGACATTTGCTTTATTATTAGTTTGATTTTTCATTTCATAATGAATAGACTCACGCTAGAGCAACGCTTGCAAATTGTTGATATTTTTATCAAAATAATGGTTCTGTTCATGGTACATTTTACGGTTGTCATATTCGTTCATCACAGCGGATAATTCGGTTAACTATGAACTTAGGTTTTCACACGACGTATACTCTAAATGATAATACGCTTCCAGTAAGACGTCAAACGGAGCGTACTGAAAAAGCGATAGACGCTGTACAGCGTAGCATTGAGGAAAACCGAAATCAATTATTTCGACGGCGTTCTCAGCAATTGGAGATGTGTCAGCCACTTTATGGAAGATTTCTTGTAAGGATCTTGGTTTACGTGCTTACAAAATCAGCTTGTGCAGGAATTAAAGCCATCCGACCATCACACACGCCGCCAATTCGACCAATGGGCTGAAGTACAAATTGATATTGATAATGGTTTTCCAAACAAAATTTTGTTCAGCGATGAGCACTTTTGGTTGAATGGGTACGTTAATAAACATAATTGTCGGATTTGGAATGAAGATAATACACAAGTCTTTGCCGAAACACCATTAAAACCAGAAAAAATTACTGTTTAGTGTGCTTTATTGGCCGGCGGAATCATTGGTTTACATGTCTTCAAAAACGATGATGGGCGGAATGTTACAGTCAACGGTGAACGATATATATGTAGTGACATGTTTTTTAATTTTTTTTGTACCCCAATTGGCTGGCATAAATTTTTCTAATATTTGGTTCCAACAGGACGGTGTTACATGCCACTCAGCGCGTGATACAATTAATTTACTTAAAGAAACATTTTATGGAAGACTAATTTCACGTAATGGTCCTGTTAATTGGCCATCGAGATCGTGTGATCTAACTAGATCCATTAGATTATTCCCTTTGAGGATATGTTAAGTCACTTGTCTAACACAACAACACTTGTCGAACACTTGGAACACAACATGCGACGAGTTATTAGCGAGATACGGCCTCAATTGCTGCGAAGAGTGATCGAAAATTAAACCTCCAGTTTATGCCATGTACGCACCAGCCACGGCGGCCACATGGCCGAAATCATATTCAAGCATTAATGCCTTAAAGTTATATATCCAATAAAGCTAATTTCACTGATATACAAAATGTTTTTCGTAGTCCTATTTTAATTTAAATTTGTGAACCGCTAAAAAAACTCCCTTTCTTTAAATCTAAAAATATATGGAAGAAGTTAATGAATATATTTAAATTATTTAAATCTTACAAAAGAGGATTACGTAATTTAAAAAAATAAATTTTGTTTTCAGGTCAAATTAACAGACATTGAAACCCGTCAAGAATGCTCAATTTCTAAATATGATTTTTAAAAACGAATCTCTTCATCAGTTCATTCAGCAACCTTGAAGGTTCAACAACCTTGTTCAGCCTACACTGGACAGCATTCTGATTACTCTTGCTGCCCCGGAACCCATACTGGTAGCCGGTACCCGTTCAAGATATATTTCAACGTTCAAACGGAACTCCACCCACCCTTATGATGAATGACCACTCAAATAATCCAAACTGGGTCTGGCCAGCATTCATTCACGTTATATCTTCACGTTATTACTTCCTAATATATCTGTCATAATTGCATCCTGCTGCAACAACTGCTCGGCAACAACGTCGCATTTGTAAAGAGTTTCTCATTTTTTCAAGTCATACTTATGAACATCATCCAAGCGTCGCAATTCGTGTCCGTTTTCTCCACCAATGGCATTATAATTTTTCTCAAGTTTACTGTCGTCCTCCGTTATATAAATAAACCTTGCGCCAAAACCATCAGCACCATCTTTAACAGGTGATCCACTATCAACCGAATTTACCGCTTGAACACCGTCTCTTCCGGCTGCACTGACCAACGAATGGCCCACTATGAAAAGCCGTTCATGCATACGGTTGAGCATACACAATTACAAGTACTTTGTTTTCTTTTTGCTTGCACTGAGGGAATATCCCGGTTTAATTTTTCATCATCATTGAGTTGGCTGAACTGATTTCCTTTTTCTGCTGTCTCCACTCCATCACTAGACTTCACAAAGCTCAATGGTTCCTGCAGAACAATGATCTTCATCATCCGGTTTCGCATTATTACCTATAACAAATACCAACTTTCGTTATTCGAATTCTCGACTTTCTGCTTCATATCGCCTACGTTACCGTCTCGTTTGTAAAATACTTGTTGATCAAATCCCCGATTAATTTGTTCTATAGCATAGGAATATCAACTACATCATCAATTCCAAAATTGTTTGAATTAGTATTATGCAACAACTTTAAATCCACAATTTCCCATCATATATCAATAAACCAGCACAGACTTATGCCTGGCCGATCCACATCAACTAATCTGGTTGAATTCACCAGTAAAATAATTAATGAGATAAAAAAATAATAATAATGGGTTAATGAGAAAGTAATAATGGGAAATGAGAAATCAAACATTATTAAAGTTACGTCTGGTGTTCCCCAAGGAACTCACATCGGGCCGTGGATATTTATTGTTTTCATAGATCACATAACCGAGATAATCAAGAACTCAAACATGTTCATATTTGCTGATGACGTGAAAAATGTTCGAACTGTTAATGGAATACTAGGTACGAAAAAACTTCAAGAAGACATCGATAAATTAAGTGAGTGGTGTGATTGAAATTCGCTTTACTGAAATATTAAAAATCCGTTAATTACTTCATTCAAAGTCTGTTGACGAAGTATTGCAAAGAGGCAAAATGAGATTATAGATTTAGGTGTTACATTTTTGGAAAATGCCAGTTTCAATAGTCATATTGAAAACTGTATTGCGAAAGCGAATGCCATGTTTGAATTTGTTAAAAGATGGATAGGTGAATTTAAAGATATTCAAACATTATGTTCACACTATTTTTTTAATATAATTTGTGTTTTAAATTAAATTATCTCAAATCATACATGTAAATCATAGAATAGATTTCTTTAAATAAATATCTAAATAAAATATAAAATTAATACTTCGTTGATCAAATTCTTGATTCATTTCTTGCGTCAAATCTTGCTGAACCTCATTTATTTACAACATCACCCGGAGTGGAGCAACCAACATTTGTGTAGTATCCATTTTTCCAGGTAGTTCGATAGTTCAACAACTTCACTTTTGTTCGCCAAATCTTCTAGAATTTTCTTCTGATATACACAATCCATCCGCGTTCACCAATTATTATGAATTTGCCATATCAAACCTGGAGTGTGAATACAGCTAGAGATTTGATGGTTTACAATAATAATTCTCATAATTTAATCTGCTTCTGGAATATTCCCGAATATATCGGAAATAATCTCTAAATAATTTCCTAATATTTAATCGACTTGCTACTACTAGAATATTTCCGAAAATACCAGAAATATTCCCAAAATAATTTTCCGAAACTGAAATTTTCTTCGATACAAAGAAACATATGTAACGGGTGCACAATCTGTTATGTCGGTATGTAAACATTGAATAAACTTGAAAAAATAACAGATTTCTATATACGAGGTATTTTTATTCAATTTGGTCCTTGCAGTTTATTTGGAATATTTTTGCATGCAACATCAATTAAACGGCCACATTTATTGGCCAAAACAAAATGTGCTCTTTTTGCTGCGTTCTTCTTTACCTAGCATCTCGGGCGACATAGTGATGATTTCGGCACGAATGTTTTCCTTGAGCTCATCAATGGTCAGAGGCTTGCTGGCGTATACTTCGCTTTTCAAATAACCCCACAGAAAAAGTCCTGAGTGGTCAAATCTGGAGATCTGGGTGGCCAATCAATGTCGCCTCTTTTTGACATCAGACGTCCAGGGAATTTTCGTTGCAGGAAGTGAATTGTTTGGTTTGCAGTGTAGCGCACCCTGTACATACGGAACGAACGGACGACGCGTTTTTCTCAACGAATATTTGGGGATTATACGATATATGAACGTTTTCATTAGTTGCTTTAAGTGGGTCATATAGTGCGGTTTTGATTAAAATGTATGGCTAGTTTTTGCGGCTTTATGTTAAAGCTCTTTATTTTATTGAATTTGAATTAGTTGTGATCATAATGATAGTTAATTGAAGTTGAAAGAATTGTTTTCAAACTATCAACGGCCTATAATACAGTAAATTGTATTATGAAACTGGTGGGACTTCGGGCGAACCTCAAAGCAGACTAACATTGTTTGCAATTGATAGACAGTTTATGCATAATCGCAATAAATTCTCGACAGAATGTATTAGATCACTTGAAGTACCTTTGAACATTTGTTGTGATTCGATTGATCCATTTTATTATTATTGATTTAAAAATACATTTTAATCATTTATGGTGGTTAAGTATTTGTTAAAGGTGGAGAACCAGAACAATGAACCAAACTGCCCTAAAAAACACCAAAGAGAACGTTTATCGTACAATCGTACGCATTAACAGTACACATTCTACACTCTCATTACGCTTTCAACCATTAATAAGAAAAATTATGGTACAAAAATAACCTCATTCAGGGTACTTGTTTGAAGTGGAAATTAGAAAATTATTTTAACAAAGACGTCCCGAATACCATTTTAGGGTACATTAATACAGGGTGTCCGCCGGATACCTTCTACTTTGTTTTGCCGCAATTTAGGAGAATATTAGTATTGACAGTTCATACTTGACAGTCGTGAAGTAGACACGTGGCAAATTTATTATGGAAAAATATTCGATAAACCATCGTGTTTTAATCGTTAAAACATTTTATCAAAATCAATCATCGATTACTGTGACGATGAGAAAGTTACGTGAAATTTTTGGGAGAAACAACGTGCCAGCAAAACGCACTAGAATAGTCGGTTCTGGGCAATGGAAACCCCTCACGTTATTCATCAGTCACCTTTACATCCATTAAAAATGACAGTCTGGTGTGCAATTTGGTCAGGAGGAAACATTGGACCTTACTTCTTTGAAAATGAAAACGGCGTAACGGTAACTGTGAATCTGGAGCGATATCGTGATATGATTGAAAACTTTTTAACGCCACAACTGCATACTTTGGGCTTGATTAACATGTGGTATCAAAAACACGGTGCCACATCGCATACAGCCAGGCTTACAATGGAATTACTGCGAGAACTCTTTCCATAACAAGTTATTTCAAAAAATGGTGATGTTGATTGGCCTCCACGGTCGCCTGATTTGACTGCTCCGGACTTCTTTTTGTAGGGATATCTTAAAAGCAAGGCTTATGCAAACAAACCAGAAACGCTTGAGCAACTCAAACAAAATGTTCGTGATGAAATTAATGAAATACCGCGTGAAATGTGTGAGAATGTAATGAAAAATGTGCTCAAAAGGGCTCGCATTTGTGAGGCTAACAGAGGCGGATATTTATCTGATATTGTATTCCATACATAATTGCCGACATTAAATAAAACATTTATCAATATAAGATCCATTCTCTTTCATTTAATCAAAAAACATAAACAAACAAAGTAGTATACCTTCCCGGCGGACACCCTGTAGAAGCTTAACTGCAAATTGTTCTATAATTTTGACAATATTGAACAATTATTTTTAAATATTCCATTACATCATTAACTGTCTTAGTAGACGTGTCTTAACACATAAATACATTTCCAGTCATTTGACTATCATAAATTATATATATGATTAAAATTAAATTAAATTCAAATTATGTTAAATGTAGACAGTACGATCTAAACACAGTTTGTGCAACCGGAGACAGTCAGGTTTTATTGTGTAATTTTATAACAATAACATCACTATTTGTTGTTAGTTACTTTCCCCGAACAGCAAACACGTAGTTACCCAGAATTGCTATCGCCTACACCAAACAACAACAAAATAGTGATTACCAAAATTGGCAAAAGTTGTAAATTAAATTAAAAAATTTGACCTACGATTATTACTTTGATGTGTAGGTTGAGTTATCCACGTCAATTTCCTTTCCTTTTTCTTTTAAGAAATGAGCAGCATCTTAACTTTCTATATATGTTCAAGTATCAGAAAACTGTTAACATAAAAGTTCATATTCAAAATATATTTCATACATTGTGTCTGAGCACAATTGCCGGCATACAATTTTGGATTTCTTTAGATACTCAAACAATTATTTCTTAATGATATGTAACCTACTTGTAAGGTATTTCCATTTTTAAACATATCAACCCAACAAAAAAATCGCTTAATATGATCTTAATTACACTAAAGCTTTTGCGTAATATCAAAAATTTCTCAAACTCTAATCTTGAATACCGGACCTAGTACACTGCACAACACACACCAAATCATGTTTTGCTAATTTCACTAAAAATTATTTTCTTACTTCCTTATCATTATATTTATGTGACCGCATCATTATTAAATTACCTTGTTGAATCGGCTAAATAGTTTGTATCCACATTAATATTTTTGATCGCACAACAACATTCACTTAACAAAATTACGATAAAAATAAGATAATGATTGATCAACAGATTTTTCACAGTCCGCATTCTCATGTTTAAAACACTTTTTGTTTTTTTTAACTTTTTTGCAAATTCACACTAAACTTTAAAAAATTTCACTTTATTGAAACATTTATAATAATCCACAACGACGATCAAATATAATTAATTAATTCAAATATTTACTTATAAGACAAAATATCAATTTTAATAACATAAATTATTTTTAAAAATAATAAATTTTGTCGCGCGTCTAGCGAGTACAAAAATTCAACGATCAATGAAAGTAAAATTCAAGAAACATTTCTTGATCACGATGATGGAATATAATTGAGGTAAACGAAAAAGATCAACAAATGATCGTAAAATTGTTTGTGTGTCATTTAACGATTTTTGTTGTTCTCGTTGCCGATTTGTAACGATCATTGAACCATAAACAAGATCTTCGATTGGGCTGACGATTGTTTTATACATTTTAACACCAACACAATAATATATGGAGCACTTTCGTTGCGTACGGTTGTACTAACAATGTAGTCATGATCATGAGAAAATTGTTCGATCACCTGATTGGAATCGTTCGATCCGTGTATTGTGCTTTCACTAGTTTTGCCATTTACGAAAATCATGAGTAGGTTATGTTATTGTTGTTGTCTTATGTACTTGAATCTTTGCTGCAGAATAATTGTTTTGCGTTTATTTAAATCATGAATTGCTTTTGGGAGAAAGTGTTTTGATTTATTATTAAACAAGGTTTGCTTGTCCTAATGTGGGTGTGGGAGCTTTAATTTGTTTACCCCTGTGATTTAAAATCATTTTAATTTTGGTAGTGCTGTGTCAAGTGTTTAAAGTTAAGCAATTGTGACCAAGTTTTTGTTGATTAACGTGTCGAGGATTCTGAAAAACAATTTTTGGCCCAACAATAGAACGCTGATAATCACGGCAGAGTCAGAAACTGTTTGGTTTATTTAAAGTGGTTAACTGCATAATTCACTATAGGTACAATATTTGTGTGTCACCCCACTTTTAAGCGAACATCAGATTCTATCTACAATCATTCCACCACAATCCAACAACAAATCAGCATACCACATTCCAATGATAAGCCAAATCATCAAAAATACATCAACTTAAACAATTATTGTAACGTTATTGACCGTAACCTACATTAAATTCATTAATTTTCCATACAATATGCAAAAATGCAAAAATAAATTTTCTTTAGTAAAGGTAGAACACAAGATAAAAAATTAAAATCAGAGTATATTGGGGACTGCACGTCACATGACTATAAAAGAAAATAGGTAGCGTGAGGTTTCCAACAAATTGACAAAAAACCTTGCAAAAGCTTAAAAGTGTATAACTGTGGGCAAAAAGTAGTAAGACTTTTTAATTTAAAATACGCGCGGAAAACCATTCCTCAAAATATTTTTTTTTCAATGTTGGTATGACTGTCAGTGACATCTGTGCTAAATGTCACATCAAAATAATCATTAGTGTTTAATATACGCTTGTCTTTCTGAAGTACAAAAAGTGCATTCGGCGATTTTTACAATGAGTGAAATTATTCAACAAAGAAGTTCCATTACATTTTGTATGCGGAATCCATTTTGTAGTGCCGTAACATCCAGAATGTTGCAAAAGGCCTTCGGTAATAATTGTATGTCGCGTGCAAGTGTTTTTGATTGGTACAAATTGTTCAAAGAGGGTCGAGAACGTGTTGACGACGAACCACATCTAGGACGGCCATCAACATCAACTGATGATCAACACGTTAATAAAATCAAGGAATTGGTGCTCGAGAATCGACGATTAACAGTCAGAGACCTTACTGGCATCGTTGAAATATCGTAAGATCAGTGAAAACCATTTTAAAAGATCATTTGGGCCTAAGAAAAGTGAAAGTACGATTTGTTCCAAATCACTCAAGTTTTTGGAAAAACAGCGTCGCGTTGACGTCTATGAAACAATGCTTTCCGACTATCAGGATGTCATGAAACGTATTATAACGGGAGATGAGTCTTGGATCTATGCTTACGACCCGGAAACAGCGATCAATCGGCCGAATATCGTGCCAAAGGTGAGCCGAAGCCGAAAAAACCACGTCAAAGCAAGTCAAAAATCAAGGTGATGTTGACAGTTTTCTTCGATTATCGAGATGTGGTGCACTCCGAATTCCTTCTGGCCGGCCAAACTGTCAACAAGGAATAATATTTGAGTGTTATGCGTCGTTTGCGCGATGCTATTCGTAAAAAGAGGCCGGAATTATGGGTCGACAGCTCTTGGTTTTTGCACCACGATAATGCACCTTCTCGTACTGCATTGGTTTTACGTGATTTTTCGCCAAAAATTCCACCCATATCGTTCCGCAACCACCGTATTCGCCTAATTTAGCTCCGTGTGACTTCTGGCTGTTCAGCAAACTCAAACGACCGCTCCGGGGAAACCGTTTTGAGTCAATTGAAGACATTAAACGTGAATCGCTACGCGCATTGGAGGCTATTCCGGAAATTGACTTTAACAACTATTTCGAGGATTGGAAAAAATGTTGGCAGAAGTGTATTGAGGCCGGGGGGGATTGCTTTAAGCGGGACGAAATAGATTTGGAGAAATAAATAAAGAATTTTAAAATTATGAACAAAGTCTTACTATTTTTGGCCCTTAGTATTATATATAAATATCCTGATTAAATTTCACACTATTCATGTGTAGTAAAGATCAATAGTTAATGACAAGGCGTCGTAGAGATGTCTACGCTTAACGGCGTATGACATTACGTTATCTGCACTATTCTGGATGTTTTCTAGAAGCCAACATATTTATGCGGTGGGGCAGTCATAGTTTCTTTCGATTTTAAAATTTTGCTATAGTAAAAAGTGTAGTGGCGGTTCAATGACAAGGCATCATTGAGATATCTACGCTTAATGGTATATGAAATTATGTTCATTAGACAATTCTAAATGTTTTCGACTCCTTCGGCCTAAATAACTGAAAATAGCGATTATTTATTAATTTACTATCAATGCAGACCCACCTAATACACGCCCCCTTGATCAGGTACTTTTACTCGAAAAAGTTTCCAGCAAATCAAACAAAAAAGCAACATCATCACCTCATATAATTCCGCCCTTAATTAATAAAAATACCTACAGTGAAATGCCTTCATCACAAATAGTAATTTACTCACTTTGCAGGCTTCGCCGGAAGAGGAGTTCTGATTGAGCATATGCACTTTGACAGTTCAGCTCCTACTTCTAACACCGATAACACTAAGCTGCCTTGTACGATAATTAACACTAATAGGAGAAATATTTTAATTCTCTGGCCCTACATCTGCCCCATTACTCTAGTTGGCGCTTATCAGCTTATAATGGAGGCGTCGACTTATTTGTGTTTACCATTATTGATTGATTTGTGTTTACTGTTTATCGTATGGAAGATCGCCTGTTTGTCGTTGGCGTCTTGAATTTGCCTTATATAGGGTTTTCCAATAGGAATGATATGATTTTTAAGTGAATTTTCGGCCATTTGTAATATGTCATGAGCTGTCATTTTTTGTTTCATTGTATTCAGTAATGTTTACAATTTCATCATGGTGAGATATACGCAAGAACAACATTTACAAATTATTTAGTTTTATTATCAAAATAATCGTTCTCCAATTGCAACTTTTCGTGCGCTTTTGCCATTTTATAGTCGTAATAATCGTCCAAGTGTGCTCGCTATTCGTCGAATTGTTGAAAATTTTGAGCGCACATTTTCTTTACATAATGTTGAGTAATGCAAATGTTGCTGCTGTTCAGGCAAGTGTTGCTGAAGACCGCAATTTGTCGACTCCAAGACGTTCTCAAGAATTGGGACTGTCTCAAACCACAACCTGGCGGATTTTGAGAAAGAATTTGGGTTTGGATCCGTATAAAATTGTTCACACTCAAGAACTGAAGCCATTGGACCACCGTAAACGTCGTGAATTTGATGATTTTACCTTGGAACAACTTGAAAACGATAACGATTTTTTAAAGAAAATCATCTTCTCCGATGAGGCTCACTTTCAACTGAGTGGCGCGGTAAATAAACAAAACTGCCGATTCTGGTGCCAGGAAAATCCACAAATTATTCATGAAAAAACATTACATTCACCTTAATTGACATTTTGGTGTGGTTTTTGGTCTGGTAGAATCATCGGTTCGTATTTTTTTCGAAATGAAGCTGGTAACACCGTTACTGTTAATGGAGATCGGAATAGATCGATGATAACCAACTTTTTATGCCCGAAATTGGAAGAAGTTGATCTTGACAACATTTGGTTCCAACAAGACGGGGCTACGTGCCACACAGCAAGTGCAACAATTTTTTTAAAGAAATCATATCACTGTTATTGGAAAGCCCTATATTTGACGCATACAAGCGATTTCAATATGAAATTTTGGATTATTTTAAGTGAGATGGCCAGATATTGTTTTTACATCGAAACCAACTATATATTACCCAGAGTAACCTAAGATTGCTCTAAATAGACATTTATAATAAATTTAAGCATTTTTTATTTTGAAGAAAAGAAGGTATTAATTATCCAATGGGTTTAATGTCCTTTGAAGGTCAATTAATACACCCTTTTTCATTCACGCACACCCTTACCCATTCACCTACTCACACAATGACAGTATACCACCTGTTCATTGCAAGGTCCAAGCCACCTTGTACACAGTCATGGACCGTGGGTTGGCGCTGAATTCTGCACTCCAACAGAGTGTCTTAGTTGTGTTTATTTACCTCAGAAACTTTCCTTTATTTCAAATCCTTTATTTCTGTGTTCTCGAATAACGATTATATTCCCGACGAAGTCAACTTCAAGTATCGATACAACGGGGTTCAATCTGCCGGTTTCTATTCAGATTGATTTCGATATAGTGGTTTAAAATATTACTAACTTAAAAGAAGATTATTCATGCGGCTCTGATGGTTTGCAGTCGATCATCTTAAAAAATACAGTGATAGTCTGGCAGAGCCACTTATGGTCTTTTTCGAAAATCGATAACTAGACAGAAAGGTTCAACCTGAAAGAATTTTCCAGTGTCCTTATTCATAAGTAAGGCTGCAGATTTGACATTAGTATTATATTCCAATTGCAAGGTTATCTTGAATTTTAAAATTGTTTGAATACATCATTTATAAGTCACTATACTTCCATTGTTTTCTGCCTTGATATCCTATACCGTTAAACATAAACATCTCCACGATGCCATGTCGTTGGCCATCGAATTGCCGCTACACTTTTTGCTAAAGAGAACTTTTAAAACTAAAAAAACTTATGACTGCCCCACCACATGAACATCTTCGGTTCTAGAAAACATCAACAATCATTCAGATAACGTAATGTCATACACAGTTAAGCCTAGGCATCTCTACGATGACTTGTCATTGGCCAACGAATCGCCACTGCACTTTTTACTTCAGCAAAATTTTAAAATTAAAATAATCTAAGACTGCCCCATCACCAATTTTGTTTGGTGATAAATAATTCCAGAAATATTTTCAGTCACTTTTCATGCTGTTCTGTATATTCGTTAAGCAATTTGAATATTTTGTTTGAAAGTATTCTTCATATATATCTTTGGTGTAAGGGAACGATCTTTTATTTCTCTTTCTGTATCTTTGGTGTAAGGGAACGATCTTTTATCTTCTCTACATACTGTTGCTTTTCATACGTTTATATGTGTTGTCCTTTTTCTTCTGAAACACTCATAAAAACGGGACGTCAGTCTTAAAAACACGAAAAATAAGCAAGAAGTATTACGTTTCCAAGATTCTTGTTAAATCCTTTGAAAAAAGTTTTATTAGACATTTGATGTCGCTTAAGGATCTTCTTAAATCATTTTGGTTGGCGCTTTTAAAATTAAAGGTTTCCGCTTCTGCTGGCAGTACACAGAGAGATTCTTCTAAATTAAATAAAATTTCCTTCGATTTATGGTAATCATCGTTTGAGACAAATTATACGAACGACTCTTCGATGACAATCATGTTAAGATCATTAGAAAGCATAATATCTATTATGTATTATCGAATGTTGGTTTGACTATATGCACTATTGTTGTATTACTATTTGGAATATTACTTGAATTACCTTTATACCTGAACGAGCTTATAGTCTATGATTTCACAGAATTAAATGTATTATCGGATGTAGAATTAGATGGAATGTAAATTCAAACTATGTCGATGTTAATTTTAGGGACATTTGATTTTACATAGAAGAGTTCCACAGAAGTATGAGTGACGGAAACGTTATGTCACCAAGTGACGAATTCCAACACAATTTTAATTACAAAAAATGGAAAGATGAATATGTTATGGCCAACATCCGATTTTCTTTCACCGCTAATGTATACATAGATCTCGAACACAGCACAATTGATTTCAAAGGCGAAAAATTAAATTTACCAAACTGTTGGTAAAACTGTCTTTTTTCATTTAAAAACATTATTCCTGCTTAAATTACAGGAAACCAACAAGATTTTTTTTTTGATTTATTAATTACAACTAAGACTGTGTGCATCTAGCAATTTATCTTTGAAATTTACAATTTTTACATTTCTTAAATAATTCTGATTTGTTGGGATGAAACCCAATGGTTAGCCCCAAAATTTATTAAACCTATTTAATACATAATTTAAATTTGGTATGATTACTGGTCAAGTGGCCTCGTTCTTTGAAGGCTTCTTTCACCGACAGGGTTATCTATCATATGGCGAATATAGGGGTTTCCATGTTCCTGAAGCCTTATTTCGTGTTTGGCGGCATGCTTTTTTATGTCATCTTTGATCTCTTCCATCTGTAAGTCCCTGTGAAGGTCTTCATTGCTTGTGTACCACGGAGCATTTACGATACTAAAGAGAACCTTATTTTGAAACGTCTGTATCATTTTGGCGTTTGTTTGCTTAGTACATCCCCAGAGTTGAATACTGTAGGCTCATATCAGCTTTAGTATTTGCCGATATAGCAGCAGCTTGTTGTGTTTTGTAAGCTCAGAGCCTCTACCTATAAGCCAATACATTTTTCTAAACTTAATATTAAGTTCTTTTTTTTTCTTTTTGACGTAGTCTCTCCACTTAGGCTTGGCATTGAGAGTCATGCCCAGATATTTAGCTTTGTTTGCATATGGCACCGGTCGTGAGTTAATTCCTATCACCAGGTGGGAAGTCTTTTGATATGTAAAGTTAATATGCGTGGATTTCGTCTCATTAAGCTTGATTCTCCAGCGCTTAATCCAGTTACAAACCGCATTGGTAATCTTCTAGAGTTTGCTCGTTGCATCAGCGACATTACTTCCAATGGCCATGGTTGCTGTGTCATCTGCAAATGTGGCTATGGTTCCTTCATTTGTTGTTGGAATATCCCTTGTATATAATAAATAAAGGATTGGTCCTAAGACACTCCCCTGTGGGACACCGGCAGAGGTTTTCTTTAGTTCGGAGTATTCATCCTTATATTTCACACGAAAATGTATATTTGATAAATAAGATCTTAGTATGGCACAGATATGCAGCTTGAATTCCAGTCCACTGTGCCAAACTTTATCGAATGCTTGGGCGACGTCCAGAAATATGCTGCAGCATACTTTTTTGCGTTCTAACGTTCTTTCAATCACGTTGGTGATTCTATGCACCCGTTCAATTGTGGAGTGCTTTTCCCTGAATCCAAATTGATGTGGAGGAATTAGTTGTCGGTCCTCAATTATTGGTTTAAGTCTTTTTAGTAATAATTTTTCAAAGAGTTTTGACATAATTGGCAGCATTTTGCCTGTATGATTTTTTATGGTTAGGTGGTTTATCAGGTTTTGCTATCATGTTTACTTCTGCTACTTTCCATTGCCACGGAACATATTTTATCCGAAAGCTTGCATTGATTATGTGTAATAGCTTACGAAATCCTTTATCTGGTAAAGCCTTGATTATTTGGCAAGTAATCAAGTCATATCCTCTGGGGCTTTTTTATCATTCATGTTGCTTTTCACTTCTTCTTTTAATTGTTTGAGAGCTACTGGGCGTATATCAAAACCATCTAGCTTTTGGATTGACATTATATTTTCATTGGCCATTTGCCTTGGTAGTGGTTGGGAGGTATCCTCGAGAAACTCCGCAAATAGATTTGCCTTCTTTCAATTGTTAAGAATTGTTTTGTTCTCCGGTGTTATAGTTATTTGCCAGGTTTTACGTGCCCGTCGTTTTTGTCTTACCAACTCTCTAACTTCCATTGGGTAGGATATGTTAAGCTTCTTCTTATTTTGTATAATGGGGGTACTTGCCAAAGCAGCATAGTGAATTACTTCATTGAGTTGTTTTAATTCATCTTCCCACTGGTGGGGATTTCTTTCCGGTACCTGAAGATCGATTTTTTCCTCCAATACTCCAAAAATATTTATTTTGAATTTGTTAATCTGGGTGCACTCTCCCTTTGAATTACCATTTCACTGACTGTCATGATAACCGGGGAATGATCCGATACTCGAGAATTACTAGTACTGTCTTCAATGTGAATGTAGTTCTGGGATATACCTCTTGCTATATAAAAGTCTATTAGGTCAGGAACCTTCGTTCCGTCACTGGACCAGTATGTTGGGGAACCACCAGAGTAAATTTACATTTTGATGTATGCCCTGCTTGAAGCAATTCTTTACCTTTTGACGTCGTAAATCTAGATGCCCAATATGTGTTTTTCGCATTAAAGTCACCTCCAATAATAAAATCACGTCCAAGCGATTTAAATAGTTTTAGGTAGTCCTCCCTCTTCAAATTATGCCGGGGAGGACAATATATTGCAGAGTCAGTAAGCTGTCTGTGTTTAATTTGGATCCTTACACTAGTGACTTGCATAGTTTCTTCTTCGATATTTGATTCTAAATTGTGTTTTATATTTTCTTTTATTAGTAATGCCGAACCACCTACCACCTACCTATCAACCCTTGATGAAAATTTAATCATTACATTTATTTGAAACTTTAATTTTTTTGGCGTTTTTTGAAAATGCTAAACTTTTTAGAATCATTGCAGAAATTGAATGAATGAAGCTGTCACTTCCAGTATACACATTTCCACCAACTTAGGCAAGAATGTCTTAATTAATGAAAAAATGTTAAGTTTCATCTGGATCCATTAATCGGTCTGGGCTGTACAGGAACCGAATTTTTGTTGGAAATCAGTTTTGTGTGAAAAATCTTCATTTCCGCTTAAATTTTGATAAAAACTGATCTGGACCGGTATTGTTACAAATTCAATTTAGAATATTTTAGTTCCTAGTCGATTTTTCACATAAATGATATAATTTTCAAATCATTTACAAAAATCCCCTTTAAAAAATCCCAAAATTTATGGAAAAAGCTTAAGAATGAAATTTTATCCCGAACATTCAATGCGTCTGGAGCTGTACAGGGGCCGAATTTTTGTTAAAAAACTTTGGAAAACTGATGCTGACCAATATTGTTGCAACACTAATTAAGAATCTTTTGATTCGTAGTCTTTTTTCGCATAGATTATAAACTTTTTTACGATCGAGTTTCACTTAGTCTGCACAGCGTTACCCATAGTCACACAGACACTCACACACACATTGAACTTTATGAAAACCATTTCGGACTCCGGCGATAAAGCGAATGGTAAATCTGCAAAAATCTCAAGGTCCAAAATGTTCATGAGTACTATAATTTATTTTACTGTAATATTTTACTTCTCCACAAAATACAGCTTTTGTTGCAGGACCCATCAATAGGCGTATTATCAAGCAGCAAAGGCAGATTTGGAAGTATGTACTACATATTTCGAATACTGCGATATTTGAGCCGCCACACAGTTTTTAAAAAATGTTCCTTATAATTTTGAAGAAATTACTTAAAAACATATTTTAAAGTAAACAATATGAATTGAAATTCAAAGCCAATTGAAAGATCCATTGTCCAGCTATATAAAAGTGTTGAGAAACTATGTAGAAACATAAGGAAATTTACTGTTAGATTTACGTCAAGGTTTATGCAAAGAGGAATGTAGAAAAATGAAATGGAAACGTACCCATCAAGCAAATTTGGGAGCTTTAAATAATTGACTTAACTAAAATATAACACAACAACTACAAAAAATTATGAAATCAAAATTGATTGTTTTCACGAACACGTTTTCACACGTGACTGATGCACAATCTCGTCGCCGCCAAATTTTTTGTAACTGCCATCGGTGTTGCAAATTAAGAATAAACATTTTTGAATGTAACAGAAAATAATCATCTTCATTTGCTTACTTGTTGGGTTGCTTCTAGTTAAGCATACACTTGGCAAAAAGAGGTATAATTTTTAATATTTACCGTGCAGTTCATTCTCTTCAAACGTTTCTATAAGGTTCTGTTCCCGACTTCTTGAGCTTTGTTTCGTTTTTGCACCTTTTTTTATTAGAACCGCATACCAGAAATCATAATAATAACAAAAAACACTTTGTTCTTATACAAAAAAATATAAAGTTCACTGAATGGAATAATTAGCATAAATTATACATACGAGAACATGTACAATGCGCATACTTATGATGTTGACATTTTAATTTAACTTTTAATAGATTTTGTCGAAATTCAAGTTCATGAGTACAATTTTATTGTTGCAAATATTATTCAGTAATTGTGAACATAATGAACTCTCACGGTTTTCATGATCTGGTGTATATTTTAAAACAATGGTATTCAAATTTACAACACACCGAAAGGTAGTTAATCACGAGCTTTTGTGCATTGTAGAAAATAAATCGAAAATTTTTAAAAGCAAATTATTCCAAAAAATTATTCATGAATTATGAAGTAACAAGCAGCAGCTCGAATAGCGAAGAAGGCAAATCTTGTTTGTTAATTTAATGAAAAGAAATTTGCAATACGGCAAAACAAACAAACTTTTACCTGTGTTTTAACTCATAAGATGATTCAATAATATTTATCTTTAAATTGGAAACGTTATATAACAAACGATATTTTATTTTGGTCCGAATGTTTACAAAACGTATTGTAATTGAAAATAATAAGGATTTGGTAATCCGAAATATTAAGACTTATTTGCATTGAATTAGAAATTATTAATTTTGATTACAATTTTTGTCCGTGAAATGTCGCCCGCACAGCTTGTTGGAAATTTAATTGCTTGCAATGCAACTTATTTAAAGTTTCTGTTTTTGTTAGTTCGATAATCAAGCATATCTGCAAGAGGTTTAAATTAATTTATGCGCGGTAGATTTAACATCATTAAACGGTTTGAAATAATGTGTTGTTGTTTCGCCTATACCCCTGTGTTTAACCATGTGCTTTGAGAGAATTTTCATTGTTAGATTAAAGTATGAATGTCATTGTCATTATTTGTTACAAACAATGCACATCAGTTTTATACGAACAACAGTCGATTATGTAATATTTGAGATTTGTTTATGTTAAAATCAAAACAATACTTCAAGTTAGGAATTACAATTATCAAATTAGTTGATTCAAATTAACTTGATTTGATTATATTTAAACAAATGTTGTTGTGGCAATACCTGAACTTCGTACTGATAGTACGACTCGCCATGAATTATTATTTATTGGGATTTTTCGAAAAACGATGACATCTTTGACGTCGTTGATTTTAACTATCATGAAATGGTACGAGCGGAACACCTTGATCTTAGACTTTTAAAGGTAAAGCCAAACATTGGTTGAATTAATAATAATATTGAAAACCATCCGAAAATTTAAACTCTATAATCTTTGAATACTCCAGATTACAATATTTTAATGGTTACTTTGATTATTACACATACATATACGGGGTCTATTAATATTCTTTAAACGGTTTACTACACTAGCATACTTTCGTTAGGGCAGAGTCTGGGCTTACTTTATGGCTTTGGGGCTATGTTAGTTATAGCTGTTGTAACGTATTCACTAGTATTTGCACGATAGCAGATGCTCAGGAATTACCATGTGGTGCTCATCTGTTTCAGAGTCTTTCAGCTACAAAACATAAACAAATTTATCGGCCTACCCCACCCGCGTCACACACAACGCCATCACAAAACGTTTGAAAATCCTTATAACTATTGGGGGTACACAAATAAGTTTTGAGGGATTTTCAAAAAATGGCGTAACTTGTATTAAATCACATCGGGTCACCTTGTAACTATATTCATGTTAAAGCATCATGTGTAAACAACATATTTGTTTGCGCTCTACCAAAGTCAACCGTTGTGCCAACAAAACACAATTTGAGGGAAGCGCTGGTTTTTGGTTTTATTTGAAGAAAATTGCAGCTGATGGACATTGATTGCTGAAGCATATGGAGAACATACTCCATCATTAAAAACATGTGAGTACTGGTTCCGCCGTTTTAAAAGTGGCGATTTTGACACCAGTGACAAAGAACGCAAAGGGAGACCAGTAAAGTATGAGGACAATGAGTTAGAGGCGTTATTGGATCAAGATTCATACCAAACTAAAAAGGAGTTCGCTGAAACTTTGGGAGTGACTCAACAAGCGATTCAAACCCGTCTCAAAACCATTTGTATGGCGCAAAACCAAGGAAACTGGATTCCGTGTGAACTCAAGCCAAGAGTTGCCGTAAAATGGTGTTATATTTGAACTGAAATATACTGAATGTAGTTTCAAGGACGATTAATTATATTTTAGACGCACCACCGCACAATTCCCAATATTATGAACACTGTGGTGGTGCTTAAAACTGGGGATTACAGTGTTTATAACCCATGTATTTCTGGATGATCGTTTTTCTTCTGTTTCGTTACTCTTTATAATATATAAGGGTATGTACCTTTGCTGGTACTCGGCGGATAATTCGCTGCTGCTATCACCAAATAGAGTTTTTTAAATTCGGCAGAGCGGCTGATTCACTACTGTTCTGTCATCAAAGATTGGACTGATGACACGTGTTCAATAGACCACTCGATGATGTTTCTTTCTACACCCGATATGTCTGTAAATTCCCTGTGTACCACTGTTACACGGGTTCAAATGTTTTAGGTTGCATACCATGGGATTCTTCATTCTTAATTGACGACGCCCACAAAAAAATTTATCCGGAGACTTTTCGACACTGTTTAGGCCGAACACTAGGGCCTTTCGATAAAGTTGTTCGATTTTTAAATGTAAATAAAACAAGTTTCGTGTGAGATATCTACTAAATATTTTGTATTTTAAATAATATTTTATGGCAGTAAGTATGGAATATATAGTGTCGTTCAAACGTCCAACGCGGCTTTGCTTGGTGGCACGTATTCTACAGGTCAAATTTTCAACGTTTTTGTTGCATAAACCTGGCCGACTTTGCTGGATTACGTTCGTTATGTTGACTTTGAGAATATTATCATCGATTATGGCAATGCCAGTTTCCCACGCACATCAGCGATGGTTTTGGTGACATAAGGGTATTGGCCGATTATTTATCGAACCGGTCGACTCAAATTTGGCCATTAAACGTCGAATAGTCGACTCGGCAGGACGGTTGTGGTGAGAATAAAAATCAAGTAATGTGCGGAAGGTTTCTTGAACGGAGCACGGACTTAAAAATAAATAAAATTTTATGATTTTCATACGTTGTTAAACTCTATAACCTTCCACGGTGATTTGTCGTACACTACTGAACAATTCACAACAAATTCTGATGTTGCTTTAACAACATGGCTGGTATAACCTAACAAATCTTGAGCGTCCCGTATATTTTTGAATATTTGAATAAATACCCGAATGAATTAGATCAGTGATAAAAAATATTATTTAATTCAAATTATTTACATATTTGCATATTATAATTTTTTTTTGTAAAGAGACTGTTTTTAATTACGCTATGGCGAAATTTCGTAAAAAAGAGACTTCGCTATGCGAGGGATTAGTGTATTTTAATTCGATAGCAATCGATAGCATTTTTATGCTTGTCTTGCCATCTACTTGGCTAGAAGAGGTACCGGGATAGCAAAATTATGTTTGTGCTTTATTGTGCCACCGTACACATCTGAATAATATTGACATTGGAATTGGTTTCCGTGCCAGTTCAATTTGCAAAGCATAATTTAAATGAAATGATCTTAGGGAAGATCCATCATGAGGGGGTGTTCTACAGCCTATGTCTCATTAGCCCGGCTAAAAAATAAATATTTAATTTAGTGATCGCGACACTTAATATTGTTTTTTGGCAAGTCATTCGTCTACCATACAACAACAGCATTAGCGCGAAATCGTCTATAGAACGGCTAAGCGGAAACGAAATGCTGCTGCTGCTACTGCCATGACCACATGTGATAGAATACATTAGTGATAAATATTCGTGGCATAATAAATGCCGAAGTTCTTACATGTCATGTTTTCTAGTTGGTACGCAACGATTCCCTTTCAGCTTCTAATAAGAGCGGGTGTAAATTTCCGGGCGAATTTAGCTGAGTAATAATTTGCTTCGCAGCTTTGTGGGAAAGTTCTAAGATTTACTTTTCGACCTGAATTTAATTCTTTTTGAATTGTATAATCGTTCGGTTTTCGAATATGCATTACGAAAGTGACATAAAGCAGACGAAGTCTGTTTGACGTAAAGTGAAGCTGTGTTTACATTTCGTAAAACGGAAGCAATTTCTGGTAAAAATTGATCACATTAAATGGGATTTTCACCAATGTTTGGTCAAATGCCATTTAGTATAGTACATTTGACTCGCACGGACGTGTTGCATTGAGGAACGTGGAATGGAGTTTTTATTTGATGAATTCCATACCCTACCCAAGGTTACAATTAAATGAAACAAGAGTTGCTTATCATAATCAGTTAAAATGAATTCCGGAACCGTATACATATAAACACCTTCATTATTCAGAAAATCGAACATTGTTGCAGCGGACGATTCTCTAATAGGTACGAGAACGCGGGGGCAAATATAACGGGAGAACCGAAACGAAACTCGCAAGTCGAAATGACAAAACCTCTTATTTCGAAGGGCACTGCCGAAGAAACAACAGTGCTCCGAGTGATACTTAGAATCAAGGTAGCTCTAGCGTTCGGTTAGGTTAACAAGAGAAATGCCTTGAAGCTCTAAGCAACAGGTTAGATAAGCAAGACTCATTCTCTATTTAACTGATGCAAACAGCCACAAATAAAACATTAAGATTTTTTTTTTTTTTATTTTTATTTTTTTTTTAATCTTAATATTAATTTTTATATATAAAAATCATTAAAGTGAGAATGACTACTAGTGGATTTAATGTCCTTTAAAAGTTCGTCATTCACACTTTTATGTACAAAACATATACATTAAATAGTGTCATAGTGAGTAAAACTACATTACGCATAATAAAAAACAAAATTCAAATACCTAACAATTAATATAATTTAATTTAATTAATTAAGAATGAATGGCATTATTAATCACAAATAATCTTTCACTGATGACCACAGATGGATTCTGGAATACAAATGGACGACATATTCCAGAATTAGAAATTTTCCTAAATACTGGATACAGCTGTTATCTCGCCATTCATCCAGAAGGAACGTGAAGAGGAAAATCGTCGGTGGTTATAAAAGATAATCAAATACTTTATAGATCTTGAAAATAGAAAATAATTTATGCAAGTAGTCACATTAAAAGTATTTATAAGTAATAACAAAGAATATAGTGTATCGTCAATATATTGCCCCCAAGATATAATTTAGTTAACGAAGGCTATTGTACAATCACAAGGATCAAGTTTCATAATCGGATGTGATTTTAATGCAAAGAGGGGGATCAAGGTAACCTCTAAAAAAGGATGGAGAGCTGTCTGCAGAGTTCCGACTTTCATTCAGAAGACCAACCAATTTGTTGGCCTGCGGATAGAAGCAAATTACCCGATATTCCCGAATTACCCGAAATTCCAGCAACTTATTAAGGATAATACTAATCTTCCTGTGCCCTTTAAAAATGCAATATAAAGAGATGAAGAATCAGAACAACTCAACAACAGCACAAGAAGCGGCGCGAAATAGTACACCAAGCTCAAGGGACAGACGGAAACTTGTTTTTTAGTCTCTGATAGTCAAAATACAAAATAACTCTAAATTGTTTAAGAAGTTTTTAAATTCGTCTGTATTAATTAATTTATTTTAAGATTTTTTCGGCTTTTCAGACAAAATATTATTTTTTATGACATTTCACAATGTTTACGATTTGTTTAAATCAGTGAAAACTAAGAGGATATTTACCCACAATATATCTACCACAAAAAGTAGAAAAATGCACTCCCCAATTTTTAATCCCAGGGTACTTGTGTAAAGATACACAAACCCGTACCTGAGGAGTAGAACAACTTTTTATCAGTACGAAATCAAACTGCCAAAGAAGAAACTTAAGGAAGTTCTCGTTTTTCTAAGAGTTGTGTATCTTTACACAAGTACCCTTGGGTTAGAAATGGGGGGTCCCGTTCCACACTTTGATGGGTTGATATTTGTATGATTTGTTCAGCTGGGCTTTTCCCCGTTGTTGAATTAATTAAATTCCTGTATTGCAGTAAGAATCGATGGTTTCAAATGAAGAACTCATGGATCATTCATTTCGATCCGTAATGCAAATTTTAATGTTTGGACACTTCTTTCGGCCTGTCCATTAGTGGATGAGTGTTATCACGTTACCACTATTTTTGGCAAGCCAAAACGTGTAAAAATTTCGCGTAATGGTCTAATAGTGTAGAAACTCGTAATAGTTTTCATGGGCACCAACTCTAACCATCTTGCTTTTGCATCCACTACCACCATAAAATATATATTTCAATCTATGTGTATTTGTTGCCAAGGCATAGTCGAAAGTTCCCACGTATGTATTGGAGCCTTCTAATGTTCTTTTGCAACTCTTGTACATTCTCGACAACTATTCACTATTGTCTCAATATTGGAGTCTATGCAGGTCCAATAACAATAACTTCGTGCTAGTGCTTAGTTCAGCTTCTTCAGATCGCATAGAATGTTTTCACTTTTCATTGCCTCTGATATTGTTCCGCTCGTTAATGGTACATTTACCAACAATTGACACACTGTAAGTTCTTCTTTGTCGCTTGGTTGATCGGTTTTCACCACTGGATGCCGAGATAGAAAATCTACATTCATGTGGTATTTTGGCCTTCATGTGTACAGTTTTGTACTTAAAACCGGACAGGAACTGCACGTAACTTAGTAGTCGTTGTGATGTCGGTAGGCATTTATCTGGGTTCAATATCATTACCAAGAGTTGATTATCCGTAATCAAAGTGAATTCGCGTCCATAACAAGAATTGAAAATTTAAAATGCGCCTTAATGTCAGAAAATGCTCGTTGGCACACTTCATCCCATCTGAATTCCACATCATTTCGTAATATGTTACCATCCCATTGAATTGACGCAACTCCGACATGTCCTTCGGTCGTGCAATTTCATCTTTAGGTTTATCTGTATTCTTCTGGATGCCGGCCTCACTTATGGTGTAGCCCAAGTATGTAATTTCTTCTCGAATAACTTACATTATTCCTTATTTAAATGAATATTATATCGACGTAATTTTTTAATAGCGCCTGTACTCGTTCCATCATCTCAGGCAATGTGCAATCGGCGACAATAATGTCGTGACAGAACGCCCACTGTGTTCCACGGAGATTATTGTTTATATTTTCATCCATAAAGCGTTGCCAGATATTGGGTGTCGTTTTTACCTCGAACATTAGTTTATGAACCTTGTAAAGGCCTTTATGGTTGCTTATTGTTTGCATTAGTGTACTTCCTTCATTCATAGCCATGTGTAAATAGGCTTTGTGCACATCAAACACGCAATAATGTATACCATTGGCCAACTTGTGCATTATGTCCTCGATTTTAGGAATTGGGTATTTGTCATCCATTATTACCTTATTTAGTGTCACTTTGTCTGCACACAATCTGATCTGATTTTCCAACTTAATTATTGGCAACGCTGGTGTTCCCCAATCCGAATGTTCGAACTTTTCTAAGGTTTCAAATTTCGTCTTCAATCAAATGGCGTATAGCGTATTGAACAGCCCTTGGTTTAATGTAAATTGGAGAAACACCTTCACGAAGTTTCAATTGACCTTTAATCTGTGAAATTGTACCAATTGTATTTTTGAATAAATCGTCATTGCTTCCAAAAATATCTTTTTCCAGTTTATTGACGTCTACGTTCATGGTTGTAATGCTTTTGACATCCGATGGAGGTAATACTTGAACTATTGAATCTGTCATCCACAATATATAAATACGTTGAAGAGTTTTAACGATGGTGGCTCAGGCAAGGGCGACAGCAACAATAGACAATAGGTAACTTGCTATAGATGTGGAAGAGGGGGACACAAAGCGAATGATTGCAGAAACAATCATAAATTGTCTGCAATTAGTGTAAAGCAGCGGGCCATACCTCAAATGTATGCATGAAAAAATACAGAAGAAAATTTTTGCACAAATTCTACGAATTCAATAAAAATCATTGATAATGATAATTGTCCAGAAATAAATGCACTTCAACTGTATACAAAATCTGGTGAGAGGAGTAAATTCCAGATACGGGTTTCAATTGAAGGCGAACCATTTGAAATGGAATTGGACACGCAATCTGGACAGAGCGAAAGAGCAGAGATATATTGTCCGATGTTAACTACTCCAAGGCCGGTAATTCAATACATAACACATTATAAGAAGTACAAGAAGAGATCTGACTTACCTAAATTCAAGAAAGCTCCAGGGTATGACTTAATTACAGGACGAATAATAATAGCCGTTCCTTAAAAGGGTTGCGTAAATTCCTTCAAATAATTAACGTAGTATTCAGAATTAAACACGTTCAAAATCAATAGAAAATTGCTGAAGTAAACATGATACCTAAACTTAACAAACCTCTAAATGTCAAAAATTCGTATCGATGGATTCCCTTACTTGGAAGTAAGAATTTCAAAAATATTCGAGAAACTACTTGTCAAGAGACTCAAACCAATAATATTTAGAAGAAAGAAATCTTATTGGTCAATATCAATTTGGTTTCAACAAGTACGTTTAAAACATAATTGAAGACGTATTTGAAAATAAGAAAGTACTCGTATGTTCAAGTATCTGCTTGGATGGAGAACAGGTCTTTAACCGTATGCCATATAAACATGTAATATAAATTACAAAGAAACGTACCAAAGCAGGTTTATTAAATACTAAAATCTTATATATCTAACCGACAGTTCTGTGTAAAATTCGATTGCAAATACTCGGAAATAAAGAAACTATCAGCAGAAGTACCTCAAGATACGTTCTGGGACCAACTTTATATGTTCTTTATTCCTCGGACCTGCCAGCGATAAAGGAGATAAATATAGCAACGTTTACGGATGATACAGCCATCTTAGCAGTCGTAGATATCATAAAAGAATCCACAGCCAAATTGCAAAGAGTTACTAACATTGTCAATACCTGGACGAAGAGATGAATAAAACTTAATGAAGTACAATCTGTTCTCGTAAACTTCATCAAGACAAGAGTCCACTGAAAATCTAGGCATGACTGTAGATGCCAAACTAAAATGGAAAGAGCATGTCAAAAAGAAAAAGAAGAGTTAAACATTAACGACAGAAAGATGGATTGGCTCTTAAAAAGAAATTCTGAGCTAACTTTACTTAATAAATTACTAATATAACGGAAAATTCAAAAACCTGGACTTATGGTATTCAGCTCTGTGTCTGTATAAAAAACAAAGGTCAATATCATTCAGTCATTTTACTCATTCTAAACCAAAGTCCTAACTGTAATAGTTAATTCACATAAGAAATGACAACCTTCAGATATCTGAAGTTGGATTTCATCTGTGAATCAATAAGGAAGCAGGCGAGAAAACATATGCAACGTGTTAGTTTACATCAAAATGCTGAGATAAGACACCATTAAGACAAAAAAAAACACTTGATTTATTAGATTCAATCTGCATCTTATTAGGCTTGCAACGCTCCAAATGAGCATTTAAATGCTAATTTAGTGGGTTGCGACGGACTTCCACCAAACGTTGTGCCGTAAGTCTGGCCCCTGCAGTTACCTTCTTGTTTAACGAAAGCCTTCGTCGTGATATTTTTCCAGATCCCCGGAAAATATCATGCGTTCATCCAATTTTTAAGGCGAGTAATAGAAGTGAGGTAAGTAATTATTGTAGTATCGCCATTCTCTCTGTCTTACCCAAATCGTTTGAGTTCATGGTTCACAGAGTATTGCACTTCCATACCAAGAGATTAATTTCTCCTTTTCAGCAAAGATTTTATCCCGGTAGGTCTACCGTGTCTAACTTGTCCTGGTTTTGTGGTCATCTATTTAACAGCCTACACAGACTTCGCAAAGGGTTTCGATGTGATTGATCACTCCATTCTTATTAGCAAGTTGGAATCTCGACTGTGATTTCATTCCCATCGACTGGTTGCGTGCTTATCTCTCAGATCGTTGGCAATCTGTTAGGATTCTGGATTATTTCTCCCCATTATTTCGGGCGCTTTTTTACCAATTGTTTTGTTGTGTCGATCGTAGTAACTGTAGGCACCATTTATAAACAAATAAATAAATTATGAAAGATAAATTACTAACTGATTTGTAACTTTCTTTTGCATGTCTGTGTATGTAGCGTCGACGATTAAATGCCTGTGCGCTTTCTACAGCCCAGATGAATTGATTTGATTGATGAATTGACGAACTTAAAGTTTCTAAATTAATTGTGCAACAACACCGGCTCAAAACGGTTTTCCAAAAATTGAGCGGAAATCAACAAAAATTCGGTCCCTGTCTCCCTCTCGGCGGATTCATTAATCGGAACGAAATTTCATGCTTAAGTTTTTTTCATAATTTGGAAGATCCAAGTGATTTTTGGTCGAAATTTGTACACCGGAAGTAGCAGCTTCCATAGCTTCCCGAAGCTTTTTCCTTTATTGCAAATATTTTGAAAAGTATGTCATTTACATAGAAGAAAATGACATAGAACTAAATGATTCTAGATTAATTTTGCAACAATACTGGATCAAATAAGATTTTTAAAATTTCAGCGAAAGTTATAATTTTTGATAAACACTTTTTTCAATAATAATTTGGCTTAGTGATATATGTACATCCGAAATCGGTCCACCGAAATGGCAGCTTTCATAGGAAAAGTTTTTTTTGCAAATTTTTGGAACGTAATTTTTTTTACCATAATGACCATGAATTAAAAGATTCTAAATTAAATTAGCAACATACCGGTTCAGATCAGTTTTCCAAAATTAAAGCGGTAATGCCGATTTTTGAAGAAAAAAAGTTTTTCAACATAAATTCGGTATCTGTGCAGCCCAGGTGGATTTAGAACGGGATGAAGCTTTAGTGTTAAGCGTTTTCATAAATTGGGAGATCTCAGTGATGTTTGACCTAAATCGGATCACCAGATCCGAAAGATCGGTTTACAAAAGATTGTAAATTAAGTTTCAAACAAAATTTGTTTCAAATGTTATTTCAATTGTTATTGTACATAACAATTGTTACTTAAATTTAGGCGGAAATGATGAGTTTGATAAACAAAAACTTTATTTCACCAAATCACGGCATCTCTACAGTCCAGGAGAATTTACTATTTGGAACCAAACTTCATACTTAACCTTTTTCCGTTAATTGGGACAACCTTGCGAAATTTGGTGGAAATGTGTGGATCGGATCTTCTATGGTAGCTTTTTAAATATTGGCAATGATTTTGAGAAGTTTAGCGTTTACAAAAACGACAAAGAATTAAAAGATTCAAATAAATTTAAAGACTGAATTTTCAACGCAATTTTCAACGCAACCTTGTTCATTTTCTGAAATTTCACCAAGGACATTTTTTTTTGATTGAACAAGATAGTTTTAGCAAAAGCTTGGTAAGCTTAATTTCTCGCTTTAGAAATGAAGTGTGATGTGTTCTAGATCTACATACATATGTATACTCGTACATTCATTGTAAAAGAAAGTTGGCCGTAGGCCACAACATATTCACCTCACTATTTTTTGATAATTAGGATGCACCGCTTTTGTGATTAGCAACGTCTCGATTTACGACGCTTATTCGATTTGATTTTTAAAACCAAAACAATTTAGTCGTCTGTAATGGCTCGAATGAAACAGGTGTTGAAATTACGGTTTACCCATGAAATGTGGCAACTTTCATGAAGATATTTGAAATATTAAAGCTAAAAATCGCAATTGAGACGTTGAAGAATATTTTCTTTTGGTGAGAGGAGAATCATTTTGGATCAATTCAATATATAACACAAATATTGCTAAGATATGAAGGTTTTTAGGTAGCAGCTTCTTCTTTGCTAGAAAATTGTGTTTCTCCCCGTTAAAAATAATAACAAAAAATACCATGCTATAGCACTATTTTGTATAGTTATTGGATTTTCCTTACTAAATCTATTAAATTTATTTTCAATATGTGGTGTGCGATTTCTAAGAAATGTTGGGTGGGAATTACTAATGAACTATCATCATTAATAATCCATCTAGTTTCATTTTTAATAAAGATTTAATGTAAATAGGAGGAAACACTGTCAATTTTCTACGTACGAGCATATGTGACCCACATATTTCATAGACAAGTTTTATATTATTTCATCAAATCGCGATATATTCAATATTCATAAACACGATAACATATTGTGGTGCAAGATTATATAACGCAGGTTTAAAGTAAGACAAAATAATTTCCAATTTCTTTCTTCACATTACCATGTGAAATGTTTCGTGGACAAACTCACCTCATATAATTAAAATAATATCGGCTCTAACTAACATATAAAATCGATAATAAATTAAAAATATTTGTATTTAGAAATATTGTTTACTTAAGTGCCTTTAGGCTTACTTTACATTGATTTTCGCAATTAAATGTATCAACGACAATTATATATTGTGTAGACGCATTAACAAGTATAGGGTGTTAATGACAACATTGCACTTGTTGCTCTCCAGTAACTCCAGAAATGAGAGATTCCGCAAGCCAAGGAACATTTTCTTTTGAATATGTATATAAGATATTATGCGACTGCAGTTAGTGGTAAAATAGATCACATAGTTTCATGTTCACCTCGTAAGTACATAAATTTAGTTAATTTTAGACAAATAAACAAAAATTTCTTAATTAATAATTTTATATTCCAAATCAATTATCGATTTGCAATAATAACTTTCTTCTCGCTCCTTAGTTATCACCTACGATCAAAGTCGCTGAACTTTTTATATTTGTTTACCATATTTTCGTAACGAAAATATTGTAGCGATGATGTCATGATTAATATCTACACCATTATGCGGTTTAAATTTGTTTATTAATTAATTGGTTTTAATCGCGGTTTTGTATTAGTTTTGCGGAAAAGACGATCAATATTACGTGTGATTACTAATGGTGGAAAGTCGATAGCTGCAATATTCCTTTGTTGGAAGAATAATATATTTGGATTAAGAGGAAAGATGCGGGCCATCATTGCAATTTAAATGTTTACCTACAATATTATACACGATTATAAAAATTGTTATTCACGGAATCTTAAAACCACGAATCCATGTATTTATCGGCCTCCATTTCCCATATGTGCAATGCAAATTACTTACGTTTATATTCTAAAGCAGCAAATCAGAAACAAAAATTAAAGTTCAAAACGAATTATTGGTCTGAAAATTTTAAATGGTGTGTGAAACACCCTCGTGAAATTGACGCAAATTGTTATCCCAAAAAACTACAAATTTTACACGGGCAATTCCATCTTCAAACAAAATTGTTTCAATATTACAAGGTTTTCATTTTTGAGAACGTACGCAAAGGCGTGATATTGCGACTCTTATCAACATAAAAAATTAATTTGTTGGCTGTTCGAAAATGCCAAAGAATCGATGGAATGTGTGTGCGAACACGCGACATAGTAAAGTATAGTAACAGAGCAAACCATCGTCGATTGTTACAATCGTCGGGGAGACCCAAAACCTGAAATAGAAAGAGCTTTCATCGCTCGGCATTGTATCGATACATCGATATTTCAAGAAATTGGAAACTCCTCAAGCGTGAAATAGTGAAACCAACGTGAGGTCACCCTACACGTTGAACAGTCGAGAAGCCGGCCTATGATGAGAACTGGAACTTTTAAAATATAAATTGTTGGATTAAATCATTACTCAATAAAAGAGAAAAAAATCATCAAGAAAGGGACTTTCTGGGTGCTGTGTTGTGTTGGTTTTAACCTAACAGCTCGCGGTTTTACTTTCAAATTGTAGTTTTCTTTTACTAACGTCTTTTATAGATAGTCATCTTAAAATAGTGGTAACCGCAGGTGATTATTGTTATTGTAATAGTACAATGCTTCGTGGTTGCTCCTAGCCTGATGGCCTTGAATACTGGTTGTTATCTCCAAGATGTTGGAGTTAATCTAGCGTGTGGGCTTATAATGATCGCCAATATTGCCAGCCGTGAACTTTAATAAAAATAGGACGTCGTTGTTAGATTATGTCCACAGATTAAATCCTGAATACAGTTTCGATGTTGTTGCCCAAAATTTCTCTCATTATACTTGCACTACAGCTGTTTGTGTGTCCAGAACAACCCTCCTCCTCCCATGCAATATCAGTTGGTTGATGTACATTTGGATACCACAAACTTTCTCTAAGTAGTAATTCAAGTTCGCCCCCCCTCCCCCCCTGCATCTCTTTCACCCAGGAACTTTGGTGATACGAATCGGTTTGCACTGGCGCTGTGCTGTCTTTGGTGTGCATATTCACCTGCACTGTAACACTTCTACATTGCGATTAGTTGAGTCTTATAGCTCAGCTTGCTGTCGTTTGTTAACCTACGATATGTTAAGTGCTTGAGCGGATTTGCTCCTGAGCCCAAAAATACACAAGATAGATGTTCGCTGTACACCAACGATTTAAGATTGGTAAACATATTTAAAACTGTCACCAAAAAGTAACGATATATACTAAAAAGCCTAATAGTAGAAATATAAAGCCAATGTACAATGTGGGGCTCCAAATTGCTTCCCTTTCCAATGGCGTTTTTACAACAGTAAAGCACTATTGTATCTTACTTTATTCTTTCTAATATGTCAGGTTTCCAGCTTAGTTTACCATCCGGAATGAGCATATCCTTTGCTTTATCAGTGAAAGTCAATCCAATACCATTTAAGCTAGGGGTCGATCTACGGAAGATTGTATTTCCTGGAGAAAAGGATCAACGCACTTAAACGTGTGGGTTCACGTTTAAACCACAACTGTTAGTCTAATTGGAGAGAATGCCAAGCACACTCTGCATGCGTTCTCTTGTGGTGCAAAGATATTTACCGAAAACACCAATCGCAAGATCATCCACATAAGCAACTACCTTAAAGTCACACCTTTCCAGTTTGTGTTATTACATCCTTTATGAAAAGTTTCAAATGAAGAGGGAATAATACCGCATCTTGTGGTGTGCTTTTATTTACAACTCTGCTATTTGCGGATTCACCCAGGCTGGCACGACCCTGAATGACTCATTCACTGACGAATGATCGCCCCTGGTTTGACATTGTTAAAAACGCCTTCTTTATCCAGAAAAGTTATCATGGAGTATTCGTTATGTTCAAGGAATTTCTCGATAGAAGCAATAAGGGAGTGGAAAACAGTTTCCACAAATTCCCCATGTAATATGCGTTATGGAATTTCGATAGCTTATTTGGCTCAATAGAACTCCTAATGTGGGCTTCTATCTGTCTTTCTAAAATTTTAAGTGGGGAAGAACCTAAACTTATCGGTTTAATGTGTTTTGGACTACAATGATAGATTTTTCCCGCATTTGATATAAATATTACATTTACTTCACAACATTTACTAGAAATTTAACAGAGTTTAGGCTGTCATTGAAGAAAACTTCCTGCCAGAGTAATTTTAAGTTAGTCGTTTGTTGGACATCCGACGGTACAATGCCGTTGGGTTCTGCTGACTTATAACGCATAAATCTCGCTTATAAGCTTGTTCACAATGCGAACGACTCTGTTGTTCCTAAACCTTTGTGGCGTAGATTTTGAGCTACCCTGAAAGTGAGTTTCCAGTAGTAGCTCCAAGGATTCTGTTCTAGTCACGATCCAAAATTCATCCGGAACTTTGCGCAGCCTAAATGTTTTAGAGGATTCCTGTATTTTACTGCAGTCTAGCCTCCAGGCATTTGTTTTAGCATTTCTTAATTCGTATTTGTATGTTTAAGGCATTCCTTGTGCAGTCCCAGTCCTTAGCAGCATTAGTTTCCTGGGCTCTTTTAAAGAGCCTTATGCATTTTGTACTGGTATTTTAAAGTCCTCTCGACCACCACGATGATCGACGTTTACCCATAGATGTCCACTAGGAGAACGCGCACCTAATATGGCCTGATCAAAGGCGTCGGATAGCTGGTTCACTAGGACATCAAGCTCTTGTATTGAATCAGGAGGTTTTCCTCCTGTTTATATAGGTAGGTTTTTGATTGGTTTTGTCTCCAACTAAAGCTCACTAAACTATTTATAATCTCTGAGGCAAGTATAATGTATAGTAAGTACTTCCTGTATTTTTCTTGATATAAACGTTTGTTTACAGCCAATATTGTGTTCAGAAGTACGTATTAAGAATAAAATAAAGGAATAGCTCAATTCGTTCATTTGCATCACTTCCCAGGATGACTCCAATTTTGGTGTATCAGCCTCATTAAAATGACCTTCCTAAAATGACAGACGGGATATCTTCTCCATCATGCAAAAAGTGAGCTGATATTAGCCAGAGATTTTGATCCATCTCTTGGAGTGATGGAAGTTAATCTGCAGGAACCTCAACACAAGGTTTGCTCCTTTACTTCAACCACGATCACAGCCGCAGCATAGTTCTGATCTGACTGGGATTCTTCCAGGGATCCACAAAGTAATTCCATCGAAGTGGACATCTCCGTATACAGATACGTCCGTGCTCCAGAAACCATAGCTAATTAAACCATTACTTTTCGCGAACGCAGCTAGCGACTCCGTATTTAATATGATAATAGTAGATCTATAATCATCCTTTGGTTCTTCCAACTTGGCCACTCTCCAGTCGACGGTCAGCAGTTCCGGATAAGTACGTTTCCATATCCCAGTCCACGTTACATATCCCAGTTTATAAATTGATATTCTACCTCTATATGTCATTAACGTCGTTTACTTCATGGTAAACAGTATGTTGATATGCTCGCTGGTTCTATATTATTGTTGTGATAAACGTGCTCGATGTTACGAACAGTTTTCATCTTGATACAACTGATCTTTAAAGTTTTTTGTCGAATATATACGTTTACAGTTTACACTTTTTGTGTTAGAGGTCGATTTTGTTTGATCGCCATTTGATTGTGGATGATGATTGTCAGTTCGCATTTGGCAGTCATAGATCGGTCGATAACAATTTATTATGGCACATCTAACGCCTCAACAACGTTTTGAAATTATTAAAACATTTTATTGTTGTCAAAAAATAATCATTATGAGCAACGAAGCACATTTCGAGTTGACAAGCTTTGTTAATAAACAGAATAGCTGCTATTAGGGTACTGAAACCCCTTAGTTGATACACAAAAAATCACTACACACTCGAACAGTAACTGTATAGTGTGCTATTTGGGCCGGCGGCATCTGAGGATGATAGAGGCAATGCTGAAACATTATTGGTAACCGCTATCGGAACATGTTGGGAGACTGTCTTGTGCCTGAGTTGGATCAATTAGGCCTACAGAACATGTCGCTTCAACAAAACGGTGACCCATCACACATAGCTTGTCCCGCGATGAAAATTTGACGAAAACTTTTCCCGGCCAATAATATCAAAAAATTATGATATAAACTGGCCCAACGGTCCTCTGATTTGACCCCTCCCGACTTCTTCCTATAGGAGTACTTGAAGGGGAAGGAGTACGCTAACAAACCAACCATAATCTTTATGCTTAAGGACAACATTTGCTGAAATAACACCAGAAGTCTGCGAAAATGTTATGAGAAAAATGCTTGGAGCTCGTGCCTTTGTGCCACGGCTAGAGGGCGCTACTTGACTACCATTATATTCCACACACACACACACACACACACACACACACACACACACACACACACACACACACACACACACACACACACACACACACACACACACACACACACACACACACACACACACACACACACACACACACACACACACACACACACACACATATGCCCACACACACATACACACATGTGGAAAACCAAATAATTAGTCAATAAAATATAAATTATGAAATTGTATTTAATTTAACAGTTATTAACTGTATATACATTTTTATAGGATTTGTCAAGTTTAAAATCTTTAGCTGATTAGAGAATTTTCAGAGCATGGTAGACTGCCAATAGATTTGGTTTACTACCGCGAACGATGATTTCAGAGCATACAAAGCAGGAAATTTCATGAATTATCTTTAACGGACACTGTCGATAAGTTAGCTCTATATGGTTGCCACTTGGTAGTACATGCAAATTCATATAATTAAAACCACAATATTTATCTTTGTAAACTAAATATTAGTTATACCAATAATAATAGCTTATATTTTTTCGCCTCATTATCATTTTTGTCAAAAGCTTAGTAACAAAAAACTAATTAACAACAATACTCTCGAATAACCTTAAATACCTAATTAACAAAAATTAAATATTGTTAATGTCTAAATTATTTAAAGCTAACCAATTTATTAATCTCGTATAATATCTTTTTCTAAATAACTACTTCGATTGCAATCTAGTCGTTTCGCAAGCTGCTTACATAGCTGTACATCTCGGATTACATCGCCTAGGAATACCGACAGTAAGTACCATTCCTTCATTCCGCGCGACTGGAATTTATAGTCCCTAAAACGAAATTATAAAAATTAACATTAATCTGATGTTACCATACATGTTATGTTATATATTTACCTAAGTATATTGTTCCAATCCGGTTGTGAACCCATTTTTGCTCGCCGTGATGCATGTAATCGACATGGTTCTTCGAGTACGCAGGCTTTAGCACCGAGTTCTTGAAGAATTTGTTTTTCGGCCTGAATTACATTGATTGCGATACGTGAATATTCAGTACTATTCATTGGTGATCGACGATTTCTGCTTTGGTATGTTTCTGTGATAAATTATTAATAAAAATGTTCATGTTAAAATATAGCATACATTTAGGGAAGTTAAAATAGTGATCGTTTAATATTGATCGTGTAAATATTTAGAAGACTTTTAGGCGAAATATGTTTTAACCCAATCAATTGTTGAACGAATAAAAATGTTACTGACCTACAAATTAATTAAAAGTGAAGTTTGTTTTATTTTAATTTATGTAATTTTAATTTACTATATCTTTATGTAGATGTATTTGATCTTTATGTAGATGTATTTCTTTGTTAGTGAAGTTATGATATTGTTTGTTTAAGTATTTGAGTATTTAGTATAAGTATTTGAATATATGTAAAAATGTTATAATGGAGTTTTGTATGCGCCAAGTCAAAACAATCTAGAAAAGTTTGA
Organism: Nephrotoma guestfalica; assembly: GCA_963691935.1. NCBI lineage: Eukaryota > Metazoa > Arthropoda > Insecta > Diptera > Tipulidae > Nephrotoma > Nephrotoma guestfalica. The sequence goes on along the minus strand of OY829914.1, from coordinate 127,559,502 downwards.
CAACTGAAGAGAGAACAACCAATTTGAGAAAGTTTGTGATACACCAAACAATAGTTAGCCTGTAGTTTATAACGAAATACTGAAAAAGCAGGTAATCCTTGAAAAGAATTTGAACTATCAATAAAATTGATAAAGCATTTGCCTCTTATTTCGATGTCATAATAGTCCAAATTTCTTACATCTTTGAAAAATTTAATATATGTATTCTAAAAGAATATAGGAAATTAAGAAAATTATTTAATCTTATAACAAAATATCATAGATGTGCGATAATAAGTTTAGCTACAGGTGGATTAAACAAACAACTCATTAGCTAGATTTTCTCATATCCAAATGAAACTTCTGGAAATTTAAGTGATCGGATACAATTTATATTAATAAAGTATAAATTTGGTTTGATTCAAGACAAGAATAATCAGCGGTTATTTAAATTTAGCCGAGTTTAAATGCGATGCTAGATTAGAAAATCTCATGAATATAAAGCCCGTTGTAAACAGGTTAAAACAACACAAAATGGAGAGGTCTGAGTGTATAAGAAAATTAAAAAATTTAGTGAAGCTCGGACAAGTCTATAAGCAAAATGAAAATAATCCAGACCAAAAATCAAAGTTGAAACAAACAAAATTGATTTTATCGGTCAAAAGTTTGGTACTTTTAATGTTTTTTAAAGTTACTTTCCAAAGGATAAATTCTAAAACAGTCAATTTTAACAAAAAAAAAGAACATATGTCAAATTCAAGTAAAAACAACCAACCCGCCTGTTATACCTTCCCGAGATGTACTTTGTAAATCGCGATAATCCACGGCATAGCTAAAACTGGTTTAGTCATACCTACAATAGCCAAAAGTTCTTCGTAGAAAAAAGTCAATCAAAATGCGATACGACAAAACACAACTTATGAATCACTGAGGGGCGTTTTAGATTACACAAGTTACTTGAACAAAGGTCTAAAGTTTTGTACTGCAAAGCACCGATACCAGATGTTGTAGTCCACTTAGCGATAGCGGAGGAACACTATCAAACGAACAAAAGCCAAAAGTTAAATATTGCACTCGTTGATAGACAGTTTTTCTGACCACACCAGGAAGGCGTTCGAAACTATTCGTAACGTGAGATAAAAGAAGTTTAGTATAATAAACGAGATAGTTAGTATAATTAACAATCCCCGTAGACACCAGTAATTACAAATCCCGTAAACGACCTCGAAAAATAGTTGGATCTTCTAGAAAGGACATTATTGCTCGAATATTTAATATTAGTGTACAATGGAGGCTAATTAAATCAAATTCATCGATACGAAGTAGTATGCGCTTCTTAAAATATACAAGCATATGCGATATAGAGTATCTAATAAATATCGCTCGTTTGAAATACTGTCAAAATTGTTGGTAAAATAATTTTTAAACCTCGGTCGCGATTTCAGAAACACGTCTTTAACTTATCAATTTTTGCAAAGAGCAACAATTAGGCCAATTGAGATCATAATCTCATTTGACATTACAGCGGTATTTCCGAATATACCAAAAGAGAAAAAACTTGCTTTCTTCAAGGAGTGGCGTGAAAATAAAAACCTAACCCCCACAAAATTGAACTTTATTTGAAGTTTCCTCTAGTTCAGAGGTTTAATTTACCATCCAACCGCAACGTCAAAGATGCAGACGATATATTTGCCGTTATAGGAATAAATCAAGCTCGTCGGGCTCTGAAGTTAGTCAACAGCTGAAGCAATAAAATTTTCGTTGGCAGACTGATAAGCATTCCTCAAAAACAATAGGACTATCATCAGGAATAGAGCGGAATAAACAGATAGGTGTATTAATTATAAAATTAAAAATAATTTTTAAGCACCACGGTTTACAAAGCCTGTATATTGAGTGTAGCCTAATATTAGTTAAAATCGATAGACAGCAATCCCTGCATATGAAATTAAATAGCGACGAACCTGATAACACAATAGAAAAGTAATTTATTAAAAATGCCATCAAACACTGATCACAGCATGCTATGAATGATTAAACATTTATTTTGAGCGGGAAATGAGCTATCCTGAAAGTTTGAGTGCTATTGCTAGTCGAGAAGTGGTTGAAATTACAATTGCAAGATTTAAAAATTGCTTGCAGATAGACAACAACCAAACAGCGAAACAGACACAAAAATTATATATTTCTGAAAACTTTTATTCCCGCGAATTTGAAAAACGAATAAGGCATCGTTACGTGATATTACATACATAATCAAAACTATTTTGCTATAAGTGATTGAATATTGCATTGTCATCGAGCACTAACCAGTTCTGTAATTTTGAGCGCTCTTGACAGTGGTTTCTCGAATTCAAAATACCGCAGACAGTAAAACAAACACGAGACCGAGCTAAGTAAACAGTAGTAGTATAGTAAATAGAAAACATACCAATATATGGCTAAAAGACACAGATGATCGACCAAATCGTGCATGCTACTGTGAAAAAACAAAAACTAAGGAATGCCACATTCCCTATGTGAAGGGCTTGAGCCCTGGTACAAATTTATTAAGACACTAGAAACAACAAGCCACGTTGACTCGGTAGAAAGTAGTGAAAGTAAATTCTTCGACATGCTTGGTTCCACAAAAGCTTCAGAATGTAGTATTGTACATTGTCCAATCAAAAGATTTAAACGTGGTAAGGAAAACTTAAAATTATTTGGTATAAATAAAGTTAAAGATTCCGCAGTGGCTACAACATTGACTTTTCATGTTTATTGTTAAGTCTTTTAGATTCACTGGAGTTTTGACATATTCGTAAAAAAATACACAATGTTCGGAATCAAAACATGTACACGTAAAGATACGTCTAAGAAAGCTTAACTTCAAAACTAACGCGCACAAGGACATAATGAATATGTCAATTAAGTAATCACGTTTGGTTGCACAGCGGATTATAGCAGATGAGTCTCGAACAGAACCAGATTGTTTATGTAGAATCTGGAATATTCAGCGTGGTGATCCTAATTTATGTAAAACCTAAAACATAATTTGTCTCTAGACCATTCAAGTTTAGTATTGGCAAAATTGCATAGGGTTGATTTCAGCCGTAGAGGATGGGTTGTTCTATGAAAAAATTCAATAAAATATTAATTTTAATCCGCGTCTCCACTATTCGAAATATCGTAGCTTTACGTAAGAAAACTGTTACGTTTAATGTGCCAGTTTCCACATGAAAAACTGAGCTTGAAATTGTATTGCTAGTGATCTTAACTAGTAAATAGCCTATCGTTACATGTTCGTCGTTAGGTGAGAATGCTTAGGTTTTCTTTGATTGTCACGGGAATATTTAATAGCCCAAAGGCAGCCGTTTTCGTTGTAAACGTACCTGTTTAGGTAGTGATATGCATCATTGTTTTAAAAATTGATACATATGGGCCAACTTGAAAATATTTGATGTCAAAAATCTGCTTTATCATCTAATTACTCTAGTTGATTGTCGTAAGACAATTCTAAATATTTTAGAGAATAATGAAAAGGTACCATTCAAGTATCAACCGAGCAAGTATTGCTAAATTATTGTTTGCTTCTAGCCACGGTCTTTTTGGGTTTAGTTTTCAAATAGATTATGGACACTGAACTCCTTATTCATGCTGCAAGATCGACTTTTCAATCTATTTACAAAGTTGTCCTGCTATTACGAAATATAAAGCTGTCAAGCTTTTTTGTTCGATTTACAATTCTCGACCATTTCCTTCTTACGAAATACAACGTAGAATGCTTGTTTGAACGAATTTCTCAGAAATAGCATTTGGAAAACTCTATTCAACGCGGCGAGAATTTAAACGAAACAGTTTTAATGTTTAATGACATACTCAGAAATGGTATCGAAAGACACGTTCTTTTGATTTAAAAGAAAGCTGGCTTTCGGCAGCCTATAGTTATAATAAGAAGTTAGTGAACCTGGAGAAACGTCGCAACAACCCAAATAGATTGTTCAAATTATACGGCATAGATTACTACTGAGAATTTCATAAATACCAGGGAAAAAAGTAGTTAGTTTCATAACTTCAATTTTCCACAAACCAATTTTCGACAGAATTTGGATTTTACCGAAGGAGGTCTATCTCGAAAATGCGCCAATTCATTTCTATAGATCGATTCACTCTTACCTCTCATATCGCCGGCCAACTGTGAGACTTCTGAAACAATCCTCACAAGTGTTTTGCGCGACATCATATGTGCCACAGGATAGTCATTTAGGCCCTTTACAATTTTCATTATTAAACGATGTCGTTGACTGCTTTAAATTCGAAAGCTGCCTTCTTTTAGGCTTAACATCGAAGCCGATTGTAACAAGCTCCCAGATTAGTTGGATAGATTTTGTAAATAATCAACTGACAATAGGCTACGCCTTAATGTGAGTATATAGAAATCCAACTTTTTGTCGTATCCGTTGCCCTATATTGCATCAATATCGTTTGGACAACGAGGTTGTTGACAGAATGGAATTTTTATCTGATGTGGGAGTAGTTTTTTCAATAGATGCGATAAATCTATCTTCATCTTCCATGGTGACCACCATCATACCAGTATCATTTAAAGAGAATTGAGAGTGTTTTCGTGTGCAGAAACCATTTGTTTTGTACGCACTTCGATGTCTACCATCTAGTCGGACAGTCGATTTTATGCTTCTGCCTTTTCAAGATCGCTGAACTTCATTAAAATTACCACTTTTGAACAGTCGACAAGATGTTGCAACTGCAGTTTTAGTGAGAGATATTTTCCAGTGCCATACCGGTTCCACGAATCCCCTACAACGGTTAAATCGTGCGTAGAGAACGCCGTCTTCGTCAATGCGGCATCAACAAAATACGATCTCTCGGGACCATTTTTGAAGGCATTGCTCTGTTTAATTCGGTATGCAACATATTTTATTTTCATTTATCCAGAGATTCGTTCAAGAGAGATTTAATTCAACTTTATAATAGACAATAAGTATCTCGTCATGAGCGTTGTCTTTGCTTTTTCTGGTTTTTTTAACTTTTCGACATCCTATTCAACCACAAAATGCGGTCAACATTACTGCAAAGTATAAATCCACCAAACATAATTTTTTAACTAAATTACTTCAATTCAATAATTTAATCTAAGAAGCCGATGAAAATTTATATTTAAATTGTAGTATTCTATACAGATCTAGGTAAATTTTGCTAAAATTTGCCAATTTTTTTTCATTCAAATAAATCGAGAACACAAAACGAACCAAGAAACTTTACTTGCCCATAACTAACCCAAAAAATTCCATATATTTTTCTTCTTTCTTCTTTTGTTTACTATATGAAAACGATAGCCGCCGATAATTAGTTTCGAATTCAATAGTACGGCCCCAGACTGCTCCCATGATTTTAAAAAAATTTAAAACCCTTGATTATGATTCCTTTATCCGTAAGAGATGAACAAAACTCGAAAACAGTGATTGAATATTTTTAGTTTAATGTTTCTACCGAAATACCTGCTTGGTTGGTGTTTTAGTGAATTCTCTCAAATATCTAGATATTGGTCAAAAACAAAAGGAGCCGCACTCAAAAAATCGTATACTGAACACGTTCGTTGCAAGATCCATAAGAATTATCTCCATATGGGAGTATTGACTCAATTTCTATGATGTCTTGGCCTTAATGCTTTCACTCCAAATCTGGGTTTGATTGAAAATTTACATATGCCATTTGGTAACATATAGATATAGTGGAATTTTTGTACAATATCCTAGAAGCATTGTTATTAGTCATATGATAAGAATCACTCGAAAATTAAGAAAAGTCGAAAAAATATACTCGGCTACACAAGACCCGTAGGAGTTATTTTTTCTATTATTGTGGCAATGCAATGAAATATATATAAAAAAGTCTTGAATCGACTGTATCGGTGAATAGACACTAAAATCAAAATAAGTCGATAAAATTTCTACTCAAAAAATGTAAACGGGCGCATGTAGAATAGTTAATATGTAGTTATAAATATTGAATAGTGAAAAATTTTCACTCACAATTAACGAATGAAATAAATGAATTTAGTGAATAAAATATTTTGACATTGAACCACATGGTCAATTTATATAAAACATGAATGAACTTAGCAAATCGGTTCGCCGCTCGAGTGGAAATTTTTTAAAAATTGATTTACTTAAACCTTTAAAATTTATGAGTGAGTCTAGTGCTTGCAAAAAAACTGATAGAATTTTACCTAATGGTCGTTCCACTATTCTGGGACTGAAGCAGCCACTACAGCTACAAAGTACCAGGTGTGGAAGTATGAAACCGGGATTTACCAATAAATAGCGCTACCTGTCAATGTACCTTTCGACAAACCACGGCCCCGGCGCTATTGGTTTCTTTTGACATCTGTCAACAACATCCAATTCATAACCATACAAGTTTCATACAATAACGCATGTTTGAAAAATGTCGTGTCGTTAAAAATGTCGAGTTTTGTGCCTACATATTACGATTTGCAGACATCATTGATTTTTTGATATTATTTGAAGAAAACTACTGCAGAACCACATTGAATACATGCCAAACCGCTTTGAGTGGTGTAGTGATTTCGACGTAAGAAGATGGAAGACAACCAAAAAAGTTTGAAGACAGTGAATTGCACGCATTGTTGAATGAGGATGACGCTCAAACGCAAAAACAGCTCCTCTCCATACGTTTAAAAGTCATGGGAAAGATCTAAAAGCTGGAAAAATGGGTTCCGCATAAATTGAATGAAAAGCAACAGGAAAATAGAAAAACCACCACCAAAAAATTATTTCTCCATCGAATTGTGACTGGCGACGAAAAAAGTATTTATTTTGAGAATCCAAAGCGCAAAATATCTTGGGTTGTTCGAGGACAACCATCGACATCGACTGCAAGACCAAATCGCTTCGGACGGAAGACAATGCTCTGTATTTGGTGGGATCAGAAGAGTGTGATTTATTTTGAGGTGCTAAAACCTGGTGCAACCGTAAATACTGAACGCTCGCTACCAACAATAAATGATCAATTTGAATCGAGTTTAGCGTGAAAAACAAGCAGAATCATTTATGATAATGCACCATCACACAAAGCCAACCGGTCATGGAAACGTCGGAAGCACTTAATTGCGAAATACTTTTACATGCAGCTTACTCGCCAGACTTGGTTCCGTACGATTATCACTTATTTGTTTCGATGGGGCACGGGCTTGCTGCGGAGCACTTCACTTCCTACGAAAATGTACGATAATGGCTCGATAATTGGTATTCTTCAAAAGAAGAACAGTTTTTTAGCGTGGCATCCACGCATTGCCTGAAAGATGGGAAAAATGTATAACTAATAATTTGCATGTATTGTAAATACTCTTAATCATTATCATACGATGAACGTGTACTTTTTACTAAAAAATTCCGGTTTCATATTTACACGCCTCGGGCCTATTTTATAGAAGTTACATTTTTTTAAATTTACATTACATTGTAAAATTGAAAACGTACAATGTACTTTTTTTGTTTCATACATCGATTTTGCACAAACGTACATTGTTCCAATGTAAATGTACATGCTTCCAGTGCAATTGTACATTATTGTAAAATTGTACATTTTGTGGCAGATGACGAAAATTTGTCATTTTCATTACAAAATATAGGCTACTTTGATGTTTTATTTAAAAAGTATGAATTTTTATTTTAGCGAAACCCATACTTTGTATATGAGTAGCCTAAGAAAAAGATGAAAAAGATAGAAAAAAAAAATTATAAAAATTATAAACATTCAAAAAAATACAAAAAAGTATGAAACACAAAAATGTACATAAAATCGAAAATGTACAATATTTTTGTACAATGTAAAAAAGTACAATGTAACTTCTATGGAATAGGCCCCTGGTATTTCTTATACTTCGATAGTAGATCACCACATTCCCGGTGCTATTAAATCAAATTATTTTTGTTTTATATTTTCTTAAAGAAGTCGATTTTACAACAAATGGATTCAGGAAGCCTTTAAGATTTATATATATATATATATATATATATGTTACGATGAAAGTCCGTCAGTACATCAGTAAAGATCCGAAAAAAATTAGGAAAAAAACTGTTTTATTGTTCCGAAATATGTGAAATGGGAATTCTATATTCCCGATCTGATACGCTCTTCACGCCACGGAGTTATTTTTATGGTATTAGTGCAAAGTCGGAATAATAAGATATAATGGCTTTATTAACCTCACTGGTTCTCGGAAAAAAATTGCTCCCCTCAGGTCGGTTAACCCCCATTTAATTGAAAATTATAAAATTCGGACATTTATCAATATAAACCTGGAATGGTATTGCGTGGACCTAAAACGAAATAATTAATAAAAATATACGATCCGGATCAGGAAATTATTATGTTGAAAGATTATACCGAATCGAATAAATGAAAAGTGAATGTGTTATTTCGGCACATATGGAATGAATACGACACACCGTACTTGAAATATTATGCTATGGTAGAACGACTAAGATCTGTACTCGATCGATAAATAATTAGATAAAATGTTAGTTAACAAGTACATATGTATATATATATATATATATATATATATATATATATATATATATATATATATATATATATATATATATATATATATATATATATATATATATATATATATATATATATATATATATATATATATATTACAAGGTCAATAAAGACTTTAAGCAATTTACTTTATAACGCAAAATTGCTCGCTGTTTAGATCTAATATACTCGTAAACTATTCAAGGTTGATTAATTGTTACAACTCATGTGTACCAGTGAAAGTTTATAATGGGCATTGCAATAGTATTGACCTAATTAATCTTGATTCTTCTAACCAGTATTTAATGTTACACATACTTAATACTTATTATTTTTATTCTAAACATGTAATCATTATAATCACAGTTGCGGTCAGTTAGATTTATAGCATAGTCTGTTGTAGAGGTATGTGCGCGAGAGACATTCCGTGATTATTAAAAAGACGTTAAAGTTATGTAAAGCATTTAACAAGATTATTGACATTAAACATTGACTCTACAATATGCGTGTGGTGTATTGTTGATAAACCAACCCATTAATTAAAAAACTTGTTATGATAGAAAAACTATCAGTTAACTTTGAAAGTGATTTATCATGCCCAATTTATTAAATATTCATCAATCAATAGAGATCTCGTGAGGTTAGCAGCAGAATTAAATTCCTTGAAAAAATTACTACGTCTATAGATATAATTATGTCATATCACTTTCTTTCGAAAAACCATGATCGTGATCACTAATAATTATTATGGATGATCATCTTATAGGTTTTATGTAATTTTTACTTTCAAAAAATTTTCTTTAAATACCAATCTATATCCATATAAATGGTATAAAACATGCAGTTCAAATGTAAGAACAAGACAAGGTAGTAAAATATGCTTCATTGTATTATCATCACATAATTTACCGACTTAATTACTTTAACGTAAAATAGTTTTTGAACAAAAGTAATTTTTGTACGTCACCCGTCAGTGAATTCTTTATAAATTAACTAACGAAAAATAATAAATTTCATGCAAATTATAATGTGCAGAATGTTTTTATGTTGCCGGTAAGTAATTACTGAGGAAACGCACACCATACCACTGTAAAGAAACAAACCAAAGCGAAAACTTTTCAAACAACTTAACGATCAACTCGCGATCTTTATAAAACGTAAACATAATAAGAAGAGCAATGACATAGAAAATTCATACCCGCTTGTTATAACATCGATTGCGATTATGAAATCGATTAAATAACTCTCTTATGGTAATTTGATTTGGAATTTCGGAAATGAATTTTCGGAAGTGATAATTTATTTTTTTTAAATAATAAATTTTAATGTAAGACAGATGATGTGCAAGATGTTATAAAATGTATGTGAATTGAGTTATAATCGGATAATATATTTATGGTTTATGCAATGTGGTTATTAATCAAAAATTATGAGTACAGTTAAAGCGGGTTAAGTAATAGTGGAGAATGTTTTGTATTGTTGAGCATTTTGAGGAAGTTCGAAAATGATTTTTAACCGCACTGTAATATTGTGCATGCCAAATATTATTGATCGGAGAGGTTGATGCAACTTTCACTGTGTGTTTTTCATTATGCGTTTTTACAATTTAGTAATAATTTAATGAAAGGCAAATAAAAATTATAAGCAGATTTCATTAAGGTCTAATTTAACAAATGTTGAACCTTGAAACAAAAATAATCGAACTTTGTAAATAATCTCTGGTACAATTTCAATAAATTCTGCTCTATTTCGAATATTAATTTAGACAGCTTTTATCCCTAATTCGTTAACTTTACGAAATAATGAAAAATGGTTATGAAATTTCACGAGGCATAAAAACACTTTAGATGCATGGAGCGCCAAATAGTCTGCTGGTCTTTCAAATATACGAGTAATTGCAAATGACAATCAGTAATGAGTTATAATTTTTTTGGCCACTTAACATTGAAATTGTATCTAACTTCCGTTTCTTATACCACAAACGTGATTTCCCCAATCCTACATACCTATAGAACCAGAATCAAACGTTATACAAATATTAGCGTTAGATAGACTAACACGCATGAAAGTTTTTGTCATTCAATATCATACAATGCAATCTGCCTCCGCCCCGATTTACCCATCTCAAGAACACATGATGTGGTGGCAAATAAATTATTCACTAACTAGTTAAAAATTAATTAACCAAATGTATATTTTGGATGAAGCGCCATTTTCGATTAATTGACGCTTAAACTGTTGTAGGATAAATTAGGTTTATAAATAATTTTAAATTAAATTTTGAAACATCGCCATTGGCGTGAATGTATACAGAGTGAAACTCCTCATCAATATGTTAACTAATAGTTACTTAAAATTAATTTGTAAGAATATTTGAGCTATAGGCTACTTTCGCAAACATAACTTTAGAAATGCAACCCGTCTTATTAATGTAACCGAGTTTTAATTTCCATTTAAACAACTCATATTTTCATTTCTCTCATTTTCATTCTTATTAAATTCAGAAACGGCTAAATTCCATTCTATTTGTCAATTAAACTTCAAGGGACTGAATTCTGAATTAGGCCCCTCACAAATGTTTATCAAAATCCTTCTATACTTGATCTATTATCGTTTTCAGTAAACTGCGTTTATGGATGAAGTAGTTTTGAACTGTCTTTTTCGCCGATTTTCGATTTTCATCAATTTTATTATTCTATGATTTGAATTCGTGCACGAATTATCATTTTCGGTTATCGTGCTATACCTTCAATAGGCAGGCATAGGTAAAGAGTGAGCAACTTTTATCTTATCGAATCTGATGAAAATGCCGTTTTCCTTGTTTTCTATGTTAAGACGACAAAAAAGAACAATTTAACGAGGATTAGTTTGTCGTTCTTGCCAAACGTTGTTTAAAAGATGGTGTGGTTTCAGTTTTTAAAGAAATTACATGTTTGTTAGAAATTTCGTTGTTTAAAATTTCAATAAAATTCGGACTCTGGCTTTTTCTTAGCTGAATGAAAATAGCAATCTATTATGTGATGGGGCTTTTTCAACTTCGACAAGGAATGAAATCTGCAAGGCCCTGTAAATACAACCAATCTTAATTTATTCATGATGCAGAAAATTATTTGAGATTCATTTTAAATGCGCGATTCAAAACCAACAAACTGGATATTCTTCGAATAAACTGGTTGAATTGAACCTCATACGAGACTCTGTAACGGTCATAAATCAATTTGTCATTGAAGATATCGTTTATTTCATTTTTATTAAATAGGCATACGGAAGAATACGGAGAATTTTGAAAAGGTTTCAGCCATTACTAGATTATTAGATTTTTTAGTTTCACTCTGGCTGAAGAAAGGAATTCTATTGTTTTGGGGTTGCCCCGTGATCCTTTTTATCCGCGTCGCGGATATTTATATTATTGTATTATAAACAAATAGCCTCAGGGCGTTAGTTCACCGAAATAAACTTTATTTAGTTTAGAACATTCGAAAACCACTACTAAAGTGTTGGAACATCAATATGGATGACATATTACATTTGTATATTATCTAAAAATGCGTTATTGGCATGGTTTAGCATGATTGCTTAAGATAAGTGGGGGTAATTAAGAAGGGTCAAGGAACTTTGGGAAAACGATAGTCAAAACAACTGAATCTAAAAAGGCTTGGACATTTTTAGTATTTAATTCCTCTTGGTCATTTCAATTTCATTATGTCACTTCTTAAGTATTTTTTGTTTAACGCATCTGAAATGAAGAATCTATTTAAGATAGAACTGTATGCTTTATCCTTGTTCATTTAAAAGATAAAATGGCAATGTGTGAACAATTTGATAATTCAAAACTTCGAAATATGCAGAGCAAATAAAGAAATTCCGAACAAATATTGAATTACAGAGTACGTGCACAGAAATAATCAATTATTTAATTAATCAAGAGCAACCAAAACTCGACGAAAATGGACTCCATTTGGAGTTTTATTTAATATGGTCTTAAATCATAATTTGGGCCGTTCAGTACAATAAGTACTAAAAACCACAGATAAAAACGTACACACAACCGTGTATTGAATAAAGTTGTTATATCTTATGCAACATTTTATAAATACACAAATAACATGTCTAGTAGATAACAATAAATCTTACTAACTTTTTTGTGCCTAAACTTGGTAGCTAGAATACATTACACAGAAAGTTGCCAGCAGAACGCTGGCATACAAGTCCGATATTGGAGTTCTTCGATAATTAAAATATGCAAGGACTAGTACTGCGAAAAAGAAGATGGAGAGTTCAAAATTATTAACAAGTTGCTCTCCGGATTTACCTGTTTCATAATTATTAAGGCACTATATGCTTGAAGAAAAATTATTTGTAAGATATTTATCTTTTCCAGTAAGTTTGGTTCAAATCGGTTACCTTTGATTAAAAAATAGTTAATTCTCTGAAGACAATACATTAATTTTCAAGGCGCGGTAATACTAAATTTTAAATATGTTACACATTTTAAAACAACTTGGATCAAATTGGTAGAGGTCTAAATATTTCCACTCATGGATGGATAAAGCGAATTTACATTCGAGCATCTAGTTCAAACCATTTTTTTTTTTAATTTTAGCGGAAAAGACGTTTTTTGAAAAAAAAAAAAAAAACCTGTACAACCCAGGCGGGTTGATTGATTTGGATTAAACTTCACACTTAAGCGTTTTCCATAAATTGGGAGAACCCAGTGGTACCTGCAAAATTTCGGCCGCTATACATTCCAGACCAATTAGTTGATCAAAATGATACTTCATACTTAAGCTTTTTCAGAAGCTTGGTAGATCCCAGTTTTTGCAAACATTTTAAAAAGTATCTCAATCAATTATGCACTAAAAGGTACAAAATTAAATTTACAACAATATCGGTTCAAATCAATTTTCCATAATTTAAACGGAAAGGTCGATTTTTGACAAAAACTATTTTGCAGTATAGTAATCATGAACATATTTGACTTCGAGTTATCCGCAACCAATCGCTTGGTGGGCTTGGTAGGGCTAGCCTGAGACTAATTAAGATACAACTGTAGGCTTCATTCTAGTTCATTTAAAAGATGGAAATTCATTTAAAATTGTCATTTAAAACTGGTTATTCATGAACAATTTAACAATTCAAAATTCGAAAAAATGCAGAACAAATAAAGCAAATAAATATAGAAGTTTATTATGCTCCCATTAAAAGCTTTTTCTGCCGTGTAAGAATACATGCGCCAAACACAAAGCCAGAATCAATGTATAAATATTTTAACCGTAAACAAATTAAATGAATGCTAGCTATAAGATATCGGATCATCAAATGAACGTAGTATGAATCAGTAAGCAATAGAATCGCTTAATTTATAAAAACAAGCCATAGGCATCCGAAAATCAACGAAAATCAACGAAAATGGAGTTTTTACTTTTATTTAAGGCTTTATTTGGACCGTTCAGCATGAAAAGTACTAATATTCACAGGTAAGACCATACACATATCAGTGAATTGAACACAGTTTTCCTATGTCACGCAAAATTTGGTGAACCTCAATATAAAATGTCCACCAAATAACCATAAAATTTACTAAATTTTGCCTGTGCTTAAACTTGTTAGCTAGTTCACACTAAACAAAAAGCTGATAGCAATGGAATTTTTGGTATATCAGACTTCAATATTGGGGGTCTTCGATATGATAGACATACAATGGCTAGCAATGATGGATAGCAATGATGACCGATACATTCTTATCAGCGATGAAGTAGATGGAGTAATCAGAATTGTTAGCAAGCTGCTAATAATTCATCTATCTGTCGTTGTCGTTGACTGATTATGCTATCAAATTTAAATATTATTATTGTTTTTCTGCTGGTCTCTTCGGTTGTATTTTCTCTGAATCACAAAACTTTTATTTTGCCTTGAATATTTGTCGTCTAAAATGATAAGACACTAATTATTGTGACACTTTGTGCTTGAGGAAAAATTATTCGTATCCGAGATATTTATCTTTTTCAACTAATTTTGGTTCAAATTGTACCTTCCTTGATTAAATTTAATAATTTTAAAGGCGTACAAAGTTTAAAACCTGCCACTAATTTTAAAACGACTCGATTATCTAATGATAATCTTACAGTATTTTTGTGACCCAAAAATCCGTTACTTTTAATTATATACATTCAAAAATGCTAACGTCAATTTTGAAGAGGATACTGTTTTAGAATCATTTAAACCAAGAATTTATTAGAAACACACCTTTTAAACCAGTTGTTGCCTATACGCATACTGTGCTCCATATCAAATACATTTCTTAGGCGCCCGTAATGTTTTGGGAGATAACAAGATGTAGTTCGTAATAACTAGTTGAATGCGTAATTAAAACACAAGAATGGGTAATGGGCCGCTTTCCTAAACGAGTGACGTTTGAAAGCCTGAATTTGAATTGAATGCAACCTGTTCGTTTAAATGTGAGCAAATTATAATTAAAAATATATGTAAGTGGAATAAAATTGGTTTTGGCTATATTTTCTTCTATCCTATTTTAAATAATATCGCCCTCTTTACCTCTCATTATGAAAAATATTTTTTGGAGGAAAGTAATTTGTAATTTGACATGACGCACTTTTTGATAGATGCTAAGTGCAATCACTGCAGGTAAAAGCAGGGTTAAAAAGATTTATATAGTATAGATGTCCTTTTACGCCTTTCTAAACTTCTTTATCTTTTGGGAAACGTCTTCAAATTACCGTTTATATTTCATGAATAATTGACTGGGGAACTAAAATATATTTTAGTCACGTCTGCAGCTGACAGCTCATCTGCACTTAGGTGCTACTAGGAAAACGCATCACACTATAAAATGAAACTATATGATTCAACATTTTGAAATTGAATACCAATTGACCCATCACGGTAATGGGATTTTAATCCCGCGAGATTATCCCTACACGGTAGAAGTTTAGAATATGGGAATTGTGTAAATGTATTATTGATACAAAATTGGCTTACGCCCTAGAAACAAAAATAATAATTTTTCACGAACATTGTCGAGTTTCATTCAAATTACACTAAATATTTTATGATATTCAAGTTTAATTCAAATGGCAAATTGGCAAACAATTTAACCTTAAATATACTTTCAAGGGGCATGCATGATATATAAACTGGCGGACTGTGATTATTATGAGAATCAGTTTTATTCTTTTCAAAAAAAGAAACTTATGTAGGTGATAGCATACAAGTATACAAACAAATCGTTCATGAAACAAATTGAGTGACATATTTTTTACCCATTGTGAAAAATACAAAAAAGAAAATTTCCAATTGTATGTGAACTGCAATTTCTTGTTGTTTGTCGGGTATTTAATAGTTACTAAAAATAGCAACAAATCGAAACAAACTTTCACTCAAAAGTTATTATATAATGTGCTAACTTCATGGTGAATTTTTCATCATAATTTTTATGATACGCGTATTACAAACTGAAGGTCGATTACATTTTAATCTAAAAACAAACTATTGATGGTTGATTAAAAATATCATAAAAGCGGCTCTGGCGGTCGCTAGAAATAGTTGAGTAACAATCCATATAATAGGCGTTTTCAGAAATAGCTCATGATAACTTTTGGGTAATTTTAATATTTTTAATGTTGGTAACAAAGTCACTCAAGTCATCCTGTCTGTACAAAACGTAAGATTACATTTAGTGCAATAGTATTTTTATTCAGCAAAATTCAATGGCGTATTTTTGGCAGATACCACAATTTTGTTGCTTCTTTTCGTACAATTTGCACTTTAAAAGATTGAAATTTAATTTTTCTGATACTTCTAATTTATTATAAAGACAGATACAGAAAACAACAAAAACTTAATTACCTTAAAGTTACGCTACATGTTTAGAAATAGATCGGGTATTTGGGCTATTTCCGAAAACGCCTAATATTTACGATTGAAGCATCACGGATTCCACTTAGCGGATTTGCAATGAACTTCGATTACTACAAATTTTGACATGTATACCTCAAACATAAAAAGTAAACAATCAACATCATTCGCGATAATGTGTTTGATAAACTAAAAAAAAGATAAAAGTGTTATTGCACAACTACATGAAATGACATATTATGTAGTTAAGTTAGTTGCAACCTGATCCACAAGCGGCGCTTTTCTAACTTTTACAATCGTCAATTGAATAATTTTCAGTTACAGGCGATATTTATTGTGTCATGTTTCTAATTTATTTTTCTGTGAATTATTTTCAAAATGTAGTTTGGTTTAAGGTTATTGCAAAAATTGAAATGAATATTACCAAACAGTGTGGTTGGAAAATTCTATAAAAAAACTTGCATAAATATGGTTCCGCAATTTAAATTTTGACAAAGAGCCACTAGAACAGAATAAAACAACTTCGAGTATAGGAAAGAAAGTGGCTATTCTAAAATATTATCGTTAAATCGACGTGCGAAAGAAAATCTTAATCAACTTCTTCATTTGCGTCACAATATTGTTTACAAATTAGAAGTTTTCCAATTTATATAAATGTCAAATTCAAATCCAAAATATTTCTACTAATACTCAAAACCGGTCTAAATGCTGATCTCTACATTTAAAATTTTAAACGTCTGTATGTGTATCTGATTTTATACGCTACCCAATAACTGGAGAACTACTGTTCCTATTAGCCTGCGGGTTTCTTAAGAGTTCAACAGCATTGTCTAAGATAGAAAGCATATGAAAATATTGCTTTTACATTTTCTGTAACATATTTTTACTTAATATACTGTGAGCAATAAATGTTCTTTATCTGTCTGGGTGGTCTGGGCGATGATTGAGTAGATGGGTATCGACAAGAAAGGGTAGATGATTTAAATGAGCTGGCACCTTCATATACACTGTTCCAAAATATCCTATACGAACTGAGGTAATCGGTATCGGAAATAATTAAGCTGCATTGAGAATGCCTAAGTTATATTTCGCATGGTTAATATTCAGAGGTTCTCTAATTCATGTAAATTTCAAAACCATCTTGCAAAATTAAACTAGGCCTTAATGTGCCATAAAATGGCCTAAGTGCCACATTCAGGAGAGCCAAACATTCTAACTTCTCTTACAATTTATGTGAATATTATTGCTCTCCCATCTACTATATGTTACAATCAATTCAAATTAATCAACTTATAAAAATTATAAATTTTATGGTTTCTCCCCCGCCATCACAGTCCGAAGTTAGAAGTATTACTCTTTGCTCAATCAAATTGGTCTACATTTTTGAGGATTCCGTCGTTCGATTGTAATTTTCGTCATGAAAACTCATTCATGATCATCATTCAAGAATCCGGTATCACACGGAATCCGATGCCGCACAAAAAGCATGCATATCTGCGAAAGTTTGTACAAAAAATGTGAACTTCATCATTGACAGTTTGACACCTGTGGATCCACCATCAATTGTAACTCTACAGTATGAGGAAGAAGGGGAAACTTCCTCTGAAATGACGAATTCATTTCAAGAACAATTACGAAATTAATGCGAGGTACGGAAAGAGCCGTTGGCTAAACTTAACCGAACACAAGCCAAATAATGACAAATTTTTAATTAGTAGGTTGGTTGTTTGTACACCAAGTGGCGCAAATATAACAATGTTTTAACTACAAAGTGAATTTTTCTATGGAGGCGAAATATTTTCAAGCGTTTTGATTGGTTTAGCTTGCGGATTAAAAATAATAGCCAAAGAAACATCGTTCCTTGTCCTGTCATTATGCTACATCATTGTTTCGGTAGACAAATTGTTATAGTATTTAGATGTTCCCACTCTAATTAAAAATAACTGATTCGATTTCTCGAATATTAAGTTGCTTTTTTTAAAATTAATTTTCGTTCGAAGAATTGTGGATGAACCTAAAAACCAATTACTGTCATCTAAAGGGTTTTGCAAAGCACACTACATAGTTTTGAAAGTAATTTTGTATAGGGATTGGTTGAATTTTTAAATCAATCGCTATACATAATGAATTTGAAAGAGTGCATTTAATAGTGATAACAATTGGTGAACGGAATGCTCATGGCTCAATATTAGGCAAATACTACGAAATCATATTGCAATATTTGCCATGTCAACTTTTCTATTGAATACAAAACGACATTCCGCACTACGAATACATCAAAACAATCAATTTTTAGATAAGTATTTCTTTCAGGAGAGGTTCATGAAAATGTTATTCAATGTATCAGAAATGTGTCAGACAAATTACATCGTTTGGTTAAAAGAGCTTTTGATCTTTTGGATAGCTCCGAATGGCGTTTGAAAAGGTGGCAACCCTCAGTTAATTTATTGGTTGTTAATTATCATGGAATTTAATTGAATTTCCAAAATTTTTGAGAGTCTTAGCTATCGAAACCAGTCACTTGTACATTTACAAAATGTTAAAAATGATTTAAAAAAAACTATTTTGGCTTCATTTACCACATGTAATGACTACTGGCAATCGATGATAGCATTGAGTGTAGCGGTCAAGCTTTTAGCAGGATTGGATTTTGCATATCTAGTGGTAGGTTACGATACATTGACGTAAATCAATTGACATCGCTACTCTGATCTAATTTGCTAGTTGCATCATGGGTCCGTTGTGGCAATGAATGGAAAACCCTGTTTGGCTTCAGCCATTCCAATTTGTGAACAGGTACACCTATTTAAATGTTGGTATCGTAGGGTGTAGAGTAACTATCTTAATATAATTGTTGATTACTTTAAACAGAATTCAGATGAAGCATCGATAATTAGTAGCTAAATATACTATTCTTTTAGAGCCACAGCTTGGCCGAAATTTTTATTTTACATAAGTTTTTAGCACATTTTCATATACACATTTTCGATTTTAAGGGATTTTAATAAATCAACAAATTTTCTAATCTGCCAGCTAACCAGACGGATATTTTATTCATTTTAGTTTGTCGCTAGCAATTGACTCTTGGTGTTTGTTTCTCTCCATAGTTTTCCTGAACACTACTTACTTATTCGTACTTTGTTTCTTTCTAGCATCAGTTGTCTTCCTAATATTCTTAGTCAAAAGTACCGTTTATCTAGATTTATTGGTTTATTGGTCAATGTCACATTGTAAACGCCTACTTTATTAATGTTTCATCTTTATTAAGTTTCCTTAGTTAGATTACTTTAATCGAAAAACTGACACTGCTAGACAACTATTCCAAAGAACGGAAGTACGAGTATGGCCTTTGGAATACTTTTCCCGATCGAATTTGCTACACGGGGCGAGCACACCTATGGTTTAATATACACTAAACTAGCTTGAAATATTTGCTTTTAGTTTGTCCGTAAAAAACCACAAAATAAAATGTTTCTATAGCAGAGGATGAACAACCCTTGTTTTAAACGGATCGACAGTTGGTTCGATCTAGTTTTATTACTAAATTTATCTTATTTTAAATATTTCATAAATTGGTCTTTTAAGCTTCATGGAAGGAAATATTATCATTTGATTTGACAATCAATTGCTAGTCGTAACAGAAAAGTATTTCCAATTAAAAGTATTCGTGGTCCAAAAGCAAGCAAATAAATCGATTTCCTTCCAAACAGCCTTGTTTGTCGACTTTAGTTGAATAGAAAGTAATCCAATTTCCTCTCCAAATTTAGAGATTTCATGCTTAGTGGAGGATTCCTTCCAATATTATAATTGGACTTGCTTTCAAACGTGAAAAATTATAATAACACTGGTAATAATTGTCAAATTTGCTAGGAATTCTACCTCAGTGGGGTTTAGCTCAATTTATTATGAATATGTGGACAGAATAATATAGATCAAATACCCTTACATTTTCGTATTTGCAGAAAGTTGAAAGTGTTACCCCTGAACATGGGCTTCTGATTACGATTATTATAACTAAAATTTATTTATTTAACAGAGGAGTAAATTGGAAAAATGCCAGACAATTGCTCACATACTATAATGAATATATTATTATGGACACGTCACACGGCTGTCGTGTACAAGATAATATTAAAATCAGTAATATTTGATTTCAAATTATAAAAAAAAGAAACATCGTCGAGAACATATTAAAACTACCAAATATTCTGAGATTTGTACCGAAACTCGATCGCAGGCTGGTTGAATTTTAACAAGAGACTTTCACAGGTCGTTTTTGAAATATTGAAACATCCTCAAATATCTATAGGTCAAATATCTATATCTATAGAAAACGACGGACACTATAGCTATAATCCGGGCGCAAAACATAGAGCGAATGACTACCAAACAACAAATCGTACGTTAGCATCGAGGTTAAGTCGATTTCTAGTTTGTGTTAAATATTCAAATTTCAAGATGGTTCCGAACTATTTAACAATCTGAATTTTTAATCGTGGAAAAGGTCAAACCATCTCTGTTCCTACAATTAGTAAAAACCGGTGAGTCGACTAGGTCTAGGAGTTGTTTTTTTAAAACAGTTTTAGTAAGATCGCCAGCGTTATCTTGTTTGAACCTAGAATGTTACGGCTTCACTAGAAGTGCGTCAATAATAAAGAGTTGTATACACGATGGGTCTTAATAAACCTATCAATGATTAATTCTATAAAGATATCAGAAAGCTAGAAAATAGTATAACCCTACTGTAAGTCGATATAACTAGGAAAAATTATAGTAGAACAACTAGTCTTGTAAGATGCAAAATATAGAAAACTTCAAT
This sequence comes from Nephrotoma guestfalica, assembly GCA_963691935.1. Lineage (NCBI taxonomy): Eukaryota > Metazoa > Arthropoda > Insecta > Diptera > Tipulidae > Nephrotoma > Nephrotoma guestfalica. The sequence continues at coordinate 127,538,255 of OY829914.1, read as the reverse complement.
GCAAAACATTGTAAGTAATCAGCTTGTTGGCTAAATTACATACAGCACAAAGAAACCCAAGAGTCGAGCGTGGGAGAATGAAGTCGACTGTTATCAATCGTTACCAATATTGTATTTGGTTTGGATGGCAATCCGTAAGCATATCTTAAATATGCATTATACAACTTTTGCGCCGTTAGGAAGTTTACGGCCAACCTGAAGGTTTGTTTTCAACCTCCGTTTTAAATCTCCCACCAGTTTCCTTAACCACTTAAGTATCAAATACATTTTTATGGAGGTTTCGGTTATTGATAATTTAACAAGGGTTTGCAAAAGCAGTTAAAATAGTGCTTAATAGGGGATAATGCTAACGAATGAGTTTCCTTCACCCATCGGATTTGAAGTGTAAAGCCAGACGTTCGGAGTATAAAGGTTTATTGTCCGTTGCGCTAATGTTTCAAAGGAGGTCTTTTAAAATTACAATTAAAAGAAATAAAAGAATAGTTCCTTGATCAGCTGTTAGGTAGTATTAGTTACCTTCAGTGTTGCCAACTTAGCCCTTTCAGGAAGATATTTAGCAGTTTTTCATTTATTTTAACACCATAAAAATGGTTTTGTTCCCAAGGATAATTAAACACTATTCCAATATAGCTATTTAGCACAATTTCTGGCACTTAAAAAATCTGATAAACAATGAATGTAGTCAGTATTATTTTTTTCTAGTGCAACATCCTATCCAGGGTTTAAGCCGCATTGTTTATAAGGTTACATAATCACTTTAAATTTCGGATTAAAGAATGAGTGGTCCATTAAATCCTAGTCAGGTACTAGAGCTATAGGAAGGTGCATACTGCTGCTGCGGTCATCTAAATTTATACTAATCCAAGCAACGTTTATCGCAATGGTGTTGCACTCATGTACTCATTCTTCTACAATTTTTTTTAGTGTTTGTCTAATATTTTCATTATGAATGTTTCCTATTCCTTTCACAGAAGAAGTTAAGGAAACGAAAACTAATCATTTGATCTCGTAATATTATGTATAGAGTTAAAACAAAATTATTCAATAAATACGATACTTGTAAATTGACCCTCCAACTATTATACAAATTTAAAACTCGTTTTTTGATATTTTACACATGAAAACCTTTTTGGTTATAAATTGTTGTCATTATAATTCAGGCATCAACGAGACATGATTTTTAAAAAAATCCTTGATCCTAAATTATTAAATGTGTATTTGAATATTGTTTTAATTCAAAGTTTCATTGAGGATCTAGAAAAAGAAATATTGAATATTCCCAATAAATTAAAACAAGCCAAAAAAAGAAATAGAATGAATAAAATAAATGTCATAAGTCAATATTGGAATATTTCGAATAGGATTAAATAAAGTAACATCCGCTAATTACCAAACTAAACAAAAGAAATGGTTAAGATCAAATATGACGTATTGGGTTATTTACATTTGCCTTCTTTCCACCGTTGTCTTATATTTTGTTGGTTCTTTGTTTATCATATGTTAAAAACAAAAGTAACCAATCAAATGCAAAATAAGAATCGAAAGAATTCAAAATCTAAACATCCCCTATGTTTACTTTTGTCGTGGTTCTACAATTTTGCCAAGTATTTCTTTGTCGATTCGGCATAACTACCTAAATCAAAATTTTATTTTACATAATTGTAATTAAAAAATATAATTTACAAATTCTCACACAACCTAAAAATTGCATTTTGAGATACTTAAAATTTCGTAATGTTTTTTACCACTCTTTAGTGTCAATCTGGAACTATTTTGACTTGGTTAACTACCAGTTTCGAACTAGATCAATAATAACAAGCAACAAAAATTAATATCAATCACTTTGGAATGGACAAACTTTGTTTCATGTCAAGTTGCAATGGCTATAAATAAGTACATCTGAAGTGGGTACTTCGATAAGTAAAGTGTCAGTATACACGCGCCAAAATCACTCAGTGCACCGATTCGATGTATTAATAGAAATAAGATCACCTGAACTACTCTCAATCATGAATAACGGTGGCATTTAATTTATTATTAATAAATTAGACAATTTTGTAACATAACATTGTGAGAAACCTATTTTATTAACCCATGAGAAACGAACTCGCCATGATATAAAATAAATAGTTTTATGCCTAAACAACTATATCATCCTCAAAACATCCTGTAAGGTAAGCCTGGAACAAGCACTGATCTTAAAATACTTTTATTGAAAATAAAAGACGATCGCTTGGTCTTTGCCTTCTCGTTTAATAGCGGATGATCTGCGATCCTTGGATTAACATTTAGGTAGCCATCAAACGTATGAGAGAAGAATAAACGGACGAGCAAATAAATTTGCTGCAAATATTTATGACGACAAAATTTACACTCCTATTCCCTTGGTCGCATCACTCCATGTGATGTGACTACTTATCTTCTTGGTTACTAGATTTGGCTGTTTGATTAAATCATAGTAGGCTACTTTATAAATATTTCCTTGCGACTGTTATCACTTCAAACGATAATTTCATTCACGTGCAATTTTGACACGGCAAATAAATATATTTTTTTTTCAAACTAAGGCAGCCAACTAAGATTTAAATATTTTCATTGAGAGTTTTGTACAAAATTGTTTAGTAAATTTTTATTCTATAATCTAGAAACCAGGAAGTAGCCACGTCACTAGTGATACGACTAAGGGAATAAAGGGATTTAATCTTTACGTTAAAAGATGTTCAAAAGTTTTCTTTACAGTTGACAGACGTTAAGTAAAATTTCTGATCGTAAACAGCAAGCCACAAATCATTTTGAAAAAGCACTCTGAACAATGTATGCACATATCTGTGTTCCGAGGTATATTTTTAAATCGTAACTAGAACTATTAAGAGTAAGGAAAGTATAGAAAACGCCACAAGTGACAAAAAATGAAGCTCGCTTCCAATGGATTCAAGACACTTAATAACTTTTCAAGTTTATAATTTTAATATTTATTATAGACAAATTTATAGTATTTATATTTTAATGTAATATAAAAGTACCATTTGGCTCTCCAAAACCACTTTTGATTTTAAATATTCTTGAGGGATAATAAGTTTAAAAAAAAATTAGTCAAATAGTTGAATAACTGCAGTGTTAAGTGTAATGTAAAAATAAACTATAAATTACCATAAATAATAACAAAATGTTTTAAATTTCGTCTAATGAAAGTGAAAGACTCAAAACTAGATTTTTATTGTTTTAGACAACTGATCTACTAAACTATTATGCGGCATTTTATTTTATAATTTGTAAATGGCTAATAATACGTATATAAATGATTATCTGCTCATAAAATATACACAATTCACTTTCAGTTAGTTAAAACGACTGTTGCAATGTACACATAAAAAAACTATGCCTTTAAGCGATAAATGCATGCAGAAATAAACAAATCAAAAGTATTATTCAATAAATAATATTTTTTCTGTGTTATTAACTTTACTCCTCGCGCTGTCTTTCAATTTTCTCTTTTTCTGCTTTGAACGAAAGACAACATTTCGACCAATATTTCTTTAACACAAAACGCGTTGTTGTAATAAGAAATCATTACGTATGAAATTTTATTATATAATCAGTTAAATAACCTACAAACAAAATACGTTTGTATGTAAGAAAAAGTATTGGTCAATAATAATTTCTTATTGTAACTACCTTCAAGGTCTTTAAATATTTAATTTACTAATTTTCTCTAAACCGAATTGTAAAACGATGTTGACACCATTGCGAATATAATGATATGAATATACACATTTTTTGATAAACTTACGTGGATTTAATGAATATGATAATTTCTTAACAAAATTTGTTAATCTGACCGCTAATATAATAACGGGAAATCCAACTAGCTGTACGGGCAATTCAAATAATGGTTCCTGGGCCTGCACCATGATTCTGTTCTCCGGCGGTAATTCCATTATGTAGAGTACAAATGTTATCGTAACCATAAACGATGGACATACAACTTCAACTAATTTCATTTTTATATTTTATTTTGTTAATTTAATATTTCTAATCAAAAACTCTATTTTTTTAATTAAATAAATTAATCAATATTAATCACACAAAATCTACTAAATTTATAAACGAATAAAAAAAACTATTTCGCGCCAGTGAACACACAAGGTACTTATTTTATTCGGAACTTTTTTATTCGCGTCTTTTATGCACAAACTTAAAATTACAACTAAAATCTTGAAGTTTAAAAACTTTAATTTTGTCGTTAATACAAAAAACAGTAATTCTTTTCAATCTTGTGTGTGTTTAATATCTACATAATATACTAGAGTAGTGGATGGTAGAAGAAAATCAGCTTAGAGGCAGAGTGGTAAGCTAAGTGTGTAATAATAAAAGGTAGAGTGGTAAAGTCGCAACAAGTGAAAGTGTACCGCACACAAATAATATTATTTTATTGTATTACAATTACACTGACTGGAAAATATACATTACGTTTTCTTGGTACACCACAAGCATATGAAATTATTGAACTATATAAAAACAAGTAGTTTATGCATACAACCAAAGTATTTTACTTTGTTTGGTGCTGTGTTAAATTATTTTCTTTGGTAATTAGGCGATTTTTCGTTGTTCATGGAGATGAAGATTTTATGATATTTAGGTGGCATAATAAAAACCAAATTTTAAATTAATTCACGTCATTGAATATGTAAGTCAAATTTATAGAATGTGTTAATTTTTGTTAATATCTGCGAGTTAGCAACTTTTGCATCTAACATTAATTTTATGATAATGATTTGTATGCATATAGAACATTGCATCACAAAAAAAAGTATGCATATGGAGCTAGTCCGATACTCAGCCCGACTAAACGCGATGGCAATACTATCACTATCGTGAGAGTTTACTATCCTCGTCCGAACAACTGTTACTATCGCGACAATAAAGTATGTCGTGATACCCTGTCATGACATTTATAGTATTCAGCCCAAAATTTTAAAATTTGTCAATGTATTTTTAGTTATCTTCTTATTGCTTGGTGGGCTATACAGATCTAAGCACGGCATATATAGGGGAAGCTAGCTCGGTATCCAGCCCGAAAACACCAGATAACGAAACTTAACTATCAGTCCGAAAAAGTATCACTATCGCGACAGTAAAAAGTGTCATGATACCTTGACATGACATTAACAGCGTGTATTTTTAGGTTAATTTTCAATTGCTGGGTAGTCTGGACAGCCTTAATCTCAGCTAAAATAGATAATGTAGAAACACAATTATTTGATCATTTATTTACCTCAATGAAGCAAGCATAAATTATAATTTTTGGTTTATGGAAATAGTCGTTTGAAATTTTAACAACAAACTGAGAAATTTTCAAAATAATTATTTTTTTCGTTTGAAAAATCAGGGTATACTATTTAAAATCTCACTTCACAGGAGAATCATGAACATTTGACATATACCACCAGATTCTTTCAAGTTTGGACTAAAAAATAAGATATTTTGAAAAAAATTATATCTGGAAATATCAGGATATAGTCATGAATTCGTTGAAGTTTTAACTTTAAACTGAGAGATTTTCAGGAAAATTATATTAGGAAATATCAGGATATAGACGCTTGAATCTCGTCTCACACGCAATTAAAGAGCACTTGACATATATTGCAAGATTCGTTGCAGTTTTAACTTCAAACTGAAAGATGTTCAGAAAAATTATATCAGGAATTATCTGGGTAGTCGATTGAATCTTGCCTCACTCAGATTTGAGTACAAACTGACAGATATTCAGAAAAGTTCTAACTGGATTTATCAGAACATAGTCGTTTAAATCTCGCTTCACAGGCAATTCACTATTCCTTGGCATATACCGTAGGATTCGTTGAAGTTTCGGCTTCAAATGAAAGATTTTAAGAAGCGAGTTTTGAGCTTTTCTCTCGTTACGCTATACCTTAATTACCGCTATATATATATGATTGCGTCATTCAAAATAACATTTTATTAGGATTAATATGCACTTAAGGATGTATCGTCGCCACCCTCTGTTTTGTTAAATTTTCCTTGCTATTAAATCAATTTTGATGACAAATTTTACTTCTGCAAGAAACACCTAACACACAAACGGTAACCGTATGGACCATTATAACACTTTGAAATAGTGAACTTTGAAAACTCAGTTATTGAGCGATGCGATTACCTTTCAATATGCCAAATTTGAATGAGTAACAGCGAAAAAGAAATCCCATTCAAAGCCTCGAATGCGTACTCGACTTATGTCAAATATCCAAAATCGACAAGCACATTATTTTCGAATTTGTCACGTTGAAGTGTCAAAGGCCAACAAACTATTGTAATTCGTTGATACACGTCAAGTTCTCGTGAATCGCCTGTAAGACAAATAGAGGATATTCAACCGATTTTCTCCAGATAATTCCACATACAATTTTTTTTGGAAGTATCTCAGTGTTGCAGTCAAAGTTCAACGAATCCGGTCGTAAACAACAAGTACACGTGAATCGCCTTTGAGGCGATATTCAACCGACTATATCCAGATAATTTCAGATAAACTTTTTGGGAAATATCTCAGGTTTTGAGAAGATATTCAACCGACTATAAGCAGATAATTCATGATAAAAAATTTTCAAGCCTTATATAGTTTCATTCATAAAAGCCACGATTAATTCGATTGCCATTTAAAACAATAGTTATACTTTGAGTGTATTTTGTGATTTGACAACCATAAATGGATGTAAAACAAATTAGAAATTAAAGGTTATGGTTATTCTAAAATTTCTTAAATTAAATCTACAAAACCCTAATCCCAGAAATTAAATTCTCGGCACCCGAAATCCTAGATTTCAGATTTCAAGTTAGCTATGTTTAAACAAAAAAAAAATTAATTATTGCTCTTAATTTTTTTAACAAAGTATGGTTAAACTTGGTTTGCAACAGTGAAGTGAGGTACATATATGAATTTAGGTCGTGCTTTTGTTTGAGCCATGTTCATTGTATTCGACTATTTCTTAACTCTCTATGGTCAGATTCAGTCTATAATGCAAGATTAAAAATATACCATAAGTTTAGGATGGAGTTCTCGAATACAGCTATGCTAATGGACCAAGGGCATTTGTTACCCAATTTTGATAAAATAGTTGATGTATCATTTATTAGAATATTAACATTAATATTAAACGAATTTTACAGTTTTCTAGCATTAAACACTAAATTTATTGCTATCACTAATTACTCAAAATAAATTTACCCTTTTGAGTGACATTTTTTTACTGTACTTGGTTTGATTCTTGAATATTTTCATTTTTATAGGAAAATCACAAGGCATTTACAAATCTTAAAAGCGGACTTTACACTGTCAGCCAATAAGTAGTCTTTCCAGCGGTGAGATCATGAAATCCGACCGGAAAAATCAAATGTTCTAAAATATTTCATTGCACAGGCGAGAAAATATTCAAAAAATGATCTAAGTTGACCTAGATATTTTGAAAGAAACACAAAGTTTAACGGCAAAATTGTATTCGACAACCATTGCATTATCGAGCAATTTTGAACGAAAAACTATTACCGGTGGATATATAATTTCGAAAATCTCCTAGCAGATTAGCCATTACTCTCAATATATTACAGACATTTCGTCTATGAATCATGGCACATCTACTAAGACTAATTTTAATAAATTTAAGCGCGTATGTTCGAAAATAGTTTACAATCCGTTTAAATCTCTCGGTCGTATTTCATGACTCCGCTCGAGGTGAGTTGTGTAAGATTATAAAATTGTGGTGAAAATAGGATATTTTTAGGTAATGATGTTTTGGATAAAGTTCGCTATAAACTAATTCGATACAATTTCTTAAAACCTAACCATTTTATACTTTTTTAAATAAGAAGGAATAACTTAGGTCTTAAGAAATATTATTATTTAGTGAGTTTTTATTCTAATTAGGTGCGTTCATCAAGAAGCTAGCATTACCCGTTTGAAGTTTTTTTTTATTTAACTTGTATATAGATCAAAACATATTTTAAATTTGCTTACATTACACAACATATCTCTTGAGGGGAACTTATGACCCTCATCGGACGCGTTCGGTGGTTGTGGACCCGAAAAAGATCGGAGAGAATCAGAGAGTAGGAGGGGAAATAAAGTACTTTTCACAGGCCAACAAATCAACATGCAATGAACATAACTAAAGGAAGAATATCAGAAGGTACTCCAGTGAGCACACTAGACCCAATGCCTTGTTGGCCTTACGGATTTTCCGTAAAGATAAGACGTGAGAAAAGACCTTTCATTGCACCAAAAAAAAGAAATCAAAGTGAAAATCAATTGCAACACAACTGGAAAATTAACAAGTCTCCTGAGAAAACTAGAAGTCGCTCACTATTAGAACTCAACAAGTTAGCACACATTACCCACAACGATGCAATAATAGTGCCGCAACATAAAGGTATGTCCTCTTCACCAAAATGTAACAACATTCTTGCTGGAGAGAGTTGGAATAACACTGAAAAGAACATAAAGTATACAATCAAAGTTATATTATTTTAATTTTACAACAACAACTTGATGAATTAACATAAATAAACTATGAAGCAGCCTGAAATTTCTAGACATGAAACTAATGCCAAAATATAGTGCGAGTATTACACTGATTGGGAAGACTTGGCAAAAGAGACAGCTTGGGTTCGTGTCAAAAAATAAAAGAACAGAAAATTGAAACCAAAAGATTGACTTCAAGAGAAGCAACCAAAAAACAAAAAATAATTGAACCCTAGTAATGTTGGAGTTGCCCAAGACACCAACAAGAACTACTTATAAGCCGTCCTTAAATTGAAAGGCTATCGTCTATCTTTTATCATCCACACACGTATCAGGCCAGAGGAGGAAATTTAGTTATCATAAAAAAATATATAATATTTTGAAGAGGAGAAATGAGAAAAGAAAAAAGAAAAACTTCTACTATAAATGTACATATTGAAAATTATCTTACTGTAGTGACAGGTTTATACTGTACACCAAAACATTATACCAAGAAAATCCAAGACTCTGAGTTCTTCAAGCGCTTGGACAAGTTGATAATAGGTGGCGACGAAATACTCATTTGGAATATCACTTACTCGCAAATAATACTCATTGGCGATCAATATTAACCACAACAAAAGGAAAACAATTACTGAATTTGAATTTTTGACTTATATATAGATGGCTAATGTGTAAGAATCACAACAATCAGTTTCGAACAAATGAGACTATTGATTTGAAAAAATCAGTCTTCTCATCAGGTCGCGACGACTGATGTTGTATTACTACATTGGAATATTGTCTATATATATAGAACATACCATGTAGTTGTACTACTAGCGAATTACTGCATAGCGTACGAAATTTTTTGATTCTTTCATATTTCCATCTATATTCAATTTTAACAATTAAGTTTTTTCGCATTTACGAATTTTATTATATATATTTTACCTTTGGTTTTTGCAATTGTAAATGGTGTTATTGTGATTGTTCTGTATATTGGTATATTTCAGCACTCTCGAATTAAATTCACGAATCGTAGGAAATTCTTCCATTTAGCGTCACTATCTGTGTGACAAACGAATATGATAATCGACACTTACTTATACACAATCAACTTCCCAACCACCCCATACTTGCTTTCCTTTTAACGCCGGATCGCGGATAAATTTGAATTTTTGACTTATAGATGGCTAATGTGTAAGAATCACAACAATCAGTTTCGAACAAATGAGACTATTGATTTGAAAAAATCAGTCTTCTCATCAGGTCGCGACGACTGATGTTGTATTACTACATTGGAATATTGTCTATATATATAGAACATACCATGTAGTTGTACTACTAGCGAATTACTGCATAGCGTACGAAATTTTTTGATTCTTTCATATTTCCATCTATATTCAATTTTAACAATTAAGTTTTTTCGCATTTACGAATTTTATTATATATATTTTACCTTTGGTTTTTGCAATTACAGAATAATTGTTTTTGCAAATACAGAACAATCACAATAACACCATTTACAATTGCAAAAACCAAAGGTAAAATTACTGAATGCTACTAGAGAAAACAACTGTATATCTCTTTCAACTGCAAAGCCAATGCACTGACACAATAACCGAAAGAAATACCTGAACTAATCGGTTTGTAATCAAAAATATTTCTAGCATTTTATGAAAGTTATTGTCCAATAATCCTAACGACAAGTGAATACATCAACCAAAAAGAGAGTAACTGAGTAGTACTATACTTAACAAATATAACGATTGGGTGTTTCAAAATATAATAGGAAACAACTATCCGAAAGAAAAAGTGTTATTGAAGTCAAAATAGAATTAAGAAAAAAGTATCATAAAACCAGAGCTCTTATGGAGAGGAACAAAGATACAACAAATTCACGCAACAATTGTCATGAGAAATTCTGAAATTAAAAATGGGACAATTATCTCCTACTAGTGTACTTTATGTTGGCAAATGATGGAAATATTGACCATTCACTTTGGAAAACAAATAAACAATTAAAAACACCAACAATGCGCTTTATTCTGTGAGCAGAGTGAATGGGCAAGGAATATCAAACCTTGAAAATATTATATTTCGACCACATGAACATCAAACTGAAGACATTATTGATGAAAATGTAATGCAGAAGCGTAAATATGTTACATCTACATCCCTAACTGAAATAGTAAATGAAAACAAGATCAATGTAAAACCGAATAAAGGACCAGTTTTCGATTTAATAGCCGGAGAAATCTTTCAAATATTTCATATATGTTATCATAGAATAGTTACAACTTACTCCACTTATACATATATGAGGTGTAAATTATCGTGCAGATAGTTTGATAGCCACCAGGGCTGTATGTTATGGCGTACCTGCTTAACACAATCATTATGATCGCGAGTTTCTCGATTCCCTTTAGTTTGATTTGGTATTAATGTCCTATCTCTCAGAAAATATTCATGGAGTATGGAGTGTATGGAGATTCTTTAGATGGCCCGATAATTTTTGTCCCGCACCTATGAATGAACCGGGGACAAACACGGGGCTCCTGTTCGCTATCGAAATGTATTTTATCCTCTTCTACCTGATGTCTGGAACTCACGTGTATACTAATTGTACCGTAATAAGGATTGGTCGCGTTTTGATATTGGTCGCGTTTTGATCGTGATATAAAATCCGGATTATTTTCTTAAATTTGTTTTTATTAAATTTTAATCCAGGTTTATACTCCTCCCAATATACGGGATATTTCCGTGGTAGGCGACACTTAGTTTATTTAACACGTCTCTAATTTTTTTTTATAAATATTATCCTAATTGTGGCACATTTTCAATATGCTTTATAGTTTTAATGTGTAATCTATTACTGTCGAAATCATCAGGTACACTATGTCTATCAGTTTGATCTCTCTACCATTCACCTCTGCTCTTCCTTTCCATATCGTGAGCAGCATCTCAACCGTGTAATAGAATAAAGCTTTCGGTATTATACGTTTCGTTACAATTGCGCAGCATTGCGAATGTTTCCCAGGAAATATTTCATAATAAGCGACGAGGAGTTTCGAAGTCGTAATGGAGCAACCATTACAAACCGTTTGTGTGGTTGGAGTTCGAAAGAGAAGATAAATGATAAACGTTGCACAGAATCTTCAATTTTATTACCGAAGTGTCCAAGATTATCTTTATAATTTCCATAGATCTCTGTCGCTCATTCTTTGATTCTCCGAAAGCTCCTCTCAGGTGGTTATGTTACTTTTCTAGATGTAAATGACAGAGTAGTATTTTTGGTACTAAGATCATAAAATTTAGCGCCGGAAATTTGGCTACGGCTTTAAGAGAGACATTATTTTCATAATTCATAGGCTCAACTTTAGTGGCCATTTGAATAATTAACTGAGCGTTAGCAGAGATTGGTTGCCCCGGTTGACTAGTTCCTTTATAAGTGACTCACTGTTAGCTTAGAATACCGTTCTGTCCGAGATTATGAATCACTCTCAATTCCGTTATCTTTGTTTGATACAAGTGTGTAGGCATTTATTATGGGAGTTTCACTTCAAGTAGGGTTGGCGATGTTTCTAAAGGTTCGTATTTGTTTTCGGGCCGTCAGGATGTAAAATAAGGGAGCTGAAGATGGATATAATATTTTCAATTTGATCTCTTGTATTTATATTTTTTGTTGTATTTTTTATTAAGTCCGTAATTGAAAAATTTCATTTGAAACATTTAATTTTATCATTGTCCTACTATGTCATGATCAGTTGGAATTCATTTGATTTAATATTTTTTAAATATTGGCTCTCGGATGGTTCTTTGGTATATAATAAGTTTGAGGGTGGGACCTCCAAAATTGTATTCACAGATTCAGTTGGACATTCTTACACAGCCCTAACTGAAACCCACAACCGACATCATTGACTTTAAAACGCATTTGTGTAACCACATTGTCATATGTGAGTGTTAAATATCAGTTTTTGATTATAATTTCTAAGCTTGATAACTTCCCTAAGATATGTAGGGGTTTCCGTAGAAACTGTAGCACGGGAAATTAAATTTTCCTATACGGTTTGTAAACAGAGTGCAAACAATTTTCTCTGAGTTGATACTGAGATCCACTTCCACTCACCAGTCACTTACAAGTTTATTTTACCCCGAACCATCAGAACTAGGTCATCAGCATCGTCGTTATGCATTACGAGGGTATTTTGTAATTTGGTGAGTAATTGGTCCGTCAATATCAGCCACATAAGAGGTGACAGAGACAGCTCCGTCTTTGATTGTCATTAACAGAGGCCTGAATTCTCTTGATCTTCGACATTTTAAAAATCGATTGTACTACTTAGTGTTATCAAGGGGCCTTGGATATAGATCAAGGCAAACGATAACATTTCTTCATGGGCCATTTATTGGCTTGTTTTTAAATCATGAGCTATGGTAACACTTTTTTCAACGATTTGCTTGACATTTTGACAGCTCGTCAGTCTGATACTCCGCGTCACGAAACAATCATGTTTTCGCTTGAGGATCGGTTTGAAATATTGAAAACTTAGTTTAGAACTCAGTGTTGTGTAGCCGAAATCATGCGAATTTTGAAAATAAATATGGGTCGTGAAAGAGCGCCGAGCGGAGCCTCTGTAGTGAAATTTGTTCATGAGAATGGTTTACTATTGATGACAAATCCATACTATAGGACAGAATACATCGACCTCAAATCGGCGCCAATTGCAACAGCTAGCTATTAGTCGCACCAGCTTGAAGAGAACATTGCACCAAGGCATCGAATTATTCACCTACAAGGTCAGCACGACTCAGCAGTTGAAAGTAAATGACCATCCGCTTCGATATCAGTTCTCTGGATGGGTTATAGACCAGCTTCATAATGACATCGGTTTTGGTCGAAAAATCATCTTTTCAGACGAAGCGCATTTCCATCTCGGGGGCTATGTAAACAAGCAGAATTGCCGGATTTAAGGTCCGGAATAGCCACACATAATCGTAGAGAAGCCAATGTATGCACCAAGAGTGACTGTTTGGTGTGGATTTTGAATTTATGGCATAATTGGTTCATTTTTCTTAGAAAACACTGCTGGTAACGCTGTTACCGTCAATGACAGCTGCCTAACTTTTTATGACCTCAAATCGACGCTATGAATGTGAACAAAGTTTTTGACCAAAAAGATGGTGCCACATGCCTTACAAACCGACCAACAATCGATCTCTTGCGCATCAAATTTTATAACCGAATAATCAGACGTTTTGGAGATGTCAATTGGTCTGCGCGGAGCTGCAGACATCTAAAGATAGATGTTATGCGGATAATCCAGGGACGACTTCAGCCTTAAAACATAACGTTGCGACAGTTATTCGCGAAATAGGCGCCGAAACCATCGAAAAGTACTTAAAAACTGGACACACAGAGTGGCATACTACAAGCTAGCAGAGGGAGCCACATGAACGAAATTTTTTATTCGTAATTCGGAGACTCCAACCTACACAATAAAAAAAAGTTTCCACAAAATAAAGGTATGTAATCATTTTATAGCGTTTTTTAAAACAAACTTTTAAATGACCCATCCCTTATTTTCTATATCCGTTGTGAGCTGAGGAAAAGTCAGCTCTTTTGGATTTCAGTATAATATGCATATTAGCTGCCCAGTGTTTCTTCCTCCGCGGTTTTGAGGATAACTGACTTAGAATTGATAGCACTGAATGACCCAATACCTTCACGGTACTTATATCAAACTGTAGACGGACAACAAGTATCGGTTCTATTAGTTCTATGCCTCGTTAGATCATTGAAGTTGTTTGGGTTAAACCTCATCACCATCGAGAGAATTGTAAGTGTCGAATGAAATAAAAATACTAATGGAGTGAAAATGCGTCATTGACAAGTATTGAGACAGATATATGTACATGTTAATGTCCTCACTGAGTTCTTGATTACTCAGTATTGAGTACAGGATCCCCTCTTCATTTTTCCTTTATTGGCTTAAGACTCTTGTATAGGTGCCAAAACCAATTTCTAGAGAAAACCCGTCGCTGCCTCCTACTTATGTAGAATAATATAAATTCTATGTGCTGGACATTCCTTAACTCATTTAGCAGTTCCACGGACACTGTGTCAAATATTTCAATGTAAGCTGTATGTGCTATGCCATGGGTATAGTTATAGAGCCATTACACACCGTCAACTTTCAAATATGATGACACCGATCTGAATAAGTGGTAATCAGAAGGAGCCAAGCCTGGAGGATACCGGGTTAATTTTGCGGTATGTGGATGAGTGTTATCATGCAGCAATATCATTTCCGCTTCCCTTGGCCAGTAATTGGTCTTTTTTACTCCGCAGAGCATCTTTAATTTGATCAATTGGACCTGGTAACGAACAGCTGTAACAGTTTGACCAGGTTGCAGAAGCCCGTAGTAAATGACTCCTTACCAATTCCACCAGACATACAGTAACACTTTCTTGGCACGAATATTCATTTTTGCAATTGATGTTGATGGCTGGCCTGGAATGTTCACTCAAAGTCAAATTAATCAATTTCATAGCTTGAGCAGCATTTTTTCATTTGAAATCATTACAGAATGCTATGACGTAGTCTCATCGCAAAAAATTTATCTAAACACAAATGTTTGTACTAGCTACGCTGTCGTTACTTGCTCTTGGAAACTATTGCAAATTTTTCTATTATACAGAATTGTCGTTACATAAGTTTGCAAAACCTATAGTAAACATAGAAGTATGTAAATTCGGTTGCAAACCCGATATTAAATCGGTTATCGTCCCTTTTTTATTATTAGGTATCACCTTTTGTGAATCAACATCATCTCTTATGTAACCTTTTGCATTTGGTATTAGCATTTAAATAATAAAACCTGCAATTTGACGCTATCAAAAAATCAGTTTAAATTTTTAAATTTCAGCACGTTTTAATTCACCATTCAATTGAAAAATTTCACATTTTTGCCACATGACAGTAACATTTTATAGACTTTTTGTTATAATTTGAATGCAATGATCATGAATTGATGAAGATTTACCGGCGATTGTTAATAAAAGTTACGAAATAACAGAAGGAAAGTTGTGATTTGTGCTTTGCTCGTTTAGTAGTAGTTATCAATTTAGTAGAGTCATACACCCTTAGGTTGAATATTTTGTTACGAGTTCCGCTTTCTTTTGGTCACTTCTACCTTTGTGTCAACGCATTCAAAAGGTTTACACATAAAGCCAAATTTTCTGCTTCTCCCGTTAAAATGATCTTTGATACCATTGTGAAACAACTACAGAAGCCGACTTTATTAATCATTCCGTTCTTCTACCCGTGACGGATCAATTTCACAGTTGAAGTACATATAATATTTTTCAAAACGACGATATGATGTAACCTGTCGTAAACCCCATAGTATATACCAAATTATAATAAAAAAAGTCGTTGAATTAGATCAATAGCATCACAATAACAAACTAATACATAATAAACGATTTTTAATACTGCAGTAATATATCGGTAACGATAATTACATAAGACGTGTCACCCAAATAGTGAAAGTTATTCCGTTGTCATAAGTAACCAACTTTCTTAAATTTCAGTGGAAGTGAATTATGTTAATATTTGACATTGACACACTTCTCTCAACATTTAGTATGCATTCGTAGGAAATAAACATTAACAAGAGTTTAAAATTGATAAATCTGCGTATAATTACCATAACCATTCAATTATAAGATACCATAATGCAATGTCTGAATGTAAGGAGGAATTGTCCATTTGGGATTTATTACTTGCAATTATTCAAATATTGTGTGATGTAAGAATGACACCAAATGTAAATTATGAACACTGTGCGATTAATAACCAAATATATGAACGATAACAATACCGTTGTATGGTGATCGAATCTTATTTAAATTCTGGGAAATTGTAATTAATGTTTCGTTTATGCCCCATACAATGATAAGATCGGAGTTGTTTAATTGTGGTAGGGTGCTAAGTAGTTGCGCTTACAATAATGATAAAGTTGCTTATAAAATTTCGCTATAGTCCATTTAGAAATTGAGTTTCCTTTAGGTTTTGCAAATACCAATTCACCAGTAAAATGCGTATGATACCTTTTACTAAATTGAGCGTAATGATCATACCTTGTGCCACTAAACTTCAACTATCATTAGATTGTTTTATTTCATCATCCATTGATATTGAAAAGTTAGATCGAAACATCCGAGCCAAAACACCAGCGGTACAGCGTACAAAGGGAAAAGTTTGTTTATGGATAAGACAAGTATTCAACAATTATATAGCAGAATTAATTACTTAACCCAAGAGCTTTATTATTATTATTATAGCTGGCTGGGACCCAAGCAGATTCCACACATGGGACCAACACACTCGGTAGCTCTGGCAAACTGCATATAATCATAAACCAGTTTGAGCTACCTCGAAAGCTGAACAACCACAAACAAAGTGAATACTGTCATCATCCTCTTCAAGGCAGTTGTCACACAAGGAATGTTTAACCCAGCTCCATTCGTTTTAAATGGAGTTTAAAACCGCCTAGGTCTTTCAAAAAAGCGACCAAAACTATTAGCTGGTCTATATTCAAAGATAAAGATGGGTGCTTAAGTATCAACTACCAATTTTTACGTGATCGTGTCCACAACTCTTCGCACAATGTAGTAGACAACGTCAACAACTCGTAAACAACGCCGACAACTACTTGTAGTGTTACTATAAAATATATTTCCAAGTAGTTTCTATGAGTGCCTCACACAAATTTTTATTCGACTATGTTACCATTACTTTATACCAGTGGTATATAGTTATAAATGCAGCCGTAAAACATACGGTGCCTAATATTCAATCCTAAATTGCGTACAAAATTGTTAATTATCCATCATTGATAATAAAAATTTCGACTAATTAGCCGGCTAGTTACCCCATATACCTTTTACTTTTGCTTTCGACCAGCGTTAAGATATCGAGAAGTTTTAGCTACTAAAGGTTCTCAGAACATCTATATGAAGTTGAGCGTATAGTTTGCCAAATCAAATTTGACGGTCACGTGCATATTTAGAGTCAATTGTTAAACCGTCAATTTCGAAATTTGGAAGTCATTATTACCCATCTAGATTTAGAATTTTCAGATAATTTATGAACGTCCAAAGAAAAATTTCAGAAATTTATTCCAAAGCATATCCATTAGATCCAAGTCAAAAATAATACGCTTTTTCAATTATTTATTTTGTTTATAGTACTCGCATGTCGCTTAAAGAAATTGAGTTTTGTACTTAGGAGTAAAAATGACTAATGAGACGCCTCAATAAAAGTAAAAGAATATAACTGCAGAGTGCCAATAAAATTACAGTTGTTTTTCATTAATCAGAAGCCGCAATTTGAAAATGTTTAATCCTATTAAGAATTAGCGGTGTATAATGAGAATAACAAAAGAACAGAGTGTTGTTTGAAATTAAACGAGCCAGAGCTTCATCCAAAGTGTATTGGCACCGGCAAAATTTGGATCATAGTTTTTGTTCGTATTGAGACGCATCTTTAATATTATTTTCGTCTATTGTTATATTCTGAAGCTGCTTAAATTTCACAATCGAACGACTATGCAAACCACTTAAATATTGTTGTACCTAAAATGTTCTTCAATTGCGGAAAGAACGCCCGAGTGATGCTTTAACCGGAGAATATTTTGCCTTTGAACTGAAAGCATATGATTATTGCATTGTGCCACAATTTATAAATAATAGATTTATAGCATACGGCCTATATACCTAGAACTACTCACCGAAAATTTTCTCAAAATATCTGGGAAAATCGTTTGAGTTCTGCGTGCCAAATATATTTTTCCCGTTTAATGGGGGTCCGATAAACAGTTCACAATTTAACGAAATTGTCAGACAGTCGAAAATAGCGACGTTTGAAAATATTAAAAACTGATTGATTGATTGATTGATTTTGAATGTACGACCAAGTTCTTAGGCTTGAGTTCCCGGATGACGCCGGGTCCACCGTACACCCTTTTTTACACATAACAAAACCGAAGGATTGGATAGGTTAGTTAAGTGGGACAGAATCGGCCCGGTTACAGACACCTAGGTATAGCCGATAGTTAGTAACACAAAGACAACACAATTCTAATCTACTAGATGAAGGATAACGGCTTAATAGGTTAATGGATAACGATGGTATTGGTCTTCAACAATTGCTTCTTTAAAACGGCAACCTAAGGAAAAATATCATTATTTTACATGCATCTGGAATTTTCCTGAAATTTAATTCTATTAATACTTTTCGGCTTCCTAACCAAAATTGGTTGACTCGACCCGTTACAGACACCTATGTAAAGTCGTTAGTAATAAAATGACAACACAATTCTAAACTACACAATCAGCAATTACAATGAAGCATTAATTCACAAGCATCTGTAAATTTCCTGAAATTTAATTCTAAATTCATATTTTCCGGCTTCCTAAATAATTGAAACATTTATTAATTTAATCATTCTGCAACTCCGCAACTTACAGTAGAATTTCCTGAAACCAAAGTTATTTGAACTCTAAAATTCATTAGTATTTAACCGTTGAATTGGGCGAACACGAAATAGCAAAAAAAAAAAACAAAAAAAACATATTAACTAGATTAACTACCGGATTGCATTCAATTGCAAGGAGACTGCAAAATGTTGTGAATGAGAAGACTCGCTGGTCCATATATTTTGCATACATTCACTCAAGACTCAGTTATATGAGTCTCCTGTGGGCTACAGCAGCTCCAACTAATCTTAATACTATTCGAGTATTGCAAAATAAAATTATTAAAACGATTAAACTACTACCGATTTTAACACCGACTAAGTCTATTTATTCCTCATGTATCCTTCCTGTAGATATATTAGGAAACTTTGAACTACTAGTATTTATAAAAAAAATCCAGCTTGGGTTAGCTAAATGTAATGTGAGTTTTACTTCCATAAGCAACGTCCACACGTATGAAACCAGACAAAGAAAAAATAATAACTTTTACGTAAATACTGTTAATACAGTTCGATCACAAAAAAACCCTTTCTAACTATAATGGACTTATACTATACAATGATCTTTCGGATGTTTTTAAAACTGAGAATAATTTGCAAGCATATAAAAAAAACTGAAAGAACTTTTATTCCAGAAATGGGTACTAGATAAATAACGAAATAATATATATATGTATGCATACGTATACATACATGTATACACACATACATATATATACATATATATATATATATATATATATATATATATATATATATATATATACATACATGTATGTATGTATACATACATGTATATATATGTGTATGTGTGTATATGTATATATATTTGTATAATAATTAATTTGCTTTTGAATTTGTCGCCACGTATTACTAGGATAGAGTAATAATTTAATCTATTTTCGACATTGCAATCGGCCAAGCCTAGATCTCTAAGACGTCAAACATAATTATTTACAACTACTTATCAGTTCGTTTATTTTAATTATAATGTCTGCTAATTATATCTAGTCTCAATCATATCAATGAATTTAAATTAATTATATTATATTATATAGCAATAAACAATTCACACAATCTTGTATGTATATTAAAAAGCTAAAATTTGTAATTTGGTCACTTGTTTATAGTCTTTTAGACTTCTAAAGTGATCCTAAAATAAATAAATAAAAAAAAAAAAAAAAATATCCATCCATTAAAATATCTTAAATAATTTAGAATTCGCAAAAATTTCGTATGTTTACTAAAAATTTTTTATAAAACTGATGAATTTTTCCGACGCCCATCCTTTTTCACAAGGAAACAAATACTTTTATCACTACTTTTGCACTGGGGATATATCACATACAATTAATCTCAGACATGACACATGCGACTCGTCTATGACTTGTCACCTCGTATTAGACTTGTCATAAACGATTCATCTCAGACTGGTAACAAACGTAAATTAGTAATTAGTGTGTCGTCAATGGCTTTCCTGCTGGAAGGTAGTATTTAAGTAAAGGCAACTAGATAAAATTTGAAAAAATTATTCTAAAATGAATAATAAATAAGTTTATTTTATAATTTTTATAATTAAATATAAATCGTACCAGTATCTTAAAAGAGGGATAATATGTACTCGTATATTAAATATATTTGAATGAGATTTCCTGAGAACCGAATAATTTTAATATAATAGCTCGGCACTGTACATGTAGATTAATATTTAGGGTTGATTTGAAATTGGGAATTAATAATTATAATTCTTGTACTAAAACAGTCAAGATTGGCAACGTTGCATTTTATGACAAACATCCAGTCGTTGGTGTATTGAAGTATACAAACCTTCTCTTTCTTTTCAATAATTATATTAATTATATCAAATATTTCTAGCTTTTCAGTTACATAGATATAACGAAGTTGCCGATAAACAATTCTTTATGTTAAGATTGTTAAAATCCCAAATCCAATGCAAATAATATTTCTTTTTATAAAGCAAAAATATCGCTAATAAGCTGTGAGAAAATACTAGTAACCCATTGAGTGTCACAAAAAGGCAATTTTGCGGTAAATAATAGGATTCGTTACCAACTCCAACACAGTTGCAATTAATCTTGCAAAAATGATGGATTATGAAGGAAATACAATATAGAAAACAGCTAATCATAAATTACCTACACTATATTCTCAATGCACAGAAGAAATACGGAAACGGAAAATTCTATCGCTAATCAAACCAAAATAAAAATATAACAATTTATTACACAAACGCTGAATAATAGGATGAAGGAACATCACCAAAATAGCTCTCTCCGAAAATCTCCGAAATCAAAGCGTGGAAGAAACCACCTCTATAAACAATCGTAGTAAAATGTACCAAGAGAATTATGCAATGTCCATCCAGGAGCTAAAATTACCTCGAAACGATCCCAACAGACGGCATGAATCTTCCCACCATGAAACCACTACCATCCACCAAGCGACCTCCTGCCAACACCACCATTCAACAAAAACCACGCTTCACAAAGCCGTGACGAATCCATGACAGATCACAAACGAACCATGGCAACCCTACAGCCCAAAAACTTCAGCGTACGACCGATCATACCAAAACTCCCAAAATGATTCAGTCCCCGCCAAATCGACGGCAAACTCCAACAAAAACACCCGAAGCATTCAGCAAAGAAACCAATTTGGACATACAAATCCAACATTCAGGCAATGATTCAATACAAAACTGCAAATCCGCCCTCATACACTAACAAATAAGAACTACCTCAAGTCCTAAACAAAACAACTCAAAACAGTCAAAAATACCTTATAAATACAGGTAACGACAGAACATACATGAACACAACTCTCCGCAAGTTGAGAAACACAACGTTCAACGAACAACCACCACAAACCGCAGACACCGAGCCATTACTCACTATGAACGAAACCCATTCAAATCACTCCAAATATCAAAAAAGATTCACTGCAATACAGCTGCAGCACATCCTCGCCGCACATCCTGTGTAAACCAATCACACACATACACCACTCGTCAAAATCTAATCCAGTTTTCGCACCACAGAGAAAAAGTATAACCCCCACCCAATCGCCAAAAATATACATTCCTTTATATGTACAATATTCACTTTGCGCGATCTCGACTTGCGACAACATCCACTCCTTGCCGATGACGCCAACCCAGGTCGACAAGGAGAGGTCAACATCAGCCGCCTCCCCACAACGACGGCAAAAAATCTCACAAAGTTAACAAAAGTCTAAATTATTATACATATAACAAATCAACAAATTATGAACAATTAAAGTCTAATCGACTTTCCCAATTCACAAATTGAATCATCCACATTCAAGAACATTTAGTGCAAATCCAAAGAAATTCGCCCATTTAGACAACGTAATACGAAGTCTTAGTGTAATCCACTACAAAAATATAAATACAACCGTGAGAGAGCAGAGAATATTATACGATCATTTTGTTTATATTTTGCGCATCCCATATACCATATTTTCACTTATATGTACATCCTTAAATAAAAAAATTAAAAGAAATAAGGATTTCAGTACAACATGCAATAAAGACTTGATATCCAAATTTTAAATTAGCTTTTTGGTCGTGATTTGTTCAACTTTTCCAAGAAAATGCCATCTACTCATATAACGAAATTCAACAAAATCACTGTGTACATAAAAAACTATAAACAATACGTATGCGAGAAAAAAAAACAAATTATAAAAATTAGAGACCACGACAGTATTTTTCATAGAAACAGATTACATAGAATGAATGCCAGCAACTGTCGTCACAAACTGTTTCATACCACAACAACACAAATAACTCATCCATACGATTCATTGATTATTATGTAATAAAATATAATGTATAATGTAAAATAAAGTAATAAAAATAACACTTATCTTAAGCATCCTTTGTAATCAAAAAAGTCCTACAAATTGAATATTAACATACAATGCGTACGATGCATTCAAACAACGGTGTCGAAAAACATAAACGAAATTGTTATATACATCTCCTACACCATTGCAAGCGCACCGCACACAAATTAATATATTAACACAATACGTATAACTTTTCACTTTACTTATTACTTCTTTACACACAAATTATTATTAATATTATTATTTATTTATTTCATAAGACATATATTAATAAATAATATTATGGTTAATATTATAATTAATCAATTATTAACACATATTTAAACTATTTATTTATTTATTAAAGGAGAGACAAAAATCACGTCTTTCCTTTACGACGTCCAATCGCCGACCAAACGACGTTTGAAAATATTAAAAATAACACTTTATTTGGAAAGATGTGACGAACACTTTAAAATAATATTCGACAATTTAAAGATCAAACTTTATTTTGACCGCTGAATTATTCGTTAGAACTATTCGAAACAACTCAATGATATGATGATGCCGAGCCAAACAATGTGACTAACGAAAACGTAGATGAATGTGATGGGCAACTAAAATATCTATTCGGTCCTTTTTGTTTTTTAAAATGTTTCCATACAAATATAAAAAAAATGCATGCAATGTTACCCAGGGGTCGAGATCCATGAAATAATGAGAATGAATTTTTTTTTTCATTAGTAATCTAGTAGTTTCAATAATTAACACGTAGTTTTAAATTTCACTGGGTGAAATCAAAATTTGTTATGGGCAATTCAAACCTACTCGATTGCCATGAAAAAATTTTCATTTTCATATTTTCACGGAATGCGGCTTGACTCCCAGTACTGAGTTTATTATTACATCCAAACATAGAAAATCAAATTAGCATGGCGTACTGCGGTTTAGCTGGTTTGGATTTTATTCTCTACAGTTTTAAACTTTGTACCAAATTGTTTTTGATGCATGGCATGTTTGATGAAAGATTATAAATACCTTTATCTCCCGCAAGTCATCGGAATTTGTTCATGATTTCTTCTATCTCAAGATGAGAACTAACTTTTGTTGTTTCTCACTTCTCTCTTGATCTCTCACTTATCCTCATTCCATTTTAGCCCAAGCCGATTAAATGTTTTATCTGTGTCTAAGATTTTCTCAATGCAAAATTCTCTATGCTCAAAAGTAGTAATGTGTGTTTCTGCGAGACTATACTAAATAGAGTAACCAGCAGGTAATGTGTTTGGACTCGAGCAACAGAAACCACAAAGGTGAAGATGCCATTTTTAATAGCGAGCAACTTATATTGTAATCTTAAATAAAATCGAATGAAAAACATCTCTGGTTTAAGTCATCGTTTAAGTCGTTTCATATACAAACGAATAATGTATGTGATACTATCAGCTCGCCTTTGAATACCGTGCAATACGTCTAGATTCTCACGTGATCGCAGATCTTTTGGAGGATAATAGGTTCCAAAACCACACCAAATTTAGGGTGAGAGCCGCGGCAAAAAATATTAGCGGCTCAGAACTCAGTTATTGAAGTTTTGAGATATTCATAGTTTCTCTAATCGAAAAAGAATTCTTGTAGCAATTGGTCTTTAAACTTAATGATTTCTGGTGTATATGAACTAGATAGAATGAAGATTTGTCTATGCCTTGCAATCAAACCGAGAGTATTTCAAGGGAAAGGCAGCGAAGCAAGCCTCGCTTATGACGAACGACTGCAGAGGCGGCAGAAACAACATTGTCTGCAATTTAAGTATAGGAGTCGAGGATATAGCCGTTTAAGTTTCGCAATAACGTAGTTTGATTTAACCATAGGCCACCAACCAACAGAAGCGTAAGATAGCATAGTGGGAATTGAGCCATAAGGTTTTTCAAATACTCTTCTAGATTGCCAAAAAATGGCAATGGATTTTAAGGAAAAATTACCGTCCAAAATTATACCAAGATGTTTTTTTCAGATCTGACGATCGTGACTCAAATAGAGAAGGAGCAGATAGTTCGGCAATAATGCTATGACTAATACTTCTCAAGGCGCTACATTTCTGCAACTTAAAGCCAGATTGCTGCAGCTTAACAACTAATTCATCAATAGACAATAACCACATGAGAGGTGATAAGATGCCTCCTTGGGGGCAGCCTTGAACAGAGGCAGAAATAGAAGCCAAATCAGCCACAGCAATGCGGGACCTAAGTATGGATTTAATGCATTTAATGATGGTCTCGATTATTCCAAAATTCCTGCCGGCCTCAGTGATGGTAGAAAAAGATGTATTGTCAGAGACACCTTCAATATCCAGGAAAGTATCAACAATAAACTCCTTAATAGTAAGCGATCTTTCAATCCTTGTAGCAAGTTTATGCACAGCAATTTCACAAGACTTCCCTGTTAACAATTCTATCCAAAGCTTTAAACAAAGTTGAAGAAAGTATAATAAAACGAAATGTCTTGAAGTTGGTATAATCCGACTTATAAGCTTTCGGGATGAAAACAACTATATTCATATTCCAAGATTGTGGAACAGTTCCTGAAGAAATTCATGCTTGGAAGAGTAGAGGTAAATGACCCTGAATAAGAGCAAACCCATACTGTAACTTTAGTGTGTGAAGGAGGATAGACTCCAGCGCAAAATGTCTTGAGTCACAAGCATACCGAATAGGTCCCAACCGGGCGGAATAAAAGTATTGTTCGTAAAAAAAGTAAGTATTGTTTGTAAAATTCACAGAAAGCAGGAAGAAGTCTGCAAAATTTATGTTTAAAATTCCAGGAAGACTATTAATCTTTTCGCCGATGTTAATCCGAAATGACCTGTGAGCAGATCTAAAGTCTTTTAATAAGTTTTTGAGATACTAAAATATATTTCAATCAACCTGAAGGTTAGTTCTTTCGGCTTTATTATTGAGTATCCTGGCAGTTTTCCTAAGTTTTATAAGATCATAACTCCAAAAAGGCGTATTCCAAGTGTTTTGTTTTGTAGTATGAGGACAGGATTTTTCAAAAGCTAATGTGATTGAGCTCGTCAAAGACGATGCTAGCAAAACAGTTGAACGAACCTCGCCAAAGATACCAGCAGAGTTACAACCTTAGAACAGAATAACTTCCAGCTGGCAGGCTTCTTATTACGGTAAGGTTTAAGAGTAGGTCTTTTAAGGTTTATGTCAAAAGGGATGCACCTGTCGTCGTGTGCGAAAATATCGTTGGCCACGTTCCTATTGAAAAGACACAAAGTAATATCAATCACTTTCCTCCTTACTGAAATGATGAAACTTAGCTCGCGGCCTTTAAAAGGATTTCAATCTAACATGTGCTTAAAACTATCTATTAAGCAAAGACAAATCCCTGTTATTAATATTGGGGCTGCCCCATAACGTGTGATGAGCAATGGCATCGTAACTTACCATCAACGGTACTTGATGTAAGCTATTCTACGAAACAAGGTAAATAAACGCCTCCGAAGGCGAAGGTGAACCAAATTATTACTGATGGTAGGTAGCAACCAACCAGTGATTTGCATGAGTTCGTCCATTCAAGAGTGATGATCTCTTGAGCTGCATTTATGAATAATACGCGCACTTATATTAACGAAAATAAAAACGCAAGCTTTAACCTTAACGTATGACTCTTTATAGAGGATTCTGTCAACAATTGAGATGCACCAAGCAACTACTTAAGCTGAAAAGTTGAGCCCGTCCAAATCTCACCATAGAAGTGAATATGGGAACATATTAAACATAACACAGAATTGTATTAAATTTGGCATCAAGTTCAAAACGAGAAATTTTTTAAACAGATTAAGAAGGTTACGCACACTAAAAACTTGCAATGCCATACCGAACACACACACACAACACATCTAATCTACCATCCGAAAAACTATTGCCTAACAGCGCATTATCCGCATAACAGATAAAACAAACATTTATCATGCAAGATAATTAAAGGCGTATTGATCAAAATATATAAAATCAAAGCAATTACGAGTATCACAAAGGCGGACAAATGTAACACCATGGTCATTATGTGAATTACTCCGTTGGTATCGATCCAATGAAACAACAACGTAATTGGCAAAAAAGTGAAATACCGCTTAAAATAATAAAAACCGAAAGTATCGTTGCTCAAAGGTCTGTGTAAGAAACACAAAGATGAAAGCATCTTACAGTTTTCGAATTTTCCCTTTTTTAGTAGAATAGCACAATGCAGAATTACGGTTGTTTTTCCGGATTTTCGACTGTTTCTAAAGGCGTCTTCGGCCTCAACCATTTCAGTTTATAAGATTCGAGTAGCGATTCCTCTGTCTCCGATACATGCATACCATCGCACATTTGGGTATCATGGTAGAAAACGGCGATAAGCTCGTCCATTTCGGGTACATTTCATCAGAATCTACTTTCTTCTTGAAAATACCAAGTAAATGAGACCAGTCATGTTCACACTTGGTCTGCGTCCAATCTCTGATATATGGGTCTCATCAAACCTTTGTGAATCATTTTTAAAAAAACGAAAAAATTAAATCATAATATGGGTTAAATAAGGAAATAGTAAAATCAACGCAAGATGTACCGAAACATATCGATTTAAAAATTATTTCCATCACATGGAAAGTTTCGATTTTGATCAGCTACGCATCATGTGCGGATTCATTACTCTCTGGTATAAACGTCTCATTACACATTTGAGGGTTATCAGTGCAATGAGATGTAAATATATCAGTCAGTCTGAGGTGTACATTCTCCTTTCAAATGTTGGGTGTTATGTGTCAAACCCGGCGGGTACTCATTAGCCGCCGTTATATACGTTTCATTTGGCAATTCTCCGTCAATGGCTCTAGATTCATTAGTTTCGAAATAACTGCTTCACTTTTCAGATAACATGTTTAAAAAACCCAAATCAATTATTTGAGACTATACGATCATCAATTTCCTATGACAAATAGGATTTTGTCGTTGGGTTTTCTATTTCACGATGTAAATTTCAAGAAAATAAGGCATTCGCAGGCCCAAGCAGGCTCTAAATAGAGTACCAAAATAAAACTGAGGCAGAGATATAAATTATATTCGCATTAAGTCTTGCATAAAAGAAATAACATCAAATTTAAATCACACAATTTTTACAGTGAAACAAACATTACACAAGATCAAAAAATAAACTCGAAACAAATTTTATTTCTTTTCGAAGCGAAACAAAAATAAAAATTGTCAAATGTGACTCTTCACCTTATTACAAAGATGGTACTTTTAACTAAAATGAAAGGAGTGACCATTCTATTATGACCAAACAAAAATCGGTCTAAAGTATACATTTGTCGTTTTTCCATTTTTCACTCGCTCAAGAAGTGCAATAAACCCAGGCGTAATATGATTTTTGGCTGAAATTGGTTCAAGGGGGCAAATTACAATCCAACGAGAATTGAATTTATCATGGCAACACAATGCATAACAAAGTATTTTCGGGATGGTTTATCGAGCCAAATTTACAGGCAAGGTGATAAAAAGCCAGATTCTTTGAATTACAATATTGCAAATATTGACCTATAAAGTCAAGGTACAATATCTAACATTGTGTGCTTCGTTGGGCCTCGAATCACAATTAAATGATTTTCTGAAACTCTGCTCAAATTCTTGCCTTGATCATTTGTTGTTTAGCTCTGTACTTCTACAGATCAGTTTCAGTGTTAAAATTTTAAATCTGGATGACACAGATTACAATACAAATCTTTCTATGCTAACTGATACCCGATTACATAATAATCGGCCTAGTGCTGTCCCAGTTGACCATGTTCCAAAACTTCAACTTTCACCAGTAATACTTTAGGCCTGAGTGGAATAAGGCGTTTGAGCTTTGTATTATGATTTAACATTTTGGAGACGGAGCAAATCATCAGCCAAGACCTCTAGATACAAGATGAGTAGCGGTTTTACCCATCTTTACTCCAGTAAAGCGAAAACGGCCAACTAGTCTTAATAAAATAATTTGAAGTACCTTTACTTTCAGATCGGATTTTAAAAGAGGATCTGAATCGAAGATCACATAGTAGCTCTGCTCAATTCAATTAACATCACGGAAAAGAAAAATTCACTTCATTAGTAATATAGGCAAAACATAATGTGATTTAATTTTATGGGGGTTCATCTTGTTTACAAAAGGTTAAATTAATAAAATATTTAAAGGAAATCTAAATTATTACTGACTATGGTCAACTTATGGTTTTTCGACATCGTTCTAGATATATTCTGATAATAACGGTTGTAAAAAGTTTCAAAATTTAACTTTGAAACTAGTAAAACCCTCTTGTAAACTGTTAATAAATTTATTGACTAATGAATCGCCGCGATCTCTGTTGTCGTCATCCGAAACTGCAAAGAGCTTGCAATTTCAAGATTATTAGAGAAAGTGGTTCATATGGAATAATAAGTGATGTTATGAAACGTAATCTACGATTTTAATGATGCCTTTCAAAATTGTCAGGTTGGACGAGTTATTACCATTCTGTGGAAGGTGAACTTATACAATTCAGTTTAATAGGTTTGCGGGCATTAAAGATGTGGTATCGTCAGTAATTAAACAAATTTATATCAGCTTTCACATCCCAAACATTCAATGTTGATAATTGCAAAAGAAATCCTTTAATTTTAACACCTTTTATATAAACATTTTTTTTGTAACCACAATACAACTTCCAATGGAAAGGAAAGAAACATGTTACTCATTAAGCGACATATCTTGAATATAAGTTTGAGTTTCTTTATATGCCACAGTAGAAAGTCTCATTACACAAATAGTCTCAAACATCACAATCGAATAAAAATTTGCAAGTTCTAAAACCAAAATTAGTTCCATTTGGCACTTCCATCTAATTTAGTTCTGCGTGGATTTCGCCAAGATCAGGTGCCGTTCCATTTGTTAATATAATTAATAGCTGCATCTGCTTACTCGAGTACGAAACACGGGCAAGAAGGAAAATTCAGCTCGATGGGGAAATAGTAAGAAAAAGGATCACTTCGTCATACCGTGGAGACATCAGCCACGTTTGTTTTCAACTCGTCAAACGTCGTCCTTATTAAGATTTCTGGCATTGACAAAACAGTCTCTTGAGTTTCCGTTTTCTTACTGTTCCTGTTTTTGATACAGGTCCTCGCATATACGCGCATCTTTTTCCGAAAACATTTAGTCACATCTTTTTTGCGCGGAGATATTCTGTGTGAGTGCTCCGAATGCTACGTGCTAGTTTAAATATGTTTAGATGTTAAGTGAAAGCTGATTGCTAACTTTGCAGACAGTGTTTTTTTAGTGCATCGATATTCCAGATCACAATTTTTTTTAATCCATGCCATCTTATCTGGGGTCGAAGCACTCTCTGCTCTTTCGTGGTTCATTTTCCTTACGCAATTACTGCCAACTTATGGCTATAGGACCGATCTTATCACCATCTTCACCTCGTGGGTCGTAGTTGTGTTCGTAGATCGTAATCTGTTGATGAAAATTTACTTTTGCATCCTGCCCCTATCGGGATTCGAACCCGGTACCTTCCGATCGAAACGCCAAAGCTTTAACCAGTGTGCCATTTGGTCGGTAGACTTTTCTTTGCTTGTCTGCTAAATGAGGATGTTGATTTGTACTTATATTTCATAAGAACAAGGATATGATCGCTGTTTATGTTGATGCCTTTCTAAAAGGATTGAATAATGTTGAAGAACAACCGCGCTTTTACCGATTTTTGCGTTGAGGTTGCCCGTTGAAATTTAAACATCATTGTTTTCCTCATTGATCGGAAGGAAGTTGATGACATACTGCTGTATTCGGCCGTGGATGACAAAGCCGATTAAAAATTTTCCTCCGTTCTGTTGGCCGCTGTAGTAGAGAGTGTAACCATTAGTGGTATTATGAACTGCACTCTCAGATCCTCATGTCCAATCTGTAAATCTCCGCCTGGTTTGAAAGGTTCTGAAGATCTGCAGATCTTAAAAGGATTAGCACGTGCCACGTTACAATTTTTATAGTGTTGTCCGTGTACATTTTCCGGGGTCGTTGTTTTGATGAATCTGATAAATTAATCAGATACGAGCCTTTTATCACGGGTTCATACCTTGATGTTTTTTGTGAGAGCAGGTGTAGTTGGCCCTTCCCTAAACTTTCTTATTACTTGTGTGGGTCGCGTACTGGTGATAGATCTTAAAGAAACATCCAGTCCAACATGAAACACGTTTACATAGCGAACCTCTAGCTACAAGGCAGACATCCAGTCCAGTAGTCTCTAACCTGGGGAACATACACTGAGGTGGTATTAGTTTTGTGGTGCCAATAGCTCTCCGTGACATGTAGGGTTTATTGTTATAAGAAGAATGTCTCCTGCATCGCCTCCATTACATCGAGTAATTAATTTAGAAGCACCACGAGGTGGTATGCCACCGAGTAACGCCTCATCCTATCCAAATATTGTTTTAAAATATGACTGCCACAATTTTTTCTTTTTGAGGCTTCAGTAATATCCTGCAATTTAACTTTACTTTTACTTTGCTTTCAAAATAGTTTTGAAGATGTTTCCTAGCGTGAAAGTTGCCCTTGGACGCCCAGAGTGTGCAGCATCATAGGCGTTCGTACGGCTGCGTTCTATATGTTATAGAAAATGAAATTTTAAAATTTTCAGTTAAAATGTTGCCAGGTAAAATAGATGTATCTGATTCCAATCTGTGCAAGGTCAATAATAGTTAATACTTTCAAAGATAAAATCCATTTGTTCCGTGTATATTTCGAACTGACGGTACAGCAATCTTCGAAATATACTCACATTCGATTTAGCACTACCCGATGCTTGAAAAGAAAAATGAAGTTTTACTTTAAAATTTGCAGAGGAGCAATGATGAAGGTTATGGTGAATCTGCAAAATTGAAAGCAAATTTCCATACGAACATGATAGGTAGAACGTGTACTTTCTTAAAATACTACTATCACTAAAGATTGAATTCATTTTTCTTCAAAACCACGACAAGAAACATTTTCGAAACCACAAGAAAAATAAAAAATGGATTACATGAAATGAACTTCCTGATGAAATTCGCACTAAGAGAAATTCTTCAGTCGAAAGTTAAAAAAAATACAAGACTGCCTTTATGACTCGTTACACAATTACACCATAATCTAATACTGCTTTACAGTTAATACCATATGTGAAATTATATAACTTCAAGCAAAAAAAGTGTCGCATACTGATTATACAATAAACCACATTAACTTGACTAAACTGAATTTCATTCAATATATGTAGAGGAATTTTTATTGATCAACAAAATTATTGCATGAATAATACATTGCCTTCAATTCATAATATTCAACAACCAATGATCAAAGTCAGGTTCATTGTTTGTTTGGTTGGTATATACGGTCTTAGTCATAATCGTAACATTTTTCAATACCGAATTAATATATTCGGGGTCTTCACTTCCTTTAGCTCAAATATAGGAACCTGCTGTGGAATGAGGAAATAACAAATCACAAAAAAAAATCAAAATTATTCAAGAATCAATAAATAAAAAATTGCTTTCACTTGAAAAATAATAATTTGATTACAAAATAATTATACATAATTTAATAACCGACCTGACTTATAACTGAATATAAAAAACCCAGCTATAAAATGTGTAATACAACAGTTGCGTAACAGTTCCGTTGACTGCATACCACCACTATATCTTGTTTATGGGGTACATAAGCTTGCGCGCATTCTACATAACGATTTTGAATTTATCTTACATTAATCTCGATGCAAAGTATGCGTATGTGGAGTAAGACGATGTACGGCGGTGGAAAGGAGATTTTATTGTAAATTTAAATACACGCACATGAATATGTGAGCACAAAACAAGTATAAACTTTCAAGTAATAACTTTTGATAAGTATTTTTTCTATTTCCGACAACTTCCAGTTTACATCAATTTATGCTCTCGTCGTATATACATTTATGTAGTACGGATAATTGAATATATAATTGCATGTAATATTAATAAAATATATAATTATATTGCCGATGCATTTTATGCATCTAAAATATGTAAATAAAAAGTCGTAACTTGAAGAGCTTTCGAGAAATATTCCTGCATTATAATATTTAATATTGTGATCTCATCATGTGAATAGTAAGTAACTTTTTTTTATGTAACCTTTCTTCTTTCTCAAAATACATAATACCTATAAATACGATGTACGTACGATAGCATTTAATCGATACACCAAAAAAACGAAAAATAATTACGTGACACAAACCACATTCACAACGTCTTATTGTTATTATTATTATTTGCAACTTACCTTTCGAACACAAGCGCGCTGCTAAAATAAATGCTAAAAACGTAAACATTTTCAATTTTCTTCGTTTGGCCTCAATTTACTTGCCGCCACACCATCGCACCGCTATGGTTATAATAATAGGTGTAAAAAAATTATTTATCATCTTTATGTGTAGTAAATATCTACTTAACATTGTATTGTTTTCTTTTATTCACATAACGCTCATTGGTTAAATATTTGTTTTGTTTATTTAGTGTTTTTGTTATGAAATCACCGATTTTTGTATTTTGAATTTACATATTTTATGTAATCGATCAAACACCAAATCCCCTAAATGTAGGCTATGGTGTGTCGATTAGGCGAAAATTTTCTATAGCCGGTAAAAATTGTTGCTTTTATAACACATTTTATTTACAGTCTGTTACATTGCGACCGTACATTTCAGACACTGTCATGTGCAACACTGTTAAAAACGGTATACAGTAGTTTGTTTGTATCGGGTTTTCCATTTGGGACTTGACAACTTTGAACTTTCATTGTGAACGCACCCTTAAACAAATAATTGACACTGTCAGTGTCAACACATTCAGTAAAGACAACATTTTCTTCAGGTCACACGAACGAACAACGTTTCGAGTCGGTGACTGCAACTTCAAGGGCGTTAATTTTAATTTGTGGTCGTAATTATCGTCCCAGTAGACAAGCAATTCTAAATATTCGCTGCTGGATGTTCTCGTGCCAGTGAAACAACGGGTTGGTCGAAGTGCCGAGAATATTGCTGCCGTTCAAGCGTCCGTCGCAAACGAACCAAAACATTCGATTCCACGGCGCTCTCAAGAATTGGGCATCGCTCAGACCACATTAGTTGGTCTCTGGAAATGTTGAAAGAAGATGACCAATTGCGTCGCAGAATCATTGTTGTGATCACAACATGCATATACATCATCAGTTTGCTGCATATCCGGATACCATACACCACCGGATGTAATTTAATTTTAATTGTAATATAAACATTTTTGGTATTTACATACGTTTGTATTTTTTCTATGTAAACTGCTTAGGCAGCTGTAAATGTTATATAAAAAGAACTTTAATGTAATAAAAATGCTAGAATAAAGTAAGAATTCAACTTAAACACTTGTTAAGGAAATAAATGTATTAATTTTCTAGATATAACAATAACCAGGATTAATTCTTCCTTAGACTTCAAAATTTATTGGAAACCCATGTATACAGACGCTATTATTCCCAGTTCTTCAAACCATCCCCATAATATTAAAATGTCAGCTTTCCACTCACTTATAGATAGACTAATACACATCCCTTTGACAAATTCAAATTATTGCATAGAGCTTAATATAATTCTACAAATAGCAACGAATGACGGATATGCAACTAAGACTATATTAAAATTATTTAATAAAAAACTAAAGCGTAAAGATCTACAAAAACGACGGGCACGTAAAACCTGGCAAATAACTACAACACCGAAGAACAAAACAATTCTTAACAATTTAGGTAACAGTCTCAAATCTCTTCTTAAAGAAGTTAAAAATCCATCAATCAAAAGATATCTAGTTAGCCTAACCGATGAAAAAAATTCTCATTATTCTCTGTGGAAGGCGACGAAGGGACTCAAAAAACCTAAAATGCAAGTGCCTCCACTTAAAAGGAGGATGGAACCTGGACAAGAGGTCCTAAAGAGAAGGCTGATGTGTTTGCGGAGTATCTCGAGGATACCTTCCAACCACTACCAAGGCAAACGGCCAATATAATGTCAATCCAAAAGCTAGATGATTTTGATATACGCCCAGTAACTCTCAAAGAATTAAAAGAAGAAGTGAAAAGCAACATGAATGTTAAA
Organism: Nephrotoma guestfalica; assembly: GCA_963691935.1. Lineage (NCBI taxonomy): Eukaryota > Metazoa > Arthropoda > Insecta > Diptera > Tipulidae > Nephrotoma > Nephrotoma guestfalica. The sequence continues at coordinate 127,503,129 of OY829914.1, read as the reverse complement.
AAGCCCCAATCAAGGCTCTACCAGATAAAGGATTTCGTAAGCTATTACACATAATCAATGCAAGCTTTCGGTTAAAATATGTTCCGTGGCAATGGAAAGTAGCAGAAGTAATCATGATAGCAAAACCTGATAAACCACCTATCGATAAAAATCATACAGGCCAATTTCATTGCTGCCAATTATGTCAAAACTGTTTGAAAAATTATTGCACGTTATTGAAAGAACGTTAGAACGCAAAAAAGTATGGTCCAGCATATTTCTGGACGTCGCCCAAGCATTCGATAAAGTTTGGTACAGTGTACTGGAATTCAAGCTGCATAGAGATCTGCCGAGGCAATACTATGCCATACTAAGATCTTATTTATCCAATAGATATTTTCGTGTGAAATATGAGGATGAATACTCCGAACTAAAGAAAATCTCTGCCGGTGTCCCACAGGGGAGTGTCTTAGGACCAATCCTGTATTTATTATATACAAGGGATATCCCAACAACAGATGAAGGAACCATAGCCACCTTTGCAGATGACACAGCAATCATGGCTATTGGAAGTAATGTCGCTGATGCAACGAGCAAACTTCAGAAGATTACCAATGCGGTTTGTAACTGGACTAAGCGCTGGAGAATCAAGCTTAATGAGGCGAAATCCACGCATATTACCTTTACATATCAAAAGGCTTTCCATCTACCGATGGTAATTAACTCACGACCGGTGCCATATGCAAACAAAGCTGAATATCTGGGCATGACTCTCGATGCCAAGCTCAAGTGGAGAGAGCATGTCAAAAAGAAAAAGAAGAACTTAATATTAAGTTCAGAAAAATGTATTGGCTCATAGGTAGAGGCTCTGAGCTTACAATATACAACAAGCTGCTGCTATATCGGCAAACACTGAAACCGATATGGACCTACGGTATTCAACTCTGGGGATGTACTAAGCAAACAAACGCCAAAATGATACAGACGTTTCAAAATAAGGTTCTCTTTAGTATCGTAAATGCTCCGTGGTACACAAGAAATGAAGACCTTCACAGGGACTTACAGATGGAGCAAATCAAAGATGAAATAAAAAAGCACGCCGCCAAACACGAAATAAGGCTCCAGGAACATGGAAACCCCTATATTCGCTATATGATAGATAACCCTGTCGTTGAAAGAAAACTTCAAAGAACAAGGTCACTTGACCTAGTAAACATACCAAATTAAAATTATATTTTAAATAGGTTTAATTAATTTTGGGACTAACAATTGGGTTTCACTCCAACAAATCAGAATTATTTAAGAAATGTAAAATTTGTAAATTTGAAAGATAAATTGCTAGATGAGCACAGCCTCAGTTGTAATTAATAAAGTAAAAAAAATTATAATAATAATAATAACACAATAAATAAAATGGTTGGACAGACTGGGCGCAATTTTGGAGTTAGAGCTAAAGAACATTTATCTGGTTTCAACCAATCAACATTCCATAATCATTTAACTTTAGAAAATCATACAGCTAGCTTAAACAATTTAGACATATTACATATACAACCCAAAAGCAGACGTTTAGATACCTTAGAATCTTACGAAATTCGAAAATCCATATTCCTTAACCAAAATATCCTTAACGAACTGAGAGAAATCCGTTTCTCACCAATTACGGATCCCGCTCTGTTCTATTCTCACGCTCTTAATAATATGACTCGGGTAATTAAATGTACTTCAATATACCTTGAATTTTGTTACTCTGACTAGTAACAAAAGTAGTGATGACTAATCGCTTACCTGCTATTCCACACCCTCTTTTTTATTAGTAATTTTTCCGTGTAAACAACAGATGGTTGGAGGAACGATCAATAGATTAATTTTTATTGCCTATTTTTTGTCCCTCCTTCTTTTATTTTCTGTTGCTTATTTCTGCTATATATAACTAAATTTTTATTTTTACCAATTAGTCGATACTCCTGATGATGACCTAACAAGTCGAAATCGATCAAATAATTTTTTAAACATTTTGAACAAATTTTTATAAAGAAAAAAGTTTTTTGCGAAATAATAAACAAGTGTTAATGTGTTTATTAAGTGTTAATCACTTGTACTCATTAATAGGCCTCATCGGTAGTAATCTATTAATAAGTATTATATTAAAGACATCAGACATAGCTCATGCGAATATAACCGCAAGTGGTCTAGTCAAAACATTGGTCCTTCGAGAAAAAAAATGAACCTGCTGATAAATACATACAACAACAACAAGTAATTATAATTATAGTAATACTTATTCCACAAAATGGACTTGAACACGCTGTTAGAGCAACAAGAAGCGGTAGCAAATAAAATTCAACAGCTTCATACTAACTACAAAAAAGATGGAGAACAACGAAAAAATATCCGTTACCGCGAATCAAAAATCGCCACATTAAAGAGTCTGTGTCTAGAATACAAAGCTAAATGCCAAATATTAATATCGTCGACTAATCCGCAACTCGACCAAAGTCCCCAATACTTCGAGTCCAGGAAAAATACTGGATAAACTTACGAAGCCTTCATTGAGGAAATGCGCCAACGACTCAACATCGGTGCACCAAACACTCCGAATGGAGAGCAACAAGAAAAACCATTCCACTTTTCGTCAATCGAAATAGAAGAGAACGACTCCAACAGAGACCAGTTTAAAAGCTACCTCAAACAACAAGGTATAAAATTGGAAAACCTGTGGAAAAAATAGAAGCCACGCAAAAAATGATCAAAAACGGAAGTTCGCAGCATGCTCTAAAACTGGCCCTGGTTCAAATTGAAAGGCAGATGAATCAGATCTCTGATTTGCACGAAACAATATATTTGGAGGCTTGCGAAGACGAAGAGAATACATTAGACTACTTCACTGAGAGGCATTACGACGACATATCACAATCCTATGACCACATAGTAATAGAAGTCGAATCAGCATTAGAACAACCAAAAGTTAGCAAAGGAACTTGTTCGAAGTGAAACTTCCAAAAATTGAAATACCACACTTGAACGGAGAGCACATGAAATGGATGGCATTTCATGATATCTTCGCCAAGTTAGTGCATAACAACGAAGCACTAACGAACAGACACAAGATTAATTATCTAAAAACATACACCGGTGGGCAGGCAGCAAAATTAATCAATCACCTTCACGTCATTGGTGAAAACTATGAAACAGTTTGGTCGATTATCAAAGAAAGATACGACAATATCAGAGCCATAGTAACAAGATACATCCATACATTGATGTCACAAGGAAGCACAGGAACTGAATCTGCTTCAGCCATTCGTATGATATACGACACCACCAATGAGTGTTTTCATGGAATAAGAAATATGGGAGTCAACAACGACTCTTGGGATCAAACCATAATATACGAGTACGTTATAACCAAGAAGCTCGACTCCGAATCTTAATACTATACGCTAACAAACAAAAAGGAACTTCAAACTTTAACCAATCTCATGATGTTTTTGGAAAAGCGATTTACTGCATTGGAATCATTCGCGAAAAAATCATTAATATCCGGAAACCTTCAACCTCGGCGGTAAAATTTAATCCAACAGGAGTAGCCTTGTTAACAAATAATACGACATGTAAAGTCTGCCAAAAAATCATCATGTCCAGGACTGCGGGAAATTAAAAAATATGAATATATATACGAAAAAAATCAATTGGTCTTATTATTGGACCTCTGCAGGAACTGTCTTAAAAGCAACCATTCAACAGTCGAACACACGCTGAATCAATCATGCAAACAGTGTGGCGGACGACATCATCAGCTTTTACATAACAACAAGGACAACAATCCAAGAACAACGAATGAAACTAGAACAGTAGACAACCGCAATATATCATTACACACTGGTAAAGAATTAGAAGTCAAAGAGTACGTGCTGTTACCAACAGCACTAGTCAAAACAGCAACCAACGATGGAGACTACCGGTATCTAAGAGCAATTATTGATCCTTGCTCACAAGTAAGCTTCATTACTTCGAGTGCCATCAACAGATTAACAAAAGAACAACAAGCAAAGCCAACATGAACATAACGGGAATCTGTGGAGGCCAGAAAGAAACCATAAAAAAATCAGCCACACTGGCAATAATACCTCGATTCAACTCTGAATTTCAATTAATTATAAAAGCTCTTGTAATAAATAAAATAACACATGATCAGCCACTGCAAACAATAATCAGTTAAGCATGGGATAATCTAAAGAACTTACCACTAGAGAATCCAAAATAACACACACCAGCGCCGATAGACTTACTTTTCGGAGCGGATTATTATGCGGATATTATACTACCTGAAATCATAAGGCAAATCAATCAACAACCAATAGTTCAAAGCTCCGAGCTAGGATGGATAATTCTGGGGGAAAAACCAAATCAGCTAAGTCAACTGAAAACTTAACACCTGCGATTACAACCGAGAAGAATTCGTTGGAAGAAATTGAAAAAACTCTTAAAAATTTTTGGGAAATCGAAGATTTACATCCGCCAAGAAGGCAAACACCCGAAGAAGAAAAGTGTGAAGAGATATTCTAAAGCAGCGTTAAACGGTCATTAAATGGCAGGTACACCGTAAAAATACCATTTAACAGAATCAATACGCATTGACCGCAGACATGGAAAAAATGTTTCAGCAAATATGGATCGCTACAGAAGACAGGAACATTCAACGCATACTTTGGCGTGACTCACCGACTGAGAGACTGCAGGAGTACGAATTAAAAACAGTCACGAACGGAACTTCATCAGATACTTACCTTGCCGTCAGAACACTGCAACAACTGGCAGAGGAAGAGAAAAAATTATTCTCATCTACTTACCAGGTGGTAAAAACGAATTTTTATGTCGATGACCGCATGCCAGGATGTGACACGATAAAAGAAGCGCTGCGGGTACAAAATAAATTAAGTCAACTACTTCGAAGAGGCGGTTTCAATTTAAGGAAGTGGATAAGTAATCATAAGAAATTACTAGCTAACGTCATCGAGACCGGAAGCACAGATGTATACAAAATTAAATTAGATGAAACCGTCAAAGCTCTCGTGCTTTATTGGAAACCTTGTACGGACATCTTTGAATTTAATGTAGACCTCCCTGCGCACACTGGATTAGTGACGAAGCCAAACTATTTGATCCGTTAGGATGGCTAGCACCAATAATAATAACACCGAAAATTACGATGCAAAAACTTTGGCTTCTAGGGCTTAGTTGGGATGCGCCGGTCTCACAATAAATTGCAAAACAGTGGGTTATCTACATAGAAAAACTTATTCTGCTCAACGAATTGAAAATCTCCAGATGGATAGGATTCACAAGTGAATCAATCGTCGGGGTCCATGGATTTAGTGACGCCTCGGAACAAGCATATGCAGCTTGTATTTATCTGAAAGTAGTCGCTGGAGAGCATGTTGACCTCAGCCTTGTAGCAGGAAAAACAAGGGTGGCACCGACAAAATAAAAAGTAACTTTACCACGTTTAGAGTTAAACGGAGCCCTCCGTAGCTGCGAAACTACTACAAGAATCACTACAAGAATTACAAGATTTCACGATAGCACTTTCATGAATACAAGGCGAAATTCAAAAGTTAAATCCGTAAGTTGCCAACAGCGTATCAGAAATCCGAAGCTTGACTGAACCACATCAATGGCATCATATAAAATCAAAAGACAATCCAGCTGATTGTGCTAGTCGAGGAATAACAACAAAGGAACTTATAAATCACAACATCTGGTGGACTGGACCACAATGGTTAAAAAATAATAAAAATTATCATTCGATGGAAAGATACCCAGAATTTGATGAACAAGCAGTAGCTGAACTGAAACATGCAAATATGGCAACTGTCACCGAGAACGACAATCAGTTCATACATTTAATAGAAAAAACTTCAAGCTTTGTGAAACTAAAACGAATCGTAAAGAATGTAAACATCTTTATCAAAAGATTCAAAAAAGGGAATGTAGACGAGCATGATCTCCATGAAGCAGAACGTATCATCATAAAACAGATGCAGCGTAGTATTTTCAAGGCGGAAATAAAAGAATTGCTAAAGAACAAGTCAGTCAAGAAAAAATGCAAGTTACTACAATTAAACCCTTTTTTGGATCAATATGGAATTCTGCGGGTAGATGGAAGACTTCAGAATTCATTGCTAAATTATGAAGAAAAATGTCCTGCGATACTACCTTTTGCTCAAATAAAGGAACCTGCTGTGGAATGAGGAAATAACAAATCACAAAAAAAAGACGGTGCGACATGCCATGCAGCAGGTCTAACAGTCGACTTATTGAAATTTAGATTCGATGAACGTGTTATAGGGCCCAGAGTCAATATTGAACGAGAGGCAGCGCCATTTCCGTCGAAATGTGTGCCCGATTCATCGAAAGTTGTGTTCAACGAATCGACACCTGCAAACGTGCCCGTGCTGGACATATGAGCTATGTCGAATTCCACACATAAATGTTTTGATTGTACTTCAAGCCAATAATAAAAATTTCGAGATATTTCAAATGGTTTGCATTTTATTTAAAAAAAGTTGTCAAGTCCTTATTGGAAAGCCCTTTAGTTATGGATATAGAATCGATTTTCACGAAAATATATAAAGTTATAGTCCCATGATAGATAAATACAACAATTGCTTTCTCATGTAAAGTGCTAACCACGTAAAACATTGTATTCGACCATATCCAATGGAATGTGGTCAACTGCACATCAACATGACCAAGGAGTAGGATATCATAGCACAACGTACGGTATCACAGCACAGTGGAGTGTTTTTTTCTGTAACTTTAGTTTTAAGAATAATAGAAGTAACAGTTAGTTGTAAATCAGATTCAAAACGTGTAACATTAAAAGGTTCTCCGCCGCACTCTTACCACACTCAATAATTCACCGAGTGGCCAGTAATCACCGGTATTCTACGATTATTATAATCTCCAGCGGCTGGTATACGCTCGGTATGCCACGCATCAAAATTAGTTCAGCGGCCAGTGTAACACCGGTATGCCACTATGAAAAACACTGCCAAATGACAATGTTCTCCCAGTATACCATTTTCGAATCTAATTAAAGCAGCCAGTGTACCATGATATATCAAGATACATATTAGGTGTGCAAGTAGAAACTTGGCTTTGATGTTGGTTGCATTAAAATATACTTGAACAAATCCAAATCGTCATTTTGGATATATGTAACTTATGTTGATTCGATTGAAGGAAAAATGTTACACTGAGGGTAAAAATGGCACTCCAACTGCTGTCAAAATGTTCGATTGGAAAAAAACACAAGGGTAATATTTTGCTACACCCAGGGTGATTTTCCCTATTCTTGGTTTCTTGGTCGAGTAAACCATTTTTTCTTGTTATCATACGCCATTTTTTTCTATAGTTCAAAACATCAAAACATACCTGTTTAATAATCGTGTTTAAAAATTTCACGAAAAAACAATTATCAATCATCGACATGACATGACAGCAAAGATGAAACAAATATATTGTTTTGACATTTAAAAGCGGTGTAGTTCATTTCTGTTCCATTGATACAAAATGACGGTATAAAATGAGGGTATTATTTTTAAAATAGGAAATCATTTTTATGACATAAGTTTCAGTCATTTACAAGCTGACGTTCCCTGTGCATCAATTTTAAGAGATGGATATCCATAAGCAACATTTACGTCATTGCATTTTATTCTGCTTTCAAATGAAAATAAATGCTGCTCAAGCTGTTGAATTGATTAATTCGGCTTTGAATGACCATTCTGTGAGTAATTCAGCAGTAAAAAAGTGGAGTGCAACATTTCGTGATGGCAATTTTAGTCATGAGGACGATCCACGTCCAGGTGCAGTAAAACAATTTGAAGACGAAGAACTTAAAATGTTACTCTAAATAATACAGGAAAAATGCAGGAGGAAAGAAAATGGGTTCCTCATAAACTAACCGAAGAAAACAAAAACCGAAGAGTTGACGTCTGCGTGAATTTGCTTTCAAGAAGTAATTTTTTGCACCAAATCATTACGAGTGATGAAAAATCAATTTTGTACGATAAACCTAAACGCAGAAAACCATGAGCTGATCCAGGCCAGATAACAACATCAGTCGCAAAATGAATATGCATGCCAAGAAAGTGTTACTTTATGTCTGCTGGGATTGGAAAGATTTCATTTACTAGGAGCTTCTGCAACCTAGTCAAATTGTTAAAGCTGAACGTTACCAGGTCCAATCGATCAAATTAAGTGATGCTCTGGAGCAGAAAGACCATTTACTGGCTAAGGAAGGCGGAAGGTGATACTGCGGCATAACAACGCTCGCCCACATACAGCAAAATCAACCAAGGAACTCATCTTCGGGTTAGACTGGGAAGTTTTACAGCATACGACGTATTCTCCAGCTTTGGTTCCCTCTGATTACCATTTATTCAGATCGATGTCATCATATTTAACAGACCAGTGGTTCACGGAATGGCTCGATGAGTATTTTTCTTCGAAATCACCAAGTGTCTGTCGCAAAGACATTCATTATCTAACTGATAAATGGCAAAAGACCATAGATAGTAATTTCGAATGTAATGATAATTAATCTATGTAACAATTATATTTTCAATAAAGTTGAATTTGACCAAGAAATGTTTCTTCTTGCACACCTAGTATTATTTTCAACGGCCGGTGTACCAACGGTAAACCACGACAAAAATTTGAAACTTTCTAGAATTTATAAAATTATTTATTCGTTTCATGCAACAAACTCGTCATGAATTATGAAAAAATGTTTTATGCACAGGTATGGGTTTTTAGGACACTGCTTGCAACACGTGTGAACTCTTTTAATACTATTTTGAGCTTGTATTGGCTTATCTTTGAATTTCTGATCTATTTCCACAAGCAATTGAGTAGAGTCCGCAAGTTCTTCATTAGATTTAACAGGGAGTTCCTCAGTGAAAATTAGTGAAGTTTGAGTTAAAATTTTTATAAGCTCAACTCGATATTTAGCCATTGTTAACCGTTCCCGGGAATGATTTTGTATTTTAAATAAAATTAATGAGTTCACCGCACTGGTATTTAAATGTAGTTCTAGAGCTAATTTGTAATACCAGCGTAAAGGATTAAATGAGCTCCTTAGTGGGTCCGAGATAACAACCCATTGTTTGCTATTGTCGTAGCTTTGATTTACAGGTAGCGTGAAGTTTCCGACAAATTGACAAAAACCTTACAAAAGCTTAAAAGTGTATATACACAAATATTCTGAATAAATTTTACCTACACTATTCATGTCTAGTAAGGATCAAAAGTTAATGACAAGGCATCGTAGAGACGCTTAACAGTATTTAGGATCATGTTAATTAGGCAATTTTGAATGTTTTCTAGAAGCCAACATATTTATGCGATGGGGCAGTCATAGATTTTTTCATTTTTAAAATTGTTCTATAGTATAAAGTGTAGTGGCGGTTCGAAGGTCAATGACAAGGCATCGTAGAGATGTCTACGCTTAACGGTATATGGGATCATGTTTATTAGGCAATTCTTAATGTTTTCTAGAAGCCAACATAATTATGCGATGGGGCAGTCATAGATTTTTTTTAATTTTATAATTTTGATTTAGTAAAAAGTGTAGTAGCGGTTCGAAGGTCAATGACAAGACATCGTTGAGATGTCTACGCTTAACGGTATATGGGATCATGTTAATTAGGCAATTCTTAATGTTTTCTAGAAGCCAATATATTTATGCGATGGGGCAGTCATAGATTTTTTTTTAATTTTAAAATTTTGCTATAGTAAAAAGTGTAGTGGCGGTTCGAAGGTCAATGACAAGGCATCGTAGAGATGTCTACGCTTAACGGTATATGGGATCATGTTAATTAGGCAATTCTTAATGTTTTCTAGAAGCCAACATAATTATGCGATGGGGCAGTCATAGATTTTTTTTAATTTTATAATTTTGCTTTAGTAAAAAGTGTAGTAGCGGTTCGAAGGTCAATGACAAGACATCGTAGAGATGTCTACGCTTAACGGTATATGGGATCATGTTAATTAGGCAATTCTTAATGTTTTCTAGAAGCCAATATATTTATGCGATGGGGCAGTCATAGATTTTTTTTTAATTTTAAAATTTTGCTATAGTAAAAAGTGTAGTGGCGGTTCGAAGGTCAATGACAAGGCATCGTAGAGATGTCTACGCTTAACGGTATATGGGATCATGTTAGTTAGACAATTCTAAATGTTTTCTAGAAGCCAACATATTTATGCAATGGGGCAGTCGTAGATTTTTTCATTTTTAAAATTGTTCTATAGTATAAAGTGTATTGGCGGTTCGAAGGTCAATGACAAGACATCGTAGAGATGTCTACGCTTAATAGTATTTAGGATCAAGTTAATTAGGCAATTCTTAATGTTTTCTAGAAGCCAACATATTTATGCGTTGGGGCAGTCATAGATTTTTTTCATTTTTAAAATTTTTCTATAGTAAAAGTGTGGTGGTGGTTCAAAGGTCAATGGCAAGGAATCTTAGAGATGTATACGCTTAACGGTATATGGGATCATGTTAATTAGGCAATTCTGAATGTTTTCTAGAAGCCAACATATTTATGCGATGGGGCAGTCATAGATTTTTTTTTAATTTTAAAATTTTGCTATAGTAAACAGTGTAGTGGCGGTTCGAAGGTCAATGACAAGGCATCGTAGAGATGTCTACGCTTAACGGTATATGGGATCATGTTAATTAGACAATTCTGAATGTTTTCTAGAAGCCCACATATTTATGCGATGGGGTAGTCATAGATTTTTTTAATTTTTAAAATTTTTCTATAGTATAAAGTGTAGTGGCGGTTCAAAGGTCAATGACAAGGCATCGTAGAGATGTCTACGCTTAACGGTATATGGGGTCATGTTAATTAGGCAATTCTGAATCTTTTCTAGAAGCCAACATAATTATGCGATGGGGCAGTCAAACATTTTTTTCATTTTTAAAAATTTTCTATAGTAAAAAGTGTAGTGGCAATATTCATCAGCCACCCTGTAGTTCATTGACAGCTCATTCCATATAAAACATACATATACTCGTATGCTATGCTGAAACATTATAAATTATTTTTTATGTTTAATCCAAAAACCTTAATTATAATAAAATTATTTAGTTATTATATAAACAACAATAAAATGTAATATTTAAGGTAGAATATAAAGGAAGCAAATATAACAAAGTGTTCTCTTATTGTTAGACCCCATCCATGATAATTTAACGAAAAGCAAATTAAACACTTAGACATAGCTAAGCTAATATACTTGACAACTGTCTAAAACCCAACATATTTTAACGTTGCCTTTATCGACAAAGTTCTCCACCCCAATTTATAAAAATTTCCCAATTATTTATAATTAATCATAAGTTAAAAATCATCATATCTCAACCTTATTTACCACACACGTGAGGTTTTGACTTAGCTATTCAGCCATATAGGTGAGACCCCGTGAACATCTCTAGATTCGGAGATATAAAAGTAGAAACAGTGTCTAAAATAACCTTCTTTAGAATTAAAAAAACTTTAGTAAATTGTATCACAATTTTCTCGTGTTTATTTAAAATTGTTAGAAAATTATCTGTTCTTTACAGCGACACTATTAGGGATTCAAGGGCTTCTCTAGTATAAATGTTAAAGATTATCTAAAAATGTTTCAATTTCACTACAAAATAAATCCAATTGGAATATTTTTAAATTTAACAGTGTAAATTTTTGGTATTATTTTTGGTATGTATTTCACAATCATCATTATAGCCCATCTGCTAGGAGGAGAGCCGCTAAACGTGCGCCTATAGTCTCTTTGTACCAAAACTGCGTCCCGCAATTCTCCATTTTCGTTAAATTACAGAGGAACAGATTAATTATATGAAAAAAAATATTAATTTTTTTTTGTAGCTGCTTTCATCAGCCACCCTGTTCATGAAATGTTGCAGTATCAACATTCAACACTTTAAATAGCAATTATATTACAAGGTAATGCTGACAGTTGTGCAGGGCAATTTTGGAAAAAAGTTATTTCTGAGATTGGGTAGCGCTGCATGATCATTGAATGTTGAATTGTGGTGGAAATGAGGTCTCTAGTTTACTGCTAGATGATCTATAACCACATACTGTGAACGTGTTTCCTCGTAGGATACAACTTGAATGTAATCCTAGAATTATCTCTTCTTCGATGAATGTGGTTTGTCGTGATATTCACAATCCCATCCATCTCATTTCCAAATCTCGCGAAGTGAAACCAAAATCCCATTGGAGAGATTGGCGAAATTTGGAAACGAGGTGGATGTGGCTGTGAATATCAAAACAGGTTGCTATTCGATCCTTCGTATCGCCATCTTCGCATGTTAGGTTAAAAAATGGTCCTGGATTTTGCCACGATGATCCATGCATTATATCTGCGTAATGGGATCCATATTGTTGTCTTGTCCGTCTTGCTGATTTGACAAATTGTTGGTTAATTCCCATTTAGCTTCCATTGCATTTCGCAATTTTAGACATAAAATGGTAGTTGTATGTCGCAGGGAAGCTAATCAGCCGACAACATCATATACTGAATTGGTTTTATATATGCATATATGAACCAAGGGAACTTTTATTTGAAATATATAGTCGTGTCTCCGAGTTTGATAATTTTGATGTTAACTATCTTATACATTTAACTTTGTCTTTCGGAAGGATATGTCTTAACGTTTAGATGACAAACGGTCTTTCGAATCTACTCCGGAAGTTGTGGTGTTAATATTATTGGACCTAGTCTGCCTTCGAGAACCACTGTGATGATTTGATTATTGCAGATTAAAAATCGCAATCTTATCATTTCCATCAGAGCATGAAAAGCCAGATCTGCGAATAGGTCATGAAAAAGTTTCAATCTCTTGGTCTGGAGTTGTGTGTAATTAAATTGACCGTAGATTCTAAAATATATATCTGTTGCTATAGAAGCTTCTGTTGGTATTGTTGGTTGCAATTCAGCTTATCAATGTTTTCTCTGTAAGCATCGCTAGCTCGTAGATCGAGTTCACAAAATAACTCGTTCGCAAAAGTGTCAACAAAGTCAAAATGCAATCTTGTGTCTGTAGATGAGTTTCTGAGACGATAATTCCGATAATCTCTCGGAGGAATGTTCATTTCTTCAGAGAACCCACCATTTCCCCTTACTTATAAAAAGGCCTATTATGGTCTAATATAGCCTAGTATTGGCTGCCAAAAGATAGAAACATTGCTTCCTCAAAGAGAAATTGTCTAAAATAAAATAAAAATATATTCAAATAGTCGCGCAAACATTACAAAGGTCTGTAATTTTGGGTTATTCTTGGTGATAGCCTATTAAGTTTCATATAGAAATCCCATGTATGCGTTTGGATTAACAAATGCGTAGCGAATCATAATAAGTCATTGTCATTATATTTTGTATGTAAATTCAATATGACATATGCCAAATAAAGTAAACATCTTTGCTGTGGCCTGTTAATGGTCGCCAATAATTGCAAACATCGCTTGTACATAAAGGGTGATTTTTTTGTGGTTAGGATTTTCATGCATTAGTATTTGACAGATCACGCGGGATTTCAGACAAGGTGTCAAAGAGAAAGATGCTCAGTATGCTTTGACATTTCATAATGAATAGACTTACTAACGAGCAACGCTTGCAAATAATTGAATTATATTACAAAAATCAGTGTTCGGTTCGAAAAGTGTTTCGCGATTTACGTCCGATTTATGGTCTACATAATCGACCAAGTGAGCAAACAATTAATGCGATTGTGACCAAGTTTCGCACTCAGTTTACTTTATTGGACATTAAACCAACCACACGAATGCGTACAGTGCGTACAGAAGAGAATATTGCGTCTGTTTCTGAGAGTGTTGCTGAAGACCGTGAAATGTCGATTCGTCGCCGTTCGCAGCAATTGGGTTTGTGTTATTCGACGACATGGAAGATTTTACGCAAAGATCTTGGTGTAAAACCGTATAAAATACAGCTCCTGCAAGAACTGAAGCCGAACGATCTGCCACAACGTCGAATTTTCAGTGAATGGGCCCTAGAAAAGTTGGCAGAAAATCCGCTTTTTTATCGACAAATTTTGTTCAGCGATGAGGCTCATTTCTGGTTGAATGGCTACGTAAATAAGCAAAATTGCCGCATTTTGAGTGAAGAGCAACCAGAAGCCGTTCAAGAACTGCCCATGCATCCCGAAAAATGCACTGTTTGGTGTGGTTTGTACGCTGGTGGAATCATTGGACCGTATTTTTTCAAAGATGCTGTTGGACGCAACGTTACGGTGAATGGCGATCGCTATCGTTCGATGCTAACAAACTTTTTGTTGCCAAAAATGGAAGAACTGAACTTAGTTGACATGTGGTTTCAACAAGATGGCGCTACATGCCACACAGCTCGCGATTCTATGGCCATTTTGAGGGAAAACTTCGGAGAACAATTCATCTCAAGAAATGGCCCGGTAAGTTGGGCACCAAGATCATGCGATTTGACGCCTTTAGACTATTTTTTGTGGGGCTACGTCAAGTCTAAAGTCTACAGAAATAAGCCAGCAACTATTCCAGTTTTGGAAGACAACATTTCCGAAGAAATTCGGGCTATTCCGGCCGAAATGCTCGAAAAAGTTGCCCAAAATTGGACTTTCCGAATGGACCACCTAAGACGCAGCCGCGGTCAACATTTAAATGAAATTATCTTCAAAAAGTAAATGTCATGGACCAATCTAACGTTTCAAATAAAGAACCGATGAGATTTTGCAAATTTTATGCGTTTTTTTTTAAAAAAAAGTTCTCAAGCTCTTAAAAAATCACCCGTTACAACAAATTTCTAAAAATCAAAAAATGTTTTCGACGAGTCGCACAAACATTTCGGAGGTTATACATATTCCAGTGTTGTCTACTCAAACCAATAATGCGACTTGCGTACCCATTCCTACTTGCGTACCCATTCCTATCTATTGGCCGCATAAACTTAGAAACATCGCTTCTGCACAGGGAACTTTTTAAAATCAAAAAATGTGTACGTCGGGTCGCGCAAATATTTCGAAAGTAACTATATAACTCATGTACAATATAACCTGCTCACAATGTTCTTAATATTTGGCCAGAGTTCTTATCGATCTTTTTGTGTGATTATATAGTTCTATAATATGTTATAATGCGTTATAATATTTTCAGTAAATTTTAGCTTTTGTAAGGTTTAATTAATAATTTAATTGAATTAATTTGTCAAATACTTATTACAATATTTTTTGAACATTGCAAAATAGCCGATTTTGCAAACGCATTATTATTATTCCGAAATGCCTGAGTTTTGCAAATGGAACAAATTAAAGAAGTCTTTAGTAGTTTCACAGATCTTCAGATCGTTGAAGTATTATCTGAAATATACCAGGAAGTATGCATAGTTATGGGAAAATGTTAATCAGTGAAGCTAACGAAATCGACACACCTAAAAATATTTACAATTTTTTCTTATTTTTATCTCTTGCGAGGTATCGAATCCTTCATATGATGCTGAAGAGATGGGCGATTATGTGGTATTGAACTCGGAGGATCTGAAAGCCTATTTTAATAAATTTACAAATAACTGCTTTGATTTTAAGGTATTTGTTGACAGTGAAGCGCTCTCTGCGAGACATTGGTGAAAACTTTCACATTATGGATAAAGCATTATTGTTATTTTAGCAGCATCCCCACCTCCGTAAAGCTTGCACTTCATCAATCGAATTTTGTAAAAATATTGGTGTTTGGGTCTAAATTGTCACTATTTGGTTACTGCTACAGAAAGTGTGTGACATTCCAACTAACATGTGCACGTGCAACATATAAAATTGATTTTAACAGTTTTTTAAGCATGCCAAACCTTTCATTTGTATTTCTCTCGCTCTTTCTCTCTCTCTTTCTTCGCTCGCCGGAGCAGTCGGGATCATCCGCTACGACGTACACCGGTTGTTGCTGGAGCATGTTTTAAGCGTTCGATATATTTGGTTGGATTTAATTAATCGCTGTCACCGAGAAGTCGCTTTATTTCATGGTTCATATACGAATCCAATATTCGTTTTCCGCAACTTTAAGTGACTTGCTTTCGAAAGTAGATAACACTCTACAATCGTCTGCGGTCACCGACCACCACTCGTTTCGAACAGCCAGCACAGATCTAATGATTGCTTTATAAGATTCAAACGTGTACGACTACGACATATGTTTAGATCGCAATACCCTTGCTTGGGCGTGGAAAACTTAATTAGCAGCAGCAGTTGGGGCTCTTAAGTTAGCCTGCATTTCATTTGATGATATTATTACTGACCCGAGGTATTTGAAGTCTTCTACGCTATCAAAATTATGGCCGCCAACTCCGATATTTGCTTTTTGTTTGGGTTTGTTGCTGTTCACTTGCAAACTAAATTTTCTTATGTAGCGTTCGAGTGGTGTGAAACTGTACTTGATATCACTAGGTCTTGATTTCACTGTATATCTAAGAATTTGGCTTGAGATATCCAGCACGAAGTTATGATGTTGCTTTTCCTTACTAAGTACTTTAACGTCAAATTGAACAGCATAGCCGCGAGTGCATCACTTTGTCGAACACCAGATGTTTCAAAGAAACTTGACACAGTTCCTCGTTCCATGTACGCTGCCAGAGTCATCCTCATGGTGAAGCACTGATCAGTGGTTAATCGGTAGGGACGAGACTGGCGAATACAACATTAGCCACAACTTTGTGGGCAATATTCATTAAAGCTATACCGCGTTTGTTTTACTTAGTTACTTAGACGGCAGTGGTGCAGTAGACATACGAGGCAGCCTTTTAATTCTCCGGCAGCTCTTCTTGATCCCATATAACGACGATAACATCATATAAATTTAAAGCAATAACAGTTCCTTCGTGTTTAATTAGTTCTGCGGGATTCCGCCGAGACCGGATACCTTCCAATTTTACAATCTATACTAAGAGTTGCTTATGTTTGCTCAGTTGTAGGATATTCGTTAAAAAAATGCGTATGCCGATTTTGTAATTTTTTCCACTCGTATACGTATACAAATCCTATTGGAATATTTATTTTCTTATGAGATTCTGATTGAATTTTGCTTGTGTTTGAATGGAGTACACTGTTATGAATCTACAAATAAGATAAGAGTATTAAATCTAAACATTTCATCATTTTCATTTAGTTTTAAAGAACTAAATATTTAAATAATTGATTGATTGATTGATTGATTTTGAATGTACGACCAAGTTCTTAGGCTTGAGTTCCCGGATGACGCCGGGTCCACCGTACACCCTATTTTACACATAACAAAACCGAAGGATTGGATAGGATAGTTAAGTGGGACAGAGTCGGCCCGGTTACAGACACCTAGGTATAGCCGATAGTTAGTAACAGAACTAAATATTTAAATAATAAATATAAATTAATAAAACTTGTATTGATGAAGTTTAAGAACTATTTTACATAAAAAAGTTATCAAAGTTGCAACCCTTTTAATGGATAGTCAAAACTACAACCATTTTAGACAATAAATAACTAATATTCTCAAGTGAATTCTGATTAGATTTATTATTTCTGTCCAACTTTATCATTTTCGTTCAAAATCATAATAGAAATATAAAAATTCGTTGCAAATTTGCTAACATGGTTAGGAAGTGGCAATCAGGCTGCCTGGATGAGCAAATTAGCAACTTATTAGAAGTGCTCACGGAACCTGAGTCCAAATCTCTGGGAAGGTGTGTTAATGACTGTTTACCATTTTCGTCCAAACTCTAATTATAAGTTCAAAAATTCGTACCAAATTTTCCGATCTGGTTAAAACATGGGAATCAGGCTGGCCGGATGAGCAATTTCGCAAGCTATTAGAAGTGCCCACGGAATCTGAGTCCAAATCTCTGGGAAGGTGTGTTAATGGCCGTTTACCATTTTCGGCCAAACTATAATTATAAATTCAAAAATTCGTACCAAATTTGCCGATTTGGTTAAAACATGGGAATCAGGCTGGCCGGATGAGCAATTTAGCGGCATATTAGAAGTGTCCATTTAATTTGAGTCCAAATCTCTGGGAAGGTGTGTTAATGACTGTTTACCATTTTCGTCCAAACTCTAATTATAAGTTCAAAAATTCGTACCAAATTTTCCGATCTGGTTAAAACATGGGAATCAGGCTTGCCGGATGAGCAATTTCGCAAGCTATTAGAAGTGCCCACGGAACCTGAGTCCAAATCTCTGGGAAGGTGTGTTAATGGCCGTTTACCATTTTCGTCCAAACTATAATTATAAATTCAAAAATTCGTACCAAATTTGCCGATTTGGTTAAAACATGGGAATCAGGCTGGCCGGATGAGCAATTTAGCGGCATATTAGAAGTGTCCATTTAATTTGAGTCCAAATCTCTGGGAAGGTGTGTTAATGACTGTTTACCATTTTCGTCCAAACTCTTATTATAAGTTCAAAAATTCGTACCAAATTTTCCGATCTGGTTAAAACATGGGAATCAGGCTGGCCGGATGAGCAATTTCGCAAGCTATTAGAAGTGCCCACGGAACCTGAGTCCAAATCTCTAGGAAGGTGTGTTAATGGCCGTTTACCCTTTTCGTCCAAACTCTAATTATAAATCCAAAAATTCGTTGCTAATTTACTGATCTGGTTGGAAAGTAGCAATATCCGACCAGCCTGATTACCACTTTCCAACCAGATCAGCAAATTTGCAACGAATTTTTAAATTTATATTTAGAGGTTGGACGAAAATGGTAAACGGCCATTAAAATAGCAATTGGCAATTAAGATGATAAACTAATTTATTACAATAGAAGCCTGAATAAGACTAATAATTTCGTGTTTTATCAATAAATTTTGAAGTATGTTAATTATTTTAGCAGTAAAGTATGATAAATACTTTACTCAAATGATAATAATTCTTGAATGAATCTTATTATACTTTATTTAAAAAGAGATATAACAACAACCGTATTCTACAAATTATTCTAACATCTTTATAAATACAATACTTTGCTTTCCTCCAAATAAAACTTTACTTTAATTTGTTAAATCGTACAAAGAAATTTTTTACTTTACATGTACAAAGCTATAATTAGATGAACCTTTAGAACTAAAATTCTAATTGGAATGGCTATGCTTCCTAATTAGCTTTGGAATTAACAGTGTAAAACTAACACATACAAAAAATGTGTGGATTTTTTTAAAAACGGCATACGCATCGTTAAAAACCTCCCCATCCGGCTGAGTTAATTTCCTGTAGTTAGCAAAACAGTCTCTTAATTTTCCTTATTCGTCTTGGAAGCTGATGTGTGAGAAAATGCATCGATATTTTCTCATGTGTTCGTGCTTCCTTTGTCAGAGTTATTTAGTCGAAGCTTTCTTAGCACGGATATGTTCTGCTAAGGTGCTTCTAATACTGCGAGCCAACTATTTATCACGAAGCCTTTGTTTATTTCCAACAACTAGCTGGCACTGATCATCGAACTAATCATTGCGGCATCCTGATGTTTTTTTCGATAGAGTTTTGCGCTCTGCTCCTGGATGTTAAGAGGATTTTTTTCATTATTACTGGGCTGGTCTAAATAGTCAGTAACTATTAATTGTTAACTCTGCAGTGATACTTGAACTTTTACAGCATCGGCAATCTAATGAAGGTCTTTTGTTCTTGTCTATTTTCACATTATTTTGTGAATTCTCTTATGAGGAAAAGACATACTTGTTATAACTAAATGGTACATTACCGTTGGTTCAGTGACAAACATTGTTGTTACTGGTGTGGTGCAAGCTGATAGGACCGATATGCGATGTATAATCTGTATCTCCACCGATTTTTGTATTAAAGTTGTCCACAATAATTTTAATGTCATGGTGCGAGATGATAATTGGTACCGAATGGTGGTGAAAAAATGAATTCAGGCGTTATGGAAAAAACAGTTTTACAGGTGCATTTAATGGGGAAGATGTTTTTGTTTCCCGAAACCAGTTAATACTCGGCGGCGTGCCTTCTAGCTTGAAGTAGCGTTCAAAGGACAGTCATTGAAAATAAGGGTGGTTGATTTGGTTAATTTCAGGGGTTAATGAGGAGTTGATTTAAAATAGACATAATTGTTCAATGATGGCCAACATCTATTTAATTTAATATTTTCAATAAATATAGCGCCATAGTGTCTAATAATGTTTTTAGGACACGTTTCGAAATATTGTAATTTGTCGTATAATTAAACGTCCGTTATAATGGTGGTTGACAATTTTCTAAGATTAATTTATTTACCATTTCGATACAATCTAAATTAGTATACAATTTTTGCAATGCTGCGTAACATTTTGTCGGTTTTATCGCAATAAAAATGCCACGCACACAAATTAAAAGTGCGGCCTAAAATAAAATAAATAAAAAATTCCATAAATGAAACAAAAAATTATGTAGAGTTAAAATGTATTAATTTTGTACAAAATAATAGTAATAATTATCTAATTATCTATAATTAATATAATTATTAATAACGAGACAGTCTTGTAAAATCAAAATATCATATTCGATTCAAATTTACGCGGCTATAATTCCAAATTCGTCTTCAACCCGTTCTACTTTAATGTTACTTTCCCACTCATTTGCATTAATTTATTCGAACTATATGGGCAATTGGGCCACAGCTGAGCACATCCTAACGACGATACATCACCCGAGTGTCGTAACAGTTGTCCCATGTGTGCAGCAAAATGCCATTTCGTTGGTGTTATAGACATTGAAAGTGACATTGTTGTTGATCTACAAGAAACAAAGCAAAAGAAATCGAAATTAATTTAATATTCAATTGATGGTTTTAATTGTATGTTACTTCATAAATGTTCGCAGAATTATATTGCAGATGAGAGCCGCGATTCGCGACTAAGAGAGCGAATGCATAATGGATAAAAAAATGTATTAAACCCAAACAAGAATTTAATTCAAACATAAAAAATTGAAAAGTGAAAGTAGTCGCAACTCAAGCTACCATTAATAAAAATAAAATTAAGGTGAGTTGGTATTTTTTCATGATATAACCTACCATGGTTATTACATGTTTGATTGAGTAACATTTCCGTAAAAACTACACAAATAAAAAATAATATTTAGATTATAAATCCCGCATACACTGCTCTATTGTATTTTATGTATATGATGTTTACCGGTTGGGTGGGCTAATTGAAATTATAAGTAACAATTGAATTGCTCAATTAAACATGGACCACTTTTGATTTTGAGATATGTGGGGTGTGATCGTGACATACTTTATAATTTTTAGTCTATCAAACTTACGTTCATGTCATAGTTGATTAATTGTTTAAAATTGCAGTACTACTAAATTTGAGTTCATCGGGGCAGTCGCGAAGTGGCGTGAGTCGCGACCTATTTTTAAAATGTAAATAATTGTCACCTAGCTTGTCAGAGAGTTAATTTGGTTGTGAATAAATTGTATATTTCATGGTACCTAACCCACTACTTGTTTATAACTTGAAAGCGCAAAGATCGAAAATTTCCATTGGATTTTTGCCTTTCAATTTGAGCCAGTCGCCAGATTTTTCCACATAAATAACAGATTTGAAAGGATTCTTGGACAGGACGAAACACCTTGCAACGCGTATAAATAAACGGAAGATAACGAACGAAACGGTAAATAAACTTGGACAGATACATGTTTTTTGTAATATTTCTCTTATGTAATTCCCCTTCCTCTTGGCATTGCCAACATGAAAATTTCCATAATCCCTATCAACTTTTCCGTTAGATGCTGTCATTATATCTGAACGTTTTCTCTTATACCGTAATTGATCCTTCTGTACTCAAATATTTGCATACAATAATGCACATGTGAAAAGTAATTCAGTAACATTTTCTGAAATTCACTTTAATTGCTCGTCTCTTTTCTTATAATATGACTCAAAAACTCAAACGCACACAGATGAACTAAAATATTCTAAATAAAATTTGCAACAGTACCGGGACTGACCAGTTTTCCAACATTTGATTGGAAATGACAATTTTTGACAAACAACTGTTTGTTTTTTTGTATAGTAATGATAATTTTGCGCTCGAGGTTTTTCCATTTACAATTCGCTATATCTCCAAAGTCAAAATAAGTAATTTTAATAAATCTTTGTGTGTGCATGCGTGCATCTGTTAGAGATGTCATACCCACTAATTGTCTGTGGCTTCTCTACAGCCCAGGCGCATTGATTGATCCTGGTGAAACTTCATACTAAGGCTTATATGATAAATTGGGGACACTCTTTAAGGAAACATAACTATCCTCTTGAGGTCAGAGAACTAGTTCGAGAAAAACGGAAGGCCCATAAAATCTGACAGCAAGATCCGTTTCACGGAGGTAATGATCCTACTAGGTCCAAAAGTATATATTCAAACCTGCCAGAAGGCAGGTCCGAATTCAGGGTGAGTATGTTGGTTAACTTTTGACTTCTTGCAAGCGATGCATGTTTTGGATCAGTACCCTGTATCTACATTCATGTTAGGCCAAAATACTTGAACGAGATAAGTTTTCGTGTAGCATGAACTCCTGGATGAGAAAATCCGTGAAGCATCTCGAAGATATTTCGATGCATCTGGAATGTAAAGGCGTTTTTGCACTGGTAGAAATTTCACACCAAAGAGAAATACCTGATCTAAAATCGGGTACGAGTTTGAGATTGCATCTTACACTAAGAGACTTTTGTTTTGCTCTATAAGAGTTTTAAGCTCGCCGTCCGTTGCTTGCAGTGAGGTTAATTTCTCTAATTCGAGCACAGTATGGCAGATCGTAGATATTTCGGATTCATTTGGCGTGACAAAGTATCTGCCACAACGTTACTTCACAAATCATATATCCGATGTAAATGGAGATATGTAAACGAGCTTGCAACACACCTCTCGGTGGGCAAGAGTTTATAGTTTCTACCATCGACAAAACAGCGGAAGTGTTGATTGGTGCAATATATGGCTAAGAGCTCTCTGTCAAAAGCAGAATATTTCTGTTGGGGAAGTGAAAGCTCTTTGAGAAAGAAGGAAAGAGGTTTACAATTTCTATCGTGGAACTGATCACGATTCGTTGGGTAGATAAATAGTGTAGCCTAGGCAAGGACAACTTTAGTTGACTTTAAAGCTGCTTCACATTCAGGGGGCAATGAGAATGGATCTTTCTTATTTACTTTGCCTAATATTCGGCTAAGTGAGGGATGAAGTGTTGAAAATAATTAAACATGCCCACGACACGCTGCACTTGCCTGATAGATGTTGGTTGGGGGAAATGATTGAATTGCCAAGATTCGATCCGCAGATGGTTTGAAACCATTTTTGGTGATTTCGTGGCTAAGAAAGTTTAAAGAAGCTGCACCGAATTCATATTTTGACAGCTTGATTGTAATTATGATGATCAGAGAATTTTGTATATTTATATACAACAAATAATAGGGCGCAGTTGGGGTACCATATATAGTGTTTTGTAATAACACTATCATATTACTACAAGGTAGCGTACTTGGACCTATTCCGTTCATCCTTTATACCAGACATTTACCGGATATTCAGGGTGCTGCAGTAGCAACATTTTCAGATGATGTAGCTTTCCTAGCGGTTTGAAAAACTATTTTAGTTTAAAAAAAGCTAAATTAAATTTCGCACAAAATTATTTCAGACCATTTTTAAAATTTTACCACATTGAATATTCGGAATAAAACTTAATACTAAAACCATTTTGAAAAGTTTAGCAATTACAAAAATGGCTTAGAATTAAAAAATTTAATCAACCAAGGACCTTGGTTGACCTTGTTCATTTTTGAAATTTAAGCAGAGATTATGTTTTTTGATTATACAAGATAGTTTTACAAAAAGTCTGGTAAGTTGTATTTTTGGTCTTATAAATCAAGCACAGTATATTCGAGATTTATGTACATTCGTCGTAAAAGAGAGTCAATTTCCAGATCCATATGAAACAATAACATTTTTCCTTAGGTTGCTGAATTTAAGTAGCAATTATTGATGACCAATACTATCGTTAACCATTTAACCTATTAAACCTTTATCCTTCCCCTAGTGGTTTAGTATTGTGTTGTCTTTGTATTACTAACTATCGGGTATATCTAGGTGCCTGTAACCGGGCCGATTCTGTCCCAATTAATTAATCTATCCAATCCTTCGGGTTTTTTATATTTAAAAAAGAGTATACGGTGGGCCCGGCGTCATCCGGGAGCTCCTGTGTAAGAACTTGGTCGTACATTCAGAATCAATCAATCAATCAATTATTTCTGCTGTTTTTTCCTGTAGTTTTTTGCAACAAGTGTCAATGAATAATGAATAGGTCGATCGATAACTAGGATCAGTTATAACAGTGGTTGTTAATGCTGTACAACTTTTATACGATTTAACATCTGATTTAAGCATTTTCCAGAAAAATGGCTCTTATTGCCCTTCTTCGAATTCTGGTGGGAGAGGGTTATAATTGCAGTTCTTGTCAATTTCGACAGTTCTTCCTTTTCTTTTCCGTGTCCAGCATCAGAAATATTGTTGTAATATGCGATGAAATTAATAATATTTTACAAGGAGTTTGTTCTTTGCTACTTTATTCGCCCTTACAGTGATGTTTAAATATATGAGATTATTATGGATGCTGTTACTTTTGTTTTTAAAATTATGGGTACCCCGATAACCTCTTTGTCGTAGGAGATTTAAACCTTCCTGATGTTACTGGGGAACAAATAGAGGATAACACTCATTTTTTGCTACTAATGCACGTACCACAAATAAAATATTGGTTACAGATAATCTATCAAATTGTGGGTTGCCACAGATCAGTGACATCAAGAATAATTTGAATAGACAGCTTGATTTAGTTTTTGCGTAATTTTTTTTGTTTATTTGTAGCTAAAATATGTTCGCTAATAGCACCATATAGTACTTAAGTGGATGTAAGTCTTACATCCAGTTAAGTACTATATGGTGGTTGTCCTTGTCGCTGTATGTTTACGTGGTATGGTAAAGCATGGTCGTAAACCCATCCGTCTTTCCAGGTCAATTCGTATACATTTCTTTAGAATTTTCTCGATACATTTAATATGTTATTCGTAGAACGTACACCACACATTTACATCATATTCCAGCTGCGATCGAACGTAAGTATAATTCAGGATCTTAATTGTCTTAAATTCAAAAATGTCGTCTGTCCAATGTTTGAGATGACCGAGGATAGAGTCGTTCTAGCGATGAACAGCCCAATGTGTTTAGCAAAACTTTCTGAAAAATTGTTATCTCCTATTTCAATATATTGGGCGCGATTACTCAACTAAGATTTGAAATGTGTTCCAAAGTTTTGCAGTGACTGAGGGAGTCGAAAGCTTTTGCAAAGTCGGTGTATATTACATCAACTTGTTTCTGCTTCTCAATTTCTTTAATAGAATAGCTGGTAAATTTTATGAATGAAGTTGCAAATCACCAGTTCAAATAATTGAAGTACAGAAGATATAGAAGAAATACAAGGTTATCCAATTCAAGCTTGATAAAGTAAACTTAAAAAAAACACACAAAATATTCGGAATGTATTGTAATTTTTATTTCATTTTACAGATTGATCCTTGCCATTTTTAGTTAAACAAGATATCATTCAAATGTCCTCCACGGGACTTCTTACAGGCCTTGATTCTTTTGCGGTAATTTTCAATGACTTTTCGGCACATTTCGGGCGGTATCTCGGCCATTACCTTACGAATATTAGTTTTCAATTCGTCAAGAGTTTGAGGATTGTTTGCGTAAACACGATCTTTCGCGTAGCCCCACAAAAAGAAATCCAAAGGCGTTAAATCACAGGATCTTGGAGGCCAATTGACATCAGCCAATCGCGAAATCAAACGTCCAGGAAATTTCTCTTGCAAAAGATCTCGATTTGCTCGTGTTACGTGACTGGTTGCTCCATCCTGCTGGAACCACATATCGTCAAGATCATAATCTTCGATTTTCGTAAAAAAATAATCGGTTAACATGCGGCCATAGCGCTCAGAATTGACGGTAACGGTTCGTCCATGGTTGTTCTCAAAAAAATACGGCCCAATCACACCACCAGACCACAATGCGCACCAAACAGTGACTTTTTCCGGGTGTAATGGCTTCTCTACAATCAATTGTGGATTTTCTGAGCCCCAAATTCTACAGTTTTGCTTATTAACGTATCCACCAAGCGAAAAATGAGCTTCATCACTGAAGAAAATTTTGTTCGAAAAATCAGCATCGACGGCCTGTTTTTCCAACACCCAATTTGCGTATGTTCTTCGTTGTCCATGGTCAGCAGGCTTTAGCTCTTGTGTCAAATGGACTTTATACGGATGAAGATGCAAATCCAGATGCAAAATGCGCCATAATGAGCCATAAGATAGGCCTAAATGTTGAGCTCGACGAGGAATTGACAAATTTGGATCTTCTTCCACACTTTCAGCTACAGAAGCGATATTTTCAGCATTGCGAATGTTTCGATGATGCACAGACCTTACAATATCAGTAACAGATCCAGTTTGTTCAAATTTATTCACTGTATTCAGTATGGTTTGCTTTGTAGGACGATTATGACGACCATAATCTGCTCGTAAAGCGCGAAATGTTGATACGGCAGAATCACTATTTTTATAATAAGATTTAATAATTTTAACGCGTTGGTCGATTGTTAAATGCTCCATATTCTTAAATGGCAGAATGTCAACTAAATAAATGACAGCGTACTTGACGTTTATCTTTGACAGATGTCGGTATACAGATTTCTACTTTATCAACCTCGAATTGGATAACCCGTTACCTCTGTAGCACGAAACATCATTTATGTGTCACTCTAATTATTTTCCATTTTTGTGGACAAGTTGCCAATTTTAATTACTGGTTAGAATTTAAAAAAAAATATTTAGTAGGAATACCATCAGGACGGCATCCTTCTCCGAACCCTAACAGTGGCCCAATATTTGGAGTAAATATGAATGTGCTAGATTCACTTGTGGTTGGATTTTTGTAATTATCAATGTCTTCTGCGTTATAAACAGATTGGAGAAACTTCGCAAATATGTGGGTTATGATCTTTGGATCACAAGACTTTTGATCTTTCAATCTCATCCAAGCTTTTGTATTTCTGATCCAAATAGGATTCAAAATTTTAATTATACATAGTAAATTTCTGTTCACTATCCTGGGGACATAATTTGAGGTTTTTTATAAGCTTTTTTTTGTTTCTAAGACTAGTAAGTTGGCCATCATACCATGGAGGATATTTGTTCGGTTTGTATCTATGTCATTGCTGTTAAACTTGGCGTTCCTATTTGTTGTTGTTCAAAATTCTGTTGT
Source organism: Nephrotoma guestfalica (assembly GCA_963691935.1). NCBI lineage: Eukaryota > Metazoa > Arthropoda > Insecta > Diptera > Tipulidae > Nephrotoma > Nephrotoma guestfalica. The sequence continues at coordinate 127,475,767 of OY829914.1, read as the reverse complement.
ATGTTATTTGAACAAGCGTTTTTGAAGTTGTAATAAGATTTGCGGCTTTGGTAATTTTTGAACCTGTTATTCACATTGTTTTTCACTATTATTTTGATTGCGTTGTGGAGAAGATCATTAATAACGAAATGTGTGATTCTTGTTTTTATTAAAACTGCTTCATTAGTAAAAATTAGGTCCAAGGTTCGGTTTAGTCAATGAACAGGTACTCGTTATCCGAATTCACGTTTACAGACATTATCTCGTCGTTTCTTCATCATAAGTCCAAGTAATATTTGAGAGATTGAGTTATTAAAATTAAGTTTGATTGATCGGCAGCATATGTAATTTCCATAGTTGTATCATAGCACTTGGTATACGATGACGTAGGCGAATCAGGTGAAATATACCTCACGTAAATTCGTATTGTCTTATTATTGATGGCTATTTTAACACATAAATGCTCAATCGATGGATTCGTTTAATCACTCATTTGGGTACCTCGCCACCAGTTTGTTTATGCTTCATTGGGGTGAGCGATCACATCTATAAACCACATATTGACTAGGGAAGAGTTTCGAACTTAAAATTTTATCGCTGAATGATGTTTCACAGATGATTTACGTTACTGGCAGTGACGTATAAATTGCAAGAAATAATACGGATATCTGTTCAATTCAAAAAAAATTTAAATTTAACCAGTTTGCCGTTTTTTCCTAACCATCTCGAGCCCGACAAGGATTATGAAGTATGAGTAACTAGTCAAACATCTTTCAATTCCATCGAAATAAATGTTGATACTGTTCTTAACTAGATTTACTAACTGAAACAAAACGTTTGCTTTGCCGTCTATATTTCTAGAAAAACAGAATTTTTCGAACGGCTATTTTCTAGTCCCAATAAATGAAATGTTAAATAAATTGGATATCTCTAATCGCTAAACTATCGTCATTTGCAAACCATTGTTTTCTGAATTTCAATATGGTTTTCGTAGAGGTAATTCGACCAGCACCAACCTGGAACACACATCTAACACTGTGAAAAGCATGTGGAAGTGAAATGAAGTTGATGTTGTCGTCACAAACTTTAGTGAGGCAATTAACAGTGTTTCCCACTTGATTATTATATTTAAGCCTTAATTCCCCACCTGAAGTTGTGGTTTAAATCTTATCTACAGGAACGCTTGAAATCTGCGTGCGCTTCAGATCTAGTACATTATCCTCTTTCACAGCTACATCTGGAGTCGCTCTAAGAGGCTGTCCGAGCACCGATATTTGTGATCTTGACTATAAATAACTTTGAAAGAATGATTAAGAACTCAGTTATTTCTGTCTATGACGACATCAACATTTGCCGGGGTATGATAACTGTAAATGATACTAATCTGCGGCTTAAAGAACTTGTTCTTGTATCCTCTGCTGGAACATGCTAGCGAAGTTTGGTCTTCGTATCACGTTATTGTTTTTGTTGATCAACTCATACGAAATGTCAAGTACTGCTCGAAAATATAAACTTTAATGTAAATACAACTAGGACTTGACATTCAATACCAGCTTTTTGGATCTTGCATCACATAATGAATTATGGGAACAATGAACCCATTAATTAATTTTTTAATCAATAATAAATAAGTTCTGGAAATTCTATTAGATAACAGTGAATTTTGCAATGTTTGAATATTTTTATAAGGGAATGTATTTTATGCCGATTTAAAATCTCAAAAATTCTCATCTTTAAAATTTCGACATGTAAATACCACTTTTCGACCTTCGTATTTAGGCTGTATGAACCCATCTAGGGACACTAAAAAATATTCTAATGAAATCATCATTGCGGCGTAAAAACAAAAAACTCTTCGTTTGACGTAATTTTTCAATTGATCAGAATCGAAATATTAAATATTGTTGAACTAAATTTTTCATCCTGTACGCTATTTCGAGGTCAATCTTGATAATCTTGTATTAATACCTTGATGTTATATTCCTTAAAACCATGGTGAGCATTTCTCACGGCTTAGAGTAAAAATATTTGGAAAATTGAATTTTACGTTTCAGAAAAACCATCAACTTTGACACCTAACCATAGACAAACTGGTTTCTCGGATTGAAAAAGTATATTCCGAGGTTGGCACAGGGGTGCATACCAATTGTCATTTTAATTTAGAGTTAAATTTCAGGAAATCTACGAATGCTTGCGAAATAATAATATTTCTTTGAAATATTAATTGCTGATTGTGTAGACTAGAATTGTGTTACTATAACTATCGACTTTACCTAGGTGTCTGTAACCGGGCCGATTCAATCAATCAATTTTGTTTAGGAAAAACGAAAAGTATTAATGCAGAATTATATTTTAGGAAATTTCCAGATGCACGTGAAATAATAATATTTTTTTCCCAGGTTGCTGATTTCGAGAAGCAATTGTTGAAGGCTAATACCATCCATATCCATTAAGCCTATTAAACCTTTATCCTTCCTCTAGTAGATTAGAAGTAGATTAGAATTGTGTTGTGCCGTACGATCACCAGGTGTCTCAAACCGGATCGTTCCGTCCCAAAAAAATACCTTCCCTATCCTTCCTATTGTTATGTGTAAACAGGCTGTAGGAATAGGCCCGGCGTTATCCGGGACACTTGTCCAGTACTTGGTTCTACAGTCCAATCAATCAATCAATCAATCAACCAATTCGTCATAAAAGAGAGTCGAGTGATGGCCACAACATATACACCCCTACATTTTTTTACGTTGTACCACTATTGTATAAGTACGTATAATCACAATCGGACCAATTTAAATATTATTTCATCATATTTGAACCAATTTTAATCATTTGACTAAATTTAACAAAAATATATTTTTATTAAAAATATATTTTGTTACTTCGAAATTAATTTACTCGACATTACTTATCCAGTGGTGTAACGAAAACGATTAGAGAATTTAAATCTAAAAGTCACGTTTGTTAAACAACACCGAGAACATTTTGTTTTACAATAGGAGCAACTATTCCTATTCAATAGGAATATATCGATGATTATATTGTGGCCAAAACCGTTTTTTGTTTACCACGAATGTATCATTGATTTTTGAAAAAAAAACTGTCTTGTGTAACCAAAAATCATAATTCCCGCAATGATCCCACAATTTATGGAAAAATCTTTATAATGAAATTCCATCTCAAATAATCAATTCGCCTAAAGTGTAAAAATGTCCAGTTTTGGGAAATAAAGTTTTTTTTAGAAAACTTATTATATCTGGTAAAATTTTAAAAATTATGTGAACTAATTTTAAATGAAATTTATAATTTTTTTGTCTTCAATCGTTTTATTGTAAATATACAGCATTTAAAATATTTGCAAACAATGAAAGAGTATAGGATCTCTGCGGCCACTGCCAAAAAGCTTGATGAAGTTTCACACCTATTAATACATCTATCTGGGCCGTACAGAGGCCGAATATCAGTTGTTTTCTTTCACCTCCCATTTCTATAGCAAATTTTAACAGTTTTATGAAAATAACCGTTAAAAATTTCTGGTCGTTTTTGATGATGCCACCCCAGTTCATCGCACGATAACATCCGGTAACCAATGAAAAACAAGAATATCTCGCTTTTTAAATCAAAGTGGAATACAGAGGTGTCCAAAACCTTTTCAACTTTGATGTATAACATGTCATGATTGGAAATGGATAGTCCGGGCAAAACCAAACAACAAGGCAAAATTGTGTAAATTGTTCATTGATACAGTGCATCTAGCAGATTTTACAAGTTTAAATGTTTCTAACGACTTAAAACAGATTTTGAGCAAATTTAATAGAAATTCTGAACCGTAAAAAAAATTACATAAATTATTTCGTAAAGAAATGTAACGTTGATAGGTTGGGCCACAAATTTAGTATATAACACAAAACATATTCGACAACCGAACGTTTTGACACCTAAAAGTTTCGAAGGCTGGGCAAGAAAGTGCAAATATTTTCAATGGATAACTACAAGAATTTAGTTTCTAAATTTCCACTCGACTGAGCCCTTTAAATAAACAAAACTTGAGTGGTCAAAGGTTCTAGAGCCAACAAGGACTGTTCCATCTTAGAAACCCTACTATAGTTGTAGAGAGAAGAAGTATTCGGGCTGATTTAATTAACTTCGTGAAACGTAATGAGCCAAATCAATCCATCACATTCAAATGCAGTTTTGCGAAATATAGCGACAGAAAATACATCGGAATTTTCTCGTTTAGTTTCAGTATATTTTAAATATACAATTTAGTGTTGCACGACATATCAAGAAGTGTGCAGGTGTTTAACGTATGTAATTTGGCGGGAGTTCAAGTTTCTTAAGTTTTGGGGATGATTTCCTTCTATTCTCAGAAATGTTTGCACAAATATGTAAACAAACATCGCTTTCACATATACTCGTATATAATAAATCAACTATAGTTTCTAGCAATATTTTTATTATTTTTGCGTAATATTTTGTTAAAATATATTTTTTTAAAATGTAAATTTAATAAATTCTCGTTTATTTTTGGGGTAGAATAAATGAACCATTAGATAGTCGTAAGGCAGCTTGGAGAGCAAAGTAACACTTTACTCTAACGGAACTACCGGAGATTATGAATGGTGATAATTCCGATGATGATTATTTCGATGATTTGGAAGAAGGCATAGAAGAAACTACAGAATCACTCGATGTGAAAGCATGTAACACGTTTCCAGACCCTGACATAAATGATGTTAAGAATATTGGACATGAAAGTCATAGGCCCGCAGAAGATTTACCAACTGATTCGGAACTAAATCCAGGTGTAATTGAGGAAACCTATGTAGTTTTGGCTACTGGTGGGGATATTTCTATTTGTGAAAACGTTCAGTTTGAGTTTCTATACGAAGCCAATACTCAAAACATTTCTTACACAGAAAAGCGCAATATTCATTGGCGTCGTGATACTCGACCATTGGAAACAAAAGAAATTCCATTTTGTTCGAAAGAGTTTTCTGAGTCCAATAATGGTTTACCACCATTACAAGTTTTCGAAAAATATTTTCCACAGGAATCCTTTGAAAAGACTGCATTTTTTACCAACGTCTATGAGGAACAAAAGGATGTCGAGGATATAAGCCAACTAATATTAGCGAATTAAAAAAATTATTTGGTCTTCACATTGTTATAGGGTGCTTAAAATTTCCAAGCAGCATAATGTATTGGAACAGTTACAACTGTTCTGTTATTACCATAATTGCATGAGCAGTGTCAAATTTCATCAGTTACGTAATAACTTACATTTTCACTTAATAAACACATTATATCACGTGTTTATTAGGAGTATCTACTGGTGATGACCTAACAAGTCGAAACCGATCGCGTAATAGTGTTAAAAGAACTTACATTTTGTTAATAACCTAGACGCCACAGATCACTGTTCGGATACCTTTTATAACGTCAGACCGATTATTGAGAGCGTAAGGAGTCGATTCTAGGAACACTACTTGGAAGCGAAAATATATCCATAGATGAACAAATGATCCCGTTCACGGAATACGTAAGGGCAAACCGTATACATGGGGCTAAACAATTTTGTGCTTTACGGTTAAAGTGGATTACCCTATGATTTCTTGTGTATCAAGACAAAACAACTGAAATTTGTCGGGCAGAATCAAAAAGAATTGTATTGAGTGCTGCTGCCCGAAAGGATCTTTATTTGTCCAAAGTATAACATCGCCTGGACACAAGTTATATTTTAATAAATACTTCTCGTCTTACCAAGTTTTTGAAATTTTAAAAGCTAGAAATATTAATGTTATTGGAACTATTCGCATAAACCGGTTCCAAAACCTTCCTTTTATAGATCTTACAGAAAGAGGGTCCAGCGATGAAGTACATTGCCGTAACCAAAAATTTGTCAAATGTCAAAACAATAAATCAATTCATGTATCATCAAATTTTATTGGTATTGGAACGGAAGGTACTGTGAAGCGGTGGGATAAATTTCACAAAAAGTATGTCACTGTTAAACAACCAGAAATTATCAAACACTAATATGTGGAGGAGTGGATTTTTTTTGTCAGTTTGATCATGTTACTAATATGATACGAATTGAGCTGCATTCAACCCATAACCCTAGGCCTGCAATGGGAAAAAATTTAGATTTTTAACATTTACAATTAACTATCTTAAGATTTTTAACATATTTAACCTTTGAAATAATTTTTCTATGGCTGAAAAAAATGTACGGCTGATTGGGTTAATGAATCCGGAGAGGTCTGGTTTCTATTTTGATCTATTTGAGCAGTTTAATTTGTCTCATATTCTTATTTTGGTACCTGTATATAGTCCAAATGGTTTTATTGACCGAGATGGAACTACTTACCTAACCTTTTCTTATTGGTAGATCGTTGCGAAAAATGGTCGAAATCTGTGTAACGGAAATGGTAGCTTCCGTGGGAGCTTTAAATTTTTTGTGATAAAGTTGAAAAGTTTAGCTTTTACAAAAATCGTCAAGCATGCAAGATTATAAATAAAAATGCTAAGGTATGACGTTATACTCTGTCATTCTCAAGGAAATACTGTAAAACCATGATCTTAGACTCGAAATTTAGCGTTTATTACTTTAAATAATTAAATTTTTTTCAATGTTTGAATACTAGTATCGACTTAAAAAGTTTTGGTGTCGTGAAAAAATCAAATAGATTAAATAGTAACCAATAATTGTAAATTAAAATAGTGCATACCCATAAAATATTTATAAAGAAATCGTAGTCACTCGTACCGTGCACTAAGCAAATAAAAAAAACAAAAATAGTATTAGCAATTTTCAAATTTCTTGTAGGCCCTCGTACGAAACCAATTATCAGTTTTAAAAATATAAATATGACCCCCAGATAAATTAATTTAATACCCAACAAATTATTTAAAGTTGATCTTCAGTAAAATAACGCAAACAAACGATTTTTCATTATTAGTTAAAAACAAATAAAAAAAAATTCTTTATACTCGTAATGCCATGAAAAAAATTCAAGGTGAATGTCTTAAACATGTGCATTATATTATGATCACTCTTATAATATTATATTATGATGACTCTTATAATATTAAACAAAAAAATATTTGTTTACCAATTACTAGAAATCACCGGACAACATTACCTTGCCTAAAATGTTGAATACTTACTTGATCAAACCGAGTAAATTTTTCTCGCGATCATTCAACGAATAGTCCGGTCGGGCTGCCATCTCGCACAACAATTTTGGTAGGCACGCATCTCGTAATGATTCCGTTAGTTTAATCGGCTGAATTTTTGAATTGCCTTTTCGGCTATTGCTGCTACTACTGTCAAATGTATTATCAATATTTTGATTGCTGTTTGACGAGGCCTTCACAAATCCTGCGTATAAATAAATAAACAAAAAATATTTGTTAGTAATAAAATTAAACAAATAAATTCTATAAATAAATAAAAATGTATTATTAAATAAACGCGCATTTCGTCGAATTTAAATGAAAGTTTGTGGTCTTCGAGGCGTACGAACACCTCTTAAATTTTTGTTTAGATTTTTTATAAACAAAAATATCGAATCTAATTAATTCAGGTCAGTTACCAACAATTATTTATTATTGTTATTATTTTGCCAGAATGTAAATGTATTAAATATTGAAATTGGAAATTTTATTTGTATAATTTAATGACCGGCAATGAAATTTATTAATCTCGAGCCATAAAATTGCAATTTAAATTATAGTATGCGATATTCTCAAATTCAATAGGGCGGGCCGGACCGTCTTTTGTGACGAACGATTAAATAGACATCTCAGGAAATTGCTTTGTTATTAAGTACACCTCGTTTAAACCACTCTCGTCTTAAAATTCAATAATAATGTGTTATCGTTATTGGTCTTTTAATGTGAATAAATTGCAGATTATATAACTTAGTTTGGTTAAAAGAACGTGACCTAATAATCATGTTTTGTTTTAAATTAATTTAATTATTTTTTATGTGTTTTTGCCATTTGTGAGTTGCCTGCAGTAAAATTATTTGACACATTTTTGAACACATAATAATTATTTATGTTCGGAAATTTTATTTATTATATATTTGCTTAAAACGCATTTTTCTATTATTAATTTAAAAATATATCGAGGTGAGGTGTACTAAACGGTTTGGATGTTTGGTTTCGAATTAATGAAACGTTTAATTCATAATATAAAAATTTCGCCCGCCTCATCAGACTTAAGTGATCAAATTGATGAGAAGTTCGTATTTTGTATGCAAAGAATTACAATTTTCATTAGCTCGAAACTATGATTCTAAACTCTTGCTATCCTCACCTTGATGTAGAATAAATATCTGGCTATTGCCTAGGATAACTTAAAATTTCAATTGCATTTCAGTCACACTTTTACTTCCAAATTATAAATTCCTTAAATTTATTCAAAACATTTTTATTTTATGGTTCTAAAACCATTTAGAACCTGTTGGTATGCTTCCAAATGCAGCAACAGTGGAAATGAAATTACCGAACAATTTTTAACAGTATTAAAGGCTGATATGAAATATTTTAATCGAATGATGTGTAAGTAGACGCTGATACGGTATTGAGCCGCAAGGCATAGTCGATACGAATTAATTATGTATCCTACTTTCGTGATTTTATCAGTTTATCCAATCATTATTATTTCTTTGATCTTATTAGATATCGCTTTCCTTGAACTTGAATTTGTAAAATGAATTCTATTTTTGAAATTCATTTCAAGACTTAAGTCTAATATTTTTAATATTTGATTCTTTGCTTGGAAGAAACAAACGTTGCTTGCTTGGATGCCTCCAGTGACTTTAATTGCTCCAAATACTGGCACAATGACTGTTTGTTTCCTCGTAGAGTTTTAATATTTTTCTTATTTGTTATAGTTTTTTTATTTGGGGATTCAACAAACTATACTCATTTCTCGTTTGTTCAAACGAGATCGTAGTTCAAATTTGAGAGATAATGACACTAGTCATGAGATCGTTATATTATCGAGCTCGTTAGAAAAAAGTAGTTGGTTCTAATTTGCTACCTCCATAAATACTCAGTTGTGATGAATGGAAACCTGCTTGATCAATAAAGAAGTGGATGATGCTTGTCAACTAATCACTCCAAAAAGTAGAAATAAATTTTTTAATTGAAAATATCGGTAAGCAGTTTCCATAAAAAGATTGGCCCGTTCAAACTACATCAATTGATCTTTAGATTAAACTTTTTCTAGCCTTCGAATGGCCAGAAGCAAAACAAATGTCCTTGCTCAGGCACGCGAATATAACATTAACAATGCATGTGTTTAATTAAAGTAGATATTCTGGTTAATCAGCTTACAGCAAAACATGACTTCCGTTAGGCATGTGAGCAAATTTATGAGATCAGTAAAATTATTATGTTCAATGTAACATGTAATATCTAGATATTTGTTGCAGTAATTAATATACAAATTTTGTGTACAAACCAAAAAAATTGAATAAAAGTTAGAAGTTCAAAACAACACAACAGTGGGACCGGATAACAATCCAGCTATATCAAGTGTTAGTAGTGATATAACATCGGTCCTTCACAGCCACCACAACAACCTGCAGCCAATAAAATGTACTGAACCTTCGAGTCAACAACCGACAGGCATCGAAACTTCTAGCCAGAAACCATTAAGTACCGAAATCACAAGCCAACCACCAATCGGCACCTGTTCAACTCCCGTTAATAAAACCAGACAGACGTATCAGGCATCAGGATACCATAGGCTATAAAATAGTTCAACTAAACGCGAACTACGATAAAGACGCGCCAGGAAAGAAAATAAAAAAATATTTAAAATCGAAAATAGCAACTTTAAAGGAACTTCAGAGATACAACAATGAACGAGTATGGTATGGTATAAATTGAAATTAAAATATGACGTAAAAATTTTGTTACCTGTTTTACCCACACGGTAAAAAATCTGGTTTAATTTTATAACTTTTTTAAAACCTTGTAAGTTTTCCTCATTTTTAAGATATTTGAAAACTAAATTTTAAACTTCAAAAAGTTTCCAAATACATTTAAGACCAAAAATGTCTATTTTGAAGCATATTAGTTTATTTAACAAATAAAAAACTAGGAACGAAGTTTAGTAAACTTAAAAGTTTAATTTTTAGTACTTTATATTGAATTATAAGGCAAATTTTATTTCTAAACAGAAGAAGCTATTTTTACAACTTTAAAGTTTTTAGTTTAAAACTGACACGTATTATTTCTAGAAAATAAAGAGCACACAATTAAATGTTAAACATTATAGTTTGGATTTAAGTGGACAACTATGAAGTTTTAAGAATTAAATAGGTTTAATTATTCACTAGATAAGTTATATTTGTTAAAAACAATTAAACTAGTTTTAATAAAAGAATTTGAAACAATTTCACTTGGTTCAGCTAAATTAAAAATCTTCTAATTGTTTTTAGATTTCATTACTAAATCAACCTGTAAACTTAACGACCTCTATATTTAAGTGTTGTACACTTGTTCGAAATATATTCTAAAACCGTTTGTATTATCAAAATGGAAATACATATATAGATGTATTTTTTTATAAACCGAAGTTTTGTAATCTTCTTCTATAATCTGAAAGGGAAAGAAGGAAACTACTAAGGTTGATAAGTGTAACTCTTTAATAAATATCGAAATCGTATTCATGCGCACAAACTATATGTTTGTATAATTGGATCGTACAGTTGGATAGTAAACAATTTATTATCGAACAGAGCTCAGAAATTGATTTAGTCCTTGAGTATTTCTGGAAATGATTTTAAATCCAATTTGAAATTTCAATGAAATCGTAAACCAACGGAATTTCAGTAAAATCTATTAAAATTCACCTAGTTTCAATTTTTTTAAAAGAAACCATATCGAAACCGATCTAGAAAATATTAATTTCTTTAGAAATCTCGATCAGAATAAAGAGTTTATGTTTAGAGAGAGAGAGAGAGAGAGAGAGTTGGAATTATTTTTTTTAATAATACAGCCAAAATGCCAGTATAACTCTCTAAAATTTAAAATGCTTTCATTTATTTTTTAAATCCAAATCAATTGTCTACTTTGGTATTGAAATATTTTTAATAGTCGCTTGGTTTGAGAGATTAATTCATCTCACTTCAATCGGTTGTTTAGAAAGTCAATAAATCATCTAAACCGGTCTAGAAACGGTCTAATTTATTTTCAATTTCGCTCATATTCTATCTACTAGAATCTACCAGTCTAAGTTTCATGGCAATTTGTTAAAATTCATTCCGTTACCATTTATTTTTTTGAGCCACGTTTCTATTTAATCTAAGAACAGATAATTTTTAGTAATATGTAAAAATTGCCAAGAGCCCCATTCTTATATTCGTCATAACTAGTTATCAGAAAAACCTAGTTGGTTCCAAATAAATTTTGAGAAAACTATTTCGATTAAGTTTTGCGGTGATATTCCAAAATTATAATTGAAAATTATTTATACATGCTGTTTGAAACGGGTTCAAACGAAATTTCAGTATAATGCATTATCATCCATCCGGTTCATATTACATTATTTAAAAATTGGACGAAAAACTGTATTTCAAATGTGTGTGCATTTCAGAATCGAATTTTAGCACCGTAGTTGTTAGTATTGGTTAGTTCAACTTAATTGAAATCGTTAGGTTAATTGTTCTCGAGTGCAAAAGTGCGCTTAATCCTTCTGGACCAGTCAATAAATTTTTAAATAAATTAATAGCGGAATCAACCTCGAAATAGTTTTAAATACATTCCGAATATTAATTCCGGAATTAAATTTCAAAATCAATAAAAATGAGATTTCACAGTTAAATCGTACAAACAAAATTTCAGTTTGATTCGTTCAACTTTGTCGTTCTTCCATTCAAGTTTAAGCTGTTATTTATTCCATGTTAGCTGTTGTGTAGTCTACGTTTTCATCATAATTAATTGGTAGGAATATTACATGAAAATAAAATCTACCGGAATTCTACTCAAAGTTCTGTTCGTAATGTTATTTTTGCTATTACGATCAAGCTAACATGAAAAGATCATATTTTCTCTATTTCGATATATCTTAGTCTTATTTAAAAATCAAAATGTAACCTCAATCAGTGAAATTTGTTAAACTTTTCAGTTTGAACGGTCGCTATTCAGATTTCTCCTTTGAAATTTGATTATTTGAAGTATTAATCGTAATTAATCAGAACCACATTCATATCTATATTGAATAATATAAATACCGATGAGTTTTTCCATAAAAATATAATGAAGATAAAACTAAATGTATCAACCTATTAGAAATACGATCTTTACTTTTATTAACTTTTCTCGATGTGCACAACTATCTGTAAATTAATTTTCAACAAGTTTACAAATAACTACCTAATCATATTTCGGAAATGGCCATTTCACCAAATCATATCCGTAAAATGCCTCTAGACGTGTATACTAAATTATTGTAGTAACGAGAAGTTTATATTTTAGTACACACGAGTTTCGAATCCGCTATCATATATAATAAGGGGATTCCCCATTTTTGTGTAAACTAAAAAATAATTAAACTCCGTATCTCTTTTTCTCTTATAATACAAAATAAATTGTAAAACATTACAGCATAAATGAAAGAAGATTACAGCATAAATGAAAAAGACAATGATAGATTATGCAGTATAAATCTCATCATTGACACCAGCGCACGTGTCTATCTTTTGAACCATAATAAAGATCGTTTTGAGTTTTTGTTGTTGTTCACATAAAATTGAAAGTCAGTATTGGTTTTTATTTTCTCCGTAAACCCATGTGCCGACGAAGTGACGAAACGAAATAGAGAAATTATGTTATTGTTTTGTTATGTAGAGAAGGGAATTGAAGGAAGACGAAAAAATATGTACATATTTAAAAAAAATATTTTTGGTGTTTAGATCCAATGCCTTCTAAACTACTGGCCTCTTACACCATAAATAAAAAAGACAAAGATGAATTATGTAGTATAAATCTCTTCATTGACACCAGCGCGCGTGTCTATCCTTTGAACCATAATAAAGATCGTTTTGAGTTTTTGTTGTTGTTCACGTTAAATTGAAGGTCGGCAATTGGTTTTTTTATTCGTAAACACATGTGTCGGCGAAGTGACGAAACGAAATAGAGAAATTATGTTATTGTTTTGTTATGTAGAGAAGGGAATTGAAGGAAGACGAACAAATATGTATAAAAAATATTTTTGATGTTTAGATCAATGAATGTAATTTTTTATTTTTTCCTATGAATGTATGTGATATAATAAACTTTTATTTAGGACGTACACACATTCAAAGATTTTTTCTTTTGAAAATGACGTAAAAGTAAAATACATAATGTGTTGTTGTTTCCACAAAATTATTTTTCCTCTCGCCCTTTAAATATTATGAACAGAAAAACGAAATTTTAAATTCCTATTATGTTCTTTATTATTTTACATTGATCGTGTACTTCAAAATATTCTATTGATAATAAATAGCTGATTCTTAATATGACAAACAAATTATAGTATGTAATATACATTAGTAGCCCTTTTTAACGATTTAAATATGAACTGGAATACGTTCAAATTAAATAAATTTTCTTAGCGGTTGAACGATTGAATTGTGTAACAAAACTTTAATATCTGTAAATTTCGCCCTTAAATTATAGCTCATTACGAGTACTTTGTTGAATGAGTAATTTCAATTTGGTGGGTCTAGGTGCGATTACTTCACTTATTCAAGCGATGTTCTGAAATATGGAAATTATTTACTAATTTTAATTCGAATTGAACAATTTAATTAGAATGGCAGGATATAGAATCTGTGATTTTTTGTTTTAAGTTGCGGAATAAATTCAAACCAAATTGAAATGGTCATTTCATAACCAAATTTAGTAAATGAATATACAGGGTGGCTGAGACGAAATGTTACTGACTTCACTCTGCTGTCATTTGTGTAGTTGTCATTTTCGCGCGTCCATTTTTTGACAGATTGAAGTTTGGTTAGTTGTTTACATGTGGTCAACAAATAATTGTTCTAAATTAATATCTTCATAAAAAAATCGTAATGGAATTCAAACGTAATAGTGTAATTGCACTGTATTTGGGTGGAAATTCACAAACAGCAATAGTTCGTCAGCTCCAGCATTTGAATGTGAATAAAATGTTTGTGTATCGAACGATAACTCGATACAACGAAACTGGTATCATCGCTAAACGCAACAGAGGCGGTCCTAAAAAGACAGCAACATCAAAAGAAATGATACGAAATGTGAAGAAACGAATCCAACGAAATCCTCGTCAAAGTACCAATTAATTAGCCGCACGTCTACATGTTTCACGATACAGCATTCAAACCATATTGAAAAATGAACTACACTTGAAGCCCTACAAGATACAAAAAGTTCAAGATCTTACGGAGGCACAAAAAAAAGTTAGGCTTGAAAGAACATGAGCATTGAAGGCCTTGGCCGAACGTGATGAGATACTAAAAATTATCTTTTCTGACGAAAAAATTTTCACCACTCAACAGTATGTGAATAAACAAAATGATCGTGTTTGGTTAGAGCACAAGTCCAACGATAATTTGGATACAAGAGTTGCCATGCGCAAGCAATCACCAGCTTATGTTATGGTTTGGGCTGCAGTGACTGCAGATGGACGCACTCCTCCGGTTTTCATCGAACATGGAGTCAAGGTAAACCAAGAGGTGTACCGCCAAAAGATCCTAAACGATGCTTTGCAACCTTGGGCACGTAAACACTTTGGTACGATCCGTTGGACATTCCAACAGGACTCGGCACCGTCACACAAAGCTCGAGCGACACAGCCATTTTTACAAAATTGCGTTCCGTGGCTGATTTCGTCGAAAGAATGGCCACCATATTCACCAGACTTGAATCCCATGGATTTCTCCATATGGTCCATTTTGGAGAGTAAGGTGTCCACTAAAAATACGAAAGTGTTGATGCATTGAAGTCAGCTCTCGTTCGAGAATGGAATAAAATTCCGCAAGCTCACGTTCGGTCAGCATACAATGCTTTCTATGGAAGACTGAATCAAATAATCAGAGCCAAAGGAGGTCATGTCAAGCAGTAACATGTTTTTCATAAAATGTAATATGTTTTCAACATATTCCACGAAATTTCAATAAAAAATAATCAAAATTAAAAAAATTACAGCGTTTTCATTTGGTAACACTTGGTCTCAACCACCCTGTATTTGGACTATTTAACGATTATTGTTTAACTTTCTGAATATCGTCAAACAATTAAATGTAACACTTAATAAACACATTAAAACACTTGTTTATTATTTCGCACAAATTGTGCGAATTTGTGCGAAATAATAAACAAGTGTTTTAATGTGTTTATTAAGTGTTAATGTGTTTCGCCAAGTACCAACGGCGCATAGTGTTAAAAGAATTAAATGTAAGTTAATTGAATGATTTTTTAAAATTCGACCAATTAAAAGAAGCTTGGGATGAAAATGAGATTTTATTATTTTTCAGTAAAATATCATAATACGGGTTACTTAGTCTCATGTTCCTAACCTTTATATTATGTAAAGCAAAATTTTGTTGAAATTTTTTGTAAACATTACGCATGAACCCCTGCGTCTGTGCTGCTTATCTTATTGATACAAAGTGCATTGATGTCAGAAAAACTTGTACAAAAATGGAGAGGTGAAAATGTTGTGGCCAACACCAGACTTTGTTTGGTACTTGTCTGTTAATTGACCCCAATTATTTTTTTTATTTTTTGCAGAAAATAATGCAAAAGCATTTGTTGTAACATTCTGTTCTGTTTAATTATTTATCTAAAATTTATTTTACTTGCTGTTTTAATTTTTAGGAATTCTGTGAACCACTCCACTCTCTATAGTTTATTGATTCTATTCTACTGGAGCAAATACTCAAAGAATTGAACGTTCATGGAAGGCAGCAAAAGACCGGAATAAACGCCACAATGGAACACACAGAAGCATGTTGCATTCGTACATGTGTGAATACATGTGGCGTAAACGTACAACAGTTCGGCAACTGGATGAATTTGATGCGATTCTCACTGATGCTTTTTTGGCCACATATTTATCCTGCAACAATTAGTGTGCAAACAATTAAATATAACACACTTAAAGTTGTTTTATATTATAATAAATGATTTTTCATTCATTTCTGTAAAAAATAAAAAAAATAATTGAGGTCAATTAACAGACAAGTATCCTTTGTTTTACCACGAATGTATATATAGATCTCGGATACATCCACATGATTTCTAAAGCGGAAAATTAAACTTACCGGACTTTTGGTAAAATTGTCTTGATAATAAAAAATCATTGTTCCTGCTTAAATTTCAGACAATGAACAAGATCAACCCTTGTTGAAAATTTTATCTTTAAACTTATTTAAATCTTTTATGTTTTTTGTAAATATATCAAATATACCATAAAATGAAAGCTAATGTCAAAGAGATCTTCACATAATGTAGCTAATTAGACTTCATAATCTGGTATATTAAATTATTATATAATTTTACATTACATTTCCATATACTTAAATTTAATAAGTTCAAATGAAATGCAAAATTATTCTTATTATGAATGTTAAGGGTTTTCCAATAGGAATGATATGATTTTTAAGTGACGTTTCGGCCATTTATAATATGTCATGGTCTGTCAGTTTTTGTTTCATTGTATTCTGTAATGTTTACAATTTCATCATGGTGAGATATACGCAAGAACAACGTTTACAAATTATTCAGTTTTATTATCAAAATGATCGTTCTCCAATTGCAACTTTTCGTGCGCTTTTGCCATTTTATAGTCGTCATAATCGTCCGTGTGCTCGCTATTCGTCGAATTGTTGAAAATTTTGAGCGTACATTTTCTTTACACAATGTTGAAGTGCCAATAAGACAAAGATTCGCTCGGAGTAATGCAAATATTGCTGCCGTTCAGGCAAGTATTGTTGAAGACCGCAATTTGTCGATTCCAAGACGTTCTCAAGAATTGGGACTGTCTCAAACCACAACCTGGCGGATTTTGAGAAAGGATTTGAGTTTGCATCAGTATAAAATTGTTCTCACTCAAGAACTGAAGCCATTGGACCACCGTAAATGTCGTGAATTTGCTGATTTTGCCTTGGAATAACTTGAAAACGATAACGATTTTTTTAAGAAAATCATCTTCTTCGATAAGGCTCACTTTCATCTGAGTGGTGCGGTAAATAAACAAAACTGTCGATTCTAGTGCGAAGAAAATCCACAAATTATTCATGAAAAACCATTACATTCACCTAAATTGACAGTTTGGTGTGGTTTTTGGTCTGGTGGAATCATCGGTCCGTATTTTTTTCGAAATGAAGCTGGTAACACCGTTACTGTCAATGGAGATCGGTATAGATCGATGATAACCAACTTTTTATAGCCGAAATTGGAAGAAGTTGATCTTGACAACATTTGGTTCCAACAAGACGGGGCTACGCACCACACAGCAAGTGCAAAAATTGAATTATTGCGAGAAAAGTTTGGAGATTCGATTATTTCAAGAAATTGTGATATTGAATGGCCTTCAAGAAGTTGTGATTTAACACCATTAGATTATTTCTTGTGGGGTTATTTGAAGTCATTGGTCTTTAAAAGTGCTCGAAAATTGGATTCATCGAACTCGTTCCTGCAGAAGAAGTCGTGGAGGCCATTTGAATGACGTTTTATTCAGAACTTAATTGTATCGATTGTACTTCACATTAAATAAAAAACATTTCAATTTCCTTAACAATTAGTGTGTTTTTTTTTAAAGAAATCATATCACTCTTATTGTAAAACCCTATATTAGCAGTGCTAAGGAATATATTATTCCTATTTCAGCAACTACAAAAATTATTCCTACTAAGAATAAATGAAACAGTGCTTAGGATGATAGTATTCCGATTAAGAATAAAAAAAATATAAAATTATTTTTATGGGGAATATGTTAAACAGTAAATTTTAACCAATAATCATTCTAAATTAAATTGTAGATCAGTCGACATCTAGATTTTCAATTGTTAATACGTGTAGTCGTAGAAATCGTAGAAATTAACCAGACTCATAAAAGATAAACAGTGATAAAAATTATATATAATTTTAAACTTAAAATTCCTTTTTTATTGGTAAGTTTTACTTATTAATACTAATTATTCATGCGCTACATAAATTTAGTAATTGATTGCTTCTTATAATATTCTCTATTTTATATATAAGTTTTCACTACGATATTGACTGGCTGTATATATTACCATACATCACCATGGGCCACAGTAGCATATAAGTGGAAAAGCACATTAGATGTAAGGGCCACGGGAATTAGTAAAAACTCTGATTCCCTGATATTATTAGATGAAATATTAGATAAATTGACACTTTTCATCACACGGATGCAGCCAGATTAGAAAGTTATTTTTTTTTCGATATTTTTGCTGTAATTTTGAAAGGCATGAATTGAATGAATTGCAATTGAAAGGCAAATTTTAAAACTTTAATTATTTTAGAATGAAATCGACTTCGACGTGAAATTCCCTGGAGAGAGTTAACGTTCTATGAATTCATTTCGAAAAACTTGAACCACACATTTGAAAATATTTTTATAAAAAACATCAAATACGAACCTAGAAAGGAAATATTAAAAAAATATCGTTAAATAAAGGTATCTTTATATTTTATAACAGCACTCAGTTTGAACAACTAAATAATGAAAATTGTCAAATTTTATTGGTTTTACATCGAGATGGCCATCACCCAGAATAACCCAAAATTTTAAATATAAATAGCATTTATGTGTTCAATACAAGAAACTCCGAGGTTACGAAAACATTAACAAATGCCTTAGCGAATTGTGATGTTTCGAAGAGAAACATCATAATTCGGTAAGGCATTTTGATTATACTTTGAACTTATATCACAGTATTTTCAATATTTTTGTAGCATGGTCACTGCAGTCTGAAGAGACGACCGAATTTTTTAATTTAAAAAAACCTCTCGATGTAATTAAAATTGTATGAAATATTTCCATCGTTCGTATCATTATAGCAAATTATCACATAAACTAAAATAATAATTGTCTAATTTTCCACTATTTTTTTCAATGTTTGTTCAAAGCTTAGACATAATTTCATAAATTTAAGTTGTTCTCAAGATTTTTTTTATTATAAGTTGCCACGCACTTAAAGTTATTTAAAAAAATAGAAAATTTAAAAATAAAACAATAAAATGAAGTACACAAATTGAAAAAAAATTATTTTTCAAATTATGTACTTCAATTTGTTGTTTTATCTATAAATTTTGAATAAAAAATTCGCTCGATGTACTAACTTTTTAAAATCAATACAATGTTATACAATAAGTACAGAATAAACTGCAAGAATAAGTAATAAAATTGCACTTCTCGTCGATATTTTATATTATTTGTCAGTGTACTCGTATAACTAAGCCAATTTTTAGTAAAAAAAAATGTTTTAATTTTTTGATTTCTAGAATACCGTAGATTGCAGTTTATAAAATAATAAAACCTACTGTCAGAAAAAAGTTGAAGGAATTTTATGAAAAGTCCGCATCAATGACGAATGGGACCCTTTTTTAATTTTTGCTGAAAACATCGGATCTTCAAACAAAAATAAAATAAAATTTGTTTTTTGTGTAAAACAGATAATTACACTTCAACCAGCCATGATTGTAGTAGGTGGAGAAAATTCTCCATAATTCATGGTTTCGGCAGATTGAATTTCACTCCATTTTAATAATTTTTTGGTGGCTTTCGATTTTTTAAAATTATTTTTTGTACTAAATATTTCATATTCTTTTGAAAATTTTCCTTTAATAAAAACTAGTTTTATTCAGGATTTTTTTTATAAAATTGAATATCCGATAGATTTAACTAATTATAAAACTTTATTTAATTTAAATAATTTAAAAGATGGCTAGATATTTTTTATGTGTAAACACTTTTGCCAATATTGAAGTTTTAGTTAATCATTTTAAATTGTATCATTTCATTAAAAATAATCAAATGTTAATTTGCATGTAAAACGATTGTTTAAGCTCATTTTGTACCGTTTCATCATTTAAAAAACATCATAGAATACATAAAAATAACATAGTTTTGACAAATATTGAACAAAATGAAACACAATATTCTATATTAACAGACAATATAATTCATTATCAATACAGAATTTTTAAATGCCCAATTTGGTTAGTAAATGTTTAGACAATTTAAAGTGTGTGAAGTTATCCCAGTTTTTCATCCCAGGAAAAATAAAAATGTTCATCAGGTAACACTTATTTCATCCCATCCCAGGATTTTTAAAATCATACCATCCCAGGATTTTTAATTTATACAATTAATTAGGACTGTTATACTTGTTAAAGGTAGCGAACATCTTAGCTTCAGACTATGCAGAACCCTAAAATTAATTTAAATCAAAATTATATATATGAGTACAAACTGTAATTCATATATTACGAAAAAAATACTCAATAAAATAATTAATATTGCTCTCAAACCTATAGAGTGCCTAAAGGTTTGACTTCTGGTTATGACTCGTCGTGGTGTCCACTAACTCTGATAACAATTTGGATATCAGCCGTATGTTAGGATTTTTGCTATATGCTCATTTGCATATAGCCCAACATATGAAATTTGAAAATAATACTCAATAAAATAATTAATAATTCTCTCAAACCTATAGAGTGCCTAAAGATTTGACTTCTGAAACCTATAGAGTGCCTAAAGATTTGACTTCTGGTTATGACTCGTCATGGTGTCCACTAACTCTGATAACAATTTGGATATCAGCCGTATGTTACGATTTTCGCTATATGCTCATTTGCATATGGCTCGCCACCATATGAAATTTGGAAATAATACTCAATAAAATAATTAATAATTCTCTCAAACCTATAGAGTGCCTAAAGATTTGACTTCTGATTATGACTCGTCATGGTGTCCACTAACTCTGATAACAATTTGGATATCAGCCGTATGTTAAGATTTTCGCTATATGCTCATTTGCATATGGCTCGCCACCATATGATATTTGGAAATAATACTCAACAAAATAATTAATAATTCTCTCAAACCTATAGAGTGCCTATAGATTTGACTTCTGGTTATGACTCGTCATAGTGGCCACTAACTCTGATAACAATTTGGATATCAGCCGTATGTTAGGATTTTCGCTATATGCTCATTTGCATATGGCTCGCCACCATATGAAATTTGGAAATAATACTCAATAAAATAATTAATAATTCCCTCAAACCTATAGAGTGCCTAAAGATTTGACTTCTGGTTATGACTCGTCATGGTGTCCACTAACTCTGATAACAATTTGGATATCAGCCGTATGTTAAGATTTTCGCTATATGCTCATTTGCATATGGCTCGCCACCATATGATATTTGGAAATAATACTCAATAAAATAATTAATATTGCTCTCAAACCTATAGAGTGCCTAAAGATTTGACTTCTGGTTATGACTCGTCATGGTGTCCACTAGCTCTGATAACAATTTGGATATCAGCCGTATGTTAGGATTTTCGCTATATGCTCATTTGCATATGGCTCGCCACCATATGATATTTGGAAATAATTCTCAATAAAATAATTAATAATTCTCTCAAACCTATAGAGTGCCTAAAGATTTGACTACTGGTTATGACTCGTCATGGTGTCCACTAGCTCTGATAACAATTTGGATATCAGCCGTATGTTAGGATTTTTGCTGTATGCTCATTTGCATATAGCCCAACATATGAAATTTGAAAAAAATACTCAATAAAATAATTAATATTGCTCTCAAACCTATAGAGAGCCTAAAGATTTGACTTCTGGTTATGACTCGTCATGGTGTCCACTAACTCTGATAACAATTTGGATATCAGCCGTATGTTAGGATTTTCGCTATATGCTCATTTGCATATGGCTCGCCGCCATATGATATTTGGAAATAATATTCAATAAAATAATTAATATTGCTCCCAAACCTATAGAGTGCCTAAAGATTTGACTTCTGGTTATGCCTCGTCATGGTGTCCACTAACTCTGATAACAATTTAGATATCAGCTGTATGTTAGGATTTTCGCTATATGCTCATTTGCATATGGATCGCCATCATATGAAATTTGGAAATAATACTCAATAAAATAATTAATAATTCTCTCAAACCTATAGAGTGCCTAAAGATTTGACTTCTGGTTATGACTCGTCATAACCAGAATAATGGGATGAACTAAGTGTTACCTGATGAACAATTTTATTTTTCCTGGGATGAAAAACTGGGATAACTTCACACACTTGACAATTTACACGAACAATCTTTATTAATTATAGCTGATCTTTATGGTAATCCTCATTTGACTACCAAAATTATAGAAGAAATTTTAAAAAACATAACCAGAAGCTTATTAACCAATTGTTTACGAATTTATTTGAAATAATCAAACCAATTATTAATAATTTAACGGATAAGGAAACCTTAAGAAATGTATTTGAAACTTGTAGTAAGCCTTAAAACTTTAGAAGAAGAATCTCTTTATTTAGAACCAATTAAATTTAAAATAGATAAAAATAATAACAAGTAGTCTTATAAAAAGAGGCAAACCTACTTTAGATAAAAAGAATATAGAAGGTATATTAATGCCTATTAAGCAACAAACAATTAACTTTTTCGGTAAAGCTAGTATTCTAAGAAGCACTATTGAATATACAAATAAATTAACAAGTGTGATTGATAATTATGAAAACTGTGTGCAATCTTTAAAATGGAAACAAAAATTGAACAAGTTCAAAAATAATGGAATTGTTTTACCAATTATATGTTATTATAATGATATTGAGATGGGAAATAGTTATGCAGGAAATCAATCATTAGCTGTTTTCTATTATCATTTTCCAACCCTTCCGAAAGATAATAATAACTTTCAAAATATTTTCATTGCAATACTTTTTAAAAGTTGTTATTTAAAATGTTACCGTCCGTCTAAAATAATAAGCGAATTTGTAAAAATTCTAAAATCATTAGAAAATGGAATAGAAATTCAAACTTCAGAAGGTGAAATTAAGGTTTATTTTGTAGTGTCTCTATTTATTGAAAACCATTTAGCTTTGAATATTCTTCATGGCTTTGCAGTTCAATTAAAAGCTGTATGGTGCATGAGACATGAAAGTAAAAATAAATCACTAAAAGAATATACAAAAGTTTCCTGTTCAAGAATTAATTTGGAATATTCTGTAGCAAAAAAATGTTCATTAAATTTCGCTAACTCAGTTTTAAATATTGAATCAAATATTCATTCCTAAAACAATATAGCAAAACACTTAATAACTGGGTTAGAATATTTCAACGAAACTATGTATAATAATTCCATTTAAACTTTAAATATAATTTGTTTTCATTTTAAAATGTTAGGTTTTGAAAAACCATTTGAAATGCTTAGATTTAAAAATAAAAGTTATTTAGTCAGTTAGTTACTTATATAAATTAAATGAAATCTTATATAATTTAAAAAATAAATAAAAAAACAATTAAATACATCTTTAAAATAAAATTATATTTGTTTTTATTTATCTCCTTTTCAAGAAAAAAATTATTCAGTTGAAATTCATTCCTTGTAATGATCAATTTAATCTTTATCATTGTAAATGTATTCCTATTTTTTTGATTTATCTGTTCCTTATAAAAACCAATTTATTCCTTATAATTGAATAGTTTATTGCTATTTTGTTAATTTAATTATTCCTTGTACGATCAGTTTATTCCTTATTACTTAATAGCTTATTCATATTATTTTGTTTAATTACTCTTTATAAAGATTAATTTATTCCTTATAATTGAATAGTTTATTCTCATTTTTTAAACTTAGTTATTCCTTTTATGATCAATTTACTCCTTGTCATTGAATAACCTACTCTTAATAGTTGATTTAACTATTCCTTGTAGTAAACAATTTATATCTAAAATAAATTTAAATTAGAAGAAAAGAAATTAATTATATTAAAAGAAATTAATAAATTGTTTTGTCATTATTCGGAATAATATTAACTTTTGTTGCTAATAATATATTGTTCCTAAATATGTTTTATTATTCTTTAGTTAAGTTGGGTTAAATTGTGAACATCATTTTGGAATAATAGTTTCCTGATAGGAATAATGTATTCTTCAACTTCTCTCCGTGTAGAGTTAGGTCATATAATGAGCTATGTAATAACGAAGATGGAAAAAAACGTTATCGACAAAAGAATACTTTATACCCCATCATGCGATGCTCAAAGAAAGTAGTACGACCACCAAACTACGCATTGTTTAAATGCGTCCCTAAAAATAAGCAGCAACAAGAGCCTAAATGAGTTACAATGGATTGGACCAACTTTACAAGGGGAACTATTACCAATCCTGCTATGATGGAGGAAATGCAAAGTTGTCTTCACAACCAATTTTGAATAGATGTACCGCAAAATCCGCGTGCACAAAGAGGATCAAAAATACCACAAAATACTATCGAGATAAAACGAGAATGAACCTATTGAAGTGTATCAGTTAACAAATGTATAGTTTGGAACTGCTAGTGTTCCTTATTTAGTCATTCGCATCTTGCAACAGTTAGCGAACGATGAAAACCCGAATTTCCCATAGCAGCAAATATCATGTTAGAAGACTTCTATGTAGATGACATATTAACTGGTAGTGTTTCGATTAAAAACGCAACGACAACAACAACATCAATTAATAAAATTACTAGGAAGAGGAGTATTTTAGCTTCGGACATGGGCAAGAAACTATCTGAATCTATTAGAATAAGTTCCGCAAGATTCATGGGCACTGGAGATTTCTTGGAACCCTAGCAACGACACCTCTGAATTCAAAATAAATATAAAAACAAGTAAATCGGAGTTCGTTACGAAAGGGGTCATGATAACCGAGGTATCATAATTATTCGATCAACTCGGTTGCTTATCTTAAACCAATCATGAGATGAACCAGTACCTGAAAACATAGCAACAAAATGGAAAAGTTGTAACAACTCTTTACATGCACTAGAACAAATAAATGGATGGAAATAACTGTCATTCACCGGTCAAACTGTTTAGGTTTTGTAATGCATCAGAACATGCATATGCCGCTGTAATATATTGCCTCCAGAAAGACAATAGAGAAGGTCGGACCAATAAAGTCCAGACTAACAATCCCTAGATTGGAACTGTGTGGTGCCTTATTGATGCCTAGGTAAATGGCAAAAGTATCTAAAAGTTTTTCGATTACGAAGATAACTACTAATTCAAAAATCGTACTCGCATGAATCAAATCAGAAACTCATCGCATGAGTCAGCCTAAAACTATGTTAAACCATCCGAAAATCCCGGTGACTCCGGAAAAATCAGTACTCATGAAGTATGGTGGAGACATTCGGAGGTAAAACCTGAAGAAGTTCCAGATCAAAAAGAAGTCCGAGCACCAGTAGTTGCAATGATTATAAAAGACAACAGCCCCTTCAATAGTTTATTCATGAGATACTCAAATTTGAAACAGATTCAACAAATAGTATCGTATTCTAAATGATTTATTGTCAATTTGAAAATTGTAAATACGAATCAGTCTACAAAATTTCATCAGAAGAGATGCAAGAAGCTTTGCATCATTTAATTAGAAATGTTCGACTAGAACAGTATGATAATGGTATTAACAATAAAACCGAATTGTTGCCATTATCTCCATTCTAGAATTGATTACTAAGAGTTGGTGGCAGATTACATAATTCTACAGCTTTGTCATACGAAAACATCATATCATCCTTCCATCATCACAACGACCATAAAACAACAATGCTTGGAGGCACCCAATTAACATTCACAAATATCCGAACAAAATGTTTGATTATTAATGGCAGAAATATTGTCAGACAACACACAGCTAAATGTTTAGGATGTCGTTGCTTCCGTATTTCTATTCAAGACCAATTAATAGAAAATTTTCCAGAAGCAAGAATAACTTCTACCAGACCATTCCTAAAACCAGGAGTGGATTACGCTGTTAGTATCAAAGGGAAGAGGTAATAATTCGTATAAGGATTACCCTGTATGGCAACGAAAGCTTTCCATAAATGTTGTCAGTGATCTAACAACCAACACGTGCATAGCAACATATAAACGCTTTGATTCACGTAGAAGAGTATGTATGGATATTTTTAAGACAACAATAGCAATTATATGAGTGCTAGCAAGGAAATGTAATTAACAAAATTGAAACCAATAGAACAAAGGGCTTCGAACATTATTTTATCTACTACAGACCGCGGAACGAAAAGGCATTTCATCCCACCAGGAGCACCACATTTTGGTGGATTATGGCAATCTGCTGTGAAATCTGCAAAATTAAAACGAGTGATAGGTGAAACAACGCTGACGTTTGAATAAGTAACAACATATCATCAATGACCAACGATCCGACTGATCCTACATTTTTAACGCCTCTCGCCAAAAAAATGAGTTCATTAATGAGGTGAAA
Source organism: Nephrotoma guestfalica (assembly GCA_963691935.1). Classification (NCBI taxonomy): domain Eukaryota; kingdom Metazoa; phylum Arthropoda; class Insecta; order Diptera; family Tipulidae; genus Nephrotoma; species Nephrotoma guestfalica. The sequence goes on along the minus strand of OY829914.1, from coordinate 127,449,234 downwards.
TATAATTCAAAACATAAAGAAAGCTTCTGGAAGCCATGGTTAAAGACTATTTGCATGAATTTCAACAACGAACAGAATGGTCCAAAAATACACCTCCTGATTTAAAGGTCGGACAAATAGTTTTTTCTTCGTGACAACAACATTCCATCCTCAAGATATATAACTGGACGAATAAAAGAGATTCGTCCAGGGCAAGACGGTAATATCGAGTGGCAACACTTCGCTGTATTGGAAGGGCCCTTCTAAACATATCAACAACAAATCTGGCGCCCCTTCCGATTGATACTAGCGTGGCAGAACAGGGTACGGAGTGGCTGTTAAAACAACTACAGCATTGCCAATCATTGTCAGCAATAAATCCAATTTCAAGAAACACAAAACACAGTAAGATCTCTCGCGGAGAGAGAAAAAACTGCCAAGACGTCAGTCCAGATTGATGTTGTGTTGGCACACTCACCAACCAACTCTTTGGAATATTTGACTAAAATGATGCACAATGAAAACACTTCCTTAAAAAAAATATAGAACATTTATATAAATTGCTGAAAGAACAAATTACAATAACGAATTACCTCACGTTCCGTGAAATTCCACAATAGTAACATACATCGCAAAGCATAAAAAATTTAATTGTTTTTTTTCAATGAAAAATATAGGTTAGCTCCTATCTTAGAGCGTTTGATCCTCTGTTTCTCTTATCAATTTGTTCCTATTGTTTGTACATTTCAAATAAAAGCAGCTACCATAGGAGTTTTTTTGATTTTTGAAAAATATGTTGAATTGTGCCTACAAAACGTCAGCTCATATACATTCCAGACGATAAGTAAGGTTTATTTTAGAAATTTTGAGATTCGAGTGAGATTTTGCCAAAATAGGTCCACCGGAAGTTGCACTGCATAAGAGATTTTTCGTTTTTTGCAAATATTTTGAAAAGTAAATCATTAACGAGAAAAACAATTTTAAACTAAAAGATTATAAATTAAATTTGCAACGATAATGGTCCATCAGTTTTTCAAAATTTAAGCGGAAACGACGATTTTTCCCAAAATACAGTTTTTAACCAAAAATTCGGACCAGTACAGCCCTGATGAATTGCTTAATCGGTACCAAACTTCATACCTAAGCTTTTGCACAAATTGGGAGATCCTAGTTATTTCTAGCCGAAATTTTTAGGATCTCCTAATCCCATTCCCAAAGTAAAAGATTCTAAATAAAATTTGCAACAATACCGTCCTAGATCAGTTTTCAAAAATTAAGCGGAACATTTTTAACAGAAGTTCGTACCTGCACATCTCAGATGAACTGAGTGTTCCGGATGAAACTTCATACCTAGTCTTTTGGCCAAAATGATTCCACTGGAAGTGACAGCTTTTAAGGAGCCTTTTCGATTTACTACCGGGAGTGACAGCTTCAATAGGACCTTCATGTTTTACGCAAGTATTTTGAAAAGTAAAAGAGAAAAACGGCAATGCACCAACTGCTTCTAAATTAATTTTTCAACAATACCGATCTAGATCAGTTTTCCAAAACTGAAGAGGAAACAACGATTTTTGTCAAAAGACCGTTTTTCAGTAAAAATTTGAACAGCAAATACGGATTAATTAATCGGGATGAAACTGCGTACTTAAGCTTTTTCCATAAATTAGAAGATCATGTAAGATTTGGTCGAGATCGGTTCATCGGAAGTGGCAGCTTCCATAGAAGCTTTTTTGTGTTTTGTTGAAACGAATATAATATTTTCGAGAAACCGTTTAAAAAATAAAAAGAATATAAATTAAATTTTAACCAAAATTAGTCCAGATCATATTTTAAATTATACCGGAAATGACAAATTTTGATCTCTACAGACGAGGCGGAAGAACTATTCGGAATAAACCTTCATTCTAAAGCTATGTCCATGATTTTATAGGTCCATGCGGGAGATGTGGTTGGTATCTGTGTACCAGAAGTGGTAGCTTCCGTTTGAGCTTTTTAAATATTTGCAGTGAAATCGTAATACCGGAAATTGGATTATTCTAGTAAGCCTCATGTTGTATTTTAAAGAAATTTTTTTTAATGAATTCTAAATTTCAGTGGAAATTTTTCTGTGTATTGCATTTAACATATAAATATATAATTGTAAAATACCCGGAGGTGTGAGTAAACCCTGTCTAAATATTATAGTTTGGTATCGTATCGTGACTAGTTCAGGTTGAAATTGTCAGCTAAGCAGTTTGCTTTAAATTTAATAAGGTTAATGTTTCCCGCTGTAATACACATCAAACAGGCCGATCATAAATGGGCTAGCGCGGGCGGGATAATAATAACCCTTCACTGCACTTTAGAAAACATAACATTTTTCAAAGAATTTACTTGCGCCATGAATTTCAATGTCGTACGTTTAAAGTCTAATATTTTGTTGTTTAACATCGCTCAAAACTAAATTCTCTATTTGAAGGTACGATCTAATGAACCATTCAAATGCACGTTCAATATATAATGTTTCATTTGCCTCGACTTTCAATTAATGTAACAAAATACGTAAAAAATTGGTAAATATTAGAAATAAAACTACTGACTTGTGGAAATGTGTAATGGAGTAGAAAAGAAATCATTTACCGTATTGAAGTCGATACACTTGAAAATGGACGATTGCTCTTAGTGAAACACTAATATAATTTACTGGTATTGGAAACATCAAGCTTGTCACTCATATAATAGTTTTGATTTCATTATTTTATCGCAAGTTGCACTTGTACCAGGCCACTTAATATTTTGCGACACAAAACGTGTAGAATATTTTTATAGACTTTCACAAATTATTAATTAGAACTGTTTGTTATTGATAAAATACATGGCTGTTAATTTTTGCATTATCAACTGTTGCTGGTTGCAAAATAACAGATTAAAACAATACTTGTATTAATTAAATCGAATCACCTGTAAACAGGTGGGAAGTTTTAAAATAAAAATTTTAATTTCAAACAAATGATCTAAGTTGCTTGTAATCCGATAAGATTTGAAAGTTGTTCTTTGTTCACAAGTCCCACGATCATCATTTGAAATTAAACTGGAACTGTTAAACTATCTGGACCACAACAAAAAGCGAAATTATGAAAGTTTGAAACCAGTGCATTGATTTGACTAGATTTGACTAGCAGTGTTTACACAATAAATGGTTTTAATCAGCAACCTGATTCTCTTCAAACAATACATTTTAGGATTAACTAAGCACTAATTGCACGACTGATTGCAAGCAAAATCATTAAGTTTTGCCAACTTCTGGTATTAATATACCCATACTTTTTCAGCTTAAGCAAAATTGATATCTTCAAGCAAGGAATTTAGTGTTGAACAAGGCATTACGAGTTACGACTCGAAGTGAATACAAACGTCATCTTCTTGGAGACCTTGTTCACGAAACATATTTCGTTACCTCTAAATCTCAAGAACTTTTATCGAACATTACTGCCATCCACAGTTTACAAAATAAAATATCGACATACATTTAATGACGTATCTAAAACTCTATTTTAGATGTTTGTGAGTTTTGTTTATATATTGGTCCAATGGGTCATGGATTTAGGAAAGTTTGTCTGGGCCCGAGTTCCTTTTTTTAATTATTTAGCTTAAACAACTTTGCTGAAAATTGCTAAGAGGGGTTGTCGTGTTTTAGGAATCGATTGCAAGTGATCCTGATATCCAAAATTTTATTTTAGAAAGTTATCCTTTGATGGGTTCTAATTTCGATGAGCCCCGGTATAATTCTATATAATTTTTTTTATCGATCGTTCATACTAAATATTGCGTTGACAAGGACATTTGGTAGAAATGTATTTTGATTAGTCCTAATTTTGGGAAAATTTATTTAGGAAGTCGTTGATGTGTTTATATTTTATTCTTCCTTAAACGATTTTATCGTAGTCGTGGGGCCCGGGTTTTCTTTAATAATTTTTTCGGCTCGCACGAATTTTATCAAAATTTACTAGGAGGGTGTTTTCGAGTACCAGAATCCGATTGCGATGGATCCTTATTTCGGGAAAATTAATTTATGCGGGTCATCCGATTGACGATTCCCACTATTTAATTTTTTTGATTGCGCGAATTTCCCATTTTTTCTGGTTAGCTCGATTTTGATAAAAATTGGTGTTAGGAGGTCTTAAATTGCCAGAAATCAATTGCAATGGGTCCTGCTTGTTGGCAAAATCGTTTGGGGGTACTATCACTTTCGTTAATTTTCTTACCGCTCATACGATTTTTCTAAAAATTGGCAACGAAGAGTTTTCGAGTGGCATGTGTCGATTGCAATGTTTGCTAATTTCGAGAAAATCCATTCAAAAGATCGTCCAGTGAGGTCCGGATCGATTTTGTTTATTTTATTCAGCTCGCACGATTTTTATAACAATTGCTGGATGAGCGTTTTCGAGTATCAGAAACCGATTGTGATGGGTCCTGATTTCGGGAAAATTTATTTAAGGAGTCGTTTTGTGGTGTCCGGGATCCACTATTTAATTTGTTCGGCACGCACGATTTTAATAAATAGTGGTAAAGGGGAGATTTAAAATGACAGGAACCGATTTCGATGAGATTCCTAATTTCAGATAAATTCGTTTAGAGAGCCCTTCGGTGGAGTCTGCAACTATTTATTAATTTTTTTCCGGCGAAGAGATTCTCCGGTGGGGCTTGGGCCCCATTTTATGAAACCTAAATTTGACTCGAACGATTTTGATAAAAAATAGTGAGATGGGTTTTCGAGAGCCAGCAATTGATTCCGATAGGCTCTTATTTATAAGGATTCTTGGTGAAGCTTGTTCCTTCCTTCAACATTTTATTTGGCTTCAAAATTTTTTGATAAAATTTGTCGAGACATAGTTTTCGAACGATTACTAGGACTTATTTCTGGATAATTAAATTTGAAGTCGTTTAGTGGAAGATTCACTACGACATGGAATATTACAGTAGTTTCCATTATATTGGAATATGCTGCGTTATGTTTCACAAGTTCTAATGTTACATCCCTGTTGAGGGATCATGTATGATGTTTCACTAGGTTGCGTCATCTTGCGGTATGTTGCTAGAGGTTGCGTCATGTGTGCCATGATACACTATTTGTAACATGTTGCAGTTGGGCGGGGTGTCAAATAGAATCCGGGTTCAAAAATTATAGAAATGATATACTCAAGTGTTAGGAAATGACCGCAATGGATCATGGTTTTGAACATTTGTTGATAGGTTAGGTGTACCGGTTTAGCCCCTCTGTTGCTCCATAACAGAACTATGACATTTGTCAATCGATCTCTAATATAAATGTTGGACATACCTTTAGGAAATTGTCAATTTAAATGAAGCTACGCCATTTCATAACCGATTGGGAAACAAGTCTCTTTGTTTGTTGAACATAGCATAGGATTGCAAAATGAATTTCAGATGTGATTTTTAAAAATAAGTAAACTGGATGGAACTTCATTCCTTTCTAAACCAAATAGTATGCAACTCGGTTGCTACTATGCAAATTATCCAATTTGATTGAAACAAAATCGCGGGTTTCTTAAAATGAATAGAACTAAGCCGTTGCTTAACCAAGTGTGGCGTATTTATTACTTTATTTTACAAAGTAAAAGTAAATATGTAATCATGAAAATTTTCGACCTCGAGATTTTTGCAGATCCATTCGCTATACTGACGAAATCCGAAACAGTGTTTCGAGGTGGTGTCTGTCGTTCTATGTTGTCTCTACAGCCCAGACGGATTAAGTGATTTGAAGAAAATTTCATAGTTAACTTTTTTCATAAATTGGGAGGACTCAGTGAAATTTAGCGGAGATCTGCCCACCGAAAATGGCCGATTCCAAAAAGCTATTTCGGTTTTTGCAAATATTGAAAGGAATTTTGAAAGGTATTTACATTTAAATTTCATTTCATTATCGGCTCGGTGTTTTTGACAAAAAGCTGAATCATGAATATTTTTGACCTCGAGAATTTTGCAGATTTACCATTCGTTATATCGCCAAAGTAAAAAAGCAGTGTTTAAAAAATATATGTGTAAGCGTGTGCGATGCGGTACATGCTGACTAACGGCCCAACTCTGAAACTGTTAAAATTCTGTAGCTTTATCTTTACAGAAATTGCTTACAGAGAAAAAAATACAGTGTTCTATATAAACTGATTTTCATAAACTGTAGTTTTCGCCGCGGTAAATCAATACGTAATAAATTCGCCGCTGTAACCAAAGTGTATCTTATTCTTAAATAAACTATCAGATTCGATGACGGCACTGGAATATTGATATAAACTCGCGTTATAAATAAAATTTGATATGTACGTATATCACAAAAAATGTTGAATTTTATGTAAATAAATTAAGAAGTAATTAAAACTAAGAATCTAGTGTACAGTTGTCAAACAACTTAATAGTACAGTTGGCAACATTCGTTTGTATGCCTTCAAAACAATATTTGTTCGGTATATACGAGTATCACGTATGTGTATCTCATTATCACCATTTAGGGGTATGTAAGAAAAGTATAAAATCTTAAACAAATGAATTTTAACTAACTGCTCAAAAACTAAATTTGGCAATAGCTACAACTTTTGTTGGTATAGAGATGCTTTTGGTAAAAACATATATAGGATCCAAGAATTGAACGATCAAACGAAGCACGATGATGGAGGAGCTCATTTCCAACAAAACCAGCCAAGTAAAGTTTTTCTAATTGTTGATGGTGCAAAAGTTATTCAACGTTTAGTTTTTAGAGAAATCGCATGCGCACCCACCAAACAATTAATTTAAAAAAACAAGAGCTCTTTTGTTTAACTTTCTTTTAATACGATCTAGAAGAGTGTGCTATTCCAATAATATCATTTTTGTAAGCTATATTATCTTCTGTCAAATAAAAACAGAGGTTTTGTAAAGTCTCTTTGTTTCTGAAATTGTATCTTTGATTTGATGGTCATTGTATAAAATGTATAGATCGTGGTTGGAGTGTACGCTTGAAGAGTGGTAATTTCGTTCGTCATCCGCTCTACGTGCATACACTTAGATTTTGCTCTGTATTTTGTACGGTGATCGTCGGATTAGGGATGTTCTTGCGGTGAGTGATGAAGTTCTGAATGGGGAATGACTTGGAACTGAAAGGTATAGTTTATCGGGATTGAGGATGGATGGGCAAAGTTTATGTGCACGCTGCACGTATGAGGATCTTAACAGAAGGAAATTTCCATGGCATTTGTATGACGATGTTGACCGTGTTTTGTTGTTCGCCTTCTACTAGGCTATATTTTTATTTCAATGATTGGCTGATTTTAGTGATGTTCCTGTATCCAATTATTCAGCTTCTGAATAATAAATTATTATATTTATTGGATTTTAGTTTAGAATTATCGAAGTTTATCATCATTATCGAAGTGTGCATTAGTTCTAATGAAGTTTTTTGATTCGGAATATCTTTGAAGCTATACTAGTTTTTCATTAAAAATTAAATTTTAATTGAAAAGTCAATCAATATGGCCGCAATTGGTTGTAATTAGTAGTAATAATTCTTTTAATTCTTTTAACTAGTTGATAATTACTATTCAAATTTAGTTTATTTGGGAATTTAAGAATCTAGAATCGTCCGAGATGTTTAATATTAATACTATCCTTTATAGTTGGTTTCCTTTATAATTTACTGATTGGAGAGTTACCAATACTGAGTTTTATTTAATTTAATATAATTTAACTGTAGATTTAGGATTTAATTCGTCGTACGTCAATGGGTTTATAAAACAATTGAGGTATTGAGGAAAATTGAGGTATCGGAGGACGGAAATTTTATAAAGTTGCATAGCAGTAGTGTTGCCTGATGATTGTTTAAATTAAATTTTAATTCCAATTAATATTTTTTAGGAAGCTTGCAAATTTGTGGAAGCAGTCAAGGTAGGAATGACAATGACTATAACCGGGTTTGCTAATAAATTTGATATTTCAGTGGTTGTTGGATTTTTTGAAATTATAGATGGCTTGGAGACTACAAAATAAAATTTAAATGCAGACAAATATTGCTGTACTTAGATAGTTGTTGCATTTTGGGGTTCATGGCACTTCTTTAATTGAATTATTTTCTAGGTTGAACGGGAGACTGTAAATTAGTAAAGGTTTTGGTTAGCTTGTTCTAAGTTGGATAAATAGTTATCGCTGGTCGTCAATTATATGGGTTGATGAAATGGTTAATCACTCACAATAATGAAGTTTCATTTCGGGAAATTTACCAATTAAATTTTTTTAGGATCTTGATTGCTGATTATTTATATCCAGAAAACAAAAATTATTGTGCCGTCTTGTGCTTGTGCTTTTCTAACTATTGACTACTTAGGTGTCTGTAACCGGGTCAAGTTTATCATATCTAATAACCATTCCTATCACTCCGTATTGTTATATGTGTAATAGGTGTACGGTAGGCGCGGCGTATCCGGGATCCTTGCTTAGTCTTGGCCATACATTCTAATCAATCAATCAATCAATCAAAGGTGTTGTCTCACTACTTGTGCATAGAGAACGGGAGCTCCATCATGCTGCAGCACATATTTCTACGTATTTGTAGAGAAACGTCATCAAGTAATTCATCCAAGTCATTTTGTAGAAAACATAGATAGACTTCCCCGTTGATCCGACGTGGGAGTTCAAATGGGCCAAACAACTTTCCATCGACTATTCCCGCTCACATGTTCACTCCACATTGGTGTTGAAACCGACTACGCCACACTTTTTTTGAATTTATGCTGGCCCATTAGTGCGAATTATAAATATTGAATATCCCCTCCCTTTTAAAACATGTTTCGTCACTCGACCGGGCGGTATGGTTTCTTTGTGGTGCAATCTCCGTGATGTTGTGTTATTGTAAGAATAAGTGGAATTCACCCAAAAATCATAAGGAGCCAATGAGAAGTTTGCTCAAAACACGTACTGAGCAAACCCATATTGGAACAAAACATGCTTCGTTTGATAGGTTAATCCCGTAGGAGTGATTACTATATGGTTTAATTGTGGTGCAATCTCCGTGATATCTTGTCATTGTCAGAATAAGTGGGATTCACTCAAGAATCATGAGGAGACACTGAGAAGTTTGTTCAAAAACGTACTGAGAAAATCTACATTAGAACGAAACATGCTTCGTTTGATAGGTTAGCTACGTAGGAGTGATTCATATATGGTTTTATGGTGGTGCAATCTCCGTGATGTCTTTTTATTGCGAGAATAAGTGGGATTCACCCAAAAACCAAAATGAACCAATGAGAAGTTTGCTCAAAAACGTACTGGGCAAATCCATATTGGAACGAAGCATCCTTAGTTTGATAGGTTAAACCCGTAGGAATGATTCCTATATCGTTTAATTATGTTACAATCTTCGTGATGCCTTGTTATTGGCAATGATATTCACTCAAAAATAATAAAGTCTGATAACTATTCGACTTAAAAAAGTATTGTGCAAGTCCATTGCCATATGATCTCTCGCCATTTCATTAGTCAGGCCCTAAAAAACAACTTTTATATGATTGATTTATTGTGCAGTCTCCGTGATGTCTTGGCATTTGCCAGTATTGGATGCATTGAAAATCAAAAGGATACGATAACAGTTTTTTTTTTTAAATATTTCTGAGCAATGTGAGAGTTTTTCTCAAAAAACATCTCTATACATTCACAATTAAACAACACATTACAATTAAATATTATTTACATTACAATTAAATATTATTCCATTTTTAAATGTCATGCAATTTAATTTATCATTCAAAATTTCTATAAGAAATATTTTAACAGTGTGATTTCCAATACATGCTTATTTTTACACTTAAATGAACTTTTATCATTGTTAATCTAGCGTGCAAAATTACCTTTTCCATTCTAGTCCTAATAGCATCTATTTTGTGCTGTCTATTTTGGTACAAATACTTTCGGGTATCGACAATTAATTACAGCACTAACTTAATGTAAAAATTAATGTGCAAATTACCTTTCACATCACTAATAACGGATATATTAGTTTTATAAAACTAGTATTACAACAATCTATTTATTTACGCTTTGGTTGCAGCTAGTACTATACCCCAGAAAAATACTAGTTGTGGACCAACTTGGATAAATCAAAATCCTTCTACACATGTCATTTTCATACAGCAAGGTTGTTTTGGATTTTATTTTTACTGTAAATCAGAATTCGTATACACGCATATGTACGTACATAAATAAAGTCATTGAAATTCAACGAACCGAACTAAAGTAATACAAGGCTGGATTTTACTACATGAAATGTAAAACTATTATATTGAAATGTTTACACCAATTGTAAAATTTGAACGGTACAAAAAAATCTGACATAAAAGAATAAATCTAAATGTATATTGGGGGTTGTCGGAAGGTCACGTAAATGTTGAGGTCGGTCGTGGCGGTTGGACGTCTCTAACTAAATTATGAATCAATTTCTCAAATGTACCTTTCTCAACGGAATAATTTAAGCCTTAGTACCAATAAAACGAATTTTCACTTTTCAGATGTTAACTTTGATGTTACCAAAAAAATTAAACGTGTGATACACGTCACACCATATTACAACTTAAACAAATTAATTTTGGGACTATTTTTTTTTCAAACTCTCAATTAAATATTTATTATTCACACTTTCAATATTACACATATGTACGTATCTAATATGTAAAAAGAATTTCTTAACATTCTAATCACAAAATTGAAAGTTTAGACTACCAGATATGAGTTTTTATTTTACGTAAATATACGTTTTTTAGAAATCGAAGTAATTTTCTTAATTTTAATCTCGCAGTTGTTAGTTAGATGCGTAATGGGCACATAAACATGGGAGAATAGAGAATTTAATTGAATCCAATGAATCACATAAAACTCAATCAAAATGTTTACGAAGATCCAAGCGCCCAAATTATTTTGTAATTTACAAAATTACTAAAAACTAATTTGTTTGGTTTCGAAACTCGCTTTCTCGTTAATCTACATAAATAACATCATCTTCATATTTTATGAGGTTTTAACACACCAATTTGAATTGACATTCTTACTTCGATCATATTAAACTTTTGTTGGAAGCTTAAAAAGAAGGTGGCAACATAAATAATAATTATCGTTTTGTTCATTATTAAAACGAATACTAATCCGGATATATTTACTTCTTGTCAGTGCAGTTCAAATAGGCGTGGAACCGAAATCGTTACCGAACACTTATGATTCGATTAAATTATTAATCGAATTATTAAAAACTATTTGTCACTTAAATACTTATTAAAAATTACACATAGTGGGAAAATACTCGTGCTGTAAGCAGTCCACAATATTAAAGATGAGGGGTCCATAGGGATTTATAGTACTGACAGTAATTAAAATCAAATCACTATCACCATGAGAGTGGCCTTACTCAGTGCATTTAATTTTGAGACATAAACCGTAATGATTTTTGTTTTATTTTCATAGAAAATTTGTCAAAATGACTCGAAAGTCGTATTCCTAATGCTTACATAACTAGCCCCATCACATATTTTTGTTAATTTTTAAGAATAACCAGAATACGAGAACGAAATTGACGTGCGTCACGAGAGAATTAAAGATTTTACTTAACCCTTCTCCCTCTCCTTTTATCAGAATTTTTCGGGTTCGAGAATTTAAAAAATTTAAAGAAATGCGAATTTTCATGCAACGGTGATGGTGGCTTTATCAGTAAGACCTTGCCGGAGTTTAGGTAGTGGACTGGATTCACTTGAATGCGAAAGGTGTACTAGTTGAAGAATTTAAGCAATTAGTTCGTCTCCCGCAACTGTGTTGAAACAAATGCAATTTACTAACTGCTTACTACTTGCAAAACCACATCGGAATACATTTTGAAATCCTATTATCGAAATATAAATACAGTTTTATCGCAATCGGTTAAGATATGGTTAAGATAAATTCATTCAAATTGACAAAATTCTATACATGTGCTCAGCTTTTTTGTTATAAAATCTGAGTTCTATCCCAATCGATTAAAAAATGACTTCTATCTATCTTTCTCAATAATTTTAATGAAAATCGTTCAGAATACTTGCCAGCAATCTGTAACTCACTTTCACCAAATTTTAAGCTTACGCTGGGATTGCAGTTTTCAATATAACCCAATGTTCATCCTTGCTTGAGAAATGGCATTTTACCAGTGCCGAAACGGTGCATTTGTGAACTAAAGTGTTGATAACAACATCCTAAATTAGTTCAAGACCTTTTATACGACATGCTACATGATTATAGCGGAATAAGCAAAACATTATATTTGCGTCCAAACCCTTAGTGGTATGGTTTTAAATATTTAAGAAGCTTCAACTAACCTTGTCACATTCTGTTCATACGGGCTTGCCGTTGTGGCAAATTGTACGTTCATTATAAAAAAAAGTACGCGTTGCATACCTTTCGGAAGCTTTTAAAGAATGATATACAAATTTGAAGCGCCATAGTACTCAAAACTAGCTTAAGGCGCTCGAGGCAGAAGCATTTTATTTAATTTCGATATAATCATATGGCATATCATTTGGAAAGTTTTGACCAGAAAGCAGCGCTGCTATATATTAATAATTTAAATTCCGGGTGAAATCAAGTTACTCCTTTACGTCTCGTAATGAAATCAATTAAAATGTCAGTATGTAATGTACTTTCATGAGGATGACCAATATTCATAATTTAAAAAAAAATCCCTGTGCAATGTGTCGAATGTCATGAACATTATCGGAACGAATACTTCATAGTCATTTTTAACGTTCAATCCTTGTAGAACACAACATACTTGAGGTTACTAGAAAATTTTTCGATAAATCATTTTTTTTGATAGTTTAAAGTATTTTTGGTTGTGTTTCGGTCCGAATTAAACAAAGCTGGCATCCGACGAGTTTGTGCACAACAGATTGTTTTTTGTGGTTTTGTCAGATTCAACTTGTCTGACCACTGTGATGAATCTTTTCATGAACAAATATACAGGTGGGGATTTTTTAATTTAAGCGATGTCCATTTTGATGGAAGATGAAATTTGATCCGTGATCCATCAATTTATTATCATTCGACGCTTGTTTTTCGTGGACCTTTTTAACTAGAGGTATATTGCTTTAAATATCTAGTGTGCCTTTCGTTATATTTTAACATTTAATAGGATGAACTCGTAATACGAGGGCGGAGTGAAATGTCTGGTAAAAGTGAAACCATGAAATTTTTGGCCTTTTAGTCCGATACACTTAGTCCAACGTTTTTCCAATTTGTCGATCCCTTTCGAATAATACGATTTCTCCAACCTTTCAAAATAGGCGATTTTTGCAACGATGATCTCTTCATTAGAGCCGAATCTCTTTCCGCCGACCCATTTCTTCAAGTTCGGAAACAGGAACGAGTCGCAGGGGCTAAGTCTGCAGAATATGGCAGATGTGGAAGCAATTCGAAGAAAACTGTTTTCTTCGCCAAATGCGGTTGTTTTTCTTTTAAAACGTCCTTGAAACGGCCCAATATGCCGCAGTAATATTCGCCGTTGACTGTTCTCCACTTTTGAAGGTAATCGATGTGGATTATGTGCGTGCATCCCAAAAAATGCATGACTGTGCCCATGACCTTGTTGGCCGATAAAACCGCCTTAGCCTTCTTCGACGCAGATTCGCCAGTAAAATTCACTGTTTAGACTATTCTTTGGTCTCCAGTGTATAGTGATGGATCCATGTTTCATCCACAGTTCTGAAACCACGCAAAAACTTCTTTTTATTTCGCTTGAACATCGCCAAACCTGCCTCTGAAGTTGTCACACGTGAGCGTTTTTGGACGATGATTGTAAGCAAACGCGGCACTCAACGCACGGATAGCTTTTTCATATTCAAATTTTCGAGTAACATATTGCGTACACGTTCGTCTTAGATGCCTACTATCTCAGCTATCTCGCGCACTTTCACTCTGCAGTCTTGCAATACCGTATTATGGATTTTGTCAACCATTTTTTGTGTGACTGGTGGTTTTACTGTGATTTCATTTTGACGTCTTCAACGTTCGGCATCAGTTGTGCTTGTACGACCACAACGAAAATCAGTAAACCAATTGTGAACCATTTTAATCGATGGTGAAGAATTCCCATAATGTTTAATAACCAAACGAAATTCATTTTTTCCATGTTCCCAAAAAAAAACAATGGGTTGTCTGTTTTTAATGGCTGTCAAAACTGAACTAAATGATATCTGCCTGAAAATTTGAATTTGGCCTAGTGACAGATGGTATTGACAAAATACATCTGGGATTTGCGATTGTGGCGCCCTCTGTTGCAATTTATCAGACTTCTCACTACGCCTCACTACGACGAATTGTCTGATTTATTTTTTGCTTTACGATGTTATTGCGTAGAGGTCGTCCATTGCAAAATTGTCCATTGCAAAAGGTGCGTTGACATTTTAATAACTCTAGATTTGGTTTAAAAATTTAACTGTATTCGAATACAAAGTTCTACCTTCTAACACAAAGATCTGTAATATTTTTTAAATTGTACTAAAATAGTTAAAGCATACAAGCAACATTTGTTTCTCCCAATCACTACATTCTCAGAGCATAATAACTCATACGAGTATTCGGTAAAACGCTTGGGAAATCAGTAAATGTGGGAATACAAATTGGAGTTTTACTGATCCGAAATCGTTGAGATATGCATAATGTATTCGCGAAATGTTTTCCCCTTAACCCGATGTACTTTTTTGTAACGTTTAACGACTTAGTCAACATGATTTGTATTGGTTAACTTCCGCCATGACTGTCACGGGCACGCGGAAAGTGCCTGCTTTCCCAAACTTAAACGTTACAAGTTTAATAAACAGTACTACGGGTATTTAGGCGACGTAGTCATCAATCATATCGCTAGTATAAGGTTACAAATCGATTTTGAAAATATTGTACATTAACAAACTTGAGTTCAAATGTTTTAAATGCTAGGAGTCATCCACATACGAGGTTCCACCCACAAAGAAATCATAGAATTTTACTGACTGCTAACAAAAACTAAAAATTTTGACATTGCCTACATTCTCTCCATTGTCTACGCCATTTTATTAATTATATACATACATTGTCTACACATACAGATAATTAGTTCAATACAGCATAACACTGTATATATACGAGTATAACATGCTAATAATAGACATAATCATGTGTGTATTATATAAGTAGATGCCAGTGCTCGACAACTAAAATTTTGATTTTCTAAATTTTATGTGCAATGGTACAAATATATGCAATGGTTACCCACCGCTGTAGAAATAAATACACACAAAAATAATTGCCATTGAAAATTAAATTGCAATAGTTCTTCTTCGTTCAAAATGGTTTTTGGTGCGGTATTGTTGGTAAATGGTTATGATTACCTCAATGATCCGTATTAGATTTTATAAGAATCATCGAGTTTTGTCTATCTTTGGTGTAACTGGTAAAATGAAATATTATTTTAGACTATGTACGGCTAAAACCGCGATTATTGGAAGCCGCCGTAACAGGTAAATAATTTAAAACAAATTTGCACAGTCCTCGATACAATGCTATGCCATAAAATGTGTTAACCGCATATCAGTTGCATAACCCTTCCAGATTTTCTATTTGTATATAAAAGACAATCAAATCAAATTTGAAATTCGCGGCTTAGAGATCTTAATCAAAGGATATTTTTTGAAAGCGAAATCGAAAGTGAACTTACGAAGGTTCGATGGCAAGATATCTTTAAATTCGCTTATCTGATGACAACTAATTCGAAAATTTGTTTTAGAAGGTCAAAAATACTATTAAAATGTCAATTTGAATTTCAACTGCGCATAAGCCTTCTTCCGGCGCAAATTAAAGAAACTTCTCGATTGTATTTGGCGAAGTTGATGCAGTGTTGCCAATTAGGGTGCATAAAGTTGGCAACATGTATGGTTCTAAAGAAAACAATTGAAAACATATAATAACTGAATTCGCTTTAAGTCGAATAAGGTTTCTAAGTCTGGAGATGGTTTTAGTTATAAAATCCAACCTAAATACCAGTTTAATTTAATCGCGACGTGATACTGCGCTGTGATACTGCTGTCGAGTGTGAAACGTTTTGAGCTGCCTTCACAGGCAACTTCATTATATTACATATTTATTTTTTCTAGAAGTCTAGATTATATATTGAATTAATTAATTCAATATATTTTGTCAAGGTTAGTTTTTTTATTTAATTAAATAAAATTTTATAAATTATGATTGTGAAATACATACCAAAAATAATACCTACAATGTACACTGTTAAATTTAAAAATATTCCAATTGGATTTATTTTGTAGTGAAATTGAAACATTTTTAGATAATCTTTAACATTTATACTAGAGAAGCCCTTGAATCCCTAATAGTGTCGCTGTAAAAAACAGATAATTTTCTAACAGTTTTAAATAAACACGAGAAAATTGTGATACATTTTACTAAAGTTTTTTTTAAT
Organism: Nephrotoma guestfalica; assembly: GCA_963691935.1. Classification (NCBI taxonomy): domain Eukaryota; kingdom Metazoa; phylum Arthropoda; class Insecta; order Diptera; family Tipulidae; genus Nephrotoma; species Nephrotoma guestfalica. The sequence goes on along the minus strand of OY829914.1, from coordinate 127,432,772 downwards.
TCTAAAGAAGGTTATTTTAGACACTGTTTCTACTTTTATATCTCCGAATCTAGAGATGTTCACGGGGTCTCACCTACATGGTCAGATAGATCAGTCAAACCCCTATGTGGGTAATGAACGGGATCTAATTATGATGAATTTTAACTAGTCCAGAGACATTTTTACGTTTATGGTTATATTGCCCATACCAGAAATGTTCACGTGATCTCTTTCATATATTCGAATAGGTCAGAAAATTTTCTATCAATATTTTGCAAATGGGGCACGAATAATGATTTTTATCATATTTTCCATAATTTACAACTTCTTCGTTTACAATTTTACTCTCGATTGGAAATTTTGGTATTTTCTCCAATAGAAGAAAAGCACAGAGAGCAGAATTAATTAAAACAAATCTGCAAAAACTGATCTGCATTACGAATGCGATTCCGCAAGAAATTGTCAGTTTGTTTATCCTCAATGCTCCCGGTGGAGTAAGCAAAACATTTCTGTTATCATTGATTTTGGCAACAATTTTCTTACAAAGTAGCATTGCATTGGCCGCCGCATCTTATAACGTTGCAGCAGATCTTTTGGGTGGAGGTAGAAATGCAATTTACTGCGACACCCACATGCAATACAAGAAAAAATTCAGGTATGGGAAAAGTTTAGCAAACATATGATCTAGTATTCTTGTACAATTTTACGTTTATTTGAAATTATGAATGATGAAAAGATAAGCACCAACCACTTGTTGAAATCCAACAAGTTTTACTAAATATTATGTACAGTGGCTTGGTGTTGATTTTAGTTTTTGTGTAGTTTCGTTCGAGATTGAAGATAAAATTAAGTCATTTAGAAAAAAAATTTACGTAAAACCCTCTCTGCTGTAGCTGTTTTTTATAGCATTATCCATAATTACTTTATAGTGACGCTCCAAGATTTAAGAGGTAATACAGAGCCGTTCGAAGGTGCACTCAAATTGCAGGGTGGTGATTTTCATTAGACTGAACCAGTTATACCACGTTCCGCACCAGCCGATGAACTAAACGCATGTCTCAAATCATCTGTTCCTTGACAAAATGCTTCGAAATATCGATCCGCCACGACTGTGCAATAGCAGTCAAAAAGAATTGCAGCCAAAAAATTGATGAATAACGTTATCGAAGTAATAATGTTGGAATGCCAATTCAAAAGAGAACACGTCATATTACCGCGAATAACGATAATACCGACTGATATGCCATTCGAATTTAATAGATTGCAATTTTCAGTTGCTTCAAGTTTGTGGATTGAATCTACAAAATCCTTGCTTCTCACATGGACAGCTATACGTGGCTTGTTCACGCGTCGGAATACCCGCAAACTTATTTATGTACGCACCAAATAGCAAAACCAAAAATATTGTTTACCCAAGAGCAATACAATAATATAATTATCATTCAAATATATATTCATTCAATAAAAAAAAACACAAACCTACAAAATAATTTATTTAATTCAACTGCTATGCAGCCCACGCCGAGTATCAGCTTTATGTTCCATATGTTAAAATTTCTAAAACCTAAAAACCCTAAATCCCTAAGATCATATAATATACTAGGCGCTAGTCAGTGAAATAACCACAGCTCTAAACTATCCAAAAGTATAAACGTGACCTTGTGAACATTCATAGGATTTTTGTTATTTGATTGTTTTCACAATAAATCGGGTTCGTAGCTTATTTGGGAATGTCAATGGGTAAAAATCCTATTGGAGAAAATACCAAAATTTCCAATCGAGAGTAAAATTGTAAACGAAGAAGTTGTAAATTATGGAAAACATGATGAAAATCATTATTCGTGCCCCATTTACACAATATTGATAGAAAATTGTCTGACCTATTCGAATATATGAAAGAGATCCCGTGAACATTTCTGGGATGGGCGATATAACCGGAAACGTAAACATGTCTCTGGACTAGTTAAAAATCATCATAATTAGATCCCGTTCATTACCCACATAGGGGTTTGGCTGATCTATCTGACCATGTAGGTGAGACCCCGTGAACATCTCTAGGATCGGTGAAATAAAATTTGAAAATTTATTCAAATTCATGAAACTTCTAAGTCGTATATGGCACAGTAAATATTTTCATAAAATAACCATGTTTATTTCAATGTTAGAATTTTATCTATGCTATCCCAAAATTCATTAAAAAAATTATGAACATCTCAAGGAGCGGCAACAGAAAAATTTGAAAATAGATATAAATCAAAAACCACTATTGTTTAAAATATGCTGGACAATTTACAAATCATCATATCTCAACCTTATTCACCACACACGTGAGGTTTTGACTTAGCTATTCAGCCATATAGGTGAGACCCCGTGAACATCTCTAGATTCGGAGATATACAAGTAGAAACATTGTCTAAAAAAACCTTCTTTAGAATTGAAAAAACTTTAGTGAATTACATCACAATTTTCTCGTGTTTATCTAAAATTGTTAGAAAATTATTTGATCTTTACAGCGACACTATTAGGGATTCAGGGACTTCTCTAGTATAAATGTTAAAGATTATCTAAAAGTGTTTCAATTTCACTACAAAACAAATCCAATTGGAATATTTTTGAATTTAACAGTGTACATTTTTGGTATTATTTTTGGTATGGGTTATTTCACAATCATTATAAAATCATTATAAATTTATAATCATTATAAAATCATTAATAATTTATTTCACAATCATTATAAATTAAACAGCAATAGAAAAAAATTGTTTTATGCTCAAAATCATCCACTGTGGTTACCGATATGTAAATCTTTCAGGCTTTGGGCTTAAAAAATTTAACAAAACAGGCAATGTTATGACTTTTGAAACTGTTAAACCAAAGTTTGGTAGAAACGTAGGGTTTATTCCAGATCAATTCATTCGAGGTAAGAAAAGTCAGGTATTGACCACAATATATTCACCGGATCATTTATGTTTCCTATTTAGGAAAAGATTTAATCGGTTTGAGTATTTAAGTTTTGATAAATTTGGTATCTTATAGTATGGCGGGAAATACATCTGTATTGAAATGAAAGCTTTGGGATAACACAACTAAAAGAGTCAAGTGCTGTTTCCAAACGGTGAGGAAAAGTGTCCTACATTCCCGTAAATCAAACGGCTGGACGGTCTATGCTAATATTATCAAAGTGGCGGACAGTTTTGTAACATCATAAGAGACTTACTCGTCGTCCTAAATATGCACCACACATAAAGGGCTAGATGGTCCCTTTGCACGTATATGTTGCCTAGCGTGCGGTATTTGTTCTATAATATTTTTCTCTTCTTGGATCCATTAAACTTCTTTGAAAGAAGAGATTAAAGGTAGAGTATGAATTTTGGATCCAATTCCCAAAAAGAAAAATCTATTGTACGCAAATTGCATAGAGTAATACAGTCATGGGGAAAAATATTTGGAAACTAGATTTTTTTATGAAAGGTTGGTTATCTTAAGAAAAATAACAAATTTTTACGTTTTAATTATAAAATATAAATTTGAAATTAATGTTTATAAAAATCATAAATAAGAACTTCAGGAAATACTTAATTATTTCTAATTTTTATGTCTACATTATTTCAAGTGAGCATAATTATTTGGAATTTTGAATTTTTTTACGTCTTCCTTTGCGACTATTACATCCTGAGAACGATTTGGCATTTAATTCATAATCATTTAAGATATTCAAGAGTTAAATTAACCCAAACCTCACGGTTTTCATTTTCGGCCATTTCTTTCGATCTTTCGGTTACGTATGCCACTTTTCGCTTGACTGCCCAAATATTTTCAATTAACATTTAGATCTGAACTTTATGGAGACAAGTCTAAAACAATGAAGCCAGAACCTTTCAACAATTCATAAAATATTTTTGCGGTGTGAATTGGTGCATTGTCTTGTTGCAATAACCGGTCATGATGATCATTTAAAATGTCAAGGTACATATTTTTATCAACTTTATCCTAAAAGGGCAACAATACTATAAGAAATACAACCCCAAAACATAAGCTTCCCACCGTTATGCATGCAAATATACAAACTTTGACTATACGCAAGTGTCAGTCCAAAAATATTTAAAAAGTTAAACTTATTTAATGAGCTTTTATATTATAAATTATAGTTAACGGTAATTAGCTCAAAAATTTTTATAACTCTCTTTATTAAGTCTGTAGCTTTCGGAACCTTTTAGGTTCCATTCAAATTGTTTTGACTAATTCTGATTTTTCTTTCGGCAATAAAATGTATAAACAAACTTTTGGTTCTCCTATGGGTTCTCCAATTAGTCCCATAATCGCAAATTTAATGATGAATTTTTTGAAAAAAATGGTTTGAATTCTTTGGATTTTCAACCTTTATTTTATTTTCGTTATGTAGACGATATTATTACAGCAATCCCTGAAGACAAAATTTTTCTGGAGGTTTTTAACTCTTTAGATAATAGAATTAAATTTATTGTTGAAAAAGAAATTGATGACAAAATTCCATTTTTCGATTTGCTTTTAATTCATGAACCGGATGGAAAAATTTCTTTTGACTGGTACCATAAAAATACTTGGTCGGGTCGTTATCTAAATTTTACTTCTTGGCTTCCTATTTCTTACAAAATTAATACAATAAAAATTTTGACTCAAAAAATTCTAAAATTATCCGATACTAAATTTCATTACAATAACTTTAAACTTATGGAAAACACTTTGATAAATAATCATTATCCTAAAAAATTAATGAATAAAATGATTTGGTAAACAGAGAAATGTTTACCAAAATTATAGAATAAATCCTGAAATTGAAAGTATAAGTTATTTATCAGATCCTTACATTACCTTACATAAAAAATCTTTTCGAAAAATTAAAACATTTATTTAAAAATTATAATTTCAAAATTATTTGTCGTTCAGCTGTGATATTTTGATGATATTTTGTTTTCAAAATTAAAAGATCCGAGATCCCATTAAAGAAAGAGTCCAATTTGGTCTATCAAATAAAGTGTAATGATTGTAACGCAATTTACACGGGACAAACAAAACAGTTTTTACGAGATCGATTTTTCAACATATACGAGGTGCCACGGGAAGTTCGAATCAAATAAGTGCACTTTCGGAACATATTAGAAAGCCCAACCATAACATTATTTTTGAAGATGTAAACATTTTAGAAAAACAACCAAATTTCAGGAAAAGATCTAATTTGGAAATGCTACATATCTATGCTACATATCTATGCTACATAGCTATGCTACATAAAATCCTGTTCAAATTCTATTAACAAAATTAACGATTACGCTTGGCAATTCACACGGTCTATTTTTATAATTTGATTATTTGGTTTTACACATTTCCAATATTAGTTAACATGGTAACAATTATTTTCAATTTACGTTTTTTAAAGTTAAATTTTATTTTGTAAAGAGCTTTTTCTGTAGATACGAAATTTGTTACCTAGCTAAAATAAAAAATATATTTTTTCTAGTAGCTAACGATATCTACAGAAAACTAGCTACATTTTAGATAGCCATGATTTCGTTTTTAGTTTGTATAGAAAATGGTTTTTTTTTGTAAAATTGTTTTATTATTCTTTTGAGAATGAAACCGAAAAGGTTTCGAAAGCTAAAGACTTAATAAAGAGAGTTATAAAAAGTTTTAAGCTAATTACCGTTAACTATAATTTATGTTTAAAAAGATTCAATAATTGTCTATATATCAAGCCAAAAATTATTCTATCAACGAAGGAATGACCGCCATGTTTTAATGTCAGCCCAGAAATAAATTTGTCGCGATACTATCATGAAATAAAAATATTACTATCATCCCAAAAATCTAAAATAACACGAAATTTGAGTATGGCCCCTCACTTTAAATAACATTTATATTAAAGTATGCATCAGAGCATTATATGACATAAACATTTGTTGGGGAATCCGAGGCTTAAGAGCTTCCCGAAGTCATTATTCCGGTGATAGTACCATTCAACGAAATTTGAAATCCGAAAATTGAAATTACAATAAATATTTATGTCGTGTAGTGCTCTGACGTATACTTTAACGTAAATGCTATTTATAGTCAATATTTACGTCTCAAAATAAACCGATATGGCACTAAAATTTATTATTTATTTTGTTAATTTTACATTTGAGAGTAGTGTTTTATGTATCGTGCGGGTTTGATAGTTTCACGACAGATTTATTTTTGGGCTGACATTAAAACATGGCGGTTTTGCTATGATAACAGTATAAGTTTTGATTCACATATTTGTTTTGATTGACATATCGAAAATACAAAATATTTGGGAGATGCTTGATGAAGTAAATGTTCGTATGTATTTATAATACCTTAATATTTTTGGTGATAGAATTTTTGGCCCATCTTCAAATATATAAGGAACCACAACAATTTTTATAAAAAAAAATTATATTTGTATAAATTGTAACATTTGCAAGCTTGACACGACACTTGCATTAGTGTTACCAGCTTTTAAATCCGCAATTTTTTGGGCTAGAATTTTGGGCTACCCTCATAAAGGTCCGCTATGCCTATTCGCAAGTTGAACAATCGGTGATTGTTTATGCTCTTTTTTCGGGAATACACGAATGACTTATGATAATCTCCACGGACTGCAAACAAACTTTTATCAGTCCATAAAATATTTCTCTAAAAATCCAAGGTTGTGGTTACATGTTGCAGAACAAAGTTCACTCGGTTAGGTTATGGGTCATTGAATACCAACTTCCTTAAGTCTTCTGGAGATAGTCCGTCTACTGATTTGCCTCCCTATAATATTTTTTGATATTTTTGAAACAATGGGAACTGACTGTCTTGGGTGTTTATTAAACTCTTTAACTAAACGGCGATCAACTGCTTTATTTTTTGCCCTTTACCGCCCATATCTCTCTTCGTTTATAACAGCTTTTTTTATATTTCTTTATTGTTGTAATAAATACTCGTAAATAGTACTTTTCTACAATTTTAATTGTTTTTTTCATTTCAAAAAACAAGTATTAATTATCCAGTGGATTTAATGTCCTTAGAAGGTCAATTAATACCCCCCTTTTCATTCACTCACACACACCACCCATTCACACAATTACAGTATACCACCTGCACATTGCAAGTCCCATGCCAACATGTACACTGATATAGACGGTGAGTCTGCACTGAATTCTGCACTCCAACGGTGGGTCTTAGTTGTGTTTATTAACATCACCGATCGTAATCGATGACGAAGATTCGCTTTCATTCACAGTCCCTTGGTGGGATTCGAACCCAGTACGTCCAAGGTCCAAGTGCCGAAGCTTTAACCACTACACGACTTGTCAGATACACTGTTTACTTAGTTATTACACTGATATTCCTCATTCAAATTTAGAGATTATTTGTTGGCATAGCTCTACCGAAAGTTCACTGTTTTGCATTTTTATAAGTTATTTATTAGCTGGTTCACGTCAGGACAATTAAACCTTTAGAAGAAAATCGTGTTGCGACGTGGCCAAATGAAACTCCAATTGCTTATGCCCCGATGAAATAATGCACTACTACTTAGATTTGAGTAATTTTAGTATCGCTGTTTCATTTTTTAGTTTAATAATTTAGAAAAACTACACACAAAGTAGCAGTGAACAAACGTGCAAGTAAAATGATTTTAATAAAAACTCTACAATTTGCAAACATTTTGCATGAAATATAAAAATTCCAAATTGTTTTGGCTATGACTGTAGAGTTAAACGACTTTACGTGGTAATGGCCAACAGCACATTTCTAGAATGTGGCGCATACAAAGACACGTTACATTATGAGAAATTTACGTCCAAGAGAAGATAAACTGTTACGTTCTACAAGAATTTAATTCGTTAAGGATGAAAACAATCCCAGAAAAGTATTCCGTACATTAAATCAGATTGTCCGCAAAACTAGACCAAAATAAATTCCGATATGGGTGATGGTCGAATGCGTAAAACTTATTACCTTGATTCGTGGTTACGTAATTTTTGGAACTCGATAAAACTTTGAAAAATAAATCAAACACGCGCCATGGTATTTACAACCGGTGTTCGAGAATTGTGTTGTTTAAGTGAACAGGTTTAGATGATCGATTACATAAAAATGGACCGGCAAAGCGGCAACTATTTTACGTTTTACAAACATTACAAAAACAACAATTCATATAAGAGCATCACTCAGTTAAGTGTGAAATCTAATCAGTAATTTTGAATAAAAGTTGTAAAGAATGATCAGCCAGCATTTTTAAAAGTTTACGGAGAGTTAGTGAAAATATTGTTAACGCTAGTTTCCAATCAACCCGTCTTAATTTTGGCAGCCGGTTTAAAAACATGATATGAAAAGAAGTAATATATTAATCACTTCCTATATACACGTAATAACCTTTCATTTCTTTTTGTCATTATATTGTCCATAATACATTTTTGAGATTTTTAAACATGTCGAAACAACAAATAAAACTAATAAATTATGTGATAAGAAATTAAACATTTAAAAGAAGAAAGGAAAAATTTTCTTTTCACGTGAAAATATTTACAAGTTATTCATAGAATGTGGGCTTATGTAATTATAGTTAAAATACAAGCATAATTAAAAATTGTAAATTTAAATAAAAAGCTTTGCTGTTTTTTTTGTTTTTGTAAGAAATCTTATCTTGCCTTCTTCATTTGAAAAATCTAAATGCGGTTGATTTTCTCGCAATGCTGATGGATTATTTCTTCTTCCACCTTTATCTATTTTAGCATTACCATAACCTAAAAAATCACCAAATATTATAACAGCAAATGCCATGAATAGCATTATACGGAATCGCCATGCTGTTTCCATGTCTTATAGCGTCTCGTATTGAGCTTAAACACTGTATACGAGTCTCTATAGGTAAAGTTTTATAATTCTTTAAACTGATATAAAAACCAAACGGCCTTCGATTCAAACAAGACAAAAACTATAACACGTTTGTGTTCACTATTTCTATAAATTATGTACAACACAATTTTTAAATTTTTTATTTGACCAACTAATGTAAATAAAAATTCTTGTTAATTGCTAACCACACACATCACAAATTTTTACACATCCAATTTATAAATACAATTTTAACATGTCATATGTTATTATACAACCATTTCCGAGCATGCAATATAATTTTCACTTTCCACCAGACACCAAAATTTTTATTAAATAATTAATTTATTTATGGCGCACAGAATTAATTTTTTATTAAAATGTTTTACCGATCGCGCGAGTTACCAATCGACTAAACGTAAAATTGTACAATAAAAAAATTGTTGTAAATTTTAAAAATTAAAAGTTTATTTCTTATTATCGTATTGTTTTGTGTACTATTTAAAACTTTTTTTAACTCACTGTACACACATTGTGCTCGTATAAAAGCGATGTGAATGTAACATATCGTGGAGAGTAATATATTTCTTTTTATCAAAAGTTTATAACAAAAGTGGGAATTGATATGTTAAAATAGTATAATCAATGGTAAAATCATAACTGAGAGTAACAAATTAGTTTTAAGCGAGATGCGTGTTAAATTATTTACACAAACGCAGTAAATAATGTTAATGACATCATTTTATAGTAAAATAAATTATTATTTCTTGAGTGAATGTCAGACATGGACAAACTATATATTTCTGTGTTACAAAATTATGTGTATCAAAATTATGTTTTACTTGATTCTACCTTAAAAATTTTATCGAAAAATAAATTTTACGGATCTACATCACTTACTATATATTTCCCTAACAACTATGTCGATTCTTGAAGACAAACACCAATTTCAGCAAATCTGCATTATAGACACATATTATATCCGGCAATGGAACAAAGATCTACTGAAGTATATAATTTACGAAACTCGTCTGTAATAATTAAATGGTTTCATTGGAAAATTTCTTCAAAATTAATTCGATGTTTTACACGTGTGATGTTACTTGTGGCACTGTACGGGATTCCCTATATACTCAAACGATATTTTAATTAGAAAGATAATCAAATTAACTAATAACAGATTACCAACTAGAAAATTCCGGTGCACGACGGTTTATAATTTGTTGAGTTAGGAGGTTACGACTATGCAATAGGACATTGAACTACTGAGCTAAAAATATGATATATTAAATTTACCCGAAAGTTTCCAGTCCAAACAAATACTAATGTAGATCGAGTTTTTGCTGTTAATCTGTCAGGAGCTATATAATTTTACCAAATTGGCCCAAATCCTATGGCGTGTAAATTACAATAAATTCCGAAATTTTTAAAACTAAATTAATAAAATGTTCTGTACCTTTAGAGTTAGTCACTTGCTCATCAAGCCTATTATGACCATCAGATACACTATAATCCTAAGTAAACTCAGGTCGAGTTTCCCTCATGGCAATAGTGTGTAATGTAATTCAATTAACCATTTACAAACAATTTTGAAACTGTTAATAAAACGTATTATAACTGTTTAGTTATCCACTTTCTCATCAAACCTAATATGGCCTTCGGCTAGGTCAAACCCCTTAATGTGGTATAGTTTAATATAGATTCTCAAATTTTTCAAACTAAATATAAAAAATGTTCTGTAACTTTGAGATATCGGCTTGCTCATCGATCCTACTATGACCAACATAAATCATAATCCAAGGTCCACTTACGTGGACTTTGGAGCAAGTCGGAGAGTAATATGGGGTTGTAATATGTTGTTATTTACTAGGTAATCCCATTACCGGGTAGCTGCACGTTTTACATCGCCTGGGATAGCAAAGACATTATCTGTATTACAATTTTTCGTATTTTTCAAAATCAGAGCAACTTGTAGGTAGGGATATGAGTGTCAAATTAATAAATTAGTGCATTCATCTTTAAGACTTGCAAAATAAGCCAAATATGAGAATTAAGGTGCACGTCGAACGTAGAACCATGGACAAATTACTAAATGACTGAATTTTTGGTCATGTTTGGGGGCCTTGAATTTATATTAGGGCCCTATGTAATACAGGTAAAATGATCGGAGGGGAATAAATGAGGGATATACTGGAATAAATTATGTTAAGTGTGAGCTTTGGAACTGAGATTCCACTCACCATTATGGTAAAAATTTGTCTACCAACCACCACCAGGCTATGGCTGGAGTTTGGAAGCTACATAAAATGAGGTTTTTTCAATATCGGAAATTGATATAATATAGATATAGATTCAATATCGGAAACGGTAATTTTTATAAAAGAAAATTAAACAAGGGTTGTAGGTTATGGAAATATTTTAATTTGAGATTCTGTACGCCCTTCTTTAGATTTCGTTTAAGAATACAACAAACAAGGGGTTAAAGATTAAAAGCCATGCTAGAAACTTTAAATTTGGCAAAAAGGATCTTTTCAGCATAAAAATGACGCAACCCCAATTTGATCATTTTGGCTTATCCGAATGGGAGGTTTCAAGGTTTTAAGGGAAATAATGGATTTAGGGAGAAAATTAGGAAAAGAAAGAAATCTGGAAGCACGATTTTGACGAAATTATCATTGATTATAGTTATTTGTATTACCTTTAATGAATATAATACTAATTAATTGGCCGATGATACTCTAGAAGAGAGCATTTTATCAGCTTATTGGCTCTAATGCTTCAACAATAATAAACACTTTTAGCTTTACTGAAAAATGGGTAGCTCTTAACAACATGTTTGCAACACTGTGTGCTTTAATATTGTCTAGAGCTGTGGCTGTTTCTGCTCTTAGATGTAATTCAGAGCTTTCAAATTTCAGTATTAGAGCCTCTTTAATAATAGAGCTTTCAATTTAATGACAGAGATCCAGTTGCATTAACAGCTAAAGCAGAACTAGCTTAAAGCCGTTAACTTGAAAAATAATTAACCCAAAATTGATGATCTATTAAGGGCAATTTTATTTATTCACATCAAAATTTCGACGTGTATAAAGCTTTTGGATTAATTTTATCGTAATATGAAGCTGTACATTTCCTTTGGAATTATTTAGTAACTCACTGCTTAAAAATAATAATAATTGTCACTGGCATAATTTGCTGGACAGTTTTGAAAAATTTAATTATTAAATTAATTTTTTACAATAAAAAGGGCGCTGAAAATGAAATTTTCTCCCATAAACGTGGAAAAAATATGAGCTGAGTAGTGGATACAAATTAAACTGAACTTATACTAACAAAATTGTGTTTATCATAAGTAATTCTGGGGCCGCAAACCATTAAATGAATGAATGAAACATTGAATAAATGTCAAATTAGCAATCGAATTTCCTTCTGTTAGATTAATAAGAAGTTGGATTAAAGAAAACGTTGTTTGTTGCAGAAAACTTCAGCCAGATTGCCTCTCTAGCTTGTTTTTATGCTGCTACCAACATCTTCCAATTTCTACAGCGGTCGGCACTTGGAAACATACCAATTAAAAATGCTGTAAATTTGTCAATTTTTTTTTATTTCAAAATTTCAGTATATCGTAAAAATATTTCAAATTTAACAAAAAATATGTTATTGTTCGATGTAGCCACCTTTAGCGCGAATAATAACATCGAGTCTGTCTGAGAAGGCTTCACACGAAGCAAGAATGTGGTCTGATGGAATTTTGCCCCATTCTTGGCCAATAACAATCTTTAACGCGTCATATTTTTTAGTTAATACTCTGGCCTCCAGAATGGACCATATGGAAAAATCCATTGGGTTTAAGTCCGGGGAATATGGTTGCCATTGTTGTGAAGGATTTAAGCTGGGAACTTTTTCTTGTTAAAAACATTGGGTTTCACGGGCTCTATGTGATGGTGCCGAGTCTTGTTAGTTCAATGGCTTCTACGGAATTGTTTACGTGCACAAGGTAACAAATCATCGTTTAAAATCTTTTCATGGTATATTTGTTGATTTACCTTTACGCCCTAGATTTGAATTTGAAAACCTATGGCTTAACGAAAACGGGCTTCATCTAAACGAGAAATATCCTAAGTACATGTTAGTCACAAATAAAAGTTTTCGAGTGCAACTATCAATGAATACAGCATCAGTTACGGTGGTGTGGTAATAGAAAGGATAAACTCTTATAAATTCTTAGGATTAGTGCTAAACAATAAACTAACATGAAATAACCACGTAGAAATGACCAAAACTAAGATTCGCCCTTAACCATTCTCCGTGCATCAATAGATAGTTGAAAAAACTATTTAAAAAAGGGATATATTGGTTAGGTACATAACAACAAAATCTTAATTAGCAAATTCTAACCTCCCTTAATTTTATATTTAAATTCGCAAGTTTCAAATCTAAAATTCAAATGCAACCCCACACAACTATTTTTATAGTTACTTGTAAAGAAGTGAACGAGAAGCACCCATCACTAGCTCATTTTAGAACCTTATTCGAAATACCCATTAGAATTACAATATAGTCCTACGATGCAAATAGCAAATTATTGATTAAGGATTAGCCGAGTCATCTTCAGTATAACCCAATACAAGATGCTTTTTATGATCTAGGTTCATTTTGTTGGATGCCATTTGGTTTTGGATGTCATTTGTCATTTAGCATTGACAGTCGTATAGGGTGGTCGATAACAATATTTATTATGGAGCATCTAGCGCCGCAACAACGTGTTAAAATTATTAAATCATTTTTTTGTTTATTTAAATCATTTAGCTCAATTGTAAATAAGCGAAAAAAAATACGTAACTTTTTTTTTGTGTTAATCATGTGTAGGGCAAGTCAACCAATCGCGTGTAATATATAATTTTGAAAATTTACTTAAACTGTTAGATAAAGTAAAGACTGGTATACTACTAAGCCACCGTACGCCAGAAAAGAATGATGCAGTGTGGCAGTATTGCTGAATGGCCAGGTACCTCTTATCAACGCCATACACTAGAACTGAGAATGTCTTCATCATGTTTGTAAATAATTCCCAAAGAAGATTTGTATTTTTACCAGTATAAAATGCAATTCACACAAGAGATGCAGGAAAATGATCATGAACGGCGGCTAAATTGGAGTGCCCTAGTCTCACAGCTTGGTATAGATGACCACTTTATGAAAAAGAGGTACAAAATTGAATAAAAAATTTCTGATAACAGAAATTCTCCTTTGTGCTATTGCTACCACTTGTGGCAAGAAACGTAATATCATATCTTCCGTTGTCTTATTGACGATTGTAAAAGTTAGAAAAGCGCCGTTTGTGGATCAGATTGCAACTAACGTAACTACAAAAAATGGCATATGTGATCCATATGCCGAAAATGAGAAATATACATAGAAGTGCTTTATGTCATACGAGTATATGTCACAAATTCACTTATAACGTTTCAATTATAACGTAAAGTCGAAACAAATAATTTGTCTGCGGTATTACTCAGAAATGTTTTTGTTCTTATGGTATAATACTGCGGGTAAAAAACAGTAAGACTTTGTTCATAATTTTAAAATTCTTTGTTTATTTCTCCAAATCTATTTCGTCCCCCTTAAAGTAATCCCCTCCGGCCTCAATACACTTGTTCCAACATTTTTCCAATCCTCGAAACAGTTGTTAAAGTCAATTTTCGGAATAGCCTCCATTGTGCGTAGCGATTCTCGTTTAATGTCTTCAATTGACTCAAAACGGTTTCCCCGGCGCGGTCGTTTGAGTTTGCTGAACAGCCAGAAGTCACACGGAGCTAAATCAGTCGAATACGGTGGTTGCGGAACGACATGGGTGAAATTTTTGGCGAAAAAATCACGTAAAACCAATGCAGTATGAGAAGGTGCATTATCGTGGTGCAAAAACCAAGAGTTGTCGACCCATAATTCCGGCCTATTTTTACAAATAGCTTCGCGCAAACGACGCATAACACTCAAATAGTATTCCTTGTTGACAGTTTGCTGGTCGGAAGAAAGTTGGAGTGCACCACACCTCGATAATCGAAGAAAACTGTCAACATCACTTTGATTTTTGACTTGCTTTGACGTGGTTTTTTCGGCTTCGGCTCACCTTTGGCACGATATTCGGCGGATTGATCATCTGTTTCCGTGTCGTAAGCATGGATCCAAGACTCGTCTCTAGTTATAATACGTTTCATGACATTCTGGTAGTCGGAAAGCATTGTTTCACAGACGTCAACGCGATGCTGTTTTTCCAAAAAATTGTGTGATTTTGGAACCAATCGTGCTTTCACTTTTCTTAGGCCCAAATGATCTTTTATAATGGTTTTCACTGATCCTTCCGATATTTCAACGATGCCAGTAAGGTCTCTGACTGTTAATCGTCGATTCTCGAGCACCATTCCTTGATTTTATTAACGTGTCGATCATCAGTTGATGTTGATGGCGTCACAGACGTGGTTCGTCGTCAACACGTTCTCGACCCTCTTTGAACAATTTGTACCAATCAAAAACACTTGCTCGCGGCATACAATTATCACCGAAGGCCTTTTGCAACATTCTGAACGTTTCGGCACCACAAAATTGATTCCGCACACAAAACTTAATGGATCTTCTTTGTTGAATAATTTCACTCATTGTAAAAATCGCCGAATGCACTTTTTGCACTTCAGAATGACAACCGCATACTAAACACTAATGATTATTTTGATGTGACATTTGGCGCAGATGTTACTGACCGTTTTACCAACATAGAAAAAAAATATTATACGAATGGTTTTCCGCGCGAAATTTAAATTTAAAAGTCTTACTA
Source organism: Nephrotoma guestfalica (assembly GCA_963691935.1). Lineage (NCBI taxonomy): Eukaryota > Metazoa > Arthropoda > Insecta > Diptera > Tipulidae > Nephrotoma > Nephrotoma guestfalica. The sequence goes on along the minus strand of OY829914.1, from coordinate 127,417,096 downwards.
CTTTTTGCCCACAGTAGTATACCACACGAAAGGCGTACTTGGACAAACGAATGACACCAACTGTACTAATACAACGTTGTTTGACAACGTAGAATACATATTTAGTTCTTAATTAAATTACGTAATATTCAATATTTTTATGATACATGCAAACAAAGCAAATTTTATGTATAACGCGAGTTTTTGTCAATATTCGAGTGCCGCCTCGCCATCGAATTTGATAGAATATTTTAAAATTACAGATGATTTGGTTGCAGCGGCGAATCTATTCCGTGTTGATGTACAGCTGCGAGAAGTCTACTGTTTGTGATTACATTTTTTAGAACGCTGTATATTTTTCTCCAAAAGCAATTCTATAAAGTTATAATTTTAGAATCGGGCCATAAATTTTATGTAAAAGCCGCGTAAAACACGATTTTTGAATAACATGAATGTTTAGTAAATTTTACGTAAAAGCTACATAATTGGTCACTGTATTGAATAGTTTACAATATTTATTTTTGTTAATGCCGTATAATTTAGTTTTGGTCAACTAATAAACGATGGATGCATCTCCACCACCAACATACAAAAACTAATTTCGGAAATGAACTATAAATTTAAAATATTTCTGTTTGTTGGTTTATCATAAAAAATCTTCGAAGTTAGAAAATGTATTTTTATACCAGACACCCCATAATAACATAATCGTAAAAGAAATATAACCCTTTACTACCCTTTAATCGAACATAAATTGATGATTGTCATTATAGTCATCATGTAAAAAGAGATCATAAATAAATTAAAATTACTTGAATTATAATTATTTTTTATTGTTTTGATCGTAAAAGTGACAAATAAAACTTTTTTGGGTGTTGTGCTGGTTGATGGATACCAAAGGAAGGGCAATCTTTTTATTTCCTTCAAAAAATTATCTCTCTTGTCTGTTCCGCATGTACACTCGAATATTTAGTTATTAGACAACAGTTCGTTTATAAGGTGTGGTGGTTTGTTTTAAAAGTATTAATTTTACATTTTTATGATTTTTTAATTACAATTTTGTTTGTTGATTATGATGTTGAATTAATGTAAAAACATCGCTTGAAACAAATTTTATAGTTCTTTGCGAAATATTCTACTCGAATGATTAAGATGACAATTTTTTTATGTATTTTTATATACGACGAGATAACGAAGGATGGTTGCCGAGGATGTGACTGTTTATTATTTGGAACGGGTTAAAATGATTAAAAGCTTAAGGTTTCTGAAGTGGATACAGTGCAGAGTCGTTAAATATTTTAATGACTTATAAATTCAAGCGACACAATACTACACTCGTAATACAAAATAAATGTGAATCGTTGTTTATATTAATTTTAACATGACTTAATCTTTAGGCGAATCCAATAATAAATGTGGCGAAAGCTTTCTATAATTTTATTCAAAATCACCAATAATAATTACATATTAATGCTTCGACTGTTGGCCATTCTATTTCGTTTTTGATTATGCGTGTGACACGATATTATTAGCAAATATCGAATTTCGCTACAGTGTAGAAAACGAAACCGAACTGTTTGACCTTTTAGAAAGTTTAAAACAATAATTTGTATCTTTGCATATCTCATCATTTAATTAGTAATAGCATCGATCGAACATATCCCCAGAGTGGATGGCAACTTTCAAATTCTAAATAGAAACAAATTATTTGTATTATATTGCAAAACTAAATGCATATGGAATAAGACTGCGTTAGAAACTTCAAAACCATTTATGCATTTATTAATGAATGAAACTATTTTTGTATTCAATTTGTGCAGTTTTGAGGCTAATTTTGTTTAATGATTGAAGTCGTCCAGTAACTGTCTAAGCCAGAAACATTCGCGCAACGAGGGATTATCGGTGATGAAATATATTTTGCACTGCTAGTTAATTTTTCTTAAATAAGCCAATAATGCATGCCCGCCTTGGTAAACTAATAAAATGCAAACATTTAACATTTTTGTTAACTAAACTGAATTGTTTAAAATTTGAGATATAAGCGAAAATACAACAGAACGTTGACAGAATTCATAAGTGGATATAGAACATTCAACAATAATATATTTAAATTAGCAATTAATCTAACTTGTTTAACTATCAAAGAAGCTAGACTTATAATCCATAATATTTCTACTGTACAGTTTTTATATTTGTATCAAACATGAAATTCTGTTGATTCCAGATATACGGTCTAGGGGCGCACCTAATACAATTTAGAAATATTTTGGTACTAATATGTGTGCTATTACGAAAGTTATAATCAAATCAAATTACAAAATTCTTTGAATTAGGACTTGACAAACAAACATTTACAGATATAACAATAATAGCAAAATCAAAATTTCGTTCTGATAAACAAACTATTTGTATGCAAATTTTTATTATTGTATTTAGTTTTAGAATCAAGAATATGCTTCTGGGTTCAGGTGAGGGCAAATACTAATAAATCATGTTAAATTTAATTCTCGGGGAGGAAAGCTCGTCAGTTTTCATGGATACTAAACGGTAGGGAGGAAATAAAGTACTTTCCGTGGACTAAACAAAAAGACAGGTGTAAACAAGGTTTTAATGGGTTAGTTATCAAAATAGACCGGCGCCAACTTATTCTGGGGGAGTCAATTATTGTAAGTAATTTTGTTCGAGGGAACTGGTCACAGAACAAAGCGCTTCCTTTACAAAAATCTGTGTCTGGAAATATCAGAAAGAATGATGCCTAGAGAAAGTGCTGAACAATTAGAAGCAAGGATTCAAGAGATAGAAAATACTCACAAGAAAACGAACTATTTATAGAGAAGTCGGTTGGATGTTGCGAAGAATTAATTTAGGAAAAAGCACAAAATCAACAAATCACCAATCACCACCACTGGATTCAGATACATTGCAGTCGAAAGATTCAAATCACGATAACTTTTTTATTTTTGTTAAGAGAGTATCAAAAATTGGCGTTATTTATTACTTTTAAGACTAATTAAAGTGCCGTAGGTACTTGGCGGAACACACTTACACTTAATAAATACATTTTTATTAGCACTTGTGTGCTAATAAAATGTGTTTATTAAGTATATTTATTACCATTAGTACCATTGATTTTAAAAATTCGCGTAGAACTTTTTTCTTATTCTATATCAGATCGTCGCCGTAGTTCTATCTTGTTGTAAGTCCAACATTACATTTTTTTGGTTTTCAACGATTCTATATGTAATTTTGCGAGTTCTTTCTAAATCTCTAATCAAAACTGTTCTATCTATAATTGTTTTAGTGTTACATAATGTACATTTTGGTGTAACTGCCTAACACAATTATTTGGAATCATTCGATTTTGTTGTATATCCACAATAAAAATATTTTGTATGCGTTTGAACAAAATTACACTGGATGCCACATAATCATTCGATTTTGTTCTAAGTTCCATGGTTTTTCTTAATTTTAGTGGCGTGATAATACAAATATTTTTTATACCCGTCTCATTCTAAAAGTGCACGAATGGTACGGTGATGTGATTATCACGTGATTAAATAGAATAAATAGAAACCGACACGTTGCATTATAATTAGTCGAATCTCAGTAGTTGCCGAAAGAACGCAGGTGTACAAATTACTCGAAATTTTTCAATGTTTTATACAGGTGAAAGTAAATATTAACACGTGTTTCATTTGCGATATTTCAATATACATTGTGCTTATTAGTGTTAATAGCGATTTATGGCTATCTAGTAGTATACATAAACATATAAGTTTTTAGAAATGGATACTATTTCTGTTGAATTTTCATCGTTGGTTCGCCGTTTAGATTCTGATGAAGAAGAGTAGGTATATAATACACGAATTAGATATTTATTTACAATGTAATAATATTTATGATATTTCTTAGAATTTTTAATCAAATCTCGTTATCGGATGGAGATTTTGACGGTTCAGATGCAGATCCTGATTTCAAGCCGCTTGACTGTTGGTCGGAAGAAGAAACATCAAATCAATTGCTGCAATAAAAGTGGCAGGTACATTTGGGCGTTAAAGCAACGTGTTTAATTTTAATATGTTTATTTCTAATGATGCCACTACAACCGCGGTTAGGCGATGCATTTCGGCAAAAATTTGAGTTTTCGTATTTCAGAATTTTTATGAAACGTAAACAGCTGAGGTCAGGTGTTAATGGATGTACAACGAATTTGAGCGAGCAAAATCGCTTAAAGATTCATGAAATATTTTGGAAACATCGAACACCATCTGTTATCTCGCGACGTCAGGATACCTTTTTTTATTTTTTCGAAAAAAATAATTCGATAATAAAAGTATGTAAAACAGCATATTTACTCGACGAAAGCCAAAACCAGATATATTATTTTCACAATACAAAAATTTCTAAAATTGGGATCAGCAGTCCGGTAGCTCACGGCAAACACGTTAAATATAAAATGAACGAGGAGCGGATAATTTAGTGCTGAACACATTAACAGTTTTCCTTTGATTGGGTCCCATTATTGTCGGGCTTCCAATGCGCGGAAATATCTTGAAGCGGGACTTAGCATTCGGAAAATGTTCAGATTATATTTAAGTACTACAAGCGATCCAGTAAAATTGAACATTTATTCAAAAGTTTTTAAAGAAGAGTTTAATTTATACCTAAGAAGGATCAGTGCGATCAATGTGTTGCTCATGGCTTAGTCACAGATGAAACATCAATAATCATCTGGCATTCGTTAATCATAAACGTAATTTAGAACTTTCTAAGGCTGAGCGAGACTTTGATAGAAATCATATGGATGAGTATACAGCAATTGTGTGTTACAATTTACAAAATGTATTCGCCCTTCCGCGCGAGTTACGTATCGCCACTTCACAAAACACCATATTGACGACATCGACCAAACAACAATGTGGCAACGCAACAGAAGACATGCACCAAACAACAACGTAGCAAAGCAAAGCAAATAACAATGTAGCAACAAGAAAATACAACAACAATGTAGCACAACATAACCGGTGTGAAGTACTTAACGTTAATGAAAAGTGTAGCTACACATTTTAACGAAAAGTGTAGACTCAAAGAGTGTAGATACACAAATTATCAAAAAGTGTAGCCGCAAAGAAAAAAGTTTGGAATTCGAAATGCGTGGTTTAATTAAAATTATTAAAAATAAACAAAAAACATTGAGAATCACAATATGTACTACAATAATAAATATTAGTAATACCTTTTTTATAAAAAAAATATTTTAAAGAGACTTTCTAATTCAAAAAATCATCGGAACAATGAGTGCCGAGTGTGGAATTTAGTGTTCTCAACTTGGCGTGGTGTCTAAAAAGTGTACAAAAAATTTCAAGACAATTTGCATGTTGTGATTGGCGATATGGCGCTACACGTGAAAGTGCCTTTGGGGCCAAATTCAATTAATTCGTTCATAATTCAAAAAATCATCGGAACAATGAGTGCCGAGTGTGGAATTTAGTGTTCTCAACTTGGCGTGGTGTCTAAAATGTGTACAAAAAATTTCAAGACAATTTGCATGTTGTGATTGGCGATATGGCGCTACACGTGAAAGTGCCTTTGGGGCCAAATTCAATTAATTCGTTCATAATTCAAAAAATCATCGGAACAATGAGTGCCGAGTGTAGAATTTAGTGTTCTCAACTTGGCGTGGTGTCTAAAATGTGTACAAAAAATTTCAAGACAATTTGCATGTTGTGATTGGCGATGTGGCGCTATAATTCTTTCATAATTCAAAAAATCATCGGAACAATGAGTGCCAAGTGTGGAATTTAGTGTTCTCAACTTGGCGTGGTGTCTAAAATGTGTACAAAAAATTTCAAGACAATTTGCATGTTGTGATTGGCGATGTGGCGCTATAATTCTTTCATAATTCAAAAAATCATCGGAACAATGAGTGCCGAGTGTGAAATTTAGTGTTCTCAACTTGGCGTGGTGTCTAAAATGTGTACAAACAATTTCAAGACAATTTGCATGTTGTGATTGGCGATATGGCGCTACACGTGAAAGTGCCTTTGGGGTCAAATTCAATTAATTCTTTCATAATTCAAAAAATCATCGGAACCATGAGTGCCGAGTGTGGAATTTAGTGTTCTCAACTTGGCGTGGTGTCTAAAATGTGTACAAAAAATTTCAAGACAATTTGCATGTTGTGATTGGCGATATGGCGCTACACGTGAAAGTGCCTTTGGGGCCAAATTCAATTAATTCTTTCATAATTCAAAAAATCATCGGAACAATGAGTGCCAAGTGTGGAATTTAGTGTTCTCAACTTGGCGTGGTGTCTAAAATGTGTACAAAAAATTTCAAGACAATTTGCATGTTGTGATTGGCGATGTGGCGCTATAATTCTTTCATAATTCAAAAAATCATCGGAACAATGAGTGCCAAGTGTGGAATTTAGTGTTCTCAACTTGGCGTGGTGTCTAAAATGTGTACAAAAAATTTCAAGACAATTTGCATGTTGTGATTGGCGATGTGGCGCTATAATTCTTTCATAATTCAAAAAATCATCGGAACAATGAGTGCCGAGTGTGAAATTTAGTGTTCTCAACTTGGCGTGGTGTCTAAAATGTGTACAAACAATTTCAAGACAATTTGCATGTTGTGATTGGCGATATGGCGCTACACGTGAAAGTGCCTTTGGGGTCAAATTCAATTAATTCTTTCATAATTCAAAAAATCATCGGAACCATGAGTGCCGAGTGTGGAATTTAGTGTTCTCAACTTGGCGTGGTGTCTAAAATGTGTACAAAAAATTTCAAGACAATTTGCATGTTGTGATTGGCGATATGGCGCTACACGTGAAAGTGCCTTTGGGGCCAAATTCAATTAATTCTTTCATAATTCAAAAAATCATCGGAACAATGAGTGCCGAGTGTGGAATTTAGTGTTCTCAACTTGGCGTGATGTCTAAAATGTGTACAAAAAATTTCAAGACAATTTGCATGATGTGATTGGAGATATGGCGCTACACGTGAAAGTGCCTTTGGGGCCAAATTCAATTAATTCTTTCATAATTCAAAAAATCATCGGAACAATGAGTGCCGAGTGTGAAATTTAGTGTTCTCAACTTGGCGTGGTGTCTAAAATGTGTACAAACAATTTCAAGACAATTTGCATGTTGTGATTGGCGATATGGCGCTACACGTGAAAGTGCCTTTGGGGTCAAATTCAATTAATTCTTTCATAATTCAAAAAATCATCGGAACCATGAGTGCCGAGTGTGGAATTTAGTGTTCTCAACTTGGCGTGGTGTCTAAAATGTGTACAAAAAATTTCAAGACAATTTGCATGTTGTGATTGGCGATATGGCGCTACACGTGAAAGTGCCTTTGGGGCCAAATTCAATTAATTCTTTCATAATTCAAAAAATCATCGGAACAATGAGTGCCGAGTGTGGAATTTAGTGTTCTCAACTTGGCGTGATGTCTAAAATGTGTACAAAAAATTTCAAGACAATTTGCATGATGTGATTGGAGATATGGCGCTACACGTGAAAGTGCCTTTGGGGCCAAATTCAATTAATTCTTTCATAATTCAAAAAATCATCGGAACAATGAGTGCCGAGTGTGGAATTTAGTGTTCTCAACTTGGCGTGGTGTCTAAAATGTGTACAAAAAATTTCAAGACAATTTACATGTTGTGATTGGCGATGTGGCGCTATAATTCTTTCATAATTCAAAAAATCATCGGAACAATGAGTGCCGAGTGTGGAATTTAGTGTTCTCAACTTGGCGTGGTGTCTAAAATGTGTACAAACAATTTCAAGACAATTTGCATGTTGTGATTGGCGATATGGCGCTACACGTGAAAGTGCCTTTGGGGTCAAATTCAATTAATTCTTTCATAATTCAAAAAATCATCGGAACAATGAGTGCCGAGTGTGGAATTTAGTGTTCTCAACTTGGCGTGGTGTCTAAAATGTGTACAAAAAATTTCAAGACAATTTGCATGTTGTGATTGGCGATATGGCGCAACACGTGAAAGCGTCTTTGGCCAAATTCAATTAATTCTTTTATAACTCAAAAAATCATCGGAACAATGAGAACACTAAATTCCACACTCGGCACTCATTGTTCCGATGATTTTTTGAATTATGAAAGAATTAATTGAATTTGACCAAAGACGTTTCCTCGTGTAGCGCCATATCGCCAATCACAACATGAAAATTGTCCTGGGGAAATTTTTCCGCAAACAGTTCGCCAATTACGTCAAGTTTTCGGTCGCAATAATGCGACAATTCAATCGACAGTGAGGCGTTTATTTACAAAATTTGAGACCAAATTTAGCTGATGGATCAGAAGATCATTGTTCGTCATCGTCCTTGTCGGTCACTCGAAAATATAGCCACAGTAACGGAACCTGTGGCTGAGAATTCAAGAGCTTGGGGGTGTGGTATCGCGAAATGTTAACGCAGTTTTTGTGGCCCGAATTAGATGTAATTGATGTGGAGGACGTGTTTTTCAACAAGATGGTGCGACCTGCCACACAGCACGTGAAACAATAGTGTTACTGCAGACTAAGTTTCCAGGCCGTGTCATTTCACGATTTGGCAAGTTACCGAGTTCGAATCCCGATATGGACAGGATGCAAAGTGAATTTTCATGAAATGGAACACATCTATGACTCCCTGTTGGAGTGCAAAACTCAAAGGCCCACCCATCTTCCATGGCATTATAGGCTGGCACCAGAATGTGGTTGGAATTAACGGAAGTCAGGTAATAATTTTAGGAAGTTGGGAGGGTAATATTATAATAGAAAATAATGTGTATAAGGTTAATTATAGAGTAGTGCCCGATAAGACAATGGATATCGATATAATTTTGCGAAGGGATTTTTGAAACAAAACGCGATTGATATGGTGAAATTTGTGGACGGAAAAGAAAAAAATAATTTTGACAGGGAGTTAATGAAGGAGGTAGTTAACACTGATACAGAATTAGCGATGAATTAGCTGATACAGAATTAGTTAGCGATGTATGAAGTGGTATTAGATGTAAGTGACACATATGAGACAGTCGGTTATAGTAATGCTATTAACGGTGTTTATAACGATTATTATTTGAACAAGAGTACAGATGTCGTTGATGAGATTAACTATCAAGCCGAAATAACGTTACGTGAGAATAAAATAGTAACAGCAAGTCCAAAACGTTTTAGTATTTATGAGAGTGGGGAGTTAAAAAAATTGCAGATGAGTTATTACAGTCAGCGGTTATTAGAACTAGTGAATCACCTTATACCAGTCGTGTAGTTTTGGTTAAGAAAAAGGACAATAACTATCGCATGTGCGTCAACTATAGACCGTTGAATAAGATAGTTGAAAGAATTTACTATCCAATGCCGGTGATACAAGATATTGTCCAACGACTGATTGGAAAGAAATATTTTTCGTCTATTGATTTACGTAATGGATTTTATTGTAAATTGGAAGGAAGAGTCGAAAAAATATACAGCGTTTGTAACGGATCAGGGTCAGTTTGAATTTAATAAGTTACCATTTAGGTATACCAACTCTCCGGTTCATTTTGTAAAATTATGCAACTTGCTTTTAAACCATTAATAAATGATGACAGGGTTATAGTTTTCACAGATGATGTTCATGTTGCAACAAAATGCCTAGAAGAACATTTAAATTTGTTAAAGCATTTAGCATTTTGGCGAGAAATACCGTTAAGTTGCATGTTGGAAAATGTCATTTTGTTAAAACAAATGATTGAGTTCTTGGGATATAATGTGAGTTCGCTCGGGATTATGTTGAGGAATAGACACATAGAAAGTATAAGTAAATATCCCGTTCTAACAAGCGTAAAAACATTACAACATTTTATTGGTTTTGTTAGTTATTTTTGGAAATGTATAAGAAACTTTAGTAGAATTGCTTTTCCTTTATACGAATTGTTAAAACCAGATGTTGAGTTTGTATTTTTGAAAAAACCGTCTAAGGTGTTGTTCGGTATAGAACAAAGAAATTCGTGCATGCCGGAAATAGATGGTAGGTGTTTAGATGAAGAGGATAGGAATATTTCAGAAGTTAGGAATAAAGCGAGGAGCTCTATGGAACGACAAGAAGAATATAATAAAAAATACTTTTGATAAAAAGGTACATACATCAGTAAAATACGAGGAAGGAAATTTAGTGATGTTGCGAGAAAATCCGATACTAGGTGTTAACGGCAAATTGAGAGCTAAGTTTAAGGGACCGTATAAAATATGTAAAGTGTTGGATAAGGATCGCTATTTGAATAAAGATGTTGATGGTTATCAGATTTCCGGTCGAAAGTTTGAAGGTATATTTGATTCTAGAAATATGCGGTTATACTCAGGAAATAATGATTTACAGGACAAAATACAGCAGGGAATGAGCATTTAGAAGATGACAAAGAAATAGAGTATGATATTATTGAATATCTAGACTCAGAATACGAAACAGAATATTTAGATTAACATAAAACCTCGAAAATATATGTGAGTCCAATGTTTTATTGAGGCATTCATAGTATTTAATGCAAATTTTGGATGTTTATCATGTTATTATTAGTTAGGCTAGTGGATTTAGTAATTTTGTTAAAATTTATAAAAAAACGAAATGTATGTATAAATATACAGGAATGAATTAATTATAATAATATGTAATAGGCCAGCGAGGTCGCTGAATTAGTCAGGATAGCCGAGCTGTAAGGTTATATATATATATATATATATATATATATGTGTGTATACATTTATAGAGTACATGTAAACTGAGTGAAGTTGTACTTTATATTTGGATATAGCTAACTTAGTAAATTAGTTTTTGTTAATTATTTTTAGTTATAAAAAGAGAATTCATCAAGGAAAGAACGAATTCTATTGCAAATACATTTAAAAAAAATAAAGAAACAAATGTTAAGCGTTATTTTAAATTTATTGAAAGTTAATTAGAACCTTATAAAACTAAAAAGAAATTCGGAGGAAAGTGCTGAAAAGTTAAACATTAAGGATCATTTTCGGTTCTACCAGGAGAATGATCCGAAACACAAATCCCGAAACACCCGCTCAATCAGCGGACATCAATGTTATTAAAAACTTATGGTCTAAACTTGAAAGCGAAATCAGAAAACAAGAGATTGATAATGTAGCGGACTTAAAAAAGGTATTGTTAGAAGAGTGGAGTAAAATAATTCCAAAGTACACGGAAAAAGACTCAAAGCGGTTCTAAAACAAAATGGATATCTACCAAATATTAAAAAATTAATTATACAATGTAATAAATTGATTTTTTTGTTACTATTTTGTTATAAATTACAATTTTGTATTTGTTTTGTCTTATGAAATTAACAATTAATACTGAAGCTTATACTAAATGTAAATTAAAAATTGATATTTATTTATGTTTTTTTTGGACATTTATTTAAAAAAAAAAATTGCTTGCATCATTTTGGCTGTGAGTCACTGTAGATTTGGTTTTTTTGATACAAGCATTTTCGAATGTGTTAATAGCTCGGATACGGTTGACCATAATCTATCCGGTTGTGTTCGCGACCACAGTGCTAAATGAAAGTGAAATCATTTATGTAGAGGAACTAATTTAGTCTGGCTAGCTTCCAAGCTGGCACTCATATTTCCCATTCAAATCAATGCGTTCAAAAAATTCCATGACAATATTTGGGACGGACTGATACGGTACCAATTTTAAGGTCATCTCAGGTTTTATCAAGAGTTTCTAATTTATATCGCCTGGTCTATAACGTGCGTTTCGACGGGTTAAGCAAAATTGTATACGGTGATGCCGATTTTTGCAAATGGAGGACACTTCGAATACTTATTATAATATTTAAAATTAATAAAAAAAACGCGTACAAATTCGACTGCGTATAATTAGAAGATTGAAAGTTTGAGCTGAATACGGTGAAATTATCTTGTAGCAATTATTAAAATTCAAAATTATTCATTGTACATTTGTATCCTTTTGTCTACAATCCATTTTATGAAATATGTTTTCAACTATACAGTAATTTCAACAAGTAATTTAATCACGTACATAATTTCCTAATCGGAATTTTATTTCATCGCAAATTAAAAATAATTATCTTTACAATTTGTAGTTGTTTCATTGACAGGAATTTTCAATTGCTTTTTAATTAAATGGAAGGACAATAGATAATGATTCAAATCATTTTTTATGTAAGGATGGTAAAGTTTCACGCACTGTGCATATAAATCGTTACCTTCGTAGTTGGTCTTTTGTATTTCTATGATCATCTCAGATGATTAAGTGGTTAACAGTCCATTTATATTTCTGTGTTCAAAAGGATTAATTATGAAATTCACAAATGCTATCCAATTAAAATATAACATTTGTATCATTTACGGGAATTCGTGCACTTAATTTCATCTTACAACCCTACGCACCCATTCTGCGGTTGGGAGCAATATATCATATTGCCATTTTCTGTTCACATATGTTGACATGCGGTTATGATTTTTCGATTAAAATAATATATTGCTTTTTCGGTTGTCATACATGCGGTATACGAGTATGTACCCTTTTATTTTGCCATTTCGAATGGTTTTTTTTTTGCAAAATATGAATAGAAATTGCTATTTTTGTGTTTAGTGACGTAATTCAAACATGCAAATAAACCCCCAATTCCTATTATGTTTTACGTACAACAACTTACTTAAAAAAAAACGAAATACAATTTTGTGGAAGTTAAATTTGAATTCAATTGAATTGTTGAAGTTGATTTCAATATAAATTTGTACCAGAACACCGTGAAATTTTATTTATACGAAATTTATTTTTTGATTTTTCATAAATACGCAGGTTGTATTCACGGAGCATAATAACCCTTTGTGACGAAAGCGTATATGAACAATTTGCAAAAAAAAATTAAAATATGTCAAAACCAACAATGAGAGAGTAGCAAAATAAATCCTTTACTGATTTCCTTCCGTTTTTGCATATGCACTCGTATGTCGCAGATATATGTACCAAGTACTTGGTATACGATAACCCCAATATATGTAATAACAACATATTTTATTACATATAATACATAAGCTATTTAATGTGTTTTCGTTATATTCATAACAAAACACTTAATCTTTATTTTATTGTTCTTCTCGTTCGATTATTTTTTCAATCTTGGCTTAAAATGTTTTTTTTGGGAATATATCGCGGATAACAGGCAATAAGTATACGGAAAATGTAAAATTTATTATTTTTAAATTTCCGCGGCATAAAAATAAATGGTGGTTCGATTAAGTGAATCAACTCAGCAGTAACAATGGTTTAAGATTAACATAATTCATTTTGACATGTGGCAAATTGAATAGGAAAATTATGCTTGTTGAAATGTTGGAAATTATTGCTGTTATAAATAAACCGTACGTCGTCTAGGAAGGTTATCACTTTATTCAACCTTGCCAAAAATTTAAAACGGTTTACTGATTTAATAAACCATTTCTAAAGCATTTTACTCTCACCGAAGTGTGTAACAGTGAAAAAGTGCGCCCTAAGGAGGAGCATCGGAAAAAGTTCGTCAGTTTCTTAAAATTGGCTGAAGGATATAGAAGAGATAAAGTACCATCTTCGGACTAAACGCAAAGATCAGGTGGAAAAACATTTTTATTCTCGAAATTACAAGATTCCCAAACTCCTTGGATTCTGTAATAAAAAGTAATCTAAGTAATCTAAAATTGAAAACACTACATTCAAGGTGGATCAACTGGTCACATAAAAGGAAGGCTTCTGATATAAGTTTTTGCATTTGGAAAGGGCAGAAAGATAGGATACAGTAGATGGAAATCGCTCAACTGACTCCAGAAAAAATATGTGACTTTGGAGAAGTGAATAATGAGGTCGGTTGTCTCTCCTGATTATAGTCGTACCTATAAAAAGAAGAATTATAACACTCAGATTAAACTCAAAACCGCAACCACTACCCTGTTTTTCCCTTATAAGCCGCACCACTCTAATGAGCCGTGGCTTGCTTGACTGAAAATTATTTAAAACTTTCACGGAAACCTCTAATTAGCCGCATTCAGTTAACAAGCCGGACCTATATATTAGAAGCCGCACACTAATAATGAGCCGCGTCTTACGAAAAAGCCTTTAAAACTTTTACGTTTTATATCAACGTAAAATGATCGCAACCATTTGTTTTTTTGGGTTTCTTGTTTTTTTATGCTTCTCTATTTGGTCAACGCACAAAGGGAAACTTTTTGACAGATATTTCATTGTTTTCGTATTATTTTTGGCAACGTAAAATACCATAACATTAAATGTTAGTGAATAGTTTTAATTTGGTTAGGTAGTTTTATTGTAACGTACAAACTGTGTTTGCGTACTTTTGGTAGTAACTATTACTGTGGGCAAAAAATACTAAGACTTTGTTCATAATTTTAAAATTCTTTATTTATTTCTCCAAATCTATTTCGTCCCCCTAAAAGTAATCCCCCCCGGCCACAATACCCTTGTGCCAACGTTTTGTCCAATCCTCGAAACAGTTTTTAAAGTCAATTTTCGGAATAGCCTCCAATGCGCGTAGCGATTCACGTTTAATGTCTTCAATTGACTCAAAACCCCGGAGATGTCGTTTGAGTTTGCTGAACAGCCAGAAGTCACACGAAGCTAAATCAGGCGAATACGGTGGTTGCGGAACGGTATGGGTGAAATTTTTGGCAAAAAAATCACGTAAAACCAATGCAGTATGAGAAGGAGCATTATCGTGGTGCAAAAACCACGGGTTGTCGACCCATAATTCCGACCTCTTTTTACGACTAGCTTCGCGCAAACGACGCATAACACTCAAATAGTATTCCTTGTTGACAGTTTGGTCGGTCGGAAGGAATTTGGAGTGCACCACACCTCGATAATGGAAGAAAACTGTCAATATCACCTTGATTTTTGACTTGCTTTGACCTAGTTTTATCGGCTTCGGCTCAACTTTGGCACGATATTCGGCCGATTGATCGTCTGTTTCCGGATCGTAAGCATAGATCCAAGACTCATCGCCAGTTATAATACGTTTCATGATATCCTGGTAGTCGGAAAGCATTGTTTCACAGACGTCAACGCGACGCAGTTTTTCCAAAAAATTGAGTGATTTTGGAACCAATCGTGCTTTCACTTTTCTTAGGCCCAAATGATCTTTTATAATGGTTTTCATTGATCCTTCCGATATTTCAACGATGCCAGTAAGGTCTCTGACTGTTAATCGTCGATTCTCGAGCACCATTCCTTGATTTTATTAACGTGTTGATCATCAGTTGATGTTGATGGCCGTACTAGGCGTGGTTCGTCGCCAACACGTTCTTGACCCTCTTTGAATAATTTGTACCAATCAAAAACACTTGCTCGCGACATACAATTATGTATGTCCGAAGGCCTTTTGCAACATTCTGAACGTTTCGGCACCACAAAATTGATTCCGCACACAAAATTTACTGGAACTTCTTTGTTGAATAATTTCACTCATTGTAAAAATCGCCAAATGCACTTTTTGTACTTCAGAAAGACAAGCGTATACTAAACACTAATGATTATTTTGATGTGACATTTGGCGCAGATGTCACTAACAGTCATACCAACATAGAAAAAAAAATATTTCGACGAATAGTTTTCCGCGCGAAATTTAAATTAAAAAGTCTTACTACTTTTTGCCCACAGTAGTATATCTGATGAATCATAATCTTGTGAGAGTAAATCAAGCCAAACTTGATATAGAAATTCTAACCTAAAAATGGGAAAAACACGACACAGCTACACATTAAATATTAAATAAGAATCTAGTAGATTTACGTTAGCAAATGGAAATAGGGCAGCAGGCGAACATTTTAATGTTAACGAATCTATGGTTAAACATTGGCGGGCGTGTGAAAATGAATTAAAAATAATTCCAGATAAAAATAAGAAAACCAAAAAACGACATCGTCGGGCAAAGTGGCCTTCATTAGAAATGGTTGTGTAAAAATGGGTTTTGATTGAACGAGCTAAGGGGCGACAAATAACTGGTAATGTTATCAGAAGCACGTTCACGTGCTATAGCAATGAAAATCGCATTTAATGGATCGCCGAAATGAGTACACAAGTTTATGAAGCGACATAACTTAGTTGTAAGAGCGGTGACATCAACAGGACAACATTTGCCAGAAAATTGGGAACATAAAGTGTGTGACTTTAAAACATTTGTCGAACAATCCAAATTGGGAGTAAATTTGAGTCAAATTACAAACATGGAAAAGGTCCCAGTGAGTTTTGATTTACCATCAAAGTTTATTGTAACTGAGCTTTACTATCATCGGATGTCAAAATTACCACAACGGGGAATGAGAAATGTAATTTTACTGTTACATTGGCTGTTACCGCTGATGGCAAAAAACTGCCTGTATATATTATTTTTAAGCGAAATTCCCAACGGAAATTTTATAACTAATATAATTGTATCGGCTAATGAAAAAGGGTGGATGTCATCCGCAGAGATGATATTGTGATTGGAAAAAGTGTGGCGGAAACGACCACAAACATTTTTTAACAAACAAAAAATCTATTTTAATATAAGACACAGCACCAGGTCATAAAACTGAGGAAATTAAATAGTTCTGCAAAAAAATCCAGACAATTTCTGCTATGATTCCAGGTGAGTTGACGTGTAAATTACAGCCACTTTATATATCTGTTAACAAATAATTTAAATCGAAATTTAAAAATCTTTGAGAAGAATGTATGTTGACTGGTTACAAAGAGTACACAAAAAAGGGCCATGAAACGAGCGGGATATCAAGAAATCGTTGGTTGGATAGCATCGGCTTGGGACAGTGTCACTGACTGAATAAAAAACGGGTTGAGGACACTGTGTCGGAAATTTCGTTTGGAAATTGAACAGGATTCTGCTGAAAAATTTGCGATTTGTGATATACTAGTTGCTGATTTTAGACGGATAAAGGAGGAAAAAGAAGATCAGGAATAGAATATAGTAAAGTTCGTCATGACACAATGAAACTAAGTACCTATACCTAACGTGGATTAAGAAGTGATTTTTTTTATTTACAAATTAATTTTTTGTTTTTACTTTTCAAATACAATCTGTGAATTACCTAAATAAAACGTGATATTTTGAAATTTATTTTGTTTTTTTTTCGATTTCTTTATTAAGCCGGAGTACCAAAATAAGCCGCGCTCCTTTAATAAGCCTTTATTTTTTTATAAAAAAAACATTTTTTGAGCAACAATACGCGGCTTATAAGGGAAAACAGGGTAGTTGCAAATAAAATCAAAAACTACCATTATAGAAAGTTCAAACCAGATACATTACCAAAGAATATTGCTGAACAATGGAGGAATATTTTTTTAAAAAGTAGATGACTACCGAAAACTTATCATTTCTCTTAATGAGAAGGATAATATAGTACATGCTACTCGTATGAAGACAAACTGTCCCAACTAATTAAAATCAAAGCCAAAAAGCTGAATGAATCCTACCAGTCAGAAGAAATACCAGAAGAAGTTACCCAAACTTTGAAGTAACAGAAACCTCTCTACAACTGTTCGTGCTATTATTCTAATGGTTATCCTTAGTAAATGTTCTAAATATACCTTCTGGGTGATAAAAACCAAATACCATATATTGACAGATTACATCATGTCAACATGCAATTTTCCGATTCAAGCGCATTCGTAAAGATTTCACAAAGACGGAGTACTTGAATAGGACGTATAGATGCCCAGCTGATGTTACATCTGCTCTAACGGAATACCACCCTAACATCAGTAGTATGAATACCGCGCAAATTTCAGCCAAATTTATAAACCTGCCGTCAACTTTGATGTTGATACCTCTGTTGAATAACACATTCTATCTAGTGAAGTAATGACGATACACGAAGCACAAGGATTACCCTCACCAAATGTGATATGTATTAGAATCAATTATCAATCACTTGAGCTGTTCGATAGTGTACCCCATGTCATTGTTGCAATTTCAAGACACACCCAAACATTTAGAAATTTTTCACCAGTGGCCAGTGGCTAATGATAGATAAAACTCCCTTTTAATGAGAGCTCGAACCTAGACTACTACTCAAAAAGTAAATCAACTCATAAAATCCCAGGAAAGTTTGGTTTATGAGAAATATGCAATTTACTATCAAAATGTCAACAAAATGGCATCAAAAGTATCTAAGTCTTCAATAAAACCCGGCATAATGAATGAGCAGTGAATTTTTGGCCATGGTTACGTTGTTTACAAATGCGACCGGTCTCTCGACACTAGCTCAAAGAAATCGGGTGATGACGTACTGATAGCCATACATTCTAAACTCTGGAATGCTCCAGTAACTTTAGCCCTATCGAGAGTCGAACAAATTGGTGTAAAAATCAAAATTAACCAAACCAATATATTAATTTACGCAGTATATATACCACCTCAATCAAATAGTTATCATTACGCAACTTGCATCGATGCGATTGATGAAGTTATTAATACAACAAACTCGTCAAATTTAGTTCTTGTGTTTGGTGATGTTAATCTTCCCATATTCTTCCTGGGTTTTGTCATCAGCAACGACATTGACACACATTTTCAAAATTTCAGAATCCGTGTTACCTTTTGTCATAAATGATATCAATCAAAAATCTTTAGAATCTTTAGATATTGTATTTGACCCTAATTTAATAGCGAGTTCGGAACACCTTCAACCTATCCAATACAATAACTTAAAATTATTTAATGATTAAATTATTTAATTATTTAATCTATCAAATACAACTTCAAAAAAACAAACCGTGCGGGGCTACAAAGTTACCTAGAATCTATCAACTGGCAAACAACTCTCAATTCCAATGATGAAACGAAAATGTTGGTAAATTTAATGACATTATGCAGCAAGGCTTCGAACTTTATATACCTATGTACTGTAAACCACAAAATGATCACCCTCAGTGGCCCAATGATAGACTAGTTAACTTAAAAAATCGGAAGTCGAAAGCATATGCCAAAATGTTGAAAAGCGGGTTAGAAGTGGACAAAACTATGTTTCTACAACATAGTAAAGAATTTGAAATTTATTTCAAATCAAAATATAGATCAAATTCAAATAAAAATCAAAGTAAATCCAAAACAATTTTGGAAATACTTTAGGAATAAACGCGAAATGCCCTGCAAATATGACCTATACGAATACCAGCTCCTCAACCCCAAAAGATATGGCTGACATGTTCGCGAAGGTTTACCAATCAGTTACTAGTGGATTGTACGAACAACCCAGCAATAACAACGTATCAATAAATCCTCCTGTTATATATGAGGATAACATTTTTGGTCTTGACAATATACCCTTTTCTATTCTAAAGGAGTACGCTAACATTTTAGCAATTCCATTATGTTATCTATTCAACCACTCCTTAAGCACCGGCGTAATTCCCGAAAAATGGAAAACTTCAAAAATTACACCAATTTTTAAACCGGGCAAACGAGATGACGTTACATGCTACAGAGGAATGTCAACTACATCATCAATTTCAAAATTGTTTGAATTAGTATTATGCAACAACTTTAAATCAGCAATTGCACGTTTTATATCAACAAACCAGCATGGGTTTATGCCTGGTCGATCCACATCAACTAATCTTGTTGAATTCACCAGTAAAATATTTAATGAGATAGAAAACCATCATCAAGTTGATGTAGCGTACACGGATTTCAGTAAAGCATTTGATTCCATCTGCCATCAAAAAGCACTCCAGAGTTTATTCGCATTTGGGTTTTCACTCGATTACATAAATTGGTTCAAGTCTTATCTATCAAACCGCCGACAATTTGTAATAATGGGAAATGAGAAATCAAACGTTATTAAAGTTACGTCTGGTGTTCGCCCAAGGAACTCATATCGGGCCGTGAATATTTATTGTTTTCATAGATCAAATAACCGAGATAATCAAAACCTCAAACGTGCTCATATTTGGTGATGACGTGAAAATTTATCGAACCGTTAATGGAATGCTAGATACGAAGAAACTTCAAGAAGCCATCGATAGATTAAGTGGTGTGATCGGCATTTGCTTTACTTAAATATTAAGAAATGCAAAATCATGTCTTTCCATCGTAAGGGAAATCCGCTAATTACTTCCTACAAAGTCAACAACGAAGTATTGCAAAGAGTCAATGAGAGCATAGATCTAGGTGTTACATTTGTCGAAAATGCCAGTTTCAATAGGCATATTGAAAATTGTATTGCGAGAGCTAATGCCATGTTTGGATTTGTTAAAAGGTGGACTGGTGAATTTAATGATATTCAAACCTTATGTTCACTCTATTTTGCTTACGTTCGATCTCAACTGGAATACGCTGTACCGGTCTGAAATCCATACTATGCTGTGCACATTAAAAGAATTGAAAGCATTCAAAAGAAGTTTCTGATGTCGAAATGATGGTCTCGTATAAGGGTAAGCTAAACTCCATTTATCGACTAAACACTAATGATGATCTGTGCATTTCGAGCAGTTTCAGACGATGCAGATTATGAAATCTCAAGAATCCCACCGTTGGACCTCTTATCTAAAGAGCGTTAAATGTTTTATGAAGAATGTGCCATCGATATGAATGTTGTAGAAAGGAAGAAGCTTGCCCGGGAGGTAACTACAACCGAGTGGGAAACCAGATGGTGGCTCCTTCAAATTAAAGTTTGAATGGATTGAAAATATGAGTAAGTCGGCTACTATCTTTCTTAAATTTTAACATGGCTGTCTCCGAGAATATTTATTGAAGTACAAAAACACGACAATAGTCCATTTTCTCCAACATGTACTGAAGTGCTGAAGAATGTTGTGCAAATAATTTTCGAATGTCCATGATTTGCAGGTGCAAGACGCGTGATTAACAGAAGTATTGGAGAGCATGTTACTCCTGAAAATATATTGCGGAGACGTTAAATTGTGAGACGTGGAACGTTTTGAGTGGAAGGATATGTGACGTGATGAAACATCTTAAGAGACTCGAACGGAAAAGTATCGGAAAAGTGCAGCTTTTGCTGGATGCTCGCTCCACGAAGTAAAGTCTAGGCATAGCTCCACGGCTGTATTGCACTGGATATTGGATGGAGGTTTGATTTAATACTCACTATTCACTAACAGACACCCACCCATTCATTTACTCACTCAATTGCATTATATCATCAGCAGGTTGCAAGATCCACGTCAACTTGGAGGATCAAGGCTTTGTTAATTAACATCACTGAACGTAGCCGATGTGGAAAATTTACTTTTGAACCCTGTCTCTGATGGGATTCGGATGAAATACCTACCATCCAAGGGCCGAAGCTTAAACCACTGCACCACTTGTCGGTAAAATATAAGTGAGAATAAATATTGAATCATATTTCTTATTGATTGGATAAATTTACTGACAAATGTTTAGTAATACACAATTTCAATACTATAAAATAAATGTTATAATGTCCATTGCCAAAGTGTGCGAAGTTGTCCCAGTTTTTCAGCCCAGGAAAAATAAAAATGTTCATCAGGTAACACTAATTTCATCCCATCCCTGGATTTTGAAAATCATCTCATACCAGGATTTTTAAATTATACAATTAATTAGGATTGTTATACTTGTTAAAGGTAGCGACAATTTTAGCTTCCGACTATGCAGTATGCAGACCCCTAAAATTATTATAAATCAAAATTACATACGAGGAGTAAAAACTGTAATGCATATATTAACACAAACATACTCAATAAAATAATTAATAATTCTCTCAAACCTATAGATTTCCTTAAGATTTGACTTCTGATTATGACTCGTCATGGTGTCCACTAACTCTGATAAAAATTTGGATATCAGCCGTATGTTGAATAGCGAAAATCCTAACATACCGCTGATATCGAAATTTTTATCAGAGTTAGTGGACAGTCTATAGGTTTCAGAGAATTATTAATTATTTTATTGAGTATTTTCTTCGTAATATATGAATTACAGTTTATACTCCTCGCATGTAATTTTGATTTATATTAATTTTAGGGGTCTGCATAGTCGGAAGCTAAAATTTTCACTACCTTTAACAAGTATAACAGTTCTAATTAATTGTATAGTTTAAAAATCCTGGTATGCGATGATTTTAAAAATCCTGGGATGGGATGAAATTATTGTTACCTGATGAACATTTTTATTTTACATAGAAACAAATATTTAGCTTACTGCATTTTTAACGATTAATGAAAAAAAAAAGAATATTTTCAAATTTATCAGCAAATCATTAGTAATCCCGATATCCGCTAGTTATAAATAGTTGAACTGAATAGTTTTTTTACCAAGTATTTAGCATTGAGCACTTTAAAAAGTTTTGAGCGCTACTCATAACGATTTAATCTTGTGTTTTCGCCATACCATACTTTTTCTGCAACCGAAAAGCTTTCAAACAAAACATTAATTAAAAATATCATAAATTATCTATAAAGCAATAAAAAAAACTACAAAAATTTTAAATCAAAAAACTTTGCACATAAACATAAAATCCCATCAACAAGAGAAACTTTACAAACTACTTTGACTTCATTTAACATATCGCATATAAGGAGAGTATTATAATACGACGTTGTGGAGGAGTGCAAAAAATTTATAACGATATCATTTAATCCATTTCCCTATTTAACATAAAAAAGCATTTTAACATTTTTTCAGTTTTTTTAATTTCATTATATGAAGCGTCACATTCTCATCGTCGTTGTCGTCATCATCATCACCATCAATTAAAAAACATTAGTCGACTTTATGGTAACATACACAACGAAGTAAAACTAGAGCTACTCATACACTTACAATTAAAAAAAATTTTGTTATCACTGAACACCAGAATGAATTGGTGAAATAACAACAACTGCATCGACACCAGCAAAACACAAAATACATTTAGTTTTTGCCTTTTGGTGTAACAAATATACGTTTCGGATGAAAATTAAAAATTTTCCAAATGCTAATAAAAAAATGCACCAGCCATTAAATTCAAAAAGGAAAAACTGGAAAATTTTTAAACTGTACGTTATAGTGGAAGTGCCAAAAAGCACACACGCTCTCATTTCATTTTCATTTAATAAATTTTCCATTTGTTGATGAAATTTAAAACCAACCAAATAAAAACTATGTGTACATGAACCATATATAGTAAGGCTATATGTAGATATGTTTTATGCCATAAAATCATAATCATCACAACATCGTCGTCATAGTGCTCATTTCTGTCATCATCATAAAAAAATACTTGAAAAATAAAAAAACATTTTTTAACGTTCAAAGAATAATATTTTTAATTGTCAAAGTCGCAAAGTATCTACGAGTATGTATGTACTCGTATATAGGAAAAACGAAAATCGTTAAAAATTTTCCAAAAATAAAAAATTTAATTGCAGATAGAAAAGGAAGTTGGAAGGAAAACTTTATTTCTTGTCTGTAACCAAAAATATTATTACGAATGTTATAAATAAAGTATTTAACGATCTGTAACCCTATCCCACTTAATTATTTTTAATTTTTTAGAATTTATCTTGTTGTTTAGTTAGGATTTAATGTTAGAAGTAAAACCTCCCATCCATTCATATTGCGCTTAACAAATTTTAAAATTCCATTACGGATTTTGTCTGACAAAATAATTGGTAAACGAGAGCATCTATAACTAGCACAATCAAGTTACTGATGTGCTATACTTATAAACGGCTTCGTTAACCAGGTATCCGGACGAAAAAAACGGGTATCCAATTAGCCGGAGGTTGTGTTTAGATCTCTAGGCATAACTGGGTTCGCCAAAATTTTTTTAATATATTTGGTTATAATACAAAATTTTATAGATAGTCCCCACCCCTTGATAGGCAACTTTTCTTTATTTTTTAAATAACGTAGTCCCAGGTATTGTACATTTAAATATTTAGCCAATACAATTTAGCTTTCAACTACACACCACACTGTAAGCTTCAGAGCTCATTTACAATGAAACATGCAATCAATATAAAAATTTCAAGAATATGTCCTTTCCTTTTGTAATAAATGTATATTGTCTTCTTTAGGTCTTCATTCCTTATTGGCCTTAACATAACTGGATTTTATGCTTACTTTTCATCTTATGTTCCTCTTTTTCAAGTGCCCAATTAATGTGGAAAATGATAGTCATCACTCCATTTATTTCTCAGGTTGTGTTTAGATCTCTAGGGGTATCTCAGTTGGTCTAAAAATACTAAATGTATTAGATCATAATACTTAAGGTTGTGTTTAGATGTCCACAGATATCTCAGTTGACCTAAAAATTGTTAAGGTATTTGGTCATAATGTAAACCTCTTTCAATTATCTCTACCCCGAATGTAAAGGAACTGATTAATTTTACCAGCTGACATGATCCCCATTTAGCACTTCAGATACCTAAGGTTGGATTTCTAAAAATATCTCAGTTGGTCTAAGAATTACAAATATATTTGGTCTTAACACAAAACTCCATAAATTGTTACAATCTCTGGACTTCTATTTATTATATTTTTATCTAACTGTCATGGCCTCCAACGGACACTCGATATACATTAGGTTGTATTTGGACCTCTAGAGAAAGCTCACTTGGCCTATGAATAGTAAATACTGTATATTTGGCCGTAATATAAACTTCTTTGAATCGCCCCACTCCTTAATTTCATTAATTCGTCCTAATATTCAGATAACTTACTATTCTGACTCGGATGCTGCTTTTCAAGTTACATTTTTAATTTTCATTATCCTCTATTTAAGTGAACATTAATTAATGAAATGATAAATATATTGCTACGAATTCTCCTCTACACAGTTATTCCACTTCGTGATGAATGCTTAAGGTGTACTCCACCAAGTATTATCAACCCAAACGACGCTGGTTCGAGTCTAACCCGAGGCAGTAATTTCGTTGGACAATCATTATTTTTAACATACATCGATGTCGCATTAAGTATTCCTCAAATACTTCGTAAATGGATTTTAAAGTGGCATTCCATGTGGAGGGAAATATGGAATTAACGAAAGCAAATAGAAAATTCGACAATAATCGTTATGGAGAATACTGAAATTAACCACGGCAGTAATCATTCCACTGTTCCAGGATGGATTAGAAACCATTCCCAAATTCTTTTAAGTATGCAGAGGCTTCTCTCACGATGATTTTGTCGACTAGATCTCAGGGTTTTTGGGTCGTGGGGAAGTTGAGGCTTGCATACTCCTGGCCTACATCGTGGAATAACAGAACAACAAAAAAATATAGATACTGAAATTAAATAATACCAGAATTACGTTACGGCCGAAATTTGAGTAAAAATAAAATAAAATAATTATAACCGGATGTGCCCATCCAGGAGTGACCGGATCTCACCGAATGACAAGTACGATGTCTGCTGAAGAGATCCCCGAATGACCCATCGACCCCTAGAGGCCGATGCTCAGCCACAACGAAGCATCATTAGAGGGTATGGACGTTTCCCCAACACAGACAAAGCCTCTCTTCACCCGGAGATCTCTCTAGAGGATCGCCCACATTACACACTCCGACAGCTTGAGACTGCCGGAGTGCCACGGGGAGACCGTGTAGATTTTACGGTCGCCCCTGAATGGACAACACATATGCTGCACTCACCATTCCGACCCTGTGGATTAATCCTAACTTTTAGTATCTGTTTAATTACAGGGTCACTAATAAAAACCTTTTGATTTTCATATGTTTCATTTTTAATTTTTTCGGGGGAATACTAGTCCTATTCATTTACATAACCTCCTTAGCTTCAAATGAAATATTCAATTTCTCAGTTAAAAATTTATTTATAATTTCAATTTCATTCAGCATTTAATTTTACTTTTATTTTTGTTCTGTTATTCCACGGTGTATGCCAGGAGTATGCAAGTCTCAACTTCCCCACGACTCAAAAACCTGAGATCCAGTCGGCATCACCGTGAGAGAGGCCTCTGCCTACTTAGAAGAAACGGCAGAATGTTCCTGAATTGATGATTGAGAATGTTCGCGAATTCAACCGCCTCCAAGTGATCGAAAATTGCATTATTCTTACATTGACGGATACAATAAATGGAATAATCCCGAACAGTGATGAATAAATATAAAAGCGAAAGCAAATTGGAATGCAGTCCAAGTTGTAATTTAATAAGGGGCATGCAAGTTAAGAAGTAAAACGTGAACAGGGTCAAAGTAAGTGAAAAATAGTGAGCAGTTATAAAATAGTGAATTTGTCTGAGAAGTTAAAAGTCTTGGTAAATAAAATTTGTAAATTTAAACGCCGTTTATCCTAACATTCGTAACATTTGGTATCAGAAATAAGTTTTGCAGAAAACAGTCTTGCTTGAAACCATAAACACCTATACATCTAAGCAATTAAGGGATAATCTCATCGTTCATCTCTCACATTAGGACCAACACCAATAACACCAATTACACTGATGAACAGAAAGTCCACAGAGAGACGGATTAAACAGAAACATTATAACATACAGCCGCCTACACCTGAACAAGAGAAACCATCCTTGGATATGAGAAATATGATGAAGGTGCTGCTATTTCAAATGAAGGGAATGCAAGCAGCCCAGGCCACCAACATTAATCAACAAAGTGGCAACAAATTAGAGCAGCAAGAGGCGAGCAGCGTAGCGCCCACTAGGAAAAACTACGAGTAGAGAAAGGTGAACGGTTTGCCGAGTTAGATTAGGTACTCAACCAAATTCAGTACGCCTAATATATTCAAATTAAAGAGCTAAGAGGAGAAATAAATTCTCTCAAGGTAAAAGTTTAAGAAATTTGAAGGACAAATCAGCCAGGAGCCTGAAAGTGAAGATGTTGGAGATGGCCAGCTAAATAAAATGTTTTCAACACAACCAGTTGTCGAATGCTCATGAGGAATTTTAAAACCTCCGAAATTCGATGACGAAATCTCATTTGTTGATGTTGAAGTGCAGTTCCAAGCAGCGAAGCAGCTGAACGAACTCGTTTTGGCTCTTCGAGGAAAAGCTGAAGATGTCTTGTAAATTGTATGCCAACAGAAAGGAACTATTAGCCGGTCATGACTGAGTTGAAACTAAGATGTGGTCAGAGACATGTTAAAGAATGATGCAAGACACAACTCCAAAAAAGCGGCAACTTTGTGGCGAGAGCCTGCAGATGTGTTGAACGGGGATACGTTTATAAATGCTGTCAAGAACGACCATTTGAAACTTCATTTGAGAATCAATATTAAATGTAAAACATAAATTAAGTATTGTCGTATTGGCTTTAGAATATGAGGCAGCCAGAGCAAGTTTTTTGCAATAGAATCAATAAACTTGTGCAAGCTGGATTCGGAAGATACCACGAAAATAATAAGAAGATAGGTGATAAAGAAAACCACGAAAAGATTTTCTAGCTATCGCAAGTAACGATCAAGTTTCCCGTTTCGATGTATTCGATGCCAAAACCGGGACAAAAAATGCGAGCCAGTTAGGCATTGAGTGAGAAAATCTGTTATTGTGCAACATAGAATCGACTCAAGTAATGCTACTCCAACCCGGCAAGCACCAAAACGATTAATGCTACGCGAATCATCTGAAGACAGCTGAATTATCTAAAAATTGAAATATGACGGAGTGGTAGAGCAGTCTAGCAGCCCATGTGGTTCATGTACTAAAATAGGATGGCACAACATGATTTTGTGTTGATTACAGTAAATTAAATGAAATGATCTAAGAAGGATATAGTTGTCCATTAACGGGCATTAATGACATCTTGGACACGCTGTTAGAAGCCAAAATTTTCAGTACATTGAAACTGAATCCCGGTAACCCCAGTAGCAACCCATCCCGGATCCATCATCCAAATTAACTATTTGGGTAATATTGTTTCAAGCAATGGTGTGCGAACGGATCCAAAAGAAGCCAGTAGCTGAACCAAAGGATATTAGCTAACTAAGAAGATTCCACGGATTATGATCCTACTATCTAAAATTTGTGGCATCAAATAGTATTTGAAGAACTAAAGAAGAAATTACGTAGCGCTCATACACCAATTAATACCTGCGAGGTATGTTACTCAAAAATGCAAATGGATTTTCCAGAAGATCATGTATAGTTCACTGTAAGCAATGCGTAAGACAAGAAGTAAAGAACTGTTCCACAGGTATTGCCCGAATTCAGCTTCAAGCCGAAAATGGTTGGGAAATAGCCCATTTGAAAGAGAACCAGGATGCTGATGCATAAATTAGGCCAGTAAGGAAACGGATGATAGAAGGTAAAAGACCGTGTTGGCATGAAATTGCATCTCAAAGCCTCACTGTTAAAAGTTATCAGACGTAGTGGCTAGTGGCATAGTGACACAGGGGACGGATTGCTACTAAGGATCTGGGAATCGGTTAACGGGAAAAATAAAACCTTGGATAACAAAAGACAGCATAGTAGACAAATTCCTGAGTAAACTTATTCAATGTTAATACGTACCAGTTATTAATAGATGGCGCAAAACACAATATCCTAAAATTATATTCTAATTCGCTAATTTAATTTGAGGTTTATCTAGAAATTTAGACGAAAAAATCAGCGTGATGCACTACGAGTATGAGATACTTGAGAATTTGCATTAACTAAAATCTCCGTCCAAAATAGATCAATTAATTGCTACTATTATCAGAGTATTATCGACGTTGTTAACGAGACTTAGTAGAGGCGGCGTAAACGCAAATCCCTATCCAGATGTTCGATTCATGAACATCGTCAAGAACCATGGGAATCTGATGATAGACAAGCAATAAATCTATTTTCTACTCCAAAATCAGAAACGATTAAAACGATTTTTATTAAGAATTATGAAGTGCGGGTTTAGAATTTCACTAACCGATTAAAAGGGCCCGGATTTTAAAATAATTACTTCAAATAGAGGCTGGTTATTTTAGAATTTTTTGATTCAGTTTTAATTATTTGCATGACATTTGCTGAGGGGGTCTCGAAGACAAGGAATCGATGACATTGACAAATAACTTCAGGGCCCGCCCGTTGGTTTATTTTTTTAATTTATTATGTTGTTAAATGTAAATATTAACATGCCATTTTCCAATTAATTGGCATGGGATAGGAATCTGTTATATACAGAAAATTGGTAGCTAATACAATTTTGTATATACAAAATTTTTACGTAAAAATGAGCCACTAGGGAAACTGAATCATCTCACAAATGGTTTAGTTTCAACCAAGTTCTGGATTGGAAAAATACGAGCGTTTTCAATAGAACTAAGTTATTACTTAAACGAGAGAGAATTTGGGACATAGAACAAATTACCAGTTTAAAAAATTGAGGAATGACTATTTTGTGGCCAATACCCGCCCTTCTTTTCACCGCAAATGTATGTATATGTTACGGTAAAAGTCCAAAATCGAAAAATGTTCGAAATTTTAATTTTTAAATTCATTTACACGATTAAAACCCGATTGTCCAGAGGTCCGATGGTTACGAAATGTTTTTAACCTTCCCCCTTATACCTCCGTAGTTTAATTTACTCCCCATCAAAGGGCTAAGTGTCATGAGAGGCTCAAGTAGCTCCCGCTAGTCCGTCGGAGTTAGTAAAGCCGTTAGTCCCTACTATTCCAAATTCTAATTTGCACAAATACCATAAAAAATACTCTGTGGAGTAAAGGGTGAATCTTTTCAAGAATGTAGGACACCGACCAAATGGCATAGTGGTTAAAGCTTTGGCGTTTGGATCGGGAGGTATCGGGTTCAAATCCCGATTGGGGCAGGATGCAAAGGGAATTTTCATCAACAAACTACGATTTGTGATGAAAAAGAACACATCTATGACCCCTGTCGGAGTGCAAAACTCATGGGCCGACCCATCTTCCATGCCAATGTAGGCTGGCGGAGGAGCTATGCAATGTGCAGATGCTAATAAAATCGGACCTATATCCGTACGTCCTCGAATTGGACAATACAGACGTAAAGGTAAGGACGTAAATAATCAAACTGCGAAAAAGTTGGGAGAGCCTTGGCCCCAGAACAGATAGCAGGAAAAACAAGAATGTAATAAAACAGTTTTTCCAATTTATCGATTTTGGGCTTTTACCGTACATATACGTAGATCTCGAATACACCACACTTGATTTCTAAAGCAAAATGTTAAACTCACCGAATTTTTATTAAAACCGTCTCGTTTAACCAAAAAACATTATCCCTGCTTAAATTTCAGAAAAGCAGCAATGTCAAATTTATTGGTTGAAAGTTTAACGTTTATATTTATTTTAATCTTTTAGTTCTTTGTCGTTTTTTGTAAATGCTGACGTAGCTGGTACTTCTAGTACACAGTTTTTCCACTTTGCAAACATCTCCCAATTAATTGAAATTGTTCAAGTATGAAGTTTAATTCCTAATAGTCAATCCGCCTGGACTGAAGAGACTCTAAATTTTGATAAAACAATGTTTTTTTTTATCAAAACTCGTCGTTTTCTGCAAAATACAATAAATTCTTTGAACTAATTTTGATGGAAATGTAAATTACATTCTTTTTGTTTTGAATCTTTATTTCGTAAATGCTATGTATTGTACTTTTCAAAATATTTGCAAAAAACGAAACAGCTAGTAAAGTTTCATCCTTATAAACCCATCCGTCTAAGCTGTAAAGGAACCCAAATTTTGCTGAGAAGCAGTTTCAACAGTCAAAAATCATCATTTTTGCTTAAATATTGGAAAACTGATCTGGGCCGATATTGTTGCAAAATTAATTTAGATTTTTTAGTTTATAAACGTTTTTATAATAAATGATATACAGGGTGGCTGACACGAAGAGTTACCAAAATAAAACGCCACAGAATTTTTATTTTTTGATGAATTTTACTGAATCAACGTAAGAAATGTTCACAAATATTTAAATTTTTGAATTGCATTAGCAGTTTTTGATTTGGCTACCTTTAGCCGGGATTATGGCCTTCAAACGGCCGACAAAGCTATTGCATGCAGCACGAAAGTGGCTCTGCGGTATTGTGGCCCATTCCCAGCGAAGCGCTTGCTTGAGATGATCGACACTTAGGTAATTTTTTGTCCCAACCTTGCTCTTCAAAATACCCCAAACCGAGAAATCTAGCTGATTTGCATCCGGTGAATTTGGTGGCCATTGGATGGCAGCCAATCTTGATTGACACGCGCTTTATGACTCGGCGCCGAGTCCTGTTGAAATGTCCAGGCTCTGCGGCCGAAATGTTTTTGTGCCCAAGGCTTCAACGCTCCCTCCAACACATGATCCCAATAAATTTGAGCATTTATCTTGATGCGACGGTCCAAAAAACGAGCTGTGAACGGCTTTCGGCCGTTACGGCGGCCCAAACCATCACTAGGCAAGTAAATCCGGTCGTTTTGCTTGTTCACATATTGCTCAATAACGAACGGTGGCTCATCGGAGAAAACCAAATTCGGTAAATCGCCACTTTCGTGCAAGCGTAACAACTCCTTTGCTCTTTCCTCTCTAACTTTTTTTTGAGCATCGGTAAGACCATGCGTTTTATGGAATGTCAAGGCATTTAGTCCAAGATGATCTTTCAATATGTACTGCATCCGTTTGAGCGAAATGTTCGCCTCACAAACCATTTTTCTGCCGCTACGGTGCGGATTCCGAACCAATTTGGCCTTCACTCGGTCCAACGCCATGGCGTTTTGCAATGCTGCCAGTATCGTTATAATGATTTGTGGTGCGATACACAACGCGTGATTACGCTTGAATTTCATTGCGGATAACTTTTTTTCTGAATATTTCCCACTAAAATGCTTTGTACGCTTGTAAACAATGGAATGAACTGTCATTAGTGTAAATTTGAGCGCTGCCATCACTGGTTTAACAGCAATGACAGTCTGAACTTGGTAACACTTCGTGTCAGTAACCCGGTACTTTTAAAAATATTTGCTATAAACGAAAATTCTCCTACGGATGCTGTCACTTCCGGTGGACTTATTACGACCAAACACCACTGGTCCTCCCAATTTATGATGAAAGTTTAAGTTTAAAGTTTGACCGCGATCAATTAATCTGTCTAAGCTGTACAGGGGTCGAATTAGTGATCAAATTCGTTTGTTGTGAAAAATCTTCTTTCCGCTTAAATATTGGAATACTGGTTTGGACCGAAATTATTGGAAAATATATTTAGCATCTTCTAAACGTATCGAATAATCGTTTTTTAATAAATGATATAACTTTTAAAATATTTCAAAAAACAACAAAGCCTCTAAGGCGGCTGCCACTTCCAAATGGGCCGATTTCTTTCTTCCAGGAATCATAGGATCTCACAACTTCTGATAAAAGCGTTTACAAATTTTGCTTCTTGTAGTGTAGCACCAGAATAATTTTTGAACGGCCTTTATTGAACGATTTTCATGGTAACGCATACACAGAAACCAATTAAAATCCTGAACCACATAAAAAATGGAGTAGCCAATATGTTGTGGCAAACACCGGATTTTCCTTCACCATGAATGTATTCAATCATAGATCTCGAATACACAATACTTGATTTCTAAAGAGTTGTAAACTAAATGTAAAATTACAGGAATTTTGGTAAAAACTGTCCTATAAATGGTGTTCCATTTCTTGCTTTTTTTAAGTTGAATAAAATATTTATTGTGCGGTGGCAACCCGAAAATTTTGACAAATGAAAAGTATCAAAACCAGACATTTTTAGTCATGTGTTCATTTACAACACAACAACGCGTTTTGGTTATCCAACCTTATTACGAAAATAGTCGTTCTGTAAAAAAAAGCATTTCGTATGTTACGTGACTACGTTCCTACAGAGCCTGGAATTTGCAAAACTGTTGAACGTTTTGAAGAAACTGGGTCAGTTGCCGGTCGTAGAGCATATGAACACCATCGTCCAGTTCGAACTCGTGAAACAATAACAGCTGTAAGTGAAGATGAAGTATAGTGAGAGCTATCGTGGCATGATTGTTGTGGCCAAAATTAGATGAAATTGATTTAGATGATGTTTGGTCCAACAAGACAGTCCCACATGTCACAAAAAGTCGTAAAACACTCGACTTATTGGTAACCTTGTTCGATGATCGCATAATTTCAAGAAATTCCAATGTCAATTGGCCACCAAGATCGTAGACACTATTAGATTATTTTCTTTGCGGTTTTTTGAAAAATAAAATGTATACCAATTATCCATTATCCACAAACATTTCATAATCTTAAGAACAAGATTCGAACTGACATTGCGGCCATTGATTTGTTGGAAAAAGTTGTCAAAAATCTTGGTGTACATGTGACCACCACGGCTCCTGTTACAGGCCTGTATGTAACAGGAGCTGTGGTGGTCACATGAATGATGTTGTATTCCATACATAAATTTCATTGAAGCTACTTTCATTTTCAACAAAAAATTTCGAATTTTCAACATACATTATGAGTTTTTTTAATATAAAAAAGAACTAACAGGTGGAACACCCTTTATAATGAAAAATGCTGCCACTTCTGGGACACAAATGTCCACCAAATTTCGTAAAGATCTCCCAATTGTTCCAGAATAATCAAACAGAAATATAGCTTTTTTATGAAACTGTCACCCATCATTTCCGGAAAAATTCAAAACAAATCCTGTTAATTTTTTTTTAAATTTATTTTTCAAACTTTGTGGTGTTTATCGTTTTCGCTAAATGCTATATAAATTTTTCATTTCTTGATTTTTTTCATTTCATTCATTTTTATAAAATGACAGATTGAGACGTGACGTCACGTGACAACGTGTCTAATTATAATTACAGCAGTCACTTTGATAGGATAAACATTCAATATAAGCAATCAGAAGCTATTGTTCCATCTTTTGAACAAGATAGCGTTGAAAATCGCAAAAAATTTTAATCAAATAGAATAATTTTGCTAAATAAACACGCGTAGACGCAAAACGCTAAGGAAGTTAAAAATGATCAAACCTAGGGTGATGTAATTTATGAACGATTTGTGAACTGAATAATTCTAAACAGTTACTTTATCAAGTTGATCGTAAAAATAGTTGAAAATAAAAAATACCACATTGACTTTGAATTTATATACAAAAAATGGGTAGATTTTCATACTCAAACGTCTTTTGCAAGAAAACAAAAATAACACAAGTACAATTTTTTGGTGTGTTCAATAGAATTAAATGAGGAAATATTTAAAAAAAAAAAAAAATAGGTTTTTGAGAAAATTCTAAATTACTATTTTGGCGGCCATTTTGAATAGGAAGAGTTGAAACATGGTATGAATTTTATAATTTTTTTAGAATCCCTATTCATTTATCTTTAAAATGAGCCCAGGTTTATAAGTATCGGATAATTAGTTTTCGTTTTATAGCCATATATACAACATCATGTTCATCATTTTTATCAAAATTTGACATCCTGTATGTTTAACAACAACAAGACTATACATCGAAAATATAAAAAACATGAAATTCAAACATGACTTCCAAAAATTTGTGATTTCAGGAATTTTTCACCATTAGTGCGAAAATGGATCAAATTTAAAAAACATCGGGATGTTTTGCAGTTTTACTAAAGGCAAAATCGGTATCCAAGCCCTGGAAAACATTTGTCGTATTTACGGTTAAGATATTTTATCGAACAAAACAACATGTAGATGGTTTGCTCGCTTCCGTTCTGGAAATTTAAATGTCAAAAATGCACCACGGACTGTTCGACTAATCATTGAAAAGTCGTTAAAATCTTAAATACACAAAGATCCTCAATGTGTGTGTGCTATATGAATTGTCGATGAACAATTTGATTGCCGAATCAGCAAATCGCTACTGAAACGAAACGAAATCGACCCATAAGGTTATGCTGTGGCCATGGTGGGTTGCAAGGGAATCGTGCGTTTTGAGGTTCTTGAACCTAATTAAAGGATTGATTATAATCTCTACTGTCAGCAATTAACCAGATTTCAGCATGTAATTCATAAAACTGGCCAGAATTGATCAAACGAAAATGTATTATTTTCAATCGTTGACCTGGAAAAACTTAGCGACATTGGTTGGGAAGTTTTATCCATCCACCGTATAGCACGGACTTCACACACTCTGACTACCATTTGTTTTGACCTCTGTAAAACTCCCAACTGTCCCAAAAGTGGACTGTGAAAACCACTTGGCCAAGTATTTCACCGATAAACCACAGAAGTTCTACTTGATGGAATTATGAAACTTCCCGCAAAATGGCAAAAGGTCATTGATAGTAGTGGTCAATATGTACTTAAATAAAATTCATTTTCAATAAAAAAAAAATTATCAAGACAAAACATCTCTCAATATTTTTCCCCAACCTAAGAGAAGAAAACTTTTTCGTAAATTCTATTATAATCGTGGTATTGGGCGAAAGGACAACCACATGAGATGACAACTATTTCCACCTTATATTTTCCAAATTTTGGTTAAAAATTAACGAAATAAACAATAATTTTGCTTAATAGTTAAATAAACAAAAACAATTTTGGATTAAAAAAAATTATCCTTATTATTATTTAGACTTAGCAATTTAGCAACAAATTATAATCACTTGCAATAATATTCTACAGTAAAAGGGAATGATTCTATTTTGTCAAGTGTTTTATGTTGAGCCCTTGAATAAACAATTGAGTTTTATAAATTATGTTAACTGTTTTCACTTACCCTTAAAATGTAATTGTTTTTCTTGTATTAATTATCTCATTGATCAATTTATGGTAGAATAAATTAGAATTTTTTTGTCGTAATAAATGTTTTGTAAATCTTTTGAGATGGAAAATAAATAAAAATAAAATTTACGGAAAAGAAGACGCGATAATAAAAAATAAAAATTATGAAAATTTATTCAAAAAGTAAAAATATTTTATTATTATTTTTATTTTCTTAAAAGGATAATAAAATATTTATTTTGTTTAGCTTTTCATGTTTTAAAATATTAAATTTTAATTAATGTAAAGTAACGAAAAGAAATAATTTATTTTTTATTTCAATAATTTGTAATTGTAAGCAACCCTTACATGCTTACAATTACAAATTATTTTCTTTGAGTATATATACGAGTAATTTTACGTGGTGCTTTGAGACGAATCGAGAGTATCTACTTCAGTTGACCGATTGCTACATAAAGCAATCGTATCAAAAAGTTAATTGAATGATTAATAATAAAAACATGTAAGCGTTAAATAATTTCACCCCTTTTCGTTCTTGATCCATTTTTAATCAAAACCACTTAACTGAATGTAGCTCGCGCGTACCAGAACGACCCGAATTAAAAACTTACTTCAAATTTCACCCTTCGAAAAAACTCAGTACTATAAAGAAACCAGTAAGGATTTATTTTAAAAACCATAAAATTGCAAAAAATGGTAACATATACAAAATAACAATACAAAACAATAAAGTAGTAATAAAAATTATATAATTCGCGTTTCAATCAATAAAAAACACTGTACCAATGTACTTGTATTTGGTGGAAGAAGTCTGCAACGACATGAAATTCATTTTAATTTGTTCAAAGTGCAGAAAATTTTTATTTTCTTCTTTTTTATTAGTTTTCAATCGTAAACTTTTTTTGTTATCTAATTTCCCTATTTATTTATTTATGTTATTTTACATAAAATTTATGTAAATGGAATTAATACCAATGCAGTATGCAATCATTTGAACGTGTAAGTCAAATAGTTTGTCGAACACATTGCTTGTGCAGAAATACAGATGTGGTAGCAATTTCGTTGCAAAATTATTTTATAGGAAATTTGAATACAGCCGAATAGTGATTAAAGGAGATTTTTATACGTAATAATGGATCAAAATGAATTAAAATGTGAACTCGAATTTATTGGAAACCATATCATTTGGGTTATTCCTGTACTTTGGGTTAGTCTCTGCTTGACTAAAAGCACTTTCTACCTAAGAATGACTGCCCAAATGCTGAAAGCGGATATTTCTAAATGTTACACACCTCAAATCTGTTGTGCCGTATTGTCTACACCGCGTAGTTAATTATTATTCTACATATGTAGGCAATATATGCAGAATATTTAAAAAATGGCTTCGACAATGTAGAGAATGTAGACAATGTTGAAAATTATATTTCTCTTAGCAATCATCAAAATTCTATGATTTTTTAATGGAACCAATTCAATATGGTGTTCCTTCTACCTTCATATTTAAAAACTTGAACCCGATTTTATATGGTAATGAAGCACATTTTTGTATATGTTAGGGTAAAGAGCGAATTCGTTAAATCGTTAAACGATTAAAGTCGATGGTAAATGTGGTCTGTGTTGCCGACATGTTTACTGAACCCTTCATTTAAATAACCGACATATTATTTATTCATCTTGAGAGGATTAAATGGTAGAAAGGAGGTGCAGCAACTTGCCGCGTACCTGTGAAAGTTTTGTTGTTCTACAAATTTTACTTTGGAAGTTATTATTATTGTAAAAATAAAATAAAGCCACTTTAGATTTGTTAATTAACAAGTAGTTAGTTAACTACTGGGAAACTTTATTTTAATAAAATTAAGTACTTCCGGTGTGTCGATTAAGCCCAGCAGCAGATTACCAATTAAAGTGTCTTTGTTCTAGCGTTGCCAAGTTGTAAGTCTTACATCTAGCTAGACATGGTGGTTGTTGCTATATATTTACGTGGTATGGTAGATTAAGGTTATACACCTATCCGGCTTTCTGGGTCAAGTAGTGTATAAAAGTCATTTAAATTTTCTCAATACTTTTCATATGACCTTCGTAGAACGGGCACCACACTTTTACAGCATATTCCAGCTGGGATCAAAGGTAAGCACCATACAAGATCTTAATTATCTCCAAATCAAAAATGTCACCCGTCCAACGTTTGGTAAACCCAGGGAGTTTGCTCTAGCGATACATAGCTCAATGAGCTTGTAAAACGAATGTAACTCCTAGGACTTTAGTTTCAAGTACTACCTGAAGAAGTGCACTATTTGCTCTTTTCAATGTTGAGATTCTGAGACCTAAACTCGCACCATATTGTTGTTTTTAATATAAATACAAAATTTTAAATATAAAATCTATTAAATGACAAACTAAGACAGAAGGGTTGCTGGGTATTTCAAGCAATATTTATTTTCTTTATTTCAAATTTAGGAGCATATAGCGCCTACTAGGCTGGATATCTATCTCTTTCGGGTGTTATTGCTTTGATTTCCAGTCATGACATTCAGAGTTGTTTCGCTTCTGCTATCATCGTTCCTCTCCATGTGACATCTGGTCGTCTGACTTTCCATTCCAGAGACCTTTATAGTATTGGAGATATGATACTGTCTTATCTGGGTGTTCAAAGTAGGGCTGATTACTTTGATCCAAGTTTGAATCCGTCTTAGGTCACCGACGAATAAATTGTACTTTCCATACGAATGCTGCACTGAATTATCCTATGCAGTTTTATCTGACTCCAATAATTATTCGTTAATTGAAATTTAGCATGCTGCGTTGCTTCAGACGCAAACGATTCACAATAAAAAAAAATAATAATAATCTTTTATATTCTATTCAACACAAATATAGATATTTATTTGCACACGCAATTGTTATTACAATTATATCAATTTAACAAAAACGAGACTGAATACCATCTACGTGGTGAGATTTTTTATAAAAAAAACAAGCTTATCTCGACTCAAAAAAAAAAACAAAGAGTAACATAAAAAATAAAATAAAATTGTTCGTAAATTCGCACAGCCTTCTGTATTTTTATTTACTTTTGCCCAACAACTCACGATACTGTCGATATACGCTACACCTTCTTGTTATGCCACTCTGGGACTTCCTCGGTGTACATCTCTACTTGGCTTTCGTATTCCGATACCAGTGACTACTTAATTCTTGTGTCTTTAAAGAGTTAAACATTTGTCATTTTGCTGGTCCAGAAGCACCTAAGCAGCCTTCTAAGGCCTTTATGTATGTACGCTTGGTTGCGCAACCCTACACCAACACTGATTTCAGACACAAATTGAATATTCTTATCTTGGTGTTATGGGATAGGGCAGATGTGTTCCACCGTTGGTGTAATATGTTGAATATTGTTCTGTTTTTGGTTGATTCGTTTCATTAATTATTCATCTGATCCACCTCTTTGCGCTGCAGTACAACCAAGGTATACAAATTATTTGACCTCTTCTATTTATTCTTGGTTGATATAAATCGGTTTGGATGTTGGGGTGTTTAGCCTCATCGTTTTGGTTATCTTGACATTTATTTTGAAGCCAATTACGTCTACTAGATTTGATAGCTTCTGTACTTTATGTTGCATTCCGGCGAGTTTGTGTGTTAGCAGGCATATGCCATCTAAGTAATCCAGATCAATGAGTTTCCCGTTCATCCCCACTGGATGCCATTGGGGAACGCGCTATCTAATTTTCAAACTATGTGTATTTGTATTACTCGCATATCTTATATGAGTTTGATTAATTTCTTTGGCAATGGATCTTGGTCAATCAATGGTCTATGAAATTATATCTAGGATGAAAATTGCTTATATCTTTATGGTTGTGTTAAAGAGGGACATACCCCGCCAATTTTTGCATTCTCTCAGGTCACCTTTTATGGTAATCGTTATAGTCAAGCCTACTACCATTTTCGTGGTATTATACCGGAAGTCCATACTTCTGTTAATACTGGTGTTATAGAGTTGTTGCAGTTGTCGTTATGTCTCGTTTGAATATTTCAGCTGTGAAATATTGTTGTCTTCGAAATATTCCCACCATCTCTTCAATTGTGCTTCATCGGTTGTTAAAATTGTACCAGATGCATCCCTTATTGGTAGGATATTGGTAAATATT
Source organism: Nephrotoma guestfalica (assembly GCA_963691935.1). Lineage (NCBI taxonomy): Eukaryota > Metazoa > Arthropoda > Insecta > Diptera > Tipulidae > Nephrotoma > Nephrotoma guestfalica. Next base: position 127,377,297 of record OY829914.1, on the reverse strand, counting down.
GCCTCGGCCACTCCTTGCCATTTTGTTGATTTCTCGTGCAATAATCTTCGTACTGACGTTTCAACTCCGATTTATTTTGTTCATATATTTGCAACTGGGGATGCGAGCGTTCTTCAATTTTCTTCATTGGTTTTAAACGTTATTTAGTTTGTCTATGTTAAATTTCTTCCGAATTGAATTTATTATAGGTTTAATTTTGAATTGTGATATTATCAGTTGGTACTGTGAATGTCTTCACCACCTATTTTCTTAACATCTTGCAATGGCGTGAGACATGACATCTTAACACCTTGTTAATAATCATTACGTAATTTATATGGTTTCTTATTCTGCCATCAATTTTGGTAACTAGGCACATTGTCATGCCGGGTAAGTGATTACCCATATTTGAACTAACCGAAGCAATGGCTTGACGTTGGTGATGAAGTTGTTGATGTCTTATCTATCTCTGCCACTTGTCCCCCGTTTAAAGCAATATGATAACCAATTATGGACGTCGAACAAAATGGGCATCGCTTACATTAACCCGTTAACCGTTTAATTTTGTTTCGAAAATATTTTTCTCCATGCTTAATTATTTTTCAGCGAAGACAATAGTTCAAGCTATTGTGAATTTTACAGTTGATTCGTTGTGAAAAATTACAGTTGATGCGTTGAATAATAATACGAGTGTATTTTTATCTTTATGACGAGTATACTCGACATTATGCGAGAAATTTTCGTTTCGTTCTGACGAGTATACTCAACATAAACAGTTGAAGGGTTAAAAAGCCCCCATCCACATTCTTCTTCAAGAATGAAACAATCGGTTCTGCAAACTCGTCGTCCGTCCGCCATTTCTGTACGCTACATTTTATTTACTTTTTTTTTAATTTGGGTCGATACAAAACCAATAACACAAAAACAGTAAAATCAGTCAAAAAAATTATTTTTTACTAGACGTTTTTCTACTAAGCCCGACTACGTTGCTCACGAAACGGACGCTAAAATCAGGAATGTCGTATTCGTCGTCCGTCCGCCATTTCTGTACGCTACATTTTATTTAATTTTAAAATCAGTCAAAACAATTATTTTCTACTAAACGTTTTTCAACTAGGCCCGACTACGTTGCTCACGAAACGTACGCTAAAATCAGGAATGTCGTATTCGTTTCGAAAAAGTTCTTGATAGACAGGGAATTAGATTGGTACACAGAATTTCTTTTAAGCCATAGCCGAATTTAGGCTCACACAGCGTTATGATAATCGATTAAGTTCATGAAAGTACAGTACAAATCGACAGTTTATTTGATCTCGTTAAAAACGATACATTTATTTCTATAAAGACCGCTGCGTACTGAAAAAATCTTAAAGATTCTCTGATTTTCCGGATTTCTTTTCGAAGAATTACAACGATACCAATATAGAGTCAATACTTCAAATTAGCAAATGTTACAGAATCGTGTAAACGGTTGGTATGAAAGCTACGGGTCCTACCTGTATACGCTAACGAAATGCGAACTATTAATAATATAATTTATTTTATTATACCTTTTACCAATATCGAAGACATCAAATGATCAAAAAATTTCAATCAGACCAATTTTATTCAAAAAATTGAATTTTAATTTCCAAAATATAGGTATGCCATAAATTAAACCCCAATTTAAAAATTGGGAAAAAACAACAAAATGCAATAATATACGTTGTCTACGAATTGTTTAGATACTCTACCAATTCTCGACATTATCTACTTAAAAATCAATTGATTACGTTATTTTCGCAACCAACATGTAGATAATTCTGAAAAACGCGTAGTCACACAAGCCTGCTATTTTTGAAAAAAAACTGTTTTACACGAAAATTCGGACTCTGTAATTTTATACTTAAGACTTTTCCATAAATTCAATGATCCTTGTGATGTGTGGAGGAAATCTGTGTACCGGAAGTTGCAGCTCCTAAGGAAAGCATTCTCGTTTTTTTAAATTTTTCCCAAATGTTTTAATAAATCTAATGATTTATTAAAACCAAAATATTCTAAATAAAATTTGCTACGAAATTGGTTCAAAATTTAAGTGCAAATGTTCTTCAGACGAATAGACGTAATCGGTATAAACTTTCTTTACTTTCTTTTACGAAGTAAAATAAAAGGACAGGCGGTTTTTGAGACACTATCGCTTCTAGATATTTTGTATCATAGAAACCCTCCTAGAGGGTTTCATTTATTCACTTAACGGTCGTCAAGAAGAATTTTTATGACGGTCGGAATCCATGGAAGTTATCACAGCGACCATCAAACTTTCTAAGTTTTTTAGAAGGGGTAATAGATTCCAAAGCAACCCAACTTATAAACTGTGTAGGGCCTGTAACACAATATTACTTAGAGTTTTAAATAATCGCCATTTGCTTAAACAACAGGTGGAACGGGGAAATATCCAAGTTGTGCAAGAAATGCCATCGTGCGAGAAGAATATCGCTTCTAAGTAAATGCAGTGCGCACTTGTCACATTCTAGCGCAAATATAATATGGCTTGATTTTAAGTAAAGCTGGCTATTAAAAGGCGCAAGCGCCAAGCTCGGAAAGATCTTTGACATGATTTTAATTGACGGGGTCATACAGGACGATAATGGTGAGGCACAAAGAGTGACAAGTACATCGCCTTCAATGCACCTTATTATAATGCAAGGAATTTTTCGAAATTTTTTCCAGAAGAATAAGATTTCGTATCCAACTTGGACCGACACGTAATACTAAAAGTGGTCCAACGGATTACTAATGAGGATTTAAAGAATGTGTGTAATTAATTTGGAAATAGCAGCGGACTCAGACAATAACCCAAATATCGCACTCGCAAGACGGCAGTCCAAGCTAATTCTGTACAGTTTCTCGACCTATACTAAACTCTTATTTCAATGAAGGAATATTTCCTGAAAAACAGAAAAAGTGGGACATTTATTGTGAAAGAATGGTAGGTCATGTTTCATTCACATGATTGTCCATCACTAGTCACAACTTTTTCCCATCTTCCTGGCAGCAAATTAATACCACGTCAGAAGAACGAATCAACTTTTGAGCCTATCCATGAATCAGCTAAATTTTTGATATCGTCATATGGTGTGAAGTGCTGCTCAGACACACCATGCGTCATCGTTCGAAACAAGTGGTAATCAAAAAGGTCAATGTCTAATGAATACGGCGGGTGGGGTAAAACTTCCCAATTGAGTATTTCCAAGTAGGTTTTGATCGGCATTTTTGTCGTGTCTGGAGTACTAGTGGGCGCGTTTTTCCTTGAGTGCTCGGCTCAATCTCATCAATTGTATTCGGTAGAAAGCTCCAGTGATGGTTTCGTTCAACTTAAGCAACTCATGATACATGATACCAAGCTGATCTCACCAAATGAGTTTTTTTTATGAATATCCCGCTTCAATTTTGATGTTGAAGCATGCCCGGGTGATCCCCATGATTTCATCTTTTTTGGGTTATCGTAGTTGATTCATTTTTCATCATCAGTGACTATGCGATGCAAAAAACCCTTTCGTTTTTCCCTGGCAAGCAGCATTTCACATGAAAAAAATCGACGTTCAACATCGCTCGGCTTCAGTTCAATGGGAACCCAATTTCCTTGCCTTGAATCATTCCAAATGATTTTAAATGATGTAAAACTGCACGTTGAGTCACTGTTAATGTTAGTGCAAGTTCTTCTTACGATTGACACGAATCTTAATACAATAATGTTTCCAATTCTGCGACAGAGGCGACAAGTGGAAGTAGCATTGTGCCATTGCTACTCTAGCCATCAATAATAATACTACATGGATCTGCATTATATACACATAAAATAATCTTGGACTACCTATAAAGCGGAATGCCTCAAAAGGTTCTATGTTACCTCCGCTATTGTGGAACATTATGTACAATGTTGTATTTGGACTACGACGCAGTAATAGTAGTGGGGTTGGCGGACGAGTTCGGAATAGTTGTTGTTGCCAAATTTCATTATAAGACAGATCACATATGTAATGGGATAACAGCCAAAATTCGGCGGTGGCTATCTACACATCCAGGTTGTAGTTGTAGAGAAACGATAACCGCATCCAATTTGGAAATCCCGAGGTTTTCCCTCAGCCTTGTAGTAACAATTTTAGAGTTATAATTGATGTAAAACGTTCAGTTAACAAATACTTCAAGACACCACAGCAGTAAATATAGCTCTTTGACGTTTAATACCTAATTTCCAGGTCAATAACTTAGTGGATAAACTTGCTTTTGCGAGGAGTTTGCGAAATCGCCACTAATTGTTGTACATGAGCCCAATGTAGTATGTGAGTATGTTTTTATATCGCAAGGGTATGCTCGAACCGTACAGGATGTAAGCGAGCGTATCTATCCGCAACTTGATTCATGATTAATTAGGGTAGGAGAATACACGAGAATCAATTTAACGCTTTCACTAAATGAATATAAAGGACAACAATTCTATGGTTTTTCCTTGTCAAACGTTGAAAGCCGCGGCTGTCTTGCAAATGAATGACAAATCATGAGCAAGGTATCATGAACTGCTGGGTAACATCGCCATGTTTTTTATTTTTATCATTATGCGGTATAAATTTAAAAAACACAAACTTAAAAAACCCCACCCCAACCCTGAGCTTAAGTCGGCTAAGAATTACCACAAGAACTTTCAGATTAGTATTTTTCCGTGGTCAGGTTCTAAGAAACTCAAATATTTTGTAAATGTTTTTTTTTGTGGGTTTGTAAAATTTTGGACTCTGGTTACAAATGACGCCCAAAATTATTATCAAAAGAAAAATGTGACTGTGTTGTGTGATGTATTGGAATTAGGACTTTGGTTGACTATTCTGATAAATTTGAAATTTGGCTGTTACAATACATTAACCTGTATATTGCTTTTTTGTAGTTCAGATGATTCGATAAATTGGTGAATTCTTTCAGATTTATTTTGAATAAAATGTTTATTATTTAAGTCATAAATAGCTTCAAATGAATCGGAATCACCTGAGACGGTGTACTGTTTTAGAAACAATTGTAAAGGTTTCAATTTAACAATAGATTCATGTAAACAATTATTATCTGCCAATGTATGTTTGATTAATTTTAACAATTTATTACATTTTGGTAAAATAATCTTAACTTCAAAAGCTTTTATCGGAATTAATGATGAATATATATGCCTAATTTTTGACTAAATTACTAAACTAAACACCTTCTATATCCCTTGCAGCACACTTCCACTCACACGTCATTTCGCCAAACTCTAAATGTTCTGCCATTAGATTTTTAAGAAGAGTCAGAAAACAGATTAACAAATTTAAAAAAATATAAAAAAAACAATAAACATACTGTGTAATTTTTTAACCCTATCCGGCATTTGTACTAAACACTAAGAATATTAAGGAACATATGCCAACGCTTTTGTTTGCCGGAAAGTTTAGCGCAGTCAAAAGTTTGAGTCGAACTCTCTCGAACGTTCTTACGGGGCTTAATACGATGCATGCCTGAGCTGTGGTAATATTCTGGCTTACCCTGTTAATACTCGTAGTTAGTTGGGAAAAATATTTGCATAGCATTTTTGTTCAAATTATATTTTTCTGATCTATAGAGGGAATAAGTTTGGTGTAAATATTTTCGAAACATACTTAAATGGGAAAATATTTTTCCCTATAAAAATTTTGTGGAATAAAATTTTCCCAATTCACTTTGTTTTTGAATTTTTGCATTAATTAAACTTATTCCTTCAGTAGGCCAAAAAAATGCAATTTGCACAAAAATGCCCTGAAAATATTTTTCCCAATTCCCTGTTCCCAGGGAAAGCCCGAATAGAGCGACTGGAGCGAAAAATTTTGACCGTAAATTGATGACTGCATGGTCCATCGTTGACCCTTCATCTCGTACCCAGTTACAGCCCAAAAATTAAATATAGGAAGAATTTGACATTTTGAGTGCTAATTTTGTTCGAGATCTGAGATACGAGACGACGTTTTCGTATACGTATAAGAGGTATAGTATACGAATTTATATTAGTGTGCGTAAATTTTCTGTGGTTATATTTGTTTGTTTGAATGCTTTTTTTCGAAAAAACACAGAATTTGCAATTATTTCAAAACTAAAACTAAAATTAAATAATTAAATAAATTAAATGTATAGCTTAAATAGTGCTCATTCGCACTAACACAAACACACATACTACTACTATATACTTACGGTTATTATTTTGTCAAGTCTCAGATTGCGAACAAAATCGACCCTCTGCAGTTCCAGCTGAGAATTTTGCAAAAAATTCAACTGTCCGCGGTTCGTTGATGTGTTCATCAATCTCAAGAAAACTTATCCTCTCATTTGGCCATTCCTCAGCTCAATTGTATGAGCTCGACGAAAGAGTGGCCAAATAATTTCGACAATCCCACCCAATTCATGAGGCGTCTGGTAGTTTTGATGATAAACCGAAACATCACTATTGGTATAAAGGCAGCGTCAAAATTTTTGACAATACTCCAGTCTTGAACATATCTTCTAGAATGTGCTTGTCTGTATCAACTTTGCTAATGCCCTTGGTAGCGTCGGAGATGCGGTAAATTGGTCGAAGATTCTCCAAATGTTTGCCTTGTTTATCATGGTATTGTAGAGTCTGCGCTGTATTCATTGACAAGAGGGTTTGTTGGATCAATGCGGAGTGTTCTGCTTCAGTGTTACAACATTTTAGTGAAAATGAGGATTTTTACAAAAACAGGTTTACGGCCCCTATATCTGCCCCGCCCTATACCTTTTTATATAAATTGGCAGATCCTAGTGAACTTTGCTCGAAATCTGGCCAGCAGAAATGGCATATTCCATAGAAAAGCTTTCTCGTTTGTTGCAAATATTTTTAAAAGTATATCATTTATGAAAAAACGGCTATGAACTAGAATATTCGATATAGGTGCACACCAATACCAGGCCAGATCAGTTTTTCAAAATTTAAGCGGAAATGATTATTTTTGACAAAAATAACAGTTTTTCAACAAAAATTATGTCCTTTGTACAGACCAGACAAGTAAATCCGTGTCTAATTGACGGATAAATTTCATAATAGACCCCCTGATCGGGTCTATTATGAAATTTATCCGTCAATTAGACACGGATTTACCCTATTATGAAACTTGTATTATCGAATTGGTAGTAAACAAATCTGAGGTTAGCAGCATAACTTTTTTTTTAAATAATTTTTAATTATTTAAATATATTTAATGCTACAAATTAATTTATTTTAATAATATTGAAATATAAATCACTTTTACTAAATTTTGTTGAAACGTCAAAATAACATTAATCGAATACCGACCAAATGGCATAGTGGTTAAAGCTTTGGCGTTTGGATCGGGAGGTACCGGGTTCGAATCCCGATAGGGGCAGGATGCAAAGGGAATTTTCATCATCAAATTACGATTTGTGATGAGAAGGAACACATCTATGACCCCCTGTCGGAGTGCAGAACTCATGGGACCCATCTTCCATACCAGTATAGGCTGGCATGGAGCTATGCAATGTGAAGATGGTAACAAATCGGACCTATATTCGTACGTCCTCGATTTGGCGGACAACTGCGTAAGGTAAGGACGTAAATAAGCGAACTGCTAAAGAGTTAGGAGTGCTTCGGCCTCAGAAAAGATTGCAAAGAATAAAAACAAAAACAAAAAAACAAAAAAAAACATTAATCGAATACAGAATACGCCAACTAAATAGCAGTCGGATTTTTTATAGTGTGATCCGTACGATTTTACTTTTTAGTTTCATACTAGCACGGATTTATCCGTTAACGGAAAAATCCGAACCTGGTAAATTTCATAATAGACCCCAGGATGATACTTCATACTTAAGCTTTTTTCATATATTAGGAGATCCCAGCGAGGGGTCGAAATCGGTCCACCAGGAGTGGTAGCTTCGATACAAACTTTTCTGTTTTTTTGCAAACATTTTGAAAAAAAACGGTAGCTTTTACGAAAAAAACGGTTAAAACAAAAAGGTTGGAAATTAAATGTTAAACAAAATTAGTTAGATAATTTTTTAAATTTGACCGAAAATGATAAGTTTTGAAAAAAAAAATTATTTTCACTAAAATTCGGCATCTCTACATTGACTATTCGGGAACAAAAGGTTCAGCTCCTGTAGGAGCTTTCTCAATTTTTCCGATGATGTTGAAGAGTTGCTTGCTTCTTAGCAATTTCTATGTCTTAAAGTTTAATGGACACTTCCCACAGTTTTCAGGTTCAGCTTTCATTATTCTCCTTCAAATAAAAAATTTTCTGTAATAGCTATTTGAATGTGATTTCGGCTACATACATAAAACTACAATTTATTACTACCACCATAATATTTTCTTTTTATTATTATTCATGACCAATTTATTTAATTTAAACGTTTAAATTTTAATACTACAAAAAATAATGAGAATAATATTATTTTAACTATTTTAATTTAATATTTAAAATATGATGGTAAGAATACCATATTTTAATATCTTTAGAATAGACAAAAGCAGCAAAACAACATTAAGTTCTCGTATTACTACAGCTATTATATTATTATTCTTATGCAAATGTTATGATAGTTTTAATTTTAAATAATTTTCATAAGACAAAAATTGATGGGTATTTTTTATAAGGAAACACAAAAATATAAAATTTAAGATTCTTACAGATATAAAATTGAGACAAAAGATTTTTAAGACAATACGAACAGAACTTTTCATGCGATTTTCTCCCAAAACCAAAAAAAGGGTTTAGTAATATTTTTTGAAAATATTAAGTACTTTGTTCTTAAAATATTTAATGTGTAGTGAACCGGGTGGTCAGTGATATGTTAGGATTATTTTAATTACTTATGTACATAACGAAGACAATATGGTGTATTAAGTTTGATAAGACAGATGGCTTAACGCAACACCTCCAGCTCATTTAAAATTCATAATATTAATTCATCAGCGAACTCACCATAAAAAATCTAATTTTCACAGTGTTTTAATGACATAATGGAAGACGGTTTATCATTATCAGACTAATAACAATAGTAATAATAATAATACTTTTTTATCTTTTTGGATACATCTTGCTCTTGCACTTCTATTCTTTATGCCATTCCTTGGTTACACAATAATATGCTTTACTTATAATAAAGATAAACAAAGAACTTAGCTTTTGATTACCTTCTCGTGAATAACGAAAAATTTTATTTTCGTTTTTATGATTTTATTACACAACATCCCTAATTTTCAAAAATCCACATCTGAAGCATAAACCAAACGTTTTATGTGAAAAAAGTCTGTGTGATATTTTTATGAAATTTTCTTATTTAATATCTTGTATGTTGGAAAAGTTAACCTTCCTTCTTTACATAGTTATATAAATAATAAATATATGTATGTCGCAGTTCCGATACCACATCATATACGAACACTTTATCCGTTAATAATAATGGATTGGTTTGTCACATAATGTGCGATATATTGATGAATGAAGTTTATGATTTGAAAATATGTGTTATCATCGCAACGATAAAAAATTTACTTTAATTATGTTATTCGAGTCACATATTCCGTCATATATCTGTTATGTATATCCCTTTCATATTTTACGAAGTTTCGGTACTACGAATACCTTGTACGAGTAGTTGTATAAAGCAATATTTTTAATTGATATCGAAAAAATCATAATTTTTTTAATCTAATCTTGGGTGGATTTTGATATAAATTGTTTTAACAGCATGATTCTTAATATTCTATGTATTTAGGTATACTATATGTCCTATTTGCAAATAAACTGGGTACAAGTATTTTCCAAAGGAAACTACATGAAGTCTCAGGCAACGGTGAAAAAATCAAGCAATGGATACATAATTACTTTCAAAACATGATTCCAATTCGCTTGTATGCTGCTTTGTAAAAATGTAGCTTTTACTTTCGCGTCAGGCATACCTCTGTTATTTAATATTTTTGAATTTTTTTATTTCTATTCAAAAATAAAAAACTAATATTTTAAAACGGAAATAATTTCAACTGGTTTTATTGAGAGCTGTGTACAAAACCATTCAAGAGAATATGAAAATTATAAATTATAGTTAACAGTATTTAACTCAAATTTGTATAACTCTCTTTATTAATTCTTTAGCTTTCGGAACCTTTTCGGTTTCATTCTCAAAAGAATAATAAAACAATTATACAAAAAAAAAACATTTTCTATACAAAATAAAAACGAAATCAAGGCTATCTAAAATGTAGCTATTTTTCTGTAGATGTCGTTAAAAAAATATTTTTTTTTTTTGGATAATTGTTTTATTATTATTTTGAGAATGGAACCGAAAAGGTTCCGGAAAAGAATTAATAAAGAGAGTTATAACAATTTGAGCTAAATACTGTTAACTATATAATTTATAATATTAAAGCTCATTTAACAATTTTAAGTTATGAAAATTATATGTGTTACTGGAATGAAGCGGTTGTGCCCGGTAGTATGTTTCCTTAATCCTTACCCCAGGAGATCGTACAAAATAATTAGAAGCAGCTGCCTGAAATACATGTACCAGCATATATGTACATATTTATATACGAAAATAATTACATTCAATGTTTGGGTATTAATCTTGAACCTCATACTTTAAGCGAATGAGCTTCTATGCTCAAGTGAGGTGCTGGGATCACAAATGTATGTTGGTAAAAAAAAATAAAATAAATGAAACTAACAATTTCGAAAATTAATTAACTAACCTTAAAAATGACATTGATTACAGCAATGTAATATAATAGCGAAATGCCCGCTATTATTATCACACAATTGTCACACCAAGATTCTACCGTATGTATATGGCAAAAATCACATATTTCCATAACATTTTAAGGGCGTCCCATACGGAACGGTACATTTCACAAAACAGCAGGATGTCACAAAACAGGATATCACAAAACAGTACACTAAAGTACATGGTACGGAAGAAACCCGATTAAACAAGACATTACAAAACAGTACACAGAACACAAAAGTACATATAACTAAATCTCGGTTCGAAATGTCAATAACAAGTGGGCATTTATAATAAAGGTGATAAAAAATATTTTTATCACCTTTATTATTACAAAATATAAACCAATATATGTTATAAAGCCGGAGATTTTGTTTGACTTCGTCCATTTTTTTAATAAAGCGTCAACTCCTTGCTACCCTGTAATAAATTAACTGGTCCTTTGTATTTGTTAAGTAACACAAAACAATAGTTTTAAAAATAAAAAATTAAACCAGTGCTTCGCCCCCAGAAAATTTAGGATAGTTTTCTATAGAGGGTCATAACACCAAAATATGTTTCTTAACATATTTTTTATGATGAATACGAGTATAATATCCATGAAAGTACGATATAACTAATATATTTTAATTCATTACGAGCAAAATTATATTATACATTCAAACCCAAAACAGGAACATAAAGCCTTCCACACCTTTTCCGCATTTCAATTATCATTTTAAAATGATATTTCCATCGATAAATTGGTTTAATAATAGTGTTCACGCCAGAAATCCCACGCCAGAGTGGTATTTGTGTGCAATTTTGTGTGTCTAACTGCAAAATTTGTGCATAATGTATTTTGGGAGATAATGTGATATTTCTGACGTGTATCACACCAGAAATCCCATAGATCTGTTTAATCATTGGTGCATATGTTTTGCTTTAGTTTAATTATGCAAAACTGTGCCTGCCAAAACAGTCTAGTTCTCCTCCAGAATTGAGCAGGATTTTTCCTAGAATGGCTATGCAACATGCAACATGCGTTATGTACAAAATCTGTTAAAGTAGATCAACTATGTAAGAAAAAATCGTTGTTTTCTGTAGTCACAATGTTTAGACTAGATGTATATAACCTGATAAGGCCTGGATTCATTGGTGGCATACTCCATATCAGCCAGAATTGGGAATAGAAAATCCTTAATTCAACCCTATATTTACAGGTTAAATTTTTGAAAATGATTTTTGGAAATCCCACATTTTATTAATTAAATCACTTAAACTGATTGTGCCTACTCCACATCAGCCAGAATCTCACATACAAGATCATTTTTTCAACCCTAATTTCTAAAGATCATTTTTGAAAAAAAATTCATTAACAAAAGGTGGGATTTTCAGAAATCACAAAATTTTTCGAAATTGATCTTTTCAAATTAGGGTTGAAATTACGGTTGAAATGGCGGTTTCTTACGGGTGATTCTGAGTGATGGGGATAAGTTTTTAATATAGGGTTGAATTAAGGGTTTTCTATTCCCAATTCTAGCTGATATGGAGTATGCCCCTAATGAATCCAGGCCTTATCAGGGACTTTTTCTTACATAGTTGATCTACTTTAATAGATTTTGTGCATAACGCATGTAAATGGGTAGATATAGCCGTTATAGGAAAAATTCTGACCAATTTTGGAGGAACTAAATTGTTTTTGGCGTGCACAGTTTTGTACAATTAAACTAAAGCAAAACTTATACTTAAATGATTAAACGAATCTATGGGAATTCTGGTGTGAAAATCGCACAATCAAATACTACTCGACAAAATAAGAAAACTGGGATTTCCAAAAACGGATTTCTGTTGTGACTTACACAAGTAATAGCCCATTTGAAATATTTATTACTATCAGTAACAGTACTAAGTACTGTTTTGTCATGTCTTGTTTTAAACGGTCCTGTTTAATACCATGTATTGTTTTGTGATATCCTGTTTTGTTACATCCTGTTTTGAACTTACCGTAGTAAGCAGCATACACTTTTACAAATAGCAGTTATAAAAAAACTTAAAAAGAGAAGTTAAGCTTAACAAATAGGAATAAAATGAAAGTTTATGAAAAATCTAGTAATAGACATGTATTTAAAAAGTACCGAAATAAACCGTATGTTAGCAGGATCTGCAAATCACCAATATTCAGAAAAATTCAACAACCATATGCCAAAAAAGTGTAGTTGACTTTGATGGCCAATTACATGTAGCCCCAGAGATGTGTAAGTAGATCTGACTAAGCCATTATGAAGTACAAGCCTTAGCAATATACCAAAGCAACCGGTATATTTATGCGACCTGCGATCACAGGCACCCAAGACAAGGTGTAGTTGAATTTGATGGTAAATTGTAGGAAGTCATAGAGAGGGATAAGTAGGTCTGTATATCTGTACCTTACTGCTATTAATGATGATTGACTGATCATATTAATTGAATTTAGTTAAGGAGAAAACTGTACAATCCTTCAACGCATTTCTTAAGCCGCTCCGCCATGCTAAAGCTGTGTTCTTGGAGAGTATTTATGAATGAAACTGCACACTAACACATATTATACTAATGTATTAGTATTTCTAAAGAGTGTTTCAATAAGAACGTTCGATTTTTAAATGTAAATAAAACAAGTTGTGTATGAGATTTACCCATCATCTGAATCTATTACGAATAGTAGCAGCTAAACTGCGGGAGACTGACTTAACTATCAATATGAGTAAAAGTCATTTCGTTATGACCCAAATAAAATATTTAAGATACTTAATAGGAGAGGATGGTCTGCGAAGCGATCCTGCCAAAATCGGGGCGATAGTTAATTTTCACCAACCGAGGTCAGTCAAACAAGTTCGACGCTTTATTGGTATGGCCAGCTCGTATCATCGCTTTTGTTTCCAATTTCGCCGAAGTGACCGCACGCATTACCTTGCTGAGAAAAGACATCCCTTTTGTTTGGAGTCCAGGAATTCATGCCGCCTTTGATAAAATTAAATACCTCTTAATAATGACGCCGGTACTGGTTAACCCGGATTATAGTAGTACGGAGGGTTTAGGCGGTGTCTTATTTCAAAAATCTAAAGACGACAGCGAACAACCGATTGGCTCTATGCCGGCTAAATTAAACAGAGCTGAAGGAAATTATTCTATATCTGAACTCGAATGCCTACCTCGCAGTGGTAAAACCCAGAAGTTCAGAGCGTGTATAGAGAGATTCCGATTTACTGTGATTATGGACCACGCGGTGTTGAAATGTCTAATGAAGTACACTATGACCCCGTTTTGCGTCGCAGGTAGGTTCCCAAAAATAGCGACTCAAAGTGAAACAATGCAAACTGAAAATTGTTTTTAATATAAATATGTACGAAGGTTTTGAAGGAAATAGGTTCCTAAAATTTGATGAAGAAGAAACTAGAGCTTATTATACAATAATTCAGGTACATACATATTTTTATTCATCAATTATAAAGGGTGATTTTTTTGTGGTTAGGATTTTCATGCATTAGTATTTGACAGATCACGCGGGATTTCAGACAAGGTGTCAAAGAGAAAGATGCTCAGTATGCTTTGACATTTCATAATGAATAGACTTACTAACGAGCAACGCTTGCAAATAATTGAATTATATTACAAAAATCAGTGTTCGGTTCGAAAAGTGTTTCGCGATTTACGTCCGATTTATGGTCTACATAATCGACCAAGTGAGCAAACAATTAATGCGATTGTGACCAAGTTTCGCACTCAGTTTACTTTATTGGACATTAAACCAACCACACGAATGCGTACAGTGCGTACAGAAGAGAATATTGCGTCTGTTTCTGAGAGTGTTGCTGAAGACCGTGAAATGTCGATTCGTCGCCGTTCGCAGCAATTGGGTTTGTGTTATTCGACGACATGGAAGATTTTACGCAAAGATCTTGGTGTAAAACCGTATAAAATACAGCTCCTGCAAGAACTGAAGCCGAACGATCTGCCACAACGTCGAATTTTCAGTGAATGGGCCCTAGAAAAGTTGGCAGAAAATCCGCTTTTTTATCGACAAATTTTGTTCAGCGATGAGGCTCATTTCTGGTTGAATGGCTACGTAAATAAGCAAAATTGCCGCATTTGGAGTGAAGAGCAACCAGAAGCCGTTCAAGAACTGCCCATGCATCCCGAAAAATGCACTGTTTGGTGTGGTTTGTACGCTGGTGGAATCATTGGACCGTATTTTTTCAAAGATGCTGTTGGACGCAACGTTACGGTGAATGGCGATCGCTATCGTTCGATGCTAACAAACTTTTTGTTGCCAAAAATGGAAGAACTGAACTTAGTTGACATGTGGTTTCAACAAGATGGCGCTACATGCCACACAGCTCGCGATTCTATGGCCATTTTGAGGGAAAACTTCGGAGAACAATTCATCTCAAGAAATGGCCCGGTAAGTTGGGCACCAAGATCATGCGATTTGACGCCTTTAGACTATTTTTTGTGGGGCTACGTCAAGTCTAAAGTCTACAGAAATAAGCCAGCAACTATTCCAGTTTTGGAAGACAACATTTCCGAAGAAATTCGGGCTATTCCGGCCGAAATGCTCGAAAAAGTTGCCCAAAATTGGACTTTCCGAATGGACCACCTAAGACGCAGCCGCGGTCAACATTTAAATGAAATTATCTTCAAAAAGTAAATGTCATGGACCAATCTAACGTTTCAAATAAAGAACCGATGAGATTTTGCAAATTTTATGCGTTTTTTTTTAAAAAAAAGTTCTCAAGCTCTTAAAAAATCACCCGTTATATACATACATTACATAGTTCATTTGTTTGTATGTTTTATATCCATATGTATTGAAACAGAAAAAAGAAAAATAGAGTTCCAACCTAAATTACGATAATTTACGTGGACGGAAAATATTGAGCTAGTTTTTGTTTTATCCTGGTAAATTTCCTCATAAATTTTGATTGAGTTTTTAAGCATTTTTGCTACCATCAAACTGCACTCCGTGTCAGGATCGTTGTTTATGAAAATGTTTGCTGCTTCGCCAATTAATTTTAGAGCATCCGCTATTTGCTTATTGGATAAAGCTTCTTTTGGTTCTTCGTCTTCAATTGATAGACTTTGATTATTATCCAATTCGAAAAGCTCGTCGGTATCTAACTCCTCTTCACTGTTGATATCAAGTCGACAATAGCGCAAGTCTCCATGCCATCCAATCCAATCACCTTAATATTCGTTGTCGCCAGCACCATCAACGCACTCTGGCCAAACACTTTTCCAACATCCATTCATTGCTTTCATAGAAACTTCAGCCCACGATGCAGCTATATTCGAAACTGCTGTAAGAATGTTGTAATTCATCCAGAAAGCCTTAATACTGATATTTTCGTCTATACGTCATATTTTCATAAACAGTTGTTTAAACGCCTTGGTCCATGGGTTGTATTGTTGATGTTGTATTAGGAGGCATAACTACAAACCGAACATTTTCATCAATATGATCTAAATGTATAGGATGATTTGGCGCATTATCTAGTAAAATTAGTGCCTTGAAGCTTATATTTTCATTGTGACAATATCATTTTATTTCCGGTATTGCACATTTGAAAGCCCAAACACGAAAATTAGCCGCAGTCATCCGAGCTTTTCTATTCGAGCGCCAATGAACAGGAAGATTTTTCTTATCTACGGTTTTGAAACATCTAGGAATCTCGAAACATCTAGAGGAACAGTAATTCTATTCTTGTATGGTTTAAATCCGGGAGCCGATTTTTCTTCTCTTAAAATAAAAGTGCACTTCGGTAGACGTTTCCAAAAAAGCCCCGTTTCGTCTACATTGATAATCTGTTTGGGGCTATACGCTCCTGATTTTACGGAGCCCTTTAATTTCTTCACGAATAATTCACCGGTATAAGATCTGCACTAGCAGCTTCTCCTCTAACTTCGATGTTGTGTAGCTTCACCCGATTTTTGTAGCGTCCGAACCAACCTTGGCTTGCTTGAAATTTCTCCTGTTGGTATTCGCTGTATTCTGGCTTTTGCTTTAGAGTGCCATATAAAGTTTTTGCTTTCGCCTGGATATACGCTTTATTTAGCGGCATTTTCTTTCTAGAGATTCAATTTTGAGCATTAAGTTGTTTCTACAACAACTAATTTGGGAAGTATAATTTGATAATTTGCCTCCCTAGTTTTTATTGTAGTTGCAGGTAATCCAAGTGCTTTCGCTATATTTACAGACTTCTCACCATCGTCACACCTTCTAATAATTTCTAATTTCGTTTCAACTGTTTTCAATTATTTTCTTTGCGCTTTTTATTATTTTTGGAATTTTGCTAATTTTCGCTACAAAATGTACAACAAAGTGTTTATTAAATATGTAAACTGTATGTAATAAAATTAATTTACCTTACATAATATTTTTCCATAAACTTATTAGCCCAGAATATGTAAATTAAATACATAAAATTACATCGAAATGCTGCTTGCCCTTAGGAGTTCTACTTTAAATTAAAATTTTATGATTGATAGCAACGGAAACAAAAGTTTTTAATGACGCAAAGAGTAATCGGTTGTTTCCCTTTAAATTTTACGACGCAGTTCGACATTTTGAGTATGAATTTAAAGGTGTTGCATATCAGGAAAAACGCAAAATGGAACAATGCAAAACGGGGTCATGCTGTAGAAGGATTTGGTGGGAAGGCTAGCTCGCTGGAGATTAAAGCTCCAGGGGTTTATTTTAGATATAGAACATCAAACGGGAAAATAAAACATAGTGCTAGACGCACTTTCACAGATAAATTGCGACTCACTGAATAAACTAATGTTAATGATCAAATAGATTTGTCCACCTCTGGAATAAATTTTGATCTCCCGATTTCGACAACGAAAATTGAAATAATATAGAAAATAATCGGGAATCGTATGAATATCTCCGTATTTGTGAAAATCGCATAGCACCTGAATTATTCCGCAACCAATGACTATACATAAATCGTACGTCAGGAACATGATATACTCGTATTGAGGTAGATAAAAACTCTTTAAAGAATTGGCAAATTTATGAATATGTCACGAATTGTGAAATTTACAAAACTACCGAGGCAACGAACAAAATGTTGCGCCCCCCATTAGGAAAATCTTATTTGCCGTAATACCGTAGCAAACAATATATATAGACTCATAACGTCCATACCCTAGATCAGATAACGGTAAACCTATGCTATATTAATCATTTTAGATCAACTAACCTGTAACGGAATTAAACCTAATTCCGTTATCAACCCATCCCAACAAAATCTATTTCCTCATCGACATGACCTCGAAGATAATATCTTCAACTACATTCCATTCAAGCAAACGTCATGCCGGCCTTCTACATTTCTTCTTTGCCTTTATTTATAGTGGTATCATATGATTCATTCACTTTAGAATTTTTCATATGTGCCACAGTTAAGTAAACGCAGATATGTACATCAACGTAATTTGATTACGTTGCCTATGTACATAATAAATGTACTTGATCTATTTATTAGGTGAATGACAATGACCGATGCAAATATTGAATAGCATTGTGGTTGTTGTTGTTCGAACTTCCTCAACGGATGGATTGAAGAAAAAAATACTTGCGCGTGGATCGAGTCAGCAAAATCGATGTCACGTTGCTGTACAATTTTCATAGGAATTTTTGTGATGAGATCGCATAAAATTTCCTATGAAACTCAAAATAGGTACGATATTTTTCTTGCTTTTTGGGGACAGTAAGTTTTTAGACAGACCAACGTGTGGTCAAGTAATTTTTTTTTTTTTTGTGTGATTAAGAAGAATTGTTTTTTTGTGTGTGCGTTAAAAATAGATATTGGGAAATAAAATAGTGTACTTAAGTTAATGAAGTGTTTTTGTGGTTTTTTTTGTTTTTTTAATTGTGGATTTTGTGTTTTTTGTTTGGCATACGGATTTACCAGTTTTTTTTGGTAAGTACATTGTTTTAGTGTTACTAACCTAATAAATAAAGATAGTGGGTTGACGTCGGCTGCCGGCGGAAGGGAAATTGTTGACGCTAAGCGGCTCTTTTTCTTTCTGCTGCCATCGATAGCATACCACTATCAACCCCCTACTAACACCACCTTTTAGGGCCTATGGGTCAGATAGTTTTTTTAAGATTAGGTAGATTAGGGTAAAATGTTTAGATAAACATTTTACCTATACAACCACGGTCAGTTTTGCCCAAGCGATGGGCTGGTAGGCTAACCACTACTTCGGGGTCCGATACCCCACTTTTCCTTTTTTTTATGTTTGTTTTTTTTTGATGCGGTTATCTAGGCCGTTACCGGTGCATCCCCATCCCCACGACCGATTAACCTCTCCCGACTGAGCTACGGGTTAATGCCGCTGGGGATAAATACAGGTAGCGGCAAAAATCTATGAAACTGGGTTAACTTTAGCAGTAGCTAAAGTTTAACCCGTTTCAAGTGGCGCCCAATTGGAGCACAACATCTGTTCCAGAATTAATTAAAATATTTATGTAGGCACCACTTTTTCAAGTGGCGCCCAATAATCGGGCCGGAATTCGGCCAAATTAAGTTTTTTTTAAGTGAAAAAAGTGTTTTATAATTTAAAGTAATAAATTAATTTTAATTTTAAGTGTTAGACAGTGTAATGAATCTCTAGTGAATAGAATAAGAAATTTTTTTGTGTGAGTATGGCTGCGGTCATGCCTTTACGGTGTGCCTGACCTAATTCTGGGTGGGTCGTACACACACAATTGAGTTTCTTAAATTATCGTTTTCCTGTACCGGATCTCCGAATATTCAGTTCGCCTGTGGCAAGTCCCAACCCGCACTCCGGGGGGTGAACTGGTATTTGTGGTGGTACATGGAACTCGGCGATCCATTCTTTTTACAATAGTTCATATGCACCAACAAAAATGTTGTGCGGTTTTCGTGTACCTTGTACAACGTACAATTTTGCAATTCTACACTGGCAAGGGTGAGTGATGCGATCCCTGAAGTAATGAGCATATCCCTTTCCTGCCAAGCGACGATCTTGGGTGGTATAAAGGGCCGCTCATTCTCAGGTAAATTGACACATCATTCCGCATCCCAGCTGGAATTGTAAAATTAAACCCCTAACCATCCCCTGTTTAGTGGCAACAATTTGGCTTGTGGCTAGAATTTACCACAGGTTAAGTTTTGTCATATTTTAAATTAGATAAAAATGGAATTTCCAATCTATGATTTTATATTTAAGTTTTCGCGTACTTTCCACTTCGGTTTAAAATTTTAAATATCATCCCTCGTGATTGGGTCGCCAGTCCTCTCATTGTTAGGTTAGGTACATCCAGGATACAATTCATCCGATTGGTCACACTTAGGTGTCTGCAAGTGGATGTGCATGAATACAAGTTGGCCTTAAATCGGATAAATTGCGATCGTAAAATCATGGAAATTCGCAACAACAGCCGGCGAGTTGTTGTTCCCAGTGAAGTGAGCGGTTCGGCCTGCCACTCACACAGTCAGGTCGTCTTCTAAGGTAGAATTGAATGATGACTGTGAATTATGAGGGCAAGAGAAATGTCTTACTTAACCGGGTAATTTAATGAAATATGAAAATGTTTTCACCAGGGCAATGAGTCTCACTCTCGTTATAAATCGAAGTTATGAATGCCATTGCTGGTTGGGTTGACATTTTGTATTTCATCCAAATTTGTTTCATTTCCCTTTTTTCTATCCTTGTTTGACCCAAGTAGTGGATATTTGGACCATCACCTCGTAGCGAGGGTGGAATTGACTGTGATTGTATATATTTAGAATTAATTTTTTGTTGTAATAAGATGTTAGGTTTATAATAATTACAATTTTTTTTATAAATAAGTTATACTTAGGAACTCTGTCTAAGGATGGAGTTCAACATAGAAAAATTGAGCGAGGAGGAGTTGCGTATAGAGCTTGAGGTGCGCAACCTGGTAGTTAAGGCGAACCAGGAAGTATCCCAAATCTTAAAGCAAGTGTTAATTCGCAGATTAGAAGTAGAGCGTGAAGATTCATTTCTAGCGCCATTTAAGGCACATGTCGCCGCGCAAAAACAACCGCAGCGTGAGATAGAGGCATGTACCAAGAAACTTCTACAGCTGTGTCAGGGTATGGTCGAGAATCTAAGGAACAATACCGCTGTGGCCGATTGGTTGCCCGAGGTGATGGCAAAACTGGTGCATATCCAGGGGAGAACCAACCGGGTAACTAAAACCAAAGAGTCCTTTAAGATGTTCGAGAGCTTAGATGAAGCTGTAACCGAAAGTGGAAGGATAAGATCCCGGATCAAACGGGGTAGGGTGACATTCAAGCAAGCTCAAGAAGAATTGGAGGGTTTGTTCATCAAAATACATGAACAAGAGACCATAGCGTGTTTTAGGGAATCAGAGGAGGTTCAAAAATTGCCACCAAATAGTACGTTAACTGATTCTGCGTCAAGTTCGTACTATAAAAATGAGCCCGCGCAACGACAACATCTCAGGCTATTGCAAATAATTGCTAATGAAACAGAATTAGATCATAGTGATACACTGCCAGAGATGATTACGAACAGTAAGGAAAGGCGTGTAAATAATCGTTGGGTTTTGGTTAATACGGTACCTCCAAAAGATGAATTATCAATTCTGGCACCTTTACCAAACAATAAGACTTCGGAATCTAACTTTCGGAAGTTATCTATCAAATTAGGTAATAAAAACAGAATGAGAGTCTCAAGAAACAAAAAAAGCTCACCTCGCAGAAAGAAGAAGAGGTGTAAAACTCACAAACGATTGCCATATAGAGACCGCAAGAGACAATTTAGAATCGTACAGACATCGAGGCGATTCATAATCCAATATTTTGACACCAACAAAATATTTTGCAAGGCAGAGTTTGGCCATAGGGAGTTCGTAAGGTATTTAACTCTTACACACGTGTACAAACTGTATTTTAACCGGAAGTTTTTAGCGATGACTCTGCGTCGAAATTGGAAGCGCCGCCGTAGAAAACACAAATGCGTACCTCATCCACTTTCCCATTAGATCATCTATGTATAGTCGGGCCACATAGATAATGTAATGGTAAAGTGAAGGCTGGTATATCACGCGCGATATTATGAATATACCAGCGTCGTTAGTTAAGTCAATAGCAATTAGGAAAGTATAATATTAAGTTCAGTTTAAAGAAAGGAGGAGGTTAGCTCAACCCCATTCAGATCAGTTAGCAAAGTGGGATTGAGGTAGCGCCATCTACTATAGTATATAGTTGGTAGGTTAAGTATAAAATTTATAAAATGTCATTGAAATTGTTGAGTTATTCATATCAATTTTTAAGAATAGCAGGAACCAGCACAGCAGACCAAGAGAAAGTGTATATCAAAACTGCCAACAGCAAAACCATCAAAACGCACTAATGTCACACTGCTCAAAAACATCACGAATGTATCACAGCAACAAAAGCAACCAAACCGTTAAAAATAAACTTTCGTTGACACTACCATAAACATAAGAGTATTTCCTTTGTTTTATTACATTTGCTGCTGTACAGACATAAAATCATCCTGCGCGGATGACGATTTCAAAATCACGTGTAACTAGGCATATCTGCCTGAGGAATTTCTTCGGCAAGTGAAATAACGATGACAAGTCAACACTTCATTATAAGTTGAATCTAAATATCCAGACTCCATGACCACCGATGATCACAATCATAAATCACCTTTGTGCAGCTGTACATGGAGATGCAATATACACTGACGGATGTCGAGCAAAACACATGTAAGCCTTTTGTCGTGGGAACCGTCGTTAATGCAAACACTCCTGTAACTCCCAAAATAATTAGGATGTAGACCAAATAAGATTGTCGAAAGCACTAGAGGATGAGAGCTGTAAGAATATCACAAAATCAGTTCCAGTGAAAAAGGAACAAGTCATATTTGTTGTTCGACAAGACATCAATTTTATACCAAATTACGATGAAGCCTAATTCTTAGATTTAGAAAAACCGCATAAATGAAGCTGATTATGCGATGTAAACGGATAAGCTTATCGAAAAGTCGCCATATGTCGAGCACAATAAAAATCATTTGCAGTATTTGCCAAGTCTCTAGTCCACGAGCAATGCATGCAACCGGTGTTATCAAATGCGGGTTATCTAGACCTGATGTACCAGGAGATTACCAGATCAGCATCTGTAAAGTCACGAGAGCCCAAGTAGTTAAGCGTCGCAAAAGCAACAGAACCCTCAACATCTGTTATTACGCTTAAAATCATACAACTGCGCTAACGCCACAGCGCTGCGCCATTTAAGAATCGGTCCAAGATAAACGTTAAATAGTCGGATGTCAAGAGTATGTGTGATATTTCGTGCGTATTCAATAAAGGGTAACCATCAAGAGATCCTCACTGGTAATGACATTAACGACTGCTGCTTAGTGAACTACGTTTACAATAACTGCTATTCTTTAGAAGTTTTTGTTTCAATTACATTCAAATCGTAAATAGAAACAAAAATGTTTTGTTGATTGAATCTAAAATTGAACAGTCAAAATACGTAAATTAGTTACAATAATTAGAATTTTCTTTAAAACAAAAATTTTTACAATTTCGAAAATTAAATAATTAGGAAATATATGTATACGAGTTTATATAATAATAGCCCATAGTATTTAGTCTTAGTAATTAAGAATTTTAAGTTAAGTGCCCGGCTTTGAGACTATCTTAGGGTGTGGGGCGTCCGCCACGTTGGGCTCTTCAAAGACTGAAACTCCCCACCATGTCCGTTCCTACTAGAGCATGAGATCTCTTGTCATCTCAGGGTATGGGTTTTCCCCACGCTGTAACGGAATTAAACCTAATTCCGTTATCAACCCATCCCAACAAAATCTATTTCCTCATCGGCATGACCTCGAAGATAATATCTTCAACTACATTCCATTCAAGCAAACGTCATGCCGGTTTTCTACATTTCTTCTTTGCCTTTATTTATAGTGGTATCATATGATTCATTCACTTTAGAATTTTTCATATGTGCCACAGTTAAGTAAACGCAGATATGTACATCAACGCAATTTGATTACGTTGTCTATGTACATAATAAATGTACTTGATCTATTTATTAGGTGAATGACAATGACCGATGCAAATATTGAATAGCATTGTTGTTGTTGTTGTTCGAACTTCCTCAACGGATGGATTGAAGAAAAAAAATACTTGCGCGTGGATCGAGTCAGCAAAATCGATGTCACGTTGCTGTACAATTTTCATAGGAATTTTTGTGATGAGATCGCATAAAATTTCCTATGAAACTCAAAATAGGTACGATATTTTTCTTGCTTTTTGGGGACAGTAAGTTTTTAGACAGACCAACGTGTGGTCAAGTAATTTTTTTTTTTTTTTTGTGTGATTAAGAAGAATTGTTTTTTTGTGTGTGCGTTAAAAATAGATATTGGGAAATAAAATAGTGTACTTAAGTTAATGAAGTGTTTTTGTGTTTTTTTTTGTTTTTTTAATTGTGGATTTTGTGTTTTTTGTTTGGCATACGGATTTACCAGTTTTTTTTGGTAAGTACATTGTTTTAGTGTTACTAACCTAATAAATAAAGATAGTGGGTTGACGTCGGCTGCCGGCGGAAGGAAAATTGTTGACGCTAAGCGGCTCTTTTTCTTTCTGCTGCCATCGATAGCATACCACTATCAACCCCCTACTAACACCACCTTTTAGGGCCTATGGGCCAGATAGTTTTTTTAAGATTAGGTAGATTGGGGTAAAATGTTTAGATAAACATTTTACCTATACAACCACGGTCAGTTTTGCCCAAGCGATGGGCTGGTAGGCTAACCACTACTTCGGGGTCCGATACCCCACTTTTCCTTTTTTTATGTTTGTTTTTTTTGATGCGGTTATCTAGGCCGTTACCGGTGCATCCCCATCCCCACGACCGATTAACCTCTCCCGACTGAGCTACGGGTTAATGCCGCTGGGGATGAATACAGGTAGCGGCAAAAATCTATGAAACTGGGTTAACTTTAGCAGTAGCTAAAGTTTAACCCGTTTCAAACCATATTCGTATTACTGAAAACATTTATAAAAGCTACAGCCGAAAAAATTATAGAATATCTTAAAGATACGTTTGATATTTCTTGGGGTACCGGAGGAGCTTCATTCCGACAACGGCGTGCAATTTAAAAGCCACTTATACACCAACCTTTTCAAAATACACGGCATTAGACCCAAATTTACCGCATTATACTCTCCTCAAGCGAACGCTTCTGAGACGGTAAATCGTTCAATAATAGCTGCCATTCGCTCTTACCTAAAAGAAAATTATCGGAATTGGGATGTTCATATTTCCGAAACAGCTGACACCCTTAGGAGTCCAGTTCACCAATCAACTAAAAGTAACCCACACTATCGAATGTTTGGATATCACCGCATTTATTATGGACACCAGTATAAATTATTGAAGGAAGCCAAATGGTTGTCTGACCCAGACGTCCAACATCTTCCAATAATGTTAGATTAAGGACACATCTTAAAACCCATACAAAAAATACGCTCACTCATACAATTTACACATACGAGCGGGATATTCAACCTGGACAAACCGTATTTGTGAAATTTGTCCATCAAAGTGATGCAACAACGAAATGTTCAGCTAAATTAGCCCCTTCTAGAATTAAGGCAAAGGTAGCCCGAAGAATAGGGTTAGTTAATTATTTATTGGTTGACGAGGGTGGCAAAGTAATTGGCACTTACCATGCTAAAGATATCTCTCATGAAAATAGCACCTGTTCTGTAATATACCAAATTTTGGGTTACCACTGTCTTTAAACCGCGGATACATATCTTCCATATTACTCTTTGTGTCAACGATAATAACAAAAACGATCAAAACAAATACCCACCAACAAAAAAATAGAAATAAAATGTGTGGAGTACTTATTATGATTGTTATTATTGTTCTTATACCGGTAACATCCGTAAAGCGTTTTTTTGGACTTATAGCTCGCTTTGTAGATGAGTTCAATTTATGATGTGCAAATAAACGCAATTAAAAGACAACCTGTTCATTTTAAGAACGGTATTAACTAAACAAAAAACCAATGTTTTGCTATTTGATTGAGTTGTTATCGATCAGTCTATTTTTGTGCTTGGAGCCACCATCATCATATTTAGTGCACGAGATTCTAATTAAGTTTATAGTATCGAGATGTAGATATATTTTTTGATTGTGACACAAAGTGAAAAACTAGACTAATTTTTTGGTCCCAATTAACTTGTCGGTGAAATACCAATAGTGCGTGTGTTAAGTAGTTAGTGTCATTAATCCAGGCAACGCAGAGTTTATATCGGTAAATCTCGGTAGCTTACTAACGAGTTGTATTTTTGGGGATATTTTTTTTAATAGAGTACAATACGATAATTCGTATTCTTCAGATAAATTGGGCGGGCCAATGATCACCTCCATGGATCGCTGAACATTTATTTAAACCTGGTTATATAATCACAGCCCGCGTGTTTATTTGCATACCAAAACATATGAATAGGGTAGAATTCCGCTTACATCAATTCAGCTTAACATAGCGGCCTCACATAGAGAGAAAAGGACGAGCGCCTCTTCTTTGTTAACACAATAATTATTTGTTTCAAATTTAGTTCTTTATTTAATTTTAAGTAATTAATTATTTAGTTAAGTAGTGTTCTTGTCTTTTTCGATAATCTAAATCATATTTTTTTTTGCTTGTATTTAGTAATTCTTGTTTTCTGAGTTTTTTATTGTTTGAGTTATTTTGTTTGTTGGTGTAAATAAATATAAGTTGAGTTAAAAACAAAGGTCGATGCATCTGTCTGCATGGGTATCCAATCTCTCGAATGGAACCTTGAGCGTCCGAGTTTCTGAAAAAAGAGGGTAAGTTTTTTTACTTCTGTATAAATAAATCAAAATTATATATATTTACGCCACTTTCTTCCAATAAGAAAAAAATAGTTTCCAATTAGAACTTCATCCTCAAATTTCGTAGGATAGTTTAGTATTTGTGGTATTGTATAAGCATGTGGTGGTACTGTCTGATAGGCTAGAGTTTTTTAACAGATTAATAAAGTTAAAAATTTAATTTAATTAGGTATTTTATTTACAAATTTATTTTACTCGTATATTCAATTTGTTTACCTTTTCTGTGTGTTCATGAGTCTTTTTGGTAATTGTCAAGTTTAATTGTCAAAATTTTTTGAACAAAATGAATACGTTTAATTGGCAAATTTAAAGGTTGTGAAAAATCAACTGTAGAATAATTAATATTTCAATTTATTGTAAATGAGGAATAGAAACCAGGTTGGAACAAAAGTTTTTCTATATAAGGAAAAACTGGTTTTGTTTTTCTTCAGTTGAAAAATTAATTTCTGTTGAACTCTTGTCGTAATTTTCATTATAAAAACAAGTTATAAGTTTTTTTTTAATTATAAGAAAGTTATGATAACTTTCATACAAGCCGTTGAACTTAATATGTGTAAACAAAATATTAAACAATTTAAGTGTATATATTAAAACTATAATTGAAATAAATATCTAAATACTGTATATTTATTTCATGATTTAAAGAAGTGCCGGATATTCATGGTACTCCCACAAGTGGATTTTGTATGTACATGAAATCGATATACATAATATAAAATATAATATACTATACTTTCGAAGGATTATGATTAAATAGATCATAAATATAATTTTTTGGGGAACTTCCATTTACGGATTTATTTTTGAATGTGCGAATCAATTGGATGTTTTTTTAACGGTAGTCAACCGAATTAATCACCCCAGATTAATTTCAATTTAAAAAAGAAGAAGAAGGTAAAACAAAAAGCATAATGTTAGCTTTAAGAAATATAATGCTTATCAAGCTATTAATAGCTTGTAGAGTCTGTTTTAGCATTTAGGTTTTTTTTGCTTTATCTTGCCCAAACCGATGTGCTGTTATCCAGGTCAAAACTTTAAGGTGTATCTTTTCCTTCACAATGCATCCAGCGGTACGTTAGCTTTTAGCAGTGTGGTGCGTCTACGCGTATTTCTATATTGTCTACATATTGGTGTCGAAAATAGCGTAGACAATTGATTTTGGAGTAGTTAATGTCGATAATTGGTAGTATATGTAGATATTTCGTAGACAATGTTGCTTTTCTGTTGTTCTTTCCATTGTTTTTCTGTACCAGGTCGTCATCTTATATTTTTCCAGTTTAAATTGGCGTTTACCTATGTTTTGGCAGTTAAAATTTATTTTTTATAAACAAATTTGGGAGATTGAAATATCTCGGTCAATGGTCACTAAACCAAAATTATTTTATAAATGTGGGTTTCATAAAATAAATTATAATATCCGGATTCCATTGGCATTAGCAAAGTACTTGCAAGTCATGTGGGTAGATGTTCAAGGGAACGCAAATTTGTTAGAAATAAAACAAAAGAAAACAAAAATTTTGATTGAGTAGTTATTTTGATAATTTTGTTTGAGTAGCTAGAAGTACTTGCGAGTACTTTACTTATACCAATGGAAGCTGGCTAATGTAAATAGTTGATATTTTTTAGCATTCAGCTAACTACCCAGCTGCCGTAACTTTCATACAAGCCGTTTACACGATCCTGTCACATTTGCTGATTACTAATCGATTTTGTATTGCGGTGATGTAATCTTCTAAGACGTTTTTCTGCTGGCTCTATAGAAATTAATAATTTTCATTCTGATTCAAATCAAGTTAGTTTAGTAATGATATCAAATGAAATGTCGGTTTACAATGTACTTTCCTGAGCTTAATCGATTATTATAACGTTGTACGATACTAAATTCGGCTATGATTTAAAAGTAATTCGCTGTGCTAAATGTGTCGTCTATCAATCAACATTTGTTTTTCCTTGTCCTTTTCACAGGAGTTTTGTTGCTTGACGAGTGGCGTAGGTAGTTAAGACAATAACAACTTCATCATTAACATCAAGCAACTATTGCTTGGTTTAGTACAAATTTGGATCACTTTTTGGAAATATTATAGAAGAAAGTAAATAATGGAATGGAACAAAACTTACAGCCCTGGTATCCCAGTATACTCTGCTCAGAAGCCCTGTCTAGGATTGGATCAATCATTCATTCATCCGAATTCAAAATGATTTCAAAAACGAATACTATAATAAATAATTTAATTCGCAAATTTCGACCCTCGGCTATCGTACATGGACACGAATCGGAAATTGGAACACACAAAACTCTAAAGCGAAAAAAATTAACTGATTGTACACTCTGACGCGATGAATAAGGTGTGGGCATATTAACAACAGCTAAAGCGAAGAAGGCACTAGTGAAATAGAAACCAGTTAATCGTTCTGCTATTAACTGTTTTCTTATCGTTCAGCTGTTAACAAGATTTCATTCAAAATCACTAAACACAACCTAATATTCAGTGATATGCTCCAACAAAAGACGTAGATGAAACAACTAATGATGAGTTCTATAAACAACTACAAGCCACAATCACAAGGACACACAGAAAATGAACAAGATAATAGAAGAAGGAAATTTCAATGTGAGAATTGAAACAGATTACACCGACCTGACAACCAGCCTAGTTAAATAATCATTAGACTTTGTGCGCAATAAATAATGGATTCATCGCAACTTCTGCGTCACAAACCAACTATTCATAGAGTCAGTAAATTTCCACACAAAAATATACAATAATACACATGAACATCACATGATGGCAGAACAACCATCCAAATAGATCACGTAATGATCAATAAGAAAGTTCTCACGATATTGCAAGATGTCACTCATTGCCCAGTGGTGCAGACATTTAAGGTGACCATCAACTGGTAATGTCACATTTTCTAAATTAAGCCTGTTGCTATAAAATGGATCAAGAAGAAAACATCTAACAGCGGCATGTGTAAAGATGCCAACGCAAGACCTGATACAAGTAACACATTTTGCGAAGCGCTCAAGCTCAGCCTCCAATCCAATAAAGAAGCAGCCATCAGTATAGAGCACCAGTGTAAACAAATCGAAGAAGCTTTTATCGAAGGAGCTACCAACATACTCGGACGAGTACCAAGAATTCAAACATAAACTCTGGATCAGTCATAAAATTAGAAAGTCAAATGAAGAACGCTTGCAAGTCAAGTTGCAAATATGCAAAACATACGTTCGAGCTGAAACATCAATACGAAGATACGGTACGAGAAATCAAGAAAATGGCAAGGAGTGGTTGCAGCAACCCGAAACATGCGCATACTTAATAAAATTCAATGCGTGCGACAGGCCACTAGAAAATACAGCAACATCCTAATAATAAGGTATGTATCTGTTCAGGAATGGAAGGAATATCTTAGAGACAACACCACCAACGATACACAAATCTTCGAATTAAATACGCGTTAATAATGAACACTCTTCCATCGTTAACACTCCTCCACCAATAGAGCGGAAAGCTAGCGGTGTCATTCCTAACATTAAAAATAGCAAGGCCTCTGAAACGGAACATATACAAGCGTAAAAGCTGTAACACTTGTAATAACAGAAGAGTGGAATTCCGGTCTAATACCGGGAAAAAAATATTAGGCTTGACTATAAAGACTTCTAAGAGAATGCAAAATTGGTAGGATATATCTGTCCTCTTCAACATAACCATAAAGATATAGCAATGATCATCCTACATATAATTTCACCAACAGTCAACCCAAAATTAAGAAAGGAAGAATCTGGCCAAACCAGGGCGAACTTTTACCGATCATATCATATTAATACAACAGGCATCATCATTGAGCAGTCTAATGAATGGAATTCACCAGTACACGTACTCTTCGTGGACTTCGAACTTTGTGAAATTGGCATCCATTAGCAAATTAAACGAACTCATAATCGAACTGGTAATCGAGTTTAATACAAAGGTAAAAAAAGTGAATTGTACTGTAATAGCAAAGAAGTAAAACAAGGATGCGTATTCTGGCCACTTCTGTTCCTAATAACATAAGAGATGTAGGTATGAAAAAACAAATCAACAAAGCCAGAACAACATTCATCATGTTACACAAAGTCTGAAACACATCTGTCCTATCCCGCAACACCAAGCTAAGAATATTCAATTCGTTTGTAAAATCAGGGCTGCTGTGCGGTTGCGAGACTTGGAAGGATACACATAAGCATATCAGCAATAAGAATATTGCCTTAGGAGAATATTGAGCTGCTTCTGACCGTTGGGCCAGAAGAAAAAATAACAAATGTTGAGCTCCTTGGGCAAATGGATCAAGCAGTCATGGGGATCGATATAAGAAAGCGCAAGTGAAGATGGATTGGCCACTCTGAGGAAGTTTTAGAATGACATGACAAGTTCTTTGGAATGGAATCTACAAGGGAAAAGGAAAGTCGGATGATCATCTGTAACTTGGAAATTAATATTTTTTTATTTCTTTTTATTATTCATTCTCAAACAAAAACAACGGTGGATTATCCAGTGAATTTAATGTTCCTTTGAGGACAATCCAAGTTGTTACACATAAATAAACAAAAGTTACAAAATTTACATAGATATATAAATACATATTATACAAATTAAAGATAACGGAAATTTAGTTCCAAAATAATAAAATATTCGATTTAAAATTATTTTTAATATTTTTTTTAAATTGTAAGTAGTTTTCAGATTCCTTTATAAATTCAGGTACTTGATTATAAATAAATGGGCCCATAAACGTGATCGATTTTCTTCCAAATTCAGTTCTAATATGATGCGAATCAATTCTGTTACAATTTCAAGTTGAACACACGTGACGAGCGTAATTTAAGTTTATATTAGACATAAATGAAGATACATTTAGGCTTTTGTTCATATAAACGGTTAATTGAAACTTATATAAGACATTTATGGGCAATATCATAATATCATCTTTGCTATATAACAACCTAGTGGAAAATAGAATTGGCAATCTGTATACTGCTTTTACACTTTTGTTTTGCATAACTTGCAATTTCTTCAGCCTGGTTAAGGTAGCTGTTCCGTATACGCTAAGGCCATAACTAAGTCGCAAATGAATAAACGAAAAATAAATCATAAGCAATACCCTAGTAGGAACAAAGAAAGATAATTTTCCGATTAACCCAAAAAGTGGAGCAATTTTCTTACTTGTGATATTGATGTGATCATCCCAAAATATATAGTATGTTCGTCAAGTGAAACTCCCAAATATGTGAATGAACTAACTCTATCAATATTAATGTTACTAACTTCAAATAGAGGTGAACTAGTCATCGATTTATATTTGGAATGAAATAACATATATTTGGTTTTAGATATATTGAGAGCTATTAAATTGGAATTAAAATATTCTAATAGTATACTAAGGTCATGTTTCATATCAATCAATATACTGTCAGGATCATGGGTTTTATAAAATAAACCAGTATCATCTGCAAATATTTTAATATGACCCTTGAGCGGCAAATAGAAAATATCATTAATATACATGAGAATCAAAAGTGGTCCTAAAACACTACCGTGAAGAACATCACATTTAATATTCGTACTCCATTTGTTACATTTCACTTCCTACTCCATTTATCATCACATACTGTTTTCGATTTGATAAATAACTTTTCAATAAGTTGTTAGGAATTCCACGTACACCATAACAGTACAATTTATTTAGAAGTAACTGATGATCAATACAATCAAATGCTTTCTGTAAATTCAAGAAAAGCGTCCCAACATATCTTTTTGAATCAAAAGCAGCATATATCATACTCCCAATTTCTGCCATTGCCAATCCAGTCCCTAAACATTTTATAAAACCATATTGGTAGGACTAAAAAAAATTATTATAATTTAAAAACGTTATTAAACGCGAAAATATTAATTTTTCAAGAATCGAAATAGATCGAATATAGAAAGAGTAGAAATAGGCCGATAACTATTAAGTAAAGAAGAATCTCCATTCTTTAGAATAGGAATTACTTTAGCGACTTTTAAACATTTGGGATATATACCAGTTATTCAACAGTCATTCTTCCACCTTTACTACTACTAAGCGAACAGATAACATTACAAACTTCAGCAGATGTGATTGGTGATAGATACAGGCCATCTGAAATCCATTTAATAGTTCCAAACCTGATGTCTCTGTCGGAGGTAATAGATTCACAAGTAACCTGCATTAACAAAGAAGCAATTGAAGAGATTAGCTATCTCAAAAGAATCACTTACATATCGGCCATTAAATTTTTTTTATCAAATTTAAGAGATTCGAGATTTTTATTAAAAAATAGGTTCACGTTCTTCCATAAATCTCTCTAATTTAAGTCTGTAAACATATTACTAAAATAACATTTTTTAGCATATTTTTTAGAAGCTAACGATTTAGATGCACGTAACTAATTCGGATTTAAGAGCAACGTTACTAGGATTACGTTTAATTTTTTTTTGTTTTTTATTTTTTTTTTACGAATGTTACGCCAAATGGCAAGTGTGATCCACGGACATAACGTATTTTTCAGCTTCATCGACACTTACTGTCTTTGAGTATCTATCTATTAATTCATTATATTTTTCAACAATAATTTCTATAGGGTTATTCGGATCTTTCACATTAAATGGCATTTTAAGTAGAAAATTATTGAATATAGGAGGAATTCCACTTGAAAAAATGTACTGTGAGTAAAATTAAAGAAAGAAAAAATATATATTTAGTAGATGGGAGAATGAAACAAAAAATCTTCTCAGTACAAAATTATTTGTATCTGTAGTAGTGTAGACTCCTATAAAAATTATAAAAATTATCAAATCGAGAACTTTATATATATATATATAGGAGTCTCACTACCACACATACATAAAACTTGTGTATGATGAGAAATATTTTTCACATACTCGTACTAAACTAATGTTATGGTCAAAGTTTCTCCTTAAAAATTTGCTATAAAAAAGTAAAAATAAAAACACATACCGTTTTTTGGTATAGATTTTTTTTAATTTTTACCGCAAATATACTAAAAAATATAATTATGATATGGGTATTAATAATATTTAATGTTTAGATAATTGTGAGATGTAAAACTAACCGAATTAATAGCAATATTAGTTTTGTTATTGGTAATGTTTTTGTGTGCTGTTAATATTTCTCCTTAAAATTTGGCTATACAGAGAATTTAAAAAAAACGTTGTCTTTGTCTGTTACATAGAGTTTCGGACTTTTTTCTCTTTTCCTCTTTCTTTACTATCAGTAAAATTTCAAGAATTTTTCTAGTGGAATAGAACCTTAATTCATTAACTTTTGCCATGCCTACTATTTTCGTTACAAGAGTTGTCTTAGTATACTTAGAAGTAAAGTAAAAATGTTGACAAAGGAAATTATGATCGCTAATAGTGGAGTATATCGTATAACTGACGATTTTAGTTATACTTATGAAGCTAGATACGAAATGATCTAAAATATTGTCAATTGCAGAACGAGTTGCATACGTACTCGTATTTGTAGTGATGTTTTATTAACGGCAATATTTATATCCCCAAGTAATATGTTGTCAGTACAGCGGTTTCCAGATAGGATTATCCAACCAATTGAAAACACAATCAACATCAGAACCTGGCGGTCGATAGATGCCACAGATTTTTGTATTATTAAGACGAGGAAGCAGAATTTGAATAAAATTAAAAGGGTACAAGCCGTTATCCATGTTCAAGATGCGATACTCGATATATTTTTAATGTATAATGCAAGACCACCTCCATTTCGATCATCTCTACAAGAAAAGCAACTATTAAAATTGTTGGATAGGCTATCGAATTATGACTCTGGATAAAAGTTTCAGAAATAACTAAAATATCAACATCCGATTGTAGACTATCTATGAACTCTAACATATTATCAAATTTAACAAAATCATTCATGCCACGAATATTTATTTGTAATGTTTTCAATTGTCGAGCATTAGTCATAAGATAACAGTTAGGATTCATTTTATAGTCATCAACATTATCAGAATATTGATTATAACAGCGAGCTTTTAAACTATTTCTTAACCTCAAAATGTGAATCGTATAAAAATTACCGTATTATCAAGAAATAAACCGAGTTCAATGACATTCAAAATCGTATTCAATGAAATTTTGAATGAATAATGTATATGGTATAAAAATTACCAGATAGACAGGAATAGAAAAAATTGACCATTTAGACACAACTTGGGCAACTCGAAAATAATAAATGAAATCAGAAACATCTGACAATG
This sequence comes from Nephrotoma guestfalica, assembly GCA_963691935.1. Lineage (NCBI taxonomy): Eukaryota > Metazoa > Arthropoda > Insecta > Diptera > Tipulidae > Nephrotoma > Nephrotoma guestfalica. Next base: position 127,342,284 of record OY829914.1, on the reverse strand, counting down.
ACATTGAAAATGTCAAAATTAAAACCAAAACGAAATAAAGAAATAGCAATAAATTGTGTAAATGAAATGTAGTAATTGAAAGTAATAGTAATTGTAGCAAGTAATTGAAAATTTAAGAAAAATAGAAAATTTAAGAAAATAATATGATAATAAATCTAATAATGATATTTATTTAATTGTATTGCAACAAACCGGAACTGGCAAGATCCCATTAATAATCATCGATGGCTGCTGTATCACCAACAACATCACATTTGTTGTATTTTGTGGATGATCCCGAAATGTACTAATATGTGCGATGTAGTGGATATCGTTCATCGAGCTGATGTGGAAAACATTTGAAATAGGACCTTTTCTGAGTAAAATTTTGCCTTGTTTGTACCATAAATATTTTAAATTAAATTTTTGTTTAATTTATTTAGCTTCGGAATATAATCTGGTTTGAAGTGGCAATAGATGCTCCATAATGTGAATATTACGAGCCTTATGTTGTGGTGAACACTGGACTCCGAGGTCAGATGTATTAATATAGTTGTTATTTGATGTTTTTAGTCAATATTTGGATAAAATTGTGTTTTTTAGTTCATAACTGTTTGTTTTAATTATTAACATTGGTTGTTTGGTTAAATTTGATCCAAATTTAATATTTGTGTTTACAAAAAATGCTGCTATTTGGTGCTCTTTATCCAGCAGTGCTTCAAGTTTATTCACCCTTGATTCAAGTACTAATTGTTTATTTTCCAGTTGATTTGCATTTGAACGTAACGCCTTGTTCTCACCAATTATTTGATTCATTTTCTGTACAAAATTGTCAAATGAGTCTGACACAAATTTCTGAGAATTTTCAACTTTTATGATTCTCGAGCGTAAGCCGGCAAACACATTTAAAATTTCCGGAAGTTTTGATGACCGATCTCCAATTTAAACTCCCTCAATTATGAATCTCCGTTTTGTGGTTTTACAATAGCTGCAAATCCAAGCAGCTTGTTTGTTACGAATATGTTGAAGTAGATCAATATGGAAGAATCCATTACATAACCCAACACAAGAAATAGCTGGATTGTTTTGATTACCGGTAATAGCAGCATCACATTTTTTACACTTTTTTGGAGTTATCCTAAAATGTCACAGTCTTATAATTCTGGCGCCAAAACATTTTAATTATACTTTTTATAGTTTGAAGATATTTTTAATAAAACAAAATATTGTTTCTAAAATATGATACTATAGTAGAAGCGAAACAAATCGGAAAGTCAAAGTGGAAATCAAAGCAATAGCACCCAACAGAGTTAGATAGTCCAACGAAGTAGACGCTCGACGCTCCTAAATTGGAGATAAAGTGGAAACAATATTGCTTAAAACGTCCAAAGGTCATATTGTAGCATTTATTAATCCTAATAACCTAGAAACTTATATATGATCATTATTTGCCTGTACAGTTTTTTGTGCTTTACCATGTAACGAATTGAAATGCGGCATGACTGGGTTTCGATCGAGTTCGATTCCAAAATAGATACTATAATGCCATTCGTACTGAAAATTTATTAATTCGACCATTCAGAGCTTCCAGGTGGTATTTCCTTCGCCGGCTATGACTCAGGGATTGGCGTGGGTGGTTTCGAAGTTAAATGGACGCATGCTGTACCACCAAAGGATTAGGATAGGAGGGTAAAGGTAGGAACAGATCAGAACTACTCACCTATGAACAACTTACCTACATTTCATTCTCAATATTTTAATAATCCATTGTAAATTAAATGACCGAAAGCAGAACGAAATTATTCACTAAAGCAAACATAACTAGAAAGAATGAAAACTCAAAATTTCCGAAATAATTACAGTTTGAACTTAATTTATTCATCCAAGAAAAAGTAATAAAAATATAATCAAAAATCACGAGAAAATGCGAAATCTAAACTGTAGGCATATAAGTAAATAAGTAGCTTAAAGTTCCTTAAATAAATCAATATTAGTATACGAGTTAGTACTACCTAATCTAAACTATAATTCCCTACACCAGACTTAGCTAACAAAGAAAAATAAATTTTTATTATCACGAAAGATAGAATATTATATAAATAAAATTTTTGTAATTTAAGAAAATTAATAAGTAAATATAAAAATATCGTAATGAAAATTTAATGTATATTAACAAAAAAAAACCTTATTTAGTCCCAAAAACGTGGTCATATTAATTTGGAGCGTCCTCCATTTTCCACAACACTATTGAATTTTACAGTTCGTTCAATTTTAACACCACTTTACACTTTAGTTTTTATGTTCACTATAACACTAAGCGTCGTAATACACAGTTTTTTCCGAAATAACTATTTTTTTGGTAACGCTGAATGTGACTTTAATATTTTTTCCTGCACACGATTTTTACACCCATTGCACAATTTTTACAACAGCAATTTTGTGATTCACCATTCATACGATGCACAACGAAGTGTTCATAATTTTTGTGTGCCACTGTATGAAAATACATTATCAATGACGCGCACTATCAAAAGTTAATTTTTATGTTTTTCGTGATTTTTTTTTTTGCTATATGTGGATTCGAATTTTTATTAAGAATTGGAGATTGTATGCTTTTATGTCTATACTAACATTTTATAATTTTGTTTTTTTTTCGACCACAATATAATTTTATAATTTGACTTATTTAGATTGAACAACTTATTACATATTAACTAACTGGTAACTAACAGAAATATTTCCGTTTACATAGTTCACTTAACTTTTAATTTTATCAAACTATTTATTTAGTTATACCATTCCACATTTTATTTTTAGTTTGGTTTTATTTTAAATTTATGTTAAGTTACACTTTCAACTTAGATTTTTGTTTTAAGTTCAATCTATAAACACGATGTGGCATTTTTAATAATTTTAAAAAGACTGACCTCGTGCTTGAAAAATGTAGCGAATTTATCTCGTTTTGCTAAACAGTTAAATATTTTGAAAAATGCTCCGCTATGGTCATTACATTATTGATTCGTACGTTTCGTGAGACGAGTTTAGTACAATTTTTGTTTTAGACATACAGTATGCAAATAATCAGGGGTTGGTAACAAATACACCATGTTTTTAAGAAACCAAACAAATTGGAACGAACAATTCGTTTCAACCATTTTATAATGGTAATGATATTGGACATTATTGGAGGTACATTAACATTCTGATAGTCCTTGATTTGGTTTAAAAATATAACTTTATATAAAGTTATCCTTTTTAACGTAGGATTTGTAAATTTATTGAAATTATAATGAACCAGCTAAATCATACATACAAGAAACATAAATTTTTCCGACTCACTCCATTTCCCGAGCTTTATAACATATATTAAGTAAATGTGTCGCGTTTAAAGTGAGTATTTGATATTGTTTTACCACCTAGTCAGCCGGAACTGTATTGGCTAATAGCCGACATAACTGGTAGGCACGTGGCAATTTTATGCATCCCCATTCCACCATTTTATTTTCTAAACGTGAATACACAATGTTACGGGTATTTAGGTAACCAATTTCACACTTACCGTTAATAACATGTATCTGTGCTTCAAATGTGAATGAAAGAATGAACTCGATCTCGAAATGGTCCCATTAACAAAGAAATCATAGAATTTTGATAATTGTTAACAGAAATAATAATTTTCGACATTGCCTACATTATCTACATTGCCGACGCCAATTTTTTAATTTTCTACATACATTGTCTACACGTGTCGAATATTAATTATCTACCTGGTGTAGATAATACGGTACAACACTGGCTTTTAGTACCAAAGTTTTATTTGTGGAATTCATCAAGACACAAGTATATTGGATCATCTGATTTGCAAAACTATCGTTGTTTTTATGAATATCGAATGGGATCTTGCTGTTATTGTTCTGCAATTTATTGTTTTTTAGTCGTGTGATGTTGGTGGTCATGTGTTTGTATTTTATCTACCAGAGTACATTAGGTTCCCGTACTTGTTATTAAATCCCCACTATTATTCCATCCAACTTCAAAGAAGCCTAGTATTCGGATATTTTACCCCCATTTATTTCTCACTTGCACTAACCTTGACGTTTCCATTAAACTTATTCCGTTAGTATTCGTTTCGGTTTAAATCTGGAGTAATAAACAAATTGAAAAATAAAATTAACGAAAAGTACAATTAATTATTTTAGTGATAATAAAATTAGCGTGAAGTTAGTTAAGCTAGAAGGAATTAAATATTTTAATTAGGTAAACACGTTTGATGTGAAAGTTGAAAATTGTATTAGATACAGCAGGTTTTCTTACAACTATATAGCTGGCTCTAAAATATGACAATATTAAAATAAAAATTTTTGCTGAAAGGACACTTTTAAGTACCAATAAAAATCTGAATGTTAACTCCAAAATTAATGTAGTTGAGTTGTTTTGTGATTACCTTGTATTTTCTAAACGACATATAGAGAGGGAGGTACCCCGAGTATTAAAAAGTTTAGAAAAGTATGATACTAACTTATTTTGTTAACATGCATACATACTACACAATTTAAGATACGGACACAACTAGACCAAAATATAAAATATTATTATACATAATATTTACTATTCCAGAACTGTCTGGTACTCAGATTTTATACATTTCAAAACTATAAAATAATAACATAACATATGGGAATATTGTAGCTATGAGTACGAGAGCATTTTTTCTGCAAGAATTTTATTTATTTTCCACCAACAGATATAAGAAAACTGTTGTAAGCAATGAAAAAAACACTTTAAATATTTTAATAATTTTTAAGGATATTTCACAACATACACAAAAGACTACAAGGGGTATAGACAATAAAATCTAAAGATTTAATCCTTTTTTAGATCTGAACTGTAAGAAAATGTCCCTTATGGTATGGTCGATATGGTGGCAATTTGATAGTTTTTCTTTATAACCAACCATACATAAAATTCAAGTAGTTTTCGAATACCAAATAATAAAAAAATTAAGTTTCATTTTTTCAAAATTTAATTTAAACTTAACAAACAAAACAATAGAACGGTTTTAATTGTTTAGAGTTTGGTTTTAATTTTATTACGTAAGGTAGAATATAAGACATAACATTAGCATACATAAAATTTAGAGATATGAATAGCTCAATTTATAGCGCACAGTTTATGTTGTATAATTTAATTGCATGCAATTTTAAATGAAAAACATAAAAATGATAAGTTTAATGATAAACTATTTCCTTCGTAATATTTCACTGTGCATCTGTGTATACAGTCGATGAATAATTTTAAGTTGTTGCAATGACTAAGTTTGGTTACGTATCCATTTCACCCAAATACTGTTTCAGAAGACAAAGTATATTGCATAGAAAAATCGCCAAATGTTTTATCGTCTGAATAAGATAAAATAAATAAAATTTATATTACATTTTTCGTTTTGTTCGTGCGGTGCAGTATTTTTTTCTGGTAAGTTTCCATGAATTTTCCAATTTTCTCTGTCTTGGTCATATTGATAAAGATGTTATCAAATATATTTGATGTTGATTTTTTCTCATTGTGTGAAATATTTTTATGGAACACAACCAAAAAAAAGTAAATGTAATAAAATAAATTCGTTATTGAAACGGTGGTGTGGACGTGAGTATTCATACGAGATGTGTATACCCATGTCCATCGAAAGCTGGAAGATTATTAGATGGAAACATCTGAAAATCATAAAAGAGAAAAATATTAAATAATGTTTTCCCTGTTTTTATTATTTGTTGCGCTTGCCCGCATAAAATATATTTTGACCACACTGTGAATTTATGTATTAATATATAGATGTTTTTATTATCTCCATAGCTAGGAAACATTTATTAAAACATTTTTTATTTGAACCGATAGAACACTTACACGGAAGGTAATAAAAAATATTCGTTTTCATGTTTCAATCCAATATAATAAATAAATTTGATATACATACATAAAGACCTCGTATGGTTACGGCAATGTCTTAATCTAACAAAAAAGATCAAAAATACAAAATAAAATATCTTAATTATACAAATAAATCTTCAGAATTATCAACGCATCAAGTGAAAAAATTTAATTTGTACGCGTATTCATTAAACGACAACACATTAGACTTCAGATTATTATACATAATTACGCAAAATTAATCAAACATTTATTTTATGTAATTGTCATACCATGTTAATCCTTTATCATACTTAAACATATAAAAATACCTTGTAAGGGTTTTATTTTTTAATTATAACGAGGATATAAAATAATTAAAGTGCGGAACTAAGAATAATGCATAAGTGTTTTATAGACATTTTAATAGTCTTCCACCATTTTACAATGTTAGCTCAGGTGTATTAAAATTATGATAAAATGTATACGTATAAAGCGATTTTAACTAGGATTTGTTTTGATATACAGTAGTAATATTATTTTTACATTTATCATATTGCAAACTGGAAGAGAACTATTTAAAGCAGGCAGGGCATTAAAGTGTGAGCTTCACTCCAGTAGAAAGCCATCCTACTGGCCTACAGACCCAAATAAAATTCCTGACCTTCTGGATTTATATATGAGGTGTCCACTGTCCATTTTCAAAACTGCATATTCACAGCTAAGTTATTTTATGGTAAAACAAATATTTGAAAAATACGGTTTTTTCCTTGTTTACCGCGTACTTTTTTTTATTCATATCATTTTTGAAGCCACTAAAAATAAAATGATAAAAATTGGCTTGTGCGATTTTAGTTTTCTGAAGCAGCTAGAAAATCGAAAATAGCTAGTTTTGGAACGAAAATAGTTTTTAAGGGAGTTTTGGAACAGTAAGAAGTGCTTTTGGATAGTTTAGGAAAACTCAATTTGATTGTACTCTACATGTAATGTAGTCTAATAAAATAACAAAACATCTGTATATATGGAGGGAGTCCTGCTCTGCTACATTTGTGATCATTTCATCTTCGTTGTTTGGCAAAATCTCATTCTCATTTGCACCGTTTTCATCAATCACTTCCTTGTAGTATCCAAGTGGTTCATTACTTCTCCATTCTAATCCAAAATGTTTTTAAGAAGTAGATCAACATCATTACATTTAGCGTTTTTCACTACTGCTCCTACTGCTACTTCAATTAGTTTAATGTCATTCGGAGAGCAAATCTTTTAAAAATTGATTTTGGATTACATATTTCCATTTTATAGTTGGCTTCACCTTGAATGTGAATTATGCTGTCTTGCAGATGGTTAAGTATAATTTTTTTCCATGGAGCAAACATGGCTGGCAAGCTGGCATTTTAACAGCTACCGGCTTTAAACCCCGTTCTGCTTCAGTTTTCCAATTATACGCAGTTTCTCTAAACTGAGAACCGTCCCATTAGATCTCTAAATATTCTTCAAACTTACGTTTGACAACTTTTTCAATCCGTCCAAATAATCGGTCGAGAGGTATAAAGGAGTGCCCTGGTGTCCGAAAAGTTATGATAACGCATTTGGTTTGTTTCGAGGCATTGTTTAACCATTTCGTGATCATACAAATCAAGGAACGGTTCTTGTTTTGTCTGCCAAATCCGTCGTTAAAAAGTTTCACAGAATCGACTGGCTCTTCAAAATTTGTTAGATTTAACTGGGATAAACTGCCGATACAGTTTCATTTGAACCTTTTTGTCTCTTAGTTTCATTCCATGTGAAACAAAAAATGTTACCCTATGATTGTCGAGACTTTGAGAGGCTTGGCATAATGTGAAATTATATTGATAGGGTTGACTTAAAAAATACGCTGACTGGTCTGGAATTTTCGGTATAATCTGATTTTTTTGGCAGTCAAGCGAATATACTACTTCATTGACGTTATCTTTACGTAGTTCTTCATAAAACGCGTTCGCTCTTAATTTATGAATGTGCAATTCAGTTATTGCTTGTCGCTTCTTTACGGGCACGGTTGTATTTTTGCTCGTTAAAGGGAACATAAACACCTAGAACAAACATCGGTTGATGGAGAGGAAAATGCTTGAAAAGTTGCTTGAAAATTTCGGCAAATTCTTTATAGACGAAACTTTGATATTTTTAAAACATTTTTGATAATTTGTAGATACTTGCTTTGTTGAAGGGCCATTTGTTCGAGCTGGAGCAGATGTAACGCAAAATTTGAAGATGTAATAATCTTGTTTAATTTTTAGTTTATTTTCATAAAACTTTTCGTGAATTCTACGTGTGTCTTGCATTGGCAAAGTATTGCATTTGAAACTCGACGATATTCGGTGATTGCAATTTGGTTTGATCGGTAAGGATTTTGCAGAATGCCTAGAGTTTAACCAACGAAATTTATTATGCCTCATTATGCATACATTATTTTATTTACCTTAACTTTTTGTCCTTTGTCTAAACCCAATTTTCCTTGTTTTGATGCTTTTTCCTACATTTTGCTGGTTCGCACAACACAGCTTTTCCATCAACACGCTCAGACTCTTCAAAATTCATTATTTAAATTAAAAAAAAACACTAAACTTACAATATTACCGCACAGAACACAAAAAGATCGTTCTTCAGCTTTCATTTTGGAAAATTATGTGGTTTTGTTTGTTGATTTTTTGATATCAAAGATTGTTTTGGCATAGTATTTTCCATTTTACGTTGTAGCTATTTTCATGTGCTTTAATTTTATATATAACACTCAATATTTAAAAAAAAAATTAAGCCGTTTTGGAAATAGGCACCTCATATATCAAGAGGTATCTCCGAAAATTATTTAGCAGTCGAAAATGAAGAAGGGCTATCGTCAGACCATTCTCCAGTTTTAATGACCATAAATGACACGGTAATAAGGAAAGCAAGCCCCCACGACTAACAAATAGACTAACAACTACCGAACCAATGGTGTAGTGGTTAAAGCTTCGGCACTTGGACCGGGAAGTACTGGGTTTGAATCCCACCAGGGGCTGGATGTTGTTGATGTGGAATATGCCGAAATTCGAAGCACTTATAAAAATAATTAATAATAATAATAATAGTAAATAAAAAAACAAAAGTTAATTAAACTTTCCAAATTTATAAAAAAACTTTATTAAATAATAATAATAATTTTTGCTGCTGTGCTGTTGAGCTGCACCTTCGAACTCCAAAAACTGAATAGGAAAAAATTAAAATTTTGTATAATTTATATACAAAATTTTGTAATGCAATCTGGATCGTAAAAGTTGGATTGATCCAGTATTGTTGCATTTGGTAAACAAGACAATAAAAATCCGAATTGCATCCACCAAATCTGGTTTCAGCTGGTTACCAATTTATTTGTGTTATAGACGTACTCGTACGTACGCCTATGAACAGTATTGCAATGATAAATTTAATTTCTTCTGATTGCCACGCCATCATGTTAACTTAGATATTAAATGATTGTGTCATTGGTTATCACAATTATTTAATGATGATGGGGGGCATCTATAATACAATTTTAACAACTACTGTGCCATCGTTTTAATTTAAATATTTTGTGTCTTGGTTATCACAAAAAGGATGGTGGCATCTATGATACGATTGCAATACTGTTCGTTTCAATGATAAGTTATTATTGGTAACGATTTTTATTGATATGAAAATCGGCATGATAATGAAATTTACTAATTTTGTTTTGTGTACAAAATTGTTTTTGTTGTATGTACCGATTTTATGTAACAAGACTGTTGTTGCATATTCATTTGGAATATAATTATTTATACGGAGAATTGTCCGTTAATAAATAATTCAGTCTACGGAGAATTGTCTGTTTGTATATTGTGCGGTGTTTCTTGTAGTTGAAGAAACAGGCCGCTACAATGTAAAGCGAATTTTCATCATCGATTACGATCGGCGATGTTAATAAACACAACTAAGACCCTTTGTTGGATCAATCAACGATCACCGCCGGCCCACCGTCCATGTCAGCGTACAGGTTGACAAGGAGCTTGCAATGTGCAGGTGATATACTGTAATTGTGTGAATAAGTGGTGTGTACGTGAATGAAAAGGGGGTATTAATTAATTGACCTTAAAAGGACGTTAAATCCATTTGACAGTTCATACGTTCTTTAAAAAAAATAACAAAATAAATTAGGAATACTTTCGGCAACTAATCGAAGAAAGCGTCAATCTACAGGTGCAGATCTCAAACGCTCACTTCATAGAAGAAGAACGGGAAAGCCACATTTAAAGCGGCCTGGGAAAGCGCCCTTGATCAGCAAGAAATATTACAAAATATTATATACTATCCAGTTGAAGTGAGAGAGTTGGTTAACGAAAAAAGAAGAGCTCGTAAGACTTGGTAGAGAACTAGAACCCCTGAAGACAAAACAATCCTATCAACTTGTGCATCAATGAGTCAATTGCTATAGCTTCCTAAGTAGGTTAGGTTAGGTTTCAGTGGTTGCTTACTGCACACTTAGGCCAATTTTTAGGCCCATTGTGATACCACTCATTCACTCCACATCATTAACCCACCTACTTCACCTACTCACACAACTACAGTATACCACCTGCACATTGCAAGCTTCTGCACTCCATCAGAGGGTCTTAGTTGTATTTATTAGCATCACCGATCGTAATCGATGATGAAAATTCGATTTGCATCTAGCCTCTGATGGGATTCGAACCCAGCACCTCCCGGTCCAAGTGCCGAAGCTTTAACCACTGTACCACTTGTCCGGTTAGCTTCCTAAGTAAGCTGACACGGAATAATCCGGTATAAACCACAAACTGGACAAGCGGATAATGAATATTTAACATTTATAAGCAAAATAGACGAGGTATCTGTGCTACCAGTTACTCTGCAAGAAATCAAACAAGTAAAAATCTCAAAGATAAAAAGTTCTTGGATACGATTTCATAACGGGACAAATAATCAAAGCCTTACCGAAAAAGAGTTATGTTCCGAGACAGTGGAAAGTAACAGAAATCATGATGATCCCAAAGCCTAATAAACCATTAAACGACAAAACATCGTATATGTCTATTTCTTTGCTAACATAAACATGAAAGATTTTCGAAAGCCTGTTTCTCAAACGACTAAAGCCAATTATAAAGAGCAGAAATCTTAGACCAGCACATCGATTTGAGTTCCGACAAAGGCACTCAACGATATCACAGGTACATAGGATCACTGATACAATTGAGGAGGCAATGGAAAAAAGAAAGTTCAGGAATATTCTTAGACGTAGCCCAAGCATTTGATAAGGTTTGGTATCGTGTTATCGAATTTAAACTCCAACGAGATTTGTCAAAACGACCGTTACTTCTGGGTGAGACAAGAAGGAGAATACTCAGAACTAAAGAAGATATTGGCAGGCGTTCCACAAGGCAGTGTTCTGAGCCGTGGATCATACCTCCTGCATACAAAAGATCTACCAAACATAGTAGAAGCTAGAATAGGAACGTTTGCTGATGATACCACTGATGCTGGCTGGTATTGCTCTGCACTGTGGTGCACTGGTGCTCCACTGAACACACGTGTCTTTTTTCCGTATATTATATAAACCATACGTATATTTTCATGAAAAAAACAAAGGACTATTTACCGTTAGTTTAGAGAATTTTATATAAATGAGAATTTTGTGATTTATTGTTTTAGTATTGAAGTTTCATTGTGTGTAAAAGGACGGTAAATATTTTATGGGGCATATAGATTATATAAATCCATATTTTTTTCAATTTCACTGTGTATTATATCACTTTAAATTTCATTGGTAAATATTTATTGGTGTTACATATGGATCCCGATACAAGAATATATATTGGTAAGTATTATTATAAGCGTAGTTTTAATTGTTTGTTTATAAATTTATTTATTTACTTAAAAATGATATCACTCAAATGTTCACTACGGCTGCTTTACAGACGTCGATCCGATGGTCAACATTTCTATGGCATTTATCTCTGCAATGATGTAGTTTTTTAGGCCCTGGATGGTGGCTGGATTATCAACGTACACTTTGCTTTTAAAAAATTCCCATAATCTAATGGCGTTAAATCGCATATGATCCTGCATGCCAATCCACATTTTCGCGACGTGAAATTAAGCGATTTTCAAAGAACCTTTGCAATTCGTCGATATTCTCACGCGTAGTATGGCAAGTTGCAGGTAAATTCAAGTCATTGTAATTAATTCGCAACAAACTAGTCCTTGAAACGCCCAATTCAAGTGATATTTACCTCACAACAGCGATATTATCTGGTGTCAGTGTTGGCCTGACAGGCTTTAGTACATCCACCACAAAACCCGTAGTCTCGAATTTACACACCAAACGACTGATGGTTCTTTCATTTGGGTTGTTATCGCGACCAAAATATTAACAAATTGCGCAAAACGTGTTTTTTATTTTTCCACCAATTTTGTAAAGCTCTTCAATAACTTTAACACGGTCTTCAATCGAATACGACTACATAGCGATAAATGGCAAACATCCAACTAACAAAATGACTTGAAATGACAGAAAACAAACATGGCGTCTTTGCAAAATTATTTTATATTTTTCTGCGTCTCATTTTTACAACCCTTTATATTTCTATTAAGCATCAAGTATCGCCAGATTCCACAACATCTGGCAAACCGAATTTTATGGTAATCGGTTAGAAAAGGAGTTTTATTGAGCATGCCAAATCAATTATTCAGCATGGTTAATCATTCCATGTTAATACCTTTTGATCTCCGTCCATGTTACATCAATTCAAAAGCTATAGTTGAGTTAAAAATTATAAATTATGTGGTTTTTATAGCGATCATTACACGGGATCAGTAAAAATTTCACTACCTAAAACATATTTACCTAAAAAATGCCCATTTAAATAGCTTTCACAGATTGAATCATTTCGTAAAGGCTTATTTTGAAAGATTTAAAAGAGAAGAACGTTTAGGAGGAAAAACTTGATTTTCAGGTAATGAAGGTTTAGGTTATGACATTATTACTGACCATGTAAAATCTGCTTATGATACCAACAACAACAAAACAATTTGTTTAATTTCAAAACAGTAAGCCATGAAAACATAGTCACAGACCACGGCACTATCATGATCAAATTAAAATAATCTATAGATCGAATACAATACATTGAAATAGGAGGTAAAACGTCGAATAGAATACAAGCAAAGATCTGGTGCACCACAAGGTCTGGTGTACCACAAGGCTCTCACGTTGGCCCATGGATTTTTACAATCTTCATTAATGGCATTACTGAAGTAATAAAGCATTCCAATATCCTAATGTTCGCAGATGACCTCATACACAAGGCTACAAGATAAATGTTGTACTCCTTCAGGTAGTAATTGAAAGTAAAGACCTAGGAGTTACTTTCGTTGAAAACATGAACTCCATGCTCGGTTTTGTCAAACGTTGGACAGGTGACATTTTTGATGTGGAAACAATTAAGATCTTGTATTGTACTTGCGTTCGATCCCAGCTGGAATATGTTGTAAATGTATGGTGTCTGTTCTACGAAGATCATATCCAAAGTATTGAGAAAATTCAAAAGAAGTTTGTACGCTATTGATCTGGAAAGATGAATGGGTTTATAATCATAATCTACCATAACACGTAAACATACAGCGACAACCACCATATTTAACCGGGTGCAAGACATACAACTTAACAACTCTAGAATAAAGACGCGAATTGCTAAAAAGTACATTTATTGAAAATCTTCGGCTAGGCCTAATCGACGCACCGGATGTGCTAAAGTCAATTAAAATAAAGGTTCCTGGTACATAGCAAAGAGATCATGACTTCCTCCACTTAGACCGACATAGAACCAACTGTGGCGATAATGAACCAGTGAAGATAATGTGTAAGAGTTTCAATAGAATTTACTATTTATTTGATTTTTGTGTAATTAAAGATAATTTTAAAAGTAGATTAAAGCAATTCTAGGCCCCTCCGTGATTTTTTTGTTTTTTGTTATTTAAAATTTTCATATCCAACGCGGATTTATTATATTTTGTATTTTTTCAAGTCAATTTTGTAGACTTATTTCAATATAAACAAATAAATAAATAAATAGATTATCCAATTAGAAGACTTATTCTACATAACCCTAAACAAATCGGCATCCGTAATTTAAGAGGAAATCCCCGTTTTCGGATAGTCAAATAGTTTTCAACCATAGTAGATCTGGTATTTTTTTTTAACCAAAGGTAAAACCGAACTACCCCAATTTAAAGGTATTTGGTAGGGAAACCCAAATTACACTTAATATGTATTCTGGTATTTTAAGAAATGGCTTCAGTGGCTAAACTCAATATTGCTTATTCCAACAACGATTTAAATTTACGAATTACGAATTGGAAATATAATGGCTTCGAAAAAGGCTTAAAAACATCTTTTAGTACATACATATATGAAGTGCATACTCAAGTTGAACAGTAAATCAACGAGACCCCTAGTATATGGACACGGCGCTATTCATTTAATGAACCGTTGCGGCAAAACGGCAATTAAAACACCGAGAAACCAACAAGCGATGTCCTCGCCTTCCTTCGATAAACGTGATAGATGAAGTGGGATGCACAGTAAATTTGAAGGTCGCAATGCAAAGGGCCTTTCAGATCACGTTTAAACAAATATACATATGAATATTTTTGTGCAACCTAAGAGAGGAGATGGCAAAGATTAAACTCCAAGTGAACGTTCCATTCTTTTACGTTAAAAATTTTAAAAATGGTTTATGGGTTAGAACCTTAAAAGTACAATTTTATAATCAGCAAGTTTCAGATAACAGTTTCAATTTCCCAAGAATATTATCTCCAATTTCGATAATTAATTATTTTCACTTGTCTTACAAACAAGCAAAAATCAAAATCTTTAAAATTAACTCCCAAACTATAAACTAATTTATGTAGTTAACCCTTTCGCCTCAACCCTTTGATATTCTAATTATAGTTTTACATTTTTACTTTCTTATGTCAATTAGATTGACGTTTAATTTTTGAAATTTTAACAAGCATGCACAAAAAATTTAATTAATGAATCAAATTTTATTTGCTTTATCTTAATTCCTTTCTAAGTTACGAGAAAATCCTTGTTGATTAATGAAACTACCGAAAATGTCTTGTTATTTTTTGTTCCGCGCGGTGATAATTAAAATCCGCGTGTGATAAAATATAAATTAAATGAAATGATTAATTGGAAAATTATTTAAATGCTTTTTATGTATTTTGTGAAAGGGTTAATTGTATTTTTCGAAATACTAGTGAGCAAAGAAATGTGAGTATAAAACCCGCATTGGAATAAAAACTACTGCTAAAATTATGATGACAATGAGATTTTGAATTTAGGGGTGACATATATAGGAATGATAATAAACTCCTTTTTTACAGCTTTAGTTATGTAAACTTAAGTTGGGTCGTAAATACAAAAAAAATTAAATGGACTTTTTTAACGATATTTTTGTAATTGAAACGAGTTAAAAAAATGATTAAATTGGTATTCTTTTTTATGATTTTTATTTTGTACATTTACTCAAATTGGAAAATCATTATGATTGGTCAACCAAAAATTAAAGCCAATTGGTGTGACGAAACAACATTAAAATTATTTGCATTTCTATTTTATGGGCGCTATAAATCAACCCGGTGAAGTGGTGGATTATGGAATTTTATAAAACGGAACGGAGTTTTTTTTATCGCGCAAAGTATCGTCTGAAAAACCACTTTGTTCTATAATCATTATTGTGTATCCACTCTACTCTCACCTAATATTTTTTGTTGTATTTAAGTTTCTTGTCTAAAATGATATTTTAATCATGTAAATCTCTTTTAAGTATTTTATGTATAATATAAAGATGATGAATTTTCTTCTTCTTTTGTTGTGTAACTTGTGTACATAATTCCCAAAAATACAAAATTCTAAAGAATACAGAAGACTATGGGTAAATAATAATTTCCATTTTCATTCATTTAGAAAATAAAAAATTTGATGACTGCTGTATACTGTAAGAAGTGGTGACTTGGAAGATGTTGGATGTTTAACATTAGTTGATATTTAAGGAAGAGATGAAGATGTTTGAAATAATTGAAATAAAAAAATAATAATTTCAAGGACTTATCCATTACGAATTTTTATTTTGATGAATAGAGAGTCGATTTTCTTTTTTTTTTGCTTTTCTGTGTTTTCATCTTCAGTTTTTACACAGAGTATAAGAAGAAAATAAACAAAAAGAAAATGATATCATTTATTTGTTGAAAATAAAAAATACTTGCTTTTGTTAAAAGGAAAATGTAAAATAGAAAGTACAAATACACAAAGGATGCGGAATAAAAAAGAAATCGCGAAATACATGTCGCTGTTGATGAAATGGCTTTTCTTTGTAGTATTTGGAGGACAAATTGACTTTCCTGTCCTTTTAAAACGTTCTGAAATTTATAAAATTTTACGTGTAATGGAAAATGGTAATTAAAATGTAAACTAAAACAGCCAGCATTTTTTTAGAGCCGGGAGTGTTACGTTAGTCTGAAATTTAAATTCACTTTGAAACCCTATGAATTGTATTTTTTATCTCTTAGTTGATTCTATAGTAAACTTTTAGTTCGGTGATTAGGCTTTTCATGAAGTTGCTAAAATAAATTATTAGCAATAACAGCAAATGTTAAAAGTTTTGAAACACTAAAATTTGATTGTCGAATGACAATCGAACGATAATTATACGAAAAAAGTAAAAATTTTTAGGTCTTAAATTGAACTACTTCTTGTAAAATTAGTTTCGCAAAGTTCCACCTTATAAAAAAATTCGAGTTTGATGTAGTTTTGTGAATTGTTCATAGTGTATTAAACTGAGTGGATTTTTGTTCCTTCTTGAATTATTGCATTAACAGCTATTTCTTCTCTGGTAAGGATTGTTTGATATTTTAAAAGAAACCTTTTTGAAAAACAAATTAATACATTGTGCGCCCTCAGATTCCAAACTAATTTTTTAAACTAAAAATATTTAATTTGATTAACTAAGTGGAAGAAATGTATGGTCTGTGAATTTAATACGAAAATTTTTCCTATCAGATATGATAGAAACATTAAAATATACAAGTAAATACCTATAATTGGTAAATACCTATATCCGGTAGTTACTAACATTTTACGAAAGAAAACTACAATAAATGTAGGAATGGTCTATGTGGTTACATAATTGTATATTATTAAGCAGCTGAATTACCCAGCGTCGCACGTAAGCAATTAAAATTATTTTGAACTTCGTGCCATCATCCTTGTGATTCATTTGTAGTTTCGCCAGCTATTTACAGATAAAATACTAAATATGGCTTAATTGTGTGGTACTATAAGCACATTCAGTATATTTAACAGACATTTAATCACAAATCTAGTTAGTTTTGGATGATGCAAGAAGAGCAGATAGCGCGGAATTAAGTGTTTTTAAATACAAACATTTAATTGTAACAAAAAAATCAAAAACAAAACAAATCAAAATTCATTTACTCTACTTAAAAAATTAGTAATCGTATTGTGTGATAACGTCAGCTATTATTAATTCCCTGTTGTGCAAAGTTCAATCTAACATTCATTTCCACTCAGTTACTCTTGAAAAAGTTATACTACGGCGAGGACTATATACCTATGTCCTAAAATAAGGTAATTACTATAGTGAGCCTATCCAGGTAAATATCTGCACAACTAGGTTTGCATATAAGATGCGGTGTCTTTTCTTCGACCTCCGTCTGAACTGGTAGAAGTTTTATGACTGACGTGACTCCAGTTTTGGTACCGGTCGTAATTTGCCATAATTTGTTAGCGACTCCTAAATGCGTTACTGTTGCGTGCGCTATGTTTTAACTCATCTTGGTTTCTTTATTGCTATTGTGTATTATATATTTTCAAAATCTGAGTATAACCTGGGCTTCCCCATACGATTGTCAAACCGCGAGTTTATAAATCGGGCACATAGTCTGTTAATGTTTTGAATGCCTTTGACTCGAGCTTTACGTACTATACTCGGAAGTCAATTTGAAAGGTTGATTCCGTTTTTGTTGCAGGCCCCGCCTTTTGTTGTTCCTCCTCCTCTTACTTTGATGTTAACCTGTTTTCCCAAAATTTTGATTTATTGATCAGCAACTTTAAAGTTATGAATATTGCTTATTAGCCTGGATCATTAAATGTCCGTGCGCTCCTACAGTTTGGCTTTGATGCAACTTTTGCTGAAAGTACAATAACTTCACAATTTCTGATGTCTATCATATCTCGGATAGCTGCTACATCTTCTATTAGATATTGTATTGTAACATTACGACCATTGATCTCTCACAAGAGCCTATATAGCCAGATGACATCCTGTGGTCATGAAGGTCTTTTTAGCAGTTGACACCGATTTAACTATTTGAACGGTATTTTGATTTATTTATTTATTTATTTACATTGAAATAAGTCTACAAATTTGACTTGAAAAAATACAAAATATAATAAATCCGCGTTGGATTTGAAAATTTGAAATAAAAAACAAAAAAAAAGTCACTGAGGGGCCTAGAATTGCCTTAATCTACTTTTAAAATTATCTTTAGTTACACAAAAATCGAATAAATAGTAAATTCTATTGAAACTCTTATACATCATCTTCACTGGTTCATTATCGCCATAGTTGGTTCTATCTCGGTCTAAGTGGAGGATGTCATGAACCTTCACCGTCTACCAGGGACCTTTATTTTAATTGACTATAGCGTAACAGTGCGTCGATTAGGCCTAGTCGGAGATTTCCAATAAATGTACTTTTTAGCAATTCGCGTCTATTTTCTAGAGTTGTTAAGTTGTATGTCTTGCACCCGCTTAGAGATGGTGGTTGTCGCTATATGTTTGCGTGGTATGGTAGATTATGATCATAAACCCATCCGTCTTTCCAGGTCAAGTAGCGTATAAAATTCTTTTGAATTTTCTCAATACTTTGGATATGATCTTCGTAGAACAGGCACCATACATTTACAGCATATACTGATTGAACATGTAAATCTAATTCCAACCATTTTTAAAACTTAAATTGGAATTCCCTTTAAAACCATAATTGGAGTTTGGATTACGAGGTAACCGAATGTTAGTACTCAATATTTATTGATTGCTTTCCAAACCGATTCCGTAGTATCATTCTGAGAAGAATTACCGATTTTCTTCTTTTAATCATTAATCAGCACATTTCATCATCAAGTTCAAATGTTAGATAAATGAATTTTAGGATGAGTATATTGATATTTCTATTACCCATTTCGATCCAGTCTCAACAATATATCCGATTGTAGGTTTGTCGGTACAAATTTCTCATCCGTATATTCTTGAGGGATAATCCATTTTCAGCTTATATTATTTTTGAACATTTAAACGTATTTACATATTCAAAGAAACAAATTCGAAAGTGTGGTTGTCATCGTTTCAGTTTTTAAGATAGGACCTAATTTTCATATATGGGTTAAACTTTTTATGGTTGAAACACCTTTTAATTTGATTAGATTAGATTTTAGAAATTATCGTTGTTTTTAGCGAGTTGATTAATTTTGAGTTGGGACTTGCTTTAATTTGGGATTTCTGAACCATCGAGTGATGTTTACACGTTGTTTCGCAGTTCTTTGATGGACATGTGGTCGTTCTTCTTAGAGAATATTATTTTATTCTGGATCATTTTGAATTGGGCAATTTAAAAACGGTACGACCCCAGTCACTAAACCCCAGTTGTTTCTCATCTCTGAGCGCACGTGGGAAGTTACCATCTGTATTACTATTACTTTTTTGAGCATAATGAGAAGGATTTCAAACAAGATCATCAAACTGCTAAAAGTAGTTAATGAGACTGAGCTAGTTTAACGATACTGAAAAGTTAATGATAACAATTAATACAATATAATTCAGGATGAATGAAGAAAAAGTTAGGAAACTGAAAGTTGGGTCTACTTAATTCAAACAGATTAAGATAATCAAGAAAAATAAAAATTAAAATCACAAATACAAAAAATTGGTATGGAGGAGCTTTTTCAAAAATAACTTAGTGATGTTATAGTTGAAACTTCTACAACTTGTGTTTACCTCAAGGAGCATTCTTGTAACTGCCTCAGTTTGGCCGTAATCAGTTCTTTTAGCAGTTGGTCGAAAAGCAGATAACTTTAAGCGACGTGAATTGAAGTGGAAATTTATTTTTTCAGGAAGAGCTAGAGACTCGCTAATCAATAATTGGTGAATAAAAACAATGTATGTCACAACACAGCACCGTTTGAGTGTTTGAAGTGCAATTAGGTTTAAAGAGTCTAGGTAGGGTGGCAAAATGTAACTTTCTAATCTGGGAAGAACCTGAAGATGCAAAGCGGTGGAACGTGCCTCAATTCAGTTGATGTAGGTAACTTGGTACAGGAACCTCACTTGGCTGGCATACACAATCGGAGGCCTAACGAAGGTTTAGTAAAATTCATTTGTGATGTAGGAACCAGAAATTGTATACCAACGTTTAATAAAACTAAGTTTGAATTTCTCTATTGATGAAATTTGTGAAATTTAGTCTAAAGGTCAAGTTACTGTCGCACATTACAACCCTAATCACAAATAGGTGTAACTCGAGAATACGTTTACGAGAATAAGTTATTGACTGACACTTGTTCACTTTCAATTCGAAATGGTTGAACTTTGGTTATAGGTTAACTTGAATTTTTAATTACATAATCAAGGAAGATTAAGGGCCCTAAATGGCTGCCTTGGGGTACACCGGATGTAGCATTAAAAGAAGTCGATGTTGTGAACCTGAAAGATACTAACGGCCACTCAGGTAAGAATTCATCAATAATGTGAATTGAGGTGGGAAACCAACGACTTTGAGTTTAAATAAAATGATTTTGTGTGAAAGTCTATCGAACGGTTTACTAAAGTCAGTCGCAATTACAACCTCGTCATTGCCCTCCTCCATGGCTTTAAGAGTGTTTGAGACGAATTCGGTAAGAGTGGTGGTCGTCGATCGTCCTTAAAACCGTCGATAAAACCATGTTTATTAGAGAAAAATAGCTGTTTGCAGTGAAAATATAAAGAAGCATATACAATATTTTTAAAAAGTTCAAGAATACACGACAGTTTGGCGATTGGCCTGTAGTTAACTACTATTTCCAAATCCTATATTGCACATCGACACTTTCTAGTCAAACTTGAAAACGTGTGCTCTGAACTAACAGCAGCTATACCACAAGGTTCCGAATATTGAAGGTGCTGAACAGCAACATTTGCAGGCGATACAGCTATCTTAGCAGATGGAAAAGGATATCGGAAACAAGAACCAAATAACAAAATCCAGTTAACAAATGAAGCCAAATCAGTACTTGCCAACTCTACAAACCAAAATGTAAACTGGATTAACGTGGTTTTAACTCAAACTAAATTATATAAGCAGAGACAGCTAAATACCGTGGCATGATTTTCGACGCTAAGGTAAAGTGAAAAGAGCAAGGCAAGAAAAAAGAAGTGTTAATCATCAAATATAGGAATGAGCCACATGGTTAAAATGTTTAGCTCACAATACAAAACAAATTGCTTCTGTACAGGCAAATGCTAAAACCGGTATGGACCTATGTGAATGCCACCTGGTACAGTAGGAACGAAACTCTTCATAGAGACTTAAAGGAATACGTCACTGAGGAACTAGGGAAACAAGAAAGAAAAAACTACAACGATTTAAGGCATATATTGGACACCACAAATGGAGTGAGAAGTCGCCAAAGGCAGAAGCTGCTGGAGGTGAACAATTCAAATTAGAATAAGAAATTATTGAAAAATGGGAAACCAATATTTATTTACTCGTATAATCAACCGAGCAACTAATTTAAAATAAATAAATTACTAGATGATCTGTGAATCAGATGTAATACTGAAAAAATAGAAAAAAATCTTTGAGATTGTACCACTACTTTGCAACCTCTATAGTAGGTCGCGCGTTGGCTTCCCCACATATCCTTGTGAATTTTCCGATCCCCAGATGCGACAATTTTGTTTGTTTACGAACCCACCGACATGGAAATGCGCCTCGTTCGAAAAGATGATATTTTGAGCATAATCCTCATCAGTTTCGAGTTTGTCGCAGGCCCACACAACGAATCGATATCGAAGCGGTTGGTTACTTAGCTTAAATTGCTAAAATAATATACTGAGTTTCTGCCAAAGAAAGATTGACATTAGTGTTGCCAGAGCCAAAGTAACCGATCCCAAATCTGAACGGGTTATTGTGACACCCTATATACAATCTGTTTCTCTTGCAGGTTCCTTATCATCTGCATGAAACTCCGCCTTAATACACGCAATTATTCTGTTTTCATTATAACTAGTAGAAAGAGTTTCCAGAACTTCCATAGTCTGGTTTTCTTCAGCTAACACCTCCAGGGTAACACCTAAGGTAAAAATTCCTGTTTGTTACGAACTAATTGCTTTATGGAATGGTTATTGCAGTAGCTACCAACCTAACCATTGAAATTGGTGTGGGTCAGTGGAGAGAACATTATTTGCTAGGTTCTCAGTTTTTGACTATTCCACAGTTTCTCATTCACCAGAACCTCCATGGCTAACTCACAGAGAGCACCACGTGCAGGTGAGGTTGACATTTGGCCTGGTACATAGACCTTTTAAACTAACGGACCTTACCCTTCTAAAAATGTACATAAAATGACATATAGGAACAACCTCCTTTCGTCTCAAGCATAGTAACCCTTTTTATTTGCTCGTTAATTGATAAAATATTTTTCATAAGTTGAAAACAAAATAAAAGCATAACAAAATTTGATACCATGTAAAGGATCATATAAATTTCGGTCTGCAAAGATAAAAGGAAATTCTCAGGTAAATTTTATATACGTTTATAACCTTAAGATTACGATCTTTTTCAATTTTACTTCAGTTTTTCCTTCGACCTTCAAATGAATTTAAACATTTACTAGATAACAAAAAAAACTTAAAAGCTTTTTAAAATTCAATTTAAAACGAGATTTTTTCTATATACTTTAAAGAAAATATATTTACTTTTTCCTTTCATATAATATGTACAGCACACTGAGTACTGACTGACATTGTCTGGATATTATCATAATAATAATAATGATAACGTATAGATGTATACGTAACATTTTTTTCTGCTTGAAAAGAAAAATAAACTTAGAAAATTATCCATGGAAAAGGAAGATTATCCAAAAAGATAACAGATCGGAAAACAGTATACGAATGTGGCATTTAGAAAGGGGTTCTGTCTCTCTGCACTATACGAGTATATTGAAAAGTATTAGATAAAGTATTTTCCTGTTTTGTTTTCAATGAAAATATTATTGCAGTTAATTGATGGAAAATGTCTTTTATATTGTCGGTATTATTTTTGTATAAAATTATCATTAATTTATACTTGATTTCTTAATACAACGAATTGATTACGTAAATATTTTTATAGTTGAAAAGTATGGTAATGTAAAAAGGTAGGGACATTTTCGAAAAATAAGCCAATATAATTCCTTATGATGATTAACACCATTTTGGTGATCAATTTTTAGTGTTTGCTGTTTTGCTATCACTTTGAAACCTTTATTTAATTTTGTGCATAACTTATATTTAAACTAATATTTTTTATCAATTATAAGCATTTAACAGAACACATCCAATTAATATATTTTAAAGTAAATCTAACGGTTAGATTACCGCGAGGACGTTGTTAAGTTCGGTTTAAATTTATGAGTTTTCGAATCTAAAATTTCTAAATTACTTGTAATTTTACCTCACGTAGTACAGATAAGTTTTATTGTCTCAGGGGAGGTCCTACGAATCTAGACCCATATCTTAACTTTTTTCATTTAAATGTGTTACCAATTTTTTGTGGTTCCTTATAAAAAATTTCAAATCGTAAACATGTTATATTCTAAATTTTATTAAATTGAATTTTACGTCCAGGTGCTACTAAGATGCGTTGGCGAGTGAAACAACTTCGGTTTAATAGGGCATTAGCAGGGCATATACAAATGTTCAACCTCTTCAGTTTACCTATATCGGAAATCATTATGATTGACAAACCATATGTCATTCGTACCATATTAATGACAAACTGTTACCAGAATTCGACTTCGATAATTCCTTCTCAGTGATTTAATCATAGAGAGTCCTTCTCTTGTCCCATGACACCAATAACATTAACAATAGGTGCGGGTTTTGGAACCTTATGCGCTTTACTTGATCTACGATCTTTATTCAGTTAGTATTCAATAAGCACGGTGTTCCAGGCCGAGTTGATTGCTATCGTGAGTTATTAACGAATGACGTGAACGACAATAAATATTTTACAAAGAAATTTGGGATTGGGTAAGGAGTCGAGGTCGCAATTGCTCAGGGTAACTTGTTCGAAGTGACTTGTTTACTCGATTTATTTTTGTTCCACAACATAAAAATGTGGCTCGCACAGGAAAAATATTCAGCTAGAGCTCATAATCGAGACAGAAGTCCATTTTAATTACTTTGATAAATTATTGTCTTTAGGAATAACTTTCTATTAAATTTTGTTTATTGTTTGCACGTTCTGAAGCAGAAGCAAAAAACGAAAGTAGAGCAAGTAGTAGCAAGAAAATCTTGATACTGATTCTCTACATATTCAGATGTTACAAGTGAGACAACAAACATCTGCGTATCGATTTTGTCCCAAAATGTGTGAAACGAAATTTGTGTAACCGGAAAGATATAGTAGTAGTATTTATGTTTATGTTAGTTAGTGACGCGCGTACAATTGGTTTGCTTTACTATCCACATGCAAACCACGTGTCATTGTTCTTTATTTATTCTATTAACCCTTTGATGAGATTTTTGATTCCTATATTGAGGAGCGCGGTTGCGCTCCTTGGCACTCAAGGGGTTAACCATTGTAAACGCCATATTTTTGTGTTGTTTGATAAAATGAAGAAAAAATCGTCATTTTGAAACAATATGATTGGTCGAAAAAATTCTTTAAACGAATGAAAAGACAAACTAACGCAACACTGAATCCGCCTTTACAAGATAGTGTTACTTTTTATGTAAATATGTATGTATTTTCGATTTTTTTTATAATTAATATTTTATTTTTAAAATTTATGTTAAATTTATTTATAAAATTTAAACATATAACATATAAACATATAAAATTAATTTATTATAAAAAAAATATTAAATATAAAATTACATTACAATACATTAGCATGTTATATAATGACACTCCACAGCTCGTGAGCAGACGTAATGTGTTGAGAAAAGGAAATAAGCACCATAACAATTAAACCGATTCACCCGGATCGCGTTATTTTGGTACTGTCTATCATAAAAATGACACAAACACGAACAAAAGGAAAATGAAATGCAAAGACATAATTGTGTATTATACAGTGTATACGTATTCGATATTTTTTGCTTCACTCATTTTAAATGAGTAACTCACAGGACAAAATCGATATACTGGTATATTATTTTCAGTATTGAAGAAATTATCAGATTGATAAAAATTAAATGTCCTTAAACAAATGAAACGCAGTTGTGTATATGTTTCGGTTACAGTACGAAATTGGTAAATATTCGGTGGTGAATTCACCAAAATCCACAATTCCCCGAAACCTCCAATTAATCAAAAAACAACAATTGACCGTAAACGTCAATTCACCGAAAACGACAATTCACCGAAAAAACAATTTACCAAAAACAACGATTTACCAAAAAATATAATTTACCGAAGACGGCTAATCCTTTATATAACCTTCCGATTGTTCCTTTAAAAGACGGAATTTAACAATTTATAATAGTAAATTCAAACAGAATTCAAAATTAAGTTTAATATAAGAAATTATTCTCTTGAGTAATGGGATCGTACTGAAAAACCAAAACCTTAAATCCCGGAACCGAAGAAACCTAAAAATTCCGAAAAAACTATCCTGCAAAATATTGAAACAAACAATACTGAATATAAAATTCTTAAAATTTAAAATACATAAACTCTCTTACAACAGCTGATCGTATTTTGATGTTAGCCCTTCTAATTAGCAAATTTGGTGTCCCTTTTATAATTAGCAACAGCGCCAATTCTATATTCCCGTCATGTTTATCGATCATCACTCCTACCATCGACCTCCCGCGTACTCAGGAGGGCTACCGAATCCTTTAGCCGCCATAATTCTATAAGAAATCATTTTTAGTTTAAGCGAATTCTAATTTACGATAATTTTAACCTTAGTCGAAAGACAAATATTTATATTTGTTACAGTTAAAACCAATTATTTTACCCGTCTTTAATTAAAATAACTAAAAACTTTAATTAAAATAATTAAAATTGTCGTTTTTGACCAATTGTTTTTCAGGTGAATTGTCGTCGTCGGTGAATTATTTTTCGATGAATTGTCGTGTGCGGTAAATTGTAGTATGCAGTGAATTGTCGTTTTCAATGAATTGTCGTTTTCGGTGAATTGTTTTTTCGGTTAATTGAGACTACCGATAAATTGTTTTTCAATGAATAGTCGTTTTCGATGAACCAGTAAATGATATTTCAATAGATTGGCGTGGAACCAGTTCAAGTATAAGAAATAATTATTTTGTGATAGAAATATCTAAATCTTTACATCTAGCAGGCTGGTATTGATAATATTAAATTTGAAACAGAGTATAATTAAGTATAATTAATAAAGAGAAAGACGAAACAGACATTTTGAATAAAGTGATGGTAGAAATGTCTCTACAGCAGTATTTTTTAAATCCTTTTATACGATTATGAATCGATTGTAAAGAGGTTCAGTATTCACGACATCTCCTTCTTCATCTCCTTGTTGTATATGCCGTGTCTACAGTGCCTATATTTAGTGTTATAAACTGTTGGCCAATAGTGACACCAATTATAGTGTGGCATCTGTATCTACAGTGTTACCAATTATGTTGAATAGTATGTTGGATTTAATGTCAAATAGAATGTTTGTTGTTTAATATTTATTGTTTGTTAAAAAGAGTGATTGTGATCGATGAATGATTTAATTGACAAGACATATTTTGATGATAAATTTATGATTGGTTTGTGTGATTGAATGTTTTATGGTTGTGTTACACGTCAGAGAAATGTTAATGTTGCACCTTTCACAAACTCCCTCGCTTTGCCGTACGAGGTGAAGAAGCCACAAGTTACCGGTACCAAGGTGTTAATTGTTGAAATACTTACCAAATTGATTTTTTGTTTAAATGTAGACTCGCTCGATTTATCTCGGGATAAATTAATTTTGGACACTGTATTATTTTTTTTAAGTTTAAATTAAACTTTACAATTGAGGTTTCACTCTATGCACGTTTTAACTTGAACTATGCTACTACCGTGGAGATTCGTCAAGTGACTCGACAAAATCTCTAAGGGTTCACGATTCAGTTAAAACCGTTTACTAGACTGCTGACTGGAACTCTACTTAACTTAACTGTCTTGTTTTAACAATTTTCGAATCTTATACACTAAATATTTATTAGGGTTCTACCAACAATTCATTTTTGGAAATTTGACAATTTTTAACACGCGCGTATAATTAATTTTTTTATTTGAGAAAGTTTGCATTTCCAAATTAAAATGCATATGGATAATTAAAAAAAATGTGTTTCCCAATTTTCCGATCATCAAAAATTATAGGTCGATGATCGATATTTAGTTTGAATACAACAACAAAAATGTATATCATATGTCATATGGAATACCAAAATAATGTTTAAACTTGGTTTTGTTGTTTCTTACAATTTATTTTTTAATTATATTTTGATAATACACATAGTCAAAAAAGTATTCGAGCAGTCTGAAATTTTAATTGTTTATGATTATTAGAAAAACAACTGAATTCCAAATAAAAAAATTATGTGCAGGGCTTTGTCACTTAAACATATGCTTTTCATCCACATAAACAAAATGTAAATATTTCCAATTAAATTTAAAAAAAAAAGTTAGTTAATACACACAGTACTAAATTACGCCAAAAAAGTATTCGATCATATGATCTAGTGTTCTTTGTTCATCTGTTTCAACCTTTTGTTTAATATTAATACTGCTAATAAAAAAATTAAGCAAAATCGAACATTCAGTCTCAGTTTAGTTTTACACGATGGGTCGTGGGTCGGAATTATCGGTTGATTTAAAAAAAGTGATAATACAACACTTTGAAGACAAAATGTATATAAGAAATATTTCAAAAATTTAAAAAAACCCTTATTCTACCGTTCATTATATAATTTCCAAATAAAAAAGTGATAAAACTGTGGTTAATAAAAAAAGAAGTGGCCGGCCAAGAGTGTTTAACATTAAAGAAGAACGAAAAATAATACGCCAAGTTAAGAAAAACCCTATGCTAAGTGCTCCAAAAATCCAAGGTCGAATGGAGGTTGAAATTCAAAAGACTTGTTCTACACAGACCATAAAAAATATTTTACATAAAGCGGGTTATAATGGTCGCAAGGCTCGGAAACGACCGAAAATTTCACCAGCAAATAGGAAAAAGCGCATCGCGTATGCCAGAGAATATGTTGGTAAACCAGATGAGTTCTGGAACTCGGCTCTGTTTTCAGATGAAAGCAAATATAATATTTATAGTTCGGATGGTCGAATTAAAGTATGGCGAAAAGTAAATGAAGCTTATGAACACTGTAATATAAAAGAAACAGTTAAGTTTAATGAGGGTGGTGTGATGGTATGGGGTTGTATGGCAGCATCGGGCGTGGGAGAGATTGTTTTTATTGACTCCACAATGGAGCGGTACGTAAAAGGTGTTAGTGCTTTGCAACACATTTTATCCAATTTATTTATTACAGGTTTGTCTACTTAGATATCCTCAAAAATAATTTGAAAAAAAGCGCGGAGAATTTGGGAATAGAGCAGGATTTCATTTTTCAACAGGACAATGATCCCAAACATTCATCAATGATAGTAAAAGAATACTTGTTGTATAACGTAAATACAGTTTTGCCACATCCTCCACAACCTCCAGACCTCAATCCTATTGAGCATTTGTGAGTTGAATTATAGCACCGTATTCGCACACAAGAAATTCCAACTAAAGAGCAACTAAAAGCCATTATCTTGGTAGAATGGAATAAAATTCCGAATGTGACTACTGGCAAGCTTGTCAAATCAATGAGAACTCGTTTACTGGCGGTTCTTGCGGCAAAAGGGCGGAATACGTGTTATTAATTTACCTATGATCGAATACTTTTTTGTCATACAATTAACGGTATTTTTACAATTTCCATTTTTTTTTATTAGGTTGAATTTATTTTACAAATCGGTACTTGGAATAAACTGACAATATAATAAGGATTATTTTTTAAAAAGTAACATTTGTTTACAATTATTTTATTTGTACTGAATACAGCAATATTTCCGTCATAGTCAAATGATCGAATACTTTTTTGACTATGTGTATATGCGGATGTGACAAAAATGATGAGTAATATATGTATATTGGATATACTACTTGTTTTGTTGTTGTTATCTCGTTTTGATATTATGTATATGAAAAATGTAGTGTATATATGACGTATGTTTTGTTTTGTTGTTGCTTTTATATTTTATGATGTATCGAGTCTATCGCTTACTATGTGTCTTTTGTATATGCGTATATGCTACATTTGTTTTGATTGGGTTGATATCGTTTATGTTGTCGTAACGATCTTGTATTTATGAAGATGGGTTTTACTTCGCGAGATTTGGAAACGAGATTAATGGGGTTGTGAATATCACAACATCCCTCCTACATCACTGTAGTGTCATTTATCCTCATCAGTGGGCTAAGCGGCATGGAGAGCGCAATTTCATATATATTTCTGCACGTTATTTTCTGTATTTTTTTTATTGAAATTGTATGGGGCCTTTAAGTATAAGGTACTGGTAGAACAATGTAGCATTACGTCATACATTTAAGTAAATAAAGTTAACCAAAACAAAATTAATAAAATAAAAACAAATCATAATAAATAATTTTATTGCAATTTTCTTATTTATTTATTTACTCGTACGTATATTCAAAGGAACTATAAAATTTCTTATATTTTTTAACGACACAAGGAAAATCCGTTTAACATAATATTTTAATGATTATCCATAATCATTAAAAATATCATGTACATATCTTTATAAAACATAAATGTAAATGTATATGTAAGAAAATGGAGATGCTTATTTATATATTGTATGAATAAAGAACATGTAGAAAGTGATCTATAAACATTTTAACTATAAATGAAAATTAAAATAATTATGAAGTACTTAAATTTAAACATAAGAATTTCGTTCCACGGATATATTTGCCCATTCCACCACCCATTCCAATAACCAAATTATGGTGTGGAGATACCATGTTATACATCATATTATAAAGACGTTCGTTCACCTAAAATAATTACAATTTTATTGTTTCAACATAAACTCGTTTAATTGCAATGATCTATCTACAGAATACACAAAATAATAATAATAATAACACATTCAAAATAATAATATGTAATAAATTATAATAAAAATAAATAAAATTTTCTACACTAGATTAAATATTGTCAATAAAATTGACCTAAAATGCGATAAATTTCAGCAAAAAAAATTTTTTTTGTTGCTTTTGGTGAGTAATTAAGTTACATATATCGCCTAAAGGATATCGAACTTAAAATATTGCAATTATAATTTTTATCGCCTTAGATATTATATTCGTATAATATATAGGACGAACGAGAGCGGGAGCTAAAAGGATATGAATACATAAAAGGAAGGATTTATGATATGATGTTGATAACACAGAGCGAGTGAATGTGTACGGTGTTAAATTTATTTACCCTCAATTTATACAACCACCTTTGGTAACCATCACCTTCACTAGTATCAATTCGTGTGTGATATCTACAACTACAGTATAAAAGCAACAAGGATTTTCGACAAGCATAATTCATATTTTATTATACACAACAACAAAACAGTATTTTTCGATTACACCGATAGACGGATAAGTGTTTCGATTGAATTGTTTTGTTGGCCACATTCTACCTTGATGATTTACCACTTGTCGCCGACCCTAGTTTTCTAGGAGTGTATACGGATTTCGTTTATACATATATCCGAATATTCATGTAAAATTATGACAAAGGATAGTAAAAAATCGAATCAAACAGCAGTTGATACTTTTATGTTCTTCTCGTTCTGCAACAAAAGTAGTAGAAGGAATGTGATGCTGTTAAACGATGATATTGATTGCTGATGATGAACATGAGGATGTAAAACTTAGACTAACATGGTTATGTGTATGAATATGAACAGGAGAATTTTATGACCAATATGGGACAGATATCATAATTTTCTATATATATGAACGTTATTCTCGTCTGTGTTGTGTAATAGTTCGGATGCATCTCACTCATACCCATTTATAATAATCCAATATAGGGTATGTGATTTAAATGAATGGAAAGATTGAATCAAATAAATTTAATAGAAAAATATTTTCATATAGTTTTGGATATTTGTTCTTGGTGTTATGGTGTACCAGCTATATATATATATATATATATATATATATATATATATATATATATATATATATATATGTATATATATATATATATATATATATATATATATATATATATATATATATATATATATATATATATATATATATATATATATATATATATATATATATATATATATATATATATATATATATTTGGAATGGTCAAGAGGCTTTAGTTCTTGAGTCAATTGCACCTTATAAGCGTGTAAATGCAAGTCTTTATGCATGAATGTTCATCAACGACGAGCGTGAGAGGTGCAGTGGTTAGGCACGACGACGAGTTGAGGTGGCCGGCTCTTCAGCCACACTATCGCGAACAGCAGCAATATTTTCTGCTGTACGAGCTGTACGAGCATGCACTGGTGTTTTAAAATCTCCTACAGATCCGGTTTGCTCAAATTTTTGCACGATTTTTCCGATTGTACGCACATTTGGACGATTAAATTGACCGAAAAGATCACAAAGTGCACGATATGCATTTTGATTTGAACGCCCATTTTCATAATATGCCTGAATAACTTTAACGGGTTGCTGAATTGTGTATCTTTCAATGGTTGAAATTGAGTTAATCTGAAATTAGGAAATGTGAAATTAAATACAGAAAAAAACTTGACGTTTAGGTGTGGTTCACATTCAACGTCGGTCCTTAAAATTTAACCACTCTTTATATATATCAAGCGAATGCTGGGGATCCAATCATTGTAAAATTTATCTAGAAGTTTTCCTCCGCCTCTTCATTTTGTTCCTCCATGTCGCTGTAGTTATTGATATATTCTTGGTATCCTGATGTATCTTCTTGTTGTTCCATGTGGAATATACCCGTTGTTGCTTATGTCTATTTAGACCGGTATCAGGGCTTCTGTCTCTCTTTGGCTTTACATCAAGGTTCTTTGGCCGATTCATATATTTGACTCTTTTCGTATTGACTGACTCGTCTATTGACATTGGTGTGGGTGGTTTCGGTTGCGTTGGCCTTGATGGTAATGTTGCATAGCAATTTTGATGTTGTTGTTGGTATTGTTGTTGCGGATATTATTGTTGCCGATTGGGTTGTTGGTATCACATATTGTACCCTACATTTTTCTGTTGCACTGTCAGTCTAGGTAGTGGCATAGGTTTAGGTGTATATTGGTGGTGTCAGCCCCCATTGATTTGATTTACGGGGACTGTGATTGTATTATTAAAGTTTTATTATATATCGACATACTCCGAAAGTCTAGGTTTTGTACCTCGAGACAGGAAGAGTATGCTTCCAGAAGATTGGTTGGTTTCTGGATGGTCAGCATTTTGGAAAAATCGCCACTGAGACCTCTGATAAATACGACCAATGCTCTGTTTCGATATGTGTCGATTAATACTGATATCGTGTTCGCACTGTAGCTTTCTGTCTGTTGATGATCAAGGATAATTGGTAATTCACTGTCACGAAGAACACGTTAACGCTTCTCTTTCCTTGTATAAGGCTGCGCAACTGGTACTCCAGCGTTCTCACATCCTTTTTGTCAGCATTACGCAAAGCTATAGACATCCTTTTATAGCGTGCCAGTTTTCATCGAAAATGTTATATGATACGAGCGCCGAATCAGCTGTTCCTCGTATTTTTGTCTAATATGCTGCAAAATAGCTCGATAAACTGGTTTATCCTTCACTATATCATAGCCCTTTAGAATACTTTCTACGCTGTATACCCACGATACAAACTCTATCGGGTTCCCATCGAAGACTCTAATTAATACTAGTAATTCTTTGATGCAATCCGGTAGTCTTCCGATATCTTTGAGCTCTTGCTCTGTTGTGGGTGCCACGAGATTGTTATTATTAGGTGTTTGATTCCCTGTTTTGTTTTCTAGTTGGTCTATTCTTCTTTCTAATCGTTTACTTATTTCTATTTGAGCGTTGACTGCTCCTGTCAACTTTCTTACTGCGTCTTGAAGTTCTTCCATTTTGCGACTTTATTATTGTATTATGTTATCACAATTTTCACTATTTTTATTCGTATTTAATAAGTTTAGTATTTGAATGTAAGATTTTTGATTGTTTTTTTATCTCTTAATTGTTTAATTATTGTTAATTTTCGTTTTATTATATTAACTTAATTTAAGCGAGGGTTTTAATGTTTTATTATTCGTACTTACAAGAAAGTTATTGCTTTCATTACTAATGAACAGTTTCCCCTGGGTATTTTTTTGCTGTGGTTTATAATTTTCTCAGGGGTCTTTTAAGTGCACACCGGGTCGCCGCCCACTTGAGTCGTCGGCTACTTTGTGACCGGATAATCCGTAGTTTTTCCTTTTTGGCTGTCAACGTTTATCCTTGTTGACGGCATACTGCGGTACGATATTCCTTACGGTAGTGTGTGAACAGATTGCTATGATATCACGGGTATAGTTGTATTTATTCACGTTCACAGACAAAATTACTATGTTCTCACGGGTATATAGCTGTATTTTGTCTTTATTGCTATGTTCTAACGGGTATAACAACTTTGAACTTTTTACACTTTTTCACTTTCACAATGACTCACAGTTTCGGCACCAGTTAAGATTTCTTTTACATTAATCTTATAAAAAAAAATCTTTTTTAATTGGACTACGTCCGTTTTATTATGAATCCACTTTTAGACTAACTTAATTTTTATTACAAAATATTATTATTCAAGAAAATGGTTATTCTAAGAATTATTTGGAAAATTACAATATACGACAAAAATGTTGATTATGGAAATTTAATGGAAAAGTACAAGTGATATTTGCTGATACAAATAGAATTTGGATGATCGGCGATTTTACTGTGTGTTATGAGGTGAACTAAAAACATGTGGAACTGATGTTGAAGTATTGTATTCTTCTCTTATATATATATATATATATATATATATATATATATATATATATATATATATATATATATATATATATATATATATATATATATATATATATATATATATATATATATATATATATATATATATATATATATATACGAGTATATATATATATATATATATATATATATATATATATATATATATATATATATATATATATATACTGCATCAAAAAATTGCACATACAGCAGATTATTTTGCGTTTGAACTAGCATATTTTCCAAAATAAAGTCTAAATATTGAAAATGTTTATTGAATTTTTAATATTTAAAGTTGTGTATTGAAACACGTTGATTTTTTTAAATTTTATTTTATAAGAATAAACAATAAATAAAATATGACTGCATAAGTTCCACTCAAATATTTGTACATACATATGAAAAAGGTTTATTTTAAGAATTTTAATTATGCGTTAATAATTAGTATAGTATCCTTTAGCTAGGATGACTTGCCGTAAGCGATTTTTCATCGAATTCACCAACTTTTTAGTTTCGTCAGGAGATATTTTATGCCACTCATGTTGGATATCCTGTTTTATCTGCTCTTTATTGGTTATATATATGATGTTGCCGTACTTTTCGCTCAAATATATCCCACAGGTGCTCAATAGGATTGAGATCGGGTGATTGAGGCGGATGTGGTAGTGTAGATTTACAATTATAAATCAACCAAGCTTTGACTAATGCGGAATTATGCTTAGGGTCATTATCTTGAATCAACATGAAACTATCTCCTATTCCCAACTTTTCGAAATTAGCTTTCAAGTTATTTTTTAAGATTGATAAATATTGGAATTTATCCATTGTACATTCGACAAAAACCAAGTTTCCAACGCCATTCGCTCCCATAGCACCTCAAACCATGACACTTCCACATTTGTGTTTTATGGTTGGTAACCGACGTTCATCTGAGCCGAATACATTAAATTTACTTTTATCGACAAAAATTACCTGATCCCAAAACTCATCATGTTTGACAACATAATCCTTTGCACATGCCAATCGTTTGAGCGCATTCCTTTTTGCAATAAATGGCTTCTTGCGAGAAATGCAATCTCTATACCCCTTGGAATATAAACAATTTCTAATTGTTTGAGGATTTACTGATGGTCCTCCACATCTCTCGAGGTTTGTAGTAATTTTTGGAACCCCAATTTTAGGATCGGCCTTCACCATTCTTTCAATTATTTGCTCTCCTCGTTCGCTCCGTCCATTTATTCCAAAATCATATAACAACAAATTTACAAATCATATCATAACGTTTCTCACCCCGGCATTCGAGAAACTGTAAAATAAATGAGTAAACAATTTATTTGGCCAGCAACAAACCAAGAAATAGCACAACCGATGCGTACAAGGCGACCATTAAAAAATTCGATGAACGTCACTTCGATATTATAGGGCCTTTACAAACCTCCGAACTAACTAACTTTATAGGTAACTTTTTTCTCTTACCAGAGAAATTTATTTTTTACCACTTTTGTGATGTCATCATTTATTTGGTCATTTATTTTCAAAAACATACAACTTCGATAAAAAATACTCGAACTAAACTAAATAGTTAATAAGTTTATTTTGAAATTGTCAAAGTGTCCACCGCCATCTGCAAAAAACAGAATTACTGACCCGGACAATTTACCCGGAAAGTTGAGCATCTTCAAATATTTTTCCTGCATACAGCGCTGCATTAAAGAAATTTAAATTCTAGTCGGAATTGAGTTTATCAATATGTAACGAGCCCAAATGAAGAAATTATCTGTGAAGGAAGGGGTGTGTACAATCGAATATTTTTTGCCGATGGATTTACAAGCTTCATACAAATATTGGGGTATTTGAGTGGCTTTAGCGAAATAAAATTTGTACGATGTGATAGCTGTTATCAATCATGTTATCAATCATTGTTTTCAATCCTGCCATCGGACAAGTGGTGCAGTGGTTAAAGCTGCGGCACTTGGACCGGGAGATACTAGTTTAGAATCCCACCATAGACTGAATGCAAAGAATTTTCGTCATCGATTACGGACGCTGATGTTAATAAACACAACTAAAACCCTCTGTTGGAGTGCAGAATTCAGCGCCAACCAACCGTCCAAGTCAGTGAACAGGTTGACATGGAGCTTGCAATGTGCAGGTAGTTTACTGTAATTGTGTGAGTATGCGAGTGGGCGATGTGTGCGTGAAAGAAAATGGTGTGTTAACTAACCTTAAGGGAAAGGGCATTTAATCCACTAGGTAATTAATACTTTCTTTTTTGAAAAACAAAAGAAAAACCCTTGGGTAAATTTGTGGTTTGACATTTTATTACGTGATGATTATGCAAATTGAAGTACCATATCTCAAAGAAGTTTATTTTGAAGGGTTTATATTTAGTTTAAAAATGTAGCTGTAAATAAAGATCTACGTTTCCACAAAGGTAAAGTATACGCTAGAAATATTCAATTTTTCTTATATTTTCTCCATGGAGCTGAAATGGTTCGATTAACAAAGTAACAAAAACTTTCGCACAGAAACAATAATTTTCGACATTCCCTACATTGTCGACGTCATTTTTTAATTGTATACGTAAATTCTCTACGCATGTAGAATATTAGTTATTGATAACGATTACACAATACGTCACAACAGTAATTGTTTGACGATGATCGACAAATATCTCGCCAGCCTGAGCAACACCAATGCGAACATTAGGGCCCAACCATTGGGCCTAAACCATTACTGATGCATTAATGAAATCTTGAATAAATCGTTTCGGTATACTATGAAGCATCGTGACCGACAGAGACACACAATTTGAATTAGCTCTATTTGAAGAGCTATAAAACATTATAGGATTTCAACATAGACGTACTACAGCAAACAATCCAGTTTGCAATGGTTTAATTGAACGACCACACCGTAGCCTAAAAGGCGCAATTATGTGTGTATCCAACAAACAGTACATAAGGTCATATGCCACTAATTTTACTCGGTTTAAGAACATCATTTCGAGACGATATGCGAAAGTACGTCAGCTGAGTTACTGTATGGGCAATGTACCAATCAAGCATCAGCTAATCCGAATTCGATACACAGTTACGTAGTAGGTAAGTAATTCACTAATATTTCACTCGTATTGAAAAATTTATCAACGTGTGAATTTGTTTTGGTTAGATCAGAAGCTATTCGAGATTCATTACAACCTCCGCACGAGGGACCTTTCCCGGTCATTAAACGAAGAGAAAAACAGTTCACCCTTATTATCAAAGACGTCGAATCTACGGTATCGAAAAATCGGATTAAACTTTGTTTCCTCGAAGCACCGCAAACTGACTATTTCACAGGTGCATCAACCGAGATACGAACTAAATCGAACGCGACTAAATTATCAGAATCAACACAGTTCAGTACTATTCCGACTGCTCAATTAACCACAATACCAACCAAACGAGTAACATTCTCATCGAGTGTCAACGAACAACTTAAGTCGAAGACGGGTCGCTTGATCAACAAGCCGATTCGTTTTCGATGACGTGTATAAAATCACTGGCGGTAAGCTATTATGGGACATACATATCAAATATCCAAACCAAATGCAATCCGAGTTATTTAACTGTACGCGCGTTATTAAAGCAATACAATCAGCATGTCATGATTTAATAAATAAAAAACAAAAATTGCCAAACGAAAAATGAAGAAAACTCTTGGAATGTAACATATACAGTTAGTCAATAAAGTCTAAATACACCTGCAAAATTTGAGATATATATGAAATTATACATTTTAGAGATAATATTTAATTTATTTTATTTTTGTATTATTAAACATATATATAATTTTATAATAACAATTCATATAAATTCATAAATTATGAAAAAATTAACAAAAACAAAAAAAAAATGATGTCAATAAAGTGTACGTACACCTTAAAAAATTTGTAATTACTAATAAGACATTTGCCCATCACATAATTGTTTTAATATTTTGTAGGTCCACCACCAGCATCGATTACCGCTTGAAGACGGCGTGGCATTGAAAGAGTCATTTCTGCTCAAGCCTTCTGAAGTGCTTCTTTTAGTGATTGACGGTTTTACGGGTTATATTTTCGAACACGCCTCTCCAATTCGTCCCAAATATGTTCGATTGGATTGATGGGGTGGAGAACAGAGTTGTTTAGGCACGTTATACAATAACCATTCTTTGACAATACCAACCGTATGTTTCGGGTCATTGTCATGTTGAAAAATCCATCTATTTCCAAGTCCCAAACGTTCACCTGATGATGTCAGATTTTCACGCAATATATCGAGATACATAAATCTATCCATTGCTCCCTCAATAAACACTAGGTTTCCCACGCCACTTTCAGCCTTAGCTCCCCAGACCATTACATTCCCACCACCATATTTAATAGTAGGGACTAAATGTTTTAATTTCATTTCTTGATTTGCGCTGCGCCAAATATTGCCACGCCCATCTGGCCCGAATAAGTTAAATTTACTTTCATCTGTGAAAATAAGCATTTCCAATATTTCTGATCATCATTAATATATGGTAGCATGTTCTATTATCTTAATATATGACAGTATTTATATATACCCAATATATATACACATAGTTTATATATACACAATAATTAAAGGTTTAACATGAAATATTTAATCTTCCACAATACAATTATACAGTACACAATTATACAGAAAAATAAAAAATATTATTTTAACTTATACTTTTTGACAAACGTTTTTTCTCTTTTGAAAAATAATAATAATTGAATTTTTTTAAAACCAAAAAACCTTTTGTTATTTCGACCTACGTCGATAGACCGGGTTTTTTGTCTCTTCCATATTTTTAAATGAGTTCATTGGAATTTGGAATTTTGACAATTAATTTGAAGTGAATATTTGTAAACATCGCCACAAATATGCTCCTTCGCAAATTTTAGTCGCGTTTTATGGTTTTTCATACGAATCAATGGTTTTTTTCTAGGCACCTCATCATTGTAACCAGCCGATCTCAGAACTTTACGTATGGTTTCGGGGTGAACGGTCTTATTTGTAGAATTTTCAATTTCTATGGCCAACTTTGGAGCACTTATTTTAGGGTTTTGATCCACTTGTTTCAAAATACTTCGAATATCTCTATCACTTCTAGGGCGGCCAGATCTATGTTTATTTTGTATCGAGCCTAGTTTTATAAAATTGCTTATTATAGTCTGCCTGTTAAGCCCATTTCACTATACTATAAATTATCTTCACATCGAAGTTTTATAATTAAATTAATTTCGAATTTCAACTGTAATTTCTTTCCTGGTTGACATTTTTAACTAAAAAAAATAATTAACACAGCTTATAACTCGACAGAAACTAAATGTAACAAAGAATTATACATTTAATGCAGATGTTTTATTTTTATAGTAGCATACATAAGTGTACTTTTTGACATGGATTTTTTAAAGATTAGGATTTTGGCGGGATGTGCAGCAGAATTATTTTGGTTTTACTATGTTGAAAATTGTTGACTTTTTTATTTTTCTAAATATGAGAATCTTAGTAGGTGTACGTAGACTTTATTGATGACTGTATGTTCCTAAAAACTAGTTTTGTATAATTAAATTTTGTAACGAAAAATTTAAAACTAAAAATAAAATAATTATGTTTAAACATTTATGAATAATAAAAGCCATATTCGCAAATTGATTGATACACTAAAATATGTCAGCTTTAATAAAGTGGTAGCTAAATTGTTACCCCACACATCTCCTAATATTTATTGCCACCGACCACTATGCTCGAATTTATGCTAATCTATAATTGGCCCAATTCCATTGAACAATAAAGACGGTTGAATGAACGAATATTTGATGTAAAATATTCTAGAAACAAACAAACTTATCTTCAGGTATACCTCCCGTATAACAAAAATATACTTTCATGGCCCGTGAGGTTTCTTCGCCGATATAAACCGGCAACAATTTACTTTAAAAATTATTTAAACTATACTTAAAACTTAAAATATAACAAAAATAAATCAAACATTTTGAATAATAGATTTACGTTAATCACACAAAGTAACTATTTTTTTAAACTCTTGTAATATATTACAGGTGATTCTTATTAAAAACACGGTATATAGTTTTCTGTAACGGTTTGTTGTACTGCACATGCATATCCAATTATGTAAGTAAAGTTACTCGAGATTGCATAAGCACGAATTCCAGGTTGGAACGCCTTTTAGATAATAATCGTTTCCTTGGAGTAAATTATATTAAGTCGTGTGAGTATATGAAGCCCTGCTAATTAAATTGACACTTAGTTAATGCAAGGCCTTAACGTACCACGGTACCTTGACCTAGATTAATTCTGGACAAAATAATATATTTAACGGATGCTCACTCGTCCTTCCAGAACAATAAATCTCATGGCATTCAAAAATGTTCATTGTGATTCACAAGTATATGAATTTACGATCTGTGAACCTAGCGAATCTCATGGATTAAACTAACTACAAGTGTTTTTGCAAAAACGAGTATCAAATAATACTCCGTATCCCTTAAACTCGTGTCCAAAGATATTACTATTAGTTTAAGTAAAATCATTAAAATAACAAAGAACTACCAAAATTGTTGTTCGATGGTGTTTTTGTGCTTTTATTGTCAGAAATATTTTAAAAGGGATTAACGAATGCATCATCACATCACATTGCGAATGTACCATTGTTCGTTACATATGTACAATACGACGACGGGTGGAGGTGGTTTAATGGTTATAGTTTATAGCTTTGCAATGTGCATAAAAAATATTTATAATCAATGTAATTGGAATATGTATAATGTATATAGGGTGTTATGATTACTAATGCAGTATGAGTATGTGGTTATAAAATACTAAATTAAAATATGTAATTTTATGGCGGAAATTTAACTACTGTCTATTTTCGAAATGAAATTACAAAAAAGGGTTTCCGACCCATTTCAATGGTACGAATATTTTGAATATGGAAGGAATATAATTTCTTTTCTTTGTATGCACTTAGACCTGTTCATAAACCAAACAGTGATTACCTCCATTTGGTTTGAGTTTCTAACATTTTTTTAATATCTCACAAAATCCGACACAAAACAATGTTAAATGATCCATTAGTTCAGTCAATCTATTTCTACAGACAACAGATAAATATTAACACAAAATACAGGTTCCTTATGGATCTGGTGGAAATGCAATAAGCGAAAAGGAACAAATATAATTTATTACACCTAACCACTGTGACATTATACATCGCCATATCATACAGTGTTCGTTGTTCGCAAACGAAGCAGCGAACAACAATAAAATCGCTTCTATAAAATCTATCAAACGTCACAGAAAGAGTAAACA
The DNA here is from genome assembly GCA_963691935.1 of Nephrotoma guestfalica. Classification (NCBI taxonomy): domain Eukaryota; kingdom Metazoa; phylum Arthropoda; class Insecta; order Diptera; family Tipulidae; genus Nephrotoma; species Nephrotoma guestfalica. The sequence goes on along the minus strand of OY829914.1, from coordinate 127,300,537 downwards.
TGAAGGAGATGGTAAAAAATTGACATATAACTTTCAGGATTAATGTAATTTTTTTCTATTGTCAGTGGTTTTTTATATCCCATTTCCTATTTGTACATCTCGCAGCCGCACATATGAGCTGAGGAATAATGAAATCATTACAGTATTATATGTTGTACGATATGTGTGATTTAGTTAAAAAATAATCGCGAAATTCCAAACAATTTCATATGATGAATATGACATTTATTTATCATTTAACTGCTTTTGTAATAGTTTTTTAACAATATTGCTTCGGGGTGAGGTGGTTTAGCTAACTAAAAATATTAAAATTCAGGAAGTAGTGTTTTATGGGATTATTTCGTACATTGTTCATTCAGATGGAAATTTAAATTATTTCGTGATTTATTTCGTGATTTATTCTTATAAAATTAAAGAGTATATGACGTCATTAAATTTAATATGATGTTGGTGTAAATTTTATAAAATTATTCGTATAACCTCTTTATATGCTTACCTTATTCATTTAATAATTTTAACTTATAGAAATTAATAAAACAATTAGTATAAAATTAATATGACGACTATATAAACTTTTTATAAGGTAATCGTATGCATTTTATAACTTTTCCAGATAGAAAGATGTGTCACAAGAAATAAAACCCAAAAATTAATTTTGAATACATATTTATTTATTCTATTTAACATATTTTTTAAATCCAATGTTACATAAAACTTTTAGCATCGATACGAGTAGTTAATTTGGAATCTCATTCATTTTTAATAATATATAGTTTAGTGGTCCAACCTCACCGCCTCCTAAAGAAGAGTTAAGGATATAAGCCTTCAATGTCTTCATAAAAAAAATAATTTATTATCTTCGTTTGTTGTAGTAGAGGTTTTATTATTACATCGGAAGTTGCCACAATCCCATAACCTATAACCGCATTTGATCTTCGTTGTATTCCATCATTTTGTATATCACGATGTTGATGGGTAAATGAGTTATTACTTTCAGCTATACAGTTTTTCGTTTTAACTTTTAAAATAAAACTTGGATGTCGGTAATAACACTTTAAATAATCCACAAATATTTCTTCATTAACTACAGCTCGGTGAATGTTTTCAAAGTGTTCAAATTCTTCAATTATTATTTTGCGATGCTGGGTAGATATTACCTGAAAAAGTTAAAATATAAAATTAAAATTTATTTCATAACAAATTTTGAAATTATTAATTCTGCTAGTATAACTAAAAATATTTAATATTAAGGGATATAGCTTACCCGATAAGACAAAATCCAAATACAGTAAGGCGGTCGTTTCATTTACACAATATACGCAATATACGGGTTTAGATTAATTTAACCTATAATCTAATTAAATTCACTTAGGTTTAATTGACAGATTATTATAAACTTAGTTTGTATGTGTACACTATAATTTCATCTATAGCTGATATCACAACAAATTAACAATTAATTTAAATTCACTTTGAACTTATTATAAAATTTATTTAATGCCATTTATTCTCCTTACGTCTACTCAAAAAGAATATTTATAATACTTATGGTTGCAAAGAGGAACACGATCTTCTTCCTGTTTTAATGATTTTAGACGAAATCGTATGCATTTTATATTATTTTCTTATGAATGCACGAAATTTTTGTTTTTCGTTAACGGTGATTTTTGATTTCATATTATTTTTGTATTTAATTTATATATTATTCATATTAAAAGATAAATAAATTTGAATAAGAAATATACTGTAGGAAATTAGAATTTATAAAATTGTTTTATACGAAGTGGTTTATACGAATTTATACGATTCTTCTATAACCTACATTTATAAAGTATTTCTTATGGTTTTTAGGTAATGTTATTATTAAATTTATATGAAATTAGATTAAAAGTTATATACTTTTTTATAAATTTCATTGATAAATTCAATGGTATGAAAATTTAGACGAAAATCCGTATAAATAAGTTTTATAAGAAATATTTATTGGTATTTTTTGGATAATTTTCAACCGTGTGGGTGCCCTGGGTAAAGATGCCGAATTTTGATGAAATAAAATTGACTCGTCATTTGCAGTAAAATTTTAAAAAATATTTGAAATTTTATTTACATTCTTTATATTTAATCTTTTTTCCTAAATGTTGTATACTCTCAAAATATTTGCAAAACAGGGAAAAGCCGCTCTTAAGCTACCTTAGCTAGCTTCCGGTAAACCGATGTCGGCCAAAAATCACTGAGATCTTCCAATTTATGAAAGGCTGTCTAGGCTGTACAGGGGTTGAATTTTTGTTAAAAAAACAGTTTTTTGGCAAAAATCGTCATTCCCGTCATTCAGAAAGATTGACCAATCGGGGAGAAACTTTATATCTAAGGTTTTCCATAAATTTGAGATCCCAATAGTTTTTGGTACCAAAGCGGTACACCGGAAGAGACAACTTTCTTACGAGCCTTCTCGTTTTTCGCAAATATGTATTTAAAAAAATATATTATTTACAAATAATACAGTAATATGGTCCTATACCAATTTTCCAATATTTAAGTGAAAATGACGGTTTTAGGTAAAACAACTAATTTTTAACAAAAATTTGGCCTCCGTGCAGCCTAGACGGATTGACTTAGACTAATCGAAATGAAACTTCATACTTAAGCTTTTACAATAAATTGATGTACAAGTGATGTTTAGCCGACATTAATAATGTACATACATCAATAAGCAAATCTCATTCCCCCTTGTGCAGGGCCCTTTGTTGATATAGAAAAAACTTTTGACATGAAAAAGTGGTCGAGTTGCAAAGGGCCAAGGGAAACGATTTGATGATTCTTGTAAAGTTCGCCAAGGCAAAAGCTACCGCAATAAAGGAAATGATCTAATATAAGGTTGCCGGGGTGTGGAGACGGTTCAACAAGCCATCGTTCACGAATCCGACTAGGATGGGTTTTCTGCCGAGCGCGTTTGCATATACAAGCATCATATACAGTTGTGTGCATGTGTACAGTTGTGTACAGTTGCGAGTGCATGCAGCATATATAAAGGGTGTTTTTTTAGGAGGTTTGTTTTTCCGATAGCTGTCGTTTTATTTTATGACAGTTGTTTTGACAGCTCAAAGTGGCATTTCTACTCAGTATTGTTTGGCAAATCATTATGAATAGGTTAACTCCAGAACAACGTTTTCAAATCGTGGAAATTTATTTTCAAAATCAGTGTTCAATTAAAAATGTTTATAGAGCACTTCGTGAATTTTATGGTGCACATAATCGTCCGTCAGAGACCACCATAAAGAACGTAATTACCAAATTTCGGTCTACATTCACTCTTTTGGATGCCAAGCCACCGACAAGAATGAGAAGAGTTCGTACAGAAGAAAATATTGCTGTCGTTGAGGCCAGTGTCGAAGAAAACGACAATTTATCGATTCGTCGTCGTGCTCAGCAAATTGGACTTTGTCCATCGACTTTATGGAAAATTTTACGTAAAGATTTGGGTTTGGTGCCATACAAAATTCAATTGGTGCAAGAATTAAAGCCACACGACCATCGTTTGCGCCGTGAATTCAGTGATTGGTCGTTAAATCAATTGAACGAAGATCCATTTTTTTACCGTAAAATTCTCTTCAGTGATGAGGCGCATTTTTGGTTAAATGGATACGTCAACAAACAAAATTGTCGCATTTGGAGCAAAGATAATCCACACGCCGTTCTAGAATTACCAATGCATCCTGATAAATGTACTGTTTGGTGCGGTCTATGGGCTGGTGGGATCATCGGTCCATATTTCTTTAAAAATGAGGAAGGACGACGCGTTACCGTGAATGGAAATCGATACAGAACCATGTTAAATAAGTTTTTGTTGTCAAATCTTGAAGATATGGATATGAATGAAATGTGGTTTCAACAAGATGGTGCCACTTGCCATACAGCACGTGAAACAATCGACTTATTGAAAGAAACTTTCAACGACAACATTATTTCGAGAAATGGTCCGGTGAATTGGCCTCCGCGTTCGTGCGATTTGACGCCACTCGATTACTTTTTGTGGGGATACGTGAAGTCATTGGTTTATGTGGATAAACCTCAATCGATTGACGCTTTGGAAACCAATATTCAACGTGTCATTGCTGACATACGCCCTCAAATGCTTGAAAAAGTGCTGGAAAATTGGACCTCCAGAATGACATTTGTGAAAAATAGTCGTGGTAGCCATATGCCAGAAATTGTGTTTAAATGTTAAATGCCAAAAAATTATCTACCAAATAAAAAAAAAATTTGGTCATTTCATAATTTTATATGTGTTTTATTCAAAAAAAAAATCGGCAACCTCTTAAAAAAACACCCTTTAGTTGTGAAAATGTCGGCTACAGGAAGAGGAAGGCTAACCTACTGCGGAGGCCGAAATGCGTGGTGCTGGCAAGATGAACCTTATGGTAAACAATTAACGGATTATTATATAAGGAAATGCTAGTGCTCCAGTTAAATACAAACAGGAATGGTCAGTCACAGGATAAACAGCAAGAAAAACAGATGTTGTTATATTGATAGTAAGGGAGCCTGACTGCTAATAATTCAAAGCATGTGATTAGAAAGAAGGCTTAGATGATGACGCCGCGATCATCGTCCTTTCAAGAGATGCTACATTTAGAAAATCCGGATTAGGAAATGGGGTCGTGTGGATAGAGCTGGACATTTTTGTCATTTTGAGCAGTTATAATACTTGTATGTCATCATCACCTGTGTTTTTAACTCGAAACCATCTGAAAGGGATGGGGCGATATTAGACCACAGTGGCAGCTAGTTGCTGATTGGGCCGCTTCATGTAATGTTTTCTGTCTTAATAGAGGAGATGCTCCCACTTTCGAAACAGGTAATTATGGATTGTGCTGGACGTGACTTTTAGATCAGAATGGATCGTAAGTAAACTAAAAACTGGGAGGTTACCAAGACTGACACCCTCTGTGATTATAGTTGTATCACGTTCGAAGTGGATACCGTCGATAAAATGAAATAAAATCAGCTCCAGCTTAGTGGTTGGAGGGTTGGTAGTTCAGAAAGTAGACTCTCCGTTCCACAATTCACCGGCACTTATTAGCAATTAACGCTACGTCACCGGCGGACCTTACAAAGAGGGAAAAGCCGCACTCGTGATCAAGCGCATCACTCTTTCGCTCAAAATTTAACATTGTCAAACAGGATTGATGAGATTCCCTGATGAATGCCTACAAAATTGTTATAAAATAATTTTGACAGGTGGTTTTGTTCGAGCGGTCATTATGTTTGAAATTATATTTTCCCAAAGCACGAACCAACTAAGCAAGAAATGTACAAGGTGCCAGATATCCCTATTTTCACCGATGCCGAGCTCGAAATGGCGTGGAAAAGATTAAATTTGAAAAGAGTGGAGGACCCGATGTTATTAATAGGGCTTGGAGAAAAGGAGAGTTCCACTCCATCTTAAGAAATCCCGGTTAGACCCATTAAGAAAGACGGGTAAGCCAGAAGGCATACCATAATCGTATTCTTCACAATGTCTCTTAGACGCATTCGGAAAACAATTTTTGCACCTGCTGCATAGACCGCTGGACGACTTTAACTGGGCTTCAGGGTTTGCAGAACTCCGGTTTAGATTCCGAGTAATGACGAAAGTCATGAAATTCGTCGATTTAGCGGCAAAAGATACTAGGTGTAATAGACGGATTCCAACTGTGCTCACACTAGCCTTGTGAAATGCATTCAACAGTGCAGCGTGGGACCTAATTCAACTAAGGTTGAGGCTGATTTTAATAGATGTCGTTAACAATTGATTTTAACTGATGTCGCTAATCACTGATCACGCGTGATTAGCGACATCTGTTAAAATCAATTGTTCTTAGATTGCATGGACGGGTGTGAAGTATTCCAGACTTTCCATAGATATTATGTATGTATGAGTATCACACTGTTACTTCAAACTGAAATAGGAAAAAAATTAATCGTATTGGAAATTTTAGTACAATCATATAAGTATGAGTTTTTTTAGAAAATGACAATTCAATTTAAATAAGAAAATATATAATATTTTCTAAAATAAAAATATATAAACAAACTCAACCACGTATTATGTAGAAATTATCGAGAATTCTATTAAAACAGATTAGAACTTTAAAACGAATAGAATAAATATTTTAATAAAACTAGAAAAAGGTTTAAACTAAAATTTGAGTAAAAATGACATATGAATACCTAAAATATAAAACTTTGTATCAAGAAACCCAAAGTTAAGCATTGTAAGCACTAAATGATTGATTTAGGTGACTCAATGACCAACTTCATATACTAGCCAGTCCTGAATCACGATCTCTGGGATTGTCCGATAATGGCCATCCAAATTTGAGAAAAAATGACATCGGTACACCGGGAATATGAAAATTCGTAGCAATAAACCCAAAGTCGTGTATTATTAGCACTAGGTGGTTTTAGTTAGGTGATTGAACGACCAACTTCATACAGTAGCCAGACCTGAATCACGATCTCTGGGAATGACCGATAATGGCCTTCCAAATTTGAGTAAAAATGACATCGGTACACCGAGAATACGAAAATTTGTAGCAATAAACCGGAGGTCGTGCATTATTAGCACTAGGTGGTTTTGTTTAGGCGACTCAATGACCAACTTCATATACTAGCCAGACCTGAATCACGATCTCTGAGATTGGCCGATAATGGCCATCCAAATTTGAGTAATAATGACATCGGTGCACCGAGAATATGAAAATTCGTAGCAATGAACCCGAAGTCGTGCATTATTAGCACTACGTGGTTTTGGTTAGGTGACTCAATGACCAACATTGTGTCCTAGCCAGACCTGAATCCCTATCTCTGGTAATGACCTATGATGGCATACTCAAATTTAGATGGCGAATATTAGCCGTTTCCGAAGCTTGCTATTTAGGTCAGTGTCATCAATCAGTAGTCAGGAGAATTTTTAGTTTTTGTTCTAAATTTTGATGGCCATTGACGATCATATCTGGAGATTGTAATTCAATTCTCGCTAATTTGTGAAGTAGTTGATATAAGCACCTACCTAAACCCATCTAGGTTTAATAATGCACTGCTTCAGGTTTATTGCTACGAATTTTTATCATCAAGGTTTACTGCTGTAAAAGGACATTCTCATTTGTTTCTAAAAGTAGAAAACTCCAATTTTAAGTTGGTTCGGTATATTTTTTAATCTCAGGCAAAATCTCTGTAGTACTCTACACTACTATCTCTTTAGTACACAATTTTGGTTGAAAATTTATAGTTGTGTTACTATAATATTTTTTCTTCGTGATTTATCAATTAAAATTTTAAGTTTTACGTTTAAGAAGAAAAATATTGTAACTTACGAGTATAACTAAAAGTTACAATATTTTTCTTCTATTTTAATTAAGACAACTAGATATACGCCTAATAAATATTACTAATAAAATTTGCTCGATTTCGTTAAATTTATCTTGATATGCTTGTTTTTAAAAGATCGTCAATTCAATAAATGTATATCGGTCTCTTGTTTTTATCTCACTTTTATTTTATTGCAATGTTTTGAATTAAAATTATACTCAAATTTTGTAAATTATTTTAAAATGTGTTCTATGCTTTCTAAACTAATTAAAATAATGTAAAATCAAAAATAATATTTTACTTTTCATTGACAATTTCGCAAATTAAAAACCATAACAGTGTACTCCACACAACTACATAGAAAGGCTTTAAAATTTCAATTGGAATTAGCAGAAGTCCAATTGAATTAGTATACTATATGATTTTAATCTATGGAACAATCTATGGAATACTTCATGGGCCCGTTGCATGGCCATTTCATCATGGAAATACCTACACCCAAAAAACGTTTACAAACTATTGGATTTTATTATCAAAATTCGTGTTCAATGGAAAATGCTTCTCACGCACTTCGTCCATTTTATGGTCGTCCTAATTGACCTACTGATCAAGCAATTCAAATTCCAGCAAATTTCATTGTGACAAAATTTTGCACCAATTTCGGGTTATTGGACATCGATCTAGCAAATCGTATGTGTAGACTGCGTACAGATTAAAATATTGCTGCTTAGCAACTAGTGTTAAAGAAGACGACGAAATGTCCATCCGTCGCATGGCACATCAATTGGGATTGTGTTATTCGACTACGTCTGGTGCTAGAATCTTGGTCTGAAGTCGTAGAAAATACAGTTCGAGCAACAACTGAAGCCGAACGTCTTACCACAACGTCGAAGTTTTGGTGAGTGGAGCTTAGAACATCTTGAGAAAACTCTATCTTTTACCGAACAATTGTGGTCAGCACCATGCTTCTTTTTGATTAAATGGGTAGGTTAATAAGCAAAATTGTCGCATTTTGTGTGATGAGCAGCCACAGGCAATGCGAGAACTGCCAATACACCCAGAAAAAAACAGATGACGATGACCGCAACGTTACTGTCAATGGTGCCCACTATCGTTAGGTGGTTTCATCAAGATTGTGCCAAATGCCACACAGCACGCGAAACCATCGACTAATTGAGAAATGAGCTCAGTTAACAATTTATCTCACGTTTCGTGCTATGTCAATAAACCAACAACCATAGCAGAATTGGAAGATAACGTGTCATTAGCGAGATACCAGCCGAAATGCTTAAGATGGTGAAAAATTGGGCACCTCGCATGGACCACTTAAAACGTAGCCGTGGCCAACATTTACATGAAATAAAAAGGTAAATGGCAAACATTGATTTATCGATTGAAATAAAAATTTCATACATTTTTGCAATTTAACAATTTAATTTAGTTTTTTTTTAAATATAAACCAAACGCTTAAAAAATCACCTATTCGAATCGGGTGACTCTGTTACTATAAGACCAGTTAGTTGTGGTGTCCCCAAGGTCCGGTACTGGGTCAATTATTATGGAATGTGCTATATTAAGGGGTTAAGAGGGCTTAACAGATTTCATTACTGCCAATCCCAAAGGAGGTGGTAGAACGTCCAATCTTCCACTGCCCACGGTGCTACGGTCCCCCCCGCCCAGCTGACGGCGCAGAACATAATATCAAAAATGATGCATGACCAGCGGTGCTGGAATGAAAGAAACACTGAGGGCGTTTTACTCGGTAAGGTAATAACATTCTCCGAAGATGGTCTGTTCATCACGCAATTGCTGTTTAAATCCGATCACATCTCACTTTAAAGCAACTGCTAGAAAGAAATTTATTATTTACGTGCCCTTTATAGATTATTTAAATACGAGCAAAACTGTCAGCGCCTTAATCACTATATAGGATAATATAAAATATTTTTTTATTTAAATATTTGAAAAAATTATTTTTTAACGTAATTGTTGAATTGACTAAAAAGACGTTTTCAGCAAATTCGGGTCTTGGTCACAACATAAACACACTTTAATTTTTGATAAAGGACGTGAATTATTTCATGCACTATTATCCAATTATTAAAATCTATTAAGATGTCTCCGTTGTCACGGGTTTAAATATTTGCATCGTCTGTATCCTACGAGTAAATGGCGTTAGATGTGTTTCGGCCCTTCATTTGTGTTAAACTTCCCAAATACCATCAAAAAATAAGGTAAGCTAACAATACAAACATTAACATTTTATTGTCATACATATTCGACTCCATTTAAATTTTATAATTTTTTGTCGATTTTCCGTCAGTTTTCCGTATACGGGTTTTTAATGGATGATAAATATTGTTTATGATATTTTTAACAAATAAAATTTATAGAAATATGGTTTTATAATAAAATGGAAAATAGGAAAATGTCTATTATTAAAAGATATGTGATTTTTATTGTTTTATATACATTCGAAGTATTTATTCAGTACAGTGGATTTTTCATTTACGATCATATCCATCATTCACTCGTCGGTGGCATATTTCCCTTGTATAACAATTCGTACATTTTTTATCTTTGTGAATATATTAAACGGAATTTGATTTTCTTGGCCATTAAAATTCGTTTTATTTTTCCTGCTACGACGATACGCATTACTTTTAGGTTTTTTGATTTATTGACTGTGCATTGGCGGATGGATGATGGATAAATCAAGACGAATTTAATGGAGCAGTTCTATCCAGAATTTGTAAATATTTGAGTTTACAAAGAACGGTGTACGAGGAGTGTGTGGGGTGGTAGTTTTAAAATTTTTATTTTTATTTATTTAAATGTTTTTAATTTTTCTCAAATGTAATAATAAAAAAATGTTACATATATAAATTATTACAATTTTTTATTTTCTTCCAATATGATAACACAACATAAATTCAGCATCATAAAAGAATAATAGCATATAATATGTTTTGCTAATAATATGTATTTGTAGCTTTTGTACGGTTCTATAATGTGTCTCTATATTAAAAGTGTTTTTCGTTTTAAATAAATAAAAATATTTATATTTTAGTAACTGCGTTTTTATAGCCAAGACTGCCTTAGAAATCCTTAAATTGCTTACTTTAGCAGAAGATCAAAAACCAGGCTCTTGATTTTGGCCGGTAAAAACCTAAAATGAAAGAAAAATTGTATTAGTATTATGTAAATTTATAAATTAAAAAATTTAGTAATTACATTTGCAATAGTTGTGCATAATGAGGTAGACCAAAAGTTTATTTTTTAGCAATCATTTTAGTGTGAAAATTACACTAAATATAGCAAAACACTAGTTTTCATCTTTACGCAAAGAAGGTTATGGTAACATGGCGACGAGCTTAAAGAAACCATGCTTGCAGTGAGGACTAAACAATTAAGCTGTTAATCATACGAGTATTTCTGATAATTTACAAACCACTATTTTTACTATTTTTACTCGACAATCATCCAAATCGGACATATTGTAAATTTGGACAGATTGGTTTTGTTTCTTTTTTTATCGGTCTTCTATTACACATTTCTAAATTTTAATTATTAATAAATATAATAGTTAAGGACAGATTAGGTTAACTAAACCGTTGGACGCCGAAGGCAATGAGCTATTCTGTCTAGAGTTTTTGCAAGAATTATTGGCGAATCCGGATAATCCTAGCTATTAAAATGTTCGGAGTTCCTATAATAGTTCCGCTTCGTTTGCTTCAATGGAAACAAAAATTGTCAATTTTTCTAGCAAAGGACCTTCCGTTTTTAAAGTTCACGACCAAATTTTGTCAGAGGACTGACTATATGTCATCGATAGTACGCAAACTACATAAATTTGTGTTTGTTCGAGTCAAACAGTCAGCAAATGAACCTGAAAGTTTTTATAAGATTGACGGTTTTCGATCGAAAATCAACTGAAGAAGCCCACCAAGCAGGTGAAGATGTTCCTGTGATTAATATGGTATTTCATAAAAATCGTCGTTCTGATTCACGACGATATAATTCATTTACTGGAAATGAAATCGCAACGGTTTTTGTTAACAACGATGCGGAATAACTATTTGAACGTGATATTAGAAATTATCCGATATATCCAGGATTTACTGTCAGTTTATCGTGAACAATTTATCGTGAACAATTTACCGTAGAACAATTTATTGTAGAACAATTTATCGTATAGCAGTTTATCGTAGGCCAATTTATCGTAGAACAGTTTATCGTGAGGACAGTTTATCGTATATCACAATTAATGTCTTGGATTTGAATTATCTTAAAACATACAACTTTTTTCATAATGTATTTCGTATAAGGATTCGGTCATTTCTTAACCGATTTTGATGAGATTTGTTTTGTTGGATGGAAATGTTATTCTTAAATGATTTTTGGAAGAACTAATGAAATATTGCCACCTGGTGTTAGATGTTAAGGCATCCAGTCTTATGAGAAACTTGTTTACAACATGAGCCCATGATAGACGCCTGCTTACGTCGCCCCTAACCTGGAAAGCAGAAGCAGATGAGGTATTGGTTTTGCGGCATCAATAACTTGCCCTGACATGTAGTGTCAATAAACTGAAGCCAAATTTCTCTTGAATCGTTTTCAATAGACCACCTAATTCATTTAGAGTTACCTAGCGAGCGTATTAATCAAGGAATTTTCGCCCTCATATTACCTTCAAATATAATTTAAATAGATTGATGCTATAGGGCTGAAAATCTTACAATTTTACAAAAATAAAGAATTGACGAAATCCAATAATAAAGTACGAAAACTTCATAACGAACAAAAAGTTTTGTTTTCTTTGAACATTCTAAAATGAAAAAATCAAAAAGGAAATTTTCCACCTACAGTATGTATTGAACAACTAACATCATCAATTCGTAATTAACTTCATACCTATTAGCCATCATAATTGCGTACTCAGGTTTCTTGGACTTCACTTTGATATTTCGTTTGTCAATATCCAAGCACCAAGTGAAGATAAACTCGATTAAATCAAGCATGCTTTCTATAAACTACATAATGGTATAAATGTTCAAATCAGAGGCACTCACGAAGTATAACGCGGCACCATCAATTCGAACTCCGTACGTTTTGTTTTTAAACAGCAAAGGGACATGAACCATTCTTCTAATTTTGTTCTACAATCCGTTGGTTGCAGGCATGTATTTCCTATATAGGAAACGCATTCATAAATTATTGACATTTCACTAGAACTACATATATATATATATATATATATATATATATATATATATATATATATATATATATATATATATATATATATATATATATATATATATATATATATATATATATATTTATATATATATATATATATATATATATATATATATATATATATATAAATATATGTATATATGTATATATATATATATATATATATATATATATATATATATATATATATATATATATATATATATATATATATATGTATATATATATATATATATATCAATAAAAGCGTGGTGCCAAGTAGTTGCGAAAAACGTTTATTATATACATATTTACAACGTACAATAACCCTTTCATCATCATATATGTTCAAACTGTCCGGTAGATTCAAGTACTTCATAATCATGTTAACTGCGAATATTTCGATAATACTAATTCAGCCATTTCTTAATTTCGTCGGGGATCAGTGGTAAGGTGGCCATATCCAGAACTTCTGCCAAAAATCATTTCTTCAAATTCCAAAAATCATTTAAGAATAAAATTTCCATCCAACATACTTAATCCCATCATAATTGGTTAAGAAATTAACGAGTTCCTCCTCCATATTCCATAACTTCTTCCAAAAACCATTTAAGAATCCAATTTCCGTCCAACATACCCATTCCCAACATAATCGGTTAAAAAATTACCGAATTCCGTCCCAGGTGGCCATATTCCAGAACTTTTTCCAAAAATCATTCTAGAATCCCATTTGCATCCAACATAACCAATTTAATCATAATCTGCTAAGAAATGGACAAGTTCCTCCCCAGATGACCACATTCAAGAACTTCGTCCAAAAACTGTATTAGAATCCTATTTCCATTCAAAATACAAAATCCCATCAATATCGGTTAAGAAATGGCCGAATTCCGTCCCAGGTGGCCATATTTTAGAGCTTCTTCCAAAACTCATTTAAGAATCTCAATTCCACCGAACATATTCAATCCCATTTTAATCGATTAATAAAGGCCAAATTCAATATAATTATAAACGATACTTTAATTTTTTACATACACATAATTTTGTTATACGGTCAATTTTACAAACTACGATAAACTAGCATACGATAAATTGTCCATACGATAAATTGTGTCCACGGTAAATAGTGTCCAAGATAAATAGTTCTACGGTAAAATTCTCACGTTAAATTGAAACACTATAAATTGTTTACGATAAAACGACCGTCACCCAAATCCAGAGAGTCCACAGCAACAAATCTTGGATATCAACATCCAAAGCCCCAAGGTTGGCGATCTAATTACAAATGTTAAGCTTGCCCCACAGCTTGCAACGTCATTATATTACAGTATAAAGCAGCAGTCACAGCCTTTAGAGATGGTTTTAGTCTTATTATTAGTTCAGCGAAACTAACCGAGCAATGAATAGTAGATTTATATTTGCACGTGGAATCTCGGCGTTAATGCATCTTCGGCGTGAATTCGATTTGTGATGTAGAAATCACATCGAGAGACAGAGTTGATGTAATTTCAAACTTTCCAGAGCCAACATCAAACCGCCAAATACAGCAGTTCGTCTGTATGGTGAACTATTATCACCATTTTAAACACGTTTAGTCGAACTGATACCGCCTGTTCACGGACATTTGTTCACGTTATACTTAAAAAAACAGAAGAAACTTTTCTTGGCCCAAAGATTGCACTGAATTTTTCAAAAATGTCAAGCGTTATCTTGTCGCTGCCACTATTTCGGAACATTCGTTGTACGACACGCAAATCAACATAACTACCTCAGACTTCAATATAGCAGTTAAACAACGCAACAAAGGATGTTGGCACTAGTAGCCTTCTTTTAAATGAAGTTCTGCCGTTTGAAAATTAAGTACTCTACTTTCGATAGAGAACTTCTTGCTATGTAAGAGGGTTGTCGTAACAGCTCGGGACCTCAACAAGGCAGCGGAGTGTGTTTGCGCATGTGTTGAAAGGTACTCCTGAAATATTGGTACCATTTTGGGCGCGCAGTCGTTGTTTAGCAATCGTTTGAGTAAATACTTGTGAGTGTTTTTGTGAAAATGGAAAAAACGAGTATCGAGCTGTCTTTAAATATTTATTTTTAAAAGGCAATACTCCTACGCAAATCAAAAATAAGTTGGACCCATCGTCTTTGACATCGCTCAAGCTCACCAAATGGTGCTAGGCAACCGTCGAATTAGAGTTAGAGAGAGAGAGAGAGAGAGAGAGGGATAGACGAGGCTATGAATATTTCCAAAGAACGGAATTGTCACATATTGAATCAAAATTTAGGCATGATAGAGCTGTCCTCGCGTTGGGTGCTGAATCCAGAAACGTGTTCGAATAAAAATTCCCATTCCCCATCATTACACTCCAGAATTAAAAACACAGTCAAAACAATATTCTTCTGAAAGGGACTCGAGTCCAGAGTCCTCTCAGAGTCCCCAAAGTCAAATGTCCTTCGGCTGGGAATGGTTTGGTGGCTGTTTTCTGGGGTAGTGATGGAACAACCTTAATCGATTATCTTTAAAAATGGAGACCATTACAGAAATAGCCATTACTGTCGAATGACATGACCATCACCTTCGTAAACAACTATTTAGTAAAGATAGGCGCCGAGTACTATTTGGACGGGTTGAAGAGATGGGAGCATCACTGGGAGAAGTATTTAGACTTACAAGGAGACATGTAGAGAACAAAAATAAATTTGAAGACAAATTGTCTTGTATCTTTGTTAGGTCAAAGATTTGTCATTTTTCAGACAAATCTTGTATTTAGCAATGAAACACTTTCGCCATTTCGTCGAAGGCATAAATTTCTAGGCAATTACAATAACTCGATTATTGCCGAATGCAGCCACATTAAAGGTAAACGCAATGTGGTGAGCAACTGTTTGTCTCGTTCTGGTGAAACACTTTTCACTGAACTCAGCGTGTTCTCTTTCAACATGAAGGTACAGCAACAATACGACGATGAATTTCAGAAATTGATATCAGCACGCAGCCTACCAGACCAGCGTAAAATTGGTGTGTCAAAATCCAACCCTTCATTTTTCTCAACATGCGACTAACAATCTTCGATAGTCTACATGGCTCGAAAGCAACTGGGCAAAATCATGTATGGTAAATACATATGGTAAATTCGACCTACCAAGTGGCAGGTTTTAACATATCCCCAAGGACCTAGTTGGTCCCCTCTCCATTATATTTTAACCATAGTCGACCGACTTACCCGTGGATTAGAAGCTTATGCAATTTGAGAACTGACCGTTAAAACCGTAAATAATATCATCTACAAAGAGTTTATCTGTAGTTATGGTGTCACGCTCTTTATCACGACAGATCAAGGAACATGATTTGAATAAGCGTTGTTCACCGAACCCGCGGAGCTCCTAGGTTCCCACTGCAGTTGAACAACTACACACAACCCTAAAGCAAATGGTGTTATCGAACGGTTCCATAGGCAACTGAAAGCCACATTAGCAGCTCGACGTAATACTTTCCATTGGAGTTCAGAACATCCAACAATTTTATTGGGTATTCAAACGTCACTGAAGGAGGACCTCAACTGCATTCCAGCAGACCTAGCGTATGGTCAAGGTTCCCGGTGAATTCTACATCAACGATCAAAATGCTAGCCCAAACATAGATACTTCAGATTTCGTGAAGCAGCTTCGTACTACCACGTGCCGCTTAGTTCCTTCGAACACAAGACATCCGACCGAAAAGCGTACATTTCTAAAAATCTGGGGTGCTTTGAGCAACCCATATTCTGGACCATTTCCAGTGACCCGCAAATTGCGCAAATTCTTTGTTGTGGATGTTGACAACACCAATTGTCATCGACAGGCTTAAGCCTGGTAGAAATCTGTGTAACGGAAGTGGCAGCGTTCATATTACATTTTTCAATTTTTTCAATAATTTAGAAAAACGGCAAAAAATTAAAAGATTGAAATAAATTTAAAGATTATCCGTTGTTTAATTTTTCGGTCTAGAAATCAAGCGTGGTGTATTCGAGATGTATGTATGTACAACAACGTGGTAAAGATAGTCCGGTTCTCGCCACAACATATTCACCACTCCAATTTTACTTACATTTACGTAGCAAAAGTAGGTATAGCAAATCATGAATAATGTTGGCCTTGAGATTTTTGCCGATTTACCAGTCGCTATATCGCCAAAGTAATAAAAAACGTGTTTAAAAAATACCCTGTGTGCGTGTGTATGCGTGTGTGCATATGTGGTGCGGGTGTCGTGCCCACTAAATGTCTGTTGGCTCTCTAGGGCTCAGGCTGACAAACTATTCGAGACGAAACTTCATACTTTAGTTTTTCTCATTAAATGGGTTTTCCTAATGATTTTGGCCTGAAATCGGTCGACCGAAAGTGGCCGCCTCCATAGATTACGAGAAAAACCACTACTAACTAAAAGATTCGAAATTAATTTTGAAACAATATCGGCCTAGATCAGTTTTCTAAAATATAGGCGGAAATTACGATTTTTAACCAAAAATTCGATCCGTGCACAGCCCAATCCATACGGAATGGTTTGTCGGGATGTAACTCCATACAAGGTTCTCCATAAATGGTTTTTTAATTTTTCGATTTTTACAAATATGTATTTTGAAAAGTAAATTTCCGAATGTTAGGGAAAAATTCGTGGCCTTTTCTGGGTGATATTGAAATAAAGAACTTCCACTTTTTTGCTGATCAACTCTGGACGTTTTAACTGAATTGCTGGCCTTAAACGCGTTAGTTGCTCACAATGAAGACTAGAATCAATCGGTTGGCCCGATGGCAGCACCTCATAATGCACGATTCCTTTACAATCCCACCAACCACACAGCATTACTTTGGCGTCAATGATGGCTTTGATACTGTTTGGGAACCTTCACCTCATTTCGTCCATGATCTTTTTTGGACAACGTTGTCTTATCTTATCTACTTTTCATCACCAGTAATTTCGTTCCATTTCAGCAGCGTTTCGCAGATAGAAGTCCGGTCCATTAAATTTTTAACTGTTAATTCATGTGGCACCCAAACGTCAAGCATTTTTTTGTATCCAGCCATTTTTAAATGGTTTAAAACTGCTTTGTGATCAATATTTAGTTCATTACCAATTGCATGGCTGCTTATATGCCGGTCGTCTTCAATTTTCTGCATGATTTCAGCTTTGGCATTTCTTTGCTGCTGATTTTGGTGAAGCACCTTCTCCATAAACAGTACGAATATTTTCGCAAGCTTGAGCTGCGTTTTTACCTTTGTCGTAATAAAATTGTAAAATATATCGAATTTTTTCATTATTTATCCCCGCATGTTTAAAATGTTGTAACTTTTTATTCACTTCACCGATTTTAATATTTTGTATGCCAAAGTACAAGTTAAAATGTCACCTTTCAAACACACATAAGAATTGCCCGATACGATCAATGGTTACTGAGATACATGAATGTAAAGCCATGTACCGGGAAAAAGGCCAAATAGTGCGCTTGCCTGAGGTTAAAGTGATAACAGATTTATTACTTTTAATTTCAACTTCGCGTCTTTTCTATAAATAAATTATTTTATAAAAATGATACATCCAGAAGATTTCTTCACAATAAATTTCTTTTCACAATATTATCAAAATTTAAATGATGAGATAAATTCATATAAACGATGGGTGAGGTAGAATGTATCAATGGTATGTAAATGAACTTTAAATAGATAAAGTTTGTTAATTCGGTTTATCAAGGCTGTTCACTGCCTGTACTACTCCACGACCTACCTAACTTGATTAGAATTATTTATTTTTAAGATGACTTAATTTTATTTTCAAGAATATCACAAAACCTCCTTCCAAACGGTAGCACCATACATACATACACAATATCCCTCATTTTTCTTACTATACCGTAATATTCTTAAACAGAGAAATACATAAGTGCTTAAATACAAGATAATACTTACTTAATCAAACAGAAGAAAAATCCGTTAATTTTTGGTACAAAAATAGTTCGTTTATTCGCTAAAATCCCATCAACAATATCATCAGCCGCTATCTCTGGCTCCACTGGTTGAATTTTATTCATAAATCCTTGCGCCTTAAATTTATCAACCACTTCGCGGCGCGTATTTAAAAGCGATGGATAGACAATTGTCGTAAACACTTCATTCTCTAATTTTAATTCACGGAGGTATGCAGTAAGTGACTCCATGAGTCCACGCGTCGCGAACTTCGTAGTCGTGTAGATAATATTTGAAATTCCTTCTAAACCACATACCGAATTGATTGCTACAATATGACCTCGGCGACGTCTCACCATCGTATCGAAAAATGCTTGTATTGTCTAAAAATAGAAAGAAAACTTATGTAAGGATAAACATTTTATACTCTTATCAGCATCTTAAATTGGATTTAGTGTTCATAAGAAATTCTAAAACGTATGCGGTACAAACATTGTTCCAAAGTACAAAAATTCAAGTTGTACAATGGCATCATAAATCAATATAAGTTATAAATATTTCATTATCGTAATCTGCATAGTAGTTAGTTTGGTGGGACAACCCGTTCGGTTTAAAGTATGTTATAGACAAAGATAACCGATTCTATTCAACTGATTAGGTGAATTCCTTTTTTAATGTATAACATTTCGAAAATTTGATAGCTGATATGAATCACACTACTATTTGCTTCTACTTATATTCTAAATATATTTCCCTATCGCATTGATAAGAAATGATGGCTGCAAACGACGTATTAAAATTAAATAACACGTTGATTGATGGAAATGTTAGCTTGCGTTATTTTCACAGGCGATAAACCTCGATCTTGACCTCGATTTCAAATTGGAAGTAATTTGTTGGTGTTTTGTCACTATTGAAACGATAGTTTATTTGTTACTAATTTGGTTAAACTAAGAAGTGCAACATAATTAAGTATTTGGCAACGCAAGTGCCCTTATCAGTTCAAGCTAGCAAATTGAATTAGGTCAATTACATCTTAATCTTGATAAGAATTTATTGAAACATTATAAATTAATCATTTATTTTACAGCTATGGGTTAGACTAAGCTGTTTATCGATACGATTAGTCGAAATAAAATTTGGCTTGAGGTAGAGAAATATTTTTATTATTTTGCGGAGTTATTTATAGAAATAACCATTTTTTTATTATTTTCGTAACGACATGTTCCAAAAACAACTGGAAAGAATCCTTAGAGGTTTAAGAGATTGCTTGATCTCAACCAAACTGTTTTTTCGTCAACCTCTGGCCAAGACGTTCGCAATATGAGAAAGTATTTTCAGTATTTTTAATAGTCCTATCACTGCAGTCAATCGGGATTATTTTTAATTTAAAGAATTAAAAATTTCTTTAGTTCGAAAGCAAATTTCCAGATGTCTTGTGTTTCACACAAGTTTCCGAGAAACTCATGTTACATATTTGTGTCACAAATTCATTCTTCATATATCATATTTCTTCTAATTTCGGGAAACCGCCGATATTGGTTTAGAGAAACGGGATAACGATTTATTTTTATTTTGGTGTTTCGACGGTGTGCATCAGAGGTGTTTTGCTTGTAATATTATTTTTACTTAGATTTTTTGGTGTTATAGTGATTTTTGATACTTTTGAAGTGTAATAAAAATTAATCTTAGTTATTTTTGTAGTATAAAAAGTGGTAAGTCAGTAATTTTATTATTTTACTCTCCTCTATTATTTTTGTTTGTTGTCTTGTAATAATAGGTTCTTGGTTTTGTAAGAATTTTTGCATAATGAAAAGTCGAGGAAAGCACTTGCAGGCTGTGTGTAAACATAACGAATCTGAATTGGACGCCAGTAACAGTGAAATAAACTTTGAAGCTTCGGGCAGCAGCTTTTGCATGTAAGACATTGACAGCATGTCATCTGAATTCTCAGTAGAAATTGACTTGCAAGATGTACCAGTTCGAGAAAATTTTGCTGAAAATAACAGTGATGACTGGACTATATTACGAGCCTGATTCAAATAACAAAATTTAGGGCGCAGAATTAATATCCATAGATCTACCACCAACCGCCGAACCAGTGGAATATTTCAGGAATATATTTGACGATGTGTTGCTCGAGAAAATAGTTGCTTGGACTATCGCACGTGCTAAATTCTTTATTGAGCATAAGCCACTATCAGCAAATTCAAACCATCGTCGATGGAAATTGGAAATACGTGACCAGTAGCGAATTGAAACAAGTGCTTGCCTTATGTCTACCAATGCCTCTAAATAGAAAAAATCTAAATGTTTAGGTGCTTATGTGTTTCTTTGACGAGCAACACGAAGTTAAAACTAATAGCTTGTACAAAATACAAAATGTCACAAAAACCACATTCTGGCTAACATAACAAAATTTATAGCTCACCTCAAAACCTTTCATTAGATGAAGCTCTCCTTTTATGGCGAGGATGACTGTCATTCGGCATGTCGGCAGTATATACCGAATAAAAGGCACAAGTATGAAATCAAATACTGCAGTATTATCCTGGCAGATCACTTGGTGAATAATCAAACTAATATATGTGCAACATTACGTTCAAACAGGAAACGCAATCCCCCTCAAGTTATAAAAAGTAAATTAAATTCAGGACAAGTTTCATGGCGGCGAAACCACAAGAACGTTATCATGTTAAAATGGAAAGATAAACGAGACGTTTTGATGGTTTTGATGAAAGTCGAGCTTGTTATTTTAATCACAAAAAGTAATACGGAAATAATAAAGGCAAACATAGTGCTAGACGACAACGCTAATATGTCGGGAATCGATAGGAAGGATCAAATGAGTTCATATCAAAGGCGTTCAGCACATGCAATTTTTGTCGCATACTGGACGTAGCAATATGGAACTCGTGTTGGATATATAACAAACGAACCCAACAGCTACTATTGTCACATCTAGAATTTAGTCAAAAAATTACAACCTCGTACTTAGGGCAGATTTCAGTTCGGCTAAGGAACCCAAGACGCACAGGAACGTCAACTTCAGCACATTTATTACGCATTCACAACAGTCGCAGGAGGTGCCACATGTGTTACAAAACTGGTAAAAGGGCTGCGTGTAAATACGTGTGCGACACATGGAAATATATTCAAGGCGAGTTGTTCGATCTATACCCATATCCATACTTTCGACTTTGGCATACCCAATAAAAATTTTGAATTTTTTGTGTTTTTTTTATTAAATTGAAACTGAATTATGCTTATGTAACTCTTTAGAAATACAAACATAATGTACTGAACTTTGCATTTTCTTTGCACACCTTAAAAGAATTTATGATCCACCTAAACCTCATGTCACACATATGTGTCCTATTTATTGTGGAAATGAAAGACTCATGTCTCACATAGGTGTCGTAGGAGCAATCCAAAACTCATGTCACATATATGTGACATACCAGCTTTCTACAAACTTTACATATAGGTGTCATAGAATTGATAATACGAAAGTTTTTTTCCGAAAATCAATAAAACGTTTGAGGGGCGAACGTGTTAAGCAGTTTTATGCCAGTTCAATGCCTATTCTGCTTCAATTGACCTTAGTTTTTTTCAGTGCATCATTTCCCGTGTCATAGGGGTAGTTTTGATTGAAATTATGTAAATATTTAAAAAATATTTTGAATAATATTGAGAAATTATTTTATAATAAACGAATAACTTGTCACTAGGACCACAACGATGAATTTTGTATAAAATATTCTAAGGTACTACATACTAAATTACGAAATTTTAACCGAATCACCATTACTTAAATTGACAAATTCACCGTATTGGTATGAATAATATGAAATGACCCCTCACACTTCCTTCATCTCCACATTGGTCTTAATTTCAAAACCAACTAGTCTAAAGACCACGTGGTGACCACAACAATTAAAACAGGTTTAAATTTTCTAAAGTTGATTTATCTAGGTAAGAATAAAAATACTGACGTTTCACGCCCATCCGGAAGACCCGATCGACGAATTTTTTGAGTGAAAATTATGATTTTCACCATTTTTTTATTTTATGGCCAAAAATAAATCAAGGTTAATCTGCTGATGAGTAGTATATAATCGTGAGTCGATTTAGAAGACTTTTCGTAGGTTTAGCCGCTATCTTCCATCGCCGAAATTTCCATAAATTGGGATGACTGCAGAGGATGGAGGAACATAATGAGTTGAAACCATAGCTCCGTTAGCAGAAAATTTTTTAGTTAACTTATGACAATAAACGCGCATTGATGGTATGCTAGAATTTGTAAAGTCAGCAATTTGTATATAAACGTCAGCATTTTGGGTATAACTCCGATAGCTAACATTTGGCATTCTATCGTCAAGATGAAACTTTCAGAAAAATTTACTGTATCAAGATGATTGATAAAATTTGATTTAGTGGTTGGGTGAATTACCAATTGAAGTATTGACTTCAATACTTCAATGCAGATCACTGAGTGGCTCTTAGAAAAATGTACATGCAAATCTTTCAAAATAATTACATAACAACTATGGAACAAGCAAAGCGAGTTGCATTAAATCGGATACGGCGTTCAAATGCTTACCAGAAAATGTTACTGCTGCCTCACCCAGCAGAAAGCACAAGAGGGGACAGTAACCTCTAGACACTTTGACGGGGGTAGAATCAAGTACAAAAATGTAAGACCAAAAGATGGACTGGAGTTAGTTGTTCGGGATAAGACACAATCTTTTCTGAAATACATCAAGTCTCATAAATGTTGAAAAGGAGAACAAACCTCATTGCAGAACATCGTATTGATTAGCCTATGGGTTGACGTTAATTCAAAGAGTCAACAGTTATGATCGAGATATTAAGTGAGATTTATTTTTATTGAAAAAGCCAGACCGTCTCCAGAAAGCATCGAGAAACATAAGAAAGTAGAATCATATTGCGAAGATAAGCTTATATTTGGAGACTGTTAAAGATCGATGAAACTGCTGTGACAAGAGATTCACATACACACGATGCTTTTTCTGTTCCATGTTTTTTAATAACGTTTAAATGAAATAAAATCATACAAGGACCAAGGCCGTACCAGATCTAAATCGTTTCGACATCTAACTATTTCTAAATCTAAACGATTGAGATGTCGGCCGGTGGGGCCCTGATCCTTTCATTTAGTTTGTTTTCCACCAGCACAATTTTGATAAAAATTTGTGAAGGGAATGCCAAAGAATCAAATGCCATAGGAATGGATTTCCGTTGGTGATAATTTCGGGAAACTTCGTTTAGGAGGTTCTTCATTGGAGCCCGGGACCATTTTTAAATTCTATTCGGCTCGAACAATTTAGATAAAAATTGCACCGCAATAAAGGTTATCTAATGTCAGGAGTGGAGTGCGGTGATGAGTCCTAACTTTGGGAAAATTCATTTAGAGATTTCGGGTCGAACGACTTTTCGATCCACAATATTTCCATAATGTCATCTCAATCAAGGGGAACGGAACTCAGGTAAATAATCAAAATTGGAATCTAATATAAATTTTGGATTTGCCTCTGGAAAATTGTAAATTTAAATAAAGCTGAATGAATTTTTAACCGATTGAGATATAGCTGTCTTTTCTTATTAAACATAGGGTAGAATTCCAAAATTTGTTTCCGGATGTAATGTTTAAAAATGAGTAAATTGGCTGGAACGAAGATCTAACTCAAACAACTAGTATGTAACTGGGTTGGTACTATGAAAATATCCAATTTGATTGAAACAAAACCGAGAGTTCTTTAAATTTAATAGAGCTAAGCCGTTGCTTAACCCAGTGTGGCGTATTTATTACTTTATTTTTCAAAGTAGCAGTAAGAATAGTAACCATGGACATATTCGACATCGATATTTTTGCAGATTTATCTATTGCTACACTGCCAAAGTCCGAAAAATTGGTTTTCGAGGTGATGTCTGTGTAAATGTGTTCTCCCTAGAACCCAGAAGGACTTACTGATTTGGATGAAACTTCTTATTCCATCTATTTCATAAAGAGGAGGTCTTAGTGAAATTTGGCGGAAGTCGGTCCACCGGTATTTCACCATAATTCGTCCACTCTACAGCCCAAACAGATTGAGTGATCGGCATTTTTGATAAAAAAAAATTAGTTACCAAAATTCGGCTAAATTTCGTTTTATTTCTAGAAAAATTCGACAACTACGGTTTGATATTATGAAGTTGCGAAACATACCCACACCAGTTCAAATAATGCCATATTGATGTTAAGAATCAACTAAGGAGATGTTTAGGTTTCTTTTTCTCCATAGCTAAAGAGAACAAACAAAACAACGCGATATCAAAAATATGTCGTCTCCCTTATTTTTGATATCGCATCTTTGAATGATGAATATAACCTTGGCATATGAGCTCAAAAGAACCAAATTCCATAAGAAAGTTAGGCGTTGGTCACGATATACCATCTATCCACTTTTTATTAACTGCTGGTAAGAAAACTTATTTAATACTCGTAATACACCGACGTAAAGCCGTCGAGGAGTGAGTACAACAGAGCCAAAAAACGTGAAAAACATCATCAGCTCGTCGAGCAACCATTGCTGCAGTTACTACAAATTTGGGTGACTGCATGGGAACGAAAAAAAGAATACGTAATCACGTAGCAAAATGGAATAATCTACCCCCGGCATGCCAGTATGCCTCACCCAGCAGATCTGGGAGCTGGCTATTATTCAATAGAGTAATGAATCATTAATCTGAATATAAAAAAACTGATTTTGCAACCTTAGAAATTAGGCGGCAAATAAAAGGCTGCGAATGGTTAATACTAGATGGAGTATTTTAAGTCCATTAAAAAAAAGGTATATACAAAAAATTAACTTTATTAGTCTATCGACAGCATACTCGAGCAAATGCCTAACAAATGTCATATAACATCAAAAATAAGGGTTACAAATTCTTTAGACCTGCGTTTGATAAACCCAAGTGAATAGTTTGCTCTGTTGGCAATAAAATCGATGTGATATCTAAAGTTCAGTTCGCGATGGGCATTTACTCTAACTTCACTAACTTCAGATCAAGATTATTTTAGCACACAAAGTTATGAAGTTATTAAGGTCATTCTGTAATATGTTGACATCGATGAAACTTGAAATTTGTCGGTAAATTTTCATATCGCCTGCATAAATCGAAATTTACTAGTTTTTAATCACGAAAACGGCGTCGTTAAAAATAGGACCTAGATGACTGCCTTGCGGTACCCCGGAAGTAAAGATTACCTGATACCTACGTTCCCTCAGATAAGAGTCCACCCATAGTAAGAGCTGAGCTGCGAAACCAAGAGCCCTGAGTTTAATCAATTTTATCTTATGGGAAACTCTGCCAAATGCCTTGCTAAAATCCATGGTATTAACTTCGCTTCCACCCTCCATAAAGTTCAAAGTATGAGATGCATATTCGGTTACATTGGTTGTCGTAGATCGTCCTCTAAGACAGCCATACTGATTCACTGAAAACAATGTTTTAGATTGAAAGTAACGGGAATCATATACAATACTTTCATATTACTTAGGAATACAGGATAATTTTGCAATTTGCGTATAATTGGAGACATCTGATTTACATGAACTGTAAGAGTAATCCCATATTGATGGAAATATTTCGTGCGAGATCGACTTTTGGAACAGCGTAGAATATATAGATAGAAGGCAACCCACCGGGGCCAGCGAAAAAAACATCTTTTAATTTGTTAATGCTCCTCACCATAGTATCAAGATCAATTTGAATTGAGACCATAGACGTTAGAGCGCTGTTATTTATGTAACATGAAGTAGTCCGCAACATCGTTGGAGTAGGCCATATCAAAAAAATTTGCGAACAAGTCAGCAATGGTTTTGGGGTCCCCAGAACAATGATCAGTGAACGCTTTGGGTCAGAGATTATTCTCGACTGAATTCTACCGATGTAATCATTGCAGATTTCATGGAACAAGTTCAAAAATTCATTGTAAACGTTCACATAATTTAAGTAATTCGAATCCATCTCGTCTTTCAGAATTTTTTCCAGTTTTTATTTCTTTGATTGCGCAGTGAACGAAATTCCCTCTTGTACCATGATGAAACTACCAGTTTGCTACTTTGTTCAGTATAAGGAATGGACTGTTGAAAGCATTTGACCATCACGGCATCCAAATTGAGAGTTTGGATTTCCAGATTGTGATTATTGTCGAGAATGGTTTTAAAATCGGTGTTATCTAATAATTCATTAAGCTTCTTAAAATCGGCCTTACGAAAATTAAAACTAAGTGAAGTTTTCACTGGAAAATGTAATTAAAACAGATGAACGATACAAGACAATTGTACTAAGAACCAGGAAATTGTTTCCGAAACTCGGCAATTATTGGCTCCGGAAGAGAATAATAAGTCAAGCTGCCTGTTAAGATTATTCTTGACGTTACTGATCTGCGTTAAACCAGAATGTGAAGAGCTATCATTAATCAAAGTTTATTTTGCAAGCATAATGGGTATTATCTCCAGATTGTGTCCATATAAGATCCGGGACGTTAAATTCGCCAACGGAAAAAGGTCATCTAAAATATCAGTGCTACGTATCAAAAACGAAATTGACCGAGGCGTATGCAGCAACACAGAACATATGTTTATTCGTATAACCCTTGTTGATTATAACACAAATCAGTTCAATATTGTCGGTATTCGGAATTACCACTACTGGGATGTCAAAGTTGTTTAGTACACCATCAGAAACTGAACCATTTTTTCGGAAAATATTATAATCTGACGTAAAATATTCATTACTGTTAAAGTCGTTAGTTAAATTTGTTTCGGTAAGTGCTAAAATGTCATGAAAAAGAACTTGCGTTTGCAAAACTGCTTGGTAGTCCTCTTACGGTAACAAAGACACAAATTTGACTTTGAAAAATATGAAAGAATCGATTTCGTTAGGCTAGCAGTAATTCGCTAGAACTACATATACATGGTATTGTCCTATATACGAGTATATAGACAATATTCCAATGTAAGTAATACAACATCAGTCGTCGCCACCTGATGAGAAGACTGATTTTTTCAAATCAATAATCTCATCCGTTCGAAATTGATTGGTGGGATTCTTACAAATTTTCCATCTATAAGTCAAAAATTCAAATTTATCCGCGGTCCAGCGATAACGGACGAAAATGTATGGGGAGGGGGGGTGGTTGGGAACTTGATTGTGTGTGTATAATTAGGTGTTGATTATCATAGTCGTTTGTCACTAGCTTGGCGCCAAAAATGGAATAATTTTCTATGATTGTGTATTTAATTCGAGAGTACTGAAGATAGACAGACCAATGTACGGAACAATAACAATAAAACCCATTACAATAGAAAGACCTTCTGTTGCTGTTGATTGGTTAGTTAGCATGCAAAACAGAAGATAGATGATTGTAAATGTGTGGAGATGTTGATGTTGTATTTCTTAAATCCACTACTAGGAGTGCAGTTACACTCATCGAATTTACAGGAAAGCTCTGCACCTTCGAGTACGATAACCACTGTTGATTAATTTTGTGCCATTACTGTATTAACGTCCGAAAATATTTTGCCAAATTTGTTGCAAAGCATCTCATTCATAATAACGTCGAAATTATCAATAAATTTTAAAATTTTTGCAAAGTATTTGTTGCGACTAAAGTTATTAAGTGCTATCGATTTAGAATTACTTGCGGCATTGTCATCAATGCGGTCAAACGAACTCGACATGTCATCAATACTAGAACACAATCAATTGAATTTATTTTTCATATTGAAACTACGATTGCAATTTGCGTTAAATCCTGCAAACAATTAGTAATTGAAACAATGGATTCGGTGAAATAATGAGTTTCTGCGCACACATTGCTGTTATTGGTGCATTCAATGCAAATGAACGAAATTTTAAAAAAAATGTGGGATCAGCAGGTAAAAGTGTGTGTGTGTGTATGTGTATGTGTGTGTGTGTGTGTATGTGTGTGTGTGTGTGTGTGTGTGTGTGTGTGTGTGTGTGTGTGTGTGTGTGTGTCTGTGATATATCACAAATATACCTCCTAAGAAACTTATCGCATCGATAGAAAATTAACTATCTTAGAACTTTTATTCACCAAACCATTGGGTGGAAAGCTCCCGCACCATTGAAAATTCGATCAGTGGAGACAGGAAATTGAATCTCTAACACCATTGTTGCCTAGAGGTATATTGATTAATTTTATAAAGTCTCGACCATTTATAACTAACAATAAGTCGTTAAACAAGCTACTTTGATATTCTGACCATAACCGATTTTGATAAACTGCCGGAATTTGAAGACGTAGACAAAAAATAAATATGGATTAATTTTATAATGGCGCAAAAGGTTTATAACAATAACTGAACAAAATAATTTGTTAATAAAACTTGCAATTTACCGAATCCCAATTTGTTTTTCTCCGTTAACATAACGGCAATTTAATACCTTTTCCAAAAATTATGTTGGCAAACTGCTTGTAACTTCTAACCATGTTGGTGTTTCAAAGTGACCCTATGTTTCGTATTAGAGTTTACTGCGTTTTGCACCACTGCTTACGGTCTTAATGGAATGCATAATGCGGAATTACAGCACAGTTATACGATTTAATAAGAGCATGTGATTCATCTGAAAATCCCTGTTGATTTACTGTTATGGTTTCGATAAATAGAATACACTTCCCTTGGGAGGTAATTATATACCTGTTCAACACAAGTGAAGATCTCTTCATATGACCTGGATCAACAATATTTTAGTTAATTCTACAACATCAGGTTCTTTAAACATCCGCAACTTAAACATTCGACTGATAAGTACTTAGTGGAATTTTGAATGCTACAAAAATTTTCAGGTATTAATTTTATCAGTACCAATATTTAAAATACAAAAAACACTGTTCAATTAACATTTTAAAGATTAGATATTTAGATAACTATGACAGAGTACAATTTTGATCGGAAACGCACCACAACTTAATTTTATCAAATCAAATATATAGATGTATATTGAACTGGACGATAACGAAGTCATAAATTTTATGTAAATATTCAAAGTCATGGACACACACTTACCCAAAAATGAGCTAATACATTAACGTTAACGACACGTTCAATGTCAATTGGTCGACCATCCATAATTGTCATTGATGGTATAATTGCCGCATTATTAATTAGAATTTCGACTGGTCCGAACTCGTCTTCAATGCTTGTAACAAATTTACGTAAACCATCTTTGTCGGTGACATCGAGCTATATTACAAAAGCAATTTTTAATTATTCGGAACTCGCATCAACAAATTTTATATATTTATGTTGTCACACACCTTAACACCTTTTGTTTTAATATTAAAATTTGCTGCATCGGACGCAGTTTGTGCAGCCGCTTCACCATTAATATCAATCACAATAATATTACAACCTTCCTTCGCTAAGCGCAATGCAATTTCACGACCTAAACCATTTCCACCACCCGTCACAACCGCTACTTTACCACCAATTTTTTTACTTGCCGTCGGAGTAAAGAAATTTTTCACCATCTCAATATAAATTGGTATACTGAGAATTATAAATTTTATGAGAGCAACAGTGCAATCTATATAGAGCATAAACTGGGCGTGAAATGATCTCTCCTCTATTTGTGGCGCAGCATGATATGATATAGCGTCAATATTTGGTAAAATTGTATCTGTCATTTTTGCGATTGAAATTTGTCTACACAATTCACTTTCACTTTCAACAGTTAGCACTGGACTGATGAAAATTGCAAATAAATTATTTGTAAAATAAGCAATACGATAAGATAAACCAAATATACGTTTAGATAAGATAAATAAATCGATTACGTTTTATATGTGACAACATGTAACATACGAATGGATTGACTTCATTAATTTCACATGTTTAGGTAAATAATTAGTTGGTATATTTTTATTCCGCCAGTAATATTAAATCGTCTACTTGTATAGCATCTGTTTTGTAATGCTATATAGTGTCGGAAAAATAGATGCACATTAAAGAATTATACTCAGATATGAAATTCTAAAATGATGTGCGATAATCTTTAATGACAATCGTTGCGTCAGTAACACGAATCGCAATTACCTAAAGTTATTAGCCTGAGTTATTGAGTTAACAGAAAATTCACGATTTTAGAATTTACAGGTTAGGTTAAACGCACAACATGTTGTTGTCCATCACACACTGGTCATTCTGTGAAAATTAAAAAAAATTTTTGTTTATTAAGGAAAAGTGACATCTCTCACACGTTTTATTAATCAGTTACGATACATATCATTAAAAATAATTACATATAAAAATGTTGTGGCCAACACCCTTCTTGCTTTTACAACAAATGCAAATAAATTTCCTTGAACCACACTTGATTTCTAGGTCGTATAAAAACAACTTACCTGAATTTTGGCAGGAACTGTCTTGTTTGCCCAATAATCTTCTTTCTCGCTAGGGAAATTTCGGAAAACCTACAGTTTTCGTAATATTTTTATACTTTTCAGACTAGAACCTCCCGAACTATAGAAAAAATTGGAGTTTGAAATCTGAAGATTTCTGAAGAAAACAAATTCCTCTTAAATTTTGGACCGATGTGAAGTTTCTACCATAAAAAACAAATTATATATGTGTTAGTACCACTCAATATTAAATTCTTATTAGAATAAATTGAGTGTGATTTATTACACTGTAAAATTATTCTCCGAATGAAGTATATTTACAAATTAAAACTTTTAAAATAAAATTTAATCAAAAATACAAAACATAAATGAAATATGTACAATGATTATTAAAACAGATAAGAAAAAAACAAATTAAAATCAAGTGTGAATTATTTAACAAATAAATAAAAATAAAAGCTTTAACCCCTATTTACATGTAGAAAATTGTTTCGTCTGCAAATTTTTGTAGGTAAATAAAAAGCATCCACTATATAAAAATATTCAATACGCGAGAAAGAAATAAACATATATAGTAATGCCATAATTTTGTTATAGGAAAATTATTAATTTATTTTTAATTAGTTCAAATGAGAAATTTACATTTTTATCTATAGCGTCTGTTTTTATTATGATTCCTTAATCTTTTGTAAATATAAAATAATTTTTTTTTGTTAATTTTAAAAATGTTGCCATAAAAATACTCGGATCGAATATATTTTATGGCAACATTTTCATTTTTATAGTGGTTTTTGCAGTGTAGTGGCTCAAAAAATCTTCTACAAAATTTTGTTGGGATATATTTCTTTTCTTGTCTCTCATGTGCAACAAGTCAATGTTATATCTCTTTCATTTTGTAGAAGAAAAATGTTGGTCGCATGTAAATGCCACATTAACAGAAAAAATATCAGAATTGTTTATTGAAATTTTTCGATCAAAATACTGTGTATTTTATAAATCTGGGCCAATACCAAGCCACTTCCAGAGATTAGGCAAGACACCACTATACAGGGCGAATTAGCCTATCTCTAAAGCACATTTTCCGCTATAAGGTTTTCCCTAGCGGAGAAAATTTAACCTTGTTAATAGCAATTTTTCACCGTAAATCTTGAGTATTTCATCAATCTGGGCCAATATCAAGCCACTTTCAGAGATTATGGCAAGATACCACTATATAGGTTGAATTGGCCTATCTCTAAAGAACATTTTCCGGTATAAGGTTCTTCCTAGCGGAGAAAATGTAACCTTGTTAATAGCAATTTTCCACCATGACTCTTGAGATTAATATCAGTCTGGGATTGTTGTTGGCCCAGATTATAAAATACTCAAGATTTACTGTGGAAAATTGCTATTAACGAGGATCCATTTTCTCCGCTAAGAGAAATTTTACACCGGAAAATATTCTTTAGATATAGACTAATTCGCCCTATATAGTGGTATCTTGCCCTAATCTCTGGAAGTGGCTTGTCATTGGCCCAGATTGGTAAAATACTCAAAATTTACGGTGGAAAATTGTTATTGAGAAGGTTACATTTTTCCCGCTAGGAAAAATCTTTTACTAGAAAATGTTGTCTATAGATAGGCCAATTCGACCTATTTAGTGGTATCTTGCCCTAATCTCTGGAAGTGGCTTCTTATTGGCCGAGATTGATTAAATACTCAATATTTTGAGTGAAAATTTTCAATAAACATATTTGATATTTTTTTGGTTTAAGCTCAAATTTTATTTATTTGTTAAGTTTTTTTAACTTAGTTAAATATTTCTTAATATCTTTTGTATTTTTATCCTTTTTATATTTTATTATGTAAATTATGAATTTATTTAATATAATAACAATTTTTAATAAAAATTTTACTAATTTGCATTTATAAAATATTAACAGTGCAAATCGCCAACACTAAAACAATTCAATATGGCGGCTATTGGAATCTATTTGGATCCAATAAGAATCATGTTTCCGCCATGTTTTCCAATTGGAACCGTATACGCATACGTGTTATGTTTTGTGGAAACTTCACGGGCTCAATTTTGGACTAAATTCTTAACAAATTTTATTTAGAATATTTTAGTTTACAATGGTTTTTTAATTATTTGGGGAAACTATAGAAAACGAGTAAGTTTTCCTTATAGGAGCTGCCACTTTAGGTACAACGATTTCCACCACATACTCGTATCATAAGGATTTTTGTACCGAATCAGTTAATCCGTCTGGGCTGTAGAGAGATCGAATTTTGTAACAAAAACAATTGTTTGGAATCGTGGAATGATAATACAACAGACACATAGGGAGACTCGTGGTGCATTGAAAATGGACATTACACACAAGCGGTGATGCTAAAAGTTTCTATGTGAATAGGTCGGGGACGATCCTTGGGGTAGGCTGTACAGTTGTAGCAGCAACACGTCCTGCTGAACGACAATTATTCACGCGATTGACCATCGAAACGAATAATGTACCATAATTCACGATGGACGAACTAATATCTGTTGTTAACTAATTTTCTAATTACCAAGCTCCAGCACCAAACTATCTAATATCGTCAAACAAAAGAATGTTCGGAGGTGTAAAACTCTTGTTCAAGAGAAAGTACATTTACAGATATTTGAAAAATGCAGAGACTATACTACATTGCATCTCAAAGACAAAACACAATTAGCAGTCTCACCATCTTTTGCTATGATTTGACTGTTAGATCGAACAGAAAAATTTCTCAGAAGATTATTCTGCGATCGGCTAGAAGGGGAGGCCAAAGTATAAAGAGGTATCTCACATTACATGGGATTCTAAGGGCATAGGAGATAGAAAGTAACCCATTAAAAATACCGCACCATAATTAAGTGAGTTATTAAAAACATAAATATCCCAGCAAAATGAATGCAGATTATGAGCGAATCTAATACCAGGAACGTGCATTGCGTATTTTGCAATATAGAGGATAGAAAAGTGTTTCTTGTGGAGTCCATCATGGTTCTGTACTCGGGCAAACTCTTTGAAATATTATGTCCATCGATATTTTAATATTCCAAGTCCCCGAGGAGGTGAAAGTAATTAACTTGTTTGATGATATTCCAGTAGTCGTAGTCTCAAAGCACAAGGACGAGTTGGGGAGCATTTGCTTAAATTATGTGTATGTAAATCAATAATATATTCAATTTTGTTAGCGTACAAATCGATGCCAACACTTGCAAGGCTTCCCCTCGAGTTTAGAACGTTAGCCTACCAAATAAGGGTGACGTATACTACTAATTTGATTTGATATAATTCTTACATAACAAGCACTACACGTATAGGCAAAATGTGAATTCCAGATACCGCAGCAAAAACGGTTAATCTAGAAGATGAAAAAACGGATGGATTGAACGGTTAAAATTGAAGATGATACTCATAAGTACAGAGTCCTTCGGTCCGAAGTCATACCTAACGGTCGCTCCGCTATCAAGTATGTAAATGATGGTATTAATGTAGAGTCCCACACTATTGTAATGGTTGGTACATGTTATTCCCGCGTCCCCTAGCGTCTATGACAGTTTCATTCGCCTTCTCCAGAACAAAGAAAACAATCACACAATTGAATAAACAAACATTCTGGAAACATTTTGAGGGTTTCTGAATTCTTATCTTTTAGGATTTCGGCTAGTAGCGATCGGTAAATTTACAAAAAAAATCGAGGTGGAAATGTTCATGATTACTAAACTTTATTTTACTAATTAAAATAAAATAAAATATTTTAATACGTAAGAGAAAGTAAAAAGGAGGCTGTACAAGTTTGTAACTAATGAGCGTAAATCTCGAGCGTAAGTAAATCAAGATTTCACCGCACCTAAAATTTAAATATAAAAAATGGAGGAATGGATATGTTGTATACATACGAATGTATACATAGATCTCGAATACAACACATTTGTTTTCAAAAACAAAAAATTAAATTTATCGGACTTTAAGTAGAACTGCCTCGTATAAACAAAAATCATTATTCCTCTTTAAAATTCAGAAAAGTCAACTCTTGTTGAAAATTTAAACTTTAAATTTATTTGAATCTTTTAATTCTTTTCCGTTTTTTAATATCTTTACGTAGTAAAAGTAAGTATCGTGATCATGAAAAACAATTATTCTCAATGATTTTTGGTTCAAGACGGTCAACTGTAAGTGGCAGACTCCACATAAGCTTTATCTTTTTTTTACAAATACTTTGAAATGTATATCATTTACGAGAAAAAGGATTATGAATAAATAGATGCTAAATTAAATTTGGAACAATACCGGTCCAGATCATTTTTGCAGAATTTAAACGAAAATAACGTATTTGGCAAAAAACAGTTTTTCAATAAAAAATTCGACCCAGTTCAGTTCAGATGGGCTAATTGATAGGGAGGAAACTTCATACCTATATTGTTCCACAAATTGAGAACCCCATTGAATTTTGTCCGAAATTGGTTCACCGGAAGTGACATCTTCCATTTGTGCTTTTTCGTTTTTTACACATATTTTGAAAAGTATATCATTTACACCAAAAACGACTATCTATAAACTAAAATATTTTAAATTAGCTAGCCCGAAAAGCCAAAATCAGTTGCCCATAATATATGCGGAAATGACTATTTTTGCCAGGAAACAGTTTTTACAACAAAAATTCGTTCATTCAAAAGTTTTGATACAAAAATACTTTGTTTCGCCAAAATTTGGCATTGGGCTCTATACCAGGCGAATTAACTATTCGGAATTAAACTTTAGACTTAAATTAATTCTATTAATTTGGGGATCCGTGTGATATTTGATGGAAATATGTGTACCAGAAGTGGCAACTATAATAGGAGATTTTAAATTTTAAAATAAATGATGTAAGAATTAAAATATTTAAACTGATTTAATTTATATTTCAATTATCAAGGTTTGCCCGTGTTAGTTTTCTGAAATTTAATTCATCTCGAATATATCACAATTGGTTTCTACGTCAATATTTTTTTTCGCTTTAGAAACCAATTGTGGTGCATTCGAGATCTATGTATAGATTCACAGTAAAATAAAGTCCAGTGCTGGCCACTAGATATTCAGTTCACCATTTTCTGTAAATGCTAAACTTTTCAACATCATTGCAAAACTTTAACAAGGTCCATCGGAAGATGCCACTTCTAGTACACAGGTGTCCACCAAATTTCGCAAAGTATCTCCTAAGTAATCATACAGGCTTTAGTATGATGTTTTACACGAAGTCAATCCGCCTGGACTATAAATATACCCAATTTTGGTGAAATAATTTTTTTTTAAGAAAACTCGTCAATTTCGGAAAAAATTTCAAAGAATTATCTAAAACAAATTTGATTGAAACTAATTACTTTTCGTAAATGCTATACACTTTTCAAATTATTTACAACAAACGAAAAACCGCTGTCACTTCCATTGTACCTATTTGTACTTCCTCTCCAAAAGAGAATTAAAATTAGAATCAATGTGTTTCTGGCGAAGCATAATGTTATCAGTGATTGCCAAGAGGGTTTTAGAAGTAAATTTTCCTACGTATTTTAACCAACTAGCTAGCTATTATTTTTGGACAACAAATTAATTCAAAATGGTTTTGAAAGTTGGTTAAAATTTCATTTCTTAAACACTCTGTGGTCGATTTTTTGTTTAGAGTTTTAGTTTTAGTTAAATCTAAATTTGCTTAAATT
This sequence comes from Nephrotoma guestfalica, assembly GCA_963691935.1. Lineage (NCBI taxonomy): Eukaryota > Metazoa > Arthropoda > Insecta > Diptera > Tipulidae > Nephrotoma > Nephrotoma guestfalica. Next base: position 127,263,869 of record OY829914.1, on the reverse strand, counting down.
TGTTTTAATATTTTGTATTATTCAATTATTTTACCCCACGCATTGTTTTCTTTGGTATAGGGTAAATCAACACTGTCCTTAATGGCGATGATTACCACTTAAATTCGTTTATTTTATATTGATTTGAAAATAAATGAAAAGATAAAAAGTGCTTAAAAGAGAAAAAAATAATCAGCCGAACAGCCAGTTTCGTCAAAACTCAAAATATTGTCATTTTCTATATTGGAAAACTGGTTTTACTTGTAAATGATATACTTTTCAACAAATTAACAAAAGATCTGAGTAGGTTGTTCTAAACATCAATAGGATCTCAGAATTTATGGTAAAATCTTAAGTGTGCTTTTTTACCTCGATCCGGCAATCCGTCTGAGCTGTAGAGAGCACACAAACATTTAGTCTACATGATAATTTTTTTGCAATTCACTACAAATCATCTAGTAATTTACCTTTCATAATTTATATTATCATTTAGAAGGTTGTAGCCCTTTGGCTTGTCCGCATTACAGTTTTATTATGTTTCTAGTATCATTTCTTATGTACCCTCGGTATATTAACTATTACACGTGGGACTTTATTTTGTAATGACTGGATGATATTGACATTGGTTTGCATTGTACAGCCCCGGAGCTGAATATCGTAAGTTCACACAGGTTTAAGAATTTGCCGGAATGGTAGCAATTTATTATGTAAAGATAGCTCTGAATTTCTTCATAAGAGCCAAAGGTCATACCCAGATGTTTTACCGAGTTTGCACAGGAAATTTACTGAGAGTTTAGTTGTACTAGTGTATAGTTAACCTTTCTAACAGTCTAATCCAACAGTCAGTAGCAAATATTTACAATGGCTTATAGATGGTTTCCACACGAATTTTTCTAGCTGCAGCAAAGAAAGGAGAATACCTATTCTGAAACCAAATGGAATACTTCTATTATTTGACGTATTCTCATTATTTATAAATATTCCCCTATTAAAAGTATTACAACTAATAAATATACTGCACCAAACTTAATAAAACACAGAGATAATAATGGACAATTGATAACAAACTGGTATAGAAAACCTACAGCCTCAGGCAGAATTTTAAATTGACGATCCTCTCACCGTTTTCCAATGCGGAAAAATGTAGCAGATGCCTTAATTAAACAAGTATTAGCAACAAAAAATTCAACAAATATCCCATTCAATTAATTAAATCCTTAAGGTAGAAAAAGATGAAGTTGAAGATTCAGATAGTTGGCCGTGAGGCAGAACAATCCCAACATCAATATTTCATAATTCAAACCAACACCACCAAACCCAAATAAGACATAATTATATACAAAAGATAACAGATAAGATTACAAAAACAATGTACATAATAATTATACCAGAACAGGTAGTAAGAACAAAGATACAGCGAAAAAAATTATACAAACACAAAAGGTAAAAACCGGTGTGAAGTACTTAACGTTAATGAACAGTGTAGCTACACATTTTAACGAAAAGTGTAGACTCAAAGAGTGTAGATACACAAATTATCAAAAAGTGTAGCTGCAAAGAAAAAAGTTTGGAATTCGAAATGCGTGGTTTAATTAAAATTATTAAAAATAAACATAAAATATTGAGAATTACAAGTACCTATTGTACAATAATAAATTTTAGTAATACCTTTTTTATAAAAAAAATTATTTTAAAGCCTTTCTAATTCAAAAATCATCGGAACAATAAGTGCCGAGAGTGAAATTTAGTGTTCTCAACTTGGCATGGTGTCCTAAATGTGAACAAAAAATTTCAAGACAATTTGCATGTTGTGATTAGAGATATGGCGCTACACGTGGAAGCGTCTTTGGTCAAATTCAATCAATTCTTTCATAACTCAAAAAATCATCGGAACAATGAGTGCCGAGTGTGGAATTTAGTGTTCTCTACTTGGCATGGTGTCCTAAATGTGTACAAAAAATTTAAAGACAATTTGCATGTTGTGATTGGCGATATGGCGCTACACGTGAAAGCGTCTTTGGTCAAATTCAATTAATTCTTTCATAACTCAAAAAATCATCGGAACAATGAGTGCCGAGTGTGGAATTTAGTGTTCTCAACTTGGCGAGGTGTCCTAAATGTGTACAAAAAATTTCAAGACGCATTTGCATGTTGTGATTAGAGATATAGCGCTACACGTGGAAGCGTGTTTGGTCAAATTCAATTAATTCTTTCATAACTCAAAAAATCATCGGAACAATGAGTGCTGAGCGTCGAATTTAGTGTTCTCAACTTGGCGTTGTTCCGATGATTTTTTGTATTATGAATTTTTAAGACACCACGCCAAGTTGAGAACACTAAATTCCACACCGGCACTCATTGCTCCGATGATTTTTTGAATTATGAAAGAATTAAGTGAATTTAGCACCAAAGGCACTTTCACGTGTAGCGCCATATCGCCAATCACAACATGCAAATTGTCTTCAAATTTTTTGTACACATTTTAGACACCACGCCAAGTAGAGAACACTAAATTCCACACTCGGCGCTCATTGTTCCGATGATTTTTTGAATTATGAAAGAATTAATTGAATTTGACCAAAGACACTTCCATGTGTAGCGCCATATCGCCAATCACAACATGCAAATTGTCTTGAAATTTTTTGTACACATTTAAGACACCACGACAAGTTGAGAACACTAAATTTCACACTCGGCACTCATTGCTCCGATGATTTTTTGAATTATGAAAGAATTAAGTGAATTTAGCACCAAAGGCACTTTCACGTGTAGCGCTATATCGCCAATCACAACATGCAAATTGTCTTCAAATTTTTTGTACACATTTTAGACACCACGCCAAGTTGAGAACACTAAATTCCACAAACGGCACTCATTGTTCCGATGATTTTTTGAATTATCAAAGAATTAAGTGAATTTAGCACCAAAGGCACTTTCACGTGTAGCGCCATATCGCCAATCACAACATGCAAATTGTCTTCAAATTTTTTGTACACATTTTAGACACCACGCCAAGTAGAGAACACTAAATTCCACACTCGGCGCTCATTGTTCCGATGATTTTTTGAATTATGAAAGAATTAATTGAATTTGACCAAAGACACTTCCATGTGTAGCGCCATATCGCCAATCACAACATGCAAATTGTCTTGAAATTTTTTGTACACATTTAAGACACCACGACAAGTTGAGAACACTAAATTTCACACTCGGCACTCATTGTTCCGATGATTTTTTGAATTATGAAAGAATTAATTGAATTTGACCCCAAAGGCACTTTCACGTGTAGCGCCATATCGCCAATCACAACATGTAAATTGTCTTGAAATTTTTTGTACACATTTAGGACACCTCGCCAAGTTGAGAACACTAAATTCCACACTCGGCACTCATTGTTCCGATGATTTTTTGAATTATGAAAGAATTAATTGAATTTGGCCCCAAAGGCACTTTCACGTGTAGCGCCATATCGCCAATCACAACATGCAAATTATCTTGAAATTATTTGTACACATTTAGGACACCACGCCAAGTTGAGAACACTAAATTCCACACTCGGCACTCATTGTTCCGATGATTTTTTGAGTTATGAAAGAATTGATTGAATTTGACCAAAGACGCTTCTACGTTTAGCGCCATATCTCTAATCACAACATGCAAATTGTCTTGAAATTTTTTGTACACATTTAGGACACCACGCCAAGTTGAGAACACTAAATTCCACACTCGGCACTCATTGTTCCGATGATTTTTTGAATTATGAAAGAATTAAGTGAATTTGGCTCCAAAGGCACTTTCACGTGTAGCGCCATATCGCCAATCACAACATGTAAATTGTCTTGAAATTTTTTGTACACATTTAAGACACCTCGCCAAGTTGAGAACACTAAATTCCACACTCGGCACTCATATTTCCGATGATTTTTTGAGTTATGAAAGAATTGATTGAATTTGACCAAAGACGCTTCCACGTGTAGCGCCATATCTCCAATCACAACATGCAAATTGTCTTGAGATTTTTTGTACACATTTTAGACACCACGCCAAGTTGAGAACACTAAATTCCACACTCGGCACTCATTGTTCCGATGATTTTTTTAATTAGAAAGGCTTTAAAATAATTTTTTTATAAAAAAGGTATTACTAAAATTTATTATTGTAGTACATATTGTGATTCTCAATATTTTTTGTTTATTTTTAATAATTTTAATTAAACCACGCATTTCGAATTCCGAACTTTTTTCTTTGCAGCTACACTTTTTGATAATTTGTGTATCTACACTCTTTGAGTCTACACTTTTCGTTAAAATGTGTAGCTACACTTTTCATTAACGTTAAGTACTTCACACCGGTAAGGTAAAATTCAAAAATAAGATCAAACTAACTTATATTTGAAATTCAATGTCAAGGGTTTGAACGCAAATATAATACAAATTTTTTGGGAAAAATAAATGTTATTCATCAACATAATTTTCTTCTAGAGCGATACTATCAGAACAACGCCCCTCTAACATTTCGATGCCTTTTTTGTAGAAGGACTCATCTTTGTCTCGGCAATCACTTCTTCATAGTAGCCAATACTCTCTCCCTGGAGCTTTTATTTAGGTCTGCAAACAAGTAATAATCGTTGAGGCCAAATCTGGCGAATACAGTGGATGCGGAAGCAAATCAATGTGCAATTCGTACAATTTTGCCGTGGTTGCGATCGACTTCTGACATGGTTATCTTGGAGAAAGAGCAAAATTTTTATGGACAAATGTTCGTGAAAATATGATCAACACGTTCCATTGATATCTTTACAAATTTCAGCTATCTCACGCAACTTCACTTTAGAGTCTTTCAAAACAATTGCCTGGATTTGTTTATGTTTTCTGGAGTCACAGTCTCATTTGGGTGTCCAGAGCGTGGTGCATCATCGGTGGTTGTACGACCACGTTTAAATTCAGCATACCAGTCAATGAAAGTGGATTTTTCTAGTGCAGAGTCCTGATAACACTTATCAAGCCACTACTTTGCTTGAACGGTATTTTTCCCATCGAAAAACAGGGTTTAATCAACACAGGAAATTCTTTTTTTTTCGTTGTTTTGAAATTAACAAAAGTAGCGTCACTAGAACAATTGTAACTTGTAAAATTAATGATCGAAATGTCATGAAATTCTAACAGGTATCATTTGAAGGTAGGTAGAATTTAAAAATAATATGGGTTTTAAATTTGTGGCACCATCTATGTATCATACCGGGAACTTGTCATGCGATGCAATATAGGAGAAACAAAAACAAATTAAAATAACGATTACGACAACATAAAATTAACATAGCAAAAAGTTCCACCTCACCGCGTTATCACAACATTATTTAAAAGCGAAACATAATTTTAATTTCGACCAAACAAAAATCTTACAGAAAGAAGAAAATCATTTCAAAAGAGGGTTCATAGAATCACCCAATATTTTGATAAATAAACCTCTCTGTAAATTTTAAAACTGATTCGCGAAATATAAATAATAAATACAACAACGTTTTTACTTCTTCAAAATCATTGAAAATAATGTTTAACTCTCAAAGTCGCCACTAGCGCCACTGGCGCTTGGACCGACAAACTTTTTTGCGATATTTTAATTTTTTTTAATTCCATCTGTCTATAACCGGACAGATGGGGATGTAGTCCATTAGAAAATAATTATTTGTTGCTTTTGTTCATCTGAATAATACAAATTACGTCTGAAATTCAAGACATATTTTGTTTTTCTTCTGCTCCCATTGAATCCAAAGCATTGATAAAGGCGATTTATCACCATTAAATTTGCCTGGCTTGGAATTTATTTGTTGTTTGATTGAATATTAGAGCTCAGAATGATGAGTAACAGTGAGCTTTTACATCGACGGTTATTTTCAATTAGTTTAGTTGATTTGACATAAAGCCTGTAGAGCTTGTTTTTAGTTAAAACACCCATCAACCAATTTTACTAGAATCGATTCCAGATTCAGTTGAGTCTGACCAAACTCTAAAATTTCACCCAAAATTCATGTTAGGCCCCAACTCTTTGGTACAAACCTTATTAGACCGTAATATGGTATAAAATAGTGTTCTAGTATAGAACACGCACACCTGCTTCGACCAAGCCGTATTAGAATTAAAATTAATTACCTATAAAAGTTAGAATAACGCATTCCGCTTGATGAGGTTAACCTTGTTACTTTCCCGCGAATAATTGGGATTGTAATGAAGCAGGTATTACTGTAATACATTGTTTATGTAATCTACATTAAACTGATCTATAAAACTTTTAATCGGTTTTTATAATTTAACGTAATTAAATGTTTTAAATGTTTTTGAATGGATAGGACAAAGTTCTCTAAAATTATGATAATCGGTATGTATTTTATAAAGGGTGGTCCATGGTCTACATTGATTAATCCAAGAAGATTCTGCAAAAGGTTAATACGTATTAGTGACTACTGTACCTAAATATTTTATTATGTTAGCTGTGCTAACAACTAGCTCATTCATATGAGTGCCTTATCTATACTTATATATTTTCTAACCACACTGTGTTCTTGATTACACGTATTTAATCTACTAAAACAGTTTATGTTTTTATTCTAACAAGACGTGTTGACAAAAGTAACCACAGTTCAAATAAAAAAAACAAAGTTAGTTATAGATTAGCGGGTGCAAGTGAAACAAGTTAAAATGTGGGATGTGAAAAGTATAGGAAAACAAAAATATATTGCAGCTGAAGCAATCAAACAAAATGACCTAGTCACACAGACAAAATTTGTGCTTCAAGTTGCCATCGACATAATATGGACACTCGTGTTATTAGTCCCACTATCAATAAAAGGTTTGATCGGGTTGTTTATACCAACCAAACCAAAAAATATAAGTGGAAAATTAGCGCTGGTCACCGGTGGTGGAAACGGTCTTGGTCGATTGATCAGCGATCGCTTGGCAAAAGAAGGTTGCAATGTTGCGATAATTGATCTGGATGTGATAAACGCTCAAAATGTGGCTAAAGAATTATGTACTCAATACGGTGTTAAATCGAAAGCATATTTATGTGATATTACCGATTATGATAAATTAGAAAAATGTCGTGACTCAATCAAGGCCGATTTAGGCACAGTGAATATTTTAGTTAATAATGCTGGTGTTGTTCCCTATGTATCGTTTCGTGAAAAACATTGGACCGATGTTGATAAAATTTTGAAAATTAATTTGAATTCACATATTTGGGTAGGATTTTAAATGAGCACATAAGTAAATATAGTGCGCAAGTAATATACCAAGCAATGTGTTTCGTTTATGTTTTCAGACAACACGAATATTTTTAGACGACATGATAAATTCAAAAGATGGACATATTGTTGCACTTTCATCGATGGCTTCCAAAGTTGCTGCACCTTATTTGGTTACGTACTCGGCCGCTAAATACGGCGTAAATGGTTTCATGAATTGTTTGTCCGAGGAATTGTGGATCGAAGGACATAATGAATATATAAAAATGACAACAGTATATCCATATTTTATAAATACGCGGAAAGATACAATGGAAGTGTTGAAATTACGTTTCCCGCCATTGGATCCACAAAAAACAGCAAACCGAATTGTCGACGCTATATTACATGAAGAAGAGCAGGTTCTGATCATACAGAGCCCTTGGCTTGCAAAATTAGCAGTGTAAATATACAAATTCGTAAAATTTCTAAATAATTGTAATGACTATTCTACCTTGTTTATTTTTCAATAGACTCCTACCAACATCTGCCCAACGTTTGGCTGCTGACATTGTATTTAAAGCTAAAACATCAAGAATCGTTCGCACGGAGCAATAATAATTTTAGAGATAAAGCCGCCAAATAATATTTAGAGGTCAAATTTCATTAATCTTCAAACAAGTATAAAGATTTAAAAGGAGGGTCATTTTTAATCAATACGAATAAATCAAATGTTATCAAACCAAGGTGAAAAATTAATGTAATTACAGTTAATAACCAGAATATATGCGTATAACCTGATATTTAGTTGTTTATATTGATTATGTCTGATATAAAGTTAGCAATCGATAGCGATTAGATGTGGACGAACTGATTTTATGCGGTTGTATTTTAAACTAAACAAGAACTAAGTGAACCACAATTGAATCAACTTTTGTATGTAGCAACATTTACAAGGTTGCGCAAATATTCTTAAATCTTTGTGCCTGTGAAACAAATAACAATAAAAATAACACTCAAATTGAAGAAAATAGTTGCTTTGAAACTGCTGGATTATTGGTTTAGACAGCGGCACACTACAACTTAACAAATATTACACTCAATTGCATTCGATCGCACTTTAACAATTGTTAATATTGGTAAATACACTCGATCGCACGTTTTATCATCACTGGTATCACTAAAATAACTAATAATTATACGGGAGAATTAATTTAAATGCAAATGATTAACAGCACTCGATTAAAAAGTTTTACAAAATTTATTATTATTAATGTGTCTTATTTTTACAACAGATTTTTTATTTATTATTACAACGTTTTAGATAGTTTTCCGTTCCCTGTTTTACTTAGACTTAGACTGACTTCTCAACGAAGTTATTCGCCTTGACACATACAAAATTTCCCGTCTGGTTGAACAGCTTCACTTGTTGGCAACAAGCCATTGGTTCAAAAAATCACCTTAAAATATCGTTGCCGCAATACAATTTTCAGTAATAAACTTCAACCAAATTACGTGTAAATATTTAATCAACATTCAAAGGCGGGATTATCCGAGATTTCAACCGAGTTACGTGTGTACATATTTAATCAACATTTAGACGCAGCATTGTTGATTTCATGTTGAACTAAGTTATATGTTTAGGTTGTGTATGTCAAGGTGAGTTTAAATATCTTCATGCTGGTTAATTACTTATATAATTCAATGTTTATAGAACTTAAGAATATTAAAAAGTTAACGAATAAATTAAGGTAAATATTATAATAATACCATATGATACTTAAATAAATTAATTCTATTTGCGATGTTTAATTGTGTTTCTCTTAGGTTTTGTCGAAACTATTGCATTTTCAACATACTCCGCACATTGAAAGAACATCTTTCAATTAATTGGAAGTTTTGCCAGTTTATGGATAGGACGCTTGAATACACCATGAGCAGATTTAATTGTAAGTACACGTACTAAAACATCGGTTCCGGGATGTACTTCACTGACTCTGGCTGCATGCCATTTGGTTGGTGATAAATCCTTCTCTATTACTATCACCAGATCTCCGGGTTTAAAATTGACTTCAACTGAATGCCACTTACGACGTTGCTGCAAGGAATTAAGATAATCAGTTGAGAACATCTTCCAAAATTTCTGTGTAGTTTGTTGAATTATCTGCCATTTGTCTAATCGATGTATGTTAATCGCTTCTAGGTTTGGTTCAGGAATGGCCATCAATGATTCTCCGATTAAAAAATGACCTGGAGTCAAGTAGTTTAAATTCGTTACATCGTCGGATTTGCCACACAATGGTCTAGAATTAAGCACTGCTTCCACTTGACATAGTAAGGTGTAATATTGCTCATACGTAAGTATCGATGAACCAATGCATTTAAGGATGTGAGACTTCGTAGATTTTATTCCGGCTTCGTATAAACCACCCATATGGCTTGCGGTTGGACACATGAATCTTCATTGCGTGTAATGAGTTAGTAAGTGACTGATTACTTTATCGTTGTGTTGCTGTGAGACGAATAGTTTTGCCAATTGTTGTAGTTCTCGATGTGCTCCTTTAAAATTGCTCCCATTGTCACTGTAAATGTTTATTGGATATCCTCTTCTTGCGGTAAATCGCCGGAGTGCTGCGATGAATGCATCTGTGGTCATATCTGTGACTAGCTCCAAATGTACAGCTTTGCTAGCCATGCATACAAATAGTGCTATATAGGCCTTCTGGATTTTTGCGTTCCGCACTTGGGATGTTTTTAACGATATTGGCCCTCATAATCCACTCTGGCTGATGGTAAGCTGCCCATTAGTTGCTTGGATGCCTTTGCCTTCAGTTTGAAGCAAGTTATACACTTATGGATACATGTCTTGACGTGGTTTCGACAATTTAAGATCCAATACAGTTGCCTGAGGTGAAACAGCATGATCGAGATGTCACCATGCAATGTGTATCGATGTTCATCAGCAATGGACAACGTTGTGATGTAATGGTCTCCGGGTAGAATGATTGGATGCTTTCGATCATGTGGAATGTCAGCGTTTTGCAATCTCCCTCCAACTCTTAGGATTTGATGGTCGTCTAGGTACGGGTGCAGCGATGCTAGTTTGCTTTGGGATGACACTTGTTGCTTGGCCGTTAATTGTTTTATTTCTGCGTTGAATGAGTACTGTTGTGCTAATTTACACAACTGAAAATTGGCTTCCTTCATTTCGATGGCAGTGATGCTTGCTCTTTGAATTGACTTTAAACATCTGACCTTTTTCTTACATCCGTGAATGAACCTAAGAAGCAAAACAAAAACTCTTAACAATTTGTGCCATGATGAGAATTTGAGGATAATGGTGGACAGATGGTCTTGCGTTGTGACTTGTACCGCAAGTGATTGGGTTAATTTTTCCTCAACCTGATTTTAAGAATTCGGGACCGTTCCACCAAATAACAAGTTCTTTCAGTTTTGATGGATGAACTCCTCGTGATGCATGATCGGCTGGATTCTCTCTTGAACTAACATGCCGCCACTTGCATTGTGGCAGGATCGTAAGTATTTGTGATGTTCGATTACTCACGAATGGTTTCCATTTTCGTGGACTCGTTGTTAACCAATGTAAGACGACGGTTGAATCGGTCCATGCGAACACTTCAACTTGTGATACACACATTGCCTCTATGATCGTTTTCATGAGTTTGACCAAGAGCAGGGCTCCACTTAATTCGAGACGCGGCACAGATAGTTGTTTGATAGGAGAAACCCTGGTGTTCCGAATCGAGCGTTTGAGTGGACTTTTTAACTTGGTTGAATCACGTTTGAAAAAGTGTAAAAAAGCCACAATACAATATATCTTTTATTATTTTATATTATATTAAAATAAACAATAGAAACTCCATTAACAAAAAATATAAATTTATAAAAGTCAAATATTTCTGCCTGCAGCGATGATAACTTCTATGGAAGTATTGATAATGAACGGCGAACGCAACCATAATTCTTTATTTGTATCAACCCTCATAACCAAAATATGTAATTACAAACCGAAACACCTAAACGCAATATTCGAATTACTAGCCGCACAATCAAAGTTCCACAAAAAAAACTTTACGTTTTAAATAAATGCAGGTGTTGGTGTGTACATTGTTTGGTGATACCAAACATTCCGCCGACCTTGAACTATTTAGTTCAAACTACTGGTAGTAAGACGAGCTTTACGATCGGTCGTTTGATTATGCCCGCCTTAGTACGAAGAGTGACTACACGAACAACTCCATTTTTCCCTGGATGAGTTTCAATGATTCTTCCGAGTGGCCAATTTGCTGGAGTCATATTTTCATCTCGAATTACTACGACGTCGTCGACTTTCAAGTTATTGTGCTTATGCTGCCATTTCGATCGATTGTGTAGCGTGGTTAGGTACTCCTTATGCCAACGAGCCCAAAAATGCTGCATCAGGTTCTGAATGAGCTGCCATCGTGATAGCCGATTTTGTTGTATAGGCTTGTAGTCCGGTTCAGGAATCATCGTCAGCGGTTGCCCGATTAGGAAGTGTGCCGGTGTTAGCGCATCTTCTTGTTGTGGTGATAATAAACAGAGCGGTCTCGAATTTAAGATCGCTTCAACCTGTGTCAGGAACGTAGACATTTCTTCGAAATTCAGCAGTGTGGTGCCAAGTACTCTTCGGACGTGGTATTTAGTAGATTTAACTGCGGCCTCCCAGAGGCCACCAAAATGCGGAGCTGATGGTGGGATGAAATGCCAATTTGTATTGTAATCTAATAAAAAATTAGAAATTAATTGATTATGACTTTTAGAGTTATTTAATTTTTGAATTTCAGCAAAGGTATTTTTGGCTCCAACGAAATTGGTGCCATTATCGCTGAACATGTCAGCAGCCACCCCTCTCCGAGCCATGAAGCGTTTCAGGGATGCGATAAACGCGTCGGTGGTTAGATCCACAAAGATGGCTATGTACGCTTTATGTGAGACAGATTTCCTGCCCGTCATTGCTTTTAACCATATGGGACCAGCATAATCGACTCCGGTCTGGTAGAATGCGTATTTAAAGTTGACCCGTTCTGGTGGTAATTCACCCATTAGTTGGGTTTTTCTCGTGGCTTTGTAACGTGTGCAAGGTATGCACTTGTGAATATGTTGACGTATTAGGTTTTTGCAATTGATGATCCAATATTTTTGTCGTATAGTAGTTATCATGACGGATTTCGGTGCGTGTAAGTATTTTAGGTGTGTCTCATCAATTATTAAGTCGGTTATAATATGATTCGCAGGTAATATTATTGGGAATTTCACACTGTAGCATACGTTGGCATTTTGGATGCGACTGCCTACCCTCAACAAACCAAACTGGTCGAGAAATGGATTTAAGGGAAGTAACTTGCTTGACGATGGTAATGCCTTTTGTCGCTGTATGTTCTTAATTTCGGCAGTGAACGCTTCCATTTGTGCCCACTTGATAACTCGTTCTGACGCCAATTTAAAGTTGGTTGTTGATAGGAGGTCTTCCTTTGGTTCACCGTTTATCGCTCTTCGTAGATTGGAATAAAATTGGAATATTCTAGCAATAACCCTTAGGAGTTTGGAAAATTTGAAGTGTCTTTGGGCCAAGTTTGTTAGGAACTTATTTTCGACGTCAGCGTGGTAATTGGCCACTGTAGATGGTCTGCATTCGGAACTATCAGCGGAATATTGCAATTGTGTTTGATCAGGCCACAATACCTTTTCTTCACGAAGCCAACTAGGTCCCTTCCACCACAGTTCAAAGTTGACCAAGGCAGACGGTAAAATGCCGCGGCTAGCGCAATCCGCTGGGTTTTCTTTTGTCGGAACATAACGCCATGTCGATCGAGATGTAGTTTCCAAAATTTCACAGGTGCGGTTCGCTACATATGACTTCCAGGATCGGGGATGCGCTGATAACCACCATAACACAGTTGTAGAGTCGGTCCAGGTAAATAACTCACTCGCAGGACATTGTAACGATTTAACCACCATTGTCATCAGCTTGGTTAATAGAAGCGCAGCACATAGTTCCAATCTTGGAACTGATACCGTTTTAATGGGTGCGACTTTGGTTTTCGCCGTTACGATGATCGTTTCGTACTTCCCAAACTTATTTTTCGTTCTAGCATAAATAACGGCCGAATATGCTACTTCTGACGCGTCGGAAAAGCCATGCAATTGGAAATCTGACTCTTCGGTATGAAGCCAACGAGGTATTGCAATTTTCTCTAATTTCGTTAACTCCTCTCTTAAGGCTGTCCATCTCTTGGTGATGTGGGTAGGTAGAGTGTTATCCCACTGAAGATTTAATAGCCATAGCGATTGGAAGAGAATCTTGATCATCACTGTAGAAGGAGATAGCCACCCAATAGGATCGAAAATCTTGGACGCTTCTGATAACATTCCTCTTTTGGTCATGGTGGGTTGTGCTGAAATGGACACTTTAAAGTGGAAGTTATCGGTTTGTGGAGTCCACTCTAGTCCTAATATTTTTATGGATCGATTTTCTTCGCGAATTTGAATAGGAACCACTTCTTGATTCTCCAATGGAATGGTGTTTAATAATGCTTGGCAATTCGTGGCCCACTTCCTAAGATGAAAACACCCGGATTTTAGTATTGTAATAACTTGGTCCTTTAGCAGTATGGCTTCTTCTTCCGTCTTAGCCCCGACATTAAGTCATCAATATATAAATCCTTACGAACAATTTTGGAGGCGATTGGGTACTGCTCTTGAAATTCATCGGCTAGTTCAATCAGCGTTTTGGTTGCTAGATACGGAGCGGAAGCGGTTCCATATGTTACGGTTACTAGACGATAATGTTCAATCGGTGTTGCTGGATTCTCCCGCCACACAATTCTTTGGTATTCGGTGTCAGCTGGGTGCATGGCAATCTGCCGGTACATTTTCTCAATGTCTGCCGTAAAAACTATTGGATGTTTGCGAAATCTGAGGAGAATAGCATATAGGGTATCTTGTACGGTGGGTCCTACCAACAAATTGTCATGCAACGAAATTTTGTTGGACGTTTTGGCGGAAGCATCAAATACAACGCGCACCTTGGTAGTAGTACTTGATTGTTTTATTACGGCGTGGTGTGGGAGGTAAAATGAAACCCTCGAATCTATGGTAACTTGTTCCGGTGGTATGCGTTTCATATGCTCCAATAGCTTGTATTCCCGCATGAAAGCGATATATTCTTCTCGTAGCTTCGAATCCCGCTGTAATCGATCCTCCATTGCAAAAAATCGCCTTAGTGCCGTATTAAATGAATTACCTAGTTCGATTTTGGTAGGTTTGAATGGAAGGTGGACTATGAACCTCCCATCCGGTGCGCGGGTTTGGAACTCCTTAAAATGCCTCTCACACAGCTCTTCATCGTTGGTTAAAGGATTGACTGTTGCTACCTCTTCGGTTTCCCAAAATCGCTGCAAAGATTAGTTGATATCGATCTCTGATACCAGACTAATGGTTGATGTACCTTGAACTTGATCTGGATACATATTACCGGCAATGACCCAGCCAAAAATACTATTTTGCGCGATTGGTAATCCTTTGTCCCCGTATATTTTGCCATCCTGGATGACATCAAAAAAATGGTTGGAACCGATTAAAATGTCAATGCTACTGGTCTCATTAAAATGTGGATCCGCAAGTTCTAGGGATTTCAGATGGTTCCAACTAGATGGACAAAAACTGCTTGATGGTGGATGGATTGGCATGGCGACTTTCGGCAATATGAATGCATTGACGAAAATCATCAACTCTGGATTGCACCGGGAATATATATTCAAGCGGGTACTTCCTCGGGAAGTTCCAGCTGATAAAGCACCAACTCCAAGAATTTTAACATTAGCTCGTTCGGTAGGTAACCCCAGACGTTTGACACAGGCTGAAGTTATAAAAGACGCCTCGGATCCGGAATCCAATAATATACGACAACAGTGTAACTGTCCTGACTTATCTTTCACATGGACCAATGCGGTTGGTAACAGCGATCGACTTCGATTGATCTCGGGTGATTTAGGTACGATCGCTTCATACTTATTGGTAAGGTGTTGTTGATAATGGTTGTACAATGGTAGTTCATTCAGCTGCAAATTATTGGTATTGGATGGTATGTTGATTGCTGCATGGTTTGTAATGGTTGGTGATTTAATTGGAGTTGCGTTGGAGGGCAACGCTTTTGTTGATCGTTGATTGGTTGGTTGAGTGTTGATTGAAGATAAATTGTTGATTGATGGAGAGTTATTCGGATTTGGATTCAAGTTTGACATATTTTCAATTAATGGTGTATTGGTTGTACCTATTGTATTGTTGAGTGGTGAACTCGGTTTAGGTACCGTGGAATTTATTGGGGGTGGGCTTATTGGCGAATTGGTTTTGGTCGATGATAAACTATCGGTAGGTAATGGAACGTACGCGGTATGTGCTGACTGAACGATAGTATGAGCTTGCGATTCTCCTTGGTTTGGTTTTGAGACATTCGGCAAATGAAGTAAACTGTTGTGACGTTTGCGACATAATTGACAGGAACGTTTCGAGCGGCAAGATTGTACGGTATGGGTGTCACTTAGGCAATTGTAACATCTTGAATTTTGATTTATAAAATTTCTCCTCTCCGTGATGCCCATTCCCTTGAACTTTTCGCACTGGTATAATAAATGTTCGGCGTTGCACAATGGACATTTTAAATTGGATGCGGTGACGGTACATGAATTTCTCACACTTGAAGCGAGTCGCACTACGGGTTTGGTTATGGTTTCTCTTACTCCTTCGAGTGTATCTGCTCTGGTTTGAAGGCAATCCATTAGGTGTTGCAGCGTCGGGTGCTCTATTTTCGAAGACTCGTGCTGCCAAAACTGCCTACTATCGTCATCCAACTTATTCACCACTATATATATTAACCACGGATCACGTAACTCCCCCTGGGTGCCAATGGCCTTTAGACCTCTTATAATCTCATCGCTGGTATCGGCTAGCTTGCGAATGGTGTTCGCGTTAACACGAGTGATAGATGGTTGCTTAAAAAATGTGTCGATGTAATTATTTATGGTGACCTTCTTTTTATCGTACCGTTTAACAAGAATCTGGTAAGCTTCGATATAATTCGCGTCCGTTATATTCAAATGCTTAATAAGGCCTAATGCTTCTCCCTTGAGTAAACCTTTTAAATGCTGAAGTTTTTGGGCTGCGGACAACATTACCTTATCATGAACTGAACTATTAAACAGATCAAAAAAACTTTGCCAGTTTCGAAAGTCCCCTTCAAACATAGGTATATTCAATCGTGGTAATTTGGTTTCGTTTGAACCCGAATGACCTTGACACATGCTTTCGTTACGCGATAACGTGGTATTTAACGGGATGGAGATATGAAAACGTCGAATTGCAGCATTTAAGAGTGCCACCGCGTGGTAATAACTTTCATCGAATTCGTCTGACAGCGAAATTAATTCTGCATCAATTTCAAACATTTTATTTTCAACGTGTGCGAATTCAGTAGATAAGACATTTGTTTTATCTAATCGAACCGTAATATCCTCCAATCTTGTCTCAGCACAAACAGACTCTGCAAATGTAACAATTTTGGTCATTTGACCTTTCACTATTGAGCGCCGCCTTTTGAGAGCTTCCATCGTGCGGTAAACCACTTAGATTCTCAACCGGTACGTATACACAAACTGTAGTTACAAAAAATCGACTATAACGTTCAAATGTAGGTATATTTGCAACGTAAAATGTGGTAACGAAATTATAACCTTGAACCAAGCACTACCGCGTCGCGATAAAATACGAAAATGGAAACCGTTTGCCCCAATACTAACCAAATGAACACCAATTTATGTCAATAATTTATATATGTTTCTCGTGACATGAACAAATCCAATTGCACCAACAACAAACAAAAAAAAAACACTGATTTATATGCAACTACGTTCTGTACAAATTTTTCTCACAACAAAATATAAACTAAATAGCTGAATTGGATTGACTTGGTTGTCAATTAACTTTTGTTTTATATAGTATATCAATAATAAAAAAAAATTGTACTTAAGGTTTGTTTTTCCAAAATGGCGAACCCACGCTGGTACTTTTCTCCCGATCCGGCTCGAAGGACCATGTTCCGAATCGAGCGTTTGAGTGGACTTTTTAACTTGGTTGAATCACGTTTGAAAAAGTGTAAAAAAGCCACAATACAATATATCTTTTATTATTTTATATTATATTAAAATAAACAATAGAAACTCCATTAACAAAAAATATAAATTTATAAAAGTCAAATATTTCTGCCTGCAGCGATGATAACTTCTATGGAAGTATTGATAATGAACGGCGAACGCAACCATAATTCTTTATTTGTATCAACCCTCATAACCAAAATATGTAATTACAAACCGAAACACCTAAACGCAATATTCGAATTACTAGCCGCACAATCAAAGTTCCACAAAAAAAACTTTACGTTTTAAATAAATGCAGGTGTTGGTGTGTACATTGTTTGGTGATACCAAACACCTGGTTTTACCCGCAATTAAACGCATATGGTACTTTCGGTTGTCACCTTTCGTTCGAAAATAAACTGCGGCCGCATACGCTTTCTCGGACGCGTCACTAAATCCATGAATTTGTATATGTTGGTTGTACAGATTAACTAGACTAGGTATTTTGATGTCGGCTGATTGATTAAGGGCTCTACTGAAATCCGTCCATTGCTTTGCAATATGTAGAGGTAGCTCATCGTCCCAGTTGAGTTTCAACAGCCATAAACTTTGGAATAAAATTTTGATGATTATAATGGAAGGTGCCAATAATCCAAGCGGATCGAATAATCTTGCAGACTCCGATAGTAATTCCCGCTTT
Source organism: Nephrotoma guestfalica (assembly GCA_963691935.1). Taxonomy (NCBI): domain Eukaryota; kingdom Metazoa; phylum Arthropoda; class Insecta; order Diptera; family Tipulidae; genus Nephrotoma; species Nephrotoma guestfalica. Next base: position 127,245,799 of record OY829914.1, on the reverse strand, counting down.
GTTGCTGTGTTGCTCTTTGGTAGGTCGATTTTATAATAGAGACAGTCTTCAGTTGGATCCCACATTAGTCCTAACACTTTAATACATTTTTGTTCATCGATGTTTAACGGACTAATTTCTTGGTGTTCTGGTCTGATTCCCTTCAAAAACTCCGGAGAATTAGACTTCCATTTCTTGAGGATGAAGCCGCCTTGTTTCATCAGATCAATCAACTGATCTCGACACTCTATAGCTTTTGATAATTCGTTGGCCCCTGACATCACATCATCGACATAAAAATCGGTGTCAACCATCGCTGCCGCTTTCGGGTATTGTTTACGGTAATCATTGGCCAACTGCTTTAATGATCGGATAGCTTGATATGGTGAAGACGCTAGCCCATAGGTGACGGTTTGTAAAGCGTAATGTTCTATTGCTTCTTCCTTGGAATTTCGCCATACTATTCGTTGATAATTTTGATCTTCGGCTGCTACGAGAATATGGCGGTACATCTTTTCGATGTCTGCTGCGAAAGCTATTGGGTTTTTACGAAATGTAAGAACGTTTGAAAAAAGTGTATTTTGTATAGTAGGGCCTATTAATAAGTTGTCGTTGAGTGATACTCCTGCGCTTGTTTTCGACGAGCCGTTAAATACCACACGAAGTTTAAGTTTCTCCTGTGAAATTTTCATCACTGGATGATGGGGAAGATAGTAGATTTTATGATCATCTTTTGATACATCGGATTTCAATATGGGCTTCATATGATTTAACTGAATGATTCATTCATAAACTGTAGGTACTGCTATTTCAGTTCCCGGTTGGTTTCAAATTTCCGCTCCATTACCATCAAACGTGATATCGCAGAAGGTAAAGATCTACCGAACGGTACAGAGTCAGGTTTAAGGGTAAGTGTACCACATACCTTTCTTCGCTGGTGCGGGAATGTGTATTTACAAAGTGGTTCTCCATTAGCTGTTCCTCGTCTGACAGTATGTTAGTCGATGTTATTTCTTCTACTTCCCAAAACCTTTGCATTAAAGCATCAATATCAGTGGTTGCCATATTTGAAGTGATCATGTTGAGTGTTGGATGGGTTTTAATCGTTCCACAAATAATCCACCCGAATATCGTGTTTTGCGCTATCACTCGGTTATTTAGTTTTATTGTTTCCGGCAAGAGTACTTCAAAAAATTCACCTGCTCCCAGTATTACATCAATTGCAGAAGAGGTATGAAAGTTTGGATCGGCTAATGTCAGATTCCCGATGAGCGTGTCGATATCATCACTAACTTCGTATTCTGGAGTAAGTTGGGTTAATTTTGGTAGAACTAGAGCTTCGCACTCTAATTTCTTTTTAATTGGAAGTCTAGACGTTATGTATAACTGAATGCTGCCTCGGGTATATAAAGCTCCAGCTTGTGCAATACCAGTGATTGGTATTTTGGCATGTCTTCGTGGTATTTGTAACCTTTGAGCTAAAACCTCAGCTATTAAAGTGACCTGAGAACCTGAATCAAGTAAGGCTCGACAAGGATATGAGTATCCGTGTTTATTCTGAATCAAAATGATTGCGGCAGGCAACAATGATGAGTGTCTGCTTGCTGAGTTTCTAGACGTGTTAGTTGGCTGAGTGACTAGATAACTTGAACCTTGCTGTAATTGCTTTTCTTGAAGTGGATTGACTGATTCGAGGGCTTGACGAACGGCTAATGGTTTAACTGCAGCATCGATGGGTAGGGAATTCGGTGAAGTGTTGTTGGAACTGGTTGTAATGTTTGTAAGTGCTGGATTGACGTGACTGGTTGATGGTTGGGTTAAGCTGGATGGCGCTGGATTATTGCAAGAAGTACAACATGATGTTAATGGTTTATCGTTCATATTCCTTTGAGAGATTGCATTCAAATGGAGCAGGATGTGATGTTTTAAAGAACATTTATGGCATCGTTGTGGTGAAAAACACCTACTGGATGAATGTCCGGGATTTAAACAATTAAAACATAACGACTTTTCTGCTACAAAATCACGTCTCGGCTGAATATCCATTGCTTGAAATGATAGGCATTTAAAGAGTTTATGAACATGGTCGCATTTTATACATTTGAGTGTTACTCCTGTCGATACGGTATGAGTTCTCAATTTAGTAGTTGTTTTTAACAAATTATTTTTGTCCATTGTAATCTTCGGCTGTGACATCTCCAGTGAGTCACATCGCCTTGTGAGAAAATCTATAAACTCCTTCTCAGTTGGAAACTCCTTTCCTATGGTATGTTCAGCCTACATTGTTCTTGTCTCAAAATCGATCTTCTGTAATAGAATAAAAATTGTTAATGCATCCCGAGATAGTGTCGATTGGTCCAAAGCAGTTAAGGCACGAAGAATTTCATCTGATATGTCGCACAACTTCCTTAATTGCTCAACAGACCCTTTGTTAGCAGGTGGTTGATCCATAAACGTCTGGAAATAAGCATGCGCGATATGTCCTATCTTTTCAAAGCGACTACACAGTTTTTCCCATGCTTGATCATAATTGGTGTCACTTATCGGAATGTGTTCGATTGTTTTGGCTGCTTTATCCGCTAAGAATCCTTTGGGGTAGTGAAATTTGGATGCCTTGGAAATACGAGAATTTCCGTGTATTTGACCGATAAACAAATCCTTGAAAGATACCCAATCTTGATAGTCTCCACGGAATACTGGGATATTCACTCTCGGTAATCTGACTTCTTGGTGTAAGCCTATTTGTATGTGTAAAAATTCTTTCAGAAACGATTTTTGATGAGCTACAAGTTCGTCCATGGTATCATTTAAACGTGCATCGCCATGTTTGTCAGATTGTGTTGTAACTGCTGGTGTAATGATTCGTAATAACTTCTTAAATGCTGGCATTGCCAAGTAATATGGTGTTTCTGCCAAATCATATTCGCTTTCCTCACCAAGTTCAAACACCTTTTCATCCGCTTCGTTGAAATGAGTCCAACTATCATGGAGACCTTCAAGTTTACTTTGAACTAAATCGATGTTTGATGTATTGTTTAATGTTTCAGCATACTTTGCTAATCCTTCTATGATCATTAATTCTCTCCTCCTAATGCTAATGTATGCTGCTTTGTCTGTTTTAAAACCCATGATTTAATTTACGGGCGCGTGGATTTTGTTTAAACACCAACAATAGTTCTAGAATATTCACTTTTCAACCCGATATATTTTCTCAAATTTTAACTGTATCACTAATATACTTTATACTAAAGCTTTAATTTGTCACGATAATTCAATAGCACATAAAAAAACTGTAAACGCTAATTGTGTGTCACTACAACATTAACTTCTCGTGTGAGTACAGTTATTCGAAATGTTTATTGTTCTGCACTCATTAACAGTGATTTACTCATTTACGAAACTTATCAAGTATTAATAGTAAGCGGTAAAATTAAAACATGCGATACTTATCTGCAACTGAGGTGTGGCAACGCTATCCGGCTCGAAGGACCATGAAGAAAATAGTTGCTTTGAAACTGCTTGATTATTGGTTTAGACAGCGGCACACTACACCTTAACAAATATTACACTCAATTGCATTCGATCGCACTTTAACAATTGTTAATATTGGTAAATACACTCGATCGCACGTTTTATCATCACTGGTATCACTAAAATAACTAATAATTATACGGGAGAATTAATTTAAATGCAAATGATTAACAGCACTCGATTAAAAAGTTTTACAAAATTTATTATTATTAATGTGTCTTATTTTTACAACAGATTTTTTATTTATTATTACAACGTTTTAGATAGTTTTCCGTTCCCTGTTTTACTTAGACTTAGACTGACTTCTCAACGAAGTTATTCGCCTTGACACATACAAAATTTCCCGTCTGGTTGAACAGCTTCACTTGTTGGCAACAAGCCATTGGTTCAAAAAATCACCTTGAAATATCGTTGCCGCAATACAATTTTCAGTAATAAACTTCAACCAAATTACGTGTAAATATTTAATCAACATTCAAAGGCGGGATTATCCGAGATTTCAACCGAGTTACGTGTGTACATATTTAATCAACATTTAGACGCAGCATTGTTGATTTCATGTTGAACTAAGTTATATGTTTAGGTTGTGTATGTCAAGGTGAGTTTAAATATCTTCATGCTGGTTAATTACTTATATAATTCAATGTTTATAGAACTTAAGAATATTAAAAAGTTAACGAATAAATTAAGGTAAATATTATAATAATACCATATGATACTTAAATAAATTAATTCTATTTGCGATGTTTAATTGTGTTTCTTGTTTTAGGTTTTGTCGAAACTATTGCATTTTCAACACAAATTTAATATTTCAATTAGAATTTCGAACATTTCTGTTACACTGTTAAAATACGGACCTTATTGAGACAGTGATCTAAAAGTAGAAAGAGTTGGCAATAATTTGGAATTTAACGTTTAATAGGTTTTTTTTAAATATACAAATCAAACTTTCAAAGGTTTAATATAGTTCGAGAATTTATTTGTTGCTTTCAATATTGAGTGTTTTGATTAATTACGTTAATAACAAATAAAATACAAGATGATTTTTAGTTATAACAAGAATTTGACTAGTTGTTCTAAAACACACCAATATGGAAGAAATAGTTTCGTATATTTGTAATGTACCACTTCCGACCAGAGAGCGGAAGTGCTTTAGAACAAGGTGAATTAAAAAGTTGTTATTGTTGGCTAGTTATGGCTTGAGCGATAACAAAACTTTTATTATAACTAAATACTAAAAATACTCAAGCAAGTAAAATTCGAAGTTTATTCAAACAATTGAAGGAAATCCCCCACTTTCTATTTTTATAACGCGTATGGCGTATTTAATTAGACAGACATAGAGCTACCATTTCCACAGAGAAGCATTTTAAAAGAAACCCTGAGATTATTGTTACAAATAGACATATGGCCGTCATTTCAATAACTAGGTATTTTAGAAGAAACTCTGAAATTTTTGTTATAACTAAATACTAAAACTATTCAAACAAGTAAAATTTGAAGCTCATAAAAACATTATAGGAACTCTTTTGCCTTAGAAAGAGCGTATGGCCCAACAACAGAAATGTTCGAAATTCCAATTAGAATATTATATTTGAGTGATATTTTTGGTATTTGTCAGATATTTCACTACGGTCAACATATTAGTAAATCGGTCAACTGATGCTATATTGAAAAATTCAAATAAATAACTAAACTTTGTTGTAGATACTTTCAAATTGAACCGAAATCGTTATAACTTGTGTCAAATTAAAATTTGAATAATTGAACAGTTTCAAGAAATTCTTTTGAAATTAACAATGTTAAATAACACAAAACCAACCAAGAGTGATACGATCAATGACCAAATTACAAGATTTCTGCTTTCTCCAAAAGAATACCTAAAGATGTTGGTAAATAATTAGATCAATATTTCGTGACTGGTTTATTTCAAATGAAAACACAGTTTCAATAATTTTTCTTAAAAGTAACAGAAATAAGACAAAATCGGTTCCTGATCATATGTTGTATGGCAATATTTCAATATTTCTGTTACAGTTTCGGCTCTTGGCGATTCATAAGGCCAATTTTGAAAAATTGTGAACACACAGTTTTGGAAAATTCTCGTTTGTGGTGTGTCCCGATTTCGCAAAAAAGTTATCTTCAATTAGGGTCAGGGTCTATTTCTAAAAAAACTAAACAGGCACGATTATCATAAAACTTGATAAGAGTAGAGTTCCAAGTGACAGAAATTGAAAGTGGTGTCTGGATTCCAAGGAAAATCTCTTTAGATCGTTATATATGTATTTGTTAAAATACACTCATATGGTGTAATTTTTTAAGATGCTTTTATTAACTCGTTGTCTTATCTGTCTGTTTGTTTGTTTGTCTGTTCAGTACACATTTTGCAATCGATTTTAAACAAACTTCCCCAATAGCTAGAGAGCTCAAATGTACAGTGGAGCTCACTTCCCTATGCCAATGCGTGTATCAATCATTTAAAGCACGCTGTCAGCAGTATTTGACACATTTTGAATAAATTACTTTATCATTACCAGTGTAAGGGTGTTTTCCAAACATCAACTTATGACAAACTTAGGCTCTTTCCCAATGACTTGCTTATTTGAAACTTATTCACTTATTTGACGCCATCTTGAATAAGTCGGCCAAGTCATTCCAATTTACTGTACTGACTTACTTGTGACGTAATAGCAAAAAACAAAACACAATTTCTATTTCATGGAAGAAAACTTTTTTAGACATGTTGGTCGTTGCCACTAGATTTGATAATAAAAACTGCATGTATTCAATCATGGAGGAATAAATATATAAGAGGATTATGTTGTGCAAATTTTATAAGTTTTATAAGTAGTTTTATAAGTTTTCTAATTTCTCTTCCGAGGTTAATCTTATTTTATAGTTTTGATATATTTAAATACACAAATTTAATTTTTTTCTGTATTTAACCCATACGAGTATATTCGTATCTTATAAACATATCGGAATTGTTATTGTATAGTGCATTGGGCTTGTTAGGCTTATACAGATTGCCAATAGTAAAATAGATTAACCTCGGAACAGAAAAAAAATTTACGTTACATGAGTCCCCTTATGTATATTTTGCTCTATGATTCCATTTAGTCAAGACACATTTTTGGAGACATTTCTGTGTAGACGTACACACTCAAATAAGTCTCCTCACTAGGTGAGTTATTTGAATAAGTGGGCGACCACAAATAAGTCGGTGTTTGGAAAACGGCTCTTGTACCGACTTATTTGAATGTATAGGCATTCAGATAAACCGTTTATATCTAGATATCAGATAGCGCATATTTAGACGTTTAAGTCTAGCATTTTATGAAATAATTTATAAATCTGTAAAACAGGCTTTTTCATACTCTTCCATATCTTTCAATATATTTAAATTAAATTAAAAAAAAAATCATTTTATAGCTAATTTTATAAATAAATTGTTTAAATTACGTTAAAATGATGATCTGCAATCAATAAGGATAATATTTTTTATCAACAAGGATAATAGTTTTGTCAAAGTAAACTTTTAAAACAAAAAAAATTGTTATAAGGATATCAGCATTTTACTTTTTAAATTGGACCACTTTCGCCCCAACCAAACTATTTTCACACAAAGGGAATATCAATTTAGTCTTAGCAAAGCAACCGTTGACAATACAAGCGGCACTCCGACAAGAACACGGTCAAACACGACATCCCATTCCAGGGAATCTAATAAAGAGCAGGCAAATAGCCTAATTTTAGGATCTGTCGTAGAATAAGATTGTCAATTCGAACAAATAGGCTATGGTATATGTATATATATGTATATGTATTGTAAGAACGCCTGATCCCATAGTGAATTAAAAGGTACTGAGCCTACCTCACATAAGTCTTACTGTCTTTAGATCAACTTTATTTGGTTGACATTTCCTGTTTGAGGATGAATTACCAACATTTAAGATACGGGCTAGAAATTAGTCAGAAGAAAAAAACGTTCTTAAATCGTGATAGATCAGATAACTGATGGATGGTTTTTCATCCTACTCCGATAGTTTTTCTTTTATCGTCGTAAAACGCATTAGCAGTTTAGCTCAATCACTTACAATGCTTTTCGAAATCTTGCCTTTAGTTTTGGTATTTCCAACAATTCAATTTGGAAGGATTATTTTGTTTCAATTCATGTAAAATGCTGTCAATCGGACGTATTGAACTATAGGTCAATCGCGCGAGGCGGTTCTGTATTCCAAAACTATTTAAAGGTATCGTGTATAAATCACGGTACTTTCATAGCAAACCATTGTTCTCTGACTATCAACGTGGTTTTCTTAGAGAACTTTCCACGACTACCAATCTAACAGAATTCAATACTAGTTAGTAGTACTACTTGATGAATTTCAATACTAGTAGTACTACTTGTTCCAGTACTACTTGATGAAGTTTCTCAAAGTATTATCATTTTTAAATTAAGAACCTAAATTTTTCAATTGAGTGAAATCTTATCTGGTAGAGAGGTACAATTCAGGTTATCTACGTCTTTGCCATTCCTTGTATAGGGTTTTACAATAAGAGTGATATGATTTCTTTAAAAAAAAATACACTAATTGTTAAGGAAATTGAAATGTTTTTATTTAATGTGAAGTACAATCGATACAATTAAGTTCTGAATAAAACGTCATTCAAATGGCCTCCACGACTTCTTCTGCAGGAACGAATTCGATCAACCCAATTTTCGAGCACTTTTTCCACTAAATCAAGTCGTATGTCATGAATAGCACGTTCAATATTGACTTGTAAAGCTTGAAGAGAGTTTGGTTTATTGCTAAAGACCACTGACTTCAAATAACCCCATAAGAAATAGTCTAATGGTGTTAAATCACAACTTCTTGGAGGCCATTCAATATCACAATTTCTTGAAATAATCGAATCTCCAAACTTTTCTCGCAATAATTCAATTGTTGCACTTGTTGTGTGGCACGTAGCCCCGTCTTGTTGGAACCAAATCTTGTCAAGGTCAAACTCATCCAATTTCGGCCATAAAAAGTTGGTTATCATCGATCTATATCGATCTCCATTGACAGTAACGGTGTTACCAGATTCATTTCGAAAAAAATACGGACCGATGATTCCACCAGACCAAAAACCACACCAAACTGTCAATTAAATGAATGTAATGGTTTCGCACCAGAATCGACAGTTTTGTTTATTTACCGCACCACTCAGATGAAAGTGAGCCTCATCGGAGAAGATGATTTTCTTTAAAAAATCGTTATCGTTTTCAAGTTGTTCCAAGGCAAAATCAGCAAATTCACGACGTTTACGGTGGTCCAATGGCTTCAGTTTTTGAGTGATAACAATTTTGTATGGATGCAAACCCAAATCCTTTCTCAAAATCCGCCAGGTTGTGGTTTGAGACAGTCCCAATTCATGAGAACGTCTTAGAATCGACAAATTGCGGTCTTCAACAACACTTGCCTGAACGGCAGCAATATTTGCATTACTTCGAGCGAATCTTTGTCTTATTGGCACTTCAACATTATGTAAAGAAAATGTACGCTCAAAATGTTCAACAATTCGACGAATAGCGAGCACACTTGGACGATTATTACGACTATAATATGGCAAAACCGCACGAAAAGTTGCATTTGGAGAACGATTATTTTGATAATAACACTGAATAATTTGTAAACGTTGTTCTTGCGTATATCTCACCATGATGAAATTGTAAACATTATTGAATACAATGAAACAAAAAATGACAGATCATGACATAATACAAATGGCCAAAACGGCACTTAAAAATCATATCATTCCTATTGGAAAACCCTATATATATAGGCAACATGAAGGTTTATAAAGGTAAATTTCAATTTATTCAGTATAAAATATGGGTGTGCAAAGAGTGACACCTCAAGCTAAACGTCAGCAAGTCTATCAGTTCGTCTAAACATATTCTCACAAGCGAATGCAATCCATTTTTAGCGAAATTACATTAACCCATTAGGGTTCAATCGCGCGAAAACGCGTGTTCCGTTGTATAGATTTTGAAGGTACAAAAAAACAACGAGCTAACAATTTTTTTGGTTACATCAATTATAATACGTATTTAATAACTTAAAATAAGAAAAATAGTTTTTTTATTGTCAAAAAATGGTCTTAAACACAACTGAATGTCTGTACATGCTATACATTAAAATTGAATAAAAAAATGATATACAAAAATATATCGGAATCGAAAGTGTAAAATTATTTCGGTCTATTTAAAATTATAATTTATGAGGTAACGCCAAATCCCCACCCACTTTGTAGGTTTTTATCTGTGATTCATGTTATTTCTGCAATGAAATATCTTTTTGTATTTGTTCACGCTGGTACGTGTACCATAGGTTGCAAACCACTGTTTTGTTTATGTATATAGACAGAGTCGACCAACTTCAAGGCGCCTATGAAATTTCGTTTTAGTTGATTCGCTGGTTTAGGGATTATATCGATTTTACGAAAAAAGTGTTTAGTTGCCATTTTTTGCGTGATTCCTCGGACTGCAATGTGTTTACTGTTCGAAGTTTTGGTGTAACATGTGATGGCAAATTCTTTCGATATCAGGTCGCTAATATAATCAATAGAGCGAATTCTATGCTTGGATTGATTGAGCGCTGGTCTAAGAACCATAGGCCTTGTTCGACCTATGATAAATGTGGTCCGTCATCGCAATGTCGGCGACGTAATTTGCAATTGATTCGTTTCACTTTTAAATACGTATTATTAGTGAATTTGGCTCGGGTTACAAATGTTCGTGTAATAAGTTGATCAATTTGTCATAATCTTATTTCATAGGTGATTTCTGTGCAAGTAAACTCGATAAAACACTGTAATATTCTGATATCGTCTTCTTGCATTTTTCCATTATTTTTATGTTGTTCCCATACGAACACCCAAATTTGTACTAACCAGCAAATTATTGACGTTTTTTGTGAAGTTGTTGTCGCATTTTCTTCTTTGTTAGCGCATGGGTTAAATTTTGCTGTTGCAATGCTTATACAGCATGAGACTCTTTTAATTGTATTCCATCTATCTATATTTCTCCTCTTTGATTTTATTTTTATTTTCTCAGATTTAAATTTATTCAGATTCTTTATTCAGATTTTTCCAGATTTAAATTCGCTATATCGCCGAAGACAAAAACATACATATATTGTTTGTTGCTTTCACTAGAAGTGATGAGATGGTATTGTGGCAGATTTTTTAAAATAAAATTTGTAAACTTTTCTAGTGACAATAATGAATAGAAGAAATTCATGTTCAATTGCACAATCCAATCAGGATTATGCAAATCAATCGACATACCAGCCTCATTACAGCCTGATTATTGCATGGATTGAAATAATTTTTAACATTACATTTCAAATGCTTGCCGTTCTTAAAAGTTTCGTAATATTAACGTACGTACAGTGGAATATTTTGAACTTATGTAAGATGCACGCTTGTGTTAAAAATGATTTATCAAACCAAAATTACATGCGAAACCAAGTATATTGAGTGAGTATATTCTGTCGTAAGCGATTATTCTTTCTTTTAACACTATGCGCCGTTGGTACTTGGCGAAACACATTAACACTTAATAAACACATTAAAACACTTGTTTATTATTTCGCACAAAAAATTTTTGTGCGAAATAATAAACAAGTGTTTTAATGTATTTATTAAGCGATTATTCTTTGTTTTTTAGGTTTTTTCTATCCCAAAGATCTGAGATGAGTGCAACAAACAACTCAAAACTTATCTAAACAAAAAAAGGCAAAATTAAAACCACGTTTAGTATTTATAGATCTGTTGATGATACAGGTTCTTAAAATGTTGAACGTTCAAATTATTGGGAGAGAAAAGTATATTTCGGCTGATCCGATTGAACAAAAGAGTGCACTAACCTGAACCAAATTTGTGCTTCGTGTGTTTTTCGATGTGTTCAAGATGATCGTGTTATTAGTGCCAATAATAATAAACGGTGTGATCAATTTGGTAATGCCGGTCAACCAAAAAATATAACTGGAAAAGTGGCTCTTGTCACCGGTGGCGGAAATGGACTTGGCCGATTAATATGTAAACGCTTGGCTAAAGAAGGTTGTAATGTAGCCATAATTGATGTGGATATTTCAAACTCTGAAAATGTAGCAAAAGATTTAAGGACTCGATTTGGTGTAAAATCGAAAGCGTATTTTTGTGATGTTACCGATTATGATAAATTGGAAGAATGTCGTAATTTAATCAAAGTCGATTTAGGCATAGTAGCTATTTTAGTTAATAATGCTGGTATAGTGCCCTACATATCATTTCGTGAAAAACATTGGACTGATGTTGACAAAATTCTGAAAATAAACCTAAATTCACATTTGTGGGTAGAATATTAATGTACTTAAGATATAAAGTTTTTACTTTTTTTATCTATATTTTCAGACAACTCGAATATTTTTAGACGGCATGATAAATGCAAAGGATGGCACATTGTAGCAATTTCATCGATGGCTACCAAAATTTCCGCACCATATTTTGCAACATATATTACATCTAAATACGGTGTAAACGGTTTCATGAGTTGTTTGCCCGAAGAACTTTGGGTCGAAGGGCATGATAAATATATAAAAACAACGAAGTATACCCTTATTTTATAAATACTCGAAAAGATTTATTGGATCAATTGCTTGTGAATCGACATCAAGCGTACATATAAAAATTGACAGCTCGGTGTAAAATTTAGTTTTCATATAATAAATAGTTAATTAAAGTGGTTTTGGGTTTTCATTAAGTTAAAATAGTTTTATAGTGGTGCACGAAGAATTTTATAATATTAAAAAGGTGGTGGACGCATAAATATAGTGTTTTAAGTGAATTATTATTTGGTGGCAACAACAACAAGTGTTTGTTTATATTTAAGCGGTGTGTTTTTAGACAGTAAATAAAGTCAGGTGTGGGCAAAAGGGGGGCTTCGGCCTTTGAAAGGGGCGATGTTTGAAAGCCCAAATAGATTCGCACCGTTGAGGATGTTGGGAAATAATACCCAACCCTCCAAAAGGAAAAGATCGAAGAAATGCGAACAAAGAGATTAGGATTCGGTGGTGGTGCAGATATAATGGATTGCAATGGAGTAAATGAAAAATATCTAATAATCAAGCACGAGCAGGAGGGACAAAACCTGTCAAATTTTTCACCTTTTGGAATACAAAAAGCGCTGGATATGATAACCAAAGGTATCATTAAAACGCATCGTTGGAGAGCTGGAGAACTCTTGGTTCTGACAAAAAATCAGGCAGCGACGGATGCATTACTGAAGGCAACATCTCTGGGACAATTGGCCAAAATAAAAGTGACAGAACACCCCATATTAAACAGTTCCAAAGGTATCATTTTCTGCCACGACCTAAAAAGTTTAACTGAGGAGGAAATTAAAGAAGGGCTTACGGACCAAGGCGTCATAGAGGTATACAAAATAAAGAAATGGGTGGAAAATAAATTAACGGACACAGCAGCAATTATCCTGACTTTTAATTCACCAGTATTACCGGAATATGTGAGGGCAGGCTTTATACAACTAAGCATTCGATTGTACATTCCAAATCCGTTGAAGTGCACCGAATGCCACAAATTTGGCCACACCAAAAAGAGATGCACAAGTGATCCTAAGTGCTACAAATGTAGTGAAGGAACACCACACAACCAGCCGTGCACTACACTAAAATGCATAAATTGTGGAGAGGCGCACACCAGCAACAGTAAGGAATGTCGAGTATATAAACGAGAAGTAGAAATAGTGAAAATTAAAACTGTAGATAGATTAACATTTCCCGAGGCGAAAGCCAAATATTTTCGATTATATGCAAACACCACACCAGCTAACCAGACAACATATGCAGATACACTAAAAACATCCTTTAACCCACCAAACACACCACAAAAGCCGCAAAACAAAGAAAACCAACTAGAGCAGACAAAACCACAATCATATCCAAAAACTATTTCAACTTCAAGGCAACAACAGACACAATTAAACCAACCACAACAACAACAGCAACAAAAAGATCAAGTACAACAACAACAAAACCAACAACAGCCGCAACAACTAAAACAGCTCCTAGAAACGAACAAACTACAACAACACATACAGCAAGTACAACGACAACAAGAAAGATTACAACACAACCGCAATCAAATCAACAAACAACTTGTAATACAGCAATGGACATAGAGACAATAAAAAAAATGAAGCATGGCTAGCAATGAGACATTCTAATTTAATAACCATGTAAGTATGATTGATGATGAATGAGGGAAGGAGGAGAGAGAACGCATTTGCATTTATAAATGCCCTATCCTTTCTTCATTTCTTTGAATGGTAGAGCGAATGCTGAGATCCAATGAATGCATGAAAATTGGTCAGATAAATATTCGCAGTATATATGCCAATGGCGATATGTTGCGGAATTATCTGACCAATAATGATGTGAATGTGATGATTTTGTGTGAAACTTAGGAGCGGGAGGGTAAGACGTTTCGGATGAAAGGATACAATTATCTGTCCAGACCGAGGGCTGATGGCTTCGGCGGCGTGGCGATATTGGCACGTGCCAATATCAGCCTGGTCCTTTGTGACATACCGCGCTTCGAGCACATTGAAGTCATCGCGGCCAAAACTCGGAATCTGGACAGAAACTTGTTATTTGTTAGTATCTATGCAACTCCAGTGTTGTCTACGTCTGACAGAGAGAGAAGCCAACGAGATTTTCAAATTTTGTTTGAATGGGTGGAAGGCAAAAGTGACGTGATTCTAGCGGGTGATATGAATGCGCATTCGAGAATATGGGGGAGTGAAAGAACTGATGCTAGAAGTAACTGGTTGACCCGCCTCATTCTGGATTTCCATCTCGTAGTCCTGAATGATGGTGGGTCGACTAGAATGCCGAGAGTGGGGTCGACAGCCAGCGCGATAGATTTAACTTTAGTATCTAGCGGGCTGGCGGGCCAAGTCACTTGGAATGTCACAGATGAGAATTTGGGTAGTGATCATTATTTGATCAGGGCATGCTTAGGTGGTATAAATGTTGACATAGACCGTAAGGTCATTATGAATGGTAAGAAATGGGTCGAACATATGAATGAGACTCTCACAATGAAAGAAGTAAATGAGGTTAACCAACTTGAGGATGAAATAGAGAGAGTGAATGAAATGTGCACTATAAATATCAGAGGGAATGAATACAAGGTGAATGGTTGGTGGAACAATGAAATCCAGTATTGGTATGAAAGGAAACGGATAGCATTGAGAGAGTTCAGTAGGTGTATATGTCATGAATGCAGAATAAATTATGGAAGAATGAATGCAAAATTGAAAAAGGCTATCCGTAGAGCGAAAAGAAAAAGTTGGCGGGACTATGTATCAAAAATGACACATAGAACCACAACTAAGGATGTATGGGATAAATTTAATAGAGTGAGAGGATATAGAGCGCAAGGCAGAAATGCAGTGTTAGATGACAGAGAGAATGGAGGTGTCTTTTTACAAATGATTACGGACGTACGTAACAATTTGAGTGATATGTATGAAGTTTTGCTACCTGATAATGAAAATAAATTTATGAACGATATGTGTAAGGAGTTTGAATGGGAAGAGTTCCGAGGGGTTTTAGAAACATCCAAATCTACTACCCCCGGAACCAACAGAGTGAGTTATAAAATGATTAGTAGATTAGAATTCGAAGCCAAGGCGGCCTTGCTTCGAATTCTCAATCAAGTATGGATGAGTATTCAGATACCGGAAAAATGGAAGGAAAGCAGAGTGGTACCTATTCCTAAAAGGGATCGGGATAGGAATCTGGCAACAAATTACAGGGGAATATGTATGTTGAATGTATTTGTTAAAATTGTGAATGGTATGATGAAAGGTCGTATAGATAAATTTGTGAATGAGGGAAATTTGTTGCCGGAAACCACCTTTGGGTTTCGTCAGAACCACTCTGCTAATGAGTGTGTAGAAAAGTTTGTGTGGGAAGTACAAAAAGAAAATAAGTATGTTGTGGCGGTATTTTTGGATATAGAAAGGGCATATGATTACGTGGTTCCAGGGAAACTTTATCAGATCCTTATGGACTTGGGGTTTCCTTGGAAAATTTGCAAATGGGTGTATGAGTTCATGAATGAGAGAAAGTTAGTTTTATGTGGTAGAGGGTATAGGTTGGAAGGAGCGGTGACTATCGGCCTCCCTCAAGGCAGTAAAATCTCACCGATTCTCTTCAACCTGTATACGAGCTCGATACATAGGTGTAATTCATCGGGCAAAGTCATTTTGCAATTTGCAGATGACTTTGTCCTGATGGGTAAGGGAAGTACCACCGAGGAGGCCTTGAGTCGGGCTCAAGAATGTGTGAATCAGGTAACCGAATGTTTGAGTGAACTGAATTTGAGAGTAAATTCGAGTAAAGGTTGTAGTATGGCTTTTAGAACGAATCGGATGGTTGATGTGCGAATATATAATGAGAGAATTGAGTGTATGAAATTGACTAGATATTTGGGAATCTGGATTGACAGAAGAATAAGTTTCAAAGTGCATATGGAAAAATTGGCCGATAATTGTAAGAGTAGATTGAACGTGATTAAAAGGGTGAGCAAACCGAAATGGGGAGCTCATCCGGGTGTGACTGATATGGTACGAAAGGCGTTAGTGTCAACTAAAATTGCGTATGGAATGAGTATATATGGTGATGGGTCCAAGTTTGGGTTTAAAAAGTTGATGCTTGTGGAGAATGCGTGTGCTAGAGTGGTATTGGGAGCGATCAATTCGACACCAATACACACTCTGTGGTCTGAATTGGGTGATTCGCCTCTTAATTTTAAGAGGGAATGGATCACCGTGCGAGAGACTGTGCGAATGTTAACTAAGGACAATAAATTAGTGAATGAAATGAAAGAGAGATTGCAAAGAGGGACGGTTTACAAAAAGACAACAAGATCGCTGGTAATCTTGGAAAATATTAACATATTCTCCAAGATTCGTCCGGCAGATCCGAAAGTCCCTCCGAGCAATCTAATAGTGCGGTTGAAGTTTGGTGACACAACAAAAGCAATGATGAATGAGTTATCGGTTAAGAGCGAATTTTGCAAAATGCGAATGAATTATGTTGCACATGTGGAAGTGTATAGAGATGCTAGTGTAAATGATGATCGCGTAGGTGTGGGGATTTATATTCCTTCAATGAGGAAAGAGAAAATGGTAAGAGTGCATGACAGTATCTGTATAATGAATGCAGAATTGATAGCGATTATGGAAGGGATCAAGTTGCCAATGACACAAGGGAGAAGGAGAATAGTGTTATTCTCTGACTCCCGGAGTGGGTTGGAATTAATTAGTAAGGGTGGGGGAACTCAAGGCAATGTGTATGTGGAAATGCTATATAAGTATCTTCAATCTTATGGGAGGGAGGTGAACCTTCAATGGATACCTTCACACCTACAGATTGAAGGTAATGAAAGAGCCGATATGCTTGCGAAACGGGGTTGTTTGATTGAGGATGTAAACGAATATGAATTCATGGATGCCAGAGACGTACTTCGCATGTTTCAGATGAATCTGTGGAGAAAATGGGAGAGAGAGTTTGTTGAAAAATGTCAGGTGAAAGGTAAGAGGTACTTTGAGTTGGTTAGGTCTCCTTTGAGGCAACCGTTCTTTAAGGTGCTCAAAGGAGATACTAGAATGTTACGAACTATGGAACGAGTGAGATTGAATCATGGAAATTGGAAAGAATGTTTGAAGAAACGCAATTTGGTTGTGTGTGAATTATGTGAAAGCTGTTTGGTTGTGGAGGACATCGAACATTTGATTCTGAAATGTTCTGCAATTAACCAGAGCAGACAAATGTTCGATGTTCTATGGAGTGCAAGTAGTTTGACTGAATTATTACGAATGGGAATGAACGTATATAAGAATATGTATGAATTTATTAGAACAAATCAGATAGAAGTGTGAAAGGGGATCGATGTGTGCTAGGTGAATGACAAGAAATTAAAATTAAATTATTATTATTATGGTAAAAAATGTAAACATTTAAAAATTGTAAATTTTGAAACGGGCCATATGGCACCAAATTTTTGGAGCTAGTGCCAAATAAAAAAAAAAAAAAAAAAAAAAGATTTATTGGATGTTGTGAATTTACGTTTTCCACCATTGGATCCAGAAAAAACAGCTAACCGCATTGTTGAAGCTATTCTGTGTGATGAGGAACACGTTATGATTCCACGGAGCCTTTGGGTTGCTAATTTGACACAGTATGTATACTTAACCGTTTATTTTCACAGTTATTTCTAAAACAAAATTTTATTTTACAACAGCTTCGTTCCAATATCTATCCAACGTTTAGGTAGTGATATTTTATTTAACATCAGAACTTTAAAAATCGGGCGGGCTGAAGAATCACCATTTAACCTGTATCAATATAAAACTTTACAATTTTGCTACCTACAACTATAAATAATATATTGTACAACATGTGTTTGATCAACAATATGAGAACAGTATTGCAATAAGGATATTTAACACAAATTGTTCATGTTGCGTTATACTATGGTATGCTCGTAAACAGCATGTTGTATCAAATCTCGCTTATGAAAAATTAACTTAAAAAAAAACTAAAGTTCATTTCAAAAAAATCATGTTGTCATTGAAATTTTTGAACTATGATTTCAAAACATTGGGCACAGTTGAGCAATTGATCATTTTCTTAACGATTTAAACCGTAAAATTATCAAGGGGTGTTTTGATTTCACTTTTCACTAAGTTTGAAACATTCTAGTTATATTAATTATTTGGTTACGTCACAAACTCCAGGTATACTCCAACCTCTCATATACAATTTTAGTTATCCGTAGTTTCTCGTTCATCTATTCATCAATCAAGTATTGATTGATGAATAGATGAACGAGAAACTACGGATAACTAAATTTATAAACCGGTTTGGTCATTGAGTCAAAAGGTGCTTTCCCGTTCACCAACCGCTAGTATTCGCTAGCAAAGCTATAGTAAAATGATCGTTTGTAATCAATTACAAAATGTATGTCACTTATTTTTTCCGATTACTACATAACAACAGAAATTAATCTTCGCTACACAAACTAATTTTGTTTTATTTTTGACATAAATGTCAAGCGGTTCTACACTCAACCAACTAGCAGCTAAAATATGCGTAACTGCTTCTTATTTAAAGCAGTTGCGAGTAGTTTATTTAGCAAGGACAAAAATCAGTTTACTAGTGGTTTACTAGCGGTTGGGTAACTTGAAAATACCTAATCGCTGCGTTCCATTTATCGAAGTAAACTACTGACGAGTACCCAGTTACAAAAATAGTTTTATTTCCATACTACAAAACACCAAAGTAGAAAAATATCAATTTTGGACAACAAAAATTTTCTTTCTCTTTCTGATTCGCGAGCTTTTTTATTTTGTTATTTTTTTGTTTCTTCAGTTTAAAGTAGCACTTGACGGGGGTAACACGTATATTCTTGATTTCCGCGAGTTTCGTTTTTATTTTGTGAACTTGTGTCACCAACAGATTATTGAAATTAATCTTAAATTATTAAATATATAATAATTGTATGAGTTCGCGACCAATAAATTTTGATGTAAAAAATGGTAACAAAATAATTTTAAAACGGCGTCGTCATTTATTTGAGGTGATGTAAATTTTCGATCAATGTGTTTCATATTCTAAGGTTGTGCATATTGGGGTGTAAAAGTTGATGACGCTTCACGGATGAATAGGAATGGGTTTAATAAAATTAAGTGTTGAGTGTATAGTTATGCGAATAAAAAAAATTATTTATTTTATACAAAATACAAAATTTTGTTTTATTTCAAATACAAATTATTATTTATTCCAAACGTGCTCCTCTTGTTTCGTACATAAAAATGTATGAAATCAGTATGGGAAAGACTCAAAGACGCAAATTTCTTACAAAAATCCACATACAATTTGATTTGATTTCTTTTTAGTCAAGATTCACACCAACACCGGAATTTTCGTGACACTTTTCTTTGGCGAGTAGTATGGTTTTCGATTAATTTTCCATGGTTATTTCCATAGAAAGAGTGTGGTTTTTGCACGCGAATGTGAACGGAATTCCGTTGGCATTGCTTATTGAATACTTCTGGCTACACGCAGTTATTATAAAAGTGGATGGCCTGCCATAGTAGGTTTTCAAACCCGTAAATGGAACACAAAAATAGATTAGATTTATAAAGAGATTGCAGAACAGTTGCCAATTCATGTAACACTGCATGAATTGGCTTTCTCGGTACAAAAGAAAGAATTTTTTGCACAACATCATTACGGGTGATGAAAAGTGGATTTTGTACGACAATTATGTACGCAGAAAACCATGTGTTGATCCAGGCCAGCCATCAACATCAGTTACAAAATTTAATATTCCGAAAGTTTTACTGTGTGTCTTGAGGGATTAGAAAGGAGTAATTTACTACGAGCTTGTGGAACCTGGTCAAACTGTTCTAGCTGAAAGAACCAGGCCCAATTGACCAATTAAGTGATGTTCTGGAGGAAAAAAGACAATACTTATTCAGATCGACGTCATCATATTTGAAATACCAGTGATTCCCGAAAGTTGAAAGATTCGCAAATATGGCTCGATGACTACTTTGCTTCGAAACCACCAACTTTCTATCGCGAAGGCATTCATCATTTACCTGGTAAATGGCAAATCACCATAGATAGTAATGGCGAATATTTCGTTAATTAATCTTTGTAACAATCATATTTTCTATAAAGTTTAATTTAACCAAAAAAACTAGTTTCTACTTTAGGTGTACAACGTAGGTAGGTGTACATTCCATTATTTTTAATTTAATTTTAATAATGATATATTATGTCAAACTTCTGGTTGTATTGAATGTAATATTTGTTATTATTATCTATATTATAGAAACCTTACAAATGCAATATTGTTTCATGTCGTGCAATATTGTTTCATGGCTCATATCGTTTATAATTGCGCCTAAATGTTGAAGCATCACTATTTTACAGTCAAACTGTTTTCAATTAAGTTAATTTAGTTTTATTTATTTTTTTTTGCTGGATCATAATTTTTGGTTTGCTAGAATTTATTGTTTTAATTTTAGGTTATCTTTTTGCAAGATGACTTCAATTCAAATTTAGTTTATATTCAAACCTTAGGAACAAATCCGCAATCATGATTGCCGACACTGCGGTGCAGAACTATAAACGAATCTACTTTTTAGGACACTCTTTGTTTCCAAGAAAGATTGAGGTGAATCCAATGGTGCAGTATAAAAAGGCATAGTAAAACAACAACATTTACAAAGGAAATTAGAAAATGTTATTCACCGTAATAATTCAATGCTTAGTTTTTTAGTGGTGCACAAGTCTATAGTTGTGCAATTGAATAGGGAACATAAAATAAAATATTAATTCACTTTAGTTAAAATTAAAATAAAATTAATAATGAGTAGGGCCTCCTTTGTTCTAAATAAGCTCAAGTATCCTGTTCGACATACTCTATATACGACATACTATATCTAAGCTTACTCGAACATCTTCACCAATTGACTCCCAAGCTTCAATCACAGCCACTTTAACGTCCGAAATCTTTTCATATCGATTGTTTCCAGCAAAGATTTTTCGAACTATGATTCTCCAGATGTTTTCAATTGGGTTTAGGTCTAGTGAGCAGACTCGTCATTACAATAGCTCAACATTATGAGCGGTACTCATTGCTCTTGTGCTCTAAAGCGTTATTTTGCTGAAAATTTATATTTTATGTCCCGTGCGTCTCTAAATATGGAAAGAGATTGGTTCTCAATAATGTTGTGTATTCTCTGAAGTTCATGTGGGTGGATGAGAAAGCTAATAAAAGCTCCCCAAACCATCAAGGAACCGCCACCAAAATTTCTCTTAGAAAAATAGCGTGGTTCTTTGTGCGGGCCCCCCAGTGAGAATCAAAACCGTCCGGACCGTCTTAATTAAATTTTTTCTCATCTGAAGAAATAATCTAAACATTTTTTTTTAAAAGGAAATTTAAAATATTAAAAGAAGTATAGTTTTCAAATTGAGAAAATGGTTTACCTTTTGCCAGTCCGTACTCATAATTCTTCGTCTGAATTTCAGGTGGGCTTCTTTATGAAGAGGCAATAATTTTGGAACAGACAGACGCTTTTGTCGAGTAAGGTATGAAGATTGTTTTAAAACCCGATTCACGGTCCAACGAGATACATTTGAGAGGCATCCTCGTGTTGTTTGGGCTATAAATATAATAATAACCGGGTGTGCCCACCCAGGAACGACTGGATCTCCCCAGACGACAAGTTTCATGTCTGCTGACGAGACCACGCGAATGACCCATCGACCCCTAGAGGCCGATGCCCAGCCACAACGAAGCAGCATTAGAGGGTTGGGACATCTCCACAACAGACAAAGCCTCTCTTCACCCGGAGAGACATCTAGGTAATCTCCCACATTAAAAACTTCGACAGCTGGAGACTGCCGAAGTACCACGGGGAGACCGTGTAGATTTTACGGTCGTCCCCGAATGGACGACATATCTGCTGGACTTGTAACTCCGACCCTGTGGATGTCCTACCAAGGGGAGGAAGAGGAGTGACAAACTCAGCCTGCAACTATGGAACCGGCACGAAATAAGACCCTCCCTCCCATCATACCAATCCGAAAATTTAATAATTAATTTTATCAAATAAAACAGAAACAAATAAAAATAGGTACGAGTATCAAAACCATGAAAAAAACAGAAAAATAAAGTGAGGCCGATAAAGAAGAACTAAAATAAAACCGAATGCCAGGAAACGCCGTGTTGTTTTTTTAAATTTAAATAAATGTTCAAGAAAAACAAAATTAGAGACAAAAGGGCGAAAAAAATTAAACCAAAAGGGTCGAATGGGAAACAATCCCGAAGCGAAAGACAAAATAAATCGAACAAAATCGTCGCGCGTCCCAAGCAACCGCTATGGCGCTCGATTACACCACAATATATTGAAAATAATTTTAAAAAATTGAAAATTGAAAAAAATTTAAAATAAAAAATTAAAATTGAAATTAGAAAAATTTAAAATTTTGGCTCAAGAAAAGAAATAAAATAAACCGTGACGTACTCTGATCATAAATTGATAGTGGTTGACATTGATACGGTCATATCCCCAAAGTACATTCCAAGCCTAAATTATTAACTGTCCTAAATTATTATGGTATCAAGAAAGACAATGCTCTATGTTTACTACAATATGAGTCTATGTGCTTTACTGATTTGATTGACTCTCTTGCTAAAGTCATTGGTAAATACACAATTAATATTAAACCTATAAATAAATTGAAGCATGGGCGAATCCAAAGCTTCTGAAATTAACACATAAAAGAGAGTATTTTTATCGACTTCTTAAAAAGCATCCATCCAATATGATTATATTAAATCTCAATTTGTAGAATTCAGAAATTTAGTGAATAAACTTCGGAACAAATTGAAAAAGGAATATTATCATAAGTTGTTTCACAAAAATAAAAGCAACTCCAAAAATACCTGGAGTACATTAAACCAACTAATCTTTAATAAAAACAGAAAAGAAACTGAAGAATTGATATTATCTATTGTGACGGATATCAATGGAAACAGTTTCTTTTCAGTTTTTATTAAAGATTAGTTGGTTAAAATATTACATGCTCGTTCACTATAAAAAAAACATTTAATCAATTTTTTACTAATGTCTCAACTCTTCAACAGCCAGTTCATCAGAAGCCAACTGAAATCATTCCACATTTTATTTCGTATCTACATTCCGTAAAAACAACCTCATTGCAGCTTCACATACACCAAACTACAAACGCTGAAGTTTTTGACATTCTAACACTAATCAATAAAAATGGTGTTACAGAGTTTGATAACGTATCATTAAAGTTTATACTGAAATTTAAAACTTTATTGGTACCGACCTTAAAAAATCTCATCAACTCATCAGTTGATGAGGGTCTGGAGTTTTTCCGACCATATTAAAAATTGCTAAAATTACCCCTATTTTCAAAAAACGAGCTAAACTAGATAATATCGAACTACTCGTATATACTCGTATACTAATTTCTGTTTTAAGTGCTATTTCAAAAATATTTGAATATATGTATAATTTACAAACGTGTAAACTCTTTTTTAAATGAAAACACCATCATTCATAAAATTCAATTTAGATTTATAAAAGGATCTTCAACACAATCAGCTGTGGCTAATGCAATGAACGAAGTGCTACTAACATTAGATGATACGTGTTTGCTTTTTGTTCTGTTCATAGACATTCAAAATGCTTTTGATAGCGTAAATCATTCCATTATACTAAAAAAAAATCACAATTAAAACCCAACATGCTCTACGCTATCGCTTTTGAAAAGTTATTTTGATAATCGCAAGCACTTTACAGTCGTCAACGATGCTAAAAGTGATAAAACAACTTTAATTGCTGGTGCTCCTCAGGGTTCCATTTTTGGACCTGCATTTTTTATCTATTATATTAACGACATATTCAGTTTAATCTGCATGCAAATTTGCAACTTTATGCTGATGATGCTATCATTATATATATAACTAAAAGCCCAGTAGACTTGTACATTATGATGGAAAATGACTTATTACAGATTATAAATTGGTTGGAGGCGAACCAGCTTATAATAAGTTTCACTAAAACAAATTGTATTATATTTAAAACGAATTCGTTACCAATGCAATTACCTAATTATGTTTCAGTTAACTCTATAAAAATTCCGCAAACTTTAAAAACTACGTATTTGGGTCTACTAATTGACGAAAAATTTTCTTGGAAAAACCACTTCCATAAGATAAAATGTAATTTATCTTCTTTCAATTTTGCATTGAAACTTATAAGGCAATGCATTTCATTAAAAGCCGCTTGGATGTTGTCATCTAAGTTACATGATAGGACTAAACAAATGTATTCATCAAATATTTTACCGCTTGTTGTATTGTGCACATACGAGTAAAAATCATTCATATTTATCCATAAAATTAAATTTGGTTATATTAAGTGGAATATTGAGCTTCAACATTGACATTCAAGATCCCATTTCTTCATAACAACTCCTAAAACTCGTATTTGGTGTGGGTCTACTAATATATTTAAACTTCGTTTAACGTTATACAATAATTTACCCAAAACAATTAAATCGTCCCTAAGAATAAAACAATTTAAAGAGATTTTAAAAAACTACTTTTATCAGGGCTCAGGTACTTATATTGGCTCGGTTTTGGTGCTGACTTCTATAGCAATTACAATAATTAATTTATATTTTTATATAAAATGGTCCGGGTCTGATGTATGGGTCTTGTTTTATAAGCGCACAATACTTTTACCTTTATTATAATATTATTATTTTAAATATTTACACTTATGTACATATCTGTTTTTCAAATTTAATCTTGAACATAAATTGAATTGTATTTTGTATAAAAAAAATTATGTCAAATTGTAAATTATAGCGTTCCAACACTGCATTATTATGCTTTAGGGAAACTGCTACAAAAAAAATAAAGAAAAACAGGGCATCTGATCATGATATACGAATTAGTGGCAAAATACGTATCGAAAATTTCGGAGTAACATTAACACCAGCAAGCGGATAATGATATTATACTCGATTTATCCGTTTGCTGTTTATCTATACAAAAATACCACGTTGTGTTGGGGTTTTTAATTTTAATTCCCACTGTGGTGAAAAAATTACTCAACAGAATAATAATATTTATTATTCCACATAAAAATGCTAAATATTCCTCAATTAATGTTAAAACAACGACTTGACGAAACATGTTAACAAATATTATCCATCTGATGCAAAAATATTTCCCGTTCGGTGTTTTTTTCTAACGAGCATAGCCGATCAATAAATATTTAATCGACATAAGGAATAATATTGTATTGCGTTCTAAAGTTTAGTTTTGAAGGTGCTAAGGTTTTGATTTAACCTGTTTAGACTTATGGTGCAATTACTCTTAGTTTAATTGAATTGGTAATTTGCATTAGTGCAATACAATAAACTTATATTTAATTGAGATGAGTGTGCAAAAATTGTTCAAAGCTCGCTACAACGGTTCGCAAAAATTCGTTCTAGTTGAAAAAGATTCGCAAATTGAAATTTTAGATATATTTGCAAAATGTGTGTTTGATTAAATTTTAGGTTAAGTTAGTAGACTATAATATTATTTTGATTATTGTGCAGGTGCCACCAAATTTAATATTGTGGATTTTGATCATTGCTTTTTAAAATTATTTGGCGAAGATAATTTAACAGAGATTGAACCAAGGGAATTCGACTTTATAGTGCAAAATTCAGATTCACTTGACGACCAAATTTTTAATTTTCACGTTGAACTTCAAGAAGGTATATTAATTGTTCAAAATATTCTGTAGCAATTTGGTTTAAATTAAATTTGTAATGAATTGAATTTTTTTATAGAGCACTATAAATCTGTTGGCATACAAGTGGATTTGAATGATACAGACAGTGACTGCGAATATGTGAAAATGTTAAACGCGATTTGTGGGCAATATGCAGCCAGCACTAAAACGGATGGTCAATTTATTAATGAGGTGAATGTCTTTACCGTTTAAATAAATGAAATAATTTAAGTTATTGAAATATTAGGTTATTCCGGATAATTTAGCTAGATAATTATTTTTTTTACTAAAAAGGTGAAATAATTATGAGTTTGCAATTTCAGTTTAGAACAGATGAGATTGAACAATTTATTTACAGGTTTCCAGGTTACAATTTTCTGAATGAATTTTGAGATAAAATTTGAAATTTATTAATGTCAATATACATATAGTACTTACCAAAATTATTATTTTATTGAAATTTTACCCGTTATATATTATTCAAGTGTGCCATTGTTGAATCAATGTCAACATACGGAATAATACAATATTCCAAGCAGTCGATGAAACAGTATCGACACGGGTGGAATATTGTATATTGTCGCAAATTCCACATTTTTAATTTTTTGTATATTGCATTGTGTGTTTTTGTTGTAATATTGTGATTTTAAGTGTAAGCAATTTGTATGTATAAAACGCCCGGTTCATAGAGTTAATAAAATAGAATTGAATTATAAACGAATAACAACAGTTGGTTTAATTCTCAGTGAATATTTGGAGCTCATCAGTGGTAAACCAAATACTCACCTAAACACAGAAATCTAGGCAGAGGCCAGATTTTTACATGGTCCTTCGAGCCTCCAGAACAACCGGCGGACAATAAAATTCACTTTGTAAAGGAATTTTACATTGAGAATTCGAGCTACCACATCAACCGGCAGCCAACAGTTCCACAAATATATTGCTACAGGCCAAGATACGTCGAAGCATCGAACTCACAACAACAGGTATCGAAATTCAACGGCCAATCAACAACCGGGAAATAAATCAATCTACGCCATACAACAACAGTCCAACACCCCTGTCCATAAAAGCATAGATATGGAGCGGTTGGAGCACATCATCTCGAACTACAAAAAAGATGGTGCAGCTCGGAAAACTAAAAAGTATCTTGAGGCGAAAATAGCAACTCTCAAAAAGACGTACAACGAATACGTCGATGTGGGCAATCAAATAAGAGAGTTCCAGCCTGAACTAGATCCAAAACACCAATACTATAAAGACAGACAAATAGTATGGGAAGGATTTACAAAATATGTTGAAGATATGCGTCAACTCCTAAATTCATCATTCTTACCATCAACGCAAGCTTCAGACGCATCTTTCAAATTCAAATTTGCCGACGAGGAGTCAAATAATAACGACCGAGGAGATGAAACTTCATCAACCAACAAAACTAATCAATCATCAAGTAAGGACCACCAGCATCAGTCTGAAAATTTCAGTAAAGGGGTAGCACACAGCAACCAGAAGCTGCTCAAGAAGCAAGATGTCCTGATGAGGAGGATGCACAGGAAATTAGAATCGATTGAAGAAGCATTGGACGTCAACAACATTCCAATGGAGTTTATAAAGCTAAAAATGGCTCAATTATCCCAAGAAATGGGGGCAATTGACGATTTGCACATATAGCTCTTAGTAGAAATGGAAGGGCAAGAGCAAACAGCTCCCTACTTCCAAAATAACTACTATGAGGCTCTCAAGGATAGATTAGACTCAACAACATTGCGATGGCAGCGCAACCGGAAAGAAGAGACTTCGAACCAGGCTGGAGAAGCCAAAGTACAATTACCCAAGATAGAGCTACCAACATTTCATGGCGATTATGAGTATTGGAGCTCCTTCAACGATATTTTCACCAAGCTCATCCACAACAACAATAAGCTATCGGACACAATCAAAATGACGTACTTGAAGGCAAATCTACAAAAGGGAGCAGCCCAGTTGATCAGTCACCTCTCAACAATTGGTGACAATTACAACAAGGCCTGGGAAATACTGCAAGGATACAACAACCCCAGATTATTAGCAAATAAGTATTTCAACTCACTACTAACTTTACCAACAATATATGCACCATCAGCAGCAGCAATTCGTAATTTGCATGATACTACAGTTGAAATATTACATAACATCAACAAGTTAAAATTACACTCTCCTTTTGAAGCCCTAGTGATGTTCATTCTAGGCAAAAAACTAGACCCGGAAACCACTAGGCTCTACGAAACATCATTAGAGAATCCGAGAGAAACTAAACGAATCAATGAATTCTTCAGCTTCATAGAAAGAAGATTCCCATCGCTGGAGGCTATGGGGTTCACCAATGTGGTATACACACAACCGCAACAAATGGTACCACTGAAACGGGTACACGCTACAACCGTAGACAGCCAGTGTATAGTAAAGGGATGCCAAGGGAAGCATCAGCTGCAAGACTGCAATCAGTTCAAGCTAATTCAAACGTTAGACAGAAGCAAGTTGGTCAACGAAACAACTACTTGTGTACGTTGTTTAACGCGACATCCAAGGAGTAACCCATGCAGATCCGCAATACGATGCATTGTGTGCCAAGGACATCACCACACTCTTCTGCATGGTAACAACAAGGCATCGACCAACATAGACACAACACAAACTCTAGTAGTTAAACAACAAGGACCTGTATTACTACCAACAGCAATAGTTAGAGTAGCAACGGACACTGGACATCTCACCACAATGAGGGCATTAATTGATTCAGGGTCCCAAGCTACATTGATATCATCGAGAGCTGACAATCTGCTAAACATCAAAAAGAGAAAAACACATGTGAACATTTCAGGCATTGGCGGTAGTGAAGCAGGAATCTGCAAACATACAATCAGCATAAAGCTGGTGCCAAGATTCAATGGAGAATTTAGTTTGGACGTGGAAGCTTTGGTATTAAACAAATTAACTCAACAACTACCAGAAGCGGATATCGACAATAGCACATGGAGCCATCTCAACAACATAAAACTAGCAGATCCACACTACAATGTATCTCAACCGATTGATATCATACTAGGCGCAGATTACTATTCATTAATAATAGCTAACAACATTATCAAAGGTAGCCACCGAGAGCCAATGGCACAGAACACTGAGTTCAGATGGATTGTAATCGGCAGAATGAGTAACATGGACAACCGAGTAAGAAGAGCCATGGTGACGACAAAATCAATCGAAGATCAACTATATGATAGCATTCCTGAAGAAAGGAGCCTTAAAGCAGAAGTAAATCAAGTTGAGGAGACATTTCAATCAACATCGAATCGACACACAGATGGACGATTCATAGTAAAAATTCCATTTAAGGACGATCACGTCAAACTTGGAGAATCTAGGAAAAGAGCAGCAGCCAGATTTCTGCAAATCGAAAGAAGATTTGTCAAAGATCCGGACTACGAACAATTATATAAACAATTCATGCAAGAATATATAGATTTAAACCACATGGAGTTAATACAAGAAAAGCCAGAAGTTGAGCACGTCGATAATATGTATTACATACCACATCATGGTGTGCTCAAGGAAGGCAGTACAAACTCCATTAAATGATCTAATGATGACTGGCCCAAAATTGCAGCAAGATCTTACAGACATATTGCTCCGATGGCGACGGCCTCGAAAATGTACAGACAGGTATGGATTCGTGAGGCAGATCAAGACTATCAGAGAATATTATGGAGAGACGATCCCGCTAAACCTATGGCTACCTACAGATTGAACACGGTTACCTATGGAACTACCGCAGCCAGTTTCCTAGCAGTTCGATCCTTGTTGCAACTGGCACAAGATGGTAGCAGCACTTATCCAACAGCATCCAAGATTCTGTCGTCGGATTTTTACGTTGATGACATGCTAACTGGAAGTGACACTATAGAGGAAGCACTTTCAACTATAAAGGAATTAAGGGTAACTATCCGACAGCGTAAAAACCTTAGGGATCGTGTATCATCAATCTACAGATGCGTTTGAGTCGATGTCTCAAGATTACAACTATCTCATGGTCAACAAACCAAGCGATCATTGTTATCAGATTCAACCAAATTATTCGACCCCATAGGGTGGCTGTCACCAATAACCATCACGGCCAAACTAATGATGCAAGAAGCATAGACAATGGGAATAGGATGGGATGATTGCCTCCCAGCGACACTGATGGACACAGATGGATGAACTACAAGGAAGAAATGTCTATAATGAAGCAGATAATGATTCCTCGGTGGATTGACACAACAACAAAATCATCAATTGAGCTGCATGGATTTTCCGACGCATCCGAGTCTGCGTATACTGCGGTGGTACACTGTCGAACAACTAACAATATGGGTCACATTACAACACACCTACTCACAGCAAAGACACGCGTCGCTCCTATCAAAACTAAATTATCAATCCCACGTCTGGAGCTTAACGCAGCCTTACTACTAGCGAAACTCATAAGCCATACTCAAGGTGCCTTGAAACGCAATGACATCAAGACTTACGCCTGGACTGACTCAACTATTACATTATGCTGGATTAAAGGGGAGCCGGACCGATTTAAAACGTTTGTAGCCAATAGAATTTCTGCAATAAAAAGTATGCTGCCAACAACTACATGGCATCATGTAAGGTCAATTGAAAATCCGGCAGACATAGCGTCACGTGGAACAACCCCTTTAGCTCTCGGTAACAGCAACTTATGGTGGAAGGGTCCAGATTTTCTCCATGAGAAATTACAGTTGGATTTTGATGTACTCACACCAAACAACATTCCTAATGACGTACATCTCGAGAAATTAAAAGAAAACTCAATAGTCAATCTGGCTGGCATAAAAGAAGTCAACCCGTTCTTACAATTATTTGAGCGACATTCAAGCTTCAACAAACTAAAACGCATCGTCGCGTATTGCAGAAGATTTATTTACCACAAACCGCCCACAGCCAACCAGCTAGGTATACCATCGAATAATGAACTTCAATATGCAGAAATTACAATTCTGAAAATCATCCAGGAACAAGACTTCCATACCGAAATTCAGTGCCTCAAATCCTTTAGGCATTTAGAAAAAAGAAATAGACTCTTATCTTTGAATCCATTTATAGATAATAATGGAATACTAAGAGTGAATGGTCGGCTACAAAATTCAAACCTTACGCCTGCCAGCCGAAGCCCAATAATCTTGGACAAACACAACATATTAACGCTGCGAATAGTCGAAGATGCTCACCACAGCACTTTGCACGGTGGCATTCAATTAACCTTGTCACATTTAAGGAACAAATATTGGATTATTGACGGTAAGCGGGCGGTGCGAAGCGTGATTCAAAAATGTCTAAAATGTTTCCGCCACAAGCAGCATATATCAGAACAACTAATGGAAACTTTGCCAGCTGCCAGAGTACAACCA
Organism: Nephrotoma guestfalica; assembly: GCA_963691935.1. Lineage (NCBI taxonomy): Eukaryota > Metazoa > Arthropoda > Insecta > Diptera > Tipulidae > Nephrotoma > Nephrotoma guestfalica. The sequence continues at coordinate 127,214,371 of OY829914.1, read as the reverse complement.
GGAAGAGCATTTGCCAAAACAGGAATCGATTATGCCGGTCCCATCCAATTGAGAACAACAAAAGGAAGGGGGAACAAGGTTTACAAAGGATATATAGCTCTCTTCGTATGTATGGTAACTAAGGCGATCCATATTAAAATAGTAGGCAGTCTTACAACGGAATCCTTCATTGCTGCCTACAAGCGTTTCGTTTCCAGGAGAGGATTGTGTACCGATATCTTCTCCGACAATGGAACATATTTTGTCGGAGCAAACGCTGTATTAAAAAATAACTATCACGCGGCTATGACAACATTACCGAGCGACATTGCAACAATGTTAGCTATTGATGGAACCAATTTGCACTTCATTAAGCCTCACACTCTTCATTTTGGAGGTATCTCAGGAGGGTTATTGGTGAATCAACATTAACGTTCGAGGAACTGTGCACGGTAACAACTCAAATTGAAGCGTGTCTTAACTCTCGACCTTTAAAACCACTAACAAATGACTCTCTGACTTAGCAGTAATAACTCCAGGGCATTTCTTAATTGGTGATTCACTGAAGGCGCCGCCATGTGCAAACGTCGAAACTATGGGGTTGAAAACAAGATGGCACCTGACTGAACAATTAATACAACATTTCTGGAAACGATGGTCTTCTGAATATATTCACCAACTTCAGCAGCGAACCAAGTGGACAAAGACCCAGCCTAACTTGTTGGTAAACGACTTAGTACTAATAAATGATGATCAACTACCTGCTACCCGGTGGAAATTGGGACGGGTTCTTGAAACTCATACTGGGAAGGATGGCTTGGTTCGAGTCGCCACAGTAAAATGTCAGAACACAACATATAAAAGGCCAATTACAAAATTATGCAAGCTACCGATCGAAGATGCAGTGAAGGAAGCACTGCCTTCATCACAACCCAATACTAGTGAAAGAAATTCAACTCAAAACAACAAGCCGGTATCCAGACAACAACCTCACCGTCGAGCCAAAACGAAAGCATAGTTTAACAGATGTGCGACACCAGTAAAGCCCGGGAATATGTTGAATCAATGTCAACATGCGCAATAATACAATATTCCAAGCGGTCGATGAAACAGTATCGACACGGGTGGAATATTGTATATTGTAGCAAATTCCACATTTTTAATTTTTTGTACATTGCATTGTGTGTTTTTGTTGTAATATTGTGATTTTAAGTGTAAGCAATTTGTATGTATAAAACGCCCGGTTCATCGAGTTAATAAAATAGAATTGAATTATAAACGAATAACAACAGTTGGTTTAATTCTCAGTGAATATTTGGAGCTCACCAGTGGTCACTCATCTAAACACAGAAATCTAGGCAGAGGCCAGATTTTTACACCATTTTTGATAATTCATAAGGAGCGAAATCTCAATAAAAGATTAATAATAACTATAAATGTTTAAATCGTCAAAACTTATTATTAGAAAACAGGTTTTTTAAATATATTTATATAACACGAAATTTTAAATATGTACTTAAATAAATTCGGAAAACATATCTTAAGCGAATACGAATCTGAATCAACTCTCTCCGAAAAATCTAGGAAACTGATGGTTAATTTAGTAGTCGATAAGTTAACAAACACGCACGAATTTTACCCTAGCAAAACTGATAAAATATTGTGGGCGAAAGCAGTTTCATTTATATTTCCTAAGCTGTGCGTCAACTACAAACCTGAAAATTGTTTAAGTATTCTGCTTCATTAATTATTATCTGATTAAAACTATAGTTCGCACCTTAATATTATATTATTAACAGCAAATATTTTACGACTCAACCAATAGAGGTGGTTATATTGGACATCGGCTCCGCACTGTAAACCGAATTAATGGTAATAGTTCACGAAAAACCAGGTCTAAAAATAGTGAAACTGCAGATATAACAGATATAAATAAAATTTCCCAAGTCGACTTTTCCGGGGATATTATTTGAAAAATGAAATATTTGGACGGATGAGAAAAACCGCAGTTTGACGAACTGGTTGTGCTGATTTACTTTTAAAATTCCCCAGGTTTCTCGACGCACCGGGCCTGGTAATAAATAATATTTCGAATATAAGGTACTTTGAGTACCAATTGTACAAATTTTAAAACTTTTATAATTTGGCAGATTCTTCTTGACTTTGAATTGAAACCTGAAGACAAAGCACAAATTTTAATAAACTGTTGGGGGGAAAATGCGCGAAAAAATTGTTAAATTAGCCACTTACAAACAAATTCGCCTGTATGAAGAAACTTTTGTAGAAGAAAGCAAGTGTCGTAATAATTAAAATTACAAAATATTTGGATACCTAAACTAATCTATTTAAAATATTCTTTATAGAATGGGATAAAACTTCGACTACTTTCTTACTTTTAACCGGACAAGTGGTGCAGTGGTTAAAGCTTCGGCACTTGGACCGGGAGGTGCTTGGGTCGAATCCCATCAGAGGCTAGATGCAAATCGAATTTTCATCATCGATTACGATCGATGATGCTAATAAATACAACTAAGACCCTCTGATGGAGTGCAGAATTCCGTGTCACGCGCCGACGCACCTTCCATGTCAATGTACAGGTTGACATGGAGCTTGCAATGTGCAGGTGGTATACTGTAGTTGTGTGAGTAGGTGAAGTGGGTGGGTTAATGATGTGGAGTGAATGAGTGGTATCACAATGGGTCTAAAAATTGGCCTAAGTGTGCAGTAAGCAACCACTGAAACCTAAAAAAAAACTGAAACCTTCTTACTTTTATTGAAACTTTTACCACCAGTTGGGCGACGAATAAATAAACGTGGAGATAAATACAATATAATTCAATTTCAAAAAGTATTGTCTTAAAAATTATTTTTAGTTATTGTATTAATGTAATTTTTTGTAATTACAGATTAGAACTAAACCGGATCCTAATAATGACCAATCACCCTATATGATCGCATATGGAATACACAAAGGGGTCATATCTAACTTTACTATTATGCTGGATGGACTTGAAATTCCTATCGAAGGATCAGAGTCTCTTCAAGCCTGGGATACATTGTTCAAATCATTTTTCGTGCTTAATTGCGAATATCCTCATGATTGCTCATCATTTTTAATATTCATACAAGAAAGCATTTTTGAACTTGGCCTTAAGAGATTGACGGCAAAATTGCTAATGTTCAATCTCGACTGGAATAATTTTTCCTGTGAGGTATGAAAGAAAGAGAAAAAGGAAAGGTTCTTGATACTTCTAAACATTGCAGTTTTGATTTTGAAACTACTAACTTTGATTAAAGTGAATTAGCTAAGAAATATGTAGATGAAATTTGTTCTTTAACTATAGTCGATACTAAAGTTAATAAAATATTTGTTAGTGTTACAAATATAACTGCGAATATTTCTAGATTGAAAGTCAACTTGTAGATTCATCAATATTAAAAAATGAGCTTATGTTTATGAAAAATCCCTTACAAGATTTTCTAACATCTTATAAAAGGTCCAAGCGTTCTGCTGAAATTGTGCCTTATCCTAAGTCAATATCAATTGATGTCAGACGTGATCAATTTTGGGATTCTCATAAAAATGTGTACAGTATTAAACCTAAAACTAATACTTTTTCATATATTTCTATTTTAGAAACACTAACATATGTATATATACAAAATTTCTGCTTTCTATTTTCGGGTATTAAATTTACCTCCTGAAATTAATAGCTTATTAGAAAATATTTACCTCATAATGTTATGCCATACACAAGACATTAAACGAATCGGTTATAATACAATTTTGGAACCTTTAGTGAAAGATCTGAAAATATTAGAGGATGTTGGAATTAAGATTTGTTTTGAAGGTACACTTGTGCAAATAAAAGGGTCAATATTTTCTTTATCTAACGATAATTTGAGTGCCAACTCGTGATACGGTCATTCTGAATCGTTTAATTCCACCTATTATTGCCGTTTCTGTGAATGTTCAAAAACTGGCGCACAAAAAATTTTTCAGGGCAATTCGGGATCGTTGTGGTTTATATAAGATGAATTCGAAAGAAATTAATGATCGTGGTATATTAGCAACATGTTTACTTAATGAATTAAAGTATTTTAATTGTTTTGGATCAAAGAGTGTAGATTGTATGCATGACATATTAGAGGGAATTGCCCAATATGAAATAAAATTATTTCTAAAAACAATTATTAAAAAAAAGAAAATACTTTCATCTAGTGAACTTATAATATTTAGAATATCAAATTTTAATTTTGGATTTTTGAATAATAAAAATAAACCTAGTTCTATAAATTTGGATATAGTGGGTAATAATTTGGGTCAAAATGCATCCCAAATGTGGTGCTTATTAAGATATTTACCATTTCTGTTAAAAGAGTTACATAATAATGATTTACTTAAACCAAATTATGACCTCGTTTAATCCCTTATCGAAATTACGCGTTATATATTTTCACCTCAACTGCAACATTACCACGTTGAAAAACTAAAAATTTTAATCTCATCATTAATACCAAAGCACCATTTGCTTATTCATTATCCTCTTATAGCCAGCAAAATGGGCCCTTCTAGCATTCATTCTACAATGCGATTTGAAAGCAAACCCAAGTTTTTTAAACAAGTGGCACGAAATATGAATAATTTTTCCAATATTTTTAAATCTCTTACCAATGAACATCAAAATGTATTCTATACGGACTGGCAGGAAAGAATTGAATTGAATCTTGAGCACAAGGACAGTGGTTTTCTTAAAGTAAATTCATTAAAATTTGCTTCTGAAATAAAGGAAAAATGTAGTGTAAGTGATAATGACCTTATTCTTTTAATTAAAACTCTTAAGTATGGCTTTGAATATCGATCAGGATTTTGCACATGCCTAAATGTCGCAGAAAATATTCCTCATTTCGGGAAAATTGAAAAAAAATTTTATTGCAAAAATTTGTATTATTTAATATTAAGAAAATTTAATATTGAAACATTTAAAACATGTTTACAATCATTTTTAGTCAGGCCTTCAAAGGAATATGTTATTATGGCTATAAATGAAATAAAGTACCTTATGATTTGTGTTATTTTGAAAAGGATATTAATTATTATATTGTTTGTAAGACTTTTATTTTAGATTTAAGTAAAAATGGATAAATATATATTTTTAAAATTGAATTTTTATTGTTTTATATGCAAATTTGAGTTACCTTACCAAAAATATTATCCAATAGTTCCAGATCACGTTAATTATTACTCAAAAATGAGTTTGAATTGTTCCGCAAAACGCATTTTAAATTTTAATCCAGAAATACAAAACATTGCCTTAAGCTGAATAATAAATATAATATCCAACTGATTAATAAGTTACCCCATAAAAGATAATACCAAAAACTCCAATTGTAGTTTCCTAACACCAATAAATGTAATATAATTAATTCCGACTGGGGTTTTTATACACCGAAATAATTAAATACAAATCTTATCCAGTAAAATAATAAATAGAACACCTATTTTTGTTGAAAAAATAACACTGGTCAAGAATGGTCTCCATTGAACACCGATTGGGTGTTTCAGGAACACCGAATTTTTGAATGTGTATCAAACTAACAACAATCATTTTTAATGCTGTAATGGAAATTGGCCATTTACCGGGAACCTGGCACATTTCGCAGATCCATAAATCTGGTAAAGATGAAACAAAAGTAGACTCGTATCGGCCAATCAGTTACTGTCAACTCTTTCAAAACTCTTTGAAAAATTGCTTTTTAAAAAACTTAAACCAATATGCAAGAGCAAAGTATTATATATCTTCACCAGCTGATAAAGTAACTAATATACAGATCAATAGTGATCCAAACAATATAAAAAACAAACAAATAATTTAAAATAATTATAAATAACGTAACTAAAACAGAAATAATAACAAAAAATTATTGAATAAAATTACTAAGAAAATTAACCTTAAAGGATTTGAGATAATTTAACGAAGATAAATCTTAATAAACACATTAAATCACTTGTTTAATTATTTCGCAAAAAAAATTTTTTTTTTAAATTTGTTCAAAAAGTTTAAAAATTACTCGATCTATTTCGACTGTTAGGTGATCATTAGGAGTATCTACTCCTGATGATCACCTAACAGTCGATGATGATGATCTAACTATCTACCTGATGATGACCTACAAGTTCAAATTGATCGAGTAATTTTTAAACTTTTTGAACAAATTTTTAAAAAAAATTTTTTTTTGCGAAATAATTAAACAAGTGATTTAATGTGTTTATTAAGTGTTAATATATGTTTCGCCAAGTACCTACGGCGCATAGTGTTAGAAAATAAATCTGGTAAATTGAAGAAAATATTTTTATGACTTTTAAACCTAATTAATGACGAGTAAACGTTGAAGTTTTGATTGCGAGTATTATAATTGGCAATTCTCAATAATGCCAACTCGTCCATAATTTTCTTTCTACTATATAGAGATCATGTTAAAACGTGATAAACGCTGTTCATAATCTTCATGAGGAACTTAGATTTTGTAATAAAGCGAATAAAGTGATTACTGCGGACAAGCCAAAATAAACTCTTTTAAAAGTATTAGGAGAGGTAAAATTAGACCACGTTTCCATCACACAGCCAAGCAACTTATAAGAATTGTTGAGACGTTTTGTATTTTGTGTAAGACATCATTAAATAATTCTTTGCATTTAATTCGTAGTGCAATGCATTTTTGAATATACAGTTCCATGTGGTTCAATTTGAAACCAATTTTGTACCTTTTCTATATCAAACTATAGTTCAACACAAGCATTAATTGTAAAAATACAAAAAAGCATTGGTCCAACAATAGAACCTTGTGGTACACCTGACACAGGAATGAACATTTCTGATCTGCGGCATCAAAAATTTGCACCAAGTGAGATCTGTTTATTAGATTCGAAGAGAGCAATTGAATAATATGATGGCCAATACCAAATAAGAAAATTTTGATACTAAGATCAAATGATTCAATTTATCAAAAGCTCTCGCGAAGTCTATGACCAGAAATAATCCAATCATAAACGAATTCCGTAAAGTTAAGCAAATGCAGTGTCAGTGTCGATCTTGATTTGAAGAATTCATGCTGATGGTAGCAGATTAAATGTTTAGCTCCATCATATGGTGTGTTATACACAATTATTTCAAATACCTTGGCAATGATACTAAGCAAAGTTATTGGCCGCTAATTTGAAACTAACGATTTTTCGCCTGATTTATAAATCGGTAATACAGATCCTATTTCTATCAGAACAAACAACTTTGTAACATAACAAATAAGCCGATAAAAAGACGGGACCACAATACTTATATCTGTAATGTTTCAAATGCGATGCAACAATATTTTGAGAAATGAAAATGTCTGCACGATTAACAATAGAAGTATGATTAGATGTAAATGAACTGGATTGATAGTAACATTCGCACACCAGGATATACTGAAATAAATGTGTTACACAACCCGCGTGCCTAGTCAACTATTTGTCGTTTAGTGGTCAAATTCGAGTCAACCGGTGGGATAAATAATCAGCCAAAACCCATACATCATCGAAGCGGAAGGCCCGCTAAAACATTGCTGCTGTGCGTTAGAAACTGGTATTGCCATAACCGTCAACGGCGAACGCTACAGATCGATAATAAGCAATTTCTTGTGCGCAACCCATGATGGACTTTCTGCACGAGCGATTTGAAAGCATAGTTAGCTCGCGACGTGAACTGACCACCGAGATCGTACGCCTTTAGATTTTTTGCAAGCAATTGATGCCCTCAAAGTCAACATAACGAACGCTTTCCAGCAAATTCAACCGGAATACGTGCCACCAAGCAAAGCCGCGGAGCACGTTAGGACAACGTTTTATTTCATACTTAATGCCATAAAATATTATCTTATTGAAACACTCTATATCGCATCTTCCAATTTAAATAAAATATACGCAGCGCCCATGTAGAGCAATGTACTGGGCCCAGTGTTATATTTAATTTATACAGCGGACCTTCTTACTTTAGTTTATGTAACAGTCCCAACATTTGTAGATGATAAAAAATCTTGTGAGATTCCCAAGATTGGAAAATTCAAGAATAAAGCCAAAGACAGTTTAGAAAACTCAACGAGCAAGCATTCTTTTCTGAGTTGTATCAAAGGCTTCAAACTACGTTTATGAAGTTGTCTGAGGTTCTATCATAAAAAAATCATCAGAATTAATCAATAATCACATATTAATCAATAAAAACACCTCCACTTGCTCTTATGTGAAGTTAGCACAGCCCGGAATTTATTAGAAACGGCGTTGAATACAAAAATTAAATTCATCCTTTTAAATTTTGCGAATTTTAACCGGCCAACCATTATACCTATAGAATTATATTTAATTTGGCACGTCATGCCTTAGTTTCAGGAAAATTAGAAAAAAACCGTTTCTTCTCAACTTTACAAAATTGAGCCCTGGGCCAGATATACAGGGTTTCCAATAAAAATGAAAAAATTTTAAACGGTTGTAATGGCCACACTGCGTATTATTTCTTGACGTTTCTTATGTCATTTGTGTTCAGTAGGTTATACCATTTAATCATTGAAAGATACACGCGTCATTCAAGAAGAATTCATGGATGATATTATTCAGTTAATCGACTCACTATTTGCCGTATTGTAGACAAATTTGACAGCAAATTTGCTTTACACGATTCAAGAGTACCAGTACGACAAAGAAATGCACGCACACAAGAGAATATTGATTTGGTAGCAGCAAGTGTACGAGAAAATCCAAATTTATCGATTCCACTCCACGTCGTTCTCAACAATTAAATCTTTCTCAAACAACAAAATGGAGCCTGAAAATGATGAACATTTTCTCATTTTCCCATTTTTGGTTAAATGGTTAGGTAAACAAACAGAATTACAAAATTTGGAGTAATAAATCCGCATAAAACTGTTCATCCAGATAAAGTTTCACTGAATAATTTATATGTTTTTTTTAATTTTTAAATTGCATCATTCCTATTGGAAACCCCGTTACAACTCGTACTTGAACTAAATCACACTCATACCTAATTTTTACTAAAAGTAAGGCATGAGTGTGACCATCTCAAAAAGACTTATACTTTTAACGTGCCAAATTTAAATGTAATTTAGGTTCTATTTAATTTTTGTATTTAATGCGTCTTTTCTTAACAAGTGCGGTTTTTTATCGATTATTAAAATGCCGTAAATTTTTTTTTTTTTTCATAGGATCATGGGCTAACTGCATATACACCTTTATATACTCGCATTCGGAAGACTTGGCATTACTCTGATCAGGATCTCAACGTAAATATTTCCTGTATTACCGCGAAATGCAGCCCCAACAAGCGGATTATTTATTACGCTTACGTTAAATTAAACATGTACCTATTTCAGATTTCAATAAAACACACATTTAAAATTAAGGGATAAATGCTTCTGTATGTTATGTTATAATTTTAAGGGATTGCATAAAAATAATAAATGTATGATTATTATGTACACGAACGACACAAAAAATTGTAATAATAAAAAAACAGCAAAGTATTATTTTTTACTTTTAATGGTTTTTTATTTAAGATTTATTTTTATAAATCATAAAGAAAATATCTACAAAAAAAAAAATTAAATAAATTTTCATTGACTGAAAACGAATTACAATTCGTTCATTTTTATCTGATTCTTATTATAAATTTTATAAGATCAACAATGGAGGCTGCGAATAAAATAAAATATTGGGGATGGATTTAGAACAAAATAACAATAATATTTAGGAAAATTTATTTTATGATTTGTGCACGCGGATTTTTTTATCTTATATACATTTTATTTTGTCTTTTATGTTCTTAGATATGAGCTCGTTTTTTTTAAATTTAATTCGGAAATTTATCTTAAGATGATTTTTGATATGTAAAAGGAAATCATAAACAATGTCTATGGTATAATACTTAATCTGTGGTATGAGGCATAATACCCCGACCCGATATATAATCAAATTTCGGGTGAATGTGTAAATACCCTGAAAATTGTACAAGTGTTTAAGTAACATCCATCGAACTACATATAATAAATAAAATAACCTGATTCCACTTAATCCGCTGTCTAAAAATCTATATCCCATTAAAACACCCAAAATATACGAAATAGCCCTTCTTATTCCATATAACAATTACGAGTATATTGAATGTGTATTTCATCCCTCCCTGCGAACAATAAAACAACAAATAATTCAAACCAAAGTATCTACAGTTGAATGCCATCAAAATTGATCATAACTCAAATATTTTTTATTCGTTTTGATTTCAATTGACCACTTTAAGATTCTGTCCATTATTTTGAGGATATTCAAAATAAAATAAAAAACTACATACGAGAGTATACAGAATAGATAAATTTTTTAACTATTCCGTATTTTATTTTTAAGGATATTTAAGGACATTTAAGGATGATAAAATACGAATATAAAAAACAATATACGTTATGTTTATTGTGCACTTTCTAAACAGATGCATTGTTACATTGTTTGAATGATGACCAATTCAGAGTCGAGTCGTTTTATTCAGTGAATTAAGGATTTTATATCGATAATCAAAAAATGTATATACAATTTGGCCGATTTCAGGAAGTCATATACATAAATATATTTTTTATGGTGGATTGTACATTTTAAATGTATGCCTCACTAATGGACACAATATACTTGTTCAATGTAGTACGTACTTTAGACGCTACCATAAAATGCAAATATATTACCTTTTATAAATTGGTTTCAATTCCCATAACAGATTAAATCACAATAACAGCACAACCCTCTATATACAAACTTATTTAAATTATCCGTCCTTCATTCGTAATTATAATTCAATTTTTTTTTATTTACAAACCCATCGTCATCATCATCAACTATAAAGAAGAAATCCCAATCGGGAGCGACAATGAGAATCTTATGCCCAAACATTTTTTTTGTTTTGTTCCTTCCGCATCGTTTTGAAAGAAAAGATTTAAGAGTAGATCGGATTTATTTGCGGAATTAATTTGTAATATAACACTTACCCCAAATATTTTTTATTGTAATTTTTTTCATCTTAAGACTTTTACTCGCCACTTTGATTTTATTTTATGATCTTCCTATTGTTCGGAACATGCATATTTATAAGAGGAAATTTCGTATAAATAAAAAATGCTGTTCGTAGAATTATGTTGTTATTCTCGCAGAGGACGATTTTGATTAATTAATTTGTTTTGGAGAAACAAAGTATTACTGCTTGGGTATTATGTGATAAGAAAACACGAATACTTAAGACGGGCTGTAGTAAGTTGAATAAAATAATTTGTCAATTTCGAAATGAAAATGATTAATGGATATCACTGCTTTTGTAACATTTTGATTTGTATTTCATGTTTTTGCAATTTATTTGACATTTTTATTCAGTCTGATTGTACATAAATTAGTTGGGACGAAACACCCAATGTCCTTTGATTATTTATTCGTTAGGCGTTATTCCTACTACTTATCATTTCCTACAAAGGGATGTAATAATTATATCTGGCCCTTTGCCAGAAGCCATTTGCAAGCCATAGTAGTTAAGGCTTTTCTTCCTAATATTTTAACTAAATACCATTTTGAACCTGCTATACCAATCGTGAATTTTATTTACAAATTACTGTGACTGTTAATTGCCGTAGTTCGAACTAATACTTTCCTAACTTACAATCATTCATACCTTCTTGGCCAAACTTATTGCTACGATGTTTTTGAAATAACGCAGCGACTCCGTATTTTTTACACATTTAATTTCCGTCGAAATTCATAAACACGTCCGGAGAATATAGTTCATGTTTATTTTAATTCACTGCCAAGAAAATGTCTCTGAATAGTTTTTGGGAATTTTTCAAAAGCATTTGGGTAACATTTCGTGTAATCGAGTAATTTTAGTGTAATCCTATGTTCAAATTGGTTCAATAAACGTTTAAAATATTGTGCAATCAACAATGGTACACCAATCGAAATATTAAATAGAAAACGGTAGAATGCCAGAAGCAGTTTCACCAAACTTAGAACTTATTTAACCAATTTATCAAAAAATACCATTAAATTGGAGTATGTATCGCGTAAGAATTAAGATCACAAACAACTTTTAAAATAATTTGTAAATGTGGAGATAAAATATTCACAATTAATAAAGAAAAGACCTGGGCTGCAGGTGCCAAAATTCACCGGAGAATACACTGAGTGGTAAACATTATACCAGTTGTTCACAACCACAATACACAATAACCCTAGTTTACATCCAGTTCAAAAATATCAATTTTCGGTCAACTCAACTCCCCCGAGACGAGCCAGCACGATTAATACGTCATACGGGCATAACGGAAGCTATGATGGAACGATAGGTTCGATCGTAAAAGACAAAGTAAATAAGTTTACACAAACGTTTTTAAATCAACCCAATGTTTCGACAGCCACCTCAAAAACTTAATTTAACCAAATTTGCATCTCATACTTTGAACGTTGTGTATGGATGGTAGAAACGAAGTCGATGTTATTACCACGGACTTCAGTAAAGCAGTGACAGTGTCTTCCATAAGATAATTTTAGTTAAACTCACGACTTTTGGTTTCGTACCTCAACTCTTACTATGGGTGGATTCTTATCAAAGGGAACGTAGGTACCAGAGGATCTTTAGGTCATCAATATCTGCTTTTTTTATCGCTACTTCCGGGGTACCGCAAGGCAGTCATCTTATCCTTATGTTTTTCGTCTTATCCACCAAAACGTCGATTTCGTGATTAAAAACTCGCCAATTTCCGTTTATGCAGGCGACATAAAAATACACCGACAAATTTCAAGGTCAATCGTTAACCTATTACAGAATGACAAAACAGAACCTATTAGAGTATCAGAGTTTTAGCCATACGGGATTTAGGGGTAATTTGTGACAGCGAACTGAACTTTAGAGATCACACCGATTTTATTTTCAACAGAGCAAACTCTTCGCTTGGATTTGTCAAAGGCTGGTCTAAAGTATTTTTCAACCCTTATGTTACGAGCCCTATTTATACGACATTTGTTTGGCCTTTGCTCGAGTAAGCTAGTCCCCATACTATGAAGAGTACATACGAAGAATTGAAGCGTATACAACGTAGATTTCTGTACTTTGCTCTGCGCGGATTTCCATGGGTGGACATTTTCACTTTGCCTCCTTATCTTCTTCGCTCGGAGCTTATAAACTTAAAGTCACTCAGTTAACGACAATCCGTTGCAGATATCGTTTACATTCATTAACTTTTATCTGGTGCGGTAGATTCTTCAGCTCTACTCGAAAAGATAACTCTTAATGCAAATAATCGTAAACGGTCAGTTTCTCCTTTTTTTAGTGGGGTATTATTCACCTAAATTTAGTACATATATAGAATCAGCCATTTCAGTTTCGTAATATTAATTTATTGTTAATTTTATTTTTGTGTTTTCTTTTTTAATCTTAATTTAGTGTTAACACCCCTTGTTTATAATTCCCCTGAATACTTGTGACTACGCGTGTGAGGTCAGGCAGGGGTGATTGGTAGTTGGATATTATTATTATTATTAAAAACGTAAATCTTTCTTAAGTATGTACGATGTATGGAATGAGGTAATACGTGATTCGTATAGATCCGTTGAAACTGATTTTGCGAGTTTAGAATCGTTCCTCAAATTCGATAGAAATAGAGGTACCGAATACCAAGGTAAAGCTGGCGAGAAACCGAGAAGTTCGAGGACACCTGCTAACCCGAGGTGACAAGTGAAAGCATTTACTTACTACTATAATTTGTAGCTTGGGGGGTGTGTGGCAGAGATTGATAAGACGACAACAACATAATCACCAAAGTCAAGCGCAACCGTTTCTTCGATTAGTAGAAATTTGGGTGACCGCTTGGGAACATCAAAGGTATAAAAGTGAAAAATGGAATGGAACAAAACTTGCCTCCCCCTACCCCGGCATGGCAGTATGCGTTACTCAGCAGCCCTGGAAGTTGGCTTAGGATGCAATTATATATATAATATTAATCCGAAATCACACCGAGATTTACAGAAGCGAATACTAGAAGAACCAACACATTATACATACACATACAACCCGGACACGAATCGGGAGGGGGAACTTGGAACATCAGAGAACTGTAATAGAAAAACATCAAAGTTAGCCAAAATAGAAAAAAAATTCACATCGAGAGATTCCTAGGCAACCCAAGAAGAGTAGTTTTTAAGTAAGTAAGATGGGAAATTAGCGACGAAATAAATACAAATAAAAATACACACACAAACAATCAAAATTGGTCATGATTATTCTCGGGTAAGAGAGAGATAAGAAACACCACCACACTACTTCATTTATATATGAACGATGTGGAAGAGCACATATAATAAACATTACAACAACTATGAATGGATTGGTGATCCCAACCGAAGAAAAGAAGACGCAGATGAAAACAACAACATTTACAAGCCACAATAGCGTAGAGGAACGCCAAAAAACGGCATCAAACTTGTAAAAAGAGATTATTTTTTAATACCAAAATTTGTTGGCCACTCAAAAATATACATACCCCCAAATATTATAACATACACATGAAAATACACATGAATATCACCGAATGGCGGATAAAAATCAGATAGAGACACCATCACTAACACCACGTACAATTGATCATCAACAAACAAGAAATTCCTCTCACATTATAATATAACAACAATAATGAGGTGCAGAGACGTACTGGTCAGCAACCCCCAACTGGTGAGAAACACTCGAAGACAAAATTTAACACAAACAGATTGAAAGATCGAAACAAGAAACACAACGCCTTCAGAGAAACGCTCCCACTTCAATATCTCTCTCCTTAAAATCTCAATCTCTCTCCGAAAATATACAGACACAGCAGCAATCCAAAATATGCGAGCACTATGTATACCCAGTGTGTAAGGAAAAATTACCTGCAAAATTACAAACATACTATCTTATAAAAGGATGATTTACTGGTGAAATTCTGGCATATACCACAAAAATGGCAAAGAAGGCTTGCCAATTACAATCCCCAAGAAAGGTTACCTAAACGAATGCAAGAACTGGCGAGGTATCTCTCTCCTCAACACAACAATAAATACTTGCAATAATCGCCACAGAATACCCACCTACGACGATCAATGTAAAATTAAGAAATGAACAAACTGGCTTTAGTCCAGGAAGAAGTTGCACTGATCACATCAATGAACAACCCAATGAATAGAATTCACCACTGTGTATGCCTGCTCTTCGTTGATTTCGAACGCCGCATTTAATACGATAATTAGGAACGTAATATGGCGGGTATCTTTGGGATTGATTGAATCAAATTGATTGAACTCACAAGAAATATCGGTATTACTGGAAACAAAGTTCAATATAAAAAGGAAACCAAAGTGAAAAATACTATTACACTCGAGGAGTAAGGCAAGGACGCGTACTCTCTTGCCAATGCTGTTCCTGATCGTATTGGATAATGTAATGCGGAAATTGGAGGTCATGTCCCCTAATGGCATACAATGGGGGTTAACAGGTAAACTTAATGATATGTGGACTATGCATATGGCATTTGCCTGCTCAACACATAAATAACTCAGACATGCAACAGAAAGTGCAACAGCTATCAGATCCTAATGAAGTTGGTCTCAAGATAAACATCAGTAAAACCAATACGATGATACTCAACACAAATATAACCACACCCATGCCCATCAACAATGTAACAAATTGAAGATGTAAATGAATATGTATACCTTAGTTGCACAATAACGAAAACAGTTGAGACAGAGGAAGACATAAACAAACAAACGCATATATAAACACACATCTAACATGTTGTGTCACGCAAGACCCAGGCGAAAGTGTTAATGGATGGCTATACGCTGAGAAAATCACCAAGTGATATAACGATGATGTCATTGAACTGGAACCTGCAAGGCAAAAGGAAAGTAGGAAGACTAACGATGACATGGAAGAGAACAATGCCAGTTGAAACGAAAATAGTTTGCAAATTATGGGAACAGAGAGAGATAAAAGTTGTTGCCCCCAACAGAGTAAGATGGACCAGCATAGTAGACGCCCTATGCTCCTACAAATTGGAGATACAGGAAAAAAATAATAATTTGTGTAGCTGTTCGTTATGTAAAATAAGTGAGACGGTTGAAGGACGACGTGAATTTATCCGAAACAAGCATAGATGTTTCAATTGTTTTGCTAATAACCATTAATTTAATACATTTGCTGCTTTTAATTATCTGGATTGCGAGGATAAATGTGAATGCCACGTTCACACGGAGGCTATCCATCCGCATTTACAGAAACATTGCGAGTTCGTTTGCTGTTGGATCGTTACAGCAACGATTGTCAGAGTGGCGATCTAGATGAAAAATCGAGTTGCCGTGAGGTGGTGGAAGTCCTGCTGAAAAAACATCAAATATCTCAACCTCTCTGATCATTTGATAAGTTTATGCGAAGCGATTGTGGTGACAATTTGTGTTTGTCATGTATTGTGTTGAGTCAATAACGTAAAGCTGTGCATATTTCCTGGTTTATTGGGTAGGAGGCTATAAGTTAATTGTTTGGTGATACGTTCCACCGTGAAAAGATTCGTATGGTCCACAACCAGGAATGTTTACAATTTCTGCTCCCATTGTGAAATGAAAACTAAATTGTTCATGTTGAAAGAAATATTTTTGATTTCAAAGATTAAGATCAGATATATATTTAATAAATGAAATAATAGAGTAATAAAGAATGAAGATTAAAATTGTTGATAAGAGTATCTAAAATAAAAAATGTAGGGGTGAATATGTTGTGGCCAGCGCCCGACATTATTTTATGACAAATGTACATAGATATCGAATACACCACACTTAATTTTTAAATCAGAAAATATAATCTAACGGATTTTTGAAAAAATGGTCTTGTACAATAAAAGATCATGACTCCTGTTTAAATTTACAAAACCAACAAGGTCAGCCATTGTTGAAAATTTAAACTTTATTACAAAAATAGAGAAAGCTCCTACGGAAGCTGCCACTTCCGGTACACAGAGCTCCAATATATAGTATGAAGTTAACCCCGAGTCAAACTCCCAGTCAATCCCTGTCGGTTATAGGAAACCAACAATATTTATCTGCATGAGACAACACATGCGCGAGCTCAAAAGTTTTCATGATTACTATAAAAAACAGATTCTTCTAAAAAATGGTAATTCCCGCTAAAATTTTCGAAAACTGATTTGAACCGATATTGTTCAAAATTAAATTTATATTTTCTTTTGTTATTATCTATCCAATCTGTTCTGAGGCCGAGGCTCTTCCAACTCTTTCGCCTTTCACTTTTCCCGTCCATACTTTTACACCGTTTTTCGTAAATGATATAATTTTCTAAATATTTGCAAAGAAAAAGAAAAGCTAGGATGAAAGCTGTTACTTCCGGCATACCGACTTAAAAATCATTAGGATCACCCAATTTATGAGAAAAGCTTAAGCCTAAAGTTTCATTCCGATCATCAATCCGTCTAAGTTGCAGAGAACCGATTTAGTCAGTACGAAAACGCGTATACGTAAAGAGATTTAAAAAAAACATTTTTTTCTTCGGCGAGGCGATATAGCGAATCCTATACTTTATGTTACAACGTAAAAGAAAGTAGAATATTATTAAAATTTACTAAAAAAGATCAAACTCTAACTACAAAGGCCAATAAAAACCATATTTTATCCTTAGAAACCAACTTGCACAAGAATAAATGGTTAAGAAATCGATGGAGCCGAAATGTACATTATTGTTTGTGACTAAAGCTGGTCAAATCCCAGGACTACCCAACAAATTAAATGTGTGAAGAGATAGTTAAGAAAAGACGAGTTACATTTGGTATGTCGTACTCGAGTTACATTTAGTATGTCCTATGAGCATACACTGGTTTAAACAAATCAGTGTACTATTTCAATAATAATAATCAGTATACAATTTGAAATAGAGAAGTTTTACAAAATTTTCTGAGAAGAAGTTTGGATAACCAAGCATCTTTAATGAATCTGTCAACAATCTTTGCCAATGTTTGTGGGAGAATTGAGTTTAAACCATACGCTTAGAATAAATTGAAGGAAATACAACAACATGACATTATTCGATGTTTTAATAAATTTATAGAATTTTATCAGTTCGAAACTCGAAATTGTAATTTGTTTAAATCCAATTTTCTTCTTCGCTTTTATTTGATATAATCGATAAATAATAATTAAGGTTATATTTCATAATTCGTTGAGATATACAAAGTCTGTTGTTTTGAGTTAAGAACAGGACAAGTAAATGGTATGGTTTATCCAACAAGCCTTAAAACAATGTACGAGTATATAAAAAATATTTCTATATGGAACTATTCTGTTTTAGGATGGGTTTCCGTCTTCTGGAGATTCGACGTCATTGTCATTGTCATCCAACCTGCAACAATATCCGTCTTTGTAACCAAATTCTTTCTCTCTTTTAGTTCCTCAATTTCTTTTAATTCCTCTTCATTTTTGGGAGGTTCGGTTTCTGATTTTGCAGGTTCAACTTCACTTATTTTTGTTTCAGGTGCCTTTTTAATTTCACCTTCAACTTTGGTGGTATCATCAACTTTTGGTTGCATTTCCTCGTCTTCTGTAGGTATTTCTTCATCACTTTCCACTTCTTCTTGTTCTTGAATATGAATTTGTCTCTTCTTTTGTACCTCGGGCAAGTACTCCATCATAATTAGATTAACAACTTTTTTCGGTAAAATCCTGCAAGAAATAAATATTAAAAGATTAAATTTAAATAGTATGTTAGTAGGCTACGTACATTGCCAGTTTAACAACAAACGGAAATTTAGTAACAATGATCTCCGATTTGTTTCGTAATATGCCATCCACAATCATTTTGCCTGATTGTTCCGGAGTTAGCGGTGCAAATTTCATTCGTGCTTCTTGTATATCCTCTCGCATAAAATACGGACAAGCCAATGTTGTGTTTATGTAATTACCGTGACCTTCTGCAATCAGTTCATCTTGCAGGCACCGCATAAAACCATTTATTCCATATTTCGATGTTGTATATGCGACTGTATACGGTGAATGAAAGTACCCGATAATTGATGAAACACCAACGATGTGACCCGATTTTCGCATTATCATATCAGGTAAAAACACTTTCGTCATCTAAAGAGTAAACCGTACGAAATTTAAAATACGTGTAGTAAGGATGCTACTCTAACTTACCCAAAAATAAGCATGCAAATTAGTCTTCAAAATAAGTTCGCAATCAGTACAATCCGTTTTCACTATCGAATCAAAATTCACCATTTCCGCACTATTGATTATTATGTCAACATATCCCAAATCACTTAATATAGTATTACGTAGTTCAGAGACTGAATTAAAATCACTTACATCCACTTTATACGCAAACGAGTTTATTTGATGAGCATTTTTTATAAATTCGGCCGTAGACCGAGCCGAATCATAACAAATATCCGCCACAACAACATAACTCTCATTGTCATATTTGGCCAAATTTCGTGCAATTTCACGGCCTATTACACCTCCGCCCCCGGTCACCAATATTATTTTATGCTTAATCGATTTTCGTTTTCGATTTTTGATCATCAAAAATTCGAGCAGACATTCGATGTAAATGGGAAATGCTTTTATAAACGTCACATAGATAAATTTGATGAAAGCGGTGTAGTGTTGCTTCCAAAATTCTAAATCAATCATTTCGGTTGATTTTCAGTTGTGAACTGCCCAAAAATTCAAATTTGTTTAGTTTGTGATAATATAATAATAATTCTTAATCGTGCATGTGACGTCATAGTGATCTGATAAGAAGACCACATAATTAAAATGTTTTATAATTGCGATAAGAGATTTCGTGGCTTTCTTAATCCGTACATATAAACGATAAGTTAATAAAGTAAAACAACAAAATTTCAAGACCTTGCCCAATGTCGTCGACTTGTCTGTGAATTTAGTTTATTAGATTAAAGGCATACATATTTTTAATATGGGACGCTTTTTCGAAAGCTTGACATTGTCGGCATATTTTTATGCATTTGCATTAAGAATTTTTTATACGCTTTCAATGGTAGAATCCTAAAATGTAAAATAATAAAATAGTCTGGTACACAATCGTGATGGCAAATAACTTACGTCATAAATTTTATCAAACTGATTGTTTTAGGTAAAAATATTTCTTCTTCATTTTTTAGAATACCATCCACAATTGAATGAGCTGCCTCGAATGGTTTAAGCGCGGGAATTGTAAAATTCTGCTCGACATAATCTTTTATTTCTGTTCGGGTTTGAATAAAATATGGTAGAACTAAACTGGTTTTTATATAATCAGCTCGACCATCTACCATAAGTTCTGTAGAAAGACATTTCATAAAGCTATCAACCCCAGCTTTTGTAGCACTATATGTAATTCTGTATGGACCCGGAAATCCTCCCGACATCGATGAAATTCCAACTATATGACCAGATTTTTGTTTTATCATATCGCTTAAAAATATTCTCGACATCTGGAAATTAAATATATAATCGTTTTAATTGAAAGACATTATGTCCGCAGAACACTTACCAAGAAATGGGATTTAAAATTAACATTTATCACTCTTTCTACATCCGACCATTGTTTCTCCATCAACGACAAGAATGTAATCATTCCAGCGTTATTAATAAGTATATCAACAATACCAATATCGGCAACAATATTTTTATGCAACTGGACAACAGAGTTGTAATCCGCTACATCAACATGGATTGCATACGCCTTTGTGTACATATTAATTCTTAAATAATCCACAGTTTCTTTGGCCGCTGCTAAATTAATATCAGCTATAACTATCTTACATTGATTATCGTATCGGGCTAGACTGATTGCAATCTCTTTACCGAGCCCTTGGCCGCCCCCAGTCACTAAAATCACTTTATTTCTAATCGATTTCGGTGGTTCTTGATTTATATTCAAAAATTCCAGAGCACAATCGATATACGTTGGAATTAATTTAATGAATAGCGTGTACGTGATTTCAATTACATAGAATACATATTTGATTACTAGTTGAATGTCAATCATCTTGTCTACAAACTCGTTATGGTAGTTTGACGTGATTACTTTTTAAACTGCAACTCGATCGCGAATGAAGAGAATGTTTTAAATACCTGTACCGGTTCTGACAGAAAACCTCATGCATTGAAATGAGATGTTTATTAATTAAGTTAATGAGGTATAGTTGCGTGTGGTGTAGATGTCAATTGATAACAGTTTAACATTAAATTGACAACAAAATTTAATTTACCTAATTAGTTGAATTTTTAAATAGTTATAGTAAAACAGTCGATGTATATACGAGTATATATGTGTCGACTTGATCTTAAATCGCTTAGAGAGCATAATAACAATTTATTTTTAATTAAAGATTCCCGTGAAGTATGTTAAAACTTTGTCCTACAATTACAAAAAAAAGTAGAACAAATTTCGGACAAACTTCACGTTTCTGATCAGATTGAAGAACTATTGGCGATATATTCTCATTTACA
This sequence comes from Nephrotoma guestfalica, assembly GCA_963691935.1. Lineage (NCBI taxonomy): Eukaryota > Metazoa > Arthropoda > Insecta > Diptera > Tipulidae > Nephrotoma > Nephrotoma guestfalica. The sequence goes on along the minus strand of OY829914.1, from coordinate 127,192,767 downwards.
GGCAATTATAACTATTGTGAAATATATTTCCTAAAAAGGCTTCAGATTGATTTTCAGATTTTGCAGATAAATTGACTTTTGAAAAAATTACTCTTATTTTCAATTTTAGTAAAATATTATGGCTTGGTTGGTAGAAACAGTTTCTTACAACAACGAGGTCCCAAGAGTTTCCCAAGCACACTGAAAATTATTTAAATTCTAAATGGGATCGTATTGCAAGAAATTCGATTGTGTGAAAAATGATTCGTTGATCATCACCTGGTTTGAAATGTCCATCAATCAAGTTATTTAACCAATTTAAACTATCCACGAATTACAAAACCTTTGTATATTTTGTAATAACCACTATATCAAATATTACAATAATTAAATTTTTAGATTTTAAGGATTAGGCTATTGACGGGACAAGCCTCATCAAATTTAAGTGTAATATATAATAAATAAAATTAATTATTTTGAGGTTGGTTACATATTTGGTTAGATGCCACATTATGTACATGAAAGCATATTCATAAATGTTTTCGAAAAGTACCATGCATGCAACTTAATTGATTTAAGCTATCATAACCAAAAAACTAAATCTATATCCACAAGTTAAAACGGCTAAACTCAAATTATCACATTTTCAGGAGAGCGAATTATCATAAAAGTGGTCATAAAAGTGGTTTACTATTTTAATATTTATTTTGAGGTTTATTTAACTCTGAATGACTCTCCCAAGGCCTGTAGTATCAGTTTTCTAAAGCACTGGATGTACAATTAACTAGTAAACAAAATAATAATTTAGTCACTTTGCGAAATAAATTTGCATCATACCTAAGTCGACTTTAGCCCTTCTCCAAATTTTATTTTTGATTTACGATGAAATAAAATAAACTTTGGTCGGTTTACCAAAAATATTTAAGAGTTCGCTTCGGAAGTTAGACCAAAAAATCAATGGTAAAAAGTTATGCACACACAAAAACAAAATTATGAGTAAATGAAATTCCTTTATTGTACAAAAAATAATCAGAAATAATACATAGTGTTTAATATCTAATGCTATTAAGATAATTCACTCCTTCACAAGCTGAGCGCCCAGGGGGTAAACCTAATTCAAATATGTTGAATTCAACAATGTTAGTCCCATTTCTAAGTTAGTCCCCATTTTTGAGATATCGCGTTCGACATGTTTTGGCTCTGAGTCAAAAATTTGTCAAAATATACACTCATTTTCACGTTGATAACTCTTGAACCATTAAAATTTTCGTTTTGCTTTCTTCACAGAAAAGTTGTTGCGCAAGCCAGGACAAACAACCTTGCCGAACATATCAAGACCGAAAAGCCACATCTACATTCACATTTTTGTGTTATTTTTTCTTTTCATTTTGAAAAAAAAACACTTTTCTCATCGATTGAAATCGATCGAATAAACATCGCATCGACAAATATAGATACAATAGAAACTATTTAAAAGAAATATAAATCGATTCAGTTGATTTTATGGTGATTTTTCTAGCTCTTTTTTACTTTTAAATTTCTGATTCGTTCGTGTCGTCGTCTTCGGGATCTTCTTCCTTTTGCACATTCCAACAAATGTCACCCAAGCTTTTTGCCGCTGTACCAATGTTTGAGCCTTGCCGTCACTTGGTGAAAACGCTCGCCGTGCTCGCCGACAATGCAAAAAATGTATTTTCAATGACATTCGAACGTTTATATTATGAAAAGCGGTAAGCATATTTTCAATATATTTACGCCAATCATCGGATCGATTAATTCCGAGAACATAACTTCTTTTACACATTTCCATGCTACAAGCTATCGTTCACTGAGAACATTTTCAAATGCATCTTCGTTCATCAAACGTCGAATATCTGGTCCATTAAGTAGTTCTGTAATAAAAAACAAGATGCGAAATGAAATTACATTTGATCAAAACTAAAAACTTAGATTTGAATAGATTCAAACACAAACCTTCTTTTATTTTCATTCCACTTAATCGTGGAAAAATGCGACGCATTTCCATCTGGATTCAGCGCTTTAATAAAATTTTTAACTACTCCATGCTTGATATGAAGTGGTGGTAGCAATATTTTTTCAATTGGCACAAGTGGAGCCTCAACGATGTTGTCGTATCGCAACCTCACGTAAAGCCCAGTTCCGTTCGTTGTATTGGTCGCCTTTAAAACGTGTATCACTTTTAAATCTGCACAAACTTTCCATTGATGGTCATTGTATTTAATCATACATGATTTTTTCAATGATGCATAAGTTTCCTTTGTGTTTGTGCTGCGTGCAATTGGAATGGATTTGTTTGAGTTGGTAACGCGAAGGAGAGCCTTCAAACTGCTTCTGGAGGAATCGATAAACAATCGCCAATCTTCGGGATTATATGCATTGTGCATTGTGGATACCAAACCACGGATATCGATGCAAAAAGCGAATGATTCATTCCCAATTGATTTGAAAAAATTCGTAAAATGACGATGACGATTTATTGCTTCATATATCCGAACATTTGGAGCCAAAATGTTTACTTGTTTTAAATTCTTTGAATGCGGCAGCAGTAGTCGAGCATTTGTGGTTACAATGTATGTCAAAGAACCAATTTTTTTTCTGTTTGTACCGAGAATATAATTCATGCACCCATAACATTGAACTGGATCATGTCCTTGTGGATCTATCCACATCATCGGGACACCAAATGACATTACGGCTCCAGTGTTTTACGAACTATGAAGATGTTAAATGCATGCCGTACAAACAATAGCCGGTGTCCAATGCACCACTAATAACATTTTGTGAAAAGTATAGTCGATATAAATCAGCGGTTTCATCACTAGTTTGGGGCGATTGCTCATAATTGTAAATTTTCCACCCACGTAACAAAAGCACTTGAGTTTAAAACACCTATCCATATTATTTATTTCAGCAGATTTCACAAGCCGATTTTCACTTTATTTTTTTGTGTACTTTTGTCACTTTATATAATTAAATGAAAAACATTTTATTTTTAATTTTATATTGTAGTTTTTAGTTCTTACTTATTGTGTCATTTTTTTAACTTTTTTGGAAATCGAGAATAATCTCTCCTTCGGTTTATTTTTTACTACTAGCTATTACATAATTTATTTTGAAGCTGTTTATATACTGTCGCTAGGCGCTGCTGTTTGGCGCCACCTTTCTTTTAAGTTATGGATATTAAGCCGAAAATTTTATTGGTTTTTGTGCTGATTTTGTTGTTAAGTAAATTGTTGGTTTTTTTTTGTTTTTGTATATTTTTAGGGTGTAAATTTTGGTCGCAATTTGACTCATGACTCATGAGAAATTTGTATACGTACAGTATACAAATGTCTCATAACCCATGAGTTAAATTGTGCCCAAAATGTATGGTCCTTTTTTGATTCTGTGCAATGGTTAAATTTTTATTGAATGCGAAACCTGATTTTATGTACTTTTTAAAAAATTTGATTATGTCATTGATGTGTTCTCTGTATCTTATTTGAAATGATCGTCCTGTTTGGCCTAAGTATGCAGATCTTCAGTTGTATTTAGCCTTACCTGTATACGGATCTCTGCACAAGTGAACCGCAAGTGAACCGTAAACCGTGTTTTTCTAGACGGTAAGGTAGGATCCGGAGTCTTCTTTGAGGAGCTTCTGCTAAAACTGACAAGACTCTGCCTATTTGGGGAACATGCAAGAAAGCTGGGTCTACAGACGAATGACTGTGGAAGTTGCATGGAGGAAGAGGAGAAAGATACTTTAGATAAGCTCGGAATGGATTTGAACAGGGGTAAAGGGGAAATAGGATCCTGTGGTATCACAACGGCCCACTAACGGTCTAAGTGTGCGGAAGCAGCCACTCTAACCTAACCTAACCTAACCTTGGCCTAAGTAAAACACATATATATTGTGGATGTGGTTTATTGGTCTTGACATGTTCAGCAAAATTGTTTGTCTTGAGTTGCGCAACAACTTTGCTGAAGAAAGCATAACGAAAATCTTAATGGTTCAAATACTATTGGAAAACAACGAAAAAATGCCTGTTTTTTACGACATTTTGTATAAATAAAACCCACTGGGTGCAATTATTTGGCCGGAATAATAGGAACAACTTCGCTGAAAAAAGCAAAACGAAAACCTTAATCTTAATCTTATTTTGACAAATTTTTGACTCAGAGCCAAAACATGTCGAAAGCGATATCTCAAAAATGGGGACTAACTTTGAAATGGGACTAGCACCATTGAGTTCAGTGTACTCGAATTAAGTTTATCCTCTGGGTGACCAGCTTGTCACTTTTTTCAACTAGCACAGTGCCACTATTAGTCTTATTCGAAAGATACTTCATCTTCTCAACAGTTCATACGTTCATTGTGTGCACCATTTACAGTTGACACATTTTCATAAAACGTGTGGAAAGCCGGATCTATTAAAGGAAGCAAACCAATAAATCACGCTTCTTCTCCGAGCTAATTTTGTGCTTATCGCTATACCACAGGTCTTTTAAGTTAAACTCATTGTAGCTGCGTTTTCTGAAATATGTAACATTAGCCACAAAAGCATTTTTATTTTGTCCAGCGAATGAATCGGAATAAAAAACTGCATGTTCAGTATTTGCTGGTAAATATTTCAGATACTGAAACAAACAGGACGCTAGTTCAGTTCCCTCTCGCCGAGCTATTGTTCCATTCCAAAGAAAACAGTATGAAACATTCGATCCGCAGTTGTAAACCATTAAATTCAATGTTCACAGCTGTCTTTTGTAAAAAGAAACAGGCGTCTGCAGAAACGGTGTCGAAAGGCACTCATTATTTTAATAGTTTCCGCCAATTTCTTATCATCTGCTTTGGCCTTGTGCGTAAAATCAGCTTGTTCATGATGTTTTATTTGTTTAATTAAAATGTCGAAATTTTAATTTTCATTCGCGTAGTTTAGTTTCGCTTTGGGTTTCTTAAATTGAATACCCATGGTACAAACACCTTTCTATAGTTTGAATTCGAAACTGTTACACTAGTTTTATCACAGTATAGCTCAAACATTTTTGTGATGGTTAAATCAGCGTGTAGGTATTTTTGAGCAGATCTTTTAGGTGAGTAGTGACCCTCGTAAGCAGGAAATAAATTAATGTGGTCCTTGATTACTTTGGTTTTCTCCTCATTTCATTTGTTTTTGGAATATATTTACCTCGATTATCAATAATCTTAGTCGGGTCCGAGTACAGATTTTTTACTTACGGCCTTCAAAAATCGGTTTATTTTGCCTAACACTGTGCGGAAGCAATTCTGACACACTTGTTCTCGTTGTTTATTTATCTCCAAATGGTACGCGGTAGTGTGAATTAGATTTCTAGGTGAGGTTTGACTTTTTAAAAGAGTCTTTGTTTTTGTATTTTCCACTTCTGTTAAGCGGTAAACATACAATAATTTCAAATTATTATCGCCAAGTTTCCAATAATTTTGGAAATTTTGAGTTTGGTGCTCGATTGGCATTTTACTGGCACACTTGTGTCGGCAATCTGTTAGAGCTGAAAATTTTCGTTCCTTAATCAATTGTTGGTATGATTGACTGCTGTTGCGCTTTTGTTTTCTTGTTGCTCTGTTGTTTTTTCTTTCGGTCGTTGTTCCTCACCACTCACATTCGCCAAACTTTCCTCTACTTGTTGTCCCATCCCCTCCAGCTCAGGTTCATCAAAAGAAGATATTTTGGTCGCTGTTGTCAAAGTCATCGTCGTTTAATTCAATATTTGAAGTATTCATGAATTGCATATTGTCTTGTCTTCCATATCTAGTGTTATCTTGCCAGTTAAAGAACCTCGATAAATTGATTCGACTTCGTTCTGTATCACTGAGAGCACATCACGTTTATTACCTAGGTAAATCAACACATCAACCCCAATTATGTTAAAATGTTCTATCATTTATTTTACCAATCTTTATGTTGTTTCCCTTAGTAAGCTATTTACTTCTTTGTTGGAGACTGGTCAAATATTACATCGACCACTGTTTCTATAAGATTTGGTTCATCTGCTGCAATAGTTTCCATCTAAAAAATGTGGCTAATTTCGTATCACCATGATATTCGGCAGAAACCTGCGTGTTGTTGTGCAGCCTATTTAAAAGTGTGCCGGCGTAATCAAGTTCATCTTCTGTAAGCACACAGATTGGATGGGAATTCAGCATTGATTCAATCTCGAACAGTAGGTTAGTCATTTTTACCACTATATGCGCCCATCAACTCGCGTAAATGGTTGTGGACCCCAATAATATTGGTTCTGTTCAGAAGACAGGCCAATAAATGTACAGTTGTAGACCTTGTAGATTTTCTGATCTCTTTCTCGGGCTAGGTGAATTGAGAACAGGCCTGCGTAGGGCTACTCCAACTTTGTAAAACGGTTTGATCAACTCTACACGTATGCTAGATTAATCGCTCATTATTCAAGTAAATCCAAGCATCATGCTTCACACACTTACACAGCTGCGCACTATTTTCCTAATTAAATTTTGGCCTCCTAGTATCCAATACTTTAAGCGAAGTGTTGCCATCATTAGCCAGCATGCAAGTATCGTAAGTGGTGTTCTCGTACTATTAATTATGTCAGTTCGTCTTCAGATTGCAATATCAACGGATGTTTAATATTGTAGGTTATTGAAGTATTCATTCAGGTTTTCTTCACAATGGAAGTTGCTTAGGGGATTTTAATAATTTTACTTCCAAATTAAGTTGCTTTAATTGGGTGTGTTTTATTATGAGAGTGTACTCGATCACCTTCCGAATTTATTGTACTTACTTTAGAGTCATCTTGTATTTAGCACGAATAACCGGCATGCATTGCAATCATACTCAAATAGAGGAAGTGTTTGTGTTTTAATTATGTTTATTGAAGTGCTTTTGGATACAAAATATTTTTGTTTTTCCGTCTTGTGTGTACACAAATAAAACACCGCTTCCGACACGTAAGCAGGCCACATATTGCTGTCCATGTGAGAAGCATGGGTTTTCCAAATTAAGTTCACACACTTGTAGCGATTATCCCTTTGCTTTCATGATGGCGATTGCAAATGCGATTCGCATCGGAAATTACAAACTTTTTAATTTAATTGACATCTGTCAAAATCAGTGAAATGCGTGGCCACAGTACATCTTCTCTTTCAAATTTTTATCTTAAAATTGTAGCTTTGATGATAATGTTCGTCATCGTTTTCAATTAAAAGCCTGGTGCCCTTGCAAAGTCATGTTGGATTGATGTTCCGGAGAAGAATGATCGGTACGCCAATTTTCAATGTTAAAACGAGCAGCGGTATGCCTTTATCAGGCAAGTGATCAAGTGATTTCAGGAATTAATTGAATAAATGACAACTACGTCTTTGATTTATTATAGTATCGAAGGACTTAAATGCTGACGTTTAGTGTGGTATTTCGTTTTGAATGATGAAATTGACATCGTTGTTTTGCTAATATATAGCGATGTGATATTCATCGTGTGAATTCATCGATTACCATTTCTCATTTTACAATATTCACAAATTGTTTTGCGAAATGTTCAGCTGATTGATCATATAATAGTTTTACACGCATATTGGCCTCTAACGTCAATTTCTGTACGTTATTGCCATGGGACATGCATTAAGTTTATCAGCGACTGTTCAACGTGGTATAACTAATAGAGTTGGTCGAAACTCAACAGATAATAAAATTAGTGCGCCACCGAAGATCTGTTCATTTCCTCTCAAATGTCTTAGTGTACGATGAAGCTCTCCCAAAATTTTTTCAGTGCCATAGTATATTCGTCCCATATAATTTTTGACAAAGAGTTGACATGATTGCAGTACGTTACCCATTCCAAAATTTTTGTTGATATTGCATATGTGAGTGCACTATTTGTTCGTGATCGTATAGTTGCCAAAATAAGTGAAATGAGAAAAGCTGGTTTTTTGTTGTAAATCACGATCGCAAATATCGGTAGCCAATCGATTCGGCCCAGTCATTCCCAAATGTACCAGTGCTTTATCATCGATTGTCAAATATATGTCTTCAATGGAAACTAATCCCTCATTATACGTTTGGTGTGAATTGAATGTCCTGATTTTAATACAACACACACCAAAGATTTAAGATGTATTCACTCATTTATAGCCTTTGAATTTTTGGCAGAGATTTTTGGAAGCACGTTATGAATGTGATTTCTTGTGGTTGAGAAGTATTCGATGGACCAGCGAGTAAAGTGTTTTCAAGGAGTTTAAATCTAGGCAAGCTTCACGGTCATTGACAATTATACTTGACCGTCAACGTAGGTTTATTAACAATAATTGCAAGAAAAGCATTTTGCATTGTTTGCGTGTACAATGCACAGAAGCATCTCTGCAAATATATCATCCCCGCATAATGAGTACAATGAAGTTATAATGATAAAATGTGCCATACTACTTCGTTATTACTAACGTAGGATCCCATTTGACATTGGTTGAGTTCAACAATAGATGCATTTGCATTTCCCACTCCAAAAACTTCCAAATCGCTTGATTTGTTGACAAATTTGCAAATGTATTTATTGTTCGACTTCACCGAATTGCAAAACTTGACATTGATGTATAATTTGTAACGAAAAGTGATGGATTTGATTCCATTTTCAGTTGATTATTATCGGCGATAAAGTGGATATCCGTCATTACCAACGACAGTCTAGGAAAGAATGTCTCTTGGGTATTGCTTCGTGTATTCCCATCAGGCATGCATGGTGAGTTGTTGTTAAGTAAGCCACATGGACCACGAATCACGTTTTTAATGACGAATTCAAATAAGCCTGGATCATTTTCGACATCTGGTATTTCTGCCGAAATGACTTGGTCAATTTCATCTGGAGTGACTTTTTCGATAAACCAAATCAAAATGTGTGCTTATGGCAATCCTTTTTTTCACTTAACTGAATACATCCAACAACGTGTCTATACACAAAAACATGATGCTTGACAATGAAATCCATTAAATTTTTCAATTTTTGTTTGTACACATCATGAGAGGAAAAACAAATTTGCGGTTAGTTTGTATACTTACGAGTTTAAAACTTTTAATTGCATACTTAAAAAACAATGCAGGTGGCACCTTTGTTTTCAGAACACTATAGCAATTTAAATACTTTGATGAATTGCTGTCATGTAATTAAGTGCCTTGCTTAACAAAATATTTTATATCCAGTTTTAATAGAAATACTTTTTGCTTACGTCACAATTTACCATTAATTAATTAAATTGAATCTATTGCGTTTATGAAACACGTCATTAATGGTGCATATATTTAGATAGAGTGAATATCCGTCATTGCCAGTGATAGACACGGGAGGACGGTCTCTTGGGTATCGTTTATTGCATTTCTCATCAGACATGCATGGTGAGTTGTTGTAGATCATTGCTGATACCTGGTATTTCTGTTAAGATAACATGGTCAATTTGATCTGATGTGACATTTTCGAGCAACCAAATCAAAACGTGTGCAAGTCGCAATCCTCTTTTTTGTCATTCGATTGTGTACATCTAACAGCGTGTCTTTCTATAAACATGATGCTTTACAATGAAATCCATTAAAGATTTCAATTTTTGTTTAAATAAATCACTTGCGGAAATATCAAGACGATCCGAAGATGATTGTCCAATTAACAAAAGATATTTTATTTCGTCGAACATATGGTTGCATGTGAATGTAATAAACAAATCGTTGGTGTCATATGCACGAACATATATTATTGCATCTTCGGATTCCCTGTAAATGTGGCCGGTATTATGACCCTTTTTCCCAATTCATTTGTAAATGAATTGAACTCTTCGGAACGTAACTTCGAAATGTTTCGATTGGCCTTTGTCATCTGATACGAATGTAAATGGTATTTGGTTCGGGTAATGTATGTAATTCTGGTAATTTCACTTTTCCGCCCGCGCAGACTATTGAGAAGTTTCTAACAAACTAAAAATGACAAAAAACTTTACAACAGCCCAAAAAGTGTAAATCTACACTATCAAAAGAAACGTGTTATGCAAAACGAAATAAATTGTTAAAAAAATAAGTTCACAATGGCAAACTAATCGAACCATGTGCCATAAGCATTTTTTGTGATTTCTAAGAGCTAACTTATTTATGCGGTGGAGCAGTCATAGATTTTTTTTAATTTTAAAATTTTGCTATAGTAGAAAATATAAAGGCACTTCGATTGTGAATGACACGGCATCGTAGAGATGTCTAAGTAAAGCCAAGTATGCTATCATGTAGTACTGACCCTATTGCATGTTTTGTAAAAGCCGTAAGTACTACACGATAGCATACTTCAATTTGTTGAATTTTTCGATTTTATTGATTCCAACATAGAAAATGTATGCACCGACGGATTGCACAAATATGTTGGCTTCTACAAAAGATGCAAGAATGTCAGTACTAAACATTTCTACTTCTTCTCTTGAATTGTTCGAATTTTTAGATTTTTGATTATTACAACATAGAAAATGTATGCTTCGACGGGTCGCACCAATATGTTGGCTTCTACAAAATATCTAATAAGGTCAGTACTATACAATAGCATTGGTTGATTTGCTTAGACATCTTTCCGATGCCTTGTCAATGGCCTTCGAATGGTTGAATTTTTCGAGTTTTTCGATTTTTATTATTCCAACAAAGAAAATTTATGGATTGACGTGTCGCACAAGTATGTTGGCTTCTACAAAAGATGCAATAAGGTCAGTACTATACAATAGCATATTTCGATTGACATCTCTCCGATGCCTTGTCAATGGCCTTTGAATGGTTGAATTTTTCGAATATTTCGATTTTTTATGATTCCAACATAGAGAATTTATGCTTCTACTCATCACATAACTATGTTGGCTTCTATAAAAGATGCAATAAGGTCAGTATTACACGATAGCATACGTTGATTTACTTAGACATCTCTGCGATGCCTTGTCAATGGCCTTCGATTGGTTGAATTTTTAGAATTTTATTGATTCAACATAGAAAATGTATGCTTCGACGGATCGCATAATTATGTTGGCTTCTACAAAAGATGCAGTAAGGTCAGTACTCTACAATAGCTTATTTCGATTTACTTAGACATCTCTGCGATGCCTTGTCAATGGCCTTCGATTGGTTGAATTTTTAGAATTTTCTCAATTTTCATGATTCCAACATAGAAAATGTATGCTTCGACGGGCCGCACCAATATGTTGACTGCTACAAAAGATGTAATAAGGTCATTACTATACAATAGCGTATTTCGATTTACTTAGACATTTCTACGATGCCTTGTCAATGGCCTTCGAATGGTTGAATTTTTCGAATTTTAATGATCCCAACATAGAAAATTTATGCTTGAACGGGTTGCACAATTATGTCGGCTTCTACAAAAGATGCAATAAGGTCAGTACTCTACAATAGCATACTTCGATTTACTTAGACATCTCTACGATGCCTTCGAATGGTTGAATTTTTCGAATTTTCCCAATTTTCATGATTCCAACATAAAAAATGTATGCTTCGACGGATTGCTTAATTATATTGGCTTCTACAAAAGATGCAATAAGTTCAGTACTATACAATAGCATACTACGATTTTCTTAAACATCTCTACGATGCCTTGTCAATGGCCTCCGAAAGGTTGAATTTTTCGAATTTTATGATTCCAACGTAGAAAATTTATGTTTCAACGAGTCGCATAATTATGTTAGCTTCTACAAAAGATGCAATAAGTTCAGTATTACACGAATACCATACTTCGATTTACTTAGACATCTCCACGATGCCTTGTCAATGACCTTCGAATGGTTGAATTTTTCGAATTTTTCGATTTTTTATGATTCCAACATAAAAATGTATGCGTCGACGGGTCGCACAAATATGTTGGCTTTTACAAAAGATGCAATAAGGTCAGTTCTATACAATAGGATACGTCGATTTACTTAGACATCTCTACGATGTGTAACACACAATTTATCCATTTTCCAATAACCACACTTGGATGGTGGCTCTAATCATAATGGTGGCTCTAATCATAATTAGAATTGTAATGATGAATTCAAGGTTTGAATCAGCGTGTACGTTTTGTCTGGATCGAGCAATGCGTATTCGGACGGTTTCCAGCCTTGCACTCCGTTGCAGTCGAATAGGCTTAAGCAATGCCTATTCGGACGATCTCCGAATCTCTCTTGAGCAGTCTATTTCCCAAGTTCGTGATGCCACCATGCTTGAAGTGTATAACGACCAAGTGCTTTTCGTTTGGGAATAATTAATTTGACAGCGAAAGCAATGCTTAGTGACGACTATTAAAAATTAAATTTTTTAATTTGAATTAAAAATTAATATCAAAATAGTTTTTTTTTCAATCAAAAATATTTTTTTTGTTATTTTGGCTGGCTGGTTGTTGATTAAGCTCTTGCCCTTCAAAATTCCAAAATATAATAGGTATTTTTGGATTTTTGTTTTGTTGGTCAATAAAATTGTGATAAACAAAACCTTATTGATTTATTTGCATAACAAAATCCAAATTTATTCAGTATTATGTTTTTGTAAACTGAATAATAAATTTCTAAAATTAGTGAAAATAAAATCCGGTTGTAGTTGGTTACCAAATCATTTTAAACGTAGGCGTACCAACTGCCCGTCATATTAATTACGTATTAAATGATTGTTTCTTGGTTATCACAATATTGATTATTTAAATGACGATGAGGCAATCGTTGATCTGATTGCAATGTCGTATTCGATTGTATCGTTGATAATCGGTACGATTTTAAATCGAACAACACATTCCTGACAATTCATTGTGAAACTTTAGAGCATGCCAATGCAAAGATTTCAATTTTAATCATTTGCCAAATTGAAACATAGATGTTCATTTTGTAATTCTGTGTCTTTATCGTAATTCAAATCTGCCAACTTCAAATAAGCTCTGAATTTTTCTATTGATCGGCGATATATCGTAAGCGATTGTTTTCCAGCCGTGTCTCACTCTGTTCATTTGTTTCGGCAGCTCTAGACGAAGAAGTTCCGCTTCGATCGTTTTCATGCTGCGTCCGCTGTTCACTTGTTTCAGCAGCTCTGGAAGAAGACGTTCTTTTCTACGGATCAATGCAATTAATTGACAGCGCAATTCGTTTCGTACAATATTTCAGACTCAACAATATTCCTTTATGTTCACTGAGACGATTTCGTTCACAAACGCTGGCGACAATATTTTTACAAATCCTATACTTTATCGTGTATATGGGCTTCATATATTTTACATAGAAGTGGATTAACGAACAATCAAATAAGTATAAAATACAATTTATTGATAGCTTTGATTAATTGGCATTGTAATTTTTGCGGGTGGTCACCATCTAAATGCGTACGTCAAAAATTCGAATAAATCGAGACAGGCGAGTAGAAATTTCTGTGATTAATAAACAAACAAAAAGTTTTTGGAACATCGCTAGTTTGGAAAAAAAATTATAGGAGCATCTAGACCCAGGGAGGCGGACCTCTTCATAAATATTACGAAAACCCGGTTCATTTTGGTATAAATTCCCTACGTAAAGTTTAAATAAGATTGGATGAATGGTGTGGAAACTCAAGAGGGTCCCTCGATGCGGCAAACGGACCATATAATCCCTTTCCTAAACTCATTTCCGTGTAAACATTTAAAAAAAAAAAATTTTAGAAAATATTTGTACCGGAGCCTCTAGACCCCGCGGCCCGACCTCTTCAAAAGTATAATTACGTTGGTTCTGGCATGCAACTCATATATGGTAAAAGCTCATGATGACTGGTGTAGCGGCTGAAACGCTCTTTCAGACCGACTTCTTCAAAAGTATTACAATAACCTACTCATTTTGATATAAAATACCTAGCACAGTTCATCGATTATAGTCTCCCCCTTCCTCATTATCACTATTTTCAGAATCATCGGTTTCTTGATATTCCGAAAAAGATTTCATTGTTCGTTATATCTTTAACGTTACTTTCATCGCATCTTCTGACGATTCTAGGTTTTTTGATGTTTTACACAATGTTGAAATGATTGCTAGTTCTATGGCGTGCGCGCAGCACAATTGTTGATCAGCAATTTACTTCATTACACTTGCATCATCCATCTGTCATAATTCCTACAATAGAATGGTCCAAATTGATCATGAACAAATCAAGTCTTTCTTTTAACAGAGAAATACTCTTCTCAGCCGGAATCGATCTTTCAACCCGAATCAAACCCAAATTCCAAAACTCTAGTCCAGCTGCAAATGACATGGAACAATTCCTTTATGAGTTCGTTTTTAATTTTTTCGAAAAATTTAGTAGTTTGTCGAAATTTTGGTATATTTTGATATCCATGAAGTCCAGCTCGTATATCAATGGAGCTGCAAACTATCATAAGAGCGAATACCTCAGATAAATCTTCCTTATCTTTTTTCATGGAATTAGAAAAATAGGTTTAAATTTCCTGTTTTTAGGTTCTGGTTCTTCTACTGATGCTCTTGAAGTGGATGCTTCCGTTTTCAAATCAATTTTACATTGTGGAAGCTAGTGTACCGGCAAAACCTGTTGTAGATCCGCCAGGAGATAACGCTGTCATATAGCTAACGCGTTCTTTAATTCAGTGTATTTTGACATGGCGTTCTCAAAATTTAGGTTCTTTATTGATTTCTTTAACATGAAGAATACAAATTAGGATTATTCTATATTTTATCGTTTGTTTGCAGAAGATACTTGGTGGAAATGGGGAGTAGGGGACGTTCTTACCAGTGTTAAATAGAATTAATTAACAATACAAAATATCCATCAGGTGAAAAAATCCCGAATTCCCGTGAAAAAAATTAGACCATTCTTAGGAAATCGGAATGGTAAAATCCCTACGGGATTCTGTAATTGCCATAACCCTAGTTCAGACCATTTATCCTAAATTTAAGCGGAAATGACGTTGTTAGTTAATTAACTGTTTTTCAACCAAAATTCGGCTCTGTACAGACCAGGATTGAATGGTTTTGATGAAATTTCATATCTCAACTTTTTTCACAAATTTTAAGACCCCAGTGAAATTTGGCCGAAACCGAACCAATGTGAAATGATAGCTTCCATTGCAGCTTTTCGTTTTTTGCAAATATTTTGAAAAGTTTAGCACTTACGAGAAAAACCATTATACACTTAAAGATTCTAAATTAAATGTGCAACAATATCATCCTAAGTCATTTTTCCTAAATTTAACGGAAAATCACGGTTTTTGACAAAAAAAAATGTTTCAACAAAAACTCACAATCATTGGCATATCCCAATGACTTTTTACCAAAATAGATTTACCGGAAGTGCCACCTTTCATAGGAGCTTTTTCGTTGTTTATAAATATTTTGAAAGGTATTGCATTTAGGAGAACGACAATTGAACTAAAAGATTCTAAACTGAATTTGCCATAATGTCGGTGCCAATCAGGATCAATATTTGTTTTTCAAAAAAATCGGCTTCTCTACAGCCCAGGCGGATTGATTATTGGGTTGAAACTTTATAATGAAGCTTTTTTCATACATTGAGAGATCCTTGTACAACAAAAGTGACAGCTTCCGTAGAATGATTTTCAATATTTACAGTGAAGTTTGCAGTGCAGTTTTATACAAGGTTGTTGATTTTCTGAAATATAAGCAGGAAAAATGATTTTTTGATTATAAAGGGTGATTTTTTTGTGGTTAGGATTTTCATGCATTAGCATTTGACAGATCACGCGGGATTTCAGACAAGGTGTCAAAGAGAAAGATGCTCAGTATGCTTTGACATTTCATAATGAATAGACTTACTAACGAGCCACAACGTCGAATTTTCAGTGAATGGGCCCTAGAAAAGTTGGCAGAAAATCCGCTTTTTTATCGACAAATTTTTTTTCAGCGATGAGGCTCATTTCTGGTTGAATGGCTACGTAAATAAGCAAAATTGCCGCATTTGGAGTGAAGAGCAACCAGAAGCCGTTCAAGAACTGCCCATGCATCCCGAAAAATGCACTGTTTGGTGTGGTTTGTACGCTGGTGGAATCATTGGACCGTATTTTTTCAAAGATGCTGTTGGACGCAACGTTACGGTGAATGGCGATCGCTATCGTTCGATGCTAACAAGCTTTTTGTTGCCAAAAATGGAAGAACTGAACTTAGTTGACATGTGGTTTCAACAAGATGGCGCTACATGCCACACAGCTCGCGATTCTATGGCCATTTTGAGGGAAAACTTCGGAGAACAATTCATCTCAAGAAATGGCCCGGTAAGTTGGGCACCAAGATCATGCGATTTGACGCCTTTAGACTATTTTTTGTGGGGCTACGTCAAGTCTAAAGTCTACAGAAATAAGCCAGCAACTATTCCGGTTTTGGAAGACAACATTTCCGAAGAAATTCGGGCTATTCCGGCCGAAATGCTCGAAAAAGTTGCCCAAAATTGGACTTTCCGAATGGACCACCTAAGACGCAGCCGCGGTCAACATTTAAATGAAATTATCTTCAAAAAGTAAATGTCATGGACCAATCTAACGTTTCAAATAAAGAACCGATGAGATTTTGCAAATTTTATGCGTTTTTTTTTAAAAAAAAGTTCTCAAGCTCTTAAAAAATCACCCGTTACAAGATGGTATTCGAGATTTATGTACATTGGTCGTAAAAAAAAGTCGGGTTTTGGCCCCAACAATTACACCCCACCATTTTTATATAAGTAGATTCGATACACTCTGTGGTTCGTTCGACACACTATATTCCGAACGAAAATTTACTTCCTAAATGTTTTACAGTATTATGTTATGTTACACAACTAATTTTGCTCTAAACCAAGTTGCGGTTTGTAAATTGCAATAAAACTTTTAATAGCATACTTATAAAATAATGTAGGAACGACGTTTGTTTTCTGAACACTACAACAATTTAAATACTTTGATTAATTGCTGTCGTGTAATTAAGTGACACGCGAATAATACCCAAGATACTGTTTGAGGATTAAAGAAAATTATTATCATTTTAACAAAATACTTTGCATGTCCCCAAGGTACCATTAGATAATTATATTCAACCTATCTCGCTTATGCAAAACGTCACTAATGGTGAATATATACGTAATTGAAACTTGGTGCTAACTAAAATCAATCATTTATTGCTTTAGAGTTTATAAGTGGCCTTGTACACATACTTTTATGATTTTATTATTTTACCACACTAAAACTATTTTTTTTAAAGAAATGTCACATTAAGATTAATCTTTGATGACCTTCAAGCGGTTCCATTCATGGTAAGTTTATTTGTTTATTTTATTTGTATTCAGATTGATACAAAATATAACTTAATGCATGTTACAAAAGATTTTAAACAAAACCAAAATTTTATAAAATATCGAATATCTGATAAACTATATTTTGATGGGTTATCAGTATAAAACTAAAGTTCGTTGTGTCACGTTAAAAGTGGTACAACCACAGTACAAACAACTTTAGTTTTCTAAGCCACTCTTAACAAGATAATTCAAATTTTTCTGTTTTCACTGATTTATTATAGTGATGTGTAATTTTGTTGTAACATTTAACTGGAATCCATCTGTAAATGATAAATTTTGATTATGACAGCAGTACATTATCTATCAAAACTATACGAGTAGATATACTTACGTCAAAAACTTCAACAAATGACACGCTTGCGGTACAAAAATTTCATCCTTCTCTTTTAAAATTCCATCCACAATAGTTTTAGCAACGTAGGATACATTAAACGGTGGAATCGGCAAATCAAGATATTCACTAAGTTCAGGGCGCGTTTTTATAAAATACGGACACACTAACGTTGTTTTAATATAATCACCATGCCCATCAGAATACATTTCGTTCGAAAGGCTTTTCATAAAACCGTTAATGCCATGCTTTGTCGCGCTATATGTAATCATATAGGAACTTGGATAATAAGCAGACATTGATGAAATACCAACGATATGTCCCGATTTCCGTTTTATCATGTCGGCAATGAAAATGCGGGTGGTCTAAATATCATAAATATCATAAAAATATCATATTACAACAAATCTTAAATGTTCTAATTTTTATAACTTACAATAAAGTGCGAAAACAAATTCACTTTAAGTATTCGCTCAATATCCGACCATTCCTTTTCCCGCAACGATAAAAACGTAATCAAACCAGCATTATTCACCAGTATATCCACATAACCGATATCACGTAACACATTTTCATATAATTTCTTAACCGAATCATATTCACTCACGTCCACATGGTACGCATACGAATTCACATTTAAATCTTTTAACTTTTTAGTCACTTCTTGTGCCGCAATCAAATTAATATCCGCAATCACAATGGTGCAGTTAATTTCATATGCAGCAAATTGCATTGCCAATCCACGTCCCAGTCCATTACCACCGCCCGTAATTAAAACTGTTTTATTTTTTATTGACTTACGTTTCAGCTCCAGTATATTTATCGCTTCCAACCAAGATTTAAATAATAATGGTAATGTCTGTATGATTAAGACGAGCAGTTTAAGTATATGAAGCGAATAAAATTGAATTAATTTTAGGTTAACCATAGTGTGGTGTCAACCTTCTGACGATCTCAACGATTATGAATAAATTTTTGTCTTGTGTTGTGCTTGTAAACTGAAGAAGACGCGTATGAAAACGAACATTTTTTTTTTGTGTAATAAGAAATCAGAAAATTGTAATTGTCAAAGGTTTATTAGCAACAACAATCTTGTTAACCAAGAACATAGTATGTAATACAATTTACGAAATATTATTTATTTGCGGAAGTAAGTGATTGTACAGTGTAGAAAACTGATTCGTTTATATTTATTAAATCGAACAAAATTTCACGCTACTCGTACATTAAAAAATGTTTGTGCTTGCAATGTAAACGATGTTTTAGGAATAATTGTTCATCCGATGTTAACTCTGGCATAAACGCTTTACTTAATGGGTACCAAAATGAAATGAAGTGGGGATAGCCATCGGTCCGGTCCGTCTGTCCTATTCGGTCAGTTTTAACATTAAGCGATTTATCTCACTAATTATTACAACTTTGGCAAGGAAATTTTAAGGTTAAATACTAGAAAAAATAGATAAAATACAAGCCTAGTCCTATTTAGATCGGTCCAGAAAGCTGTGAGGTATAAGTCATGCGTCTGTAAACTTCGAAAAAATCATATTCCTTACCTGTAATACCTCTGTGTGGTTCTATAGGGTGGGCCATCTGTTAGTCCTTTTTTCATTTGTAAATAAGACACACATTTTGGGATGAAAAGCCAAAATTTTTTATTAATAAGGAAAGGTGGTTTTATTCCATTTATGTATGAAAGTGGTGAACAAAATAATCAAGTGGTGTTAAATCCGGCCTTCTTTGTGGCCAAAGAACTTCACAATTTCATGAAATTATGCGTTCAGCAAATTTTGTTGACAATAAATGGATAGTTGTACGACTTGCGTGGCGTGTCGCTTCGACTTGTTGAAATCAAAGGTCGTTGACACGCAATTCATTCAATTTGGGCCGTAAAGCACCAGATAACATGTTGCGATAACGTTCGCTATACACTATAAGGTCATTTTCCTGTTCGTTTGAAAAACGTCCCAATGGTGCCACCAGCCCATAAACCACACCAAACAATGACTCTTGGAGGATGAACTTCTGCTTCGGAAATAACAAGAGAATTCTCCGCTTCCCAAATTCGGCAATTTTGCTTATTGACATATCCATAATGATGAAAATGAGCTTCATCGCTAAAAATGATTTTTGATGAAAAACCTTCACACTTCGTTCAAGCGTCCAATTAACAAAACGACGACAATTTAAATGGTCTGGTGGCTTCAATTTTTGAGTTAGTTGAATTTCGTATGGATGCAAATGAAGATTAACTTGCCGAATGCGTCGTAATGTGGTTCGTGAAATGTTTAGTTCTTGTGAACGATGCCTGGTTAATGTGATTGGGTCATTTCGAACACTTTCACTAACAGCTGCCACTGGCCAGGGCGTCCATGTCGACCAAAACTCTCTCGTAATTTACGAAATGTTGTTGTTTTTGAACGATTATTTTCATAATAAATTTGGACAATTAAAATGCCTTGTTGTGTTGTTAGTGACTCCATGATGATGAATGGCATATTTTTGACTTTTTATGTGTCAAAACTTTTTTCAGAACAGATAATATTAAGTACTAAAATTTCATTTTTAATTCAAAAAATTATAAATAATTACAAGTGACCTCTTGTTAAATTTTAATCCGCATAACCTCAAATCTTAAGGTTTGCAAAATTCCATGAATATCTAAAATGGAAATAATGGGTTTTATGAGAATTACTATTTTGTTGTTCAAAAGTTATTTTTTAATGCTAGCAGTGCTAGTTCCTAACGTAAGACTTCTGATCTGGTGGATATATATTTGAATTCTGGGACTTAAGCTTCATAATTGAGAATGAATAAAAACTATAAAAGTTAACCAAACCACTCATTTGTGTTCTTTTTGTTTGTGGATTGGTATAATTTGTGGTCGTGTTGGAAAATCAGAATCCGAATAGCCAGGCTATTATGAAATTTTCGACAGATCAATGTTTCCGCAATATCTGCCTAAATTATTCGTCAATGTCGATAATAGCTTTTATTCATAGGAAAATTACAAATTATTAATGAAAATTTAATTAAGATTAATTTCTAATTTTATGGTGAGTCATATCGTACCTAGCGAGTTTAGTTTTAACTATCATAGATGGTAAAAGAAAATTCTTCTACACCATCACCCTACATTTTACTGGTCGTTCGAGCCGGATTTTTTCGTTTGGGTGTTTCGTTTTGATTATTGAATTAACCCAGCAATTTTTTTAGAAGAATTTACCTTCGACCTAATGAAATTTTACTATTTGGGCTCCACTTTGAGGACGCTGTAAACCCCGTACAACGCGTTATGTATCTTTTTTGTTTTTCTTAGTTTGCATTCTGGTTTATTATAGTTCTCTTCATTCTGCATTTAAATTTCGTTTGTCCCTTTGATATTTTCGATATTTTCAAACTCGCCTCATTTGGTTTTATCATTGCATTTTATTATAAGCTTGGCGAACAATTCCGTTTGAAAATTAGTCATATCCTTGTTTAATACGTGCTAAGTGCACAACAAGTATGCAAGTTAAACCGTCCAGTATATCATCGTTAAAGGGGGTATTTCCAAGGTTAAAGCGCGGTTAGAGCATCTACAAGAGATCTACAAGAGATTTAGAGACAGTATCGATGGCTCTAGAATGTGATGAATTATATTAGAGCGCCATTTATAAATTAAATTCTTGCATATGTGATATTCAACAAAAGACGCCGACGTTCAACCAATCTCGTTGTGATATCAAATGACGTATAACTATACCAACATTTGATGGCAGTTATCAAGATTGGCAAAACGTTCCACGATATGTTTGTGTCAACCACACAGTACAAAAGTGAAGCTTTTGTATTTTAAGAACGCATTAATAGGAGACGTTAGTGCATCTTTACGACATTTGGCTATAACCGAGGCCAACTATTTTAAAATTTATCAGAAGCAGACTAAAAGACGCAGTAAGAAAAGGTTAATATTAAATTTCATTAATTAACTTTTATTAATCAACCTTCAGTTACCCAACTAACAGGTAGACATCTTCGGCAAATTTGTGACACCTCCGACAAATTTATTCGTAAATGAAGCTATAAGAACTTCGGGAAATTAACGCGATCAATGGTTAAATTATTAAATGTTGAACAGATTGGGTGGAGATACATAACAGCTTTGGTCGGATGAAACCGTAGATATGGATTTTACGTCTTATTTTTCCTAAATTATTTAAGTAAGTGTGCTAACTCGATAGAAAACTTTCAACCAACACCTAGAAAACTGCAACCAGGTTCTACCAATATCCAGAGCCATGAATGCTCTACATTTAAGGATATGGATGTACAAACAATTTGTAAATTCATGGAAAAGTTGAACCGTTGTGTCAATTGTCTGTGTGTTTCACAATACGTTGCTTTACTTGCCAGTTAACCACAATACCACGTCCACCCACCACACCTTACATACTTCCCATTCGTAGCCGGTAATGTTTAACACTGGACTTTAACGTCAACCGCAAATATAAGTACCAGAACATCCATTGGAAGTATTCAAGAACCTGACGTTAGCAGATCCCATGTTCCACGTGCCTGGAACGATCTAACCATTATACTTAAGGTTAATTATAAAAGGTCACATTCAGAGTGCCAGTCTAACTTGATAGCACAAGAAACCATTCTTTGTTGGATTATTTCGGGGATATTACGTAACAGAGAACCGGCCCAAATTACAAATCTTTGTACCCCTATCAACAATGATGAATCTGTCACGAAATGTTGGGGACTTAAAAATATAAAAACACCCGCACCTCCAACCCCGGAAGAAATTTATTGCGAGAATCATTTCTTTGAACAGTTACAAAATAAACCGCACCGGTAGAAATATCGTCGCGTTACCATTTGACAAAAGCACAAGTGGCCAGAAGACTACAGTCAATAGAACGTACGCAAGAGATCCTGACCTAAAAAGGAATATACTAAGTTTATGCGAGAATACCAAAAATTAGGACAACGTGAAACACATATTCGAAACTGAAATAAATATTCCATGCCACCAGACTTATTATTCGCCTCATCATTCAGTCTGTATAATGAAGCAAGCACCACAACCAGGGTTTCAGTTGTTTTTGATGCCTCGTCTCTAACAAACCAGGCAGGTCTCTAAATGAAATTTTTTTCGTTAGGCCATCAATCCAGTAAAGTTTCTAAAAATTATTCTGCTCTTACGTTTCCACCGATATGTGGTCACCGCGGACGTGGAAAAATTTTTCAGGCAAATATTAGTTAAAAAACAGCATGCAGATTTTCAAAGAACTTTGTACAACGAGAAACTATGTGAACCCATTCAAGAGATTTTTTTACTTACCAGTAATTATGGCATGGCTTCAGCACCATTCCTGTCAACCCTAGTTTTGGAACAGATTGCCGATAACAAAACTGATGACCGGAACGGATACGCAACGGATACGGCACGGAATGAATGATGATGATGAATTATTAGTAATGAAGACGGCTCAATATGCGAAAGTGGCTATCCAACTAGCTAACGAACGACGAAACTGAAACCAAAGGTAGTATACTTATTAAAACACACAGAGAATCGTAATACACATACTTCTTAGAGTTGACTGAGTCCACCAACTGAGTCTGTTACTGGTGTTATTGGTGGTTTGGATGTGACGATTG
The DNA here is from genome assembly GCA_963691935.1 of Nephrotoma guestfalica. Taxonomy (NCBI): domain Eukaryota; kingdom Metazoa; phylum Arthropoda; class Insecta; order Diptera; family Tipulidae; genus Nephrotoma; species Nephrotoma guestfalica. The sequence continues at coordinate 127,169,505 of OY829914.1, read as the reverse complement.
TGGGAGCTAAAACAAAGGTTGCACACTGCGTGGAAGTCCCGCACATAACACAAATTTAATGGATAAAGTGAAATAGTTGCGTGTATCCTAAATAATAACAAAATATCCCAGGTTGACACCACATAACAGCAACCCAAAACAAGGTCGATTGTGCTTCAAGAGGTCTACTACTATCTGAATTTCTGAACCACAACCTGTGGTGGACCGGACCAGAATAGCTTAAACTACCCTTATCCGAGTGGCAAGAAAAATTTCATTCGGCGGTAGCCTGTAATTTGGTATCATCTCCATTAATCGGATTGCAGTAAAAAATAGAAATTTTTTAGAAAATTAAACGAGTGCTACTTTGTTGAAGGTAGCTGATGATAAAAATATTTGACTTTTTCTATGATGCCACCAGTTAGTTATATTTATTAAAATGCGAAATTTTGATCCGAATAACCAACGTTTGTAGGAACTTGCGGCTGCCTTAAGTGAGAGAAGTTGTCGAGAGTGGTTTCAAAAGTTTAAAACGGTGAATTTCATGTCGAAGACAAACAACGTAACAGAAGGCCGAATGTGCCCGAAGTCGCTGAATTGGAAGCATTATTGGATGAAGATTCGTGTCAAAAGCACTTAAATTAGGAGTGACTCAACAAACAATTGCATATCGTTTAAAATCATTGGAAATGGTTCAAAAGCAAGAAAGTTTGGTTCCATATGAACTGAGGCCGAGACATGTTGAACCTCGATTTCTTTCATGTGAAATGCTGCTTGCCAGGCATAAACGAAAGGGTTTTTTGCATTGCATGCTCACTGGTGATGAAACATGGATCAAGTACGATAACCTAAAAAAGAGGAAATCATGGAGACCACTTGGCCATGCTTCGATATCGATAACCAAGCTGAATATGCATGGGAAAAACTCATCTTGTGTATTTGATGGGTTCCTCACGGTGTCGTGTATTATGAGTTGCTAAATCCGAACGAAACCATTACTGGAGCTCTCTACCGAACACAATTGATGAGATTGAGCCGAGTGCTCATGAAGATGTGATTCGGGTTGATTCATGGAATAGCTTCAAAAGATGAAGCGTTCTTCCGACGTGGTATTCGTATGATGCTAAAAAGATGGATAAAGGTAGTAGCCAGCGATGGACAATACTTAAGAAAAACATAACCTAACGCTTTTTCACAATAAATTCCCAAGATTTTATAAAAACGGCGATGACTTTTTAGGGCTGCCAACATTAAACCCAATATTAAAAATAACAAAAAATTTTGTGAAAACACCGATAATTCTAAAATATAACAATTTTTTAAGTGCTTAGAAAAATTAAATTCCCATTGTATCAAACTCGTTTCAATAGTAAATGCAAAATTTGTTCTAAAGTTCCTAAAAATTGTACAATACTTTAGTTATGGATGAAAAGTTTTGCTTGATTACGAAGCCATTTAATAGAAAATGAGCTTCATTGTTCATTATTAAATTGAAATCAGCTAGTAGAGGGAAAAATAGAATTTCAAGTGCCAATCAAAAGTGAAAATGAAATAGAAGAGGATCTGGGCAGACTCCTTGGTGTCATACTATGGTCGGTTTAGGAATGCACCCCCAAATTATTATCCAGGAAAGAAAACTCCGTTAGTAGAAGTAAGAGAAGTAGTGCAGGAAAAACGAAACGCCCGAAAGAAATGGCAGACTACGCGTGTGCCGTAGGATAAAACCACCTTAAATAACTTGTGCAACAAACTTGAAGCTCTCATAAAAGAAATAAAACAATTGGGAAAAACCTTTGTTCTCTAGCTTCAACTAAAGATACTGACTATTCCCTCTGGAAAGCAACAAAACCACCTGCACATTGCAAGCTCCATGTCAACCTATACATTGACATGGAAGGTGGGTCGGCGCGTGACACGGAATTCTGCACTCCATCAGAGGGTCTTAGTTGTATTTATTAGCATCACCGATCGTAATCGATGATGAAAATTCGATTTGCATCTAGCCTCTGATGGGATTCGAACCCAGCACCTCCCGGTCCAAGTGCCGAAGCTTTAACCACTGCACCACTTGTCCGGTAACAAAAGGGTTAAAGCGACCAAAAATTCAGATCCCCCGAATCAAAACCAACGATGGGAAATAGGCTAGAAGTGTGAAAGATAAAGCTGACCTGTTTGCTGAACATCTTCAAGAAACATTTCAACCTCTAGGTCGGCAGACCAGTTACGAAACATATTGATCCGCGCAGAACTTCTAACTTCGAAGATATCAGGACTAAAAGCTGAAATTAAGAACATAAAAGCTAAGAAACGATCTGATAACTGCCCAAATAATAATGAAGCTGCATGAAAAAGCACCCTTAAAATATATGTCTGTGAAGTTAGCCCGGAAACGATCCCGCAAAAATGCGATGGCAACACTAAAGTACATATATCACGACACTTTTCAATGTCATCCCGAAAAAATATTTATATCACGACATTTTTGAATGTCATCCCGGAGAAAAATATGTCATGACAGTTTTTTACTATATCAATCCATAAAAATTTATAAACAATTTGTATTGAAAAACTGATACCAACCCGGAAAAAATTATGTCACTATAATTTTTCAATAGATTGTATAAAGTTGATAAAATAGGCTAATTAAGTACATTCATACCTTGCATTACGAATAGGGATACGTTCCGGAAAAGAAGCCTTAAACCGAAATTCCGTTTATCGAATCAATATATTTCTTATAAATTCATAGAAATTATAAGCCATCCGTTCCCAAGACAGTGCAATAAATATAAACGACAAAGAAAATGCATAATAAATCACAACATTCAGCTGACAACGAAAGGGCGATCGTTTAGCGAAATATGAGAAGAATATAGAAACCGGACTATAAACGTTTTGTAGTTCAGGGATTGGCCTGTTTAAATAACAAGTGGCAACAAAATTCTATGATTAAGAGCTCCGCTATAGTCGTATGAATTCGTAGTACAAGTCCATTACCAGAAACCGGACTATATAAGTTTTGTAGTTCGGAGATTGGCCTGTTTAAATAACAAGTGGCAAAACAATTCTATGATTTAGAGCTCCGCTATAGTCGTCTGAATTCGAAGTACATGTCCATTACCAGAAACCGGACTACATTGGTTTAGTATTTCAGGGATTGGCCTGTTTAAATAACAAGTGGCAAAAAAATTCTATGATTTAGAGCTCCGTTATAGTCGTCTGAATTCGTAGTACATATCCATTACCAGAAACCGGATTATATACGTTTTGTAGTTCAGGGATTGGCCTGTTTAAATAACAAGTGGCAACAAAATTCTATGATTTAGAGCTCCGCTATAGTCGTCTGAATTCGTAGTACAAGTCCATTACCAGAAATCGGACTATATAGGTTTAGTGGTTCAGGGATTGGCCTGTTTAAATAACAAGTGGCAACAAAATTCTATGATTGAGCTCCGCTATAGTCGTCTGAATTCGTAGTACAAGTCCATTACCAGAAACCGGACTATAAACGTTTTGTAGTTCAGGGATTGGCCTGTTTAAATAGCAAGTGGCAACAAAATTCTATGATTTAGAGCTCCGCTATAGTCGTCTGAATTCGTAGTACAAGTCCATTACCAGAAACCGGACTATATAAGTTTTGTAGTTCAGAGATTGGCCTGTTTAAATAACAAGTGTCAAAAAATTCTATGATTTAGAGCTCCGCTATAGTCGTCTGAATTCGTAGTACATGTCCATTACTAGAAACCGGACTATATACGTTTTGTAGTTCAGGGATTGGCCTGTTTAAATAACAAGTGGCAAAAAAATTCTATGATTTAGAGCTCCGTTATAGTCGTCTGAATTCGTAGTACATGTCCATTACCAGAAACCGGACTATATAGGTTTAGTGGTTCAGGGTTTGGCCTGTTTAAATAACAAGTGGCAAAAAAATTCTATAATTTAGAGCTCCGCTATAGTCGTCTGAATTCGTAGTACTTGTCCATTACCAGAAACCGGACTATATACGTTTTGTAGTTCAGGCATTGGCCTGTTTAAATAACAAGTGGCAAAAACTTCTATGATTTAGAGCTCCGCTATAGTCGTCTGAATTCGTAGTACATATCCATTACCAGAAACCGGACTATATAGGTTTAGTAGTTCAGGGATAGGCCTGTTTAAATAACAAGTGGCAAAAAAATTCTATGATTTAGAGTTCCGCTATAGTCGTCTGAATTCGTAGTACATATCCATTACCAGAAACCGGACTATATAGGCTTAGTAGCTCAGGGATTGGCCAAGTCAGAGATTGCATCGTGTTTGATAGAAGGAAATTAATCAGAAAGGAGCTAAAAAGTTAGCTAAACAATTATTTGCAGTTACATTTCTTTTGAGATATACAAATGATTTGTAGACTTCAGACGAGCATATGACATGTCCAATCGAAATAATTTACGTAATGCACCTTGATTATCTAAGAAACAATATAAGTTGCAAACATTAAACACAAACAAACACATAGCATTGTAATTTGTGTAAAGTCGGAAACTTACTATGGTGTTCACTTTTACGCATTAACTTTTTGGTTAGAGAATCAGTGTGCTGGAGTAGCTACATAGGGACACCTAAAATATTGGTTCAGCTATTTAAAGACAGTGAGCCAGTCACCATTATGTGTCAAAATTTCGATAATTATTCAAATTATTTTAAAAATTCATAGTTATTTTATTTTTTATTTTTATTAAAAATTACCTTATAGTAACAATGATTTATTATTTTAAGAATATTAATTTCGGATTACTCCTTCATCAGTTCTTTTTTAACTATTTTTAATTCTAAAAGTTTTCCTGTTTTTATATGTTTTTGGGGTAATGTTATTGGCTCCTCCTGTTTTTTTTTTTCTCTTTTTTAAAATAAATTTTGTATTATGTAGTCATAAATTCTGTTTGTTTTTGTATTTATTTTGTCATTTAAAAGGTTATTACTATCTTTATTTTTGTATATTTCTAATTCTTCTAATCTGTTTAATTTTTGTCCTTTGGTGAGTCTATGTAATACTGTTAAGTTTGTGTGGTAGTCTGAGTATGTGTGTGTTTCTGATTTTATGTGTTGTGCGTAATTGGATTTGGGATCTGGTTTTTTGATATCGCTGACATGTTCTTTGAATCTTATTTCAAAAGAACGGCCTGTTTGTCCAATATAAATTTTATCACAATCATTACAGTGTATTTTGTATACTCCTGTGTCTGTAAGTATTTTATTTTTGTTGAATTTTAGTTTTCTTTCTACTTTGTTGTTATTTTTGTATGCTGTTTTATAACCCATTTTTTTGAACGTTTTTTGGATTATTTTACTGGTGCCTTTCTGATACTCTACGCTGATGTATTTTTCAGTTTTTTCTTCCTCTTGTCTTAATGTCGTTGTGAGTTGTTGATGTAGTTTGGCCTTTACTCTATTGTTTATTTTGTCTATTATTGCTGTTTTGTATCCGTTTTGATTCGCTATATATTTAATGGTTCTCAGTTCCTCGTCATAGTCATAACTGAGAACCATTAAATATATAGCGAATCAAAACGGATACAAAACAGCAATAATAGACAAAATAAACAATAGAGTAAAGGCCAAACTACATCAGCAACTCACAACGACATTAAGACAAGAGGAAGAAAAAACTGAAAAATACATCAGCGTAGAGTATCAGAAAGGCACCAGTAAAATAATCCAAAAAACGTTCAAAAAAATGGGTTATAAAACAGCATACAAAAATAACAACAAAGTAGAAAGAAAACTAAAATTCAACAAAAATAAAATACTTACAGACACAGGAGTATACAAAATACACTGTAATGATTGTGATAAAATTTATATTGGACAAACAGGCCGTTCTTTTGAAATAAGATTCAAAGAACATGTCAGTGATATCAAAAAACCAGATCCCAAATCCAATTACGCACAACACATAAAATCAGAAACACACACATACTCAGACTACCACACAAACTTAACAGTATTACATAGACTCACCAAAGGACAAAAATTAAACAGATTAGAAGAATTAGAAATATACAAAAATAAAGATAGTAATAACCTTTTAAATGACAAAATAAATACAAAAACAAACAGAATTTATGACTACATAATACAAAATTTATTTTAAAAAAGAGAAAAAAAAAACAGGAGGAGCCAATAACATTACCCCAAAAACATATAAAAACAGGAAAACTTTTAGAATTAAAAATAGTTAAAAAAGAACTGATGAAGGAGTAATCCGAAATTAATATTCTTAAAATAATAAATCATTGTTACTATAAGGTAATTTTTAATAAAAATAAAAAATAAAATAACTACGGTTTTTTATTATAGACATTTATAAGTGACAAAATACACAAAAAAAGAAAATATGAATAACCATATCAACTCATATTAAAAATTCACGTTTCATGATATAATTTGTTTAAACTTGCTGATCGAATAGCTTTATTATATTCCAAGATTTAATCCCATACTTACTTTTAAATCAGGACTTTATAATATAAAGCTCATTTTCAATGTGTTAATAGTACTATTTGTTCGTGGTCATTTTGCACGAAAAATTCTGTTAGAATCGCGAATCCTTCACCGAAACTCAAAAATCGGGTCATAAGTTAAGGCCGTTTGTTGACATTACAGATAGCAAAGAAGATAGCGGACTTAAGAAACTACAATTTTTGAACTCTTCAGGGCCACAATATAAATTACATAGGTATTAAAAATGAATTAAACATTTTTGGATAAGCGTATTTTGTTTTGTTAAATTCTTAAACTTTAGTATTTACAAATTTTTAATTATTTTACATGAGTATTAATATGTGTAAGGTTTTACAATTAATTTTGTACAAATAAATATTTTAAAAAAACCTGAAGATCAAAACGTCGGTTAGAAATAAAAATATTATTTAAAAAAAACATAACGACATCTTTACTTAATTTGAATTAAAAACGCTCAATAACTATATTTTATTATACTCGTATCAACAATTATATCTGATAATGTACTCGTATATCACGGCACAAGAACAATTTTGTATTTTAGGTACGGAAATTGCTTGCGTTCATTCTTTTTCATAGAAATTCAAAATTACAAAAACAAAAACCTTGTTTTTACAACACACAGACACAGCTGGTTTTGGTATATTCTCTACATATTTTGTACAGGCTCTTTAAATTTTTTATAAACCAAAACAAACCGATCAACAGATAAACGAAACGAAGATCGAACCGAATGAAATATAACAAAATATACAGTGGTGAAAGTAAATCTAGTATTTCTGCTTTGAAATATTTTTCATAAATAAAATAAACTATTTCATGCTGTGTCGCGTAATGTGTAGTACCTAAAAGTAATATATTGGGAGCGGCGTTTGCGTCGCACTGGTTCATAAAATGTAATATTTCTTGCTTTCTTATACTTGTTTATTTTATGTTTTGACTTACCTGCATTGATAAATAAATATTTTTGAAAAAATTTGTTGACATTTAATAACAGGTGTCACTAAAAAGAAATTTTTAACTAGTGTCTTTTATTTATTAATTTATATCACAACGAATTATAGATTATGTTCGAAGTTACTACAATAAAGGAAAATTATAAAAATTAAATAAAAGGTGATTAAAAATCATAGATTAACTATTCATTTGCCGCATAGTGAGGAATAGCAGAAACTTGAAAATTTCATAACGGGTGATATTAAACTTTAGTCGTTTAAGGCAGAAATCATTCATTATTATTCATAGAAATAGAGTATATAAGTTAAAGGTTTCGGAGAGTTAAAAAAATGAATTTTATTGGTCAAAATTTTACGTTAATACAATTTCAGGTATAAACTTACTCTAACTCTAAACTAACAATTTTTCATTCTTATACTAAATTAAAAGTTAATGTCAGCATTCTCGTATATAAAGAATTTAATTAGAACGGAAATATGATTTGTTGATATTGCAGTAGTATGGCATGTGCAACTACATAATGCTAGGAATTTGGTTGACTCAGCGGTTGACGTGTATAGCATTTTGCTAACTCTTCCCCCTTTAAAGATCCATGGCCCGTGGGTCACGTATTGAGGGTAACCGTGTGAATTTCGGGTAGGCAGCTGAAGATCCCCTGTTGTTGAGCTGGTTTCTGATGTCGCACTTTGTAGAAATGGTGTCTTCTGATTTTTGTTGAATATGTAGTCACAACTTGCATGCGTACCTCGTATGAGCTGGCTGATGCAATGGTCATCGTTGATTTCCTCCAAGCAGTTTCTCTCACAGATGATGGTCTCGTGGAACGAGTTACACTTCTGCGTTATCCCGAAAAGCCGATGTTGATTTAGGATAAGTTCCTTATATTCCAAGTAGACCTGTTTATTTTGTTTGATTGTTGATCGGACATGGTTATAGTCCTGCTTGCTTGTTTTTGGTATTGATATTACATATAGTATTATGGAATCCTTTACCAGCATTGTTGGCTCTGCGTATTCAATCGCTTCTATTTCATTCGCATATGGTAGGGTCTCGATTTCTGCAACGAGTCGTCCAATTTCCATTTTGTCCATAAGATTTGTATTTATTATCTTTGTTTTTGCTAACTGTGCGGCTCTAATTATTTCCTTTATTTCCTCTTTTATGATTGTGAGTTTGTTGAACAGAATCTGCTGTGTTTTATCATCCGCATCTTCGTGCAATGAGTCAACGATTTGGTTGTATTCGGCAAGGATTTTGTTTGCCGTTTTCATCAAGGCTGTGTTGATTTGGTATTGTTCATTGTTATTGTTGATGAGTTTGTTCTGGCTATCGACAATCTGGTTCCAATCGGTGGCATCTGGTGTTCCTGCAACCCATTTCCAGGCTGTTTCAATCCAATCGATCGATCGTTTAGTTCTTGTATTTTTACCTTTTAGTTCTGACATCAATTGTGTGATTTGATGAACTTGGTGCGTCAGCTGAGGTTTAAGTGAGCTTCTTTGATCGATGTGTTTGATTTCGAGTGAAATCCTTTCAACTATGTCTTCGTAAACGGTTAGATTGATGACATGAACAATCTTGAATTTTCCGTTGATGATTCGGCCTGATCCCTGTTTAACTGTTACTAGCGAATTGTTGTACTCATAGATGTTTAAAGGTGTTGTTATCGTCAAAACACAGGATCTAGAAGATGGAAGAGATGATACTTATTCATTTACGTTTTTTATATGGGTCTTGTGTATTTTTCTGCCCGAAGCTGTAATAACTGTAACTTGGTTATTTTTCGCTACAATTTCCTTCTTAAATTTCGCTCTATCTTTTCCTTGAATTTGCTTTACGGCCACGTATATTGTATCTCCGACTTCATAAGTTTTAGGCTCTGCTTTTTTTAAATTTTCTCTCCGTAAATTGGATTGTTGAGAGTCTTGAATCCTTTGTACTACGTCTTCATTCACTTTGTCCCTGAAATTTAGTAGACCCTAATAGTTGATGCGGTTGGTTCTAGCGAAGAATAGGTCACTGGGTTTCCTTCTGGTGACTGAATGTATTGTGTTGTTGTACCTGTCCACCGCAATGCAGACTAGGTCCTTTATGGTGAGATCCTTATATTCATCCATTAGGCATCTTGTGATCTCGATGATTGTTGAATGAACCCTTTCAACCGTGCCGTTTACCTCGCTTTTTTGAGAGGGTGTGAGATAGATTTGTATTCCTAGTGTTTTTATGTAGTCAGATATCATGGGACTGACGAAACTTGATTCGTTATCCATTACTATTACTTTTGGTACGGTGAAATAGTGTAGGATTTTGATGATTCTGCTTGTTAGGTGTGTGGCTGGTCTATCTTTAATGTGGAAAACTTTCGTGAACTTGGTGAATTTATCTATGCAGGTGATGAATTTTTCCTTCTTGATGTTGATGATATCCATGTGAATGATTTCCGATGGATAGGTTGGGATTGGTGTTTGTTGTAATTTAAGTTTGTCGGGATGACGGTCGTATTTTTTTGTATGACAAGTCTCACAGTTCTGTGTATATTTTCTTATCAGGCTTGCCATTTGAGGAAAATAATATTTTTCCAAGATTTGTTCTTTATTTTCTTGAGAATTTCTATGGGCTCTTTTATGCTCTGCCTGAATGATGTTGAATTTATTCTCTTCGCATTTTATGTCCTGCACAATCCTTTGTGTTAGTCGAAGTTTGTACCCACTAAGATGTTCCGTGAATAGTTCTTGTAGCATCTGGATATGTTCCTCCGGAATTTTAATTCCATTGATCGCCGTTGGGCTAAGTCTTTCCTTTAGAGCTCTCGTTAGTGTTTCTTTGTTTATCTGCCTTAAGCTGATGAAATGCCTTTGGTAGTTAGGATGGGGTTCCTCACGAGCATAAACGTCTTTGTTTTCCGAGATGATGATTTGATTTCTGAATACATTTATTGGTGCATCACAGTATGGTATCAAATTGGTGTTATCCTGCTCTGCGCTATGAATTGTCTCATCTGTTGACAGCATAATTGTTTCTAATTCCAATCGTGATAATGCATCTGCTTCCTTGTTAATGGATCCGGGTTTGTAAATTATTTCATAATTATATTCTTCCAGACGTGCTTTCCACCGTTTTAATTTCGCGTTGTGGTTACGATTACTTAGTGAGAAGGTTAGGGGTTGATGGTCCGTGATGATTTTTATCTTTTTTCCGCCATATAGGTAGTTTCGCAGGCTGTCCAATGACCAGATGATAGCTAGCATCTCCTTCTCATTCGTAGCATAATTTTCCTCTGTTCTATTTAACGATCTGGAGATGAATGTGACAGGTCTATCCTTTCCGAGTTCACCCTGCGATAATACTGCTCCAATTGCGGTGTCTGATGCATCCGTTGTTAATATGAATGGCTTCTCAAAGTTAGGGAAGATGAGTATTTCCGTTGATGACAATAATTCTTTGAGTTGTCGGAATGCGTGGATTTCTTTCTCTGAAAGGTTGATTTTGACCTTTTTTGACGCGTTTGCCTTGATTTGAGCATTTTCTCCCCTGGTGAGGCTTGTAAGCGGTTTAGCTAGCTTGGCGAGGTCTTTTATAAAGCGTCTGTAGTATGACGTCAACCCAAGAAATGATTTTAGATCTTTCAAGTTCTCTGGAATTTTAATATTTTGGATTGCACGCACCTTTCGGTCGTCGGGTTTAATACCCTGGTCGGTTGTGACGTAACCGAGAAATTCGGTTTCACTCTTGAGGAATTCTGTTTTATTAAGGTTCACGCGCAAATTCGCCTTTTCCAGTTTGGAGAATATCTTCTCTACATTGTTTAGGTGTTCCTCTTCCGTGTTTCCTCCAAATATGATAATATCATCAATATAGACATAACATATTTTTCCAATGAACTCTTTTAGCACGTTGTCTATCATTCTCTGGAAGATCGCTGTTGCGTTTTTTAATCCAAAAGGAAGCCTTAGGAATTCTTACTTACCCTTCATTGTTGAGAAGGATGTTTTTTTATGTCTGAGTCCTTCATCCGAATCTGATGAAAGCCGGAGGTGAGGTCGATCGTTGTGAAAAATTTAGAGTTTCCTAGGTTTGCCAGTGTATGTGAAATGTCTGGAATTGGGTAGGCATCTGATACTGTTACGGCATTGAGTCTTTTAAAATCGATGACCATACGGTATTTACGTATACCGGAAGCGTCCAACTTTTTCTCCACTACCCAGATTGGAGCGTTGTAGGGGCTCTTGGAAGGTCTTATAATACCGTCATTTAGCAGCTGTTTGATTTGGGTTTCCACTTCACCTCTCATGTTTACCGGATATGGGTAAGATTTGGAATAGATGGGTTCCTCTGTTGTTGTTTTGCTCTTACATCTGTTTCGATGATTTCATGGTTGTCAACCGGCCCGAACAGTTTTTTGAATTTTGACAGCATTACTTGTAGGTTATGTTTGGTCTTTTGCGAAAGATGATTGTCTCGAATTTCCAGATTATTGACTTGTGATGACTGCTTTTCCTTTAGTGGTATCTTTATGTTTGGTCCTAGAATTAACGTGTTATTTTTTCTGTAGATTATGGCCCCTAGTTCTTTTAGGGTATCATCTCCAATTATCCCGTCGAATGATTGAAGTCCCGATAACACGAAAAATTCCAAATTTTTGTGGATTCCGACACTTTTAAAGAATGGTCCAAAAATTTTTTCTTTAATCGGTATGCTTCCACCAGCTGATTTAATATTGAATTGAGTGTTGGTAGGAATTGGGTTTTTTGCTAGTTCGGATCTGATGAAATTTTTGTTTGCCCCGGTGTCGATGAGGAATTTGAGTATTTTTTTGTTTCCAGTTCTGTATTCTAAGTATGGTACGCTAGAGAGGCCTCCATCATAAAATTTAGTTCGGTGTTTTCAACTTCCTGTTCTTCCTCTTGATCGCCTATGCCCAAGTCTGAAATCTCGTCGGAAATCATCTGATTATATAGTTCTTCATCTACTTCCGGTTCTAAGTGGTAGATCCTTTGGTTCTTTCTTGGTATATTTTGATCGGAGTGTTCGCGTTTGTATGCGGGTTGGTAATTTTGCTGATTGTTTGGGTTATTTGTCCGATACTCTTGTTGATACGTAGGCCGGTTCATATAATTGACATGCCTTGTCTGGGTGGATGGATCGATCGACATAGGTGTTGGTGGTTTTGGTCCCACTGGACGTGGAGGCGGCAATCTATTACTCTGGTGCTGAAAGTTGTAGGCCATGTTTCTTTGTGGTACAAAGCTCTTTTTTGCTCTTTTTATGGATTACTATGTTACGATAATTCAAGTTTTGGAACTCTAGGCATGATGTATATGCCTCAGGAAGATTTTGTGGACGTTGGATCATCAGCATTCTGCTTAACTCACCATTGAGTCCCCTTACGAATACGTCCAGAGCACGATTTCGGTATGTTTCTATCAATACATCGATTGTATCCAATGAATAGTCCTCCGTTTTAATCTAGTTAACAATCAGTGAAAACTGATGGTTGATATTTGCATAAAACTCATCAATGCTTGCATTTCCTTGTGTGATTCCGCTCAATTGGTGCTCTAAGGTTCTGAGATCCCTCTTGTCGGCATAGTGGATCCAAGATATATATTGTGTTGGATTGCCATCAAAACTCTGGAGTTCCTTTACGCAATCGGGAAGTCTGCTGATGTCTGCTAAATCTTGCTCCGTTTTTGGTGCAGCTAGTTTCTCAAATTTGGTGATGAGCGGGTTTTCCAATTTAGCTATGCGTTGTTCCAGTTTTTTCGTTACTTCAATTTGGGCGTTGATAGCTCCAGTGAGCTGCTTTACTTGTTCCACTATTGCCTCGATTGTTGCCATTTTATATAATTATATAGCTATTAATTTTTGTTTTTATTGCCAAAATATTTTCACTTTTAGTAGATTATTATTATAAAATTTTTTATATTTATTTCGAAGAGTATCTTCACTTATTTTACTTGTTTTTATTACTAGTTCACTTATTTATGGAGTTTTTTTATTTTTACTTACATTAACGTTAGTAGAGTTAACATATCTCGGGAGATTTGCGTTTCTCACGATTTAATTGATTCGTAGTCGAAAGATTTATATTTCTTTCGAAAATGTACTTGCTGGTACAATTGGGCACAGTCGGTGTGATATCGGACGATTCGTATGATTCCCTTTTAGCTCTGTACGTTAATAATTATACAATGCCTACTTGTGGTACGATGTTTCATTCACTTATCACTTGATTTCTCAGTCGAAAATCGCGATTACTTTGTAATTCACTTTTAGCGTTTAGACGTTGAAAATTGTAAAACGTCTACTCGTAATTCACTTTATCACTTTAATCACTTTACTTTCACTCGAAAAATTTTCTTGACAGGTCCCTGTTTCGGCGCCAGTTAACGAAACGTGGATTCGGAGAGTTAAAAAAATGAATTTTATTGGTCAAAATTTTACGTTAATACAATTTCAGGTATAAACTTACTCTAACTCTAAACTAACAATTTTTCATTCTTATACTAAATTAAAAGTTAATGTCAGCATTCTCGTATATAAAGAATTTAATTAGAACAGAAATATGATTTGTTGATGTTGCAGTAGTATGGCATGTGCAACTACATAATGCTAGGAATTTGGCTGACTCAGCGGTTGACGTGTATAGCATTTTGCTAACTTATAGAATGAATGTAAGCAACTGTCAAGCGTCACAAATTCGGAGGGTAAAAGAGAAAGCATATAAATTAACAGGGCCATATGTAGATTTTTTTTCGATCGAATGCAATGAAGTTAGAAAGTTAAAATTAAAAAATTATTTAAATTTAATTACATTTTTATTTCTTTAATAAAAGTGCATTAATTATTTTTATTTAAATATAATATTATGTCTATAAAAAATAGTAATTATAAAACCACTACGCTTATTTATTTCACATTCCTTTAAAATGTAATGTATGTTGAAAATTCACTTAGTATAATTGGGTATCCAAAAAAATCTTCGTCATACATATTAGATTCGTCGACTTTAGAAATTTCTTGGTCAATTGAAATATCATCTGATGAGGCTTAAACCATTGCTTTTGCAATTCTCCATATTTTGATAAACTAAAAACAAATGTTTACATTATAATTTCTGTAAAAAAATTGTATTTACAGTACATATTCGAAAATAAAAATAAATTATGAAAAGAAAAGCACATGAAACAATCAACACCCACTTTTCGAACCATAGTAATACGATAAATGCGGCACTGGTAAACACATTTATTTACAATAAGAAAGAACCCACGCTAATAACCAAAGTTGTTTTCTTATTTTTATCTGCTTTTTAACTTAAATTAAGGATAATTTTACCACAAATCACTTTCTTTTTAACATAATTTACATTTTATTTTGTATAAACACTTACTGATAGTACGAAATTCCATCTTTCATTTTATTAAATGTTTCTAACTTTTATTACTAAAATGATGCACTATACACAACCCACTAACTATTTTAATAATATTTTAATTAATATTTTCAAGATTTTTTAAGAGCACAAAATTTAACGCGTTATTTTAAACAAAAACAAAAACTGGTTTGAGGGGTTCTTGCTTTGACATATGAGACCGCCATATGCATTTTTTATATAACCATCCTGCTCTGGCTTGTGACACATGAAATAGCAAATCTTATATGGGAAAAATGTTTACATTCATTCTATAGTATATAATTCTATGTTATTATTATTAGTCTAAAATTAACGTTCAAATCCCTAATACTGTGTGCCTGTTCCCTGATACCAGTTTTTGTGGAGTAAACAAAAAATTTCAATAGATTATATGCGTCCGCGCCATCTTTTATGAAATAGACTTATTTATCATGCACGATGCAAGATTTTTATCGGCTATGCTGTGACAGTATAAAAGTTCGTTATTTTCGTACGTTATTCAAATTTTATTTTACATTTAAAAGTTCAGTGTAAAAATAACACATTTTCGAGGCGGACGGCCTAAAAACCTAAATTTTGAAAAATATTAATTTACGTTAGTCGGTTTCTGGTAATGGACATGTACTACGAATTATGCCGACTATAGCACAGCTCTAAATCATAGAATTTTTTTGCCACTTGTTATTTAAACAGGCCAATCCCTGAACTACTAAACCTATATAGTCCGGTTTCTGGTAATGGACATGTACTACGAATTCAGACGACTATAACGGAGCTCTAAATCATAGAATTTTTTTGCCACTTGTTATTTAAACAGGCCAATCCCTGAACTACAAAACGTATATAGTCCGGTTTCTGGTAATGGACATGTACTACGAATTCAGACGACTATAGCAGAGCTCTAAATCATAGAATTTTTTTGCCACTTGTTATTTAAACAGGCCAATCCCTGAACTACAAAACGTATATAGTCCGGTTTCTGGTAATCGACATGTACTACGAATTCAGACGACTATAGCGGAGCTCTAAATCATAGAATTTTTTTGCCACTTGTTATTTAAACAGGCCAATCCCTGAACTACTAAACCTATATAGTCCGGTTTCTGGTAATGGATATGTACTACGAATTCAGACGACTATAGCGGAGCTCTAGAATAGAATTTTTTTGCCACTTGTTATTTAAACAGGCCTATCCCTGAACTACTAAACCTATATAGTCCGGTTTCTGGTAATGGATATGTACTACGAATTCAGACGACTATAGCGGAGCTCTAAATCATAGAATTTTTTTACCACTTGTTATTTAAACAGGCCAATCCCTGAACTACGAAACGTATATAGTCCGGTTTCTGGTAATGGGCATGTACTACGAATTCAGACGACTATAGCGGAGCTCTAAATCATAGAATTTTTTTGCCACTTGTTATTTAAACAGGCCAATCCCTGAACTACTAAACCTATATAATCCGGTTTCTGGTAATGTACATGTACTACGAATTCAGACGACTATTGCGGAGTTCTAAATCATAGAATTTTTTTGCCACTTGTTATTTAAACAGGCCAATCCCTGAACTACAAAACGTATATAGTCCGGTTTCTGGTAATGGACATGTACTACGAATTCAGACGACTATAGCGGATCTCTAAATCATCGAATTTTTTTGCCACTTGTTATTTAAACAGGCCAATCCCTGAAATACTAAACCAATGTAGTCCGGTTTCTGGTGATGTACATGTACTACGAATTCAGACGACTATAGCGGAGCTCTAAATCATAGAATTTGTTTACCACTTGTTATTTAAACAGGCCAATGCCTGAACTACAAAACGTATATAGTCCGGTTTCTGGTAATGAACATGTACTACGAATTCAGACGACTATAGCCGAGCTCTAATCATAGAATTTTTTTACCACTTGTTATTTAAGCAGGCCAATCTCTGAACTACAAAACGTATATAGTCCGGTTTCTGGTAATTGACATGTACTACGAATTTAGCCGACTATAGCGGAGCTCTAGAATTGAATTTTTTTGCCACTTGTTATTTAAACAGGCCTATCCCTGAACTACTAAACCTATATAGTCCGGTTTCTGGTAATGGATATGTACTACGAATTCAGACGACTATAGCGGAGCTCTAAATCATAGAATTTTTTTGCCACTTGTTATTTAAACAGGCCAATCCCTGAACTACAAAACGTATATAGTCCGGTTTCTGGTAATGGACATGTACTACGAATTCAGACGACTATAGCGGAGCGCTAAATCATAGAATTTTTTTGCCACTTGTTATTTAAACAGGCCTATCCCTGAACTACTAAACCTATATAGTCCGGTTTCTGGTAATGGATATGTACTACGAATTCAGACGACTATAGCGGAGTTCTAAATCATAGAATTTTTTTGCCACTTGTTATTTAAACAGGCCAATCCCTGAAATACTAAACCAATGTAGTCCGGTTTCTGGTAATGTACATGTACTACGAATTCAGACGACTATTGCGGAGTTCTAAATCATAGAATTTTTTTGCCACTTGTTATTTAAACAGGCCTATCCCTGAACTACTAAACCTATATAGTCCGGTTTCTGGTAATGGATATGTACTACGAATTCAGACGACTATAGCGGAGCTCTAAATCATAGAATTTTTTTACCACTTGTTATTTAAACAGGCCAATCCCTGAACTACGAAACGTATATAGTCCGGTTTCTGGTAATGTACATGTACTACGAATTCAGACGACTATAGCGGAGCTCTAAATCATAGAATTTTTTTGCCACTTGTTATTTAAACAGGCCAATCCCTGAACTACTAAACCTATATAATCCGGTTTCTGGTAATGTACATGTACTACGAATTCAGACGACTATTGCGGAGTTCTAAATCATAGAATTTTTTTGCCACTTGTTATTTAAACAGGCCAATCCCTGAACTACAAAACGTATATAGTCCGGTTTCTGGTAATGGACATGTACTACGAATTCAGACGACTATAGCGGATCTCTAAATCATCGAATTTTTTTGCCACTTGTTATTTAAACAGGCCAATCCCTGAAATACTAAACCAATGTAGTCCGGTTTCTGGTGATGTACATGTACTACGAATTCAGACGACTATAGCGGAGCTCTAAATCATAGAATTTGTTTACCACTTGTTATTTAAACAGGCCAATGCCTGAACTACAAAACGTATATAGTCCGGTTTCTGGTAATTGACATGTACTACGAATTTAGCCGACTATAGCGGAGCTCTAGAATTGAATTTTTTTGCCACTTGTTATTTAAACAGGCCTATCCCTGAACTACTAAACCTATATAGTCCGGTTTCTGGTAATGGATATGTACTACGAATTCAGACGACTATAGCGGAGCTCTAAATCATAGAATTTTTTTACCACTTGTTATTTAAACAGGCCAATCCCTGAACTACGAAACGTATATAGTCCGGTTTCTGGTAATGGACATGTACTACGAATTCAGACGACTATAGCCGAGCTCTAATCATCGATTTTTTTTACCACTTGTTATTTAAGCAGGCCAATCCCTGAACTACTAAACCTATATAGTCCGATTTCTGGTAATATACATGTACTACGAATTCAGACGACTATAGCGGAGCTCTAAATCATAGAATTTTTTTGCCACTTGTTATTTAAACAGGCCAATCCCTGAACTACAAAACGTATATAGTCCGGTTTCTGGTAATGGACATGTACTACGAATTCAGACGACTATAGCGGAGCTCTAAATCATAGAATTTTTTTACCACTTGTTATTTAAACAGGCCAATCCCTGAACTACTAAACCTATATAATCCGGTTTCTGGTAATGTACATGTACTACGAATTCAGACGACTATTGCGGAGTTCTAAATCATAGAATTTTTTTGCCACTTGTTATTTAAACAGGCCAATCCCTGAAATACTAAACCAATGTAGTCCGGTTTCTGGTAATGGACATGTACTACGAATTCAGACGACTATAGCGGATCTCTAAATCATACAATTTTTTTGCCACTTGTTATTTAAACAGGCCAATTTCTGAACTACAAAACCTATATAGACCGGTTTCTGGTAATGGACTTGTACTACGAATTCAGACGACTATAGTGGAGCTCTAAATCATAGAATTTTTTTGCCATTTGTTATTTAAACAGGCCAATCTCTGAACTACAAAACGTATATAGTCCGGTTTCTGGTAATGGACATGTACTACGAATTCAGACGACTATAGCGGAGCTCTAGAATTGAATTTTTTTGCCACTTGTTATTTAAACAGGCCTATCCCTGAACTACTAAACCTATATAGTCCGGTTTCTGGTAATGGATATGTACTACGAATTCAGACGACTATAGCGGAGCTCTAAATCATAGAATTTTTTTGCCACTTGTTATTTAAACAGGCCAATCCCTGAACTACAAAACGTATATAGTCCGGTTTCTGGTAATGGACATGTACTACGAATTCAGACGACTATAGCGGAGCGCTAAATCATAGAATTTTTTTGCCACTTGTTATTTAAACAGGCCTATCCCTGAACTACGAAACGTATATAGTCCGGTTTCTGGTAATGGACATGTACTACGAATTCAGACGACTATAGCCGAGCTCTAATCATCGATTTTTTTTACCACTTGTTATTTAAGCAGGCCAATCCCTGAACTACTAAACCTATATAGTCCGGTTTCTGGTAATATACATGTACTACGAATTCAGACGACTATAGCGGAGCTCTAAATCATAGAATTTTTTTGCCACTTGTTATTTAAACAGGCCAATCCCTGAAATACTAAACCAATGTAGTCCGGTTTCTGGTAATGGACATGTACTACGAATTCAGACGACTATAGCGGATCTCTAAATCATACAATTTTTTTGCCACTTGTTATTTAAACAGGCCAATTTCTGAACTACAAAACCTATATAGACCGGTTTCTGGTAATGGACTTGTACTACGAATTCAGACGACTATAGTGGAGCTCTAAATCATAGAATTTTTTTGCCATTTGTTATTTAAACAGGCCAATCTCTGAACTACAAAACGTATATAGTCCGGTTTCTGGTAATGGACATGTACTACGAATTCAGACGACTATAGCGGAGCTCTAGAATTGAATTTTTTTGCCACTTGTTATTTAAACAGGCCTATCCCTGAACTACTAAACCTATATAGTCCGGTTTCTGGTAATGGATATGTACTACGAATTCAGACGACTATAGCGGAGCTCTAAATCATAGAATTTTTTTGCCACTTGTTATTTAAACAGGCCAATCCCTGAACTACAAAACGTATATAGTCCGGTTTCTGGTAATGGACATGTACTACGAATTCAGACGACTATAGCGGAGCGCTAAATCATAGAATTTTTTTGCCACTTGTTATTTAAACAGGCCTATCCCTGAACTACGAAACGTATATAGTCCGGTTTCTGGTAATGGACATGTACTACGAATTCAGACGACTATAGCCGAGCTCTAATCATCGATTTTTTTTACCACTTGTTATTTAAGCAGGCCAATCCCTGAACTACTAAACCTATATAGTCCGGTTTCTGGTAATATACATGTACTACGAATTCAGACGACTATAGCGGAGCTCTAAATCATAGAATTTTTTTGCCACTTGTTATTTAAACAGGCCAATCCCTGAACTACAAAACGTATATAGTCCGGTTTCTGGTAATGGACATGTACTACGAATTCAGACGACTATAGCGGAGCTCTAAATCATAGAATTTGTTTACCACTTGTTATTTAAACAGGCCAATCCCTGAACTACTAAACCTATATAATCCGGTTTCTGGTAATGTACATGTACTACGAATTCAGACGACTATTGCGGAGTTCTAAATCATAGAATTTTTTTGCCACTTGTTATTTAAACAGGCCAATCCCTGAAATACTAAACCAATGTAGTCCGGTTTCTGGTAATGGACATGTACTACGAATTCAGACGACTATAGCGGATCTCTAAATCATACAATTTTTTTGCCACTTGTTATTTAAACAGGCCAATTTCTGAACTACAAAACCTATATAGACCGGTTTCTGGTAATGGACTTGTACTACGAATTCAGACGACTATAGTGGAGCGCTAAATCATAGAATTTTTTTGCCATTTGTTATTTAAACAGGCCAATCTCTGAACTACAAAACGTATATAGTCCGGTTTCTGGTAATTGACATGTACTACGAATTTAGCCGACTATAGCGGAGCTCTAGAATTGAATTTTTTTGCCACTTGTTATTTAAACAGGCCTATCCCTGAACTACTAAACCTATATAGTCCGGTTTCTGGTAATGGATATGTACTACGAATTCAGACGACTATAGCGGAGCTCTAAATCATACAATTTTTTTGCCACTTGTTATTTAAACAGGCCAATCCCTGAACTACAAAACGTATATAGTCCGGTTTCTGGTAATATACATGTACTACGAATTCAGACGACTATAGCGGAGCGCTAAATCATAGAATTTTTTTGCCACTTGTTATTTAAACAGGCCTATCCCTGAACTACTAAACCTATATAGTCCGGTTTCTGGTAATGGATATGTACTACGAATTCAGACGACTATAGCGGAGCTCTAAATCATAGAATTTTTTTGCCATTTGTTATTTAAACAGGCCAATCCCTGAACTACAAAACGTATATAGTCCGGTTTCTGGTAATGGACATGTACTACGAATTCAGACGACTATAGCGGATCTCTAAATCATCGAATTTTTTTGCCACTTGTTATTTAAACAGGCCAATCCCTGAAATACTAAACCAATGTAGTCCGGTTTCTGGTGATGTACATGTACTACGAATTCAGACGACTATAGCGGAGCTCTAAATCATAGAATTTGTTTACCACTTGTTATTTAAACAGGCCAATGCCTGAACTACAAAACGTATATAGTCCGGTTTCTGGTAATGAACATGTACTACGAATTCAGACGACTATAGCCGAGCTCTAATCATAGAATTTTTTTACCACTTGTTATTTAAGCAGGCCAATCCCTGAACTACTAAACCTATATAGTCCGGTTTCTGGTAATATACATGTACTACGAATTCAGACGACTATAGCGGAGCTCTAAATCATAGAATTTTTTTGCCACTTGTTATTTAAACAGGCCAATCCCTGAACTACTAAACCTATATAATACGGTTTCTGGTAATGTACATGTACTACGAATTCAGACGACTATTGCGGAGTTCTAAATCATAGAATTTTTTTGCCACTTGTTATTTAAACAGGCCAATCCCTGAACTACAAAACGTATATAATCCGGTTTCTGGTAATGTACATGTACTACGAATTCAGACGACTATTGCGGAGTTCTAAATCATAGAATTTTTTTGCCACTTGTTATTTAAACAGGCCAATCCCTGAAATACTAAACCAATGTAGTCCGGTTTCTGGTAATGGACATGTACTACGAATTCAGACGACTATAGCGGAGCTCTAAATCATACAATTTTCTTGCCACTTGTTATTTAAACAGGCCAATTTCTGAACTACAAAACCTATATAGACCGGTTTCTGGTAATGGACTTGTACTACGAATTCAGACGACTATAGCGGAGCGCTAAATCATAGAATTTTTTTGCCATTTGTTATTTAAACAGGCCAATCTCTGAACTACAAAACGTATATAGTCCGGTTTCTGGTAATTGACATGTACTACGAATTTAGCCGACTATAGCGGAGCTCTAAATTATAGAATTTTTTTACCACTTGTTATTTAAACAGGCCAATCCCTGAACTACTAAACCTATATAGTCCGGTTTCTGGTAATGGACATGTACTACGAATTCAGACGACTATAGCGGATCTCTAAATCATAGAATTTTTTTGCCATTTGTTATTTAAACAGGCTAATCCCTGAAATACTGAACCAATGTAGTCCGGTTTCTGGTAATGGACATGTACTACGAATTCAGACGACTATAGCGGAGCTCTAAATCATAGAATTTTCTTACCACTTGTTATTTAAACAGGCCAATGCCTGAACTACAAAACGTATATAGTCCCGATTCTGGTAATATACATGTACTACGAATTCAGACGACTATAGCGGAGCTCTAACTCATAGAATTTTTTTGCCATTTGTTATTTAAACAGGCCAATCCCTGAACTACAAAACGTATATAGTCCGGTTTCTGGTAATGGACATGTACTACGAATTCAGACGACTATAGCGGATCTCTAAATCATAGAATTTTTTTGCCACTTGTTATTTAAACAGGCCAATCCCTGAAATACTAAACCAATGTAGTCCGGTTTCTGGTGATGTACATGTACTACGAATTCAGACGACTATAGCGGAGCTCTAAATCATAGAATTTTTTTGCCACTTGTTATTTAAACAGGCCAATTTCTGAACTTCAAAACCTATATAGTCCGGTTTCTGGTAATGGACTTGTACTACGAATTCAGACGACTATAGTGGAGCGCTAAATCATAGAATTTTTTTGCCATTTGTTATTTAAACAGGCCAATCTCTGAACTACAAAACGTATATAGTCCGGTTTCTGGTAATTGACATGTACTACGAATTTAGCCGACTATAGCGGAGCTCTAGAATTGAATTTTTTTGCCACTTGTTATTTAAACAGGCCTATCCCTGAACTACTAAACCTATATAGTCCGGTTTCTGGTAATGGATATGTACTACGAATTCAGACGACTATAGCGGAGCTCTAAATCATAGAATTTTTTTGCCACTTGTTATTTAAACAGGCCAATCCCTGAACTACAAAACGTATATAGTCCGGTTTCTGGTAATGGACATGTACTACGAATTCAGACGACTATAGCGGAGCGCTAAATCATAGAATTTTTTTGCCACTTGTTATTTAAACAGGCCTATCCCTGAACTACTAAACCTATATAGTCCGGTTTCTGGTAATGGATATGTACTACGAATTCAGACGACTATAGCGGAGCTCTAAATCATAGAATTTTTTTGCCATTTGTTATTTAAACAGGCCAATCCCTGAACTACAAAACGTATATAGTCCGGTTTCTGGTAATGGACATGTACTACGAATTCAGACGACTATAGCGGAGCTCTAAATCATAGAATTTTTTTACCACTTGTTATTTAAACAGGCCAATCCCTGAGCTACTAAACCTATATAATCCGGTTTCTGGTAATGTACATGTACTACGAATTCAGACGACTATTGCGGAGTTCTAAATCATAGAATTTTTTTGCCACTTGTTATTTAAACAGGCCAATCCCTGAAATACTAAACCAATGTAGTCCGGTTTCTGGTAATGGACATGTACTACGAATTCAGACGACTATAGCGGAGCTCTAAATCATACAATTTTCTTGCCACTTGTTATTTAAACAGGCCAATTTCTGAACTACAAAACCTATATAGACCGGTTTCTGGTAATGGACTTGTACTACGAATTCAGACGACTATAGCGGAGCTCTAAATCATAGAATTTTTTTGCCATTTGTTATTTAAACAGGCCAATCTCTGAACTACAAAACGTATATAGTCCGGTTTCTGGTAATTGACATGTACTACGAATTTAGCCGACTATAGCGGAGCTCAAAATCATAGAATTTTTTTACCACTTGTTATTTAAACAGGCCAATCCCTGAACTACTAAACCTATATAGTCCGGTTTCTGGTAATGGACATGTACTACGAATTCAGACGACTATAGCGGATCTCTAAATCATCGAATTTTTTTGCCATTTGTTATTTAAACAGGCTAATCCCTGAAATACTGAACCAATGTAGTCCGGTTTCTGGTAATGGACATGTACTACGAATTCAGACGACTATAGCGGAGCTCTAAATCATAGAATTTTCTTACCACTTGTTATTTAAACAGGCCAATTCCTGAACTACAAAACGTATATAGTCCCGATTCTGGTAATATACATGTACTACGAATTCAGACGACTATAGCCGAGCTCTAATCATCGATTTTTTTTACCACTTGTTATTTAAGCAGGCCAATCCCTGAACTACTAAACCTATATAGTCCGGTTTCTGGTAATATACATGTACTACGAATTCAGACGACTATAGCGGAGCTCTAAATCCCTGAACTACTAAACCTATATAGTCCGGTTTCTGGTAATGGACATGTACTACGAATTCAGACGACTATAGCGGATCTCTAAATCATCGAATTTTTTTGCCATTTGTTATTTAAACAGGCTAATCCCTGAAATACTGAACCAATGTAGTCCGGTTTCTGGTAATGGACATGTACTACGAATTCAGACGACTATAGCGGAGCTCTAAATCATAGAATTTTTTTACCACTTGTTATTTAAACAGGCCAATCCCTGAACTACGAAACGTATATAGTCCGGTTTCTGGTAATGAACATGTACTACGAATTCAGACGACTATAGCCGAGCTCTAATCATCGATTTTTTTTACCACTTGTTATTTAAGCAGGCCAATCCCTGAACTACTAAACCTATATAGTCCGGTTTCTGGTAATGTACATGTACTACGAATTCAGACGACTATAGCGGAGCTCTAAATCATAGAATTTTTTTGCCACTTGTTATTTAAACAGGCCAATCCCTGAACTACAAAACGTATATAGTCCGGTTTCTGGTAATGGACATGTACTACGAATTCAGACGACTATAGCGGAGCTCTAAATCATAGAATTTTTTTACCACTTGTTATTTAAACAGGCCAATCCCTGAACTACTAAACCTATATAATCCGGTTTCTGGTAATGTACATGTACTACGAATTCAGACGACTATTGCGGAGTTCTAAATCATAGAATTTTTTTGCCACTTGTTATTTAAACAGGCCAATCCCTGAAATACTAAACCAATGTAGTCCGGTTTCTGGTAATGGACATGTACTACGAATTCAGACGACTATAGCGGATCTCTAAATCATACAATTTTTTTGCCACTTGTTATTTAAACAGGCCAATTTCTGAACTACAAAACCTATATAGACCGGTTTCTGGTAATGGACTTGTACTACGAATTCAGACGACTATAGTGGAGCGCTAAATCATAAAATTTTTTTGCCATTTGTTATTTAAACAGGCCAATCTCTGAACTACAAAACGTATATAGTCCGGTTTCTGGTAATTGACATGTACTACGAATTTAGCCGACTATAGCGGAGCTCTAGAATTGAATTTTTTTGCCACTTGTTATTTAAACAGGCCTATCCCTGAACTACTAAACCTATATAGTCCGGTTTCTGGTAATGGATATGTACTACGAATTCAGACGACTACAGCGGAGCTCTAAATCATAGAATTTTTTTGCCACTTGTTATTTAAACAGGCCAATCCCTGAACTACAAAACGTATATAGTCCGGTTTCTGGTAATGGACATGTACTACGAATTCAGACGACTATAGCGGAGCTCTAAATCATAGAATTTTTTTGCCACTTGCTATTTAAACAGGCCTATCCCTGAACTACTAAACCTATATAGTCCGGTTTCTGGTAATGGATATGTACTACGAATTCAGACGACTATAGCGGAGCTCTAAATCATAGAATTTTTTTACCACTTGTTATTTAAACAGGCCAATCCCTGAACTACGAAACGTATATAGTCCGGTTTCTGGTAATGGACATGTACTACGAATTCAGACGACTATAGCCGAGCTCTAATCATCGATTTTTTTTACCACTTGTTATTTAAGCAGGCCAATCCCTGAACTACTAAACCTATATAGTCCGGTTTCTGGTAATATACATGTACTACGAATTCAGACGACTATAGCGGAGCTCTAAATCATAGAATTTTTTTGCCACTTGTTATTTAAACAGGCCAATCCCTGAACTACAAAACGTATATAGTCCGGTTTCTGGTAATGGACATGTACTACGAATTCAGACGACTATAGCGGAGCTCTAAATCATAGAATTTTTTTACCACTTGTTATTTAAACAGGCCAATCCCTGAACTACTAAACCTATATAATCCGGTTTCTGGTAATGTACATGTACTACGAATTCAGACGACTATTGCGGAGTTCTAAATCATAGAATTTTTTTGCCACTTGTTATTTAAACAGGCCAATCCCTGAAATACTAAACCAATGTAGTCCGGTTTCTGGTAGTGGACATGTACTACGAATTCAGACGACTATAGCGGATCTCTAAATCATACAATTTTTTTGCCACTTGTTATTTAAACAGGCCAATTTCTGAACTACAAAACCTATATAGACCGGTTTCTGGTAATGGACTTGTACTACGAATTCAGACGACTATAGTGGAGCGCTAAATCATAGAATTTTTTTGCCATTTGTTATTTAAACAGGCCAATCTCTGAACTACAAAACGTATATAGTCCGGTTTCTGGTAATTGACATGTACTACGAATTTAGCCGACTATAGCGGAGCTCTAGAATTGAATTTTTTTGCCACTTGTTATTTAAACAGGCCTATCCCTGAACTACTAAACCTATATAGTCCGGTTTCTGGTAATGGATATGTACTACGAATTCAGACGACTATAGCGGAGCTCTAAATCAAAGAATTTTTTTGCCACTTGTTATTTAAACAGGCCAATCCCTGAACTACAAAACGTAAATAGTCCGGTTTCTGGTAATGGACATGTACTACGAATTCAGACGACTATAGCGGAGCGCTAAATCATAGAATTTTTTTGCCACTTGTTATTTAAACAGGCCTATCCCTGAACTACTAAACCTATATAGTCCGGTTTCTGGTAATGGATATGTACTACGAATTCAGACGACTATAGCGGAGCTCTAAATCATAGAATTTTTTTGCCTTTTGTTATTTAAACAGGCCAATCCCTGAACTACAAAACGTATATAGTCCGGTTTCTGGTAATGTACATGTACTACGAATTTAGCCGACTATAGCGGAGCTCTAGAATTGAATTTTTTTGCCACTTGTTATTTAAACAGGCCTATCCCTGAACTACTAAACCTATATAGTCCGGTTTCTGGTAATGGATATGTACTACGAATTCAGACGACTATAGCGGAGCTCTAAATCATAGAATTTTTTTACCACTTGTTATTTAAACAGGCCAATCCCTGAACTACGAAACGTATATAGTCCGGTTTCTGGTAATGGACATGTACTACGAATTCAGACGACTATAGCCGAGCTCTAATCATCGATTTTTTTTACCACTTGTTATTTAAGCAGGCCAATCCCTGAACTACTAAACCTATATAGTCCGATTTCTGGTAATATACATGTACTACGAATTCAGACGACTATAGCGGAGCTCTAAATCATAGAATTTTTTTGCCACTTGTTATTTAAACAGGCCAATCCCTGAACTACAAAACGTATATAGTCCGGTTTCTGGTAATGGACATGTACTACGAATTCAGACGACTATAGCGGAGCTCTAAATCATAGAATTTTTTTACCACTTGTTATTTAAACAGGCCAATCCCTGAACTACTAAACCTATATAGTCCGGTTTCTGGTAATGTACATGTACTACGAATTCAGACGACTATTGCGGAGTTCTAAATCATAGAATTTTTTTGCCACTTGTTATTTAAACAGGCCAATCCCTGAAATACTAAACCAATGTAGTCCGGTTTCTGGTAATGGACATGTACTACGAATTCAGACGACTATAGCGGATCTCTAAATCATACAATTTTTTTGCCACTTGTTATTTAAACAGGCCAATTTCTGAACTACAAAACCTATATAGACCGGTTTCTGGTAATGGACTTGTACTACGAATTCAGACGACTATAGTGGAGCTCTAAATCATAGAATTTTTTTGCCATTTGTTATTTAAACAGGCCAATCTCTGAACTACAAAACGTATATAGTCCGGTTTCTGGTAATTGACATGTACTACGAATTTAGCCGACTATAGCGGAGCTCTAGAATTGAATTTTTTTGCCACTTGTTATTTAAACAGGCCTATCCCTGAACTACTAAACCTATATAGTCCGGTTTCTGGTAATGGATATGTACTACGAATTCAGACGACTATAGCGGAGCTCTAAATCATAGAATTTTTTTGCCACTTGTTATTTAAACAGGCCAATCCCTGAACTACAAAACGTATATAGTCCGGTTTCTGGTAATGGACATGTACTACGAATTCAGACGACTATAGCGGAGCGCTAAATCATAGAATTTTTTTGCCACTTGTTATTTAAACAGGCCTATCCCTGAACTACGAAACGTATATAGTCCGGTTTCTGGTAATGGACATGTACTACGAATTCAGACGACTATAGCCGAGCTCTAATCATCGATTTTTTTTACCACTTGTTATTTAAGCAGGCCAATCCCTGAACTACTAAACCTATATAGTCCGGTTTCTGGTAATATACATGTACTACGAATTCAGACGACTATAGCGGAGCTCTAAATCATAGAATTTTTTTGCCACTTGTTATTTAAACAGGCCAATCCCTGAACTACAAAACGTATATAGTCCGGTTTCTGGTAATGTACATGTACTACGAATTCAGACGACTATAGCGGAGCTCTAAATCATAGAATTTTTTTACCACTTGTTATTTAAACAGGCCAATCCCTGAACTACTAAACCTATATAATCCGGTTTCTGGTAATGGACATGTACTACGAATTCAGACGACTATAGCGGATCTCTAAATCATACAATTTTTTTGCCACTTGTTATTTAAACAGGCCAATTTCTGAACTACAAAACCTATATAGACCGGTTTCTGGTAATGGACTTGTACTACGAATTCAGACGACTATAGTGGAGCGCTAAATCATAGAATTTTTTTGCCATTTGTTATTTAAACAGGCCAATCTCTGAACTACAAAACGTATATAGTCCGGTTTCTGGTAATTGACATGTACTACGAATTCAGACGACTATAGCGGAGCTCTAGAATTGAATTTTTTTGCCACTTGTTATTTAAACAGGCCTATCCCTGAACTACTAAACCTATATAGTCCGGTTTCTGGTAATGGATATGTACTACGAATTCAGACGACTATAGCGGAGCTCTAAATCATAGAATTTTTTTGCCACTTGTTATTTAAACAGGCCAATCCCTGAACTACAAAACGTATATAGTCCGGTTTCTGGTAATATACATGTACTACGAATTCAGACGACTATAGCGGAGCGCTAAATCATAGAATTTTTTTGCCACTTGTTATTTAAACAGGCCTATCCCTGAACTACTAAACCTATATAGTCCGGTTTCTGGTAATGGATATGTACTACGAATTCAGACGACTATAGCGGAGCTCTAAATCATAGAATTTTTTTGCCATTTGTTATTTAAACAGGCCAATCCCTGAACTACAAAACGTATATAGTCCGGTTTCTGGTAATGGACATGTACTACGAATTCAGACGACTATAGCGGATCTCTAAATCATCGAATTTTTTTGCCACTTGTTATTTAAACAGGCCAATCCCTGAAATACTAAACCAATGTAGTCCGGTTTCTGGTGATGTACATGTACTACGAATTCAGACGACTATAGCGGAGCTCTAAATCATAGAATTTGTTTACCACTTGTTATTTAAACAGGCCAATGCCTGAACTACAAAACGTATATAGTCCGGTTTCTGGTAATGAACATGTACTACGAATTCAGACGACTATAGCCGAGCTCTAATCATAGAATTTTTTTACCACTTGTTATTTAAGCAGGCCAATCCCTGAACTACTAAACCTATATAGTCCGGTTTCTGGTAATATACATGTACTACGAATTCAGACGACTATAGCGGAGCTCTAAATCATAGAATTTTGTTGCCACTTGTTATTTAAACAGGCCAATCCCTGAACTACTAAACCTATATAATCCGGTTTCTGGTAATGTACATGTACTACGAATTCAGACGACTATTGCGGAGTTCTAAATCATAGAATTTTTTTGCCACTTGTTATTTAAACAGGCCAATCCCTGAACTACAAAACGTATATAATCCGGTTTCTGGTAATGTACATGTACTACGAATTCAGACGACTATTGCGGAGTTCTAAATCATAGAATTTTTTTGCCACTTGTTATTTAAACAGGCCAATCCCTGAAATACTAAACCAATGTAGTCCGGTTTCTGGTAATGGACATGTACTACGAATTCAGACGACTATAGCGGAGCTCTAAATCATACAATTTTCTTGCCACTTGTTATTTAAACAGGCCAATTTCTGAACTACAAAACCTATATAGACCGGTTTCTGGTAATGGACTTGTACTACGAATTCAGACGACTATAGCGGAGCGCTAAATCATAGAATTTTTTTGCCATTTGTTATTTAAACAGGCCAATCTCTGAACTACAAAACGTATATAGTCCGGTTTCTGGTAATTGACATGTACTACGAATTTAGCCGACTATAGCGGAGCTCTAAATTATAGAATTTTTTTACCACTTGTTATTTAAACAGGCCAATCCCTGAACTACTAAACCTATATAGTCCGGTTTCTGGTAATGGACATGTACTACGAATTCAGACGACTATAGCGGATCTCTAAATCATAGAATTTTTTTGCCATTTGTTATTTAAACAGGCTAATCCCTGAAATACTGAACCAATGTAGTCCGGTTTCTGGTAATGGACATGTACTACGAATTCAGACGACTATAGCGGAGCTCTAAATCATAGAATTTTCTTACCACTTGTTATTTAAACAGGCCAATGCCTGAACTACAAAACGTATATAGTCCCGATTCTGGTAATATACATGTACTACGAATTCAGACGACTATAGCGGAGCTCTAACTCATAGAATTTTTTTGCCATTTGTTATTTAAACAGGCCAATCCCTGAACTACAAAACGTATATAGTCCGGTTTCTGGTAATGGACATGTACTACGAATTCAGACGACTATAGCGGATCTCTAAATCATAGAATTTTTTTGCCACTTGTTATTTAAACAGGCCAATCCCTGAAATACTAAACCAATGTAGTCCGGTTTCTGGTGATGTGCATGTACTACGAATTCAGACGACTATAGCGGAGCTCTAAATCATAGAATTTTTTTGCCACTTGTTATTTAAACAGGCCAATTTCTGAACTTCAAAACCTATATAGACCGGTTTCTGGTAATGGACTTGTACTACGAATTCAGACGACTATAGTGGAGCGCTAAATCATAGAATTTTTTTGCCATTTGTTATTTAAACAGGCCAATCTCTGAACTACAAAACGTATATAGTCCGGTTTCTGGTAATTGACATGTACTACGAATTTAGCCGACTATAGCGGAGCTCTAGAATTGAATTTTTTTGCCACTTGTTATTTAAACAGGCCTATCCCTGAACTACTAAACCTATATAGTCCGGTTTCTGGTAATGGATATGTACTACGAATTCAGACGACTATAGCGGAGCTCTAAATCATAGAATTTTTTTGCCACTTGTTATTTAAACAGGCCAATCCCTGAACTACAAAACGTATATAGTCCGGTTTCTGGTAATGGACATGTACTACAAATTCAGACGACTATAGCGGAGCGCTAAATCATAGAATTTTTTTGCCACTTGTTATTTAAACAGGCCTATCCCTGAACTACTAAACCTATATAGTCCGGTTTCTGGTAATGGATATGTACTACGAATTCAGACGACTATAGCGGAGCTCTAAATCATAGAATTTTTTTGCCATTTGTTATTTAAACAGGCCAATCCCTGAACTACAAAACGTATATAGTCCGGTTTCTGGTAATGGACATGTACTACGAATTCAGACGACTATAGCGGAGCTCTAAATCATAGAATTTTTTTACCACTTGTTATTTAAACAGGCCAATCCCTGAGCTACTAAACCTATATAATCCGGTTTCTGGTAATGTACATGTACTACGAATTCAGACGACTATTGCGGAGTTCTAAATCATAGAATTTGTTTGCCACTTGTTATTTAAACAGGCCAATCCCTGAAATACTAAACCAATGTAGTCCGGTTTCTGGTAATGGACATGTACTACGAATTCAGACGACTATAGCGGAGCTCTAAATCATACAATTTTCTTGCCACTTGTTATTTAAACAGGCCAATTTCTGAACTACAAAACCTATATAGACCGGTTTCTGGTAATGGACTTGTACTACGAATTCAGACGACTATAGCGGAGCTCTAAATCATAGAATTTTTTTGCCATTTGTTATTTAAACAGGCCAATCTCTGAACTACAAAACGTATATAGTCCGGTTTCTGGTAATTGACATGTACTACGAATTTAGCCGACTATAGCGGAGCTCAAAATCATAGAATTTTTTTACCACTTGTTATTTAAACAGGCCAATCCCTGAACTACTAAACCTATATAGTCCGGTTTCTGGTAATGGACATGTACTACGAATTCAGACGACTATAGCGGATCTCTAAATCATCGAATTTTTTTGCCATTTGTTATTTAAACAGGCTAATCCCTGAAATACTGAACCAATGTAGTCCGGTTTCTGGTAATGGACATGTACTACGAATTCAGACGACTATAGCGGAGCTCTAAATCATAGAATTTTCTTACCACTTGTTATTTAAACAGGCCAATTCCTGAACTACAAAACGTATATAGTCCCGATTCTGGTAATATACATGTACTACGAATTCAGACGACTATAGCCGAGCTCTAATCATCGATTTTTTTTACCACTTGTTATTTAAGCAGGCCAATCCCTGAACTACTAAACCTATATAGTCCGGTTTCTGGTAATATACATGTACTACGAATTCAGACGACTATAGCGGAGCTCTAAATCCCTGAACTACTAAACCTATATAGTCCGGTTTCTGGTAATGGACATGTACTACGAATTCAGACGACTATAGCGGATCTCTAAATCATCGAATTTTTTTGCCATTTGTTATTTAAACAGGCTAATCCCTGAAATACTGAACCAATGTAGTCCGGTTTCTGGTAATGGACATGTACTACGAATTCAGACGACTATAGCGGAGCTCTAAATCATAGAATTTTTTTACCACTTGTTATTTAAACAGGCCAATCCCTGAACTACAAAACGTATATAGT
Source organism: Nephrotoma guestfalica (assembly GCA_963691935.1). Taxonomy (NCBI): domain Eukaryota; kingdom Metazoa; phylum Arthropoda; class Insecta; order Diptera; family Tipulidae; genus Nephrotoma; species Nephrotoma guestfalica. Next base: position 127,135,690 of record OY829914.1, on the reverse strand, counting down.
CCGGTTTCTGGTAATGGACATGTACTACGAATTCAGACGACTATAGCCGAGCTCTAATCATCGATTTTTTTTACCACTTGTTATTTAAGCAGGCCAATCCCTGAACTACTAAACCTATATAGTCCGGTTTCTGGTAATGTACATGTACTACGAATTCAGACGACTATAGCGGAGCTCTAAATCATAGAATTTTTTTGCCACTTGTTATTTAAACAGGCCAATCCCTGAACTACAAAACGTATATAGTCCGGTTTCTGGTAATGGACATGTACTACGAATTCAGACGACTATAGCGGAGCTCTAAATCATAGAATTTTTTTACCACTTGTTATTTAAACAGGCCAATCCCTGAACTACTAAACCTATATAATCCGGTTTCTGGTAATGTACATGTACTACGAATTCAGACGACTATTGCGGAGTTCTAAATCATAGAATTTTTTTGCCACTTGTTATTTAAACAGGCCAATCCCTGAAATACTAAACCAATGTAGTCCGGTTTCTGGTAATGGACATGTACTACGAATTCAGACGACTATAGCGGATCTCTAAATCATAGAATTTTTTTGCCACTTGTTATTTAAACAGGCCAATTTCTGAACTACAAAACCTATATAGACCGGTTTCTGGTAATGGACTTGTACTACGAATTCAGACGACTATAGTGGAGCGCTAAATCATAAAATTTTTTTGCCATTTGTTATTTAAACAGGCCAATCTCTGAACTACAAAACGTATATAGTCCGGTTTCTGGTAATTGACATGTACTACGAATTTAGCCGACTATAGCGGAGCTCTAGAATTGAATTTTTTTGCCACTTGTTATTTAAACAGGCCTATCCCTGAACTACTAAACCTATATAGTCCGGTTTCTGGTAATGGATATGTACTACGAATTCAGACGACTACAGCGGAGCTCTAAATCATAGAATTTTTTTGCCACTTGTTATTTAAACAGGCCAATCCCTGAACTACAAAACGTATATAGTCCGGTTTCTGGTAATGGACATGTACTACGAATTCAGACGACTATAGCGGAGCGCTAAATCATAGAATTTTTTTGCCACTTGCTATTTAAACAGGCCTATCCCTGAACTACTAAACCTATATAGTCCGGTTTCTGGTAATGGATATGTACTACGAATTCAGACGACTATAGCGGAGCTCTAAATCATAGAATTTTTTTACCACTTGTTATTTAAACAGGCCAATCCCTGAACTACGAAACGTATATAGTCCGGTTTCTGGTAATGGACATGTACTACGAATTCAGACGACTATAGCCGAGCTCTAATCATCGATTTTTTTTACCACTTGTTATTTAAGCAGGCCAATCCCTGAACTACTAAACCTATATAGTCCGGTTTCTGGTAATATACATGTACTACGAATTCAGACGACTATAGCGGAGCTCTAAATCATAGAATTTTTTTGCCACTTGTTATTTAAACAGGCCAATCCCTGAACTACAAAACGTATATAGTCCGGTTTCTGGTAATGGACATGTACTACGAATTCAGACGACTATAGCGGAGCTCTAAATCATAGAATTTTTTTACCACTTGTTATTTAAACAGGCCAATCCCTGAACTACTAAACCTATATAATCCGGTTTCTGGTAATGTACATGTACTACGAATTCAGACGACTATTGCGGAGTTCTAAATCATAGAATTTTTTTGCCACTTGTTATTTAAACAGGCCAATCCCTGAAATACTAAACCAATGTAGTCCGGTTTCTGGTAGTGGACATGTACTACGAATTCAGACGACTATAGCGGATCTCTAAATCATACAATTTTTTTGCCACTTGTTATTTAAACAGGCCAATTTCTGAACTACAAAACCTATATAGACCGGTTTCTGGTAATGGACTTGTACTACGAATTCAGACGACTATAGTGGAGCGCTAAATCATAGAATTTTTTTGCCATTTGTTATTTAAACAGGCCAATCTCTGAACTACAAAACGTATATAGTCCGGTTTCTGGTAATTGACATGTACTACGAATTTAGCCGACTATAGCGGAGCTCTAGAATTGAATTTTTTTGCCACTTGTTATTTAAACAGGCCTATCCCTGAACTACTAAACCTATATAGTCCGGTTTCTGGTAATGGATATGTACTACGAATTCAGACGACTATAGCGGAGCTCTAAATCAAAGAATTTTTTTGCCACTTGTTATTTAAACAGGCCAATCCCTGAACTACAAAACGTATATAGTCCGGTTTCTGGTAATGGACATGTACTACGAATTCAGACGACTATAGCGGAGCGCTAAATCATAGAATTTTTTTGCCACTTGTTATTTAAACAGGCCTATCCCTGAACTACTAAACCTATATAGTCCGGTTTCTGGTAATGGATATGTACTACGAATTCAGACGACTATAGCGGAGCTCTAAATCATAGAATTTTTTTGCCTTTTGTTATTTAAACAGGCCAATCCCTGAACTACAAAACGTATATAGTCCGGTTTCTGGTAATGTACATGTACTACGAATTCAGACGACTATAGCGGATCTCTAAATCATCGAATTTTTTTGCCACTTGTTATTTAAACAGGCCAATCCCTGAAATACTAAACCAATGTAGTCCGGTTTCTGGTGATGTACATGTACTACGAATTCAGACGACTATAGCGGAGCTCTAAATCATAGAATTTGTTTACCACTTGTTATTTAAACAGGCCAATGCCTGAACTACAAAACGTATATAGTCCGGTTTCTGGTAATGAACATGTACTACGAATTCAGACGACTATAGCCGAGCTCTAATCATAGAATTTTTTTACCACTTGTTATTTAAGCAGGCCAATCCCTGAACTACTAAACCTATATAGTCCGGTTTCTGGTAATATACATGTACTACGAATTCAGACGACTATAGCGGAGTTCTAAATCATAGAATTTTTTTGCCACTTGTTATTTAAACAGGCCAATCCCTGAACTACAAAACGTATATAATCCGGTTTCTGGTAATGGACATGTACTACGAATTCAGACGACTATAGCGGAGCTCTAAATCATAGAATTTTTTTACCACTTGTTATTTAAACAGGCCAATCCCTGAACTACTAAACCTATATAATCCGGTTTCTGGTAATGTACATGTACTACGAATTCAGACGACTATTGCGGAGTTCTAAATCATAGAATTTTTTTGCCACTTGTTATTTAAACAGGCCAATCCCTGAAATACTAAACCAATGTAGTCCGGTTTCTGGTAATGGACATGTACTACGAATTCAGACGACTATAGCGGAGCTCTAAATCATACAATTTTCTTGCCACTTGTTATTTAAACAGGCCAATTTCTGAACTACAAAACCTATATAGACCGGTTTCTGGTAATGGACTTGTACTACGAATTCAGACGACTATAGCGGAGCGCTAAATCATAGAATTTTTCTGCCATTTGTTATTTAAACAGGCCAATCTCTGAACTACAAAACGTATATAGTCCGGTTTCTGGTAATTGACATGTACTACGAATTTAGCCGACTATAGCGGAGCTCAGAATCATAGAATTTTTGTACCACTTGTTATTTAAACAGGCCAATCCCTGAACTACTAAACCTATATAGTCCGGTTTCTGGTAATGGACATGTACTACGAATTCAGACGACTATAGCGGATCTCTAAATCATCGAATTTTTTTGCCATTTGTTATTTAAACAGGCTAATCCCTGAAATATTGAACCAATGTAGTCCGGTTTCTGGTAATGGACATGTACTACGAATTCAGACGACTATAGCGGAGCTCTAAATCATAGAATTTTCTTACCACTTGTTATTTAAACAGGCCAATGCCTGAACTACAAAACGTATATAGTCCCGATTCTGGTAATATACATGTACTACGAATTCAGACGACTATAGCGGAGCTCTAACTCATAGAATTTTTTTGCCATTTGTTATTTAAACAGGCCAATCCCTGAAGTACAAAACGTATATAGTCCGGTTTCTGGTAATGGACATGTACTACGAATTCAGACGACTATAGCGGATCTCTAAATCATAGAATTTTTTTGCCACTTGTTATTTAAACAGGCCAATCCCTGAAATACTAAACCAATGTAGTCCGGTTTCTGGTGATGTACATGTACTACGAATTCAGACGACTATAGCGGAGCTCTAAATCATAGAATTTTTTTGCCATTTGTTATTTAAACAGGCCAATCTCTGAACTACAAAACGTATATAGTCCGGTTTCTGGTAATGAACATGTACTACGAATTCAGACGACTATAGCCGAGCTCTAATCATAGAATTTTTTTACCACTTGTTATTTAAGCAGGCCAATCCCTGAACTACAAAACCTATATAGTCCGGTTTCTGGTAATATACATGTACTACGAATTCAGACGACTATAGCGGAGTTCTAAATCATAGAATTTTTTTGCCACTTGTTATTTAAACAGGCCAATCCCTGAACTACAAAACGTATATAGTCCGGTTTCTGGTAATGGACATGTATTACGAATTCAGACGACTATAGCGGAGCTCTAAATCATAGAATTTTTTTACCACTTGTTATTTAAACAGGCCAATCCCTGAACTACTAAACCTATATAATCCGGTTTCTGGTAATGTACATGTACTACGAATTCAGACGACTATTGCGGAGTTCTAAATCATAGAATTTTTTTGCCACTTGTTATTTAAACAGGCCAATCCCTGAAATACTAAACCAATGTAGTCCGGTTTCTGGTAATGGACATGTACTACGAATTCAGACGACTATAGCGGATCTCTAAATCATACAATTTTTTTGCCACTTGTTATTTAAACAGGCCAATTTCTGAACTACAAAACCTATATAGACCGGTTTCTGGTAATGGACTTGTACTACGAATTCAGACGACTATAGTGGAGCGCTAAATCATAGAATTTTTTTGCCATTTGTTATTTAAACAGGCCAATCTCTGAACTACAAAACGTATATAGTCCGGTTTCTGGTAATTGACATGTACTACGAATTTAGCCGACTATAGCGGAGCTCTAGAATTGAATTTTTTTGCCACTTGTTATTTAAACAGGCCTATCCCTGAACTACTAAACCTATATAGTCCGGTTTCTGGTAATATACATGTACTACGAATTCAGACGACTATAGCGGAGCTCTAAATCATAGAATTTTTTTGCCACTTGTTATTTAAACAGGCCAATCCCTGAACTACAAAACGTATATAGTCCGGTTTCTGGTAATATACATGTACTACGAATTCAGACGACTATAGCGGAGCGCTAAATCATAGAATTTTTTTGCCACTTGTTATTTAAACAGGCCTATCCCTGAACTACTAAACCTATATAGTCCGGTTTCTGGTAATGGATATGTACTACGAATTCAGACGACTATAGCGGAGCTCTAAATCATAGATTTTTTTTGCCATTTGTTATTTAAACAGGCCAATCTCTGAACTACAAAACGTATATAGTCCGGTTTCTGGTAATTGACATGTACTACGAATTTAGCCGACTATAGCGGAGCTCTAGAATTGAATTTTTTTGCCACTTGTTATTTAAACAGGCCTATCCCTGAACTACTAAACCTATATAGTCCGGTTTCTGGTAATGGATATGTACTACGAATTCAGACGACTATAGCGGAGCTCTAAATCATAGAATTTTTTTGCCACTTGTTATTTAAACAGGCCAATCCCTGAACTACAAAACGTATATAGTCCGGTTTCTGGTAATGGACATGTACTACGAATTCAGACGACTATAGCGGAGCGCTAAATCATAGAATTTTTTTGCCACTTGTTATTTAAACAGGCCTATCCCTGAACTACTAAACCTATATAGTCCGGTTTCTGGTAATGGATATGTACTACGAATTCAGACGACTATAGCGGAGCTCTAAATCATAGAATTTTTTTACCACTTGTTATTTAAACAGGCCAATCCCTGAACTACGAAACGTATATAGTCCGGTTTCTGGTAATGGACATGTACTACGAATTCAGACGACTATAGCCGAGCTCTAATCATCGATTTTTTTTACCACTTGTTATTTAAGCAGGCCAATCCCTGAACTACTAAACCTATATAGTCCGGTTTCTGGTAATATACATGTACTACGAATTCAGACGACTATAGCGGAGCTCTAAATCATAGAATTTTTTTGCCACTTGTTATTTAAACAGGCCAATCCCTGAACTACAAAACGTATATAGTCCGGTTTCTGGTAATGGACATGTACTACGAATTCAGACGACTATAGCGGAGCTCTAAATCATAGAATTTTTTTACCACTTGTTATTTAAACAGGCCAATCCCTGAACTACTAAACCTATATAATCCGGTTTCTGGTAATGTACATGTACTACGAATTCAGACGACTATTGCGGAGTTCTAAATCATAGAATTTTTTTGCCACTTGTTATTTAAACAGGCCAATCCCTGAAATACTAAACCAATGTAGTCCGGTTTCTGGTAATGGACATGTACTACGAATTCAGACGACTATAGCGGATCTCTAAATCATACAATTTTTTTGCCACTTGTTATTTAAACAGGCCAATTTCTGAACTACAAAACCTATATAGACCGGTTTCTGGTAATGGACTTGTACTACGAATTCAGACGACTATAGTGGAGCGCTAAATCATAGAATTTTTTTGCCATTTGTTATTTAAACAGGCCAATCTCTGAACTACAAAACGTATATAGTCCGGTTTCTGGTAATTGACATGTACTACGAATTTAGCCGACTATAGCGGAGCTCTAGAATTGAATTTTTTTGCCACTTGTTATTTAAACAGGCCTATCCCTGAACTACTAAACCTATATAGTCCGGTTTCTGGTAATGGATATGTACTACGAATTCAGACGACTATAACGGAGCTCTAAATCATAGAATTTTTTTGCCACTTGTTATTTAAACAGGCCAATCCCTGAACTACAAAACGTATATAGTCCGGTTTCTGGTAATATACATGTACTACGAATTCAGACGACTATAGCGGAGCGCTAAATCATAGAATTTTTTTGCCACTTGTTATTTAAACAGGCCTATCCCTGAACTACTAAACCTATATAGTCCGGTTTCTGGTAATGGATATGTACTACGAATTCAGACGACTATAGCGGAGCTCTAAATCATAGAATTTTTTTGCCATTTGTTATTTAAACAGGCCAATCCCTGAACTACAAAACGTATATAGTCCGGTTTCTGGTAATGGACATGTACTACGAATTCAGACGACTATAGCGGATCTCTAAATCATCGAATTTTTTTGCCACTTGTTATTTAAACAGGCCAATCCCTGAAATACTAAACCAATGTAGTCCGGTTTCTGGTGATGTACATGTACTACGAATTCAGACGACTATAGCGGAGCTCTAAATCATAGAATTTGTTTACCACTTGTTATTTAAACAGGCCAATGCCTGAACTACAAAACGTATATAGTCCGGTTTCTGGTAATGAACATGTACTACGAATTCAGACGACTATAGCCGAGCTCTAATCATAGAATTTTTTTACCACTTGTTATTTAAGCAGGCCAATCCCTGAACTACTAAACCTATATAGTCCGGTTTCTGGTAATATACATGTACTACGAATTCAGACGACTATAGCGGAGCTCTAAATCATAGAATTTTTTTGCCACTTGTTATTTAAACAGGCCAATCCCTGAACTACTAAACCTATATAATCCGGTTTCTGGTAATGTACATGTACTACGAATTCAGACGACTATTGCGGAGTTCTAAATCATAGAATTTTTTTGCCACTTGTTATTTAAACAGGCCAATCCCTGAACTACAAAACGTATATAATCCGGTTTCTGGTAATGTACATGTACTACGAATTCAGACGACTATTGCGGAGTTCTAAATCATAGAATTTTTTTGCCACTTGTTATTTAAACAGGCCAATCCCTGAAATACTAAACCAATGTAGTCCGGTTTCTGGTAATGGACATGTACTACGAATTCAGACGACTATAGCGGAGCTCTAAATCATACAATTTTCTTGCCACTTGTTATTTAAACAGGCCAATTTCTGAACTACAAAACCTATATAGACCGGTTTCTGGTAATGGACTTGTACTACGAATTCAGACGACTATAGCGGAGCGCTAAATCATAGAATTTTTTTGCCATTTGTTATTTAAACAGGCCAATCTCTGAACTACAAAACGTATATAGTCCGGTTTCTGGTAATTGACATGTACTACGAATTTAGCCGACTATAGCGGAGCTCTAAATCATAGAATTTTTTTACCACTTGTTATTTAAACAGGCCAATCCCTGAACTACTAAACCTATATAGTCCGGTTTCTGGTAATGGACATGTACTACGAATTCAGACGACTATAGCGGATCTCTAAATCATAGAATTTTTTTGCCATTTGTTATTTAAACAGGCTAATCCCTGAAATACTGAACCAATGTAGTCCGGTTTCTGGTAATGGACATGTACTACGAATTCAGACGACTATAGCGGAGCTCTAAATCATAGAATTTTCTTACCACTTGTTATTTAAACAGGCCAATGCCTGAACTACAAAACGTATATAGTCCCGATTCTGGTAATATACATGTACTACGAATTCAGACGACTATAGCGGAGCTCTAACTCATAGAATTTTTTTGCCATTTGTTATTTAAACAGGCCAATCCCTGAACTACAAAACGTATATAGTCCGGTTTCTGGTAATGGACATGTACTACGAATTCAGACGACTATAGCGGATCTCTAAATCATAGAATTTTTTTGCCACTTGTTATTTAAACAGGCCAATCCCTGAAATACTAAACCAATGTAGTCCGGTTTCTGGTGATGTACATGTACTACGAATTCAGACGACTATAGTGGAGCGCTAAATCATAGAATTTTTTTGCCATTTGTTATTTAAACAGGCCAATCTCTGAACTACAAAACGTATATAGTCCGGTTTCTGGTAATTGACATGTACTACGAATTTAGCCGACTATAGCGGAGCTCTAGAATTGAATTTTTTTGCCACTTGTTATTTAAACAGGCCTATCCCTGAACTACTAAACCTATATAGTCCGGTTTCTGGTAATGGATATGTACTACGAATTCAGACGACTATAGCGGAGCTCTAAATCATAGAATTTTTTTGCCACTTGTTATTTAAACAGGCCAATCCCTGAACTACAAAACGTATATAGTCCGGTTTCTGGTAATGGACATGTACTACGAATTCAGACGACTATAGCGGAGCGCTAAATCATAGAATTTTTTTGCCACTTGTTATTTAAACAGGCCAATCCCTGAACTACTAAACCTATATAGTCCGGTTTCTGGTAATGGATATGTACTACGAATTCAGACGACTATAGCGGAGCTCTAAATCATAGAATTTTTTTGCCATTTGATATTTAAACAGGCCAATCCCTGAACTACAAAACGTATATAGTCCGGTTTCTGGTAATGGACATGTACTACGAATTCAGACGACTATAGCGGAGCTCTAAATCATAGAATTTTTTTACCACTTGTTATTTAAACAGGCCAATCCCTGAGCTACTAAACCTATATAATCCGGTTTCTGGTAATGTACATGTACTACGAATTCAGACGACTATTGCGGAGTTCTAAATCATAGAATTTTTTTGCCACTTGTTATTTAAACAGGCCAATCCCTGAAATACTAAACCAATGTAGTCCGGTTTCTGGTAATGGACATGTACTACGAATTCAGACGACTATAGCGGAGCTCTAAATCATACAATTTTCTTGCCACTTGTTATTTAAACAGGCCAATTTCTGAACTACAAAACCTATATAGACCGGTTTCTGGTAATGGACTTGTACTACGAATTCAGACGACTATAGCGGAGCACTAAATCATAGAATTTTTTTGCCATTTGTTATTTAAACAGGCCAATCTCTGAACTACAAAACGTATATAGTCCGGTTTCTGGTAATTGACATGTACTACGAATTTAGCCGACTATAGCGGAGCTCAAAATCATAGAATTTTTTTACCACTTGTTATTTAAACAGGCCAATCCCTGAACTACTAAACCTATATAGTCCGGTTTCTGGTAATGGACATGTACTACGAATTCAGACGACTATAGCGGATCTCTAAATCATCGAATTTTTTTGCCATTTGTTATTTAAACAGGCTAATCCCTGAAATACTGAACCAATGTAGTCCGGTTTCTGGTAATGGACATGTACTACGAATTCAGACGACTATAGCGGAGCTCTAAATCATAGAATTTTCTTACCACTTGTTATTTAAACAGGCCAATTCCTGAACTACAAAACGTATATAGTCCCGATTCTGGTAATATACATGTACTACGAATTCAGACGACTATAGCCGAGCTCTAATCATCGATTTTTTTTACCACTTGTTATTTAAGCAGGCCAATCCCTGAACTACTAAACCTATATAGTCCGGTTTCTGGTAATATACATGTACTACGAATTCAGACGACTATAGCGGAGCTCTAAATCCCTGAACTACTAAACCTATATAGTCCGGTTTCTGGTAATGGACATGTACTACGAATTCAGACGACTATAGCGGATCTCTAAATCATCGAATTTTTTTGCCATTTGTTATTTAAACAGGCTAATCCCTGAAATACTGAACCAATGTAGTCCGGTTTCTGGTAATGGACATGTACTACGAATTCAGACGACTATAGCGGAGCTCTAAATCATAGAATTTTTTTACCACTTGTTATTTAAACAGGCCAATCCCTGAACTACGAAACGTATATAGTCCGGTTTCTGGTAATGGACATGTACTACGAATTCAGACGACTATAGCCGAGCTCTAATCATCGATTTTTTTTACCACTTGTTATTTAAGCAGGCCAATCCCTGAACTACTAAACCTATATAGTCCGGTTTCTGGTAATATACATGTACTACGAATTCAGACGACTATAGCGGAGCTCTAAATCATAGAATTTTTTTGCCACTTGTTATTTAAACAGGCCAATCCCTGAACTACAAAACGTATATAGTCCGGTTTCTGGTAATGGACATGTACTACGAATTCAGACGACTATTGCGGAGTTCTAAATCATAGAATTTTTTTGCCACTTGTTATTTAAACAGGCCAATCCCTGAAATACTAAACCAATGTAGTCCGGTTTCTGGTAATGGACATGTACTACGAATTCAGACGACTATAGCGGATCTCTAAATCATAGAATTTTTTTGCCACTTGTTATTTAAACAGGCCAATTTCTGAACTACAAAACCTATATAGACCGGTTTCTGGTAATGGACTTGTACTACGAATTCAGACGACTATAGTGGAGCGCTAAATCATAAAATTTTTTTGCCATTTGTTATTTAAACAGGCCAATCTCTGAACTACAAAACGTATATAGTCCGGTTTCTGGTAATTGACATGTACTACGAATTTAGCCGACTATAGCGGAGCTCTAGAATTGAATTTTTTTGCCACTTGTTATTTAAACAGGCCTATCCCTGAACTACTAAACCTATATAGTCCGGTTTCTGGTAATGGATATGTACTACGAATTCAGACGACTACAGCGGAGCTCTAAATCATAGAATTTTTTTGCCACTTGTTATTTAAACAGGCCAATCCCTGAACTACAAAACGTATATAGTCCGGTTTCTGGTAATGGACATGTACTACGAATTCAGACGACTATAGCGGAGCGCTAAATCATAGAATTTTTTTGCCACTTGTTATTTAAACAGGCCTATCCCTGAACTACTAAACCTATATAGTCCGGTTTCTGGTAATGGATATGTACTACGAATTCAGACGACTATAGCGGAGCTCTAAATCATAGAATTTTTTTACCACTTGTTATTTAAACAGGCCAATCCCTGAACTACGAAACGTATATAGTCCGGTTTCTGGTAATGGACATGTACTACGAATTCAGACGACTATAGCCGAGCTCTAATCATCGATTTTTTTTACCACTTGTTATTTAAGCAGGCCAATCCCTGAACTACTAAACCTATATAGTCCGGTTTCTGGTAATATACATGTACTACGAATTCAGACGACTATAGCGGAGCTCTAAATCATAGAATTTTTTTGCCACTTGTTATTTAAACAGGCCAATCCCTGAACTACAAAACGTATATAGTTCGGTTTCTGGTAATGGACATGTACTACGAATTCAGACGACTATAGCGGAGCTCTAAATCATAGAATTTTTTTACCACTTGTTATTTAAACAGGCCAATCCCTGAACTACTAAACCTATATAATCCGGTTTCTGGTAATGTACATGTACTACGAATTCAGACGACTATTGCGGAGTTCTAAATCATAGAATTTTTTTGCCACTTGTTATTTAAACAGGCCAATCCCTGAAATACTAAACCAATGTAGTCCGGTTTCTGGTAGTGGACATGTACTACGAATTCAGACGACTATAGCGGATCTCTAAATCATACAATTTTTTTGCCACTTGTTATTTAAACAGGCCAATTTCTGAACTACAAAACCTATATAGACCGGTTTCTGGTAATGGACTTGTACTACGAATTCAGACGACTATAGTGGAGCGCTAAATCATAGAATTTTTTTGCCATTTGTTATTTAAACAGGCCAATCTCTGAACTACAAAACGTATATAGTCCGGTTTCTGGTAATTGACATGTACTACGAATTTAGCCGACTATAGCGGAGCTCTAGAATTGAATTTTTTTGCCACTTGTTATTTAAACAGGCCTATCCCTGAACTACTAAACCTATATAGTCCGGTTTCTGGTAATGGATATGTACTACGAATTCAGACGACTATAGCGGAGCTCTAAATCAAAGAATTTTTTTGCCACTTGTTATTTAAACAGGCCAATCCCTGAACTACAAAACGTATATAGTCCGGTTTCTGGTAATGGACATGTACTACGAATTCAGACGACTATAGCGGAGCGCTAAATCATAGAATTTTTTTGCCACTTGTTATTTAAACAGGCCTATCCCTGAACTACTAAACCTATATAGTCCGGTTTCTGGTAATGGATATGTACTACGAATTCAGACGACTATAGCGGAGCTCTAAATCATAGAATTTTTTTGCCATTTGTTATTTAAACAGGCCAATCCCTGAACTACAAAACGTATATAGTCCGGTTTCTGGTAATGTACATGTACTACGAATTCAGACGACTATAGCGGATCTCTAAATCATCGAATTTTTTTGCCACTTGTTATTTAAACAGGCCAATCCCTGAAATACTAAACCAATGTAGTCCGGTTTCTGGTGATGTACATGTACTACGAATTCAGACGACTATAGCGGAGCTCTAAATCATAGAATTTGTTTACCACTTGTTATTTAAACAGGCCAATGCCTGAACTACAAAACGTATATAGTCCGGTTTCTGGTAATGAACATGTACTACGAATTCAGACGACTATAGCCGAGCTCTAATCATAGAATTTTTTTACCACTTGTTATTTAAGCAGGCCAATCCCTGAACTACTAAACCTATATAGTCCGGTTTCTGGTAATATACATGTACTACGAATTCAGACGACTATAGCGGAGTTCTAAATCATAGAATTTTTTTGCCACTTGTTATTTAAACAGGCCAATCCCTGAACTACAAAACGTATATAATCCGGTTTCTGGTAATGGACATGTACTACGAATTCAGACGACTATAGCGGAGCTCTAAATCATAGAATTTTTTTACCACTTGTTATTTAAACAGGCCAATCCCTGAACTACTAAACCTATATAATCCGGTTTCTGGTAATGTACATGTACTACGAATTCAGACGACTATTGCGGAGTTCTAAATCATAGAATTTTTTTGCCACTTGTTATTTAAACAGGCCAATCCCTGAAATACTAAACCAATGTAGTCCGGTTTCTGGTAATGGACATGTACTACGAATTCAGACGACTATAGCGGAGCTCTAAATCATACAATTTTCTTGCCACTTGTTATTTAAACAGGCCAATTTCTGAACTACAAAACCTATATAGACCGGTTTCTGGTAATGGACTTGTACTACGAATTCAGACGACTATAGCGGAGCGCTAAATCATAGAATTTTTCTGCCATTTGTTATTTAAACAGGCCAATCTCTGAACTACAAAACGTATATAGTCCGGTTTCTGGTAATTGACATGTACTACGAATTTAGCCGACTATAGCGGAGCTCAGAATCATAGAATTTTTTTACCACTTGTTATTTAAACAGGCCAATCCCTGAACTACTAAACCTATATAGTCCGGTTTCTGGTAATGGACATGTACTACGAATTCAGACGACTATAGCGGATCTCTAAATCATCGAATTTTTTTGCCATTTGTTATTTAAACAGGCTAATCCCTGAAATACTGAACCAATGTAGTCCGGTTTCTGGTAATGGACATGTACTACGAATTCAGACGACTATAGCGGAGCTCTAAATCATAGAATTTTCTTACCACTTGTTATTTAAACAGGCCAATGCCTGAACTACAAAACGTATATAGTCCCGATTCTGGTAATATACATGTACTACGAATTCAGACGACTATAGCGGAGCGCTAAATCATAGAATTTTTTTGCCATTTGTTATTTAAACAGGCCAATCCCTGAAGTACAAAACGTATATAGTCCGGTTTCTGGTAATGGACATGTACTACGAATTCAGACGACTATAGCGGATCTCTAAATCATAGAATTTTTTTGCCACTTGTTATTTAAACAGGCCAATCCCTGAAATACTAAACCAATGTAGTCCGGTTTCTGGTGATGTACATGTACTACGAATTCAGACGACTATAGCGGAGCTCTAAATCATAGAATTTTTTTGCCATTTGTTATTTAAACAGGCCAATCTCTGAACTACAAAACGTATATAGTCCGGTTTCTGGTAATGAACATGTACTACGAATTCAGACGACTATAGCCGAGCTCTAATCATAGAATTTTTTTACCACTTGTTATTTAAGCAGGCCAATCCCTGAACTACAAAACCTATATAGTCCGGTTTCTGGTAATATACATGTACTACGAATTCAGACGACTATAGCGGAGTTCTAAATCATAGAATTTTTTTGCCACTTGTTATTTAAACAGGCCAATCCCTGAACTACAAAACGTATATAGTCCGGTTTCTGGTAATGGACATGTATTACGAATTCAGACGACTATAGCGGAGCTCTAAATCATAGAATTTTTTTACCACTTGTTATTTAAACAGGCCAATCCCTGAACTACTAAACCTATATAATCCGGTTTCTGGTAATGTACATGTACTACGAATTCAGACGACTATTGCGGAGTTCTAAATCATAGAATTTTTTTGCCACTTGTTATTTAAACAGGCCAATCCCTGAAATACTAAACCAATGTAGTCCGGTTTCTGGTAATGGACATGTACTACGAATTCAGACGACTATAGCGGATCTCTAAATCATACAATTTTTTTGCCACTTGTTATTTAAACAGGCCAATTTCTGAACTACAAAACCTATATAGACCGGTTTCTGGTAATGGACTTGTACTACGAATTCAGACGACTATAGTGGAGCGCTAAATCATAGAATTTTTTTGCCATTTGTTATTTAAACAGGCCAATCTCTGAACTACAAAACGTATATAGTCCGGTTTCTGGTAATTGACATGTACTACGAATTTAGCCGACTATAGCGGAGCTCTAGAATTGAATTTTTTTGCCACTTGTTATTTAAACAGGCCTATCCCTGAACTACTAAACCTATATAGTCCGGTTTCTGGTAATGGATATGTACTACGAATTCAGACGACTATAGCGGAGCTCTAAATCATAGAATTTTTTTGCCACTTGTTATTTAAACAGGCCAATCCCTGAACTACAAAACGTATATAGTCCGGTTTCTGGTAATGGACATGTACTACGAATTCAGACGACTATAGCGGAGCGCTAAATCATAGAATTTTTTTGCCACTTGTTATTTAAACAGGCCTATCCCTGAACTACTAAACCTATATAGTCCGGTTTCTGGTAATGGATATGTACTACGAATTCAGACGACTATAGCGGAGCTCTAAATCATAGAATTTTTTTGCCATTTGTTATTTAAACAGGCCAATCCCTGAACTACAAAACGTATATAGTCCGGTTTCTGGTAATGGACATGTACTACGAATTCAGACGACTATAGCGGATCTCTAAATCATCGAATTTTTTTGCCACTTGTTATTTAAACAGGCCAATCCCTGAAATACTAAACCAATGTAGTCCGGTTTCTGGTGATGTACATGTACTACGAATTCAGACGACTATAGCGGAGCTCTAAATCATAGAATTTGTTTACCACTTGTTATTTAAACAGGCCAATGCCTGAACTACAAAACGTATATAGTCCGGTTTCTGGTAATGAACATGTACTACGAATTCAGACGACTATAGCCGAGCTCTAATCATAGAATTTTTTTACCACTTGTTATTTAAGCAGGCCAATCCCTGAACTACTAAACCTATATAGTCCGGTTTCTGGTAATATACATGTACTACGAATTCAGACGACTATAGCGGAGTTCTAAATCATAGAATTTTTTTGCCACTTGTTATTTAAACAGGCCAATCCCTGAACTACAAAACGTATATAGTCCGGTTTCTGGTAATGGACATGTACTACGAATTCAGACGACTATAGCGGAGCTCTAAATCATAGAATTTTTTTACCACTTGTTATTTAAACAGGCCAATCCCTGAACTACTAAACCTATATAATCCGGTTTCTGGTAATGTACATGTACTACGAATTCAGACGACTATTGCGGAGTTCTAAATCATAGAATTTTTTTGCCACTTGTTATTTAAACAGGCCAATCCCTGAAATACTAAACCAATGTAGTCCGGTTTCTGGTAATGGACATGTACTACGAATTCAGACGACTATAGCGGAGCGCTAAATCATAGAATTTTTTTGCCATTTGTTATTTAAACAGGCCAATCTCTGAACTACAAAACGTATATAGTCCGGTTTCTGGTAATTGACATGTACTACGAATTTAGCCGACTATAGCGGAGCTCAAAATCATAGAATTTTTTTACCACTTGTTATTTAAACAGGCCAATCCCTGAACTACTAAACCTATATAGTCCGGTTTCTGGTAATGGACATGTACTACGAATTCAGACGACTATAGCGGATCTCTAAATCATCGAATTTTTTTGCCATTTGTTATTTAAACAGGCTAATCCCTGAAATACTGAACCAATGTAGTCCGGTTTCTGGTAATGGACATGTACTACGAATTCAGACGACTATAGCGGAGCTCTAAATCATAGAATTTTCTTACCACTTGTTATTTAAACAGGCCAATGCCTGAACTACAAAACGTATATAGTCCCGATTCTGGTAATATACATGTACTACGAATTCAGACGACTATAGCGGAGCTCTAAATCAAAAAAAATTTTTTCCACTGAACTATTTACTATACTTTTAAGTACACATTAAATTATATTCATAAGTGTATTTATTTAATATTAATTTAACTGTATTATTGACATTTTTTATAAGAAACTAAATTTTTGTGACATTGTTGTTTTTTTACAAATTGAATAATTACTTATTATATCAATAAACCTACCTGTTTGTATATAAATTATATAATTTTTATTTTGTGCTATAGTAATTAGCTATAGTACAAGTTAAAAAATGTCAATATGTTTTTATTTATATAATGGCCGCCATTTTGTATATTATTTTTCATAATAACCCTTCTGTCAATGAAATGTTCTTACACCTTTCCGTCTATGAATAGGTCTGGCTGGACCTTCATATATTTTCTATGAAAAAAAAACCGAAATTTAGATGGAAAACAATAAAAACACATTTTTCTCATATTTCTGAAGTATTTATTTTATTTTTTGTAATAATTTCATGTTTTACAATAATTTCATTTTTTATAATAATTTCATTATTTGTTAACTTTAATTGCCTTTATTTTTTTAAATTTAATTTGAGCATTTATGGCACTTTAAATATTGCACGCTATGCTGGAGGTATACTGGATCGGCACAGACAGTACATGTGAAACGAGTTTTTCTCTGAAACTTGTCGTTGATTCTACAAATCTGACAAGATTTCGTTTGGTTTGACGATTCGCTAGTGTTTGGCTGTGGTTTTTTCTGCTCTAAAGAAAAATGCTTCCACTCCATTTATTACGGAAAACCGACCAATTACTCTCGGATTATTCATTTTTTTCTCTATCTCAGGTGTTACTAATTGGTCTACCAAAAAATGAATAAATTTTCGGCGAGCATCAGTACTATCATTTACACTTGGTTTTAGTACTATCATTTACACTTTTATAAATGATGAATGATGCTAAAGTGGCCACATCTAAAATGTTGTTAAAAAAAGCCAATGGCCATCGTTTTGTCTGTCATTTACAACTGTATTCCCCCAACGTTTGGTCCATTTTATCTACCCCTACTTTATTTTTATTATAAAATATTATTGCCTGAGGTTTTCTCGCTTCACGAACGACCTCTGTATCATAATGAACAGATGACAATAACAGTACTACTTTATTTTTTTTGACACATAGGACACCAAAGAAATGTGATCTGAAAAGCTAAATACACTTGAATGAACTAATCGGCAACGATCGGCTAACATTTCTTTTGGAATATATCTTTTGCTTTTACGAAGAGTGCCAACAAAAGCCATTCCTGCCGCTCTAAGTTTTTCAACACCTTCCAAAGTCGTGAAAAAATTATCCGCAATAATCGTTCTTCCACTCCTTTGATACTTATTCGTGAGTTCGAGCAACACCCTTTCACCCTGGTTGCGTTCTCTTTCCTGTCCTGACCCCTTATCGGTGTACAATATTCCAGAACAGGGATAACCGCTCGATGAATCGCAGGCGCACCGTACTTTAATACCATATTTGGCGAGTTTAGATGGTATGTACTGTGTGAATTTAGTGTTTCCTCGATAGGGAAATAACTGTTCATCAACAGTTATTGCCTCCGCCGGAATGTATGATGCCTCGAGGTTCTGGTTTAGCATTACCCATATGTCTCGTATTGGAGCCGCTTTATCAGTTTCTTGTCGCTCGGCACGTGTTCTTTGGTCGTCAAATCTTATAAAACGGCTTATTGCACAAAAGCGATTGATAGACATTGTTGCTCGAAATATTGGATCATTTTTCGTTGACCACAATTCCTTTGTGTGTTGCATATTTGAATGATTTAATCCGGCGGCCAATAAAATTCCAAAATATGCGTATAGTTCTTGAGATGTTACGGGAGTCCACTTTGCGGGCCTGTTTGAGCTATTGTTAGCATTATAGTTCGATGTCTCCGTGCTTGCCTTTCTATTTGTATATCTTTGTATAATATCGACCATTTCTTCGGTTACCAGAGTTTTAAAAATATCAACTGGGTTTGCACTTATTCCTCGTCTTGCGTGTCCGCCGGTTTCTCTAATAATGTTGTGGCTTCTAATGCGTCCAGAAGAGGGTGGATTTTTCTCCCATTTCGTTCCATCTCGTGCAACGAAATATTCTATTGATGATTGCAAATTTTGCTGTTGATAGGCGAGATCATTTTCCTCGTGAAGCTCATCCACAACCTCTTCATCATCGGAATCGTCAATGTAGCTGAAACCCTCGATTACCCGATCTGATTCATTATCAGAAACTCGTCCATCTGGGACATAATCCTCGTCTTCATTGCCACTAAAATCACCAATATCGCCATCAATATCATTACTAATTTCTAGAGCAAGCCTTCTTAGTTCATGCTCTCTTTGTGCTGCGCGCATTCTAGATAATATAAATTTTAGTAAACAGTTTACAGGCTAAGCAAAAAATATTCTTACCGTCTCTATCTATAACTACTTATTTCATCAGCCATTTCAAAAAATATTGTTATTTAGCAAAGCAACACTTTACAAAATATAATTATTTCAAGATGTATACACTATACACTAAAATTTCTCAGTAGTTTCCCTTTACATGCGAAATAACGGATTTTAATTACTCACAAAAGAAACAAAAATCTTTTTTTCCTGAGTAAAAATATTTTCTATCAAGTATATTATGTTATTCTACACAAAACCTATTTACTTTTTTATATAAAAAATCATTTAAAATGAACCAAAAAAATAGGTCTGGCCAGACCTATTCATGTAAAAGCGGCGTAGAAATTCAAAAACCGTGATTTTTCATATTTCCTCGCATATTCATTTATTTTTTTTATTTGTAAATTTTAACAAACATATCAATTGAGGAATTCGTGAAATTGCATATAGGTGGCTGCACTATTTCCGTCAAAATAATAATTTGAATTTCAAAAAGGTCCGGCTAGACCTATTCATTGACAGAAGGGATACACCTTTTCTTACTATCTTTATATTTTTATATCGTGATAGTTGTAGTTTCATTATAATTTCTTAAATATATAAAGGTGTTACCATATTTAACTATAATCATTTTCCGGGCTGAGTTTCCGGGATAACTTCACAAAGGTTAAAATATTGCACATAATCAATGCGATCCTCAGGAAAAAATATGTGCCAATGTAGTGAAAAGTAGCAGAACTGCAGAAGTAATAATGCCAATTTCAATTCTACCAACCTAGCGAAATTGTTTGAGAGGTTGTTGATTGAACCAAAGATTGAACCATATAACAAATAAAACTTATCCCAGAATATCAGTTTGGTTTCAGAGAGAAACACTAAACTATTGAGCAGGTTCATAGGCTTACAGATGTCATTGAGAATACATTAGAGAGGAAAAGTTTGCTCTAGTATCTTCTTAGATTTACCAAAACAATATTATATGATTTTAAAATCATACATAGAGAATTGCCATTTTCGGGTGAAATATGAAGAAGAAGCTAAAAAAGATTTCGGCAAGTGTCCCGCAGAGTCGTGTTTTGGGACCTATTATTTACCTGCTCTACACAAGAGATTTACCACATTTAAACGATGTTACCGTTGCAACATTTGCTGATGATACTGCAGTTCTCTCAGTAGGAGACACTATCGAGTAATCTACAACGAAACTTCAAGAAGCATGT
This sequence comes from Nephrotoma guestfalica, assembly GCA_963691935.1. Lineage (NCBI taxonomy): Eukaryota > Metazoa > Arthropoda > Insecta > Diptera > Tipulidae > Nephrotoma > Nephrotoma guestfalica. The sequence goes on along the minus strand of OY829914.1, from coordinate 127,114,713 downwards.
GATAAAATCATAAAATGGACAAAAATGTGGCGTATCGGACTCAATGAATCGAAATCCATGCATGTTAATTTTACTAATCTAAAAGTCAGCTACAAACCTGTAATCGTTAACGGTCAGCAGATTCCGTATGGAAATAAGGCTAAATACCTAGGGATGACCTTAGATATCAGACTTAGAAAGAGCACGTTAAAAAGAAAAAAGATGAAGTTAATATCAAACATCGAAAAATGTACTGGCTGCTCGGGAAAAATTCGGATTTATCAGCCGAAAATAAATTGCTATTATATCAACAGGTGCTAAAGCCTGTATTGACTTACGGAATTCAGCTCTGGGGCTGTACAAAGAAAACCAAAACCAAAATAATACTTATCAGAACAAAGTACTACGTACTAACGCTTCGTAGTACATTAGGAATGATGACTTTCATAGGGACCTAAATATCCAGACAATTCAAGAAGAAATAAAAACACTTGCAGTAATTCATGGACAACGTATTTATCAACGCGTAAAAGATCTTCGTAGTATGTTGGACACTTCACATGCAGTAAGGCGATTGCAGAGAACGAAACCAACTGATTTAATGGATTAAGGACACGAGTGCAAATACTACTTCAGTAAATAACCTATAAATGGAGCTGGTCAATAGGCCTCTTCCCATTCAAAGTGACTAAATTAAGAAAGAAAAATTACTAGATGAATTGTATTCAGTTGTAATAATTTAAATTAAAAAAAAATAAAAATAAAAAATAAATTAAATTATGAATGAAATCGGGATTTGCTTCAACTTTTCATCGTAGCGAAATGGTAAAATCTAGCCGTTCTTGATAGTCTGTCGGTCAAAATTTTTGCTCAAGCTGAATTTTGTATCAAAACTTTCCCAATGTGGCCCTCTGTAAGGGCCTTCGCGATAATCCTAATTGTGTTGAACGTCTACTTGTTGACGTTTCTGGACTATTCTGCACACTCTTCAGTACAAGTGCCAGTTATGGCACTTTGTTGCTGGAAATTTATAACCAGACGGTTTATTGTTGGTCTAGATGGTACAGAACACGTTGCTTTTCATAATAAAATTCAATTATTTTAATTCATTGTTTTGTTGTGTATTGTTCCATTAGGTATAAACTTCCCAAGTCTTCTTTACAAAATTTTGAAAAGAGGAATAAAAAACATAATTAAAACATGTTTTTAAACATTCAAGCTAGAACGGTCTTTTTGCACCTCTATATAGTTCAACTGTAAGGACTGATAGCTACCTTTAGAAAAATTTCAGGTCACTTTTCATGTAGAAAGCTTGGGAAAACTCGTTTGAATATATCATACTGTTACGAATTATACTACACGCAATCATATCACTTGGTGGGCGAATGGTTAGGGTAACACCAACTGTTATCAAACAAAATTTCGAAAGTTCGATCCCAGTTGAAGACTATGATTTAATTAAGCGATAATTATTCTTCACATCAACGATGTTATCAAGTCAAGTATTCCAACTGAATGAACGGTAAATTAGAACAGCAAGGAGAAAAATTCGATCGACTCTGCACACAGCAAGGCGCCAAATTGGACCACTAAGGCGAGCAATTTGCTGAGCTACGGAAGGAATAAAGTAAACAGTTGGCAGAACTATGAACGGAGCAAAACGGCCGGTTTGCCGAGTTGGATCAGAAACTCAACCGTGTGCTGTATTACACTCAAGATCTTCAAATTAAAGAGCGAAGAGGGGAAATAGAATCTCTAGAAGTGAAAGTTGGATGGCCAGTTCTAGAAGGTTGAAAATAAAATTAAGCAGTGGTGCCCGCCTCGAAACACATCGTCAGAAACCATTCCAGGTGTCCAGCTAAACAAAACATTTTCAAACGAGCGAGGTTGTTGAAAACTCAAGAGGAATTTTAAAGCCTCTGACATGCGATGGTAACCCATGTAATAATTTTTAAGTCCAGAGTTTCAAGCAGCAATGCAGTACAAGTTGTTGGGGCGCAGGAGAGCAGTAGCTCATCGCTCTCTCATTTTGGTTCTTCGTAGGAAAACTGCAGATGTCTTGCAAACTGTATCCGCAACGGAAAGGAGCTATGAGAGAGAATCATGACCTGAGTTGGAACTATGATATGGCCAGTCACACGTCAAGAATTATGCAAGATTTAACTCCAACGCAAGCGGTAACTAGATGGGCAAAGCCTGCAACACCTAGCGAGAGAAGTAACGAAATTGACGCGTCAAGCATACGGTACTACCACCTGCAGATGTATTGAACAGACTAACATTGGGCACGTTAATCAGTGCAGTCAAGGACGATCAGAAACTTCATTTAAGGACCAATACTAGAAGTCAAACCATGAATGAAATATTGGTAACATCGTTAGAATATGAGGCAGCTCGAGCAAGTCTAGACACTGACACAGTAAAGTTGCGCTAGCGGAATTCGGACGATATCACGTATTAACGGCTCTTATTAAAGAATGGAAAAGGGAACCATGGCCAGCTTTTCAAGGTTACGGAAAACACGACCGTGTGCCCAGTCTCGATGTTTAAGATGCCAACAAGCCGGCATTAATTACATGAGAGATTGTAAGCAACCAAGTACACTGCACCCGAGAGAAGCTGATGGACGAGGCAAGAAAGCCGTTGATATGAGGCCATTAGATACTGAACGAGGCGAGGAGAGAAAACATTTGGCTCATTTACTGGAGGGGCGTACGCTGGTGGAAGGGAGAAAATGCCCCAGGAGCACCGTTAAAATCACACAAGTAAGGGCGGATTACAAAAATGTCGCTGTTATTGGCGTTAACCCAGTTTCATAGATTTGCCACTCTCTGTTTAGTACCCCACGCGGCATTGATTCCCGCAGCTCAGTCGGGTAGAGGGATCGGTGTGGGTTTTAGGGGTACTGCAGATTGTGGCCTAGATTACCGCATTAAAAAAAAACAAACATAAAAAAAAGGAAAAGTGGGGTATCGGACCCCGAAGTAGTGGTTAGCCTACCAGCCCATCGCTTGGGCAAAACTGACTGTGGTTGTATAGGTAAAATGTTTATTTAAACATTTTACCTTATCCTAACTAAACTTATATTATCTATTTGGCCCATGGGCCCTAATGGGGTGGTGTTAGTAAGGTTGATAGTGGTATGCTACCAAGGTCAGCAAAAAGGAAAAGAGCCGCTTAGCGTCAACAATTTCCTTCTACTGACAGTCAGTATCAACCCACTATCGTTATATATTTTGTTAATAACACTAGAAACAAACACTTACCAAAACAAAACTGCCCAAAAAAACTAAATTAAATTCAACAAAATCCAAAAAAAAAACACAAACTAATTTCACTAACACTATCTTTATTTTATTTAAAATTACACAACACAAAAAAAAACTCTCAAAAAAAACAAAAAAAAACTTGACCACACGTTGGTCTGTCTAAACACTGACTGTCCCAAGCAAGAAAAAATATCGTACCTATTTTTGAGTTTCATAGGAAATTTTCTGCGATCTCATCACAAAAATTCCTATGAACATTGTACAGCAACGTGACATCGATTTTGCTGACTCGATCCACGCGCAAGTATTTTTTTTTTCTTGAATCCATCCGTTGAGGAAGTACGAACAACAACAACCACAATGCTTTTCAATATTTGCATTGGTCATTGTCATTCACCTAATAAATAGATCAAGTACATTTATTATGTACATAATCAACGTAATCAAATTACGTTGATGTACATATCTGCGTTTAATTAACTGTGGCACATATGAAAAATTCTAAAGTGAATGAATCATATGATACCACTATAAATAAAGGCAAAGAAGAAATGTAGAAGGCTGGCATGACGTTTGCTTGAATGGAATGTAGTTGAAGATATTATCTTCGAGGTCATGCCGATGAGGAAATAGATTTTGTTGGGATGGGTTGATAACGGAATTAGGTTTAATTCCGTTACAGCGTGGGGAAAACCCATACCCTGAGATGACAAGAGATCTCATGCTCTATTAGGAACGGACATGGTGGGGAGTTTCAGTCTTTGAACAGCCCAACGTGGCGGCCGCCCCACACCCTGAGATAGTCTCAAAGCCGGGCACTTAACTTACAATTATTAATTACTTAATGTGGGCTAGTATTATATCTAAACATATATTTCCTAATTATCTAGTTTTGAAAATTGTACAGAAAAACTAACTAATAAAAGTCTAACTAGTTTACATATTTTGGCTGATCAATTTTAGGCTCAATCAACAAATCCTGTTTTATTTTATTTATTATTTTAACGAAAGTAACAACAAACTTCCAAAGTATATCAATTATTTGAACGTATTCACTACGCAGCAGGTGTCGATGTTGTTACCAATGGGGACCCCGGTCGATGGTATTTCCCTTCTGTTGAATACGCACGAAACATCACACATGCTCTTGACATCCGATTATTTAATGTTGTCTCCTGGAACGCTTCTTGACTTGGCGCAGCGCGGTGGCGTTAGCGCAGTTGTATAGTCTTATGCGCAAAAACAAAATCTATTCCTGGTTCCGTTGCTTCTGCGGCGCTTACAGGAATTGGCTTTCGTGAGTTCACAAATGCTGATCTGGCAATCTCCTGCGACATCAGAACTGGATAATCCGAATTTAATGACACCGGTTGTCTGTATTGCTCATGCACTAGGGACATTAATTTGGTAACTACTGCAAATGGTGGTTGCGGCGCTCAACATACCGTGACATTTTTAGTTGAGTGACAAAGTTTAAGTATAAGCATCCGTGTACACGACATAACCGGCTACGCTTATGTTGTTTTCAAGTTGGACTTCAAATTTGTTCCCACGACTCAAAATTGGCTTATGTGTGTTGGCTCGTCATCCTTCAGTGAATATTGCATCTTGGTGTGCAGCTGCGGAAAGGTTAGTTATGACCCTGATCTTTGGTAGTAATGGAGTCCGGATATTATCGACTCAACTCAAGATGAAGTGTTAACTTGTCATCATTATTCCGCTTGCCGAAGAAATTCCTCGGGCAGATGTCTAGTTGTGCGTGATTATGAAATTGAAATCCTTGCAGCTTGATTTAATGTTTGCACAGCGGCAGATGTAACGAGACAAACGACCTCTCTCATGTTTATGGACAGTGAAAATTTGTTATTAATGGCGTGGTGGTTTTTGTTGCGGTGATACATTCGTGATGTTTTGAGCAGTGTGACATTAGTGTGAGTTTGATGTTTCTACGCTGTTGGTAATTTTGATGTACACTTTTCCTGGTCTGCTAATTCCTTCTGTTCGTTACAATTGATATATGACTTTTAAATCTTAATTGTGGCCTTATTGTAAAAATTGTTTAGGTGATAAAATTATTAGTTGACTGTTTTCCCCTTTTTTATGAGTTTTAAACTTAACCTACCAATATTAAGTAGATGGCGCTACCTCAGTCCCACTTTGCTAAATTATCTGTATGGGATTGAGCCAACCTCATCATTTTTTCTGTTTTTTTTTTTTTTTTTTTTTTTAACTAATCTTAATATTATTCTTTCCTAACCCTATTGTCTTAACTAGTGTCGCTGGTATATTGATAATTGCGCGGAATACCAGCCTTCACTTTACCATTACATCACCTATGTACATGCCCGCCTATACATAGATGGTCTAATGGGAAAGCGGATGATGTACACGTCCACGTCTTCTACGGCGGCGCTTCCAGTTCCGGTGGGGGATCTTCGCTAGAGACTTCCGGTTGTAATACTCTTTGTAACCGGACGCAGTTTCTACACAATTCAATAATGCCCTATTGCCATGGTCAGTCTCACCATGCCACTCCCAATTACAAGAATTCAACATTTGCACTTGTAACCTTAACCTTGATGGTAATACTGGGGCGGTTTTAATATTACTGGGTATAAACTTTAGATTTTTATGTATGTTTACATAAGCTCTACTTCCTAATGCAACAGTTTGGATTCCCTGGGACAATTTTTTATCACTATATCTGTTATAGGAGGATGATTTAGATTTAAGAAATTTTTGCCAAATTACTTGATGGCCCTTAGTCAAGGAAACTGTGTCCACTTCAATTGCACGTGACCTTGGTTTCAACATTGGGATGTTTGATGGTAAACATCTCAGATACTTTTTTGTAAGTTCTACACTTAAGGGACTCATGTAGAAATAGTATGTCTTTGATGAAGAAATCTTGAATAAATCAGAGAGGAAAGTCGTCGATAATTTAACCATATTAGCCGATTGACTTGGGGAGATCTCAACTGGTAAAATGGTATTACCTACCTGTATTTTATACTTACTTCTGATTAGAGTATCAACAACTCCATCATTCGTTTTATCCCTGAAATATTCCAAAGGAACAATTTTGGAAAATTTCCCGTCAACCTTAGCTCTGGTTTTATTTTTAGAAATGCCAGATGGCCTTTGTTCTACTGCAGATGGAAATATGGTTTGGTCTGCTGTAGGTGACGACTTACTACCTACTTTATTGTCAATCCCCTGATCGTCATCTGTTACTGGCGGGCGGCTCGGTACTGGCGGTGAAATCACTACTGATTTATTCGACAGGCATTGTTTCTTTTGCAATTTTCGCAATAGCCTGAGATGTTGTCGTTGCGCGTGCTCATTTTTATAGTACGCACTTGACGCAGAATCAGTTAACGTACTATTTGGTGGCAAGTTTTGAACCTCCTCAAATTCCCTAAAACACGCTATGGCCTCTTGTTCAGGTATTTTGATGACCAAACCCTCCAATTCTTCTTGAGCTTCCTTGAATGTCACCCTACCCCGTTTGATCCGGGATATTATCCTTCCACTTTCGGTTACAGCTACATCTAAGCTCTCGAACATCTTAAAGGACTCTTGGGTTTTAGTTACTCGATTGGTTCTACCCTGGATATGCACCAGTTTTGCCATCGCCTCGGGCAACCAATCGGCCACAGCGGTATTGTTCCTTAGATTCTCGACCATACCCTGACACAGGTGTAGAAGTTTCTTGGTACATGCCTCTATCTCACGCTGCGGTTGTTTTTGCGCGGCGACATGTGCCTTAAATGGCGCTAGAAATGAATCTTCACGCTCTACTTCTAATCTGCGAATTAACACTTGCTTTAAAATTTGGGATACTTCCTGGTTCGCCTTAACTACCAGGTTGCGCACCTCAAGCTCTATACGCAACTCCTCCTCGCTCAATTTTTCTATGTTGAACTCCATCCTTAGACAGAGTTCCTAACTATAACTTATTTATAAAAAAAATTGTGATTATTATAAACCTAACATCTTATTACAACAAAAAAATTAATTCTAAATATATACAACCACAGTCAATTTCACCCCCGCAACGAGGTGATGGTTAATTCCTACTACTTGGGTCAAACAAGGATAGGAAAAGGAAAATGAAAACCGAATTGAACTGATAAAATATGAAATATTAACCCAAACCAGCAATGGCATTCGTAACTCTGTATATAACGAGAGTGAGACTCATTGCCCTGGTGAAAACATTTTCATATTTCATTAAATTACCCAGTTAAGTAAGACACTTCTCTTGCCCTCATAATTCACAGTCATCATTCAATTCTACCTTAGAAGACGACCTGACTGTGTGAGTGGCAGGCCGAACCGCTCACTTCACTGGGAACAACAACTCGCCCGCTGTTGTTGCGAATTTCCATGATTTTACGATCGCAATTTATCCGATTTAAGGTCAACTTGTATTCATGCACATCCACTTGCAGAAACCTAAGTATGACCAATCGGATGAATTGTATCCTGGATGTACCTAACCTAACAATGAGAGGACTGGCGACCCCATCCCGAGGGATGATATTTAAAATTTTAAACCGAAGTGGAAAGTACGCAAAAACTTAAATATAAAATCATAGATTGGAAATTCCATTTTTTATCTAATTTAAAATATGACAAAACTTAACCTGTGGTAAATTCTAGCCACAAGCCAAATTGTTGCCACTAAACGGGGGATGGTTAGGGGTTCAATTTTACAATTCCAGCTGGGATGCGGAATGATGTATCAATTTACCTGAGAATGAGCAGCCCTTTATACCACCCAAGATCGTCGCTTGGCAGGAAAGGGATATGCTCATTACTTCAGGGATCGCATCACTCACCCTTGCCAGTGCAGAATTGCAAAATTGTACGTTGTACAAGGTACACGAAAACCGCACAACATTTTTGTTGGTGCATATGAACTGTTGTAAAAAGAATGGATCGCCGAGTTCCATGTACCACCACAAATACCAGTTCGCCCCCCGGAGTGCGGGTTGGGACTTTGCCACAGGCGAACTGAATATTCGGAGATCCGGTGCAGGAAAACGACAATTTAAGAAACTCATTTGTATGTGTACGACCCACCCAGAATTAGGTCAGGCACACCGTAAAGGCATGACCGCAGCCATACTCACACAAACAAATGTCTTATTCTATTCACTAGAGATTCATTACACTGTTTAACACTTAAATCACTTTTTTCACTTAAAAAAAAATTTTATTTGGCCGAATTTCCGGCCCGATGTTTGGACGCCACTTGAAAAAGTGGTGCCTACATAAATATTTTAATTATTTTCGGAACTGATGTTGTGTCCCTGTATTTGGGCGCCACTTGAAACGGGTTAAACTTTAGCTACTGCTAAAGTTAACCCAGTTTCATAGATTTGCCACTCTCTGTTTAGTACCCCACGCGGCATTGATTCCCGCAGCTCAGTCGGGTAGAGGGATCGGTGTGGGTTTTAGGGGTACTGCAGATTGTGGCCTAGATTACCGCATTAAAAAAAAACAAACATAAAAAAAAGGAAAAGTGGGGTATCGGACCCCGAAGTAGTGGTTAGCCTACCAGCCCATCGCTTGGGCAAAACTGACTGTGGTTGTATAGGTAAAATGTTTATTTAAACATTTTACCTTATCCTAACTAAACTTATATTATCTATTTGGCCCATGGGCCCTAATGGGGTGGTGTTAGTAAGGTTGATAGTGGTATGCTACCAAGGTCAGCAAAAAGGAAAAGAGCCGCTTAGCGTCAACAATTTCCTTCTACTGACAGTCAGTATCAACCCACTATCGTTATATATTTTGTTAATAACACTAGAAACAAACACTTACCAAAACAAAACTGCCCAAAAAAACTAAATTAAATTCAACAAAATCCAAAAAAAAAACACAAACTAATTTCACTAACACTATCTTTATTTTATTTAAAATTACACAACACAAAAAAAAACTCTCAAAAAAAACAAAAAAAAACTTGACCACACGTTGGTCTGTCTAAACACTGACTGTCCCAAGCAAGAAAAAATATCGTACCTATTTTTGAGTTTCATAGGAAATTTTCTGCGATCTCATCACAAAAATTCCTATGAACATTGTACAGCAACGTGACATCGATTTTGCTGACTCGATCCACGCGCAAGTATTTTTTTTTTCTTGAATCCATCCGTTGAGGAAGTACGAACAACAACAACCACAATGCTTTTCAATATTTGCATTGGTCATTGTCATTCACCTAATAAATAGATCAAGTACATTTATTATGTACATAGTCAACGTAATCAAATTACGTTGATGTACATATCTGCGTTTAATTAACTGTGGCACATATGAAAAATTCTAAAGTGAATGAATCATATGATACCACTATAAATAAAGGCAAAGAAGAAATGTAGAAGGCTGGCATGACGTTTGCTTGAATGGAATGTAGTTGAAGATATTATCTTCGAGGTCATGCCGATGAGGAAATAGATTTTGTTGGGATGGGTTGATAACGGAATTAGGTTTAATTCCGTTACAACAGCGTGAATGCTCCTTTATACTGGACACCAGAGCTTCAAAATCGATGGTGCGACCTGATATGGTAAATCCAAACAGATAGATTCTACTGATAAGTAGCGTTAGGCGGAATGCTGTGCAAACATTGGTTTATCGTAGCTGGAATGACTGGAGAATGTATCGTCGGTGCTAACCAGGTGCCATTTTATGGCGTAATGTGGACGTACTCCTGCCGGAAAACCAAAATGAACAAAATGCATTGCGAGTTATAGTCGAAGACAGGGTCAAGATTCCACGGATGTGCGAGAAAGTCTTATGCGCAAAAAATGACGGTAACAGTGTGAAATTTGGTGAAATTCCAACAGAAAGTACCAGTATGTATTTTCAACGTGAGCTCGGTACAACTGGGGGAATCAACTATATTGCCAACTGTCAGTCGAAACAATGTCGTCGATGACCAAAGCATGTGCCATTTCCCCTTAATGATGATGAGCTAGAAAAAAACTAATATTGTGTAACATAGAATCGACACAGGAAACGCTACTCCAATCCGGCAAGCACCAAGACGAGGACCACTCGCGAAGCAGCAGGAGACTGCCGAATTAACTAAACAAATAGAACGCGATGGAGTAATAGAGGAGTCTAACAGCCCATGGAGTTCACCAGTGGTTCTTGTTTAAAAAAGGACGGGACAACACGATTTTGTGTTGATTACCGTAAATTAAACGAAGTAACGAAGCAAGACGACTATCCGTTACTGTACGTTGACGACACCTTGGACACGCTGTTAGGAGTCAAGATTTTCAATCAGAGAGAAAACAGCATTTACAGCAGGAAACGATCTTTGCCGATTTATAGCAATGCCGTTTGGATTATGCAATGCGCATGCTACATCTGAGAGACTAATGGAGCAAATTTCAAAAGACATTAATTGGAAAATATGTTTGGCTTATTTGAATGTCATCATTGTACAATCTTAAACAAGTACTACAAGGGTCAGCAGGATTGAAGTAAATACAACGAAATTCAGACTGTTCAGGGAAAAAATAAGGTATTTGTGTCATGTTGTTTCCAGCAATGGCGTGCGAACGGCTCCAAGGAAGTTGGTATTAGTAATGGATTAGCCTGCACCAAATGATATTACCCAAATAAGAGTTTCCTAGGATTATGCTAATACTAGTGGCAATTTGTGCCAAACTTTGCAGTAGTTGCATGAAGTCTCCATAGTCTTACCGAAAGAAGTCAACCATTTCAATGGAACACAGAGCATGAAAAAGCATTTGAAAAATTAAAGATGAAATTATGCAGCACCCCTATTTTGGCGTATTCGCAGGCCGGAATCATTTATTCATTTTGGGTACAGAGGTAGCAACACGGTGATAGGCGAAGTGTTTTCACAGAAGCAAGAGGGAAAGAGCAATTTGTTTCGTATTTTACCCGATCCCCCTCTAAAGCAGAGAAAAGTTATAGTGTAGCATGCAGAGCACTGCTGGCTGTCGTTGATAGTGTTTTAAATATTCCAACAAGTTTATGTATGGGCAAGAGTTTGTTCTTCGGACGGATCATGCGAAATCGTTGATGCAGTTTAAGAAATCAGAGGGGCAAGTGACTAGATGGTTGGGGGATATACAACATTTGATAGAAGAGCAGGAAGCTGATGAGCCAATTGGGCCAGTAAGGAAATGGCTGGCCAGTAAGACACCGGCTTCATTGGCTCAATTGCCGCAAGGACATTGAAGACAAGGGATCGCAAACTCGGGCTGAAGAAATAATGCAACAACAATGTTCGGGCACCATCGAACAGCAATAGACATCGCCGGCCTGTTCCAGAAACAAAAGATGCTAATTGTTACATACTGGTGTGTATTGACTATGTTTCAGCAAGTCGATGGAAGCTTATCGGATTATGAATCAGGAAGCCCGGACAGTAGCCGACACCGTTTGTGAAAAATTGGATTCGGGGTACCGCAAGAACAACACTCGGATCAAGGGAGAAATTTCGAGTCTTCCGTAAACTGTGCAAAATTCTTAACATACACAAAACTCGTACCACACCATTACATACACAATCAGACGGAATTGTAGAGAGGTTTAACCGGACGCTGGAAGAACATATGCGGGAAAAAGTCAACACCAACTAGGATAACTGGGATCGATATATACCTATTTATCCTGGAGTATCGAGGCGCACATGTTACAACAGGAAATTCACCTATCATGGTGATGTTTGCCAGAGAGCTGCGCCTACCGTGATATTAAGTTTGGATTACCAGAAACTAAACCAGTCGCACAGCATGAGTACCTAGCCGATCTAAGATGGAGAATGACCTTGATTCATAATGAAGTAAGAGACAATATCGCAAAGGCGATAGAATGAAAACGAGATATGACCAAATGAGATAGGGACGGGTTTGCAGAGAGAGATTTGGTTTGACTTTATAATCTCAAGAGAACAAATAGATGTCACCGGAACTACAGTAAAGTTAGGAATGGCCTTTTAAATTAATCAAACGAATTAACGATGTTGTATACCGGATTCAACTAGACCCCAGAACTAAGATGAAAGAGGTCTACATTGATAGATTAGTATATTCGGGACGAACAGAGTTAAGATGGGGCTGTTACGAATTCCACTCTACACAAGCATTTTACTTGGTGGTCGAGTGATTAACGCAACACACACTGTTATTAACCCAAAGAGAGTTCAAACCCGGTAGAAGACTTTAATTTTATTAAACGCATATTATTCTTCACATCAACGATGTTGTCGGATTAAGTATTCCTCCAATACTGATTCCAAGTGGAGGGGATATGCAGATAACGATAGCAATTGTAAACGAGGGCGATAATCACCATGGTGAATACTGGAATACTTAAGGCCGGCTTTAAATATCAAGATAAGGGAATTGATGTCGTAAAATATTCGCAAATACAACTACTTAAAAGTGATTTACAATTGCAAAACGCACGCATCGCATACAGCGCGAGCAGTTTGGGACGCAAGGAAGGGCAGTTGCAATTTAACCAGTGAACACCACAAGTCCAAAAGGAAAACGTAAGTAGTCCGAAAAGTAGAGAACAGTAACATTTAAAATGAACAGTAAAAATGAATTAGTGAGCAGTAAACGAGTAAAACTAATGAATTGCTGCATAAATTAAAGGTGTTGGAAAATAAAGTTTGTAATTTATATAGTGTTTTATTTGCAAAATCAAGTATACGAGCCCATATTGAACGCTCGAAATTCGTAACAATACTTACAAAATTAGAAAATCCTAAAAATTAAACGTTTAAAGTGTCATGGTTGGTAAGTTGTTCAAATGAACGGTTTTAGTGCAGGTTACCCCTGATAAATATTCAAGTCACTTTTCATGTGGTGTCTGAGTATGCGACCGTTAGCATATGCAAACGAATTAAGAGATTCTATTGAATTTCTAATTATGTTCAAGCTAATAATTTTAAATTAAACACAATACATTTAGATAGAATACCGATTAAAATAATTTTCCACTACCACAAGCTCGCACAACTTTACTAACCTTAATCCTTTCCTTCATAAAATTGACATTTTTTAAGTTGGCAGTCGGATAAAACAAGCATCCGCTCCATTTGATGTGATTCGTTGCGTAATCAAAAGGTGTATAAGGTATTTCCGTTACACCTCGATATCCAACCGATGATGGCCAATTTACCATATCAAATTGTCAGAACACTTGGATTACGCTGGAACAATCTATACGCTAGACCATCGAAAAACAGAGGGCTAAAACCCAATAAGGCCTATATTGCCATGTTCGTATGTCTAGTTCCAAAAGCATTTCGCCTCGAGTAATTCATTTACTGGTATAAATTATCATGATATATTCTATAAAAAATGGCAACTCTCCTGGCACAGATTGAATTGATCCTGAAATCCAGTCCGCTTTTGGCCACTTTTGACAGTTGGCGTCAGCACGCATCTTAATAGGGCATCCAAATGCATATGTGCCGGAGCGGAGCACCGGCCATTTGAACGTTAACCATCTTTCTAGATGGCAATGCTTTTAACTACGACACGAGTTCTGGAAAAAGTGACAAACTCCAGTAATCCAGTAATCAAAACCAGGAATCAAAATCGCTGACGTCGTTCTAATTCACGATAATAACGCAGTACTAAGCAAATGGCAACTGGGACGAGTTATCACAGTACATCCCGGGCAAGACAACTTTGTGCAAGTCAAGGTGACAAGATAAATTTAAATTCACTCGACATAAACAAATTTACCAAGAAATATTTTTCTTGTAAATAGCGCATTGAATGTATTGTCAATCACACCAGAAACCCCATTTTGGAAAACCCATGGAATTGTTATTTTATCGTAGTAATATTTTATTGTGGAATTTTTTGCGTCTAATGATAAAATTTGTGCATAACGTATTTTTGAAAATAATGTGGGATGTCGTGATTATCGCAACAGAAATTTCATAGATCCGTTGAAACCTTGAAGCATACTACTGTGGACAAAAAGTAGTAAGACATTTTAATTTTAATTTCGCGCGGAAAACCATTCGTCGAAATATTTCTTTTTTCTATGTTGGTATGACTGTCAGTGACATCTGTGCCAAATGTCACATCAAAATAATCATTAGTGTTTAGTATACGCTTGTCTTTCTGAAGTACAAAAAGTGCATTCGGAGATTTTTACAATGAGTGAAATTATTCAACAAAGAAGTTCCATTAAATTTTGTGTGCGAAATCAATTTTGTGGTGCCGAAACGTTCAGAATGTTGCAAAAGGCCTTCGGTTATAATTGTATGTCGCGCGCAAGTGTTTTTGATTGGTACAAATTGTTCAAAGAGGGTCGAGAACGTGTTGACGACGAATCACGTCTAGGACGGCCATCAACATCAACTGATGATCAACACGTTAATAAAATCAAGGAATTGGTGCTCGAGAATCGACGATTAACAGTCAGAGACCTTACTGGCATCGTTGAAATATCGGAAGGATCAGTGAAAACCATTTTGAAAGATCCGTTAGGCCTAAGAAAAGTGAAAGCACGATTGGTTCCAAAATCACTCAATTTTTTGAAAAAACAGCGTCGCGTTGACGTCTGTGAAACAATGCTTTTCGACTACCAGGATGTCATGAAACGTATTATAACTGGCGACGAGTCTTGGATCTATGCTTACGACCCGGAAACAGACGATCAATCGGCCGAATATCGTGCCAAAGATGAGCCGAAGACGAAAAAACTACGTCAAAGCAAGTCAAAATCAAGTGATGTTGAATTGATGTTTTTCTTCGATTATCGAGGTGTGGTGCACTCCAATTCCTTCCGACCGGCCAAACTGTCAACAAGGAATACTGTTTGAGTGTTATGCGTCGTTTGCGCGAAGCTATTCGTAAAAAGAGGCCGGAATTATGGGCCGACAACTCTTAGTTTTTGCACCACGATAATGCACCTTCTCATACTGCATTGGTTTTACGTGATTTTTTCGCCAAAATTTCCACCCATATCTTTTCGCACCCACCGTATTCGCCTGATTTAGCTCCGTGTGACTTCTGGCTGTTCAGCAAACTCAAACGACCGCTCCGAGGAAACCGTTTTGAGTCAATTGAAGACATTAAACGTGAATCGCTACGCGCATTGGAGGCTATTCCGGAAATTGACTTTAACAACTGTTTCGAGGATTGGAAAAAACGTTGGCATAAGTGTATTGAGGCCGGCGGGGATTACTTTAAGGGGGATGAAATAGATTTGGAGCAATAAATAAAGAATTTTAAAATTATGACCAAAGTCATAATTGTCTTACTATTTTTTGCCCACAGTATTATATTTTACTTTATTTAAGTTTTGCTAAACTGTGAATTCCAGAAACAATTTAGTTCTTTTCCAAAATTGGTCCTCGAACGACAATATCTAACATATCATATCTAACCAACTGGCAATATCGAAAATGTCACATTTTTAAGTCAAATTGTTTAAACCAGATAACCAGACAAACGTAACCTGATAAGACCAGGAATCAAGACAAGAAGAAACTACGTTTTTTGGTCAAATTCAACTTTATTGAAAATATGATTGTTACAAAGATTAATTATCGAAATATTCGCCATTACTATCTATGGTCTTTTGCTATTTATCAGGTAGATGATAAATGCCTTCGCGATATAAACTTGGTGGTTTCGCAGCAAAATAGTCATCGGGTCATTTTTGTACATCTTCAACTTTTGTGATCTGCTTATAGTCTTTCAAATATGATGACATCAATCTGAATAAGTGGTAATCCGAAGGAACGAAGTCTGGAAAATACGTTGCATACCGTAAAACTTCCCAGCCTAAGGAGAAGGTGAATTCCTGGGTTGATTTTGCTGCATGTAGACGAGCGTTGTCGAGCAGCAATACCAACTTCCGCCTTCCTTTGCTCGTAAATGGTATTTTTACCTCCAAAGCAACACTTAATTTAATCAATTAGGCCTGGTCACGTTCAGTTGTAACAGTTTGACCAGGTTCCAGAAGCGCAAAGTAAATGAATCCTTTTCAATTCCACTAGAGCTACACAGTAACACTTTCCTGGCATGAATATTCATTTTTGCAACTGATGTTGATAGCTGTAAATGTTACTTACGTATAAATGTTGCTTATCGACTTATGTCATAAAAACAACAATGAATATTGCTGACGCCTTCAGAGCCGAGTTTCTACTTGCATACCTAATAAATTTTTGAAAAAAAATATATAGGCGATTTCTGAAAATAACAACTTTTAATAAAATCACTTAAACTGGTTATACTGATCATACTGACCAAGTTTTATAATTGTGCCTACTCTGTATCGGTAAAAATCAGCATTGGAAACCCTAATTTCACAAAATTATTTTAAAAAATTCGCTATGAGTGATTTCTGGAAATTTCAACTTTTCAAATGAAAATCAGTTAAACTAGATGTACTGAACATATTGACGAAGTTTCATGATTGTGCCTACTCCTCATCGACTTGAATCGTCCGTAAAAATCCTTCTTTTAACCATAATTTCACAAGATTAGTTTGAAAAATTCTGTATGGATGATTTCTGGAAATTCCACCTTTTCACTTGAAACTTCACTTTTATAATGAAATCACTTAAACTGGATATATTGACCATACTGAACAAGTTTTTTGATTGTACCTACCCCATCGGCCAGAATCACCCGTACTATTTTAACCCTAATTTCAAAAGATCAATTTGAAAATCTTGTTTGTTGGATTTCTAGAAGTCCTATCTTTTTTAATGCTATCACTTAAACTAAATTTCTGAAATATTCTGACGAAGTTTCATGATGGTCCCTACTCGGCCATCGGCGAGAATCACCCGTAGAAAACTCTTATTTTAACCTTAATTTCAAAAGATCATTTTTCAATTTTTTGCATGGATGATTTCTGGAAATTCCACCTTTTATAATGAAATTACTTAATAAACTGGATGTACCGAACATACCGACCAAGTTTCATGATTGTGCCTATGTCTCATCGGCCAGAACCACCCGTAGTATTTCTACCCTCATTTCAAAAGATCAGTTTATAAATTTTTTTATAAATCCCCACTTTTATTAATGAAATCTCTAGAACCGGTTTTAGTAAACATTCTGATCAAGTTTCATGATTGTGCCTACTTCTTATCGCCAGAATCACCAGTAGGAAACCCTTATGTTAACCTTAATTTCAAAATATCATTTTGACAATGATATGATGATGTCGCATTATCTCTCGATGCCCACCCCTGTTTTATGATATGGTCGTGGTTATTGTTACACCGATTCGATTTCTCTGATTCCACTACCCGAGAACCATTAGCATTACTTATTTGACATCTGTTATTGCGCTCCTAGCATTAAATTCATCTGTGATGATTTTAATAACTGCGCAAATGAGTCGGTGGTATTGATCGACGCGAATTTACGTAAACGAACATTAAGTGAAATTTTATATAGTGGTAAGAGTGCAAATCCGCATTTCTATAGGCCGGAAACTGCTGATGTACTGCCTTATGTATAATGTGTATAAGAAAACCGATACCAGATTTTTCTCCATTATGACGGCCGCGCTAATAGTTTTGAAAAAATGCAGGTCTTTATAGGCTAAGCAATGATGGGTGTCACGTTTTTCACCCGCTTCAGACGCCCTAACCTGGAGAACCACCACAGAATGATCACAAAATAAATTAAATATTTCTCTTAAAACTTAGAAACACTAAGTGCTAAGTCTTGTTAAGAAAGTCTAAAGACACTTTTCACGGTAGTGAAACGAAACGTTACTTTACTTGTTTTGGTGTAACCTCACATCGTAATTAAATAAACTTAGCAACATTTATATATTCGGGGACCTTCAATTAATTTATTGATCTGCATTTATAATAATATAACTTATATTGATCAACAAATTTATCGCAATTAAAAAATAATAATTCTATCACACACACACACACACACACACACACACACACATCACAAATTTAACAACACTAGCCTTCTTAATAAGGCACTTGATATTTTTCATTCCTCACTGATTTATAAAAGTGATGCGTGATTTTGTTGTAACATTTAACTGGCAGCAACCTGTAAAATACATATGGTTTTAATAATACTGCTCGATGGCACACTAACATAATCACTTTAAACTTACGTATAAAATTTGAACAAACTTATAACTTTTGGCACATAAATCTCATCCTTCTCCTTTAAAATTCCATCCACAATCGTTTTAGCCACATCGGATGATTCAAATGGCGGCACCGCTAAATCAAGATACTCCTTTAGTTCGGGACGAGTGTTAACAAAATACGGACAAACTAACGTTGTTTTGATATAATCACTGTGTCCATCAGTATACATTTCATTCGAAAGACTTTTCATAAAACCTGTTACACCGTGCTTTGATGAGCAATAAGTGATCATATTAGGACATGTAAAATGTCCAGCAACTGATGACATACCAACGATATGTCCCGATTTCCGTTTTATCATGTCCTCGATAAATATGCGAGTGGTCTAAATAATATAAAAATTATTACAACAAATGTTAAATGTTCTAATTTTTATAACTTACAATAAATTGCGAGAATAAATTTACTTTAAGTATTCGCTCAATATCTGACCATTCCTTTTCCCGCAACGATATAAACGTAATCAAACCAGCATTATTCACCAATATATCCACATAACCGATATCACGTGACACATTTTCATATAATTTCTTAACCGAATCATATTCACTCACGTCCACATGGTACGCATACGAATTCACATTTAAATCTTTTAACCTTTTAGTCACTTCTTGCGCCGCCATCAAATTAATATCAGCAATCACAATATTGCACGAATTATCGTGCGCAGCAAATTCAAAGGCCATGTCACGTCCCAATCCATTACCACCGCCCGTTATTAAAATGGTTTTATTTTTTATTGATTTGCGTTTTAGTTGCAAAATGTTTAGCGCCTCCAGCCACGACTTAAACAAAACTGGTAATGTTTGTATGATTACGTAGAGCAGACTAAGTATTTCTAGAGTATAAAACTGAATTTGTTTGCTAGTGACCATGATGCGGTGTAAACACTTTGACGGTCTAGACTATTGTGAACTGAATCTTGTTTTCTTAAGTATATAAATGTTAAAATAATTATCGGTGGTGTTCCTTACACATACACCTTTCCAATTTACATAATACAAACTGTATATAGTCGGCGTAAATTTAAAATAATTCTTAATTCTAAATCAGATTTAGAAGAAATATGATATGCAAGTTTAGAACTCAAGTTATATGCTCTTTCGATAAAGTGCTGTACAATCAGATTGGTTTGGGAGAATGACCTTCAAGAAATTTATGTTTATAATGATCATATATAATATATTTCATTAGTTGAGTTGATGTCAGCTGATTTTAATTGATTACTAAATCAAGTCATACACCTTTCTACTTGTTGACATGAAAAATATAGTGCGAACTATAATTGAGATGTGCTACTTACACAATAGATCAGATCTGTCGATGACATTGATAAATCAATACGCGAAGGTTTATTTCGCGTAAACGCGTTTAGTCATCGTGAACGTGTTGTAATTCAGTTAGTTAGGTATTAGTTTATCTAATTTAAAAACGTTTGCACAATTTAACAAAACGAATATGTATACAAAACCGATGACAATAGCAAAAAATAATAATCATCAGTCGATAAAAGCAATGGAACATATTTCCAAAGAATATGTGTATCGAAAATCAGTACATGTGCAATTCTATTTTTCATTACAAAAACAAAAAATATTTTAAGTTAAACTAAGTATACGATTACATTAACATAACCGTAACTTAATCTAAATATATTGTAATTAGCATGTAAATAAATTGTATTAGGATATACTCGTATGCAAACCTAAATGGTCAATTTGATTCACTATAAAAAAATTGGCCAGATTACAGAGTTTTCTCTGATCGCGACATCAACATATCAAAAATTCGTTTAGGAAGTGTTCTTTCAAACAAAAGTGGCCATTTTAAAAATACCATAAATTTCCGTTTGTTATTGAGATTCAAGCTCGAACTCGTTATGTAATTTTTCGATTTTAGAGGTTTAACAGTGTTAAAAATTGGCCCAGATCACAGAGTTTTTTCAGGGCGTCACATTTAATTAAAATTATCATAAAAAGGGCCACAAGTGGTTTACTTTATTAAAAATTGGCCAGATCACAAAATATTTCCCAGGTCGTCACTTATATCAAAAGTTAACTTAAGAAGTACTTTTTTAAATAAAGTTAGTATTTAAAAATAATTATAAACTTATTTCAACTCGTTTTGCAATTTTTCGATTTTAGTGGTTTCACTGTATTAAAAATTAACGCAGATCACAGCGTTCTCTCAGATAGTCACATATCTCAAAAGAAGTTAACTTAACAAGTGCCATTTCAAATGAAATTCGCCTTTTAAAAAAAACACGATAAATTCCCGTTTCTATTGAGGTGAAAACACAAACTCGTTATGCAAATTTTCGATTTTAATGGTTTCACCGTATTAAAAATATAAATGACCAATTTTATTTGAAAGGTCACTTCTTAACTTTTTAGCTTTAGATAAACTCTGTGATCTGGTCATTTTTAGATAAGGTTATACATTTTTATAATGGATATTGAGAACTTAACGCGTATTTTACTGGTATGGTACGTTGAAGTGTTTGTACCCAAACTAAACAGATCAATTTGTGGCAAATTATCTTTTAGTTTATTACAAAAATATTGTAATATATCGAACCCTATTAAAGTTAGCCGAAAGTTTCCAGCCGAAAGATGATAATGCAGATTGTGTCTTTGCTATCCCAGACGAAAAAATATTGTATAGCCGCAAGAAATATTACTTGATATGTCTAGTTCTACTATCACCTCCACATAACCAGAATACAGCAAAAATCTGTCTGGAAATAAATAATTTTACAAAAGTGGACCAAATCCTATGAACTGTTAATTACAATAAATTTAAAAGGCATCGCACAAAAATAATAAAACGTTCTGTAATTTATAGGTTACCCACTTTCCCATCGATAATACTACAACCATTAGATACTGAATTCAATGGACTATATCTCGAATACTAAACATACACAAATTCCCCAAAAATTATTTCAAATACGTTAAACGTTCCTCTATCACCTTATGTGACCCATTAGTCCGGCCAGCGAATAATTTCTGAGTTCAATGGACTATATCTCGAATACTAAACTAAAAACGTTTTTTTTGCTGTTTTCTGGTTATTTGGAGGTGATAGTTGAACTAAGTTTATCAAGTAATATATCTTTCGGCTATTAAATATTTGTTCGGCTGGGATAGCAAAAACAATATCTGCATTATCATCTTCCGGCTGGGATAGCAAAGACACTATCTGCATCACCTTTCGGCTGGAAACTTTCGGCTAACTTTAACAGTATACAAGTAACTCGCTTCGATTTAAAGAATACGATTATATTGCAGTCTGATCTCATAAAGGAGACGCTTTATTTCGTGATTCAGTCAAATCCGGTACAGTATTTTCGAAACCATAACGGGACCACAAATAGATCGAATGACTTTTTTTCAAAAATAGATAGTCAAGGTCAAGGTCTATCTCTCTTATCCGAATGATACCACAGGTCGTGTTTTGTAAAGTTCAAGTTTACACGATTTTGAAAAATATGTTGATCGTCGCAAAACTTTAATTGCGCATAAAAAACTCGATTTTCGGCTGCTATGCGGGTGTTTATACTGCATGAATATCGTTCGTTGATGTTATAATCGACTCGACATAATTAAAATCTTCCACATTGTTCGAGATTTACCGTAGTGATGCTCCGTGGTAATAATTTATTTTGCTGTTGTTGATTTTCAAACCATTTCGTTTTGCGTTACAATCAAGCGGCATTACACTGTCTTTGATAGCTATATGAAGTTGGCCCAAAATTCTATCCCAAAAAAATTGTTTTTTCAACACTTTTAAACTATGACGATATAAAATAAACTATTGCGATATACAATTGTACTTATATACTGTAATAGTATACAAGTTTAGTTGTGTATCGCAGTAGTTCATTTTATATTGTGAATTATATTATCATTATCTATCATAATACAAATCGACCCGGAAGGAATTTGAGCATAGAAAATTTATTTATACAAATTATAAACCAAGAAGTATCGATACGTTTTATTAAAAAATTAATTATTATTGTATAATTATTATTTAACAGTTGTCATTACTAAGTAAATTTCATTAACCTATGTACATATAAATAAATGAAATACAAATTTTGTTGTAGCTAGTGAGTACATTCTAATCTCAGATCAAATCAGAAAACCTTACTAATAATAAAACATTCGATGTTCATTTTAATAATTACATACTACAAAAATGCTAGCTTAAAAATAGAATTATAACTAAAATTGTGGCCATATATGGCCCAATTAAACTAAATAAATACTCGTCAATTTTTCCTCTGAAACTTTTGAGTTTTGGTATTGGCCCGCGATGCCATTACGTTTTTCAATTAGTTCTGGTCCTAATCTATACTATTGCGTTGGGGCGTGCGATTCTAACAAGGCTCTCGTGGCCATATATGGCCCAATTAAACTAAATAAATACTCGTCAATTTGTACTCTGTAACTTTTAAGTTTTGGTATTGGCCCGCGATGCCATTACGTTTTTCGATTAGTTCTGGTCATAATCTATACCATTGCGTCGGAGCGTGCGATTCTAACATGGCTCTCGTGGCCATATATGGCCCAATTAAACTAAATAAATACTCGTCAATTTTTACTTTTTAACTTTTAAGTTTTGGTATTGGCCCGCGATACCATTACGTTTTTCGATTAGTTCTGGTCCTAATCTATACCAAAATAAAAAAAAACAAAAAAATCACAAACATAAAAAAAAATTGAAATAAAATGAATTAATTTCCAAAAATCGGTAGACTAGATGAACTGGTCGAAAGGGGTGTGATTCTACTTACCTCCACGTGGTACACCCTGGGCAACGCGAAATCTCGGCTAAAAGTATGATTAAAAACGAATAATCAGTTATTATCTACGAGTACAAAAATTTACCGAACTCAAGGGAAGGTAAGGTTTTAGTTATGAATCGAACCAACCAAAAATTTGTAGAGCATAAAGGATCGATAAAAGTTGGCAGCACTGACACGACACTAAAAAAATTAACGGTAGAAATAACCGAAAACCATAATGCCACAACCCCAAAAAAAAAGAAAAAACATCTGAGTAACAGACATAATAATTGAACTAAAATTGGGCCTATAACATTGCGCGCTAATACCAAAACATAAAAATTAAAAAGTAAATATTGACGAGTATTTAAATAATAAGAAACGCATACTTCAACGTACTGCTAAAGTATGGATCACAACTAGTCGAAAAACGTAACGGTATCGCAGACCAATACCAAAACTAATAAGATAAACAGAAATAATTGACGAGTATCTATTAAACTAAAATTGGGCCACGTATGGTTACATACGCCAAAACCGATAAAGAGTAAAAATTCATGATTATTTATTGAGCTTAAATTGATCAATTTAAGGCCACGACAGCCTTGTTAGAATCGCACGCTCCGACGCAATGGTATAGATTAGGACCAGAACTAATCGAAAAACGCAATGACATCGCGGGCCAATATCGAAACTCAGTTTCAGAGTAAAAATGGACGAGTATTTAATTAGTTTAATTGGGCCACGAGAGCCTTATTGAACCGCATGCATTGAAGTTTTATTGAGTTATTTATGTCCACGATGACCATGTTAGGTTGCTCAAATATGGTGTTGTGGAATATAGTTGTACCAGTACCAATGGAGATCTTGACGGCTTCGTTAGCTTATGCCTGAACTTTGAAGTTACACAAATAAATATGTAAATTGATTATACCATTTTTATTTCGAGTTCTTTAGTTTTTGATTATCTTTTATAGTTTGTCTTTAATTTGAATTTGAAATAATTTTTTTTTAATTTTGTTTATTATTTAACCTTTCATAATGAATTTTTGGGTTGAGAGTATTAGATATAACTGGCGAGACAGTTTTAACTTTTGTTATAGTAAATTTTGAGCTGACTATGAGAAACTATCACGATAGTAATATTTTTTAGGGCTGACACTTTTAATATTAAAGAAATCATCATTTTATGATGATAGTAAATTTTGGGCTGACTATGAGAAACTATCACGATAGTAGTATTTTTTGGGCTGAGATCTTAAAAGATGTCGTGAAATACAATTTTTTGGGCTGATACTCGTAATATTATAGCAATCATCATTTTAGTGTTGCCATCGCATTTTTTTGGGTTGAAATTTGGGCCAACTTCACATACATGTCTTTGATATCACTTAGTTTCCAGCCAACAAGCACGATATTTATTTATTTAGAAACATATGTTCCAATTATATAAATTATGAACAATTTTGTGAACCACACACCACATTTTGAGTATAAAAGCTCGTTTGGCGCCATTTGTTATCAAATTATACAAATATCAAAAAATAATAATAAAAAATTATTTTAAAGAAAAAAACTAACACGTTTGTCCGACGTGAAAATGGAAGGATTTTTTAATTCTGCATATCCAAGAATTTCGCCTGACTTATGAATATGCAACGCGAAGTTTCAATACAACTTTTCCTTACTCGAGCGCCTCTTACTCAAGCGCCAGATTAAACATCACAGGCGCGAACACTTCTCTCTGTCACACATCAAATGTTACTTCAAAGAGGTACTCCACTACGATTCTACACATTGAGTCAGATGTTGTTAGCTTACATTTATTTATAATGTACTATGTGTAGAATCATATATCGGTAATACACATTATAGCAAGCTCGTTGACGCGATGACCGTTGTTGTTTGCGTTAGAGTTGCCCACGATAATTTTGATAACATAGTGCGGAAAGTTACTGATGATGTATTCCCACTCAACAATGAATAAATTTTTGACACCAACCGGTTTATCTCCAGATGGCGCATGTGCGTTGATAATCGTGATGTTAAATTTTTAGTGAATATTCTAACCGTTCATATCCGCATTGTAACAAGGCGAAAATTTCTAAATGCCGCTGCACTCGCCTGTGAACAAATAAATTAACACCAAATGATCCCATATTCTGAATGCCGCTGTAGTAGAAAGTGTAACCATTGGAGATAGTATGGATTTTACTCCCAGACCATCTAAGTTCTTGCAGCGCAAGCACGTCAAGTGTGTAAATTTCCGCCTGGTTTGAAATGTTCTGGAGATCTTCAGATCTTTAAAGGGCTGCATGTTTCGTGGTCCCATTTCCAAGGTCGTTGTTGTGATGAAACCCATACATTAATCAGAGTCTTTTGTTTGAGGTTCATAACTTAATGGTTTTTGTGGGAATAAGTAGTTGGCCTGCCGCTCAACCCACTTTTCATGTGTGTGAGTCAATTACTGGCATCTTAAAAGCACATTTATATAGCGAGATGCTTACTACAAGACAGATGCACGCTTCAGCCCTCTGTAACTTGGAGAACAGATGTTGATTTGAAATTGGATTTAGGATGCCATTGACACGCCGTGACATATCACTACAATATGTCACGGCGTGTCAATGTCGATACATAGAATTTAGTCTGCTCGTCTCCACTACACCGCCTGATTAATTTAGCGTTACCCAGGGGGTACCGCGAGAAGGTACGAAAGTAGGATTTTCCACTCAATACCTAAAAATAAAAATAATTTTATTAATTGCATATAGTCATAAGTTATGCGATCCTGAAAATTTTTATTCTTACAGAACTTTACAACACGAGTTAGTTATTAAAACTAAAATTTACATAATTTTCCAACATAAAAATGCTAACTAAGGAATTATATTTAACATTGATTAGGCATAACAATATTATAATAAATTACTATTTCCCTTGTATCCCACTGGGTTCGCGTTACAAGAATGTGAGGGCAATCAGGTAGTCTTGACTATTTTATAGATGCAGCACTTTGTAGCATTATAACTATTCCAGGGGGTGGAAAAAGGACGTCCTCGTCCTTTAGTTTGGTACCAACTTTCTCAAGTAGTTCCAGATACGATGTGAGTTTGCCAAAATCCTGGGTTCCCGCATTTGATGAGTTTATTTTCTTTATTTTAGAAATGATCTTACATGGCTTTATTGATAATGTCGACATCGATTGTCGATTGATATCAATTGACGGGTTGCCTGAATATTGTACAGTGCCCCTTGTATATCCTCCATTTCACCTCTCATTTCGAATGATTAAGATTTCTGGTTGTTAAGAACAATAATACTCGATCATTTACTCCACAATCTTCCAAAGTTTTATTTTTTGCATTATTAACTAAAAGTTTATCTTCATATGAATTTATTCTTGTTTCTCTTTCATAGGTCACCTATTCATTGTGATCACGTGACGATCTCATATTAGATTAACAATCTCTGATGCTGTCAGTCTGTCACCGAGAGTATCCATTGGATTGAGCCCAAATGTGTCCACTAATTTGGCTGGTGTAATGTGGTTGTTGTACAACTGTTCAAGCTGGGATACGTGTCTCAGTAGTTTCATCTCACATTCTTATTGTTAAGATTGTTTACGTTATAAATTAGCGAAATATTACACAAATACCCATAATTTTTAATTTGAACGCATTGTTGAAGTTCTTCACTACAGGTAAAGGAGTGTAATTTTCCTGATGTAGATTTAATACTAGGTATTCTATGGTACAATAATAATGTGTATAATAATTCTGTAATTAACCATGAAATAATGGGTAATAATATAATGTGTAATTAACCATTGGCGAATTTTAGGATCGGTTTTCTATGTGTGAGGCATCCTTTTGATTCAAGATACTGACAGCGTCACAAAGGATGTATCCCTATGTCACGTTTCATCAGTACAAGGTCCTTGTTAGTTGACATGAGAAAGACATTTTGATCAGTTTGATAAGTAGTATTTAAATGACTGATTAGTTTTCAATAGAACTGATGACGTCCCAATAAATTGATTGGTTGTAGTTTACAATGATTTGTCATCGTTATGCAAGGATTCAGATGGGTGCAGCAATATTACGGTAGACACGAAAATTTGTGAATTGATCTCATTATTAGTATGCCTCTGGGCTACGAAATGAAACCACTAGAAACTTTTGGCCTATGCCTGGTCCACCACACAACCAAATAGCCATTTTATTAGAGGGATCTTGTCTTCCTTGATGAGTACTTATTCCCCCATCTTCATGATTGGTTGTTCATCTTTTCTCATTTTCTTCTATGTTAAAATTGATTCAAGTACCTGCTGTGCCATCTTCCCCAAAAGTATTGTTTAATTTTTTCTGTCAGCTTCCATTGTGGTATGCCGTGAATGTTTGTTTCTATCTTTGTATCTTGTGGCATTGCTCGTAAGAGTGCACCGTATCAAATATTATTTAAGAACCACTTCGATCACCTCGGTGCGATCCGTAGGAGCTACATAATTTCAAGTGTTTAAGAATGTTTACTCTCAATGATGTTAATTTAAAGAATTTCGTTTCATAACTTTCACACAAAACTTAAAAATTTAGTTATTTCTATTTAAAGGGTGATTTTTTGTGGTTAGGATTTTCATGCATTAGTATTTGACAGATCACGCGGGATTTCAGACAAGGTGTCAAAGAGAAAGTTGCTCAGTATGCTTTGACATTTCATAATGAATAGACTTACTAACGAGCAACGCTTGCAAATAATTGAATTATATTACAAAAATCAGTGTTCGGTTCGAAAAGTGTTTCGCGATTTACGTCCGATTTATGGTCTACATAATCGACCAAGTGAGCAAACAATTAATGCGATTGTGACCAAGTTTCGCACTCAGTTTACTTTATTGGACATTAAACCAACCACACGAATGCGTACAGTGCGTACAGAAGAGAATATTGCGTCTGTTTCTGAGAGTGTTGCTGAAGACCGTGAAATGTCGATTCGTCGCCGTTCGCAGCAATTGGGTTTGTGTTATTCGACGACATGGAAGATTTTACGCAAAGATCTTGGTGTAAAACCGTATAAAATACAGCTCCTGCAAGAACTGAAGCCGAACGATCTGCCACAACGTCGAATTTTCAGTGAATGGGCCCTAGAAAAGTTGGCAGAAAATCCGCTTTTTTATCGACAAATTTTGTTCAGCGATGAGGCTCATTTCTGGTTGAATGGCTACGTAAATAAGCAAAATTGCCGCATTTGGAGTGAAGAGCAACCAGAAGCCGTTCAAGAACTGCCCATGCATCCCGAAAAATGCACTGTTTGGTGTGGTTTGTACGCTGGTGGAATCATTGGACCGTATTTTTTCAAAGATGCTGTTGGACGCAACGTTACGGTGAATGGCGATCGCCATCGTTCGATGCTAACAAACTTTTTGTTGCCAAAAATGGAAGAACTGAACTTAGTTGACATGTGGTTTCAACAAGATGGCGCTACATGCCACACAGCTCGCGATTCTATGGCCATTTTGAGGGAAAACTTCGGAGAACAATTCATCTCAAGAAATGGCCCGGTAAGTTGGGCACCAAGATCATGCGATTTGACGCCTTTAGACTATTTTTTGTGGGGCTACGTCAAGTCTAAAGTCTACAGAAATAAGCCAGCAACTATTCCAGTTTTGGAAGACAACATTTCCGAAGAAATTCGGGCTATTCCGGCCGAAATGCTCGAAAAAGTTGCCCAAAATTGGACTTTCCGAATGGACCACCTAAGACGCAGCCGCGGTCAACATTTAAATGAAATTATCTTCAAAAAGTAAATGTCATGGACCAATCTAACGTTTCAAATAAAGAACCGATGAGATTTTGCAAATTTTATGCGTTTTTTTTAAAAAAAAGTTCTCAAGCTCTTAAAAAATCACCCGTTAGTAGTGCTGAAATACTTACTTTTATTAAAATGTTTCTAATGTTATTATGAAAGTTAAATTTCTGAGTGTTTTTCAATTCTTAATACTTATGGGCGCAGATTCATATTGGAACCTTAGACCCACCCCTTAAAGCTCAAAGGATATAAAAAATTAAGTTTGGGAGACCTTTGGGATGGCCCCAAAAGATTGGCCGTTCGTAGAATAGTCCATAAGAGATTTAAATTATTGGTTAATCTGAAACGGTCAAAGAAATTAAATAGAAGCACAGAAACTAATTTTTAATTTTTGACTATTTAGTAGATATTGAGAAAGGTCACCTGACTCATGTGATTCACAAAACAAAAGGGTATTATACATGGATAATAGCAATCTGTGTAGTTCGTATTATTAGTCGAAATGTGAAAAAATTGGATACTTCGAAATGTGTTAGCATTGTCCAACAAACTTCAAAATGTGTTTTAATTCACACCAAAATTTCGAGTAAACCTCTTAAGTTATCATTGACCTCTATTTTTTGTTGATATGTTTAAATAGGTTAAATTAAAACATTATGTAGGATATTTGAATTGTTACAACAAATTATTATCAAATACTACACGAGCCAAAAAACATTGTATGAAAGCGTGATATTTAATTAATGTTGCCATAGCATTGAAACTTATTTACGAATTTCTCATGATGTATTTTTCATTTTTCTTAAACCAATAGTCATCCTGGTGTGGTAATTTATAGTTACATTTGCAGATTTAAAAGAGTCTACATCCTGCATTGAATTGAAATTTTTAACTCTTTTAACTAAGGTCGAAGATCGATCAAATAATCTCGTAATATATTTTTGATTCATGTACGTACACTGGAGATCATAGAGAATTGTTTATTCTATTGTGACCTATTCATATTTAAATGGTTCCTCGTATTCGAACTTAACGATTGTAATGATTTTGGTTTTTTCATTTTGTTGTGTATTTTGACCCATAAATTTTTATAGGTTTACATAACCAATATTTCCATATAAATAATAACCTTCGTAATTAAGAAAACATCAATAGCCAACTTACCTATTCATATTTTATTCTTGACGTTTGCGTTATTTCCACTAAATCAATTATAAAAACGGAAACTCGTACATAACTTATACAGTGTTCCTCGAATTACTAACAAAACCTACACTCGAATGACCAAGTTTATGGAATGTACTTAAAAGGAATAAATAAAAACATCAAAGTATTTGGAAATTTCGTTTAATGGAATTACAACTCATTTACTCACTTACTTTTTAAAACCGATTAATGTGCACACATTTACTAATTATATATATATATATATATATATATATATATATATATATATATATATATATATATATATATATATATATATATATATATATATATATATATATATATATATATATATATATATTTATAAATCTTACAAAAATAAAAGCTTAAAAATAATTATTTTTATTTTGTTTCATTTATTTTTCTATGTCTACAAAATGAGTTTAAATTAATAACTAACTAATTCCTACTTTATTACTTTAAAAGCTGCCTTTTTCAAAAGTGCAATTCTGTTTTATTTATATGTTGTCAACCTAGTTACAATTAAATGTATCGTCACACGTGTATTGCTATTCAGCAGTATTTCTTTTATTATGATTTGACACCTTTCGCGTGTGTGAATGGAATGTATGGTGTCATCATTTATGAACATATAACTCCTCCTGGGTGTGGAAAGAGCGTCCTCGTTCTTTGTTCTAATTCCAAACTTTTCCAGTATTTGCGGAAATTTGTTGTTGTTATCTGTGTTGGTGACTTCTATTTTAAGATGATTTGCTTGATTCGATGGTTTTTTGACTTGTTGACGACTATAGATGTAGATACAAAGTACTATTATTCCAATTGATGGGATGGATAAACCGCCTGATAGCGATCACATCCAGATTTTATGATTCTCCTGTTGTATATCCAAGTGTGCTATTTTCCGCCTTTTATGTGTGTTTTGCTGTTCGATTAAATCTATGTTGACAGTTTTGATTAGCTTCCGAGTTACTTCTAGATTATGTAGGGCACCCTGTATTTCTTCCGTATCACTTTTTATTTCGAACGATTGAAACTTCTTATTTCTTATTATTATTGTACAATTCCAAAATGTCAAAAGAAAATTACCCGTTAGTGTGCGGTTATTCGGGCCACAATCTGATGATAATACTTCCTCTTTTGCGTTGTCGATCAGTAATTTGTCTTTTTAATGAAGTGTACCGTTGTCTCCAACTTTGAGGTTACGTTGCATATGCTTTTTGTCCCCATTACTAACGGTTTGATACACTCATCGTTGAATTCCTTAATCTCGGAGTATTTTTGTACGAAGCTGTTATGATTTGACGTAGTGAATAAAAAATATTCACCGTGTTGTGTTGTTTTAATAATATGTTGGGGGTATTCCTTTATTATTGTGTTGTTTACTGTTAGCGGCACAATCATTGCTGTTGTTGATGTTTCATCTTCCAGTTTTGGTATCTCTAAGATGAATAGGAGGGTTTCTTTGTTTACGGCAATTTTGGGTATTGCGTATTGAAGTGCTTCCTCTGGCAATGTTATGTTGACTCCTTGATTTGTCATTACGTCTTTTATCATTATAAGTTCCTTTAAAGTTAGCACCTTGTTGCTTGGTAGCCCGACTTTCGTCCTAACAATAGCATCTTGTATATCCTCCAAAATTGTGTTTGTGGTGTCTATGTTGATGATTGCCGCTATCATTTCCATTTTACTGATTATCACTTTATTGGCTGTGTTTGTGTTTAGCACGGCTTGCATTTTGCTTTGTAGCAAGCGCAGGTCTACTGCATCTGGGCTACCTGCTAGCCATTTTCAAGCCGTTCCTTGAGTATCCCAGCGTTTTCTCCTGTAGTGTCTTAAAGGTTTAATTTGCTCTAGGTTGTTGTTTAGTTTTTTGCACTTTTGTTTTATGATATTATACAATTCTAATTTATCATTATTAATTTCTAATTTATCATAAATAAATTTATTTATCGTTTCTACCGTATTTTGTAAGTTAGTCAAATTTATGGGATGTACAATTTTTAAGTTACCTATTTGAATTTTACAATCATTTGTTTTTAATATTAGGATAGGGTCATCATTCAAATTGTTAATTTCTAATCTCTGGCTTTTACAGATATGAAAAATTATAATTAATATAACTATTTTTAATGAGTACATAATTAGAAAATAATGTTTATTTTCTTAACAATTATTACAACATAAGGTAAAAAAAATTGTGTTTAGCTTAATAGTTTAAAACGTTTAAAATTTTATTTGTATACTTAATGTTAAAATTCAGAAAAGGGGGATAATTTGTCTTGATTTTTTTATTCCTTAGCAAGAGTCCTAATTTATTTATTCTCTTTTTTTTGTTTACTGGTATATTTAAAATGCATATAATGAAATGATTAAAATTTTGTTAGTGTTGTCCAGGAATGATAAAGAAATTTGTATTTAATAAAAATCATTTATTTTAAACGTTTTATTTTATTTATGTTCCGTTTTATGTTTCTTCCCGAATGTTTTAATTTTTATATCTTTGATTTTAGTTTCGACTGCTCTTGGTTGTGCCTTTGTTCTTATATATGGTTTAAGGTATACAGTCTGATCTTCTGTAAGAATTGGTGGTTCTTCTTTCCCACCGTTTTGTTCTTGCATTCGGTTGGCTGCTTTCTTTAAATTGCTGTGAACCGTTTGAAAAATATCTTTTGCCCGTGCTTGAATTTCTGTGGGGTCTGTGAAGTTGTTC
Organism: Nephrotoma guestfalica; assembly: GCA_963691935.1. NCBI lineage: Eukaryota > Metazoa > Arthropoda > Insecta > Diptera > Tipulidae > Nephrotoma > Nephrotoma guestfalica. The sequence goes on along the minus strand of OY829914.1, from coordinate 127,081,789 downwards.
TGATTGAATATTACTTCATTGGGAGTGAATCCAGTGGCTGAATGCACGGTGTTGTTGTATAGTGCAACTGACAGTTCGATGGCAGCTGAAATATTTGGGTTTGTTAATTTTTGCTTATTGGTATTAAATATTTCGATCACAGTTGAATGTGTTTTTTCTACTTGTCCGTTGGACTCTGAAGATGATGCGTAGTCGATTTTGATATTCAAATTGTTTAGAAATTGTTTTAGTTGTGTGGATTGAAATGTGGTTTCGTGATCGCAAATAATACTATTCGGTATGCCGAAAAGCGTGAAGTATTTGTTAAGGGCGTTGGTTACATCTGTTAAGTTTTTTGTGTTCATCGGTATCATTTGTAGGTGTTTGGAGAAAGAGTCAATAATTGAAAGAAAATTATTTTTGTTTATGTTGAAAATGCAACCTGTCTAACGGCTTCCTCGTGATTGGCCGTAGAGATATTTTATAAGGTTGTTATAAGGTTTGCGGTCATATTTATGCACGTTGCAGATATTACATGCATTAATGTGAATTCTGATCGTGTTTCCCATGCGTGGGAAGAAGGATGCTCGCCTTATTTGCTTTTCTACCTCGTTGGTGCCTCTATGTGCACGTTCGTGTTCTTTTGTTATTATTATATTCTGTCTTTCTTCGTTCGTAACATCTTCCACTATTTTTGTCACGAATACAAAATGACCATTTTGACAAAACTTTTTCCTAAAGGATTCCTGGATTTTATTATATAGGCACTCTGAAGACGTAATCGCTGATTGTTTCCCGTTATGATGCTCTTTTAGGAATTGTGTAATATCGTTTTCTTCGAAGGATTTCTTTGAAATAATGATTCTTCTAAAATTGGGGAAGATATCTTCCGAAATGATCACGTCTATATTTGAGGTTTTGAAAATTAATTGGTTTCTATAATAGTTAATTGGCCTGTCCGCGAAATGAATGAAGAAATCATCTGAAGTATCTGCCGAATGGATTGTTTCAATATCATTCGTTAGATGTGAGGGGCTTATTGGAACTTCGTCCGATTCACGTGAAGTGTTACTGTTTGCGAGTTCATTTGTATTTAATTCCTGTTCGTTATTTGTTGTCGGCATTCTGCTTAACGCGTCTGCCACAACATTTGTTTTGCCCTCTCTATAGATTACATCGTAATCGTAATTTTCCAACTCTAGCCTCCAGCGTAGGATTTTAGAGTTTTTTTCTGAAGATTTAATAAAGGTTAGTGGTTTATGGTCGTTTACTAAAGTGAATTTATTACCGTATAGGTATGGTTGATATTTTTTCACCGCCCATATTATGGCTAGAGCTTCTTTTTCGTTGGTAGCATATTTGATTTCGGTTGAGTTAAGGGTGCGTGATGCAAACGCAATTGGCCTTTCGATATTATTTTGGACCTGGGACAACACTGCGCCTAAGGCGAAGTCTGAGGCATCCGTTGTCAGAATGAAAGGTGTAAAGTCTGAAGTTTTTGTAAAGTCTGGATAAGTCAAAATTTGGTCTGTTGCTATGATCTCTTTTAGCGTTTCAAAAGCTTTTATGTATTCTGGATCTGCAAGATTTAGTGCACTATCCTTTTTTAGGTATTTGCTCATGTGTTTGGTCATTTTAGAGTAGTCCTTTATAAATCTACGATAATAACCCGAAAGTCCCAAAAATTGCTTAATTTCTTCTTGATTTTTGGGTAAGAGCCAATCCAGGATTTTTTTTATTTTATCTTTGTTCGGCTTTACTCTTTCTCGGGTGGTGATGATATGCCCCAAGAATTCGGTTTCTCTTTTTAAGAATTCGCATTTGTCTAGTTGAATTTTTAGGTTGAAATGCGATAGTCTTTTGAATACTGTGTCCAGATTGTCCAGATGGTCCAGATGGTTTTTAAGATTTTCGCCGACTATGACAATATCATCAAGGTTAACATGACAGATTCTGCCTATTAATCCTTGAAGTACGTGGTTCATAGCGCGCTGAAATGTGGCCGTACCGTTTTTAAGGCCAAACGGCATCCTGCAGAATTCAAAATGGCCTTTATCTGTCGAGAAAGCAGTTTTCTCTTGAGATGGCGCATCCATGAGAATCTGGTGGAAGCCTGATTTTAAATCCACAGTTGTGAAATATGTTGATTTGCCCAAATTATCTAAAATCTCTTCAATTTGGGGCATCGGGCACTTGTCGTCGATCGTTTTTTCATTTAATTTTCTGTAATCGATGACTACCCTAACCTTGCGTTAGGAACAGCCCAAATTGGTGCAGAGTATGGGCTGCTTGAGTGGCGGATAATGCCACTATCCAACATTTCTTGTACCTGTTCTTCTACATCTCTTTTGAAATGATGTGGATATCGGTACGTTTTAGTATATACTGGAGTTTCGTCTTTAGTTAAAATTGTATGCTTTATTACTGTCGTCGCTGATAATTTTTCATTCTGTCTCAACAGTACCATTTGATTTTTATATATTTTGTCTATTAAAGCGACCTTCTCGTTTTGATTTAGATGTTCGATTCGTATGACCTTTTCTATATCCTGTTTGTTAATAATTTCTTTCCCTAAAATTGGGATAGGTTTTACTGTTTCAAAATTATTAACAACGAGTTTTAATTTTGGCCATTCCATCTGTTTATCTGGATCGTTTGACAGAATTTTTACTGTTGTTCTACCTTCTTTCGCTTTGTATAGGCCTGGCTGAATGATAATGTCGTCATTTAGATTTGTATAGTCTGGTACAAACCATTCGCCATCATTAGCTGTTTTGAAGGTTACAGTGTGGTTGTACATATTCCCTTTTGGGTAATAACGACGAAATTTGAATTTAATGTTGTTCAATAGGACCGTGTTTGTTTTATAATCAATCTTTGCGTTTAATTTTGCCATTGATTGCGAGCCTAAAATTCCATCGAAGAATTTATGAAATTTTAGCTCATAGTATGTTTGTTCTGGTATATTATTATCTAGAAAATTAATTTTTCCTTTTTTCTACAATGTGGTTTCCTAATATGTTTCTTACTGACATGTCTTGATTTATTGATGTTGGATTAGGGATGATGCTGGGCTTCTTATTTGCTCCCGTATCCACTAATAGTTTAATGGTTTGGTCTCTTTCCAATCCATTACAAATTAAGTATGGGAGGAAGTTTAGTCCTCCGTGTCTTCCTCCTGAACTTACAGAAAATTTTCAGGATTTTCCATTGGTTCAGATGGATGATCGTCCGAATTGAAATTTTCGATTTCATCCTCTTCATCTTGTTGATGAAGTTCATGTGTATTTATCAGTTTTTTATTGAATGTATTTCTAGATCGCATTGAAGTGTCTACTTCCATAGGGGTTATTCTCCTCGATCTCATAGAAACATCTCCATCTTTACGTTGGGTAAAATTTTGATCCCATTCTTTTAATTCTTTTGTTTTTTGTGTTGAATAGACAACTTTGTTTTGGTTTTGATTGTGATATTTCTTTGTGTTTTCTGATATAATCTCATTTGAGTTGAATTTACAGAGGAACGCGTAAGCTTCGTCTATAGATTTTGGCTTAGCCGCCTGGGCGTAGCCGAAGTACGGTTTCCGTAACCCTGATATGAATGCCGCTAAGGCATCCTCGTCGATAAATGCATTTATAGCCTGCCAGGCGTTATTATACGTAGCGTTTTGTCTCGCCAGACTCTTTATATTTTGTGTAATATCTTTAACCTTGATAAAGTATTTGTGTACAGACATATTTTCTACTTGCTTGGTAGACCAGAGTTGTGATTTGTAGAAAGGCAACTCTTGTTTGTCTCCAAGAGTCTCTAAAACTATGGTTTTAATTTCTAGGAAACTTTGCGGGTTTCCCGCAAGATACAAAGCATCTTTGGCTCGGCCTTTAATTTTGTTACTTATTGCTTGTGTATAAACTCTGAATTGTGGTTCAGACACGAGAGGGCCAAATATATTTAATGTGTCCTCCGCTGTCTGCCTTTAAATGATCGGCAGTATGTCAATTCTGCGTCTATCTTGTAGTGCGCAAGTTTGACGAAAGTAACACAATTTATACAATTTAGAATTGAATTTCCGAAATTTTAACTTAATTCACTTAATTAAATATTCAAATCGAAATTATCCAAAAAAAAAATTTTAAAACTTAAAAACAATTTTAAGATAATAAAATAAAATTTGTTACCTGGTAATACGAGCAATAAATTAACGTCTATCTCGTAGTGCGTTATTTCTTTGAACGTATTTTTATGCTTCGTCGTGGAGCTGGTTCGAAATGTTGTTTTATTATGATCCGGCGGAACCTCAAGTCCTCTTGGCGTTAATGTATAACTTTAGCCAGAGATGTTTAACACAAAATCACGAATGTTCTTATGTATAACGGATTCACTTTTTGCTTAGTTTTTATTTACTAAACACTGCACTAATCACATTCACTAAAATTACACTTCACCGATAAGGCTGCGCCATTTATAAATCTTAGAAAAATAAAAGCTTAAAAAAATTATTTTTATTTTATTTCATTTATTTGTCTATGTCTTTACAAAATGAGTTTAAATTAATAACTAACTAATTTCTACTTTATTACTTTAAAAGCTGCCTTTTTCAAAAGTGCAATTCTGTTTTATTTATATGTTGTCAACCTAGTTACAATTAAATGTATCGTCACACGTGTATTGCTATTCAGCAGTATTTCTTTTATTGTGATTTGACACCTTTCGCGTGTGTGAATGGAATGTTTGGTGTCATCATTTATGAACATATAACTATATACATATATATATATATATATATATATATATATATATATATATATATATATATATATATATATATATATATATATATATATATATATATATATATATAGTATATCGCACACTGCGTGCAAGATAACGATAAGTAAAAAACGTCATTTTTCAGGAGAACGCTTTTTAGGTTTTTGAACTAGAACTTTTCGGACAAATATTTAATAGAGAAGATTTTATACCGTAAATCGATCATTTCTCCTGACATTCCTAGATTGTTTTAAAATGTCTAAAAAAATTAGTTTAAATAGGTAAACGCGTTAATCGTGGTGTACAAATTGGTCACAATGACATTGTATGTACTAGTTATAGTTTTCTTGATATGATATGATATGATATGATAGAGGCGTACAGGCCAGCCATAACGGCGATCCTAGGTACGTTACCATAATCCTGAAATATCTACAATCAAATGACAAATTATATCTGAATGCGAATAATATTTCAGCATCATGCGGGCCCAGGCCCTGCCTGCATCCTTAACAGATAAGGTTAGTTAGGAAAGGATGTTAGTCACAGAAACAACTAGGGCGAACCGCAGCAAAGTCATTTTCTAACTACTTAAATATATTAGAATGTTAGTCTCAATTAAATGCACACTCTAGATTAGAGTTTGTTAGTTAATTAATGTAAGTTAGTTGTGTTTGAGGTAAAGGATACTATTATTCATCATATGTATTCGGCATCAGTCCTACTAGACTGGTTAGGTTATTTAATTCACATCTATGGGCCATCTCATTACATACTGCTTGTAACCTTATTTTGCCCTATCTTCCCATCCAACACCATCTAAACGAGGGACTTCACGTTCGTAATGACACGGCAGTATTATCATACATATGATGACCTAAATATTCCGTCAATAATGTCAAAATAAAAAAATTTAGATTCGGTATTGTCATTCAGCTACCTATATTTAAATTCATCCAACTAAAAGCAGGGTTAATTTATATCTAACATTCACACAACTTCACTAAAACATAACCTGAATTCAACCAGAAAGATCGTCGAAAAACAACATTCCGTAGCAAAAAGTCTTTGGATCGTTAACATATTTGATTGTATTGAGTTTATGCTCAAAGCGTAAGTAATTAAATAGACCCCTGATCAAGAATGTTGCAATCACAATCTTCCCTGACCTTCCGGTATGTAAAAAAAAAATAAATAAATAATAAATTTTAAATAATAATAAAAATAAATTGAATTATATTTGCCGACAACTTTATTGTTTTAAATCAGGACTTTCGACAAAATTTCAATTTATAGAATTGATGTACTAGTTATAGTTTTCTTGACTGGGAAAATTGTAAATTCTTAAATTGTAAGTGGAGCTACTGTTTTTATAAGAAAGGCGGAATTATTGTTACTCACTTACCGCAATTAAGCAATAACGTTTGGAATAAAAAATGAGACACATTAATAATTGATCAAGTTTATTTTTATTATTGCGTCATAATTTGAACTATTTATTAAATACAAAATATACAGAATATTAGCCATCGGAATCTTCATGTATATTGTTATTATAAGGCAAAGTTTCATAGAATGGTTTGTATATGCCAGGCATATATTTTTTTCTCTGAGGTACATACATTAAATCCGTATATTTATCTTTAGAAATAGGAAACTTTTCACTATACAATATATCTACAGTACTACGGTTGACTGGCTTTCTTTTCTTCCCGGGACGTTTTGAAACGGATGACTTATCAAAATATAAAAAAATGTCTTCAAAATTTTCTTCAAATTCGTATTTATAAAGTAATTTGTTTGGCTCATCCTTTGACACAAAAATTTTACTTAACTGAACTGAACGGTTAAGTTTTTGGTGGTTTTTGCAAAACAATTTGAGTTTGAAATTTTTTTGAAATCGGAAATATCAGATTGGTCCATTTCGTGGGCCACATATGAAGATCCATTGATTTTAGCATTCCTAATCAGGCTATAATATTGAGCTGACACGTAGATAGTTTTTTTTTGCAACATTTTTGTATCGTGGAATGCATTGAGTCACCCTCATTTTGTGTGTGCCTCTTTTCAAAAAACCTGTGACTTAATGCTGTGGGCAAAAAATAGTAAGACTATTCATAATTTTAAAATTCTTTATTTATTTCTCCAAATCTATTTCGTCCCCCTCAAAGTAATCCCCTCCGGCCTCAATACACTTGTGCCAACGTTTTTACCAATCCTCAAAACAGTTGTTAAAGTCAATTTCCGGAATAGCCTCCAATGCGCGTAGCGATGTCAACTTTGAGTTAATATTATTTTATTTTTATTTTGCCCATGGCAGTTATCGGTTCAAAAGATGAATTTTTTAACATTGTTTTTGTTTTTTTCGCTAGCATAAATTTAAATAAGCAACTGGATACCTCCGACGCACCTTAACTCGCAATCGTTTCATCCCACATGTAACAATGCCCTTGATGACTAGCTAAATTATAAATGTTGAAATTATGTACGTTTAGCTTTCTTTTATAGAAAAAACTACTTGTTTCGCCAAATGGGCATTGCATGATTTTCTGAAAGTCAAAACAAGTAGTTACAAAATCTCTATGTACTCTTGCTGTTGCTTTGTCAATATCTTTCAATCTTCGTGCTTCATTTTTTACACTTTTGTGTTTATCCATCATTGTTTTAACTTTTTCTTTGTCTGAACCAGACATATTATCGTAACTTGTGCATTCATTACATTGGTCTTTTTTCGGTTTAAAAAGCTAATGCTCTGACATGCTCTGTCTTAATGCCTGTCTCTTCAACCCATTTGATATACTAGTATAATCTAAACATTTTGGCAATTGAAAGTTCACTATCTAAATATTGTATTGTTGTTTTGTCTCGCAAGTAGTGTGATTCTACCACGGGGAACGATGAGACCTGCTTTTAATTTTTCTTTTAATTCGTTTAATGGACGAAGGTATTTACTTATTAGGAAATTAGAAAATTTCTACAATTAATTCAAAAAATAATTTTTGATGATGCAAATCTATATCGTTGAAGGTCATGATTAAGTTATATAAAACCCCCCTTACCGCGATTATCGATTCCGCCATCGACAGTTTTTGAAAGTGCGGTAGATATTGATGCGAAATAGCAAGAGTGTCTAAAACCAATTTTAAACAAACCCGAGCTGATTTGGTTTTATCTTGCGGTGTACTCAAGTAATACAGTCGTGCGGCTCCCTCCGCCGGAAACTTTGGTAACTTTTTTATCTATAACCTGAACAGAATTTGCAATAAAACCTCATTGACGCTCTTTGTAACCAAGCTTGTAGAAATAATTAAAAATAATAGATCGAACATGATGAGGTACCCTTTCATGACACTTCAAGCGACATTTATCTGAGCATCCACTTTTCAAAGTTTTCGCTGCAATTTCACGCTCTGTACCATTTTTATAAGCTTCGCCACAGTTTCTTTGTCGTTTAGATTTAACGCTTTCCCAGTTATTAGTGATCACTTTTTGTTTTCTAGTTTTAGCGACATTTTTTTCTCAGATATTTTTGCATCCTAAAGAACTCGAAGAGTTACACGAATCAGGGCTAAGGCAATCTTCAGAGTCAGTATTACAGCACGCAAATGGATCTGAAATGTTTCAAAAAAATATCAATACAGTTCAGTATTTTATTGAAATGTTTACGTCATTCACAGAAAATTTCAATATTTAAAATATATTTACCTGAAACTTTTTCTTTTAAACGAACTTGCAATTCGACTAAAGACTCGTCCATTTCAAATTAAACTATTTATATTATATATATAATTATAATATTTATATATTACGGAATTTTTTAGCTAACAAATCCGTATGAAAAAATTTAAACAATTGGTAGACTCATGTAAGAAAAATATAACAAGACTTGTGATATCTATTATCGAAACGTAAAGTTATTTGATGTATAAACAGCGATAACTTATACTTACTAACTCAAAATATGATATTGTGAATTGTATTTGTTACAGATATGAAAACTCTAACTCCGGTTAACGTTTTATTAACGGGAACAAAAAATAAAAATTGACTTATCGTATTATTAAAAAGCAACACAGCATCCGCAGGAGGAACAATTTGGAAAAACGGACGAAATAGGCAGATTTTTCTGGTTTTAAAGTATAAGCAAATGCAATTATGCAATAACACGATAAGTAGTGCTTATCGTTATCTTGCACGCATGAAGAAAATAGTTGCTTTGAAACTGCTGGATTATTGGTTTAGACAGCGGCACACTACACTTTATCAAATATTAGTCTCAATCGCATTCGATCGCAGTTTTTGTTCATCTTGTTAATTACACTTGATCGTACGTTAGTAATGTTAATAATTTTAGTAACTGTTAATAATTTTAGTTTCACTTAACGGTAACGACACTTCAATAAAACTGCTCAAGAAGTTAGCCGCACGGTTTTATTAACACTGGTATCACTATACACACACATAATACTTTTCAACACGCCGAGTAATTATAAGGGAGACAATTTGTACGAAAATGATTTGAACACCACTCATCTTTTACAAAATTTATTATCTTTTTTTTACGTTTACATATACGATTATTTATTATTACAACGTTTTACCCTGTTCCCTGTTTTACTTAGACTGACTTCCCAAAAAAGTTATTCGCCTTGACACATACAAAATTTCCCGTCTGGTTGATCATCTTCACTTGTTGGCAACAAGGCATTGGTTAAAAAATCACCTTAAAATATCGTTGCCGCAATACAATTTTTAGTAATAAAAACTTCAACCAAATTACGTGTAAATATAGGGTGGGCCAAATAATTTCTTTTTTTAAATGCAATAAAACAAAAAGTTCTCAATATTTTTTCAAATTTATTTTTTCATTGTAAAGAATAATCCTTCCGATTAATTATGGAATACTAGTTCATTCATATGACTGCCTCGGCTGGCCTTGACGTACCCCATACGGTCGGTCCAATTTTTGAGCACATTTTCGATGGTATGCGGCATTATGTCTTCAATGGCAATGCGAATATTGTTCTTGAGAGCGTCAATCGTTGCTGGTTTATCGGCGTAACACTTATCTTTGACGGCGCCCCAAAGATAATAGTCCAACGGCGTCAAATCATAGCTCCGAGGCGGCCAAATCACATCAGCGTTTCGGCTGATAATTCAATCTTCGAAGACAGTGCGCAAAAGATCAATTGAAACGTGTGCTGTGTGGCACTGGGCGCCGACTTGTTGAAACCAAATGTTGCTTATGTCCTCCTCTTCAAGTGCCGGGAACAAAAAATCGTTTATCATGGCGCGGTAGCACTCACCATTGACAACGGCTGCTCCTTGCACATTTTCAAAGAAAAATGGCCCAATGATGCCACCGGACCAAAATCCGCACCAAACAGTCACTCGTTGAGGATGCATCGGCCTCTTTACGATCACGTGCGGGTTCTCCGTGCCCCAAATGCGACAATTCTGCTTGTTTACATAGCCGCCAAGATGGAAATGCGCCTCATCCGAAAAGTTGATTTTTTTGACAAAATTTTCGAATTAATGTTTTAATATTTCCCAGCGTTGTTCAAGCGAATTCACAACCATTTTCGTTCAGTGGAAGGATAAAACTAAATTTCTGTCAAATCAGAAGTGACATAACCCTTACCATACTCAAAAAACCGCTAGTTCAAAAAAAAGAAATTTGGCCCACCCTGTATTTAATCAACATTCAAACGCGGGATTATCCGAGATTTCAACCAAGTTACGTGTGTACATATTTGATCAACATTTAGACGCAGCATTGTGATATCATGTTGAACTAAGTTATATGTTTTGGTTGTGTATGTCAAGGTGAGTTTAAATATTTTCATGGTGGTTAATTACTTATATAATTCAATGTTTTATAGAACTTAAGAATCTTAAAAATTATTCGTGGGAACTATTTCCTAAACTATCCTAAAAACAGAATTAGGATTATTTAGGAAAAACTTCACGTGTTTGGTCATGATAGTGAAGTATTTCCTAAACTTTCCTAAATATTAAAATCCGCCATTTTTGTTTCAATGTATGCGTAAAACTTCGTATAAACGAGTAAATTATAAATTAAGAAAAAATGCAAATAAGTACGGTGACTAAGTACTTGTAAAAGGTCAATTTGCATATCGTACGGTTTTTCTGAGCAATTTTCCCAATTCCAGAAACACCGCTACCAAATACTAAGCGCACTATTGAGTTGTTTAGGGGTCCCGGGTGTTTTAGGAAATAAAACTTGTTAAGAAGTCAATTAGCATATCGTATGGTTTTTCCGAACAATTTTCCCAATTCTAGAAACACCGCTACCAAATACTAAGCACACTTTTGAGTAGTTCTGGATCAAAACTAAGAGATAAACACCATTCCATAGAAAAATCTAGGGGCCCCGGGTGGTTTAGGAAATTAAATTTGTAAAGAGGTCAATTTGCATATCGTATGGTTTTTCCGAGCAATTTTCCCAATTCCATAAACACCGCTACAAAATACTAAGCACACTTTTGAGTTGTTCTGGATCAAAACTAAGAGATAAACACCGTTCCATGGAAAAATCTAGGGGCCCCGGGTGGTTTAGGAAATTAAATTTGTTAAGAAGTCAATTAGCATATCGTATGGTTTTTCCGAGCAATTTTCCCAATTCCATAAACACCGCTACCAAATACTAAGCACACTTTTGAGTTGTTCTGAATCAAAACTAACAGATAAACATCATTCCATTGAAAAATCTAGGGGCCCCGGGTGTTTTAGGAAATAAAACTTGTTAAGAAGTCAATTAGCATATCGTATGGTTTTTCCGAACAATTTTTCCAATTCTAGAAACACCGCTACCAAATACTAAGCACACTTTTGAGTAGTTCTGGATCAAAACTAAGAGATAAACACCATTCCATAGAAAAATCTAGGGGCCCCGGGTGGTTTAGGAAATTAAATTTGTAAAGAGGTCAATTTGCATATCGTATGGTTTTTCCGAGCAATTTTCCCAATTCCAGAAACACCGCTACCAAATACTAAGCACACTTTTGAGTTGTTCTGAATCAAAACTAACAGATAAACACCATTCCATTGAAAAATCTAGGGGCCCCGGGTGTTTTAGGAAATAAAACTTGTTAAGAAGTCAATTAGCATATCGTATGGTTTTTCCGAACAATTTTCCCAATTCTAGAAACACCGCTACCAAATACTAAGCACACTTTTGAGTAGTTCTGGATCAAAACTAAGAGATAAACACCATTCCATAGAAAAATCTAGGGGCCCCGGGTGGTTTAGGAAATTAAATTTGTAAAGAGGTCAATTTGCATATCGTATGGTTTTTCCGAGCAATTTTCCCAATTCCAGAAACACCGCTACCAAATACTAAGCACACTTTTGAGTTGTTCTGAATCAAAACTAACAGATAAACACCATTCCATTGAAAAATCTAGGGGCCCCGGGTGTTTTAGGAAATAAAACTTGTTAAGAAGTCAATTAGCATATCGTATGGTTTTTCCGAACAATTTTCCCAATTCTAGAAACACCGCTACCAAATACTAAGCACACTTTTGAGTAGTTCTGGATCAAAACTAAGAGATAAACACCATTCCATAGAAAAATCTAGGGGCCCCGGGTGGTTTAGGAAATTAAATTTGTAAAGAGGTCAATTTGCATATCGTATGGTTTTTCCGAGCAATTTTCCCAATTCCATAAACACCGCTACCAAATACTAAGCACACTTTTGAGTTGTTCTGGATCAAAACTAAGAGATAAACACCATTCCATAGAAAAATCTAGGGGCCCCGGGTGGTTTAGGAAATTAAATTTGTAAAGAGGTCAATTTGCATATCGTATGGTTTTTCCGAGCAATTTTCCCAATTCCAGAAACACCGCTACCAAATACTAAGCACACTTTTGAGTTGTTCTGAATCAAAACTAACAGATAAACACCATTCCATTGAAAAATCTAGGGGCCCCGGGTGTTTTAGGAAATAAAACTTGTTAAGAAGTCAATTAGCATATCGTATGGTTTTTCCGAACAATTTTCCCAATTCTAGAAACACCGCTACCAAATACTAAGCACACTTTTGAGTTGTTCTGAATCAAAACTAACAGATAAACACCATTCCATTGAAAAATCTAGAGGCCCCGGGTGGTTTAGGAAATTAAATTTGTAAAGAGGTCAATTTGCATATCGTATGGTTTTTCCGAGCAATTTTCCCAATTCCAGAAACACCGCTACCAAATACTAAGCACACTTTTGAGTTGTTCTGAATCAAAACTAACAGATAAACACCGTTCCATTGAAAAATCTAGGGGCCCCGGGTGTTTTAGGAAATAAAACTTGTTAAGAAGTCAATTAGCATATCGTATGGTTTTTCCGAACAATTTTCCCAATTCTAGAAACACCGCTACCAAATACTAAGCACACTTTTGAGTAGTTCTGGATCAAAACTAAGAGATAAACACCATTCCATAGAAAAATCTAGGGGCCCCGGGTGGTTTAGGAAATTAAATTTGTAAAGAGGTCAATTTGCATATCGTATGGTTTTTCCGAGCAATTTTCCCAATTCCAGAAACACCGCTACCAAATACTAAGCACACTTTTGAGTTGTTCTGAATCAAAGCTAACAGATAAACACCATTCCATTGAAAAATCTAGGGGCCCCGGGTGTTTTAGGAAATAAAACTTGTTAAGAAGTCAATTAGCATATCGTATGGTTTTTCCGAACAATTTTCCCAATTCTAGAAACACCGCTACCAAATACTAAGCACACTTTTGAGTTGTTCTGAATCAAAACTAACAGATAAACACCATTCCATTGAAAAATCTAGAGGCCCCGGGTGGTTTAGGAAATTAAATTTGCAAAGAGGTCAATTTGCATATCGTATGGTTGAACACAGAGGTCGTGAGGTCGAGAGGTTGAAACACCCGGGGCCCCTAGATTTTTCCATGGAATGGTGTTTATCTGTTAGTTTTGATTCAGAACAACTCAAAAGTGTGCTTAGTATTTGGTAGCGGTGTTTCTGGAATTGGGAAAATTGCTCGGAAAAACCATACGATATGCAAATTGACCTCTTTACAAATTTAATTTCCTAAACCACCCGGGGCCCCTAGATTTTTCTATGGAATGGTGTTTATCTCTTAGTTTTGATCCAGAACAACTCAAAAGTGTGCTTAGTATTTGGTAGCGGTGTTTCTAGAATTGGGAAAATTGTTCGGAAAAACCATACGATATGCTAATTGACTTCTTAACAAGTTTTATTTCCTAAAACACCCGGGGCCCCTAGATTTTTCAATGGAATGGTGTTTATCTCTTAGTTTTGATCCAGAACTACTCAAAAGTGTGCTTAGTATTTGGTAGCGGTGTTTCTGGAATTGGGAAAATTGCTCGGAAAAACCATACGATATGCAAATTGACCTCTTTACAAATTTAATTTCCTAAACCACCCGGGGCCCCTAGATTTTTCTATGGAATGGTGTTTATCTCTTAGTTTTGATCCAGAACTACTCAAAAGTGTGCTTAGTATTTGGTAGCGGTGTTTCTAGAATTGGGAAAATTGTTCGGAAAAACCATACGATATGCTAATTGACTTCTTAACAAGTTTTATTTCCTAAAACACCCGGGGCCCCTAGATTTTTCAATGGAATGGTGTTTATCTGTTAGTTTTGATTCAGAACAACTCAAAAGTGTGCTTAGTATTTGGTAGCGGTGTTTCTGGAATTGGGAAAATTGCTCGGAAAAACCATACGATATGCAAATTGACCTCTTTACAAATTTAATTTCCTAAACCACCCGGGGCCTCTAGATTTTTCAATGGAATGGTGTTTATCTGTTAGTTTTGATTCAGAACAACTCAAAAGTGTGCTTAGTATTTGGTAGCGGTGTTTCTAGAATTGGGAAAATTGTTCGGAAAAACCATACGATATGCTAATTGACTTCTTAACAAGTTTTATTTCCTAAAACACCCGGGGCCCCTAGATTTTTCAATGGAATGGTGTTTATCTGTTAGTTTTGATTCAGAACAACTCAAAAGTGTGCTTAGTATTTGGTAGCGGTGTTTCTGGAATTGGGAAAATTGCTCGGAAAAACCATACGATATGCAAATTGACCTCTTTACAAATTTAATTTCCTAAACCACCCGGGGCCCCTAGATTTTTCTATGGAATGGTGTTTATCTCTTAGTTTTGATCCAGAACTACTCAAAAGTGTGCTTAGTATTTGGTAGCGGTGTTTCTAGAATTGGGAAAATTGTTCGGAAAAACCATACGATATGCTAATTGACTTCTTAACAAGTTTTATTTCCTAAAACACCCGGGGCCCCTAGATTTTTCAATGGAATGGTGTTTATCTGTTAGTTTTGATTCAGAACAACTCAAAAATGTGCTTAGTATTTGGTAGCGGTGTTTCTGGAATTGGGAAAATTGCTCGGAAAAACCATACGATATGCAAATTGACCTCTTTACAAATTTAATTTCCTAAACCACCCGGGGCCCCTAGATTTTTCTATGGAATGGTGTTTATCTCTTAGTTTTGATCCAGAACTACTCAAAAGTGTGCTTAGTATTTGGTAGCGGTGTTTCTAGAATTGGGAAAATTGTTCGGAAAAACCATACGATATGCTAATTGACTTCTTAACAAGTTTTATTTCCTAAAACACCCGGGGCCCCTAGATTTTTCAATGGAATGGTGTTTATCTGTTAGTTTTGATTCAGAACAACTCAAAAGTGTGCTTAGTATTTGGTAGCGGTGTTTCTGGAATTGGGAAAATTGCTCGGAAAAACCATACGATATGCAAATTGACCTCTTTACAAATTTAATTTCCTAAACCACCCGGGGCCCCTAGATTTTTCTATGGAATGGTGTTTATCTCTTAGTTTTGATCCAGAACTACTCAAAAGTGTGCTTAGTATTTGGTAGCGGTGTTTCTAGAATTGGGAAAATTGTTCGGAAAAACCATACGATATGCTAATTGACTTCTTAACAAGTTTTATTTCCTAAAACACCCGGGGCCCCTAGATTTTTCAATGGAATGGTGTTTATCTGTTAGTTTTGATTCAGAACAACTCAAAAATGTGCTTAGTATTTAACACCCGGGGCCCCTAGATTTTTCCATGGAATGGTGTTTATCTGTTAGTTTTGATTCAGAACAACTCAAAAGTGTGCTTAGTATTTGGTAGCGGTGTTTCTGGAATTGGGAAAATTGCTCGGAAAAACCATACGATATGCAAATTGACCTCTTTACAAATTTAATTTCCTAAACCACCCGGGGCCTCTAGATTTTTCAATGGAATGGTGTTTATCTGTTAGTTTTGATTCAGAACAACTCAAAAGTGTGCTTAGTATTTGGTAGCGGTGTTTCTAGAATTGGGAAAATTGTTCGGAAAAACCATACGATATGCTAATTGACTTCTTAACAAGTTTTATTTCCTAAAACACCCGGGGCCCCTAGATTTTTCAATGGAATGGTGTTTATCTGTTAGTTTTGATTCAGAACAACTCAAAAATGTGCTTAGTATTTGGTAGCGGTGTTTCTGGAATTGGGAAAATTGCTCGGAAAAACCATACGATATGCAAATTGACCTCTTTACAAATTTAATTTCCTAAACCACCCGGGGCCCCTAGATTTTTCTATGGAATGGTGTTTATCTCTTAGTTTTGATCCAGAACTACTCAAAAGTGTGCTTAGTATTTGGTAGCGGTGTTTCTAGAATTGGGAAAATTGTTCGGAAAAACCATACGATATGCTAATTGACTTCTTAACAAGTTTTATTTCCTAAAACACCCGGGGCCCCTAGATTTTTCAATGGAATGGTGTTTATCTGTTAGTTTTGATTCAGAACAACTCAAAAGTGTGCTTAGTATTTGGTAGCGGTGTTTCTGGAATTGGGAAAATTGCTCGGAAAAACCATACGATATGCAAATTGACCTCTTTACAAATTTAATTTCCTAAACCACCCGGGGCCCCTAGATTTTTCTATGGAATGGTGTTTATCTCTTAGTTTTGATCCAGAACTACTCAAAAGTGTGCTTAGTATTTGGTAGCGGTGTTTCTAGAATTGGGAAAATTGTTCGGAAAAACCATACGATATGCTAATTGACTTCTTAACAAGTTTTATTTCCTAAAACACCCGGGGCCCCTAGATTTTTCAATGGAACGGTGTTTATCTCTTAGTTTTGATCCAGAACTACTCAAAAGTGTGCTTAGTATTTGGTAGCGGTGTTTCTAGAATTGGGAAAATTGTTCGGAAAAACCATACGATATGCTAATTGACTTCTTAACAAGTTTTATTTCCTAAAACACCCGGGGCCCCTAGATTTTTCAATGGAATGGTGTTTATCTGTTAGTTTTGATTCAGAACAACTCAAAAATGTGCTTAGTATTTGGTAGCGGTGTTTCTGGAATTGGGAAAATTGCTCGGAAAAACCATACGATATGCAAATTGACCTCTTTACAAATTTAATTTCCTAAACCACCCGGGGCCCCTAGATTTTTCTATGGAATGGTGTTTATCTCTTAGTTTTGATCCAGAACAACTCAAAAGTGTGCTTAGTATTTGGTAGCGGTGTTTATGGAATTGGGAAAATTGCTCGGAAAAACCATACGATATGCAAATTGACCTCTTTACAAATTTAATTTCCTAAAACACCCGGGGCCCCTAGATTTTTCCATGGAACGGTGTTTATCTCTTAGTTTTGATCCAGAACTACTTAAAAGTGTGCTTAGTATTTGGTAGCGGTGTTTCTAGAATTGGGAAAATTGTTCGGAAAAACCATACGATATGCAAATTGACCTCTTTACAAATTTAATTTCCTAAACCACCCGGGGCCCCTAGATTTTTCTATGGAATGGTGTTTATCTCTTAGTTTTGATCCAGAACAACTCAAAAGTGTGCTTAGTATTTGGTAGCGGTGTTTCTAGAATTGGGAAAATTGCTCGGAAAAACCATACGATATGCAAATTGACCTCTTTACAAATTTAATTTCCTAAACCACCCGGGGCCCCTAGATTTTTCTATGGAATGGTGTTTATCTCTTAGTTTTGATCCAGAACAACTCAAAAGTGTGCTTAGTATTTGGTAGCGGTGTTTCTAGAATTGGGAAAATTGTTCGGAAAAACCATACGATATGCTAATTGACTTCTTAACAAGTTTTATTTCCTAAAACACCCGGGGCCCCTAGATTTTTCAATGGAATGGTGTTTATCTGTTAGTTTTGATTCAGAACAACTCAAAAATGTGCTTAGTATTTGGTAGCGGTGTTTCTGGAATTGGGAAAATTGCTCGGAAAAACCATACGATATGCAAATTGACCTCTTTACAAATTTAATTTCCTAAACCACCCGGGGCCCCTAGATTTTTCTATGGAATGGTGTTTATCTCTTAGTTTTGATCCAGAACAACTCAAAAGTGTGCTTAGTATTTGGTAGCGGTGTTTATGGAATTGGGAAAATTGCTCGGAAAAACCATACGATATGCAAATTGACCTCTTTACAAATTTAATTTCCTAAACCACCCGGGGCCCCTAGATTTTTCTATGGAATGGTGTTTATCTCTTAGTTTTGATCCAGAACAACTCAAAAGTGTGCTTAGTATTTGGTAGCGGTGTTTCTAGAATTGGGAAAATTGTTCGGAAAAACCATACGATATGCTAATTGACTTCTTAACAAGTTTTATTTCCTAAAACACCCGGGGCCCCTAGATTTTTCAATGGAATGGTGTTTATCTCTTAGTTTTGATCCAGAACTACTCAAAAGTGTGCTTAGTATTTGGTAGCGGTGTTTCTGGAATTGGGAAAATTGCTCGGAAAAACCATACGATATGCAAATTGACCTCTTTACAAATTTAATTTCCTAAACCACCCGGGGCCCCTAGATTTTTCTATGGAATGGTGTTTATCTCTTAGTTTTGATCCAGAACTACTCAAAAGTGTGCTTAGTATTTGGTAGCGGTGTTTCTAGAATTGGGAAAATTGTTCGGAAAAACCATACGATATGCTAATTGACTTCTTAACAAGTTTTATTTCCTAAAACACCCGGGGCCCCTAGATTTTTCAATGGAATGGTGTTTATCTGTTAGTTTTGATTCAGAACAACTCAAAAGTGTGCTTAGTATTTGGTAGCGGTGTTTCTGGAATTGGGAAAATTGCTCGGAAAAACCATACGATATGCAAATTGACCTCTTTACAAATTTAATTTCCTAAACCACCCGGGGCTCTAGATTTTTCAATGGAATGGTGTTTATCTGTTAGTTTTGATCCAGAACAACTCAAAAGTGTGCTTAGTATTTGGTAGCGGTGTTTCTAGAATTGGGAAAATTGTTCGGAAAAATAATCTTAACAAGTTTTATTATAGTCACCGTACTTATTTGCATTTTTTCATAATTTATAATTTACTCGTTTATACGTAGTTTTACGCATACATTGAAACAAAAATGGCGGATTTTAATTTTTAGGAAAGTTTAGGAAATACTTCACTATCATTAAAAATTAACAAATAAATAAAGGTAAATATTATAATAATACCATATGATACTTAAATAAGTTAATTCTATTTGCGATGTTTAACTATGTTTCTCGTTTTAGGTTTTGTCGAAACAATTGCATTTTCAACAGTGCGATATATATATATATATATATATATATATATATATATATATATATATATATATATATATATATATATATATATATATATATATATATATATATATATATATATATATATATATATATACTCGTATATATATAGAACGATTTTAAAATCAAACTAGTGTTCTCAAATATCGAAGAAAGCATTATCTGACGACACTCGTAATTCCTGGGAATCATTAACATAAATCAATGACTCATACATAAGCTAAATGAGCCATATATATATGAGCCAATTTCGCTAAACACAACAATCGGTTTGTCTTGAAACTTTTTTCTTAGATAGTGGACATCATTTTGTTTCACAATCAAATGAGATCGGTGGCTACTTTTTAGGTTCTTGGGAACTAGTAATTTAATTTCAAATTGTGATTGTAAATTTCATATCTTATGAATATCAAATAAACTCGTTCACGATAAGTAGTTTCCAGGGAATAATTAATTTAAATCTTAAATGTGTAGTTTTAACCCATGCATGGTCTTTTACGGAATTCAATTGAAGTTAAACCCATCTAGAGTAGAACTAAATTTAGGAATAGTTCACCACAAATTTCACACGACTGTGCACACTTTTGAAGTTAGAACTAAATTGAACCTAAACCATCAAATAAAACCAAAAATGAGACGGTATTGGTAAAAAAACTGACATTTAGGAAAATTTTTAAAACAATTGAATTAATTTTTTTAGTATACATACACACATATACATCACTAACTTTAAACGGAAGCGTTTTATTAAAAAAGTTATTATCTTAAGATTTAATATGTTTATCACCTAGTTCTGTCAGATTTAAAGTAAAGCACAGATATAGCACAGGTTATTAAAGTATATATTTGACCAAGTGAATCCCACTAGCTTTTAAAATGGCTTAGAAGTTTTAAAGTCCTAATTTAGTCCTTTCAGAAAATCATACTTGACTTTGTTAAATCTCGAGATATTCAATTTCTTAAGAAAATGGTATATTCTTTGGATATAAAACATTAGTATTTATAACTATGCCAATTCAACCGAAACAGTTTTTTTTACAAAGAAAAAATTGAATTGGAATATTATTCAAATATTTCAGTATTTCGCCTAAATATCTTTTTTATTCACATTTTAATAATCCAAACTCACTTTCGATTGTTTATGTTGGTTTAGGATTAGTTTAGGTCTAACTTCAAAAGCAGGTTAACACTATTATTACGATACTTATATTTGTAATCTAAATTTATTTTTAAATCAAATTGGTTACATTTAATGTAAGGCCTACTCAAAATCCAATTTGATATTTCAATTAATCGCACAATCTCCAAATAGTTCGCGCAATTTAAGAGTATATTGTTTCGACTAAGTATAGTTCCTAATTCTCGCAAGATTCTTTCGGTTTCACAGAATAATGTTGCAGAAAAACTTAGGAAAATAAGAAATTACGAACTTTATATTACGAACAGAATATATTAAAGATACGTTATACGACTACATTTATTTTTGCACTTAGGAATGAACATTTTGACGTAGCTAAACTGCACTTATGATAATAAGAACCACAGTTATCCATACCAGTGAAAATTGTAGTAATACTTTTTTCCCCTTTCCTAACAAAACAGGTTAAAATGTTTTTGGAGTCTATCGTTAGACATCACTATGCATTTGTGTATCCATTTCTCGATAGACGATAAGAGGTGATAGCGCTGTATTCTGTTTTGCTGCCCAGCTTCCTAGTTGTTCACGATTTAAATATAATTTTATTATTTCCTTTGCAAGGATCCGTGAGTATACAAAGTTTGAGAGGCAGCTGCTATTGAGTATGCAGCTGTTCTGCTGGCTATCTTTAGGTGCTCCAAAACTTAGAAATGCATCAATTTCGTCACCCAAAGATACAATCATTACAGTTTTTCTTAAAATATCAACTGATAATTAAAACTGCTTCGGTTTTATGGGCCAATTAAAGTCCGAATGATGTCAACCCTCTTTCTGATAATTATAATGGTTAATCAACAAACCTTCATTATTTTTTCTGGTGTTTTCACTACCAGAACAACAGTAACATCGTCCGAAAAACCCACTATTTCTGCTTAATCATGTTTGCCGAGCCTTAGGCCGCCATCATACATAATGATGCCTAGTATTAGCCCCAAAACTGGTTCTTGACCTAATCCCCACATTATGATGCACAGTCTGAGTTGAACATCCTTACGTAAACTGCAACTACATTTAAGGCATTAATGACCCTATTAAAGTCAACCGAAAAATGTCCGTGGAAAGTTAAGAAACCTAATACAATTCTGCTAATACGATCACACTAAAACTATTCTATTTATGTATGGTCGGAGAAGGTCTGGGGAGGTTGAAACTAAAGGATATAATTTCAAATTTTCTTATTTTTAATGACAAAATGATCTCGCGTTCATGATTTGTCCAGTTGGTCATCGATCTTACTGTAACTATTCGATGTAGCATTTATCCATAGTGTTAAATTTTGCGTATCCATTCTACACCAACCCTTCATTACTGACATTTTTGACATATTTTTAAAAATGTTTTATCGGATAGCGTACACAATGGTCAGTAGGTTGATGGCTCTTCTGGAGGTTTCATTCCTTTTGGAAACAGGACCTAACGACCATTCAGACATGCGGTAAAAAATTTTATGAATTCCTCGGGCATTATGTCGAAGGGATTTCCTTCGAGCAGGTACACATCCAATAGAGAAATCATACCAGTTTACTGCGGAAATAAAATTCTTACAATTTTATTTTATATCACTGGCAGGTGGGATGTTAAGCAATTGGATTTCTCAGCCTACAAATGAAGGTTTTTTAATGTCATCTCCTTGGATCACTACATGGATCTGTCCAGCATTGACGCTTTCTCGCTTTAATTGCATACTTAAATTGTTTTCGAGAATCAAGGTAATTTTTGCAAAAGGTATAGATTTGCACTTCGTGCCCCAGGCGCTAATTCTTCCCATATATGATCTGTCTGACTCAGGGCCATAGTGCCTCCTGCACAACCTCACAATGGTTTATGTTGATCTTGATAACTTCATATTCACCTTGACTTTTCAATGCCTTTGTGTACGCCATGCACCGGCTTTTCCCTGCTATATATGGTTGCGGACCCACCCGTTTTTGGCAAACCTTACAATTTACTTATTCCTCGCAGTCTTTTAATCCACAACCGTTATTCTGCGTTTAAAGCACAGGCCAGATTGATCCATGTAACACCTACATGATTCGGTTTTATGTTCATACTGCCCACACTTGAATCTCGAATTCGGCAGATCATGCATACATTCGACATTCATAATTTTCATCCAAACTACAGATGCCTCTATAAACAACACTGCCATAGTAGTATGTGCTTCATCTTGTCAGCGATGTCATTCAGATTTGAGTCCTTTTCCATTTTATATGCATCCCAGCATATGCCAGGGCGGTACGGGGATAAAAAATTATTCTACATTTGCACCGTGTTTTGGTTATGAACTGCCAGTCGAAGCTCAATTCAATCACAGGGCTGCTAGGTTCAATTATAGGTTTTCAGTTGATCTTTACCTTCTTTTATCTAGGATTTCACTAGTTCCGCTTTTTCTGTTTGATGTTATTTTGTATTATTTCCCTGCAGAACGGTGTCCTTCACCAGGCATCACCAGGCAAAATCCCTGTCGGGAACTTTTGTTCGCCGATCCTGTGATTATGGTCATTATATCAAGGTTTGTTCTTTTAGCAGTTTTTAACTTCTGCCTAATGATGGTACAATCTGATCTGAAGGAAGAAGCTAACCACGGGCACGTCCTTTTTGGAACAAACACTTCTGGATTTGGTGTTGGGTTTTGGTCCCGGGTGACATTTTATTTCTCACCTACCCGCCGGTGATGGCATTCCCCTACCCAGCACATGGAGACGCGTTCGATGGAAGCTCCTGCAACTTCATACGAGTGTATTTATGTGCGTATATGTTTTGATGTGTGTATCGTGCAGTCTACGATACCGTGCATATTAAAAGCTTACAGGCTCACTGAATTTAGGACCAAACTACTCCATTGGTAGTGACAGATTTTGAAGGACATTTTCGTTTTATGCAAAAATTTAAAATGTCAACCATTTATAACACATCGACTAAAAATAAGTGAATACTAAATTAAATTTCCAAAAAATTAGGTAACTTAATCTTCATAAAATTTAAACGGAAGTGATGATTTTAGAGAAGCGATAAAAGCAGCTTGACACAACAAAAGCCACAAAGAGAAAACAAAAAACTATCGCAGTGTAAAGACAGGGTGGTTGATATAAAATCGTTGTTATATTGAATTTTGATGTATGAGCTTCTTGTGATTTATACAACTCTGCGGTTTACCGTTATTCGCCAGTAATCAACCGCGTTATATTTGGGATTAGTTGGGTGTAGGCCACAACTTACCCACTCCTTCATTTTTATCTTGTCTAACTTATAGCTCGCTTTCATACTTGTCTGTCTGTGCATGGTATTTGTGTTTGTCCAGATTCTTGATAAGCTAAAGTGCTCAAACTTATAGTACTGCGCTAGAGTGCTCAAACTTATAACATTTTAAGCCATTTTGAATAAATTACTTTTCCATTTTGTGAATTTCAGGTTCGTTGCTTTTTCAAGTTATGTGTTGGGATTGATGTCTTTTGTTTGTGTCTAGGCTGCACTGAATACATAGAATTTGTAAAACGTGTTGCTTAAAAGGTAGTTTACTAGGTAGTTTCGAACTCGATATTTTGGCAGATTTACCATTCACCAAATTACCGAAGTAAATAAAAGTAGCTTTTAAAAAAATCCCTCTAACTCACGGGTGTGGTGCAGTGCAGACTAAATGACTGTGCGCTCTTTACAGCCAAGACGGTCTGACTGATCGGAATGAAATTTTATACTTAAGTTTTTTCCATAAATTGGAACTGGCAGAATCGATAGCAGCTTTCCATTTATTGCAAGTACGTATTTTGAAAAGTATTGGATTTTGAGAAAAACGATTATGAACTTAATGATTCTAAATTAAATTTTAACAACCATACCGGTCCAGATCAGTTTTGCAAAACTCTAAGCGGAAATGACGATTTTAACAACAATAAAAACCTGTATAGCCTAAACGAAACGATATTAAATCTTTTTCATAAATTGGGAGATCCCAATGTCACTTTTTAAAATGTTTAGGTAATAACGAGTTTTGATGGAAACAAAATATTTCACTAAAATCCGGCATTTCCACAGTTCAAGCAAATTGAATTTTTCGCTTTAAAAATCAAGGGTTGTTTATTCGAGAATCGTGGTACAACAAAATCGGGTGTTGGTCACAACATACTCACCCCTCCATTTTAGTTTAGTATTTATTATTTAAATACTTATTTATAAAGCATGGGGTTCAATTTAAAACTTTATCAAGCTTCAGCATACTAGTGATAATTAATTTGTTTTGGTTAAGTTTGTCCAATTGACCTTTCCTTTTCCCCACTTCAATGGTATTTTGCAATAAATAATGTTTGACATTATTTACAATGATCACTAACTGGTTTGGTGACTTACTCCCAATAGTTGGTCTGCGAAATATTCTTAAACACGTTCACGGTCGTAAAAACCATTTTAGCGCTACAAATTGTAATGTAATGTAATGTAATGGTTCCAAGGTTTATTGCGTACTGAATGTCTAGATGTATAGTATCTATTTAAAGGCTTTATTAATATTAATCACTTTACATCACATTTAAGGGTTTGCAAACAGACACTCATTCATTATTTTAACTTTTATTTAGTATAATTTATTTAATTTTTAAGGGTTTAGGTTATTTATATTTTAATGAACACTTAAATTTAAATTCAAACTCTCGATTAGGTATTATAATATTTTTAGTGTTTTATTAATATAATATTTGTAGTTTATTGAATATTTAGTTTTATGGATAATATTATTAGCTCACTTCTAAATACAGACTCTCTGATTTTTACAAAATGTTTGGCTTATATAGCCAGATAGCTGTTTCCCATAAGGTCGTGAGCTTGTGTGCAAGAGTATTATACATTTATTTGTGTACTAAATTGTACATTTATTTCTGTACTAAATTAGTGTATTGCTACATACATATATCACACCTCACCCCTTATGAGAAAAAAAAAAAAAAAAAAATATAATAATAATTTTTTTTTTTTTTTTTTTTTTTTTTTTTTTTTTTTTTTTTTTTGAATGTTTTATAATGAGAAATACATAATTATTTCATATTGATTAAGATTAATAGTAATAAATATAATGTAGTTTAATTATAAATGTAGGAACCTAAAGCTAAAATAATTTATTTCACCTAAACCAATTTCATTTAATAGAAATAATGTTAAGAATTAAAATAAACAGTTATTTAATTTTCTGAAGTTAATCATCAATTTTATCTCTTTTAATTATTAACGATAAAATAGTTTTAATCTATTATTATGAATAATTTTGTTTTTATTTCCTATTCGAATTTCAGTATTTTCATCCGTCAAAATATCTGTTACGTGATAAGGTCCTTCCCATAATTCATCAATTTTTCCACTTGTAATTTCATTTCTCAAAAGAACTTCATCTCCTATTGTAAAAGTATCGTAGTGTAAATTTCTATCATAAAGTTCTTTCGATTTTTCTTTCGTTTTAATTAAGTGGTTTTTAGCCATTTCCCAAGAATTTTGAAGTCGAAATTTAAGTTCTTTTGTGTAATCTTCATAATTATAAATGGGTTCCGGTTTCTTAGTTATTGAATTTGGAATTATTGGTTTATTACCGAATAAAAGTTCGTAAGGCATAAATTGTGTTGATGTGTGTGGGGTGGAATTGTAAGCAAAAATTGCGAAAGGGATCCATTGGTCCCAATTTAAAGGGTCGCCTTGCGAGTAGTTCCGTAGGTATTCGCCTAGAGTTCTGTGTGACCTTTCCAAAGCTCCATTGCTTTGGGGGTGATAGGCAGTGCAATTAATTTTATTTATTTTTAGGATCTTGCATAACTGTTTGAACATATTGCTCATAAAATTTTGTCCTTGATCAGTTAATATAGTAATTGGACATCCGAACATACATATAAAATTTTCCACAAATGCTTTGGCAATTGTTGTAGTTTCTTGATTATTAACAGGAATTGCGCAAGAGAATTTTGTCAAGTCATCTTGAATTGTAAGTATGAATTTATTTCCTAAATAAGATGTAACTAGTGGACCCACGATATCCATGGCAATTTTTTCGAAAGGATTTGAAGATGTTGATGTAATTTTCATAGGCATTTTTTGACTTCGACCATGTTTATTATGTTGACATTTACTACAGGTTTTAATGAAATGTTTGATACGACTTAACATTTTCGGAAATTCGTAATAACTTTTAATCCGATTAAATGTTCTTATTATTCCTTGATGACCTCCTAACGGAGCTACGTGAAAATCTTGTATAACTTGATAAATTTCTTCTTCATTGCTCAGATGAACTCTATTATCAGAATTTGATTGAAATTGGAAGTTTGTATTAGAATTTTTGCTGGGATTTAAAACGGGATGTTTAGTTAGTCTAGGATATAGATTTTTATTCGTTGAATTATTCGAACAAGAATCAGGTAAATTATTTGAAATCGATGCATCAGCATTAGTAGTGTTATTTTCCATATGGTAAGTTTCAGAATTGTCAGGGATTTGTGAATGTCTTGCTTCAGCTATTTTTGTTTGTGCACGAGTAACGACATTTATTAAATTTTCTTCGATCGGGAGTTCTATTCGTGAAAGCGCATCAGCATGTGAGATTTCTTTTCCAGGTCTATATTTAATCTTAAAATCGAATTCTTCCAACTGAATTCGCCATCTAATTAATATTGAATTGGGATTCGCGGTGGAAAATAAGTAAGTCAGAGGTTTATGATCTGTTACTATACAAAATTGTCGGCCGTAAATGTAGGGACGAAACCGATTTACGACTGCCCATTTAATAGCTAGAAGTTCTCGTTTAATCGTAGGATAATTACGTTCAGATTGATTTAACACACGACTCGCATAAGCGATAGGATGGTCCTCTGAATTAATAACCTGTGATAATACAGCTCCGATAGCTACGTTGGATGCGTCGGTCGTAATAAAAAAAGTTTTGGAAAAATCTGGAAATTGCAATATCGGGGATTTTGTCAAAAATGATTTTAACGTACGGAATGCTTCGTCTGCGAATGCGTTCCATTGAAAATTTTTTGGCTTACCTCTTTTAATCGCTATGAGAGGCTCGACTATATCAGCGTAGTTTTTAATAAATGATCGGTAATACCCTGTTAATCCAATAAAAGACTCTAACTCCGATTTATTTTTAGGAGTGGGATACATAAAAATTGCTTCCAAAAGCTTTGGATCGGGTTTTATACCTTCGTTTGTTATTAAGTGACCTAAATATTTAATTTCGCGGCGAAGGAAATTGCATTTTTTGGGTTGAAGTTTTAAATTAAATTTACGAAAACATTTAAATATTTCTACTAGTTTCTCATTATGATTTGTTAAATCATATCCATAGACAACGACATCATCAAGGTAAACAAAACATTTAAAGCTGTTTAACCCAGATAAAACATGATTCATCATTCTTTGAAAAGTGCTTGGTGCACCTTTTAAGCCAAAAGGCATTCTCGTAAAATGAAAATGACCCATATCAGTGCTAAAGGCTGTCTTCTCTTTGTCTTTCGGATTCAACATTATTTGATGATACCCACTTGCTAGGTCTAGGGTTGTATAATAATTGGAATTGCCCAGTTGCTCTAAAATTTCATTTATATTTGGTAAGGGAAAAACATTATTGATTGTTATTTCATTAAGTTTACGAAAATCAACAACTAGACGCCATTTTTTATCGTTTGAATTTGATTTTTTAGGAACTAATAAAAGTGGAGAATTCCAAGGACTAACACTGTGTTCTATTATTGAACTATTTAGCAATTCTTGAATTTGCGAATTAATTTCCGATTTCATTGATTGTGGCAATCTGTATTGTTTTTTATTGATAGGTTGAGAGTTTGGCAAAAGTGGAATGTTATGGTAAATTTTATTATTCGCTGATAGTTTATCACCTTCTAAGTAAAAAATGTCATTGAATTCACGATAAATATTTTGAATTGATTTTTTTTCTTCTATATTTAAATGGCTTGTATCAATTTCGTCATCTAATCTTCTTAGTCGTTCCTCGAATGAATCCGACCATTGTGATGCATGATACACGTCATAATTTGATAATTTTTCCTTTTTTATATCTAAATCTTCTAATTCAGTTTCATATTCATTGTTATTTAAAATACTAAAAACAGCACAATTATTTTTTGGTTGTACAACACAATTGGCTAGAAAAACACCAGGCAATAATTCTTGGGATGGACAGAGGTACTCTTCGTTTTCATCCGATGTAATAGGTAATAAGATATACTTTTCGGATCTTGCCGGAATTGTGTATTTTTGGTTTGGATTGTTAAGAAGAGGAATATTAAATTTTATTTTATTTTGAATTATTTCGAGCGACTTGATATCATAATCAATTTTACACTTATAATACTCTAAAAAATCTTTTCCTAAAATGCCAGCACAAGGTATTGGAAATGTATCGGGTACAATATGAAATTTATGAGCTAATTTTATCTGCTTTAGTAATACAATATTGGCCTGTACCATTGCCAAAGTGTCAACGCTATTTAAACTTATACCCTGGATTGATATTTTTTTATCCGGATAACAAATAGTTTCGGGTTTTAAGAACCCTTTCTTAACCAAGCTTACATCTGCTCCAGTATCAATTAGGAAGTAGGAATCAATACCAGTACAGACATCTAAATTTAAATTTACATATTTAGAATTATTTTGACAATAAAGTATAGAGAATAAAGTAGTGGAACATTCAGTAACTGTATTTAATTTTTTATCTGAAAAATTTAAAATTGTAGATTTATGTTGTAAAATATTATCTTTATTTAAAATTTGATCATTTGAACACAAATTTATGGAAGTTCTTGGACCCGAACGGCTGTGTTCACTTCCTCGGGTCCTATTTGGTTTCCCGGTAACGGAGAATTAATTACTTTAACATTAGAAGATGTAGGAGTTTGTTTAAGTGATTCGTTATATTTTCTTGTGTAACATTCAGAAATTGAATGACCTTCTCGTTTACAATAGTTGCATGAAATAATGTTACTGCTTATTCGATGGGAGTTCGAGTTATTCTGAAATATCTTTGATTGGAATTGTTTGTCATTTTTTCCCATAGCAGAAACGTCGAAATTCCGATTTTGAGGATTTTGTAGCATAGTACTGTTACTGTTGTAAGTTGGATTAAAATTCGAATAACTTAAATTATGATTTTTTCTTTTATAACATTTATCGATATTGTGACCAGATTTTTTACAATAGGAACATATTATTTGATTGTAACTTTGAGCAATAGAGAATTTAGCATACGAACTTGTAGATGGTTTGTGACTTATCTCTTCTTCTACGGCTTGGGCAATAGCGTCATTTAATTTTTCGAAATGGTGAGATTTAATAATTATTTTCAGATTATCTTTTAAGCCGTCTTGGAATGAATTAAGTGCCGTACATTCATTAATGTTCTTGATGATTTCTGCATGAGCTAGTCCCTGTTTTGAAATGCAAATATCATTTAATTCGTTCAGCAAGTTTTCTATTTTAGACGCAAAACTTTTCACACTTTCATTTTTTTCTTGAACAACACATACTAATTCGGCGGACACTGCACCTTGAGACCTACGTTTAAGAAATTTATTTTCTAAGGCAAGCTTCAAATCTTCCCATTTATCATAATCTTTGTAATGAACTAATTCATAAGCTTGACCACACAATTTAGTATTTAGAATTTTCATGAAAAGTATTTTTTCTTCCGGTTTAGTTATTTGAGACCAAATGACTTCAACACAAGAACAAAATTTGTGTAATTCATTAATTTTGCCGTCAAACAGCGGAATAATTTTCAGCGCATGACTTATGTTTAACGCCATATTATTTATTTCAATACCGTTTGTTTGATTCGAGTTATTTGTGATATTGTTGTTTTCAAATGAATTTTCGCTTAGCACTTCATCTTCAGAAGAAGACACTTCAATTTTGACACGAGGATTAATAATCTCTGTTACAGAATCGTTATTTTGAAATTCACTCATAAGAAATAGAAACAAATATTATCTTGTATTTTCATGAAGATTGTATACTACTAGGACAAGCAAAAACCCAATTTTCTCACTAACGATGAATTTGATGAATAATTAACAGAAAACAAATAACCGATAAATTTGTATAATAAATTTAAAAATAATGATTTAAATGAACTATGGTTTTTAAATGTAATAAATTATTACTTACAATTTAATCCTCTTTAAAATTGATTTTATTGAAATGCGTTGTTTAAACAATTGTAACACATTTAAACCGTTTTCCAAATTGGATGTGTGACAAATTGATGTTGAATTGTTACCGTTGATGTCAAATGTACTGATGTAGTTGATATATATAATCCGAGTCCTATGTTGAGTTTATCACCGTTGATTTATATAATAAGCGAGAGGCTTATAGCATAGGTAATTTCTTCTTCCAGCTGGTTTTGAGATGACTGCAAATTATAATGACCGTTTTATCATATTGACGAAGATGTTTTTATGTATACTACAGATGACTTCTTTACAGATGCTTTTGTGATGCATACATTTAATAGATGTTGATTGTAATAAATTTTTTTTATATGAATTTTATGATATGATTTGATAGTATAAAAACAATTTTTTTTTTTTTTGTAATTGCGGTTATAATTTTAAAACAATATTTTTAAATATTTATTTTACTTTTATTAATGATGACACAATTTTTATGATGATATTATCTACACTCAGTTTTCAATGTCTTTTACGAATGATTTTTACTATCAAACATGTACCACCGTTTTACCTTTAACAATTTACAAACATTTCTTCTGAATATTATTAATTGATTTCAGTTAAGACTTGGTATTATAAAATATGTATATTATGAGCACTGTTATATGAACTTTTCTCAGTTAAATTTATTTATAACCGGTGGTAATATATAAAAGTATATAATATATTCGTCATGAAACACTTTATATTAAAATCACTGTAACCAAAATTTTTTTTTATATCTAAGATCGTTTTTTGGTATGTTTACCGCTGCCACCAATGTAATGTTATGTAATGTAATGGTTCCAAGGTTTATTGCGTACTGAATGTCTAGATGTATAGTATCTATTTAAAGGCTTTATTAATATTAATCACTTTACATCACATTTAAGGGTTTGCAAACAGACACTCATTCATTATTTTAACTTTTATTTAGTATAATTTATTTAATTTTTAAGGGTTTAGGTTATTTATATTTTAATGAACACTTAAATTTAA
This sequence comes from Nephrotoma guestfalica, assembly GCA_963691935.1. NCBI lineage: Eukaryota > Metazoa > Arthropoda > Insecta > Diptera > Tipulidae > Nephrotoma > Nephrotoma guestfalica. Next base: position 127,050,020 of record OY829914.1, on the reverse strand, counting down.
ATTCAAACTCTCGATTAGGTATTATAATATTTTTAGTGTTTTATTAATATAATATTTGTAGTTTATTGAATATTTAGTTTTATGGATAATATTATTAGCTCACTTCTAAATACAGACTCTCTGATTTTTACAAAATGTTTGGCTTATATAGCCAGATAGCTGTTTCCCATAAGGTCGTGAGCTTGTGTGCAAGAGTATTATACATTTATTTGTGTACTAAATTGTACATTTATTTCTGTACTAAATTAGTGTATTGCTACATACATATATCACAATTGATTATGATATCAAGTCGCTCGAAATAATTCAAAATAAAATAAAATTTAATATTCCTCTTCTTAACAATCCAAACCAAAAATACACAATTCCGGCAAGATCCGAAAAGTATATCTTATTACCTATTACATCGGATGAAAACGAAGAGTACCTCTGTCCATCCCAAGAATTATTGCCTGGTGTTTTTCTAGCCAATTGTGTTGTACAACCAAAAAATAATTGTGCTGTTTTTAGTATTTTAAATAACAATGAATATGAAACTGAATTAGAAGATTTAGATATAAAAAAGGAAAAATTATCAAATTATGACGTGTATCATGCATCACAATGGTCGGATTCATTCGAGGAACGACTAAGAAGATTAGATGACGAAATTGATACAAGCCATTTAAATATAGAAGAAAAAAAATCAATTCAAAATATTTATCGTGAATTCAATGACATTTTTTACTTAGAAGGTGATAAACTATCAGCGAATAATAAAATTTACCATAACATTCCACTTTTGCCAAACTCTCAACCTATCAATAAAAAACAATACAGATTGCCACAATCAATGAAATCGGAAATTAATTCGCAAATTCAAGAATTGCTAAATAGTTCAATAATAGAACACAGTGTTAGTCCTTGGAATTCTCCACTTTTATTAGTTCCTAAAAAATCAAATTCAAACGATAAAAAATGGCGTCTAGTTGTTGATTTTCGTAAACTTAATGAAATAACAATCAATAATGTTTTTCCCTTACCAAATATAAATGAAATTTTAGAGCAACTGGGCAATTCCAATTATTATACAACCCTAGACCTAGCAAGTGGGTATCATCAAATAATGTTGAATCCGAAAGACAAAGAGAAGACAGCCTTTAGCACTGATATGGGTCATTTTCATTTTACGAGAATGCCTTTTGGCTTAAAAGGTGCACCAAGCACTTTTCAAAGAATGATGAATCATGTTTTATCTGGGTTAAACAGCTTTAAATGTTTTGTTTACCTTGATGATGTCGTTGTCTATGGATATGATTTAACAAATCATAATGAGAAACTAGTAGAAATATTTAAATGTTTTCGTAAATTTAATTTAAAACTTCAACCCAAAAAATGCAATTTCCTTCGCCGCGAAATTAAATATTTAGGTCACTTAATAACAAACGAAGGTATAAAACCCGATCCAAAGCTTTTGGAAGCAATTTTTATGTATCCCACTCCTAAAAATAAATCGGAGTTAGAGTCTTTTATTGGATTAACAGGGTATTACCGATCATTTATTAAAAACTACGCTGATATAGTCGAGCCTCTCATAGCGATTAAAAGAGGTAAGCCAAAAAATTTTCAATGGAACGCATTCGCAGACGAAGCATTCCGTACGTTAAAATCATTTTTGACAAAATCCCCGATATTGCAATTTCCAGATTTTTCCAAAACTTTTTTTATTACGACCGACGCATCCAACGTAGCTATCGGAGCTGTATTATCGTAAAAAACAAAAAAACAAAAAACTGCACTATTGATTAAGGTCGAGCCACTAATAATTACTAATTCATGTGTCATTTAAACAACGCAGAAAAATTATTTATTTAGTTGTTTAACATGTGCGTCTCATAATACAAATGGGTTTTATAAATGTAGAGGTATAATTTTTAATATAATTATTCTTTGATCCAGAAATAAACCGTGATCACAATTCTCCAGGCAAAGTGAATGCCCGTCTTTTATTTAAAAAATTTACGTGTACTTAGTGGCATAAGGGATTTAACTGTTACCAGTTACATTATATAGATATTCTATCTTGCCTAATGGCAGATCGATGTAGGATATCTATAGTCTAACTGGTGACAGTTAAATCCCTAATATTACTAAATTTAACAATAATTTAACAATTAACGTTATAAGAGGTCAATTTATCACCTCATTGTAAACACCGCTAGCCTCTATTTATATTCAAAGGATTATGGTTTTCAGTTAGATTAGATTTAGTTTATACCGGTGTGAAGTATTTAACATTTATCAAAAGTGTAGCTACAAAAAGATAAAAGTGTAACTATACACACAAAAAATATGGCAGGGTTGAATTTTCAATTTTTCTCTCAGCGATTTTTACAAGAAAATGAACAACGATTATACAAATAAAACTAAAAATAATTGGTTTTTATTCATTAAACATTATAGAACTATACACCCGGTCTCGTATATATTTGATGGCCATTTTCTCGTGATGCTAGAGATATCTACTCAAATCTACATTTTCGATGCGTTAATACATAATTCTAGAAATGTCTACGCAAATCTGGATATACCCGCATTTATATTCGGCATGGTAATTATTTTTGATATAATTTAGAGGTGTTACCTCGAAAATTATGCCGATAGGTAATTTTAAAATATTTAGATTTGGGTTGGTAACGGAATTGGATATAATTCCGTTACAACTTGTCTGTTATCAAATCAAATGACTACTCGATGTGCTCGGTCTTGAAGCAGAGATGACTCTCAAAAGCGTTAGCTATTCATTGAATGCACTTAAAATGGTGCTGATCAGGGGAGATTCCTGAAACGATATTAGAGTTGAAAACTTTAGTATGATCACCGTCGTCAATTTTTGCAAGTGACTGCTGAAATGTATTCAAACCTTTGCAAAGTAATTTTGAACAGTTTTTATGATTTTTATAAATTTTAATGTTATTGATTATTTAAAATATTTGAATAGATCTGATAACGTATTTTGTTATTTAAGTTCAAGTAAGCACTATTGGCCCTACCGTAACGTTTATAACTAGGAATAGGTAAGATATATTAGATATTACACTTCTTCTCTCTGTTTACATCAAAGAATTTGATTTTTTACTGAACAAACAAAAGACAGCAAAAACCACTCTGTTTAAACCGGGATACCTTTAAAACTATTCTAAATAATTCACTACCGCTACCGTTCTCAAATCCCTTGTAGCCTGTATCTAGTTTAGTAAAATTTTGGATAAAACTCTGCCTTCTTGGTGGTTGAAAGAACTTCGAAAGAATCCGTAAACAAAGCAGGAAGCTTTCCAGAAAATCGAAGAAAACAATAGATGTTACGATTCGTATAAGGAAGTCTTTAAAATGTACAAACCAAAACTAAGAAGCTCCAAAACCAACACATTAAAAAGTTTCCCTCTTTCCCTCGCTTTCATATTCCTTGAGGAAATTTGTCCACCTGTACGATGGTTCGTGTGCCAGAACGCTCTTTCTTCCTTATCGACATTTTATTATACGTTTATTTTACGTGAATGGAGTCTTGCAGGTCATTACCTAATTGTTGCTGGAATCCTCAATCATTCGTACTTGTATGAACTTTACAACTTGGTCCCGATTTAACTCGTTTACATGATTAGTGAATCCAATGAAGTGGTTATAGTCGAAACTTAACTTAATCTGGCGGTTCATACGAATCCGATATTCGGTTTGTTCAACTTTCATTGAACCAAAGATTTAATGAATTGCAAATCAATAAGATATTGAACAACACAGGCGGAGTGGATCTCTCTGTCGAACATCAGATAGCGTTTTGAATGAGCATGGCAACTCATTTGTTTTTTTATTGATTAAACTAGTCGTATGAGGTTCAAAAAATCTGCGTTGGGATACTAAGATAGGGTCATAGCTCCAATCAATGTAATCCACAATGAAAATAAAAACATATGATATATAAACAAGATATATTAGTAGAATTTTCACCATGCGCTTAATCAGATATTCCAGTTGGGATCTTACATGGTCCATTTGCCTTTTTTGTTTTGTTTTGCTCGTAAATGCAATCGCCGCACTAACTACAAAACTACCTAATCTATCGTCAGTGCGAATCTACTGATTTTGATCAACAACTAAAATTTATAGGTTGCGTGCATTATTCTCCTCTTGTTACTTAAGTATTCGACAACGACTTATAACGCTTATAATCTCAAAACGGATTTTTTTTCTTTTACCGTAAGCATATTTTTGTTCTCCGTTCATAAATGCGACATAAGCCATTTGATTTATAAGTCAATAATATTGAAACTGTTCAAACAAGTCTTTCGAAATGTTCTCAAAAAATGGAGAGGCGAATATGTTGAGGCCAACACCCGACTTTCTTTTATCACGAGTATATACAAACGCTACCATTTCTAAAGCGAAAAATTAAGCTTGACTGTTGCTAAAACTGTCTTGTACAATCACCATTATTCCTGCTTAAATTTCAGAAAACCAACACGGTCAACCCTCGTTAGTTGAACATTTAATCTTCAAATTTATTTAAATCTGTTAATTCGTTGTCGTTTGTTTTGGGAAGAATCTTCCAATTAATGAAAAAAGTTAAAGTATGAAGATTTATTTAAATAGTCAACCCTTCTACACTGTAGAGATGCTAAATTTTTGTAAAATAAAGTTTTTGTTTTTCAAAACTCGCCATTTTCGGTAAAATTTAAAAAATGAACTAAACTAATTTTGTTTAAAATTTAGTCTAATTCACAAACTGTATGTAAGCTGTAACTATAAAATTTCCGATTTGTCTAAAATTATTTTCATAAAATTTAACTCTAACTAAAATTTGGCGCGCTGTCAAAGTGTTCAGTTCAGGAAAACAATTGTTGGGCATTAAAAATTAAAATTTTATTATTTTTATTTTAAAATAATGGTTGTTTATTGTAAAATCCGTTTATATAATACAATATTTACATAAAAAGCTAAGAAAAGTATAAAGTAAAATAAAAATTCAAACAAAAAAAATTACATCAGCATTCGTACAACACTACATTACTTTTGTGTTTCCAATAAATGGCTGACCAAATTAAATGTGTGTCCTGCAAAAGCGCAATTAGCGAGATTCACCAAGGAATTAAGTGCACCAGATGTCATAATACGTTCCATTCACGCTGTGTTGGCTTCTCTGGTAAAAACAGGCAGGAAATTCAAAAGATCGCCACCATTTGGAACTGCTGTCAACCAAGCTCCCTAGTAACTGTCAGCCCTAAAAACAACTCCGATTAAAAGAAGCAGGCTCCTGTTGATGGTACGCCTCCAACATCTCAAACAAAGCTTTCAAAGACTTGACCACCTAATCCTGGATGTGAAAAAAAATTTCCTTGACCAACTATCGGTGCTTCGTGACCAAATAGTAAATTTATCAGCTGAAAATACGGAACTGAAAAACAGGGTCCAAGTTGCACAGGAAAACAACGAAGAGCTCCATCACACTATTAATCGCCTGGAAACGGAAGTTGAATATCTGAAAGAAAAAGACAATCTAAGCAACATTGTGATTTCTGGAATACCGGATAGATCGATTGATCGTCTTACCTTAACTGCAAACATTCTTAAAACAATCAAAGCCAACGTATCCAGTGACTGTATAACCAGCGCACAATATATCGGGAGAGAACTCGTGTTACCATCCACCAGCACAGCACCCAAAACGCCTAATCATTTTCTCCTGGTCAAGCTTAAATCCATCACCATTAAGAAATAATAAAAAATAAGAAAGTATATAAAAATCTATTTTCGGATCAAATTGGATTCAAAACTGAAAATATCAAACAATTATTTATTCGAGATCATCTTACCGCTAATAAACTCCAACTATTTCGTGCTGCTCACGGATGTATCATTCTCTGACCACAGAGCAATTCAATTAGTCTTAGATGTACAATCTCGAGAATCTAAATAGGCACAAGTATTTAAAATGTTAAATTATGATTTGGCTGCGAAAAATCGTTTTTGGCAAAAAATAGAAACCGTTGAAACTCTCGACGATCTGGTAAGCGGGCTCGAGAATGTCGTGAAGGATTGCATGCAATATAAGCGTGACACACGACGTGTGGGTCTGAAACAACCGTGGATGACCTTAGATTTATACCGGGATATCAAAACTAGGGAAAAATTATTTAAACTAACTGTAAAATACCCTGAGTGTGAACATTTAAAAGTTAAGTTCAATCTAATAAAATCCTCGATTGTAACCAGAGTACGGAAAGCTAAAAGAGATATTTACGAAACTAGACTAGAAAATTGTATTGGAAGTTCCAAACAATTTTGGAATCTATTAAAGTTGGCCATTTATAATAAGACACATGAAACTAAACAAAAAAATATTTCGGTAATGTTAAATGGCTCAGTTAGCGAGGACCCAAGGGAAGTTGCCAACGCATTCAATGCTTGATTCATACATGCATGCGATTTTCCGTGGCCAAATGTAGTCGTAATTATGCCAGAATATCATATAGATTTTAAATTTGATGTAACCAATGTGAGTGAAGAGGAAGTTAGTCGAGTCATTCAATGTTTGAAAACAGCTGCAGCCACGGGGCGGGACGGCATATCAGGCAAGTTCCTTCAATTATTTCAAGAAAAATTGATGAGAGCGCTAACTAGCTTGATTAACAATTCGTTGCTTGAAGGCAAGTTTCCGGAAAAACTAAAAATGGCAAGAGTTATACCGGTATTTAAGGATGGGGATGCACTAGAGCCAACCAACTATAGACCAATATCTATTTTAGGCTCAGTCTCAAAAGTATTCGAAAGAATAGTGAATAACCGGTTAATGCAATTTTTGAAGGCGAATAATATTTTAGCAAGAGAGCAGTATGGGTTTACGGAAGGCTCTAGTACACAAGCAGCATGCCTTGAGTTAACTAGTTTCATTTCGGAAAATGTTGACAAGAAACGGATTGTAGCGTGCTTATTTTTGGATCTACGGAAAGCGTTTGTTTCGGTAGACCATGATATATTGCTCGCCAAAGTTCAGGGACTGAAGTTTGAGCCGATGCATTTGTCGTGGTTCCGATCATATCTTAAAGCTCGCCCTCAGGTTGTAGTTGTTAATCAAACAGAAAGTGATATGATGTGTCTCGCAAGTGGTGTACCGCAAGGATCCATTCTTGGGCCGGTCCTTTTTAACATTTACATTAACCACATATGCAGACAAAACTTTAAGGGCACATTTCACTTATATGCTGATGATGCTGTTATAAAGTATGAAAATACAAACCTTAAAGATCTTTTTGAAGATATGCAGATGGATTTGACGTTGCTAAACCTGTGGCTCAATGAAAACAAACTTCAATTAAATGCCAAAAAGACTAAGTATATGATATTTACAAATAAAAAAATATCAGAGGAAGTTATAAGAGAGTACAGGATTAGTTATGCGGGAATTCAGATAGAGCGTACGGATCAATTTAAGTACTTGGGTCTACTGATAGATGAAAAATTGAAATGGAGCGCCCATATCGATATGGTTAAGACTAAAATACGACCTTTTGTATTCTCGATCAAAAATCAGAAGCATATTTTGCCGCAAAGTTCCTTGTTACTAATCTTCAATTCCCTTATCTTACCACAATTAATATATTTAAACCCAGTGTGGAGTGGATGCGCTGGTTTCCGTTGTGATGAGATCGCAATTCTACAAAAAAAAACCTAAAAAACATATACCGCCTGCCACTAAGATTTTCAACAATCGAACTTTTTAAAAATATATCTCAACTAAGCTTCCATAATACAATTGATTTCGAACTCATAATGACAATATTTAAAATTCGAAGAGGTTTAATTAAATTTCACCGACCTCTGATTCATGCGTGTGATATTCATTCATATGGTACGAGACAGCGAGCCAACTTCCACTTGCAATTTTTTGCAACAAACTCAAAAAACAACAATATACTGTACAATGGTCTGAAAATGTACAACACTATACCAACCGAACTAAAAGAAATTGAAAGTATTAACTTGTTTAAGAAATTCCTAAAAACGTATTTAAGAACAACCTAAAATAAACAATCGTACTTAAAATGTCTAAATAAATAATCATTAAAATCTTTACGGTGCTAATTTTAATTTTGATTTTAATTTTATTTTATAGTGCTTTTTTGCTTTTTCTGCAATATTTGTGCTCTTTATTGTTTAACGTAAATTTTTCTTTAGTAGTATATAATATATTATAAAATTTGTTTTTTTTTCAATCATAGTCTATTTAATTTTTAACTTAGCTTTTTTCTATATAAGTATATATTTTAAAATTATAAAACATAAAACAGCGCGCTGCTTAATTAAGTATGTTCCTTTGTTACCTACAACACTAAGTGTTTGGTAACCAAATTAATTATTGTATCTAATTTTTAAGTAAATAAAGTAAAAAAAAAAACTCTAAAACGGAAGTTTTGTTCTGTAACTTTGCAGCACCAAATTTGATGACGTAAAGTTACATATCAAGATTTTGATAGCGTTAACTCGAAAAAATTGTCTTCTAAAACGGTTTTCACATATTTATGTTGTTACCAACAGCATCTCTGCATCAACAAATGTTGAAGTTAATGCAAATTGTAGTTTTCGAGCTTTTAGATAAAATGTTTGAGATTTATTACTTTTCTTATCTACGCCTAAATGTTGATAATGCACTAAATACACGTACAGCCGAAACATAGTAACACAGTAAAAATATTGTTCTTAAGGTATACAAACGAATGTCACCAACTGTATTATGTTGTTTGATAACTGTAAAATACATTCTTATTTTTATTTATTTCTTAAATAATTTGCATCAAATTCAATATTTTAATGATATACGAGCATAGCAAATTTTATTTATAATGCGAGTTTATGTCAATATTCGAGTGTCGCCATCGAATTTGATACAATATTTTAAAACAAGTTGTAATATGGTTACAGCGGTGATTTCATTCGCCGTATTGATTTACAGCGGCCAAAAGTCTACAGTTTGTGAAAATCAATTTTTAGAATACTGTATATTTTTGAAGCTTGTTAGGTATCTCCAAACGACGATCAACATTTGTATATAAGTAAGCGTCAGTCAGACAGTGGGAGATTCATTTCGTCATATGAGTTTTTTATGTCGGTTATTAATGCACAGCACTAAGGTTGGCACCATTTCAACATCAGCCAAATATAAAACGAATCTATTTAATTAGTAAATTGAAATTATTTATTTAAGAAAGACAATTAAACGTGATACCAGCAGAAAATTTACTAAATGCCGAATTGCATACCAAATTACTAAAAACAAAAAAAAATCTAAATCTAAATGAAAAAATATTTGAAGGTCGGCACAAGTTTCAAAAATTTGTTTAGAGCATCTAAGTAGATACATAATGAAAACTTACCAATACAAACAGCCGTAGAGTACTCGTCGGTGGCACATGGTATGCTGGAAATAAATACTAAAGAACGCGTGTCCTCACACTTTTGTTCACTTCTTAACACTTTTTCATTCACAGAATTTTACTGTACTTAAAGTATAAATAACAATCTAAATACGAGTATAAAGAATTTGACTTTTGTATAACTACTTATTTTCTAATTTTTAATTTGTACATAATTTTTAAAACTAGATTCTGTATAATCTAAATTCTTTCTATATAATTATGAAGAAGAAAACACGGTAGACGAAAGAGTATCTTATGTTATATTTTTCTATCAATCGTCACGAGTATGACAATATTCGGAACATTAGTATTGTATAGTCCATTAAAATTGCATAACCCACGCATTTTTAAAGAAAATTTTTCCTGTTTCGTTACTCTTTATAACATTACTTACTCTATAGTAGAACATAACCAGAAATATATAAATATATATATATATAAATATATAAATATATATATATATATATATATATATATATATATATATATATATATATATATATATATATATATATATATATATATATATACTTATATATATATATATATATATATATATATATATATATATATATATATATATACATATATATACATATATATACAGTAAAACAATTGGAATATTCACAAAACTGCAATCTTTACTCGAGTTTAATCCCATCGGTTTTAATTCCAGAATCAATTATTCGTGGCTTTTCTTATGCTGCTTAAATTTATTATCCGAAATAATTAGAATGTGAATGTGTCCCTATTCAATGGAATAACATAATTTTTAATTAGCTTTCTGTCACCTTACTAAAAAACGAAGAAACACTCACTCCATAATTGAGGCTCTTGTGCCACTTGAAATACGTAACCATGTTACGGATAACTAACAAGGATTATGATTTTTGTTAAATACCCAAAACTTGCACTACTGCAACTAATACAATTGCTACCATTGCAAAACAGTGTAAGAAATTTTACATTCTTAACTTAGAAGCGGCATCAGGCACATTTGATTGGACATATTGCACCCGTTTTCATATAGAATTCACTTACAATTCCTATACAAGAAATCTCCTGTTTTCAGCTCGAAAACGGCGTATACAGTTTTATTTATTAAAGTGCCTTATATATGAGTATCAAGTCCAGAGAAATAAAATATGAGAATAACCTCTATGCAACATTAATTATCCATTACATATATGAGAAAAATATAAAGAGACATTTGAGAACAACCTCATATACATATGGCAAATTAGGGACTGGTTGAATCATATATTGAATTTTTCGAGATTTTCTATAGTTTGTTAGATTTATATTGATTATCAAAAAACGAAATGAGAATGGACTATAATTCTGAACGATCCTAAGCCAGTAAATAACTACTATAACTAATTTATTTTTAAAAAAATTGGAAGATACGCTTGTTATTATACACATGTTATTCATTTTTGTTTGCTGGATTTTCTTGCGATTTCACATGTGTATGATTGTCCAAATTCTATTTGCCAGAAACGTTTTGCAGCGGCTTGGGTCACTTTGCAAATAAAATAGAAATAGCAAGTAGAATAAAAGTAGCAGTAGTATATACAGCCTAAAATATTTGCAATGTTCTGTCTACCGCTTTAAAACTGCTCCATCGGCGATGTTGTAGTTGGTTGAAAAATTATTTCTCACATATCACTCGGTAAATTAGCGTACCACGGTATATCTCACGAAATTTTTATCCCAGTTTAATACGAACCTCCAAGTGTCGATATAATCAGGGCAGACAAGATATAGAGAGCCGTAGTGAACAATTGAAGCTTTATTAAATTATCGAAAAAACCAAAAAATCATAGAAGTGGGTATAACAACCCCGGTGTTTTCTGTGTTCGCATCATGTAACTCTTGTTGAAGTGCTTGGTCATGAACTGGATATACCTTTCCTTTAAATCAGGTTGGATTGTAATTTTTTCTCAAGCTTTTTCTCTTTACTTATCTTTTTTGAGACCTGTCTCGTGGTTTTTCGAAAGAGTAATTCATATTCGTAGATTTCTTCCCAAGTGATCCATTTGGGTTGGAACGGAAAGCACCCAGCAAAAATCGATTTTGATGATGTTTGGCTTGCCTTTTGATATGTGATCACCGACGAAATCATCGTAACCATCAGCCCTAAATAAAATATCAATAGGGACAGACGTTTTGAACATTGGGTCAGCCAGGACTAATTGACTCCATTTGTGATTAAATCAAATCAATCACAAATTTCATTGGTTTTCGCTTATTTTGACAGTTCGGAACCTCCGTCGCAGTTTTCGGAAACAAGTATGCTTCAATTTCTAACCCATATCACGGTGTTGGCCCACTTCATCTTGAATATGTATATGTACGTCTGTATGCGTTTAAGAATGGCGAAATAAATTTTTTATGGCAGGGAGTTTTTATGTCCATTTGTGCGCTGAGTAATGATACATTCTTATGTCTTGAAGGATTCCCCTTCCATAGTGTGATTTACAAGTATACGGTAGGGGTGCCTCTTTATGTGCGCTGGCTTATTTGTTGTAGGTGGTCTCCTGAGTATTATGATCGATTTGTAGTTGATGTACTTAGAAATATTGGGTTGTATTAAAATATGTACCCTATTACATAAAATATTTTTAAAGACAACGTGCGCTTGGCAGAACTTGCCATTGCAGTATGAGATTCGTTCTGGGTGATTACGATTATGGCCGCGTCAAAATTGCAAGCGTAAGTCCGCTTGCTATGACTTACTGCTCCAATAGTGTTTTTAATCGATCGACGGACTTGGTTTGCCCAGTTGGTTGAAAGTATTAGTGAATGTTGATCTATATATGTATATAAGGAGTGATCAAATTAGTATTATATATTTTATAAACATTATAGCGGCCATTTTTTTTGATATTTCCTTCAAAATTGCCATTGGTGTTCAGTATTGGTTGGCAAATGATAATGGATAGCTACACAGTTGCACAGGGTGTAGAAATTGTTAAAATTTATTACAAAAATATGGAATCTATTCGGCATACGTTTCGCGCGAAAAATCATCTTCAGCGATGAAGCACATTTTTGGTTAAATGGCTTTGTAAATAAACACAATTGTTGCATGAGGAGTAAAAACCTACATGCTGCTCATGAAACACGTTTATATCCACAAAAATTAACAGTTTGGTGTAGGTTTATGGTCTGGAGGTGTAATTGGACCATATTTTTTTTAAAATGAAACTGACATTGTAGTTACGGAGAGGGACGTAGCTTCTTTAGTCGACTAACGATGTTTAAATTTTCCAACAACTCGGAAAATAATCGAGTTCTGGAGTACCGGCCTTCTGTACCATCTAAGTGATTGGTATAGCCAGTGGGTTAAAAAGATGTTATTTTGATCGGCAAATTTCAAACAGACGAATACGTTCAATGTGATAAAATGCGTCTCAATAATAGCTGTGTTTTTTGATCTGATCCGGTTCAGTTCGTGTATCATAAAACAACTAAATTTCAAATCAAAATTAATCTAAAACAAAATTTGGATCAGGTTTTCCATATAAACATAGAAGAAATATATTCCAACTGATCCGAATCAATGGTTGTCATGGAACACGACAAATATTGAATCATATATATTTTTTTAAATAATTTCATCTTTACAGTCTGTTCTGAGTTGTGCACTGCGACAGTGGGTCATAGTTGTGTTCATTTCCGTCATCGATCGTAATCAGATGAAGAAAAATCTCTTTTGCTTCCTGCCCCTATCGGTATTCGAACCCAGTACATCCCGATCCACACGCCAAGGTTTAATTATTATCTTAAGAAATTTCACATTGCCACCAAATATGCCGTTTAACCTAAAATATTTCGAGGTAAAATCAATGTAAACAAGAAACCTACCATAGATCTACTTTACATTCAACTCAACATCCCTTCGACGTCCTTTATTCTTGTTATACAAATACTTAAAAATATATCCCTTTTGTTCCCTAAAGTGTTGGACAAAATACAAAAATATATTGTGAGTGTTGGACGATATAAAACATTTCCCTTCCTACTCATCGACCGCATCATCCAACATTTTATGTTCTGAAATCAATTAAAATCTTCAAGTTTGTATAATTTTCGGTACGATGATGATAAATTTAAAACGGAAATAAACACTTAGCGAGAGAAATATGAAAAATAATTTTCAAATTTAATGATTTTGTCTGGAAAAGCTCCACCAAATAAAAATATGGTAGATATGTATGACCACAATAAATGTATATTAAATATGCTTATGCTGTTTGGTGGGTATTTTGGAGAGCTTTTTATGTGTTTTATTAGTTGTAATTAGGGTGAATTTTAAATGGATCAGGTTGTTCTTGTATATACCTACGTCGTATTTGTTAAATGTTCCCTAATGAAAATTAAACAAAAAGTTGTTTTCCAGATTTATGTGTATTTTGTATATTAATATGTAACAATAAACGAAACTTGCTTTATAATGAAACGTATCATGGTTTAATTAGTGGCCGCATAATACAACTGTTTACTGTATAACTACACACATTCGGTGTATGTAAAAGTAAAGCCAATTAGTGAAAATAATTTTCCAGCGAATCATCTTTTTTATATTTACGAACTCCTTTCTCAAATACTCAAAAGGAATATGCATAATAAAATAATATGACTTGAACATAATTATACTTTCATAAATATGATTTCCGTTTTACCATTATTAGCAAAACTTTATGCAATCCTTTGAAATTAACAAAAAAAGGATACACATTGAATAATTTTTATGATATCTCATGTACAATATACGAGTACATCAAGATTCATATACACAATCATCGATCAACTTTAGAAAATTATGCATCGACATAAAAAAATGTTCTCTATTCAAAAGTTCAGAATACTGCATTTGACATATTTTGCCAAGTTACATGAGAAATAAGTTTAAAAGTTTTAAGCACAAAAAAGCTTTTGCTAAGTGAAAAATGAAATGAGTTTTTTTTTAAATATAATTGATGATGGTTTTATAGCAGAAATAAATTTTGTATTGTTCTCCTGTATGTTTGATACATGATTGCATCCATTAAGTGAAAATATTTTGTTTACTTAGTTTGCTATAAAGCATTTGTATTATATTTTGTAAATATTGTAACATGGGATGATATTCTTAACCATTCATACTTAATAGTAAAAAATAATTTATTTATCTAAAAAACTATCACAAATTAATATAAAACACCATATTTATTAGAAACAAATTTATCCTGTATGTGCAATGATTAAGGATATGTAGTATAGTTGGAAATGCAATTTATAATTTTTATATGACAGATTTTTTTCTGTTTGTTTTCTTTAAAAATCATAGATTGCTCTATGTAAACAATACAAGATAAATGCAAAAAGTTTTAAGCTCATTGTTAAATTTTGGATACAATTTTCTATATAAAACTAAGCTTTACATTTATTTTTACATTCTACCATTGATTACAAAAAAAAGTTTCGTATCTCAATAATAGTTCGAAAGAAAGGGTACATAATTTACAAGGACACAATTATTTTTATGAGTTTTGTCATGCCTGTGGCTAATTTGCCGACGTTTATTAGTAGCTGCTGGACAAACAGACGACAACTTAATATTTTGGAAGGCAATAGGAAATGCAGACAGTTTATTTAGCCAGAACACTACAGACACATGATTACTGATTTTTGGCATGAAATAAATGATTTTGACTTGAACTATATATGTAGGTGATTTTAACAAGATGGTGCAACATGCCATACATCTCACGACACAATCAATTTATTGAGAGAAAAGTTTAATGGCCGTCTAATCTCCCAAAATTCCGTGAACTGGCCACCAAGAGCATCTGATATAACTCCATTGAATTTTATTCTTTTATGTTATGTTAAATCTTCGGTTTACTCCAATAAACCACAAACACTCAATGACGTGAAAATCAACATTATTCGTGTTATTGTTGTAATAAGAGCAGATTTATGTGAAAAAGTAGCCAACAATTGATGTTCGAAGAAATTCGAGAATCGAATTTTTAGAAAATCCAGAGCCTTTACCTATAAAACCAGTTTTCTGAAAACCGGTTTTATGGGTAAAGAGGAAAGAAACAAAGATTGAAGCCGACTTCATGATATCCCGTGTGGATGCACAGATTAAGGCGAAACTCAAAACAAAGACAAAAAGGTTTAGCGAAGACCAGTTTTTAGTCAGTGATTGTGCGTCAAAATTGGGGTGTAAGTTCAGTGTGACAATATCTATAAGCGAAACCGAAACGATTGTTTTTCTAATTTTCTAATTTTTCTTCAGTTTATTTTTTGTTTTTCTGGTTTGCACGATGACAAAAAAAGAAACACGAGGTGGAAGAAAAAATATTGCTATCGAGAGAGTTCGTGTTTGGCATTCAAACAGTTCAATTTTGGTTTTAAAAACAAAAAGATTATTAACAAGGAAGCTTTTTTTCTTCAGTAAAATCTGAAAGGCATACAATTTATAATTTATTGACAGTTCGTATGTTTATAAATTGGCTAGTGAAATACACATTTTATTTTAAGGAGTTGTTAATATTGAATTTGGAAATTTTACAATTTTTTACATGGAAAGCCGCCATAATTATTTGTAGTAGCCATTCTGTTGAATAGGAATATTAAACTTTATTCAGAACTACTTAAATACTATGATGCTGTTATAAAAAGCTATTTACTATCGTCAAGATGATCGCGTCGTATCGCATATTATGCGAAGGATGAGTAGTTCCAAGTTGAAGAAGTTGTTAGTTATACTGTTAATTAGTTATCTAATTTAAATGTTTTGTGTAGGGTATGAAATATACGAATTTAAATTTAGGAATTATTGTAAAAATTATTAATTGAGATAGTCGTTTGGCCAGAAAATATTTACGAACGAAGTGCAAAACCTTCAAACAAGTTTTATAAATCATCCCAATAAGCGGTCCGGCTATTAAAAGGGAATAGAACTCAGTATTAATGTTTTGGTTAGCATATGGTACGAGTTACCAACGCGACATGAGTTCGGATTTGCCACAAATGTTTAGATATTTTTAGTCGTTCTTACCAAAAATAATCCATTTGTAACGTGTGTTCCACGAATGCAGCGGGTATATCGGTTGTGCACAGTGTATAAAATTGCGCTGCGCTTAAACGACTGCGACACACAACTATTATAGCCTTCGGATTGTTCTTACGCCTGCGAGGTTGGCAGGCAATGCCATATCATACCTTAGGCGAAGTATTATTAGTAGTATGACCTGCATATTTGGGTGTACACAGTCTGCAAATCATACGATGGGTTTTGTTGTTGCATGAGTGGCCTTCCACTGTGTTTGTATGTAAAATACCGATTTTTTTTTCTTGCTTAGGGTAAAGAACATCAAAACAAATTTTCTAAATATTCATTCTATATCAATCATTGGATGCGCATTAACTTGTGAGCATTCAAAGTAAAGTAAAAATTGATGTGCAAACAAAAAAACATTATAAAAATATAATTTTTTTAAAGAGTGGGACTTTGAAAAATGTGAATGGTGTTGAATATTTTGTGATCAAATTTTTTTGTAAATGATGATAGTGTTGCTATAATTTAAATCATACTAAGATAATATTAATTAGATATTGATAGAAAAACCAAGACCAAAAGAAGTGAGCCGCCGACGAAGAAGGTGATTTGTTATTGTTATCTAAGTGTTCTTGGTGCTGTTATGTTACGCTTACAAAATTTTATTTGCTTTGGGCCTGTAAAGACAAATTAAGAAAACTCAAATTGCAAATCAGTTAAATAAAGTATGTGTCTATTCATCGAAACATTGGGCGCATTCAGGACCGCCAACTGTTGGCATCATGATTAGTTAAATCAACGCCAATTTGATTTCAAAATTTCATAGTACTAAACATTTTCATAACGTTGGCTTTGATTTTACTCAACATGTTCCCAACTGTTGGGTGCCCTGAATGCCCCCATTGTGGTTATTTTTTTTTGGTGAAGTAACTCCTGTTGCAGCTCAAAGAAAATTCGAGTTGGTCAATTAATGACGTGGAACAATCTGAGTGCTTTGAATACAAATTGTAACGACTACCTTTTTATTTGAACATAAAACCGATAGAAACTATATCGATCAATCCGTGGTACATGAGCGCATGTGTGGTGTGAAACTACGAGAGAACACATCTAAAGCAACGGTTTGAGGCATTTTCTTTACACAATGAGTTCCAGTGTATACCGGCTGATCGAGTGTACCGTTAACCCGAATGCGGTAGTTAGTGAAGGCGTGGTAGCAGCCGCATGGATCAGAGGCAGTGTACTACAGCGTTATTCGTCGGATTTTTGGCTAAGTTTTATATATTTGCATATTTTTAAATTTCTTTCTTTTTGAATTTTTTATTGCTTTAAACTTATTGCAACACTTTGCTTTGTTTTCAATTTAGTTTTTGCTCTAGATTTGATATAAATTATAAAAAAATGTTTCAGTAATCTTATTGGAATGCAAGGTAACGTTTTTTTGTGATAAATTTCCAGTTAATCAAAATTTTGTTTTGTTCTCTTTCATAGCAATATTAATACTATAGGACTCGTGGCAGTACCAAGGTCGTTGGAGCGCTTCATGACCTAGGGCACTTCGTCAAGGCAACCTATCATATATACCGTATTTCATTTGGGGGTTTCATTGCTCACATATTTCGCGTAATGCTGATTAACTCGAAATTCATCTATAGTTATTTTCATAGTTTTCTTTGTAAACAATAAGTTTATTCAATCTTGATTTAAAGTCTGAATTTTTTTTCTGTTCCTTAATAAAAATGTATAACGATTAATCGTAGTTTATTTTTGTAATAAATTTTTTCTTGATCATTGAATTATGTACAATTTAAATCGATTAGTCTATTTATTATTAACCATGAAGACAAATGGAGTGAAGGAAAAAAGTGAGTTGGGTTGGAAAGAGCTTGCGTATAGAGTGTAATTTTATGCCATGATTGTGTTGAGTTGGCCAGAATACAATCCCACTGCCATATTACCTCCACCACTGAGCTAGCGGCGGAAATCATGGCGTGCTCTGGGGAACACATTATTTTTGTTGTTTTTTATTATCTCTCTTAAAAATACATTATTATTTTTTTCTAACGGCAGCCAACCTCGAAGGCAGTCGTTATACATTTACCAACACTCAGCGCATTAAGTACGATTGGAAATGGATTTGTGACAAGGGCCACATCAGATGTAGCATCAGTTTTATATTAATAATAAGTTAATAAAAAAAATCAGTTTTCTTTATTAAAATTTAGGGCATACATTTCGCAGCTTACTTTATAACACAGAACAATTAAGATTTCCTCTTTGTAGAAAATCCCAAATAAGTTCGAAAACTCTACAATAACTCTCCTGTCAAGGTGACTTATTGTAGATTTTCAAATAAGTCAGTCTTCACAACATAAGTCTTGAATTGAACTGCAGAAGTTAAATGCATGGCAATTTTGTTAAATAAAAAGCAACATTTCCTATAATTAATAAAGATCATTTTCGGCACAACAGTAACAAGTTTGTGCATAAAGAAGAATAACATGTGTGTTGTTTACCTAAACGTTTAAGAGAATGTGTAATGTTATAAAAATTATATAGTTTAATAAATAATTGAACGGTCAATGTCAACGAAATAAAAAAATACAATCATTAACCCTGATCTTCGAGTACTTGTTTGGTGGTTATCTATATGGCATATACGTACTAGTTTCTAGGGGTTTCTAAACACATTCAAAACCAGCTAGATGTATATCTCAACAAGTGAACTAAGGTGTACAACGTATTACATACTATACTACGTTTAATTTATATCGGCTGGTGAGCGTTGCAGCTAAATTTTAAAGGCTGCTAGTGCGTGGCCTGAAATGTATCCGGTAGCAGTAGTTCCTTTGTGGCAACGTGGTTATCGGCGGATAAACACCGCAACACAGACAGATTGCCTAACGGGGTAATTAAAATTGTTTGGCGCTGCAGCCCATTTTGGTAAAGGCTACCTTACGTGACCTACGATTTATTTTTGAAATGTTGGACGCGCAACTCATAGAGGTGCCGAACGCCGCAACCCATATCGGTTATCTAACGGGGTAAATTTATATCAGCGGGAATACGTCGCAACCCATACAGGTTGCCTAGCGAGGCCTGTAGGTGCAAAATATTTGTTAACTTTTAACTTTGATAGTCAAATGTTCACCATTCCGATAATATCAAGCTAATATGTGTCAAAATTAAAAATAACGTTTTTATTTCATGTTGCTAAGTCAGATCGTGAGCTACCAGATTCTTACTAATGCTGCTAATTTCGTCTTTGACCTGATGGATACTCAAGATGACGTCTTTTTGGTGGGTGATTTGAATCTCCCCGCCTGAAATGGGATTATTCAGACGATAACACGCTTCGAATGCATTAACCGCCACAGAAACTTTGTTCACTCACAATATATTGAACTCTGGACTATATTAGATCAGCAACGTTAAGAACAATCTAAACAGGCCACTCGATTTGGTGTTTTTCTCGGTTATCAACCATAGCGTTGCTTCTGAAACCAATTAATCCTCTGTGCAACCCCATCGAAAAAAATTTAGCTCCAAAAATAACTTGATCAAAAAGTCAAATGGAGGGTCCTTATGAAAAGAGTATTATATAATTGTTCAGCGATCCTAATATATTCCGTCTTATCTTAAAACACAACTAAAAAAATATAAAATTACTTGCACTGGAATCACTGGAGTGTTATACTCACTATATTTGCAGTAGGCACTTGGCGAAACACACTAACACTTAATATACACAATTTATTAAACACTTGTTTTATTATTTTCTTGTTTGAATATTTTAAAAAAATTTGTCCAAAAACTTTAAAAAATCACTCGATCGATTCCGACTTGTTAAGTCTTGGATTTCAAACACCACAGACAAGAATCTATTACAATCCGACATCAATAACTTCTTTACATGGTGTGCAAAGAACAACCCTGAGATGCACGTGGGCAAATGCAAAACAATCATCTACTCTCGACAACGTCCACAGTCCATTTCTCGCGACCATTATATTAACAGCGATGCCATTACCAGAGCCAGTTCTATTCGTGATTTGGGTGTCATTTGCGACAGCTAATTGTCTTTCGGACATCACATAGATCGTATTATCATATCAAGCAAACTCTTCGCGTGGTTTCATTAAAGGCTCTTTATTCAACTTTCGTTCGACCTCTACTCGCGATTTTTTCTCTTTGATTTACGCGAGCTACCGTGGGTGAACATGTTCAACTAATTGACTTACAACCACCTAGTAAGTGCCAGTAGTTGCAGGCGTGGTTTTCATTCATCAATTAATAATAATAATAATAATAATAATATTTTATTACAAATGTATAAGCCTTAGCTTTTGTACATCAACATATTTACAACTTAATAATATAAACGAATGAAAAAAAAACAATAATAATTATGTAACATATTAAAAACTATGGCAATAATATATACAGAAATATATACAACAATAAATGATACAAAATGTTTACAAATATGTACAATTTAAACATAGCAAAAATTATTTATCCGCTATTAAATTAAATATAACTTTTTTACTAAATATTACTTAATTACTACCCGGTGGTATCGATTCTCGATCGGTTTGTTATAAAAGATTAATCTAAAAGTGGTTTGCGAGATTTGCGAACGGTACCTAACTTTCAAATCGACCACCATAGAACTGTTTATGGTAAGAATGAGCCTGTCTGTAGAATGCTGGGCAAGACTAATCAACACTGCCACTTCATTGATTTTAACATGGCGAAACACACGTTAAAAAAACTTTTTTATTTAACTTGATCTATTATATCTATCTATTATTGATCTATTATATTTTATTTAACCAATTTTTTTTTTGTTATATTTGGTTTTATTTTATTTTGTTTTATTTTATTTTTTTGTTGGTACTAGGCAGACTCAACTTACGTTTTCCTACTTCCACGGCGGGTATCGTTTTGCTTCGCTATCCACCTAGTTTGCCTTTTTATAATCAAATTTTTATACTTAATACATATTTTTCCGCTTCGCTTAGGTCGTTGGGAATTATTATTATTACTAGTAAAGCTAAGTACCTTAATCGACTAAGTTGACTAAACTAAGTTGAAACTGAATAATCAGATGTTTGTGAAACGTAAAATCAAAAATGTCATTAAACATGTCATTAATTTTGAATCTGTGTGTCTAATTTATTTATTAATTTGTAGTACATCGTAATAAAATTTTGAAAATTAATTGTTAGGTCATCGAAGAGTAACCTTGCAACTTGAAGTCGGCCTCGTAGTACACAGTATAATGAATTAAACCGTTTGTAATAATTTATACTAAGTCTAATATGATAAACCAAGTTCAACTGTAAAATTTAATAATACTCAATAAAAAAAAACCGAATTTAAAGAACATTCTCTTAATAGTATGTTTTCTTTCCATTTTCTCCATATAGCAAAATATAGTATATAATATTCAATAAATTAAATTTTAACTGCCAAAATTGGATGTTATGACTTTTAATAGAAGACAACTAAACTATTTATAAGTAACAACATAAGAGAAAATATAATATTCATTATATTTTATCTACCAACTATCTACATTCTCGACATATTATACGCCAATTGTTTACATTGTCTACATCAAAAGCAATTGTCTATGCAATTATCGAAATGGTTAATTCAAATCCAATACATCATAAATTGGTTAAATTTCAAAAATTCATTACATAAGCCTTACGCTTCATATCGAAACAGGGCTCTGAGGCGTGTATAGTAGCCATGTGAGCCGATTTCTGAGATAATTAAAAACTAACCAACATTAATTATTATAAGTGAAAATAATTTTTCATATTATTAACATACACTGTTAATAAATGTACACTAGCCTAAATTATTTTGTAAAAACTTAATTCTTGTTCTAAAAGTGCGAACACACACACGAACACTCCTAAAAATTTCTGTAAAATTTGTACGTGTACAAAAAACTTGTGCATGCCCAAAAACTTTACATAATTTTTTATTAAATTGTAAAACTACATTTTTTTTAATTTGTATAGTTACCAGTTAGTAGTTAGTTTGTATTTGTATTGTATTTGTATATCATGTCTTGAACATGCATAACAGCTTATTTGAGTTGATTATTGAGTCGTTATTGTAATTTCCCTATCAAATTTTGCAATTCGTTACTCTTGCGATAACAAATAGGTAGCCGCTAAAATTTTGATCTATCTTAAATCTTCTTTAAACAAAATTGTGTTAGGTCTTTAGTGAATCGCAGTTAAAAAATTTAAATTTTATTTTATTTTTTTAATTATAATTCACAATAACAATTTTTATTAACTTTAATCCACTCAAAACCTAACACATCAATCACATTTTGAGCAGTAGTTGCTCATTTATAATGAGATATGCAGGTTGGAGTGAGCTGTGCAATTTTAACTAAAAATAAATATGAATAGGTATAATATGCTTATGTAAACACAAGAAAAGTAAATCAGTTATAAGGAGTGGTGATCTAAGCAACATGTACTATGTTGCCTCTGCACATAATCCTTGGAATAATATTCTTGGTGTAGCTTTACCTGCATCCTTATTATACGAAATTATGTGAAGTCCATTTAAATAAGTGTTACATACACGTTCACATCCTCCGATGCTCTGGTAAACGGGGTGCAAATTCGCTTCGAGGCCTTTCAACTGTTGTCTTTTAATCCTTAAGTCAGGCACGGGACGTTTTATTGCAGTTAGTTTTTTCCACGAAAATGCTTACAATTGCAATTACAATTTACAATTTAAAAAAATTTAGAAACCGAGAAAAATCGAAGAAACATCAACTCGAAAGTCAAAACAACTTTAAATTATTTTTTACTTACTCTTTACTTGTTCATGTTTTTCACTTGTTATTTGATAACGGAGATTTCATTGACTTCAATGAAATAATGATAAATAAACATTCAAAATATAATTTTAAATTTACTGTAATACTTGGTTTAAAAAAATATTCGTCACAGAAATGCTTTCTTCAGCAAATTAGGATAGTCGCCATAACACTACTGCTACGAGTAAGTAGTTAACGAAGCTGATGTGGCTATAAAATATTATAATGAACCAAATCGTCCACCCCACACTTTTCTACTTTAATGCAAAACATTTAATATATCCATTTTATTTTGAGAGGCAAAAGCAAACACATTTTACTAGTCTACAATCAAAAAAATCCATTTTTCATTTTTATTTTAAATTTTATGTAGAATATAAAAAATATTAACAAACACAAAACAACTGACATGTTCAAAGTGTCAAAATGGTACAAACAAAAGCTTATTTCATATCAAAACACTCATATTATTCTAAACTGAATGTTATACACATACGGAACGGAACATTCAAGTAAATAATCATATATCATAATAGAAAAATTGTACTAAACCAAAAAACAGTTTTAAAAAATTCAGATTCATTTTGTATCCAGGTTGGGAATAAAAATTTCCCATTTCCTCGAGTTAATCCACCGCACTAAACAACATATACAAACGTAAACGAAATTACTTATTCTTTTGTGCTTTTTCTGGATAAATGGTTTTGCAAAACGTATTACGTAAAATAAAGTTACTGGGTGATTAGTAAAATCCTTAACTGCACGTACTGTAAATAAATCAATCTGCATAATCACCCGTTTCGAAAACATATAAATAGTTCAAATATTTCCTCTTTTCGGTTTTCCACATTTTCCACAAATATTTTCACAAAAATAAAAGTGTAAAAAAATCTGTTATGTGTTAACATAAAATACGGTTCTTTACTGTATGTAGCAGTAAGTGTTTTGTGGAAAACCGTTAAAAAAAACACAAAATAAATTAAAAAGTGACGGTTTGTGATTAAAATAAATGACTGATTGTTAAAAAAATCAAAATTAAAAAAATTACTTAATATCAAAACTTTCTGGTTTTCCTTTACATATAGATAAGAGGGTGTAAGAGCTTGATGTGTTGTATGTTTGTGTAGCTGGAGATGATTGTTTTTTCGTAATTTATAATGAATAAAATTATAAATTTAAAAATAACATTTTTTACATTTGTGGTTATGAATAATAAAAATAACGTATTGTTAACACATAAATCATGCATCATGTCTTAATGCCAAAAAAATGAATTTGATTGATGATAATTAAAGACGAAAAGAATGATGTTATAAATCATGTAGATTCGTAAAATATGATCTGATTTATATAGATATCTGGAGTCTCTACACTCACCTCTTCATATTTATTTTTATTCAGAAATTAATTTTCTAGCTTTCTGTTACATCAGCATCATTGCCATAATTATTAGTTTAGATCGTTTTGAAATGTAAATAAATAAATGTATCTCCCCCGGGTAACTCAATTGAGAAAATCTTATCGCGTGTAATTCGAAGCGAATGTAAATGCGGGTCGAAGATAGTTCGACCAGATGTAGAAGTGAAAAGCAGAATTTAAAGTGAAGCACTTTTTAATAAAAATATGTAAAATAATAATAAATAAATAAAAAACAAAATTTAATTTAATTTTAACAATTAATCAAAAATAATTTATTTAAAGAAAAAAATAATAGTTTCGGTGCTGGTTGTTGAGCTGCTGCACCTTCGAAACTCCAAAACTGAATAGAAAAGCGTTCAAATTTTGTACGATTTATATACACAATTTTGTAGCAATCTGTATCGTAAACATTGGATTGATCCAGTATTGTTGCATTTGGTAAACAAGACAATAAAAATTTGAATTGCATCCACCAAATCTGGTTTCAGCTGGTTGGCAATTTGTTTGTGCACGTATGCCTATGAACACTATTGCAATGACAAATTTAATTTGTTCTGATTGCCACGCCATCATGTTAACTTACGTATTAAATGATTGTGTCATTGGTTAATCACAATTATTTAATGATGATGGGAGGCATCTATAATACGATTTTAATAACTACCGTGCCATCGTTTAATTTTAATATTTTTGTGTCTTGGTTATCACGAAAAGGATGGTGGCATCTATGATACGATTGCAATACTGTTCGTTTCAATGATAATTTATTATTGGTAACGATTTTTATTGATATGAAAATCGGCATGATAATGAAATTTACTAATTTTGTTTTGTGTACAAAATTGTTTTTGTTGTATGTACCGATTTTATGTAACAAGACTGTTATTGCATATTCTTTTGGAATATGATTATGTTTAGGAAAAATTGTCCGTTAATAAATAATTCAGTCTACGGAGAATTGTCCGTTTGTATATTGTGCGGTGTTTCTTGTAGTTGAAGAAACAGGCCGCTACAAGCTATGCCCTAAAATGTTCCAATTACATTTCCAGTTTTCACGTATATCAGGTATTTATTTTAACTTACAAAATCAAAATGATGGCCCTTTATATTTATTGCAAATAAGATTCAGTCGATTAAAATATGTTTGACTTTTTTTAATAGGAACTATACTTTTTAATGGTAGAATATAATTCTGCAATATATTCCGAAAAAAGTAAACTTTTACTTATCAAATATTTTTTTAAGTCCCAAGCCGAGTTTACCTAGAAATTCGAAAATAATGGAACTGGGAATATTTGAATGTTTGAAGTGGAATAATAAGTAATATAAAATATAAAAATAATATAATTATATAAAAATTAACTTTGTGTTTGTCGTGTATTTTGAACAATATAAATTATCGGGTTGAAACGTTTGTTCATTGGATTGATCAGGACATCGTTTAATTCGTTGAAATTTGATGAATTTGTTAATATTTTCTTCAATGGAAGAAGACGATGTAGTTGATAGCTGAACAAACGTTTATTCGCAAGCTCCGTATAACTACATCGATTTGTGAGTTACAGAGAACAATTTGACTTAATGCGTCGACATTGCTATTTACACATCCTGGTTTATAGTTAATTTTAAAATCGTATTTAGCTAATTGCAACTCCTACCAAATTAATAGTGGGTTTTGATTAGTTGAACTATTCAGATAATTTAATGAACAATGATCTGGAAGAACATGAAATACACGTCTATATATACAAATATAGCCAACAATGATTAATACCCCCCCCCCCCCCCCCAGGCGATAGAAAGAATTTCCGTTCGGCGTAATAAAATAACTTTTTTCCAATTTATTGAGAATTAGGCTTCCATGCGCAATAGATAGATGTTGACCTTCGACAAAATATGGAAGTATTTTACTAATGGCTTTGTCACCGGCATGTGGGATCTACGCCTCTCGAAATTTGCAACCACTGAGAATGAGAACCCTTGTTGATGTTCATCTTCCCATCCCCACCCACCACTATTAGCGAAACCGGCAAACAGAAAGCTTTGACTCGACGTTGACTTAAAACTAAACACCAAATATTTTGAAAAAATATTTATTATGGACTTACAAACTATGAGCTTTCAATTTCAGATATTTTCGATTTTTGAGCACATTATTAACACCAAAATGGAAGGGACTAGTATTCAGCACTAAGTAGTGAAAGCTCATAATTCCAAAATTGAACTTTGATCAAACAATTTAGTTCTTAGTGGGGGGCTAATTTATCGTTGACAAAGAATTCACTACACCTATTTAAATTTCTGCCGAACGGAACGAGTACAAAATGTTTTGTTTGCATGTTTTGGGGAGTTATAATTAGCTTAGAATTCTACACTGACTGTTATTTTAATTTAGTGGTGCTTTGTCCTCTAAATTTAAAACGAAAAATCTGGTTTCCGATGTTTTATAAATTATTAATTTTATTTTTATAAAAATATTGAATTAATTCATTTCCGCTTACTTATTTTCAAAAATTGGCCGGAATAGTTGAAAAGAAAACAAAAGTTATTGTTGAATACATAGCAGACTAACAATATCTAAACATTGGAAATTGTTCTGTCAATTCGTCTTGATGTGCGAGGGACAAAATATTTTGTCGCTCACTTTTGTTAGAAACGAGCGTAATAATAGAGTATGGGAGTAAATAAGATTATTGCTTGAGTACTTACTCGAGGCCGAAGGGCAAGGGTGGTGGAACAGAAGCCATAATCGACTGTTACACCTGAGTTGCATACGATATTTTTTCTACAACTTCATTTTATTTTATTTTACGTAGTAAATTAAAGTATAATAAGCATTGGAAATTTTGATCTCAAGATATTTGCAGATTTACCGTTCGCTATATCGCCCAAGTCAAAAAGTAGTTTTTAAGAAGTCTCTGTGTGTGGTGCCGTGTAAACTAAATGTTCTTGGTTCTGTACAGCCCAGGATTATTTGACCGGATTGCAACTTAAGGTTTAATCATTTTCCATATATGTTGAGATTCCAGTGATTTTTGGTAGTAATCGGTCTACCGGAAGTGACAGCTTCCGTTCGAGTTTTTTCGTTTCTTATAAATATTTTGAAAAGTTTATCGTTTACGACTATTATGAACTAAAAAATTCTAAATTAAATTTTCAATGGCAGAGTAACCTTTCTAGCAGTTTCCCCATAACAGGTAGCAACGTTATAGGTGTGTGAGATTTCAAATAAAACGGATCTCTATCACCAGGTTTCGTGATTACAATCATTTCGGCGATTTCCTAATCTTAAGATAGTAGCCGAATTTCAAGCAGCTGGTCAAGCAAGTTCAATTATTTCAGCGTTCAAGTTGTCAAGTCCTGGTGGCTTGTTTCATTTAAAGCATTTTAAAGTACTGGCGACTTTTTCCCGACCGTGGATGTTCAACTAATGTTAGTAGTTGCATCTGGTGTTTCGTCCGGCAACAGTAAGTTAAGTAGCTCCAAGCGCGTGTCATGTCATGTGACAACTCCATTTGTCTTGGTAATGGTATTTAAAACTTCAGGAGGGCTTGGTTTACCAGCGGCAATTTTGGATACAAGACTCTTGGTCTTTCTTACCATGTTCCGTGATGTACCGTTGGGAACTATTTTGCTTGCCTTAAAATACTTCACGAAAGTGCTTATTTTTTGCCACTCAAGAATGACAATTTAACTCTTTTGCTTCTTGGTTTCATTCCGTTTGATATGCTGCTCTTCTTAGCTTATGCTAAAGAACATCTAAATTTCTTAGATTAGAGTTCCACCAACTAGTTCGTTTCTCAGCTCCTCTCTTCCTTGGAATTGAGTTATTGCAGATGCTGGTTATCTGTGTTTAAATCAGCTCCACACGAACATCAATTTCATCGATCGAATCAATTTCTGGAAGTACTTCTAAGCCGTCTCAGGAGCGAAACAAGTGTCTAGCAAATAGACCTCAGTTATCTATCTTAATGGCAAATCTCGGAGATTTGTTACTTGCTAGCGGACTATTCTGTGGCGAGTTTGACAACTCAAACGTGATGACTCCATGATCAAATCATGTCCAACTTTCTCTCATACACCAGCCAACTATCGAGCTCAATAAAGCTCCATTCATTACTTTTAGGTCAATATTAGAGTTCCCATTAGTCGAGAATGTCTTTCGGTTTCATGCAAGTTCATTATGAAGTGGCCACTCCTAGACACGAAGTCCTCTTCTTTTCTTCCGTTTTCATCAGTTAAACAGCGTCGAAGTCTCCAGTGACCATTACTTTCTGTTGTTGACCCGATAAAGAGCTAGGATCGTTTCGATTTTGCACAGATGGTACTCGATCGGTTCACTGTATTGGGCGTATATTGAAAATAGTTAGAATGAACCAACTTTCGATTGAATTTCCCACACACGTGCAGTGGCTATCACAAAACTGACTTAACTTCACCATGTTCATGCTAACATTATGAATACTAATTGCAGTATTGGGATCCTCTGAGCAGCCTGTTGTTACTCTGTGGTGCTAGTGGTTGGTTATGCGTTCACATATTGCTGATCCGACTATTTTGGCGCCCTGGATGTTGAGGTGGGGAAAACGAAGGTTGCTGTTACAATATCTTAAATTTTGACTATAATTATGTTAGTGTTGTTGTATATTTCAGACGTTGCACAGCACTTTTGTATGCGTTACAGGTAGCGCGACCAACTTGGTGATCATGTTGCTTTTGCATTTCCTTGCAGCTTGAGCAACTGGCAGGTTTGTCTTTATTTGGACGACCCTTATAACCACAACCATGTTGTGCACAGTTAGAACAAATATCTGTGCATGCCCTGCAATGCTTTGTAATATAACCGTATCGCTGGCGTAAAGCACCTAGTTGGAGTCACAAACTCTTTCACAGGACATCATAACCAGTCCACCTGCAGCCTTGCACACTTTAACAACATGTTTTTGGTTGCCTGTTCAACTTCTACCACCCAATTAGCGGTATCTTTATTTTTCACACCAGTTCTCTATAGAATCTTAAAATCTTTTCGATCATGGCGATATTGATTAAATAAACAGGATGTAACCATGTCGCCATCAAGTTCCGAGCTAACATTAAAGATCAATTCCCTTAGGTAATCCATTTTCAGGCACTGGATCGGTAGCTATACGAGACCCACGCCTTCCAACTCCACGTTTTCTGTGAATACCTTTAAACCTGTGGAAGAGTCAACATTAACCACAACACTATTTGTGCAAGCGTTTGATTCACTGGGACGTATGACTTTGATTTTCTTAGTAATATGATCGTCTTGCTACTCTCTCTGTGTTCTCTGAATATTCTTGCAAGTATTCCTGTGTTCTTTGAATTTGCACTAGGAACTGAATTGCAGTGCAGTCATCTTTGGTGTGTTTTCCACAGTAACCAAAGTCATTGGTTTCAGGCTACAACTACTAGTTTACGAACTACTAGATTAGTTTCTGCAACCATCTTCAGAATTTAAATCTATTTATTTTTAATATAATTTGATAATTCTCGAAACTTACAAGCTCAGCAAGTTTTGAATTCTTTGTTTGCTCTAGCAAAGCCATCCCTACTACGGGCCTAATAGTCGTCGGCCTCTCTTAATCGATCGGCGTACGGGTATGTTTATTTTCATTTATTTACTCTAGAAGTGAATTTTACTTTTATCTTCTGCTTTAATGTGCTCAATTTTCAACGGATAAAATCGAGCAGTTATTTGTGTTGTTGTAACGAGTGGCCCATCTAGCGTTTCCAATTTCAACTACTGGTTATTTCGAGTGTGGCAACACTTACGTCATTCGTGTTATGACAGAAAATTAGTTTACTATTTGACATTTACTAAATGGGTCGCTTTACTGAATAAACAAACTATTGAATAAACCAACACGTACACTTGCATTTACAACGCGTACATCCAAGAACATTGCAACTATTGCTCAGAATGTGTCTGAGTATCTATCAACATCAACTCGCCATCGTGCTCAAGAATTGAACATTTCACGCAGTTCTGTGATGATAATTTTGCATGAAGTCCTCGGTATGGAGGCGTGCAAAGTTCAATTAGTGCCGAGGCTGAAGCAAAATGACCATCCGCAACGTTTTCGGTTCGCTAATTGCGCAGTGGAACGTTTGGACAAAACGACAATTTTTACCGAAAAATCATCTTTCCCAACGAAGCTCAGGAAATCCAAACGTAACCATGGGGAAGCCGATGCATCCACAATAAGTGACTGTTTGATGTGGATTTTGGCCTGGCGACATCATTGCAAGGAGCCACCCTTACAGTCATTGGGGTGTATTACCGAGCCGTGATAATTGAGTTTTTGTTACCCAGAATCCATCAGGAGGACACACACGGCATTTGGTTTCAACGGGACAGCGCAACTTGCCACACAGCAACCGCAACAATCGGTTTTTTGCACACTGTCTGCAGGGATCGAATAATCAGCCATAACGGAGATGTTAATTGGCCACCATGCAGCTGCGATTTGACTCCGTTGGACTTTTTTTGTGGGGAGCCGTTAAGGATAAGTGTTACGGTAACCATCCAGAGACGACTATCCAAGACTTCAAAGATCAAATCGAAGTTGCCATTGATGAGATAGCAGCCCATATAAACGAAAATGATCTGAAAAATTGGGTTGTCAGAATGGGGTACTGTAATCCAGCCGTGGAAGTTATTCGAATGAAATTGTATTCCATACTTAATGGCAATGAACGCCTTTGAATTAGAACCAAATTGAATTGCTTGTTGTTTTTTAAATATTTACGTCTAGGTTAGGATTACCAGTCTCTAACTACGTACGTTCCTGCACGAGATTGTATCAAACGGCTGATAGAATATGGGGAATGAATAATCCATTCACCAATCCATTCTACAGTCAGGGAACAAATTCCGCATCTGTTGCCTCCCTAACCCAACTTAAAGAAACTGTAAACCTAAATATTCTAAACAATTCTTTCGACATACAAAAAGTTGTGAAGGTCAATAAACGAACCAAATATATGTTCTTGAAAGTTCGAAAATCGCACGAACCAACAAGAAAACGCTAGAAGATCAAGATCTCGTAACAAGAGCCATTCAAGTTCGAGTTCTGGTAGCACTACAGGTAAGAAGTGTAATAGAATGTCATTCCGCTAAGAAGTGTAATAAATCGAACTGAAATTTTAAACTTGGTGAACCCCCAAAAAACTAGTATCTTCTACCATCGCTGCGGCAGATGCTGGAGTAACCGCAGTTCGCCGTTTATTCGTTAAGTAGAAAACACCAGTATAATTTTTCTAGTTGACACAGGCGCTTACCCTTCTGACATAACTGCGTCATCATTTAAAAACTTAGTCGAAGACAAGCACCTTCAGCTAACAGTTGCAAATGGTTATCCGAATAAAACTTACGTTTCTAGACTACTACCATTAAACTTAGAACTTCACCGAGAATCTCGACGCCCATTCACTGTAGCTTCAGCCAAAAAACCTATCATTTATGCGGGTTTCTTAGTAAAATTTGGTTTAACGGTAGATTTGAAGAACAAGGGCTTGACCGATCATACAACAACCATACCATTGCCACGAATTTTTAATGTCGATGATTTATATGATTCATTGCTAAAATAATTTTCTGAACTTACTCAGAAACCGAGGAAGGAAAACGTAGTTCACAAACTTGTGGCAGCAGACAAACTTCCGTTCTTCAAATTCGTCGTCTTGACATGATATCCTCTACATATGGTTACCAAGAAGGATCGAAATGATTAGCGACCATGTAGCGACTATAGGCGGTTAAACGCCATGACTATTCCTTACAGATGACCACTGCCTCACATTCATGATTTCCCACAACATTTACATGGATGTAACATTTTTTCTTAAATTGATCTTTGTCGTGCTTATCATTAAATTTCTATGGCAATCATTTAAAACAGCAATAATAACACCGTTTGGAGTTTTTGATTTCTGTCGCATGACTTTTGGCCTGAGAAACGTAGATCAAACATGTTAACGATGTATTGACCGTTGTGTTAACCATTGATTTACCCATCCTTTTTGCATACGTCGATGATATCGCAGTAGCGAGTAAAACGTCCGTGGAACACACTGGACACTTACAAATACTATTCAAGCGTTTATCAGATTACGGTATCACGTTTCGCTTGTCTAAAAATGAGTTCGGTGTTCCAAAATTAAATTTCCTTATTCAATTGACATATTCAGAGTGTTGTTGGGACTATCGCCAATTTACAATCAAATGAATTCTTTGATTAAGCAAGGTAAAAATGCTATATTGTTTTGGCCCTCAGAACGTCAAATAGCTCTTGAGACAATAAAGAACTGTCTTGATAACTGCATGCTACTTGCACACCCCATTAATAATACTACTTATTGTATTAGAAATAACACTTTTAGCATAGCTTGTGGTGGTGTCTTAGAACAGCTTAACAGTAACAATTGGGAACCTCTAGCACTCTTTTCTAAAAAGTTCTCAACCACAGAAAAAATACATTCAACCTTTGATCGTAAGACCCTTACAATCTTCACAAGAATTAAAAAATTCTGTTCTTTTCTGGAAGGTCGTTTGTATACCAATCACAAACCGTTAGTTAGAGCAATTAATTCCAAGAAAGAAAGAAGTTCGAGACAAACTCACCAATTGAAATTCGGCGCTAAATTCACGGCGATATTTCCGCTCTGACTTCATTGTTGCGATATCGATATACTGATTCGATCGCAAGAAGAGGATGTAAACCTTTAAGCTTATTTAGATGGCACAATTCCACTAAATAAAATATTAAAACTAGAAGAGGTCTCATCATTTAACGACTCGAAGCCAATATAGTATGAAACATCAACCGTGACATCTCGACCTCGAATCCCAGTGCCAATGACATGTCACATCTTTGATAACATAAACTAACAAATCGTGGAGTCAGATCACGAAAAAAGGTAGCCTCGAAATATTTTTGACCATTAATGAACAAGGATAAGTCCAATTAGGCTAGAACTTGCATTGGCTGCGGAAAATCAAAAATAATGTTTTTGTCTCAGTCGATAAGGTAAAACCTAACATCACCTTACGACGGACCATATGAAGTAATTAAAAGATTACGAAAATTACGATTTGACAAAAAGGCAAAAAAAACTCGATTTCTATTGATCGTTTGATTAAATTGCATTTCACAAGTAATTTATAAAAAAAAACGGCACAAAACGAAATCGCAAGTTCAATAATAACACACTACATATTCAAAGGAAACTTGAAAACAAGTTAATAGTGTACAAAGAGTTTCCAGAACGGCAAACATACCAAAATTCATTATCTAACCAATATTCGTGTTAAAATTTTCTAATTAGGTGAGTGTTTCTCTTACTCATTGGTAATTTAAAAAGCCCGCTTTAAGGGATTGTAAACATTTTTCTTGTTGCTAAGTTAGCATGACTGTCCTCTATATTGACGTGAAGTTTGAGCGCGATCTGTCATTTAGTTTGTTTACAGTGCTCTATTTTGTCAGTTCATCTCAAGTGTGTTTCCCGATTTTTATAATGGATGAAAGTGCCGAACAAAGAATAAAAACAACAAACAAAATGAAATTAATTAAATAAAACACCAATTTTCATCAATTATATCTTCTTCAGTTTACTTTGTTAATTGCATGTCATTCCTTTTGTTGTTTATTTTTCTTTTGACTGGTGTTTCTATTCCGATATCTCGAAAAAAATAATCTATTTTGCTTCTTTTTCTCGAAAGGGGAGTGATGTTGATGTCCAAACATCTTGGAACGATCCAGCATTCATTTCTTCCACTGAAATCAAATTAATAGTGCCGTGAAAATGTGTTTCGACTTCTTTCTAGATGACCGTAGAGTTGAGTCAATTAACGCTATCAATGATTTGGATATGACTTTTATAAGTGACTTATCTTTCCTTATCCATAAACAGAGTTGCCTTTCAAAGGCGTCAGTTACTGAGTTATGTTAGTATTTGTTAAGAGGTTCTCTAAGGATTCTTGTGATCCTTATGTAACTAAATCACTATGTGGCTTGGTTGTGCAATCGCTCTTGGAGTAAGGTGTTGTTATTTGGGACCATTATTATCAGGATCTTCGTATCTAATTGAAAGTGTACAAAAAAATCTTAAACTCTGCCCTTTGGAGGCTACCGAGGGGCAGAAATCTTCCTTCGTTTAGACTCCCCTCATATAGGGAAGATGAATGTTATTAAAATTATAAACTTTGTATAATCGTAAAACTGCAGCGTGTGCTAGTTCTGTTAGCGATCTTCTTGGGTTTAAAATTGATTGTATAGAGATTCTTCAATTGCTACTTACGTAAGCGTAACTTAAGGAAATCTTTACCGGTATATAATAATATCGGTCGCTTTTAATCACGTTAGATCCATTTATGATTTTAATTTGTTAAGAGATGTTTTGAAGGTTGCAATGTCTAACTTTCTTGACAATTATTGGTAATTTTTGTTTTATGACCACGGATTTCTGGCTTTCTTGTATTATAATAACCTTTATTTATTTATTTCCCCTTTGTGGGAAAAGGAAATACGATCACAAGAGAATATTAAATTATATACGCGTTGACTCTTCGAGCCCAATTCGAGAACGTATAGCTCTGCACTCCGACATTGGGTCATAGTTGTGTTCATTTTCATTAGAGATCGTAATCTGATGATGAGAAATCCCTTTTGCATTCTGTGCCCCTATTGGGATTCGAACTCGGTACCTCTGGATCCACATGCCAAAGTTTTAACCACTGTGCCGTTTGGTCGGTTTAAAGAAATTATAGACAACATGTCTTCTCATTTAACTTTGATTAACATTTTCAATTTTTCTTGGCTTGCACCTTAACTTTATTGTTTCATATTATATATTTCGTCAATATTCGGGTTATCATTCGAGAATTTGTTATTAAATTATAGTTTCTACAAACTATTCATAAATATAGTATAATAAATTTATTACCATTAAAACAATAACATTGAGCAAGTCATCATGATAAGATTGTTCGATTTAAATAAAGACCAAGCAAAATTAAACAGACAATAACTGGAAAAAGAGGGGTGATTACCAAAAATCACATAAAATATCTGTAGACTCATTGTATAAATACGAAATATTTAACCCTTTCGAATTTGATTTCAATTTAATAATTCATTATTATTTGGCTTACATTTACATTGTCTTCAATTCTAGTTACAAGAATCATGATAACGAATTACATTATAGAGCATGGGCAAAATAACTGACGGTTGTGTTTTTACTGAAAAATTGAAATGAAATTAATGAAATCGTTAAACGAATGGGATTTACCATTCGATGCGATGGAAATCCTTAAGAACAACAACGAGACAACATAAATCATTAATTAAAATTATTTTCATTTCTATTCAAAATGTTTTCATTTTATCATCTCCTGTATCATTATCATTTTCCCTTAATATTTATCCCGCTTTGTGTGCTCTGTGTGTGTTGCTATGTGGTGTATGTGCCTTATCGTTTATCTAAGGGGGTTTATTGTCGTACGAGTGTATAGACTTACAAAGCTAACAATAACTAATCAAATAGACGAATATCAAACATGTTTCTCGATTTGTTGTCGGAGAAAATCATACATCCTGTTTGCAGGAGAATGTAAAACAAGAGAAAATCAAAAAAATTAAGGTCAAGTAAATAAATAGGAAATCCTGACATATTTTCTCCAGATTTGCTTTTTTAATTAATTAATCTTAACATTTTGAAATTTATATGTGTATATAGAGAAAAGTGAAATTGATAAATGACAACCGGATGGCGTATATGGATGGTATGTAGGCATTTTAAGATAAAGTGTGAAAACAAACAAAATTTGTACCAAATTGTTTATCGAGTTTTATTTATTGTGTGAATTAAGTATTTTCACCGTTCCATACCAAAATTTATGTGAAAACTTTGGCGATAAATTAAATCGATTCGACTATACTTTCATATATTACCATGTATCGGATTAAAGCCATCTTAAAATATGAAACAAGGAAGTCTCCCGCCCAACTCGATTTTCAAGCATTTCCAATCGTATCGCAACAAAATTTTTCTTTTAAAATTGCTCTTCACCGGGATACACACTTGAAATCACTTGGAGATGTGATATAATATTTTTGACGGAAACATTGCACATTGAAAAATATTCCCGCATGTCTATATTATAATAAATATTTTTAATTTCAATATTATGTT
The DNA here is from genome assembly GCA_963691935.1 of Nephrotoma guestfalica. Classification (NCBI taxonomy): domain Eukaryota; kingdom Metazoa; phylum Arthropoda; class Insecta; order Diptera; family Tipulidae; genus Nephrotoma; species Nephrotoma guestfalica. The sequence goes on along the minus strand of OY829914.1, from coordinate 127,013,020 downwards.
TTGAATTGAATTGAACAGGTATATTATAGGTAAACGTGAATGGGTATACAAATTGCAAAACCAAATAGTGCATAAATTTTTAATTTGTTGTAGATTTAATTGCAATGTTACGTTTGTCTGGTAACTTGTACTTAACATTTCTCTACTATGAAGAATCCAATTTTTTCAAAGGTATATTATTGTAGACGGTAATATCATTTCCACGTGATATGATTTGTGTGCTATTAATTAATCCAGGAGACTTAAAGGAAATAAAGTGAAAATAATGATAAATGGGAAATGGTGCGGCAAAGTTTATAACTCGCGTACAGAAACTCGAATACAGCGTTTATACAAAATATATATATTTTTACATTTAATCAACCTTCCAAGATAACAATTTTCATCGTAACGAACGGAACGAAAGAAACTGCTATCATTTTCCATATTTTCTTTTGTTTTGCCGTTTTTTTTGCTGGTGTCGAGGGATTAAATGGAGTGATTTGGATTATTGTAATAAAATGGTATTTCGTTATTTATTATGATTTGTATGTATTATGTTACACAACTATAAGTCATTTGTCAAATTGATGGATGAATGGTTACACTTTTAGTTGTGTTGTTGTTACAGATCTTAAAATATTTAGGGTTGTAGATCCCGCAAATATTGAACGTTTAATTACATATGACGTTCCAATAAATTCCACCTGCAACTTAGTGATAATACTCACCTTCCGGAGTTACAGGCCACTACACTGAGAAATCTCATGTTTAAAAATAGCAAAGTTTATATTTGTTTCGGATTGTTGAATCAATGTCAGCATGCGCAATAATACAATATTCCAAGCGGTCGATGAAACAGTATCGACACGGGTGGAATATTGTATATTGTAGCAAACTCAACATTTTTAATTTTTGTATATTGTAGCAAATTCCACATTTTTAATTTTTTGTATATTGCATTGTGTGTTTTTGTTGTAATATTGTGATTTTAAGTGTAAGCAATTTTTATGTAAAAAAAGCCCGGTTCATCGAGTTAATAAAATAGAATTGAATTATAAACGAATAACAACAGTTGGTTTAATTCTCAGTGAATACTTGGAGCTCACCAGTGGTAAACCAAATACTTAGCCAGATTTTTACATGGTCCTTCGAGCCTCCAGAACAACCGGCGGACAATAAAACTCACTTGTAAAGGGATTTTACATTGAGAATTCGAGGCTACATATTGCTACAGGCCAAGATACGTCGAAGCATCGAACTCACAACAACAGGTATCCAAATTCAACGGCCAATCAACAACCGGCAAATAAATCAATCTACGCCATACAACAACAGTCCAACACCCCTGTCCATAAAAGCATAGACATGGAGCGGTTATTGCAGCAGCAAAATTATTTATAGAGGTTGATAGCATTCCTGAAGAAAGGAGCCTTACAGCAGAAGAAAATCAAGTTGAGGAGACATTTCAATCAACATCGAGTCGACACACAGATGGACGATTCATAGTAAAAGTTTCATTTAAGGACGATCACGTCAAGATTTTCACGTCAAACTTGGAGAATCTAGGAAAAGAGCAGCAGCCAGACTTCAGCAAATCGAAAGAAGATTTGTCAAAGATCCGGACTACGAACAATTATATAAACAATTCATGCAAGAATATATGGATTTGAACCACATGGAGTTAATACAAGAAAAGCCAGAAATTGAGCGCGTCGATAATATGTATTACATACCACATCATGGTGTGCTCAAGGAAGGCAGTACAAACTCCATTAAATGATCTAATGATGACTGGCCCAAAATTGCAGCAAGATCTTACAGACATATTGCTCCGATAGCGACGGCATAAATTCATACTGACTGCAGATATCGAGAAAATGTACAGACAGGTATGGATTCGTGAGGCAGATCAAGACTATCAGAGAATATTATGGAGAGACGATCCCGCTAAACCTATGGCTACCTACAGATTGAACACGGTTACCTATGGAACTACCGCAGCCAGTTTCCTAGCAGTTCGATCCTTGTTGCAACTGGCACAAGATGGTAGCAGCACTTATCCAACAGCATCCAAGATCCTGTCGTCGGATTTTTACGTTGATGACATGCTAACTGGAACTGATACTATAGAGGAAGCACTTTCAACTATAAAGGAATTAAAGGAACTCACGGAGGAAGGTGGTTTTAACCTGAGAAAATGGACTTCCAATTCTGAGGAAATTTTGGAACATATCCCAGGCTTATTACATCATAAAGGCAACGTACAAATCAAACTATCCGACAGCGTAAATCCTTAGGGATCGTGTATCATCCCTCTACAGATGCGTTTGAGTTCGATGTCTCAAGATTACAACTATCACATGGTCAACAAACCAAGCGATCATTGTTATCAGATTCATCCAAATTATTCGACCCCATAGAGTGGTTGTCACCAATAACCATCACGGTCAAACTAATGATGCAAGAAGCATGGACAATGGGAATAGGATGGGATGATTGCCTCCCAGCGACACTGATGGACACAGATGGATGAACTACAAGGAAGAAATGTCTATAATGAAGCAGATAATGATTCCTCGGTGGATTGACACAGCAACAAAATCATCAATTGAGCTGCATGGATTTTCCGACGCATCCGAGTCTGCTTATACTGCGGTGGTATACTGTCGAACAACTAACAATATGGGTCACATTACAACACACCTACTCACAGCAAAGACACGCGTCGCTCCTATCAAAACTAAATTATCAATCCCACGTCTGGAGCTTAACGCAGCCTTACTACTAGCGAAACTCATAAGCCATACTCAAGGTGCCTTGAAACTCAATGACATCAAGACTTACGCCTGGACTGACTCAACTATTACATTATGCTGGATTAAAGGGGAGCCGAAACGATTTAAAACGTTTGTAGCCCATAGAATTTCTGCAATAAAAAGTATGCTGCCAACAACTACATGGCATCATGTAAGGTCAATTTAAAATCCGGCAGACATAGCGTCACGTGGAATAACCCCTTTAGCTCTCGCTAACAGCAACTTATGGTGGAAGGAACCAGATTTTCTCCATGAGGAATTACAGTTGGGTTTTGATGTACTCACACCAAACAACATTCCTAATGACGTACATCTGAAGGAATTAAAAGAAAACTCAATAGTCAATCTGGCTGGCATAAAAGAAGTCAACCCGTTCTTACAATTATTTGAGCGGCATTCAAGCTTCAACAAACTAAAACGCATCATCGCGTATTGCAGAAGATTTATTTACCACAAACCGCCCACAGCCAACCAGCTAGGAAGCCAGGAACAAGACTTCCATACCGAAATTCAGTGCCTCAAATCCTTTAGGCATTTAGAAAAAAGAAATAGACTCTTATCTTTGAATCCATTTATAGATAATAATGGAATACTAAGAGTGAATGGTCGGCTACAAAATTCAAACCTTACGCCTGCCAGCCGAAGCCCAATAATATTGGACAATCACAACATATTAACGCTGCGAATAGTCGAAGATGCTCACCACAGCACTTTGCACGGTGGCATTCAATTAACATTGTCACATTTAAGGAACAAATATTGGATTATTGACGGTAAGCGGGCGGTGCGAACCGTGATTCAAAAATGTCTAAAATGTTTCCGCCACAAGCAGCATATATCAGAACAACTAATGGGAACTTTGCCAGCTGCCAGAGTACAACCAGGAAGAGCATTTGCCAAAACAGGAATCGATTATGCCTGTCCCATCCAAAACAACAAAAGGAAGGGGGTACAAGGCTTACAAAGGATATATAGCTCTCTTCGTATGTATGGTAACTAAGTCGATCCATATTGAAATAGTAAGCAGTCTTACAACGGAATCCTTCATTGCTGCCTACAAGCGTTTCGTTTCCAGGAGAGGATTGTGTATCGATATCTTCTCCGACAATGGAACATATTTTGTCGGAGCAAACGCTGTATTAAAAAATAACTATCACGCGGCTATGACAACATTACACTCCTCATTTTGGAGGTATCTGGGAGGCAGGTATAAAGTCAATAAAATTTCATCTCAGGAGGGTTATTGGTGAATCAACATTAACGTTCGAGGAACTGTGCACGGTAACAACTCAAATTGAAGCGTGTCTTAACTCTCGACCTTTAAAACCACTAACAAATGACGTCTCTGACTTAGCAGTAATAACTCCAGAGCATTTCTTAATTGGTGATTCACTGAAGGCGCCACCATGTGCAAACGTCGAAACTATGGGGTTGAAAACAAGATGGCACCTGACTGAACAATTAATACAACATTTCTGGAAACGATGGTCTTCTGAATATATTCACCAACTTCAGCAGCGAACCAAGTGGACAAAGACCCAGCCTAACTTGTTGGTAAACGACTTAGTACTAATAAATGATGATCAACTACCTGCTACCCGGTGGAAATTGGGACGGGTTCTTGAAACTCATACTGGGAAGGATGGCTTGGTTCGAGTTGCCACAGTAAAATGTCAGGACACAACATATAAAAGGCCAATTACAAAATTATGCAAGCTACCGATCGAAGATGCAGTGAAGGAAGCACTGCCTCCATTACAACCCAATACTAGTGAAAGAAATTCAACTCAAAATAACAAGCCGGTATCCAGACAACAACCTCACCGTCGAGCCTAAACGAAAGCATAGTTTAACAGATGTGCGACACCAGTAAAGCCCGGGAATATATTGAATCAATGTCAACATGCGCAATAATACAATATTCCAAGCGGTCGATGAAACAGTATCGACACGGGTGGAATATTGTATATTGTAGCAAACTCAACATTTTTAATTTTTGTATTTTGTAGCAAATACCACATTTTTAATTTTTTGTATATTGCATTGTGTGTTTTTGTTGTAATATTGTGATTTTAAGTGTAAGCAATTTTTATGTATAAAAAGCCCGGTTCATCGAGTTAATAAAATAGAATTGAATCATAAACGAATAACAACAGTTGGTTTAGTTCTCAGTGAATATTTGGAGCTCACCAGTGGTAAACCAAATACTCTCCTAAACACAGAAATCTAGGCAGAGGCCAGATTTTTACACGGATATAAAGAATATTTGAAATGATGACAACTACCGAAATATTAAATATAATATTTAAGTTGATATTATAAAATTGTTTATGAGCAATAAAATAAGACTGCCTGATCGAAGTTGCATCCAAATCAACCAAATATTATATTATGCGCAAGGCGGTTCGTTTATTTATAATCTATCAAAATATTTTATGTCTAAATTGCAATGAAAATATTTATAATTTTAATTTATAGAACAAACTAATTAATTATAACAATTTTTGACTAAGAAAACTTTTATTTCATTTTTAGCCATACCAGGTTTCAAAACCGCTTAATTTTATAAACGTTTTCGGTTCTTCTGGAAAATTGATTCTCCAGAGTTAAATAATTTTACCAGACGCAAATAAATATATAGCAAGTTTATAATTCTATGTGAGATACAAATGTATTTTGCAGCGAGTGATTAAATCTGTGGTAAAAAGGTAAAGTATCTTATCTCGACTTAAGACATTTTCGATTTTTGTACAAAATTATTGTGCCTACAAAATAAGCTATTTTTACATATAATCGCCGTATTTTTATGTATTATAAATTCAGAGTTATTAACTAGATTCAAATAACTTATTTAACAATTTAATATTAATTCAAGAAGTAAAATAACCTACTCGTAGTTCAAAACCAAAATTTATTATTTAAAAATACGCAAATAAAATAAGGTATTACATATTTAAGAAAATAGTTTAGTAAAATTGCTTGTCTAAACTTAAGCTTAAAATATTTTCAATAAAATATTTTTTTTAAAACAACTTATATGAATTAAGATATTTTTATTTTTGTATTTTGTTTAATTTGTACGTTTAAATGATTTTATTTGAAAAATTCAATAAATATTCAACAAAAATAATTATTGAAACCTTAATTCAATTTAAATTATTAAGCACGTGCAAATGTGATAAGTACTTTGGATAATTTTAAAATAAGTAAGTGTGTACAAATAAGTGATTTTTGTAAAGAACTTTTGAAGTATAAAAAAATTATAGTTGCTGTATTGTTTTGCAAACAAGTATGAGTCGCGGTCAGAAATTAGTTGCCATGGTGTTGGCTTCCAAGAAAGTGGTTAATCAATGAATCGTATGGAAGAGTTATTTGTGTTGTTGTGATATGAAACAGTTTGTGACGACAGTTGCTAGCATTCATTCTATGTAATCTGTTTCTATGAAAAATATTGTCGTGGTCTCTAATTTTTATAATTTTGTTTTCTCTCGCATACGTATTGTTTATAGTTTTCTATGTACACAGTGATTTTGTTGAATTTCGTTATGTGAGTAGATGGTATTTTCTTGGAAAAGTTGAACAAATCACGACCAAAAAGCTAATTTAAAATTTGGATATCAAGTCTTTATTGCATGTTGTACTGAAATCCTTATTTCTTTTAATTTTTTTATTTAAGGATATACATATAAGTGAAAATATGGTATATGGGATGCGCAAAATATAAACAAAATGATCGTATAATATTCTCTGCTCTCTCACGGTTGTATTTATATTTTTGTAGTGGATTACACTAAGACTTCGTATTACGTTGTCTAAATGGGCGAATTTCTTTGGATTTGCACTAAATGTTCTTGAATGTGGATGATTCAATTTGTGAATTGGGAAAGTCGATTAGACTTTAATTGTTCATAATTTGTTGATTTGTTATATGTATAATAATTTAGACTTTTGTTAACTTTGTGAGATTTTTTGACCTCTCCTTGTCGACCTGGGTTGGCGTCATCGGCAAGGGGTGGATGTTGTCGCAGGTCGAGATCGCGCAAAATGAATATTGTATATATAGAGGAATGTATATTTTTGGCGATTGGGAGGGGGTTATACTTTTTCTCTGTGGTGCGAAAACTGGATTAGATTTTGACGAGTGGTGTATGTGTGTGATTGGTTTACACAGGATGTGCGGCGAGGATGTGCTGCAGCTGCATTGCAGTGAATCTTTTTTGATATTTGGAGTGATTTGAATGGGTTTCGTTCATGGTGAGTAATGGCTCGGTGTCTGCGGTTTGTGGTGGTTGTTCGTTGAACGTTGTGTTTCTCAACTTGCGGAGAGTTGAGTTCATGTGTGTTCTGTCGTTACCTGTATTTATAAGGTATTTTTGACTGTTTTGAGTTGTTTTGTTTAGGACTTGAGGTAGTTCTCATTTGTTAGTGTATGAGGGCGGATTTGCAGTTTTGTATTGAATCATTGCCTGAATGTTGGATTTGTATGTCCAAATTGGTTTCTTTGCTGAATGCTTCGGGTGTTTTTGTTGGAGTTTGCCGTCGATTTGGCGGGGGCTGAATCATTTTGGGAGTTTTGGTATGATCGGTCGTACGCTGAAGTTTTTGGGCTGTAGGGTTGCCATGGTTCGTTTGTGATCTGTCATGGATTCGTCACGGCTTTGTGAAGCGTGGTTTTTGTTGAATGGTGGTGTTGGCAGGAGGTCGCTTGGTGGATAGTACTGGTTTCATGGTGGGAAGATTCATGCCGTCTGCTGGGATCGTTTCGAGGTAATTTTAGCTCCTGGATGGACATTGCATAATTATCTTGGTACATTTTACTACGATTGTTTGTAGAGGTGGTTTCGTCCACGCTTTGATTTCGGGGATTTTCGGAGAGAGCTATTTTGGTGATGTTCCTTCATCCTATTATTCAGCGTTTGTGTAATAAATTGTTATATTTTTATTTTGGTTTGATTAGCGATAGAATTTTCCGTTTCCGTATTTCTTCTGTGCATTGAGAATATAGTGTAGGTAATTTATGATTAGCTGTTTTCTATATTGTATTTCCTTCATAATCCATCATTTTTGCAAGATTAATTGCAACTATGTTGGAGTTGGTAACGAATCCTATTATTTACCGCAAAATTGCCTTTTTGTGACACTCAATGGGTTACTAGTATTTTCTCACAGCTTATTAGCGATGTTTTTGCTTTATAAAAAGAAATATTATTTGCATTGGATTTGGGATTTTAACAATCTTAACATAAAGAATTGTTTATCGGCAACTTCGTTATATTTGTGTAACTGAAAAGCTAGAAATATTTGATATAATTAATGTAGTTATTCAAAAGAAAGAGAAGGTTTGTATACTTCAATACACCAACTACTGGATGTTTGTCATAAAATGCAACGTTGCCAATCTTGACTGTTTTGGTACAAGAATTATAATTATTAATTCCCAATTTCAAATCAACCCTAAATATTAATCTACATGTACAGTGCCGAGCTATTATATTAAAATTATTCGGTTCTCAGGAAATCTCATTCAAATATATTTAATATACGAGTACATATTATCCCTCTTTTAAGATACTGGTACGATTTATATTTAATTATAAAAATTATAAAATAAACTTATTTATCATTCATTTTAGAATAATTTTTTCAAATTTTATCTAGTTGCCTTTACTTAAATATTACCTTCCAGCAGGAAAGCCATTGACGACACACTAATTACTAATTTACGTTTGTTACCAGTCTGAGATGAATCGTTTATGATAGGTCTAATACGAGGTGACAAGTCATAGACGAGTCGCATGTGTCATGTCTGAGATTAATTGTATGTGATATATCCCCAGCAAACGTAGAAGAGGTTCCAGAACTGGTGCAAAAGTAGTGATAAAGGTATTTGTTTTCTTGTGAAAAAGGATGGGCGATGGTGATTTCGTATGTTTACTAAACATTTTTAGTGAACATACGAAATTTTTGCGAATTCTAAATTATTTAGGATGGATATTTGGATGGATATTTTAAGAGATATTTGAATGCAATCCGGTAGTTAATCTAGTTAATCTGTTTTTTTTTTTTGCTATTTTGTGTTCGCCCAATTCAACGGTTAAATACTAATGAATTTTAGAGTTATTTTGAATATAGTTCAAATAACTTTGGTTTCAGGAAATTCTACTGTAAGTTACGGAGTTGCAGAATGATTAAATTAATAAATGTTTTAATTATTTAGGAAGCCGGAAAATATGAATTTAGAATTAAATTTCAGGAAATTTACAGATGCTTGTGAATTAATGCTTCATTGTAATTGCTGATTGTGTAGTTTAGAATTGTGTTGTCATTTTATTACTAACGACTTTACATAGGTGTCTGTAACGGGTCGAGTCAACCAATTTTGGTTAGGAAGCCGAAAAGTATTAATAGAATTAAATTTCAGGAAAATTCCAGATGCATGTGAAATAATAATATTTTTTCTTAGGTTGCCGTTTTAAAGAAGCAATTGTTGAAGATCAATACCATCGTTATCCATTAACCTATTAAGCCTTTATCCTTCATCTAGTAGATTAGAATTGTGTTGTCTTTGTGTTACTAACTATCGGCTATACCTAGGTGTCTGTAATCGGGCCGATTCTGTCCCACTTAACTAACCTATCCAATCCTTCGGTTTTGTTATGTGTAAAAAAGGGTGTACGGTGGACCCGTCGTCATCCGGGAACTCAAGCCTAAGATCTTGGTCGTACATTCAAAATCAATCAATCAATCAATCAATGGTGTTCGCTTCCAAGAAAGTGGATTATAGGAAAGACGAAGAAGTACTTTTGGTAAGTTTAACTATTTAGTTGTAAAGTAAAACATATTGTACAATAACAATTAATTAACTATTTTTTGCTCCTAAAGACAGGTTATTACCTTGTTCTAGTAAACAGGCAGCTGACATGAACAAAATTGGAATTGGGAACTTTTGAATCAGAACCATCTTGCATTGACGGTTATAAAATTGACGAATTAGCGCAACTACAAGAATATGAACAAAGTTTAGTCCCAACTGTTACTGGCATTGGGTTTGATATCGACGAAGAGGTTCTTGCATACGACGATAGCGATGTTGATCCTAATTATGTGCCAAGCGATGAAGATAGTCTGAGTGAAATGTCAATAGAATCGAGTGTTAGCTTAAATGAAACAAAACTTGTTTTACGTAGAAGTGTTAAGCTAAGTTAATTTAAAAAGTCACAACTCGATGTGTGCAACAAATGTGAGTTATTAGAAATGCAAATCAAGTGTTCCGTAATTGATGAAGGCGAGATAAAATTAACCATGTAAAAGACGAATCATCGGGAACAGGCAAACTATGCGTACGAAAGCAAAAAAGAAGATCAACAACATGCGAAGGTTAATCAAAACTTAAAGACTTAAAGTTTTACGAACAGTACAGTACACGCACTAATTGAACGAAAAAAAAGAAAACAACTGCCACAATTCACCATCCCTCATGATTGGTATAATTTTATTAGATCAGTAAAATCCGAATACCACGTAACAGAAATTACAAGGAATAATAGCTGCATTTCATGACACCACCGTGATCCAGATCACATCAAATTTTACAAGTCAAGCAACAACAACACATGATCCAATTTTGATTTTGGATCACATATTTTGATCTAACAATGTGTGTTGTTTCATGAGACATGATCTGATCTGGATCAGATCAGACGTCAAGAAATGCAGCTAATATTTATAATTTTTCGAGTTTAGTAAAAGAAAAGGTTGTAAGGAATCCCTTGGTTCGTTCCCAATTTTACTAAATAAATAGTCTAGTTTGTCATTCTTCACGCTCATAAAATATTTGAAATTTAAATAAAATAATATTTGAACTCACACACCGACTAAATTTACGAACGCGATTTGCGCAAAGTGTGTGTAGGTCTGGAAATGTACTATTACCAAAAATGCGTACACCACGTAGTACGGATAACAACTCATTCAAGGTTGTGTTTAATTAGTATATAATAAGTATATATATGTACCTTGATTTATATAAATGATTGTTTTACGGAATAAGTAAAGGGAGGGGTAAATAGAAAATAAATTTTTGGCAATGATTGCGAAGAAAAAATTTTTTGGGTCAGTCGAGTCTGGATGATTAAAGTAAAAAGTTAAAACCTAAAGTAGAAATAAATAAAACTTAAACATAAATTTATTAATAAAAATCTAAAATTAAACTAAAGTTAATAATACCAATATTCTAAGTGAAATTATAATAATTAAAAATTTAAATTGATACTAAGTGTAATTTTAAATGTGCAATACCAATAGTAATAATATTTTCCAAACAGTTAAGATTGGTGATAATGTGGTGTGGAACGGACTGTAGAAACAATATATGAACTGTATTAACGATGTTAAAGTCCCGTTCACATTAAAAGTTATATTAGTGATATATAGACAAATATATTGGTAACTAATTAATCTAATACCAATACTTGTTACGGTGTACGATTAAAATTATAAAACCGAAAACTATCTAAATTTAAAATATTCTTAAATTGCATATTGTGTGACGAATAAAATAAAATCACAGTGATCACTACGAATATTCGGACATTAGAATTGTGGTATGTGATAAAAGCATTTTTATGAATTTTAAGGCAGAAATTTGCTTCTATTGGTTATTCAAGGACTCTAACGTTAAATATAACCAGAAGTCGTAAAATTAACATAAGCGCTAAATTTGAATAAATGGAGGCAGATCCATTGCAAACTGTTAACAATGTGAATAAAACTCAATAAAACTTGAAACTTAAAATGAAATTCTAATTAATAAAACTAAAAGTAAATTAAGATAATAAATTACAAACTAAGACTTTAAACGTTTAATCCATATAGAAACAAAAAAATAAAATTCTACGCGCGACATTCTTCGTTTACATCCGGCTGCAATCATCTTATGTCTACATATAAATGGCGCCCAACGAATTATTATTTTTTTATGTAAGTTGTATTATATATAGCTAGATAGTGTTAATTTTAAGTTTATTAATCAATTCTTGAATATTTTGAACCTTCGCGATTAATTAATATGGGTACTCATGGTTCGCATATGTAAAATCTATTGGGGTTTCTGATTGGTGAAATATATTCAATAATTGATTAATATAATGCAATCAAGTGTAAATAATATTTTTTTTTTTTTTTTTGTTGTTTATTGCATACAGTAAACATAGTGTTTTTAGTTTAAGTTAGATAATTTTTTTTTAAAACTTCATTTCATATTTTGATGCTTGTTCTCGTTTTTCTTTTCTTATCTATATATTAAGAATCTTTATATATCTCTTTTGTAAAACTTATGTAAAAGCTGAATCATTTTTAATTTTTAATAATTATGTGGAATCTAGTTAAATTTCTTGTCCTTTTTATTTGTATTATTATTATTACAAAAATGAGAATGTAAACTTATTCGGTGTGGAGATGTGACGATGGTAAGTGACGCTTATGGGATGGCATCCATGATGATAGCTAGCGGAAATTGATTGTTTTTTTTTCTCTTTCCCTTATTCGCAATTCATTTGACAAGATCCTTTTATTTTTTTTATTTTATGTGCGGTCTGGCAAGATCGGAGTTGAAATTCGAAAATTCTCACGACCAGTTCCATGAGCCATAGCCGGCCAGAGACGACCGCCTGAATTTCAACCCGATAAAAATAAATTTTCAGTACCCATGCAAATGGTTACAAGGTTACGCAGAGGAACTAACTAACAGCAGGTTAGTTTTGGTTTTTACATTAATTTCAAAAATAAATATTTATTTATTGCTATTATAGATGAGCGTTTTCTCTCGCAACAAGTGAAATGGATACGATACACGCGTAAACTCGGAGAAATTCAGTATAAAACAACGTTATGTTTTTAGATTTTAAATATTCAACGGCGAGGCATTAGCTCAGTTTCACGCAATGACCTAAACTTGTGTTGTGATTCTGCGGTAAAAATTAGTGAGAAAAAGAAGCAAAACTTACTGGACATGCAACCAATAATTAGCCAAGAGTTTCACCATTTTTATAAAAACTTAAGAACAGACGCTTTGATCCGGACTTATTAGAAGAGTCTGATTAGGAAAATTCTTTCAAAATACTTATATGAGCAAATAATTAATTAATAATGAATTAAATAAGAATAGTATAGGAACAAAATGTTAAGTTTTTAAATTTTAAGAAGTGTTTGAATTTTAGTTGGAATAGTCTCTTAATTATTTTTATTTTAATCAATTAGATTTTTCAATATATCTTAGACCGAATTAAGATGTTTTTTATTTTTATTATCTAATTATATAATTATTTGGAAAAATATCTTATGTGACATAAGATAAGATCTTGTGAAATAAATAAAAATGTAAAGTAACCTAATTGTATTTTTATTAATTTTCTCATTAATTAAACCAATCAATAAGTTAGAACTCTTTTTAATAGATGAGAAATTAAATCTTCTGTTACGAGACCTTTTGAAATAATCTTAAATGATCGTATTTTTTTCACAGAATTTTCTTAAGCGTTTTTTGCTGTACCGAAAATTTAATAAAATCGAGATAAGATACTTTACCTTTTTACCACAGAATATTACTATACAATTTTTGATAAATAATTATTTATAAATTTATAAAATTCGCTAGCTCAATATGGACACGAAAAAAAAAATAAAAGTCAAATTTAAACTTATCCATAGTATAGAAAATAAGAAGACTCCACATTAATATTGATGATAAATGCTAGAACGTATCATTACTAGTTATGGTAGACCACACAAGATCAAATGAAATTTTTGAACTGGCAAATAGCCCCTCAAATGAACCCTAACACACAAATCACTTTGAAAATTGTAAAAGATAAATGCCAAGTGACAAAAACTTCTAAACTGTCTGTGGAAGATATCTGACATGGATAAAATACATAATCATTCAAGATTGATATAAATTTTTATTTAATAAGTAAATACCTAGTCTTCTTTTAGTTTTTAGTTTTGCACAATCTGTTCTGCGGCTGAAGCACACCCAACACTTTCGCGGTTCGGTTTTCACGTTCTACCTTATGCAGTTGCCCGCCAAATCGAGGACGTACGGCTATAGGTCCGATTTATGTGAAGCATATAGCTCCATGTATAAGTATATAAATAAATAAATAAATAAATACTATGCCTATAGTATTTATTTATTTATATACCTATATACTTATACAAAATTTTTAAGGACTGTACACCCCATTTTGAGCATACGTAAACATAATTCCAAATAATAAAAAGCCCTATGGTACTGCCGTGGAAGATGTGTTGGCCCATGAAATCGGCACTCCGGCAGGGAGTTGTGTTTATTTTCATCCCCGCTCGTAATCAGATGATGATTACTAAAATCACTTTTCTTATCGTATCCCCCTTTATCGAGATTCGAACTCGGTACCTCCCGATCCAAATGCCAAAACTTTAACCACTGTACCGTTTATATGATAAATTCATGTACTTGATATCAATATCTCGCGGATGTGGGCGAATCTGGTTAATAGAAATATGTGTCCCTACGTTAAATGAGATATATTTTTCGTTTTTCTAGATACAAAATATTCTTATCCCAAAACGGGATGTATTTTAAGTATAAAAATCTCTGAAAATATAATTCTGCGGGCAATAATTGCTCTCAGTGGTTATTGACTGCTTCTAGTACATCTTACAGTTGCATCTCTGGTGTAATTGGTACTCGGAGTCTTGTTCGCTCTTCCACTAACTTTTCGAATAAATCCCGTTTGGTTTTAATTCTTTGTTGCAAGTTTTGTTTATTATCATTGTACTGATCACAGATGAGTTTTCAGGTGATAATCCTTCACTGTTTTCAATGCTCGTGTAGTCCTCTAAAACGCCTTTTGTTGCAAAGAACTCATGAAGATGTGCTACTTGATGTGTGTCAGTAGGCCAATTTGTTGGTTTATCGCCAAAGTGAAGTCACCAAAGTCGCCAAAGACCCTGAAATCCCTATTATTGATTAATTTAACTTATATCATCTTTAATTTGCATTATTTCTGTTTCACTACTGAGCTCTTCGTAATCTCTGATATTATTAGTAATAATTATGGTAGATCGATCTCCGCGTTTCCTCCTGAACGAATAGCATGGTACCACTCACAGTCAAGTTTTCTAATAAATAAAGTTTCTGTTAAATGAGTTTCCGACACAAGACATATATTCCAAGAAAAGAAAAATTTCTAGCTCTAGAACATTCTGTGGTAATCATCCATTCGCGCTCCAAATCACAGTTCGAAATGTACATACTGTTGATTTGATTAGAATAGCATTTAGGCTAGCTCATTCGTGGATTCCTGTTGTTCTAGTCACTTATATATCGCTTCCAGACTACATTGTTGTTTTGCTAGGCGTGAATTTATCGTTTCTATGCTTCGGAATATCATTTCGCGTGGATTTTCTTTAGTAGTATTAGTTAACTGCTGCATTATTTGCGAGTAGAGTCTTCTCATTGCTCCTATGGACTATGGTTGTTGCGGCACTATAATTGTAGTACAATACTACTGTCTCGGAACGTTAGAGTTTAAGGTCGATTGACTCGGTTTATTTTCTATAGTTTGCCGGGTGCTACCCTTTACAGTTTAGACACCTTGCAGGTTCGTTTCGGCTTACTGAGTAATCTTTCGTGTTGCGTCATCTTTAGGTGTGGTTAAAGCCTTGGCATTTCTTGCAAGTACATATCAATCTCGACATCTTTCTCAGTGATTTTATTTTCTAATATCGAGAATTGGTTTGATATTAAAACATTTTAAATTTTTTCGCTTTTATTGAATGCGAGCATGGATAGCGGGAGCCCTCTTTTAATTATCTTAGTTCTTTGGCTATTTTCAATTGTCTACCGTTTAAGGATGATAACTGCGTTTTCAATTTTCAATTCTTCCATCTTGAGGTCTTCTATTATATCCTCTTTCTTGCAGGTGCGATGAAGACCTCCGTCCATAAACCTAATTTATCGGTTATTTTTATTTTCGTAGGTGTATCAGTCTTTACCTTCTTCATTGAGATTTGTGGTTAAAGCTCCGAATATTATTGTTAGTGTCACTACTCTGGTAGATCTCAGCGTTAGTACCGGCAGTCTGATCTTCTTCAGCTCCTCATTTTCTTTCTTTAACTTAGTGTTTTCATTTATAAGTTGTGGTTCCATTTTATCTATTTCGCTAGTAGTTCAGCATTTTGGCTGTCATGCTGAATCGCGGAGTGTGTTCTCTAGTTTGTGATCTAGATATTTTTGAACTTCGTATGAATGAACATTGCAATGGTTGGCTCACCACGGAGCATCACGTGCAACGATCGAAATCGAGGTTTCTCTGTAGACCGTTAAGATTCATTATAACGGAAATCAGTTTAACCACAGTTCATCAAAGAACGAATGCTTAAGAGAGCATAGATAAAACCAACAATTTATAAATAAACATCGTATTTTGTGACTTATGGAAGTTTACTATGTATTGGTTACATCCAGATGCTTAACAACCTCAGATATGGCCATTGTTTCCCCAAAAAGAAAAGCGGCAGACGGTTCGTCAATATTTCAACATCAGATAGTACATGTCTGCGTTTACTCGAATGAAACCAGGTTGGTGCAGTTTAACAATAACTTCATCAGGTAGTTCATCAATAACTCTTTTACCACAAGAGAAATGACAAAACACCTTCCTGTGCGCAATGCAAACCTGAGCATGAGGCACGTGCAATGTTCTGCAAAGAGTTTATAAGAAATTCTTGATTACTAAGCTTTTTACTACCTTCATGTGGAGCAATTTCACGCGATTTGCCAACTCTGAAAGCATGTTGAGTACTACTGGGTTGGATGATAGATAAATGGATGGTAGTAAATGAAGTAAATGACCCCGAATGAGAAGAAACCCATACTGTAATGCATCAGCAAAAATCAATCAGTCTCCATCATTATATTGCGGAAAGGAGAATAGAGTCCTCTGCAAGGTGTCAAGTGTGACAAATTTATGTGCTAAATCCCAATCGGGTGGGCTAACAGTAGATTAGATCGTATTAGATTGCTCGGTAGCAACAAAATATTAGAATTTATAATGGTGCAACCGAAATAGGAGGAGGACTGGAAGCCGTCAGGAGTATATTCCGTGTATTAACAATTTTTATTAGTTCTTATGATCGGAAGACCAAAAGGTCTTGTTCCGACTGTTTAGTTTGGTAATAATCGGACATGATTTTTCGACAGCTCATGCGATCGACCCATCAAAGGCAAAGCTAGAAATGTAACGTCATCAGGCAAAAGGGAATAATTCCCACTTGATTAACTTCTTATTACGGCGAGGTTGGTCTTGAGTTGAGTTTATCTTTCAAGTTTATGCTAAAAGAAGTGGACTCGTGTTCAGAGGTGTGAATGTCATTGATCAAATCGATAATAGACATAGAGCATAAACTAATATCAATAACGTCCATCCGTCCAGAAGAAAGCAAATGTGGAGCACAGCATTTGTTGACGATTTCAAATCAGAAGTGCTAGTAGAGGGGCTTATTCCACTTTTTAGTTTATGTGCTAAATTTATAAATACATATGGAAATTTGATTATTTTAATTATATTCACATGATTTAGAGTTCTAGTTTTAAATCAGGAAAAGCACCGTGTGAATGACAATCAACAGATTATTTCCTGGATAGATTTCGCCGATCAATTGACCACCCACTATAACTTAAAGTCTTAAATTACAATAAATCATGATTGGACCGTTTTCCACAACTTAATCGATCGATTGTATGGCTCCTTAAATGTCAAGGCCACATTCCGCTTTCGAAACTTTTCACTTTAGGGCGACATGAAGGCAAAATAGACACATTGTTACGCCTATCGGAGAAATACAACATAGGAGAGGATTTTGGCTGTAATATTTGTTTAAGGTCTAGTATTCAGATAAGCGTAAACCGCCCTGATTCATCAAACACTCAAACTAAGTTTAAATATGCTTAATATAGGTTTTTCTATAATCGCGTATCCATACGCTAGAATGTAAGCACCTAATGCAATGTAGGCGAGTTTCAAAACAGGCATCGACCTCAAGTAAAATATTTAAAAAAAAATCCATTACTCATGTTTGTTGAGCGTTGTAAGCTTATATCAAGTTCTGTACCTTTGGAATCGAATCACAGTTACCTTATATTAGCAAATAATTTGTTTGTCACAAAATATTCTTATTTCAAATATTTCGTGCTACAAAAATATTTTTAATTTGAATATAACTGTATACAACAATAAGATTAGTGAAAAGAATGGAGTCAGCGAGCACAATTCAAACACTGCGAAGCGCACTAAGAAAGCGCAAATCATTTAAGGAGCCTGTAGTGGTCGATGACAATTTTATTGATTTAGTCGAATATCAAAATTATTATTCTTTGATGGTTGTCAATTTTGCGTCACCCTTTACAAGAAATGTCGAGAACATTTTTTATAAATTTATTATGGAGCGAAAACGGCGTGACATAATTGTGATAACGATGAAGGATATTGAACTTCAATTAAAATTGATGGCCGATAGTCTAAAACAAAATCAATTTATGCCCATTATCGAGGAAGGAGATGAAGAAGAAGAAGAAGTAGAAACTAATGATAGTGAAATTTCTATAGATCAGATGGTTATGGTTATTAAAACTAAAATAGAAGCAGCTGTTCAAGAAAACGACCGTATTCTTGCACAGCGGGAAGCACTAGCAAAATTTCGTATTTTAGAATATTGGAAAACTGGCGTTGGAGTATCTACCGAATCTTTGGTTATTGAGGCGGCACCAAACCGGGAATCTACTAGAAGTAGTAAGTATAGTTGTAATGACGAAAGTACTGTATTTTTGCTTCTAATGTGAAATGGTTTTCTTTAGGCGAGAAGGGAAGAAAAGCCCTGAAACCAAAACCAAAGAAATCAAAAAAATCAAAAACTAGTATTGTAGAAGAACCCGCAATTATCAGTCCCATAGGTACGGAAGCAGATGAATTTGCCTATGTAATCCCAGAATATGAGTTCGTTAGTCAAATTTGGTCGAAATTAACACAACGTGGACAAGAGCAATTTGATAAAATATACATAGAAGATTTCCCGGTACTGGGGCCAAAAATTTACGTTATTTTACTGAATTTTTGTGATATTGATTTAATGAAAAGGCTGATCGAAGAGCAGTTATATCTTAACAGCATAATTCAAATACTTCCATATGGCGAAAAAGATGTTAAAAATACATGGAATTTAATTGATATGAGTAAAAGACGTATGGATATTTTTAAAACGGTATCGTTTTTCGAACATTACATTACCTTCTCTGATAAACCAATCATATGTTACATCGATAAAATGAACGCGTATAATTTAATATGTTACATGTTTTACGATGCGGACGATATTCGCCGAAAGCATGAAAACTTTTTGGCAAACTGCAACCTAATCATTTTAAAAGATGAAATCCACGCGATTGTAAAACCATCGGAAATCGAATTCCTATTTTCAAATATGATTGAATTTTATTTAATCAATTTGCTCATACAAATTATTGATGACGAATCTGTGCAGGAGGAAGAGGAGGGGTCTAATGAGTTTAATGAATTGAACCCACCACTATCAACACCACCGCCCATTATGTTCGCATTATACAACGAGCGTATTGTGATAGTTGAAGATAGTTACAATTTTTTGAAAATGAATCACTCATTGGGCAATTTTGATGGACTAAATGCGATCTACTACAACTACATTTCGAATATGAATCGAACTAATTTCTACATGACTACTAAATATTTAGTCGAGAAATTTGATTTCCAAGATATCAAGTTTATAAAGCATTTAACGAAATACGCGTTTAACGAAATCATTTTTAAATTAAATGCAACATGTAACAGCAAGCGAAATCATTATCGATGCGATTATTATGAAGTGGCTGGTGCCGATTATCGAATTATTCAATACAGATACAACCCAGGATGGAATTGTGAAGAAAAACTATGTTATACAAAAACTGTGGTGCCTACAGAACTGTGCCATCGTGATTTTAATGAATTTCTTCTCGATGAAATTCAACCGTGGCTCGAAAAACAGGAATTTTTATACTCTGATTTGCTGCAAAGTTTTATGTACGAGAAATACTTATCGGATTTACCACGGCACATTGAATTCCAAATAAAATACGTTAGAGAACAAAATTTCATCTATGAACCATCGATTAAAATGGAAATTCATATGAAGCAGCAACATGAATTTCAATCGTTAAAGCAAAAGGAATATAATAAAGTTTTTGAATATATCGATCGAAAAAGTGCAACCTTTCCAGAGGGGGATTCATCCGGTCGTGATTCGCTCACTAAGAGAAAAGTAAGGAAACTTAAAAAAACAGCAGTTGGTGAGTCAAATTTATGTTAATTATTTTTAATTAAATTTTGTTTTCTATCAAAGCTCAATGTAAATATGTGCCACTTCCCTAATACAAATCAGTTGCCACTTACTGCGTTAACTATATATCAGCGATCTTACGAGCTGCCCTTAAGGAAATGTTGTCGAAAAATGGTTTTAATTACTTTATAACAATTCCAATAGCTCACTTCTTAAATTGTAGGTGTTTAAAATGTAAAATATACTGGGATCTTTAAAAAATATTTGTCACGGTCCAACCCAGCTTTCCAATGGTTTTTTCAATTTTGAACAGTGATTCTACTAGTAAGTGGTGACCCATTTTCTCCGTCCCCCTGAAAGGGTTGGCTTTCCGATGAGATGATTTAAAATTCTTGCAATGTGTGCAATGTTCGTTACAAATTGTCGGTAATAGCAGTGTAATCCTAGGACACCTGATGTTAATCGACCGGTTTGTAAAACTTCAACACAGTCCGGACAAAATTCGGATCCTATCGGAATCTTCGTCGTTTACGATCGGTGATGTTAATAAACACAACTTTGACCCTCTGTTGAATGTAGAATTCAGCACCGACTCACCTTCCTTGCTCAGAGCCTTATAGTTACAATAATTTTAAATTGTTGGTCTTGCAGCTGTAGTTCACTTTTATATTATGTTACCATGTTATTGTTGTTTCTTTATTGTAATTATAAAAGTTTTGTATTATATTTTGTTTACATCCTGCCTCAGGTGGGATTCGAACCCAGTACCTTTCGGTCCAAGTGCCGAAATTTTTTCCTATCATTGATTGATCAGCACTAAAAATATTCACGGCCTAAGGTGTGTCCTAGGATTACACTGGCATTTCGTTAAATAGTGGTCAGCGGTTTCCTAGAGCTTGCAACGTGCAGGTGGTACAATGGAATTGTGGGAATAGGAGAATGGATGATCTGCGCATGAATGAAAATGGGCGTCCTAATTGACAATAAAAGGAAATTAAATCTTTATTATCTATATCTATGTATCTATAAATATGAATTTACCACGTCCCGTTCATATTCGCCCGACTCCAGTTGCTTCGTTGATTGATAAAGGATTCTACCTAAGTAATCATCATCATTAAGAGACATACGATACATTGGCTAATCCTTCTATTGTTCACAATGCGACATTTAACACAGCTAGAAAATGCATGCTTGGCGACTGATCTGGTTTCGTTTATGTTCTGGAGATCGATAATATTATTCTTTCGGATTGCAGTTTGGAATGTAGTTGACTTCTTCATCTTTACTTGTTCTCTTTTCTATATTTCGGCAAGAATCCCCATTACTTTCGGTAGGAATCCCATCAAAATATTTTAACATAATATCGTGAATTTTGACGTACATTACTTTTTCGCACATTGGGAGACCATTTCTAAGACGTTGACTTACAATGTTTGCCTGTATTCATAAATAAAGGATCTTCAACATTTTGCAACTTCAGTACCTGGTCCTTCATATGCAATTTCATTTTTTCGTGATACTTCATAATATGCATGAGTTATGTTGACTTAGCAAAATTCGACGTTTGAGCCGTATTCTTCCAAAGTATTACTGCATAACATTTGACTGCAATATCCTACATATCGGATCGTACAATCGATGTTGAAGCTCTGTCTGTTTCTACCTGAGAAATTCCTTAACATTTAAACTATTGGAGTGTTTCCCAAGTTATACGACCAGCACAGCGACCTTACAACATTTTTTCTTTGATCACCTCGCACCCCTCAACAGCCGTAGGGTTGCCATTGTTCATATCAACATAAACATTTAATCGTCGATTACATCATCATAAATATTTTACCATATAAATAGTACCATCATCAGACCAGCTAGTTGATCGTAGATGTTTTATCCTTATGGAGCATTAATCCTAAACCATATCATCGCGTGGTCACGTAGGCGTGTCTTCAAAAACAACATCATTTCATGACAATTTTATCGAATAAACGCTTAATGATAATATGGATCGTTAATCGTAAACCGATCATATAGAGTGTAAATTGTACGAAACAGAAAATTTAAAATGATTTCTGGAAGGAGTTCCACAAAATTACGAAGTGGGATGCTACTGAGTCAGTTTTTAACCGAACATGATGAAATTTTCTATGTTTTTTGCAAATAAGATCCTAATATCATTTTTGTCAGAAGTGCGAGAATTCATATAAGACAGAACTAGGTCGTAATTGGCCTTCTATGATGAAACTGAGTATTTTTAAAGAAAATGAGATTTCATAATGATTTTTTGGAAGAAGTTTGGAACTTAGACCAAGCGGTGTCTCTCTCTATCTCTCTAGATATCACATCCCATGGAGGTATTTTGCCTGCCTGATGGTCCTTCAACCACCTCCATCGGTCGCTCCAGATTCTACGACTTATTCACGTAGGTCTTGTTCGACGTCATCTCGCTAGCACAGTCGAGGTCCTCCTCTACGACGTAAACCGGCTGGTTGTTAATGGAACATTTTTTTAATCATTTGCGGTTGTAGCAACCTTGCAACATGGCCCGCTGCCATCTTATTCTTTCTATTTCTGCCATCTTATTATTGGGTTTAATTAATCACTGTATCCGAGAAGTGGCTTTATCTCAAGGTTCATACTAATCCGATATTCGTTTTCCACAACTTGGGCCAAAGATGGTATGAGTGACCTTCATTTCGAAAGTAGATAACATTCTACGGTCATTATAGGCCAGAGCCCAGCTCACGTGCCCCGAAAACCATCAGTTTTATAACGTGCGAGTTTATACGACTGCGAACGTTATTAAGGTCACAATAATCTTGATTGGGCGTAGAAAACTCGATGCCCGGCAGCAATTAGGGCTTGTATGTGTGCTTGCATTTTATTTAATGATAATTATTACTGACCCAAAGTATTTGAAGTTTTCAACGCTATCAAAATTGTGGTTCGGTTCCGATATTTGCCATAGAGGTGCGTCTAGGTGTTGATACGAGTTTTATTTTACTCCTGTTCAATTTCAAATCTAGTCTTCATACGTAACGATCGAGCGGTTTGAAACTGTCCTTGATATCGCAAGGTGTTCAGTTAAGAAGCACGACTTATTAAATATGCAAGGCGAAGTTTCGATGTTATTTTCTTATTATGTATTGACTACGATTCTACATATAGACATAGACGTTGTTAATTTACACATAGAAATGAACTTCTCTACGGTATTCATAGACATATGAGCGCGGTCCAGAGGTTCTCGCGGTGATACTGTCACGTATGTATTCTGAAAGGCTATTCCAACATTTCTCTGGGATGATCCTCATGGTGAAGCACTCGTCGTGAAACCCACCCTGACAGCCACCGATTGTGTTTTTGGAAAAAGAGGCGCGCCTTTCAAGTCCAATTTTAGCCAAAACTTTGTAAGCTGAGCAGTACAGCGGACATATGAGCGCAGTCTTCGAATTTTGCGGCAGCTTTTCTGGGTGCCAGATAGCGACGATGAGATCGTAAAGATTTGATGCAAGAACATGTTTTCGTGTTTAATTAATTCTGCTGGGGTGCCGTCGAGATCGAGTGCCTTCCCATTATACAATCTACTAATAACTACTTCTACTTCATCTATTGGATATTTGGCAAAGTCCTCCTCAAACGCAGTCGCTCTAATAGAGGTCACTTCTTCATTCCGATTTAGCAGATTTTGGAAGTAGGTATGCCATACTGAGATCAGCTATGTGCGCTATCAGTTCTACATTCCCGTATTTCATGGCTGTACTTTTTGGGTGGAAGTCTTTAATGAGATTCCTGGCATTAGCAAAACAGTCTTGAGTTTCCTTGTTCCGCTTACAAGTTGATGTTTTCGATGCATTTTCTCACATAGTCGCGCTTCTTTTGCCGGAGATATTTAGTCGTAGCTTTCCTAGTAGGAAGATATTCTGTTAGAGTGCCTCTAGTGTACCGAGCCAACCATGTTTCACAAAGTTTTTGTTTATTTCCGACAATCAGGAGACACTGATCATCGATCAAATCATTGTGGCATCTCGGTGGTTTTCTTCCGATAGTATTTTGCGCTGCATTAGCTATGGCTGACTGTATAGTGAGCCACTGCTCCTGGCTGTTGGATGGAGGTTCTTCGTTATCACTGTGGCAGTTTTAATAGTTAGTGCCTGCTGATTAGTAACTATTCGATGATTCTTAATCGTTTAAAGCATTGACATTCTAACGGACGGTCTTTTGATCTTGTCTATTGAATGCATAGACAACAATTTGCACTTGAAATTGAAAACGATTGGCTTGCGGTCGCTGTCCATGTCAGCACCTTATGTTGAAAACACAACATGCAAAAAATCAGTCTGCATCCGGATACCGTACACTACCGGATATAACTTAATTTTAATATAAACACTGTTGGTACTCATATTTACGTATTTTTGTATTTTTTGTGTGTTTAAATTGCTTAGGCAGAAGTAGGTTTTATATAAAAAAGAATTTTAATGTAATAAAAAGTTAGAACAATTTACAACCGTATATAGTTCTCAATCATGTTATTTAAACCCCTCCAGTGGTAATATAAATAAACAATATTAAACAAAATCAGAGCATACCTGATTGTTCAATAAGATCTAACGTAGAATATGCTAGTAGAATGTCGCTTAGAGTTCATGACGTGATCGTTTTTGTGTATTCCGTTCTTCCGAAGTAAAGTAAACGCATATTGGACGAAACAAGCATAAAATATTTTGATAGTTTATAAATGAACGACCCACCCTGACCATAATACTTGATTAATTCGGAAACAATTTCAATTAGCAGCAAATTTATTTTATATAACTAATAAACATAATTTATAATATAAACTAATATTTAATATTTCCATCAGAATTAAAAATAATTTGTTAAATGAACAACACTTTGATCTGTTTTCAAAACATTTCAAATTGGGGAGTAAAAATCCAATGGGAGAAATCCATTAGCGACACACTACTGACACATCAGCAACTGTCAAGCAGAGCACGTATAAAGATATTTACCAGCAAATGAGACTAATTTTCATTTGGGACACGTCTGAGTTGCATGCGAGAATTCGAAGACGAATCGAATATGACATGTCTGAGATGGATTGTTTCTGATATATCTGAAATGAATCGTATATGATGTGTCTGAAGTATTTAGAAATTAGAAGTAATTAGAATTAGTAATGGAAATATGTAATAAAATATTTTATTTAATTGAAGATTAATATTTCTAATTTTCTTTAAATGCATAAATTGCAATTATAAATCATTTTTTTTTTAAAATAGTACAGTCATCTTTCACGTACATGTGTTGGTAATTCAAATGGGTGAGCTTTGCATTTTTACTGAACATCAAAAATGTAAAAATTTTGGTTAAGTATGTCAAAATTTTCCAAATAAATCAATTACAAAATGTTTACTTACCAATTCCATAAACAAAATGTTGTATACGGAACATAATATTTTTGGCGTCGTCACAAAGAAGAACATGAAATGACATGCAAATTCATCCAATCCTCTCGATTGTTTACCTACGCCATATTAAAAGTAATTATGATAGGGTAAGAAAGACCGAAGACTTGTCATATATGTTTCGTGTAAGAAAGACGAAATATTTTTCATATAAGAAGACATGTATATGATATATCTCACAATTGTCGTCGAACTTCTTTTTCATTCACATTTAGAAAAAAGTTAAGAAATGACGTATATCTTTCGAAATGTTGACAAATTTCAGTTGTCGAGTTTTCAAATATATTTTATATCCGTAGTAATATCCCAGTTGGAAATTTGTCAACATGCATGTGAATATTATTTTACGAAAGACTTACGTTTCTATTTCTTACTTTTTTTCTCTAAATGTGAAAGAAAAAGAAAAAACAATTGTTTGTCTAATTTTGATGGTATGTTGACTAAATGACTAATTAATGACACGTCACAATAATTTCTCAAATGACTTGTTCATTGACTGTCGACGTTCGGCGACAAGTGTGAGACATGTCATATATATTTGTTCTTTCATGCCAATGTCTTAAACGAAACATGAGTTAAAAGTCTTCGATATGTATCATAGTAAATCACTTCAAGGTGTAAGCAAACAATCGAGAAATATGAACAAATTTGCATTTCATTCCATGTACACTCTTTGTCATGCGAATAAGATTTTGTTTGTCGAATTGGTAAGTAAACATTTTGTATTTGTTGTATTAGGAATATTTTGCAAAATAGATTTTCTAATTTTTTTATATTCAACAAACATGAAAACTGCAGCCATTTGGAAATCAACGCATGTGCGGAGGAGGAGGATTGTTAGTGACAGTTAACACATTGTATATTATTTGGAATTTTAGTCCGCATTTAAATGAAATGTTTTTATTGTATTTGTCCATATATACACAAATTTATTTCAGACTAATCACATACGATTTAACTTAGATATATCACATAGTTAGATATTATATTAGTCCCATTTGCTGATACATTTCTATATACGTATCTTGCTTTATTGTCGCTGATGTGTCACTAGTGTAACGTTAATAACTTTCCTGCTGGGATGTATAAATTGTGTCATTCATGTTCATAAATTTTCACTTTTCACGGTGGAGAAACAGCGAACATGAATTCGGGTTAAATTCACCAACATGTATTATGCTTAGAAAACTTTTTTGTCTTACGCCTCTAAGGATTTGAGTCCGCTTTAGAATATATATTGGGTTCCCAACTGAGTCATATTAATTATGCAACTTTAAAATAACAGACAAAGGTTAAAGTCTAAATCAATCAATTCGTAAGAACGTAAGTTTGAACAGTGTTCAGTGGACGCAGATATAAAACTGCGTATTATATTCGCCAAATATCCTAAGATAATTTCCTTAAACTTGTGTGGCAATATGTATTTATTGGCTCTTTAGCTAAAGGGTAAATCTTGCTATCATTAATCCTAAACCGGCTTTTATTCGTTCCTCTCAACTAATGCAAGGATCTTGCTGAAAATTAATTCTGTGTTTCCAGTTAACTGCCTTTTAGGTAGTTCTGTCTATTATGACTGCAGATCGAGCTCGGTAGCTAAAAATTGCCAATTTTCTTCGACAGCCCGATGTGAATTTAAATAGGTAAAGAAAACTAAAAATTTCAGCTATTTTTAGTCATAAATATTCTAAATCTTCGATGGTTGGTTTAACTAATCGTACATATGAACTGAAATAAATGACACTATAATATTTAATATAAAGTTTATTTGATAATTTACTTTACTTTTCTACAGATGAATTACCAGAAGGAACTCCTCGTCCTTCCACAACTAAAAATTTGCGACGAATTAGTGAAATCCAGCCATTTGACGATATAGACTCCCCTGATTTATTAGAAATTGATTTTAATTTCTTTCATAAGCAGTCACATAAAATTCCGGATACGAAAAAATCACCGAAAAAGGCATTCAATGTTTACGATTTAGGTGATACACGATATCAAATTGACGTTACCGAGCGCAAATTTCTTTTTAGAAATGGTAGCGTACGGCACTGCCTCGACGATATTTTGTACAGAGAAAAATATCAATCGATTCGGTTGCGTTTTTGCTGGAATCGATTTTATTTAAATCGCATTTTTCTAGCCGACCAACGTAACGCACATTATCTTACAGATAATGTACGTATTATTACCGAAAATGATACGATAATAAATTTACATATAAATTATGTAGAACAATATCACACTGGATGGACACCATCATCAACATCGTTATCTACCACACCCTCCTTAGAAGCGAAACAGTCTGCAGTGGAAAGTGAAAATATTCAATCGACGTTTAATGTCAGCGTTGTAATGTATTGGCCTAATGGACTAAAAGTTCGTATAGGAGAGAATGAAGAATTAAACGAGTCCCGAGTCGAACAGGAATGGTGTGAGGTGGAGGGACGTGATAATGAAAGTAGGCGATGGTATTATTCGAACGGTTGCTGTGTGGCCTTTTGTCTCGATTTTGTGATTAAGGTTTATACACCGTTTGGGGTCCTATATGAAATCGGTGGCTTAAAGGAAGAAGAAGAAACTGTACTTGGAATCGATAGTCTAGGCGATTATGTAGAATTGCAACAAAAGTACGATTTAGAATTGAATTATTTATCTTTTTTATCAAATGTTGTTGATTTTGATTATTTTAATTTGACACTACCAAATGGATGCAAAATATTTGTCGAAAATCAAAAAATTGTTAAATATTTGTCACAAAAGCCCGATAAACTATTAGTAAAAGAACATATTGACTACGTATTAGGTAAAAGCTTTTAACAAATTGATTTATCAGTACATAAATTCTAGCTCTTATTATTATTTTTTCGTAGGCGAAATCCTCTTACGTCGTGAAGATGGCTTTAAAATGTTATTTAGTGCCACCGAGCAAATAGTGATATATGCTGATGGCACAATAGTAAAAACTGGTCAGCTTCAGATAGTCGAAACAATTGAGGAAACCTCTTTTTCGGATGTTTCATCGGGACAAAGTGAAAACGATTTAGTAGCGCGAGGACATTCCATCGTTTCATATTTCGTAAAGCAAGTCATTAAATTCTCAACCAGTGATCACTATCAATTTGTCAATCGGAAATATTTATATTTTTTCCATGAAAATTACTCGACCGTTCAGTGGGATATCGAAACGAATAAAATTTCTTTTGATAACTACGATCGATCAATTAACATAGTTTATAATAATGCTCAATCAATTAATGGCACATTAAAAAATAATTTTGGGCATAGTAAACGACCTGGGACGGTTGAAGATTTAAAGTTCATATTTGATCCCGATCGCATGTCAATTGATCACAACGGTTTTAATTCAAAAATAAATTTCCATCTACAAAATGATCAAAATATCGTTGATGAGCACGTATTAATGAAAACCATAGATCTCGAGTATCTAAATCAGATGGAAATAATGGATGATGGGATAGTCAATGTACATAAAAATATTTCCGATAAATGTGTTTACAAAATGGAGCATCCTCAAAAGCATGAGAATGACAAACTAGATGATCGTATATTTTTAATGTTTGAGGGCGACGACAATCATTATTATGAATTGTTCATGAATGATATCGATAAGGTATGCAAAGGCACAATTATCAAAAATGATTATAGTTACGTTTTAGTGTTAAAGGATTTAAATACCGAAGTTAATTCAAATTTTAAGTCGAGCTCAGACTTATTCGGCCGAATTCCAGATCGGCTGGCCACAAAGCCGGATAATCTATGTAAACTAGACGAAGATACATTGGAAATACATGAAGAACAGATTAAGAAAAAAATTTTCAATAAACTATCGAACCGATTTGGGTTTGAATATTTCCAAAAATATTTTCCTAAAAAGGCTTTAAAAAGTTATTACTGTGACGAGAAGCGAATTGCAAAATTATGTGAAAATGCTATTAAAAATTTTATTGACCAGGAGTATCAAAAGTTAGTTGATGCCCGTGACGAGAAAAGGGGGCGATTAAGGCCATCGGAAGCGTTTCTCAATAAAATGAGGGAGATAGAAGCACGCCACCAATTGGCTAATAATTACAAGTAAGTGAAATTTTTAACTTTTAAATAAAATGTATCTGTGCACATATGTATCATAATTTTGCTTAACCTCTTTCTACTTCAATAACGGTTTATAGTATATTAAATAACAAAGAAAATAAGTTGGAATACAACCGTAGACTATTCAATTCTATGGGCTGATGATAGCTGTGTCTTTTTCTGTAAACAAATTCTGTAAATCCCCCAATTGTTTGTGTGGCCGTGATGATTATTATTCCATTGTTATTAGTGTTCGTAAAGACTGGAATGTAACTGATGAACTCATCGGTTTCACATGAACTTTCTCTTGTGCCCGGGACTAAATACATTTATATATTTTAGGGGCTCTTAAGGAATTTACTGCATAACGCATCAATGAACTTATCGATGCCTTTTGTAAAGAAGTCAGTTAGATAGTAATAAGCAAGTTCCTTTTATAATTCACGCAAGTAGTATGCTGTAATCTATTAATCGGCATACCAATGGTACTGTGCGATTTGGGATTGAAAAATGTATATGTTAAATTTGAAATACACAAACTCATTTTAATTTATTAGGGCTGGTTGTTCGAAAAATTTGAAAAATTTTACAAGGATAGATGTTATATAAATGTTATATAGCTTTAAAAAAATTCAGCTTGCCGTTAGAAAAGCAATAACAACCTTGCTCTAATGAATTTTGTGAATATATGTATTCTGAGTCATGAATGTAAAGATTTGATGTAAAGCAAAATGTTATTATAGGTTTCGTATAAAAAATTGGTGAAATTAATAATATATTCGCGGGACTCATAGGAATATCTTCATCCGAAATTTGGGCCTAAAAGTTAGCGTCATCTGGGTTCCAAACAAATGTAATTGCCCTTTTCTACATTATGGCATTATCTTAATCTATGCATTGCTATGGTTGTGTTGCACTTTCCCATTTTATATGAACAATCCGTTAAATTTAATTTCTGAAATCCGAGAGATATTCCGCTCGAGATTATTTGCTCAAACGTTAAGTTCATTCATCACAGAAATAATGCCAATAGCTCAAATCTGAATATTGAATATAAAGGCTTGATATACGAGGGCGTAGTGAGAAGTCTGGTAAAATTGCAACAGATGGCGCCGCAATCGCAAATCCCAGATGTCATGTGTCAATACCATTTATTACAAAACCAAATTATAATTTTCAGGCAGATCCGTCATTTAGTTCAGTTTTGACAGCTTTTGAAAACCGACAACTCATTGTTTTTTTGCAAACATGGAAAAAAGTGAATTTCGTGTGTTAACTAAACTTTATTTTTTACGTGGAAAACCATTACGCAAACTAAAACAAAACTTGATAAATGTTATGGGGACTCTTCATCATCGATTAAAATGAATTACAAGTGGTTTACTGATTTTCGTTGTGGGCGTACAAGCACAACTGATGCCGAACGTTAAGGCCGCCCAAATGAAGTCACCACACCAAAAATGGTTGACAAAATCCATGATAAGGTATTGCAAGACGGCAGAGTGAAAGTACACAAGATAGCTGAGATAGTAGGCATCTCAAATAAACGTGTGCACAATATATTACACGAACATTTGAATATGAAAAGGCTATCCGCGCGTTTGGTGCCTCATTTTCTTACAGTCGACCAAAAACGCACACGTGTGACAACTTCAGAGGCAGGTTTGGCGATGTTCAAGCGAAATAAAAAGGAGTTTTGCGTCGTTTTATAACTGTGGATGGAAACATGGATCCATTACTATCCTGGAGACCAAAGAACAGTCCAAACAGTGGATTTCAACTGGCGAATCTGCGCCGAAGAAGGCTAAGGCGGTTTCAATGGCCAACAAGGTCATGCCCACAGTTTTTTGGAATGCATGCGGCATAATGCACATCGATTACCTTCAAAAGGGGAGAACAGTCAACGGCGAATATTACTGCAACTTATCGGGCCGTTTCAATGACGTTTTGAAAGAAAAACGACCACATGCCGAGATCATCGATGCAACAAACGCCTATTTTGAAGGATTAGAGAAATCGTATTATTCGGAAGGGATCGAAAAATTGGAAAACGTTGTACTAAGTGTATCGAGCTAAAAAGCTCGTCTTCGTAGTCGAAAGACTTCGTTGAAAAATAATTTTTTTTTGGTCGAGAATATTATTCCTTGTTTCATTTTTACCAGACTTCTCACTCCGCCTTCGTAAATCAATATGTTTGTATACTCGTAGGTTTCATTTACTTATTATTAGGTATTACTATTTTTGTTTATGTACCATAAAAATAAATTTGCTTGGGCATAGAGATATAAAAAAAAAATACTCACACCCATAAAAAATGTGTAACCATAAATTGTTTGCATTTTGTTTAGTTCGCTGCACTAATCCATAAAATAAAACTAATTCCTAGTCTGTGCGATGAAATTACTGATTTAAATCAACGACTAAATACGATCAGTTTAATCTATGTCACAATCCATAATCTGCACACGGTATTACTTATCATTAGTCAAAAATTCCTAACTTCGTGAGTTTGGGAAATATTGTCGTGGCGTATTTTTTCACAATCGATGGTAAACATTTCGGCGCGGTTGTAAATTAAATTTGTATATTATACCGTATACAGTGTGTTACATATACAAATTCGCCCGCCTTTCGCCTGAGGGAAGCATACAAAATCCACGTACTGGTTGATCTCTCTCTCTCCATCTTCTATTTCTTAAAATGCTTTTACCTTTAGGAAAATATGTTCAACATCATGATTGGTGAGGTTTCTCTCTTCTATTTCTGAAAATGCTTTAATATTTAGGCAAATATGTTCTCACAACATCATGATTGTTTAAGTTTATTCCGTCATTTGAGAGTGTTCCTCCAAACTATGAACATCCTTCAGCTCAATATCGGTAACCAATGAACTTGTATTTCGCAGCGTAGTTTATTTGAATTTGAAGTAAATTTGAATTAATAACGAATACGAATTGAATTTAATTAGGTATGTTTTTGTGAAACAAAATCCGCGAGTAAGGCCAGTATGTTTAATGAAAGTGCTAAGACTAAAAATGTATTATAAAATATAAAATTTTACCATGAACCATTACCATTTTCAAAATCGTAGAAAATTACGAATGAAATCTAACATAAACAAGCCCGGGTAGCTCAGTCGGTAGAGCATTGGACTTTTAATCCAAGGGTCCAGGGTTCAAGTCCCTGCTCGGGCGATTTATTTTTGTTAAAATTTCTAAATATCCTTATTTTTCATTTTTTGTTTTTAGAATAATGTTACGGTATAATATTGTACCGAAGTATTTCGACTTCCACGAGCATGGTGACCACATAAAGAATATGGATGTATCAAAGTACATAAAACGTCCTTCAAAAGTTCGGTATGCCCTTGTTGACTGTAGTGAGGCTGAAGAAAAATGAAACCAACAATATCCACAGTTCAGCAATACAGCATGTATGGTTGTGATCTCTACTAAACATTGTTTTATCGCTAGGTGTCACAATGTTCGTCTGTTTGGTATGTAATAAACGTCAAAATTCTAACCTAAAATATTTATAAATACAAAAACACTTCATCTGAGTTGTAGCAAAATCCGAATTGTTTTATTTGCAATTATTTAAAATTTGTTTAGACTAATTTAATTACCTCAATTATAATGGCGAGTGGTGACAATGCAGTAGGAACAACAACACACGGAATCAAAATAAAACAAGAGAAAGGCATGACACCAGTAAAATCAGACCGGTTAACATCATTTAAATTGCCCCGCGATTTAACGCTGGGCAGTTTGAACCTCACGAGTAAAACAGGTCGAGGCGGGGGAATTGCTGGTGGCGGTAGTAGTGCAAATAAAAAAGTTTTTGTGCCTAATTTAAATGTCGTGCGAAATAAAAATGCGTAAGTAATCCGTGTTCGAAGACCATTCGCTGTAAATTTCATCATGTTTACTACGTGTTCCACAGAGACGTTAAAACATCGAGAGATACATCGCAAACACGAGGCAGAAGTCGAAATGAACGGGGTGCAAGAGGTGACCGGGGCCGAGGTAGAGGTCGTGGGAACAATATGTTAATTCAAACAGCTGGTTTGTTTTCGGAAGGGGCTGGTACGGGTGCAGTTATTAGAAGAAGTGGAGGCGGTGGACGTAAGTTATTCTCATACTAAACACATGGCATAATGTATTATAATATTTCTAAGAATTTGATTTCAGCACGATATAGTGATGATTCCGGTCCAATGCAATTACGTAAACCGACAATCAATAAAAAAGAGCCACGCGTTGATTTGGACGACGAGCAAAAGCACATCGATGACACAATTCCAAATGATGTCGAGGATGATTTGGAAGAGAAAGAGGTTTTCGACCAGGCCATGCCCGTCATACTAACTGAACGTAAGTATTTCTGATTTATAATCTTTATTCGCACAAATCGAAATGTCTTTACAAAGAGACGAATATCATGAATCATCGGTTGGATTAAACACTTCAAGCTGTCTCAAAAGTTGAAGGGTTAATTCTGCATTAAACAATGTCATGAAATTCTGCTGACTAAAAATATTTTTCTGTATTTTTGCTCCAACGACACCAGAGTCGAAAAAGAGCCACCTGCGTAAAATTAAAATTGAAAAGCTTCAGATAAAGCGTGAAAAAGATGATGCAGTCAGTGGTCTAGAAGTTATAAAAATTAAACAAGAGAAGCTTGATGATCCCGATGATAAATCGTACGACGACCCAATGACCAATGATGGTGGTATGATGGCCACTGGTAAGGATTTTCTTGATACACATAAAAAATGGTCGCGCAAAATATTGGCGTTTTAAATTTTTATTT
The DNA here is from genome assembly GCA_963691935.1 of Nephrotoma guestfalica. Classification (NCBI taxonomy): domain Eukaryota; kingdom Metazoa; phylum Arthropoda; class Insecta; order Diptera; family Tipulidae; genus Nephrotoma; species Nephrotoma guestfalica. The sequence continues at coordinate 126,978,450 of OY829914.1, read as the reverse complement.
GTTGTCCGGTCGGGATTGTGTTTGTTTTAATTGAATGGGGTATATTTTTTGCATGGCTTTTATGTGCATTTATTGTGCTGGGAGGGATTAACATAAATAACTTTTAGCACTGACTTAATCCAAATCGTTTTATTTCGTTTAGAGAACGCCTCATTTTCCGGAGTTAAAATAAAATCTGAATTCCAAGGCGACTTTAGCGGTTATCCGGCATCTTTAGACGAATTCTTTAGTCGCAAGAAACCACAAATATTTTTACTGCAGCTACCAGATACGTTGCCTGGTCGAGGACCCGATATTGAGCCAGCTGAATCAGCGGAATTCGAACGACCAACAACACCTGATCCGAGTGAAACATTTTGTACCCTAAAGCAACTCGAAGAGGGCAACATAGGAAAAATTGTACGCTACAAGTCGGGTAAAACTAAATTAATATTAGGCGAAACAAGATTCGATATCTCATTGGGTATGGAGCCGGGTTTCCTTCAGGAGCTCATCTCTATAAACACAAACAGTACTGAACGTAGCGGTAACATGATAAATTTAGGTGAAGTCCAGGCAAAACTGAACGCGTCGCCAGACTGGGAATATATATTGAGCAAAAGTTGTCTCTAGCGGAAGGGGGAACACTTTAAAATTTGTGATTTGATATTTTTGTAAATAAAGGCGGAACTGAAACAGGCTATATTTCTAGTTTACATTTTATTTTCTACCAAGTACATTAATGTCTCGAAACTATTTTCATTGGGATGCCGCAATTTGTTGAGGTTCATCTTTTTGCCTAACCGCTGGTGTATTTCGGCCATGGAACAAATTTCGATTCAAGTCAATGGCGAAATTGTAATCAACAGGGTTGGCCAGTGCGTATTCGATAGCTTCATCTAAATTGTCTTTATGAATAAATGTTTTCGCCTGTTCCTTTTCTAGACGAACCAACTGCTCAACTTTTTCAAATTCTTCCTGATCACGTACCATTTTAGCTTCTAGCCTTTGTTCGATCAATTGTTTCGTTTGCTCGGCGTTACGCTGCAAGCGCGCATCACGAATTGCTGCACATTTTTCATTCCATTCGTTATTAATTTCGAGACACTTTTGAAATTCAGCTTCTTCCTCTTCGGGTGTCACAACCAAGTGATCCGCCGACGAAATTTTATTTTTAACATAGCACTCTTGCTGGAAGTAAGCTCGTAATGATTTCATTTGAGTTCTGTAACATAAAAATTATAAAATTGATGCATTTAATTAATTTTATTAACAAATGGTTACCTATAATTATTATTTAAACGTAATAATTCAATTTTTTCGTCTGCATCTTGCTGCTTTCGTTCCGGAACACGATACAGCTTGCTTTTGGCCACAGGTAACCACCTCGGTTTTCGTCGCCAACGAACACTTTGGACACTTACAGCACTAGCACTTACATTATAAACTGAGGCATTAGAGGTAATTTGAGTACCCAGTATACGTAACATGGTTCAGGATTTATTCGCAAAATAAAATTTATTTTGGTTTTCTCTTATAATAATTTTGACATTTTCGGTTTTACATAACCTAAAAAAATTTAATAATGACATTTGAAACTGCATAATCGACTAATTGTATTTATTTACTAGGGTTGACAAAAACATGCAAAGGCCTTTTGTCATAGATAAATATAAACAGAAGTAATCTGCAAACAAAAATTTGACGCATATTTTGATTTTCATAGTAAAATATGTGTAGAATTATGGTACTATTCCACTAGGAAATAGACAAATTTTACAAAAATTTTGCAGAAAACATGACAAAGACAAGAACTAAAATTTGCATTAGCGCGACTGAGATAAAACATTTTTATTTTATGGTATAAAAAGTTGGGGAAATTTTGACATCATCGAAAACTAACCTATAAAGTATTTAAAAGATATAAAAAATCTTTATTTTTGATGTTTGACAATAATTTGATATCCCAAAAATTACTAAAAAAAATTATTATTATTTTTTCGATGAAAAAACATATGCATTTTAATTATTTTGAATAATTTAACGAAACTATCGAAAAATTGGTTTACTATAAATCATGTGAGGGGAAATTTTTGACAAGTTCATATTAACCTAAAAAAATCATTCAGCAGCCGAAAAAAAATCAAACAAAAATCGAAGTGTCAGATTTTTTAACCCAAAAAAATATAGTAAAAGTCAGTTCAGTCTTATATTTGTATCAAAATATTTGTATAAAACTGTGTATCGATTATTGAAACCGGATAATAACAGCAGTGATGTGGAAGTGGATGATTTGGATTGTAAAGAAAAGGATAATACGATTACATTAATCATTTGAGTGCTATCGAACGGACATTGAAATTTTGATAATGTTGAATGATGCCGATCTTATACAATTTGTCTCAGCTAACCGATCAATTTCTATTTGACTGTTTCTGAATACATGTAGAATGGAAAATAACAGAATCATTCCGACTGTGTAAGCAAATGTACCAAATTGGTATTTTATATTTTTACTTTCAGTGCGAGAACAATTAAAAGATTTAACGAAACAGTTCGATAAATTAGAAAATGATTGCAAAATGTTGGGCAAATTGTCGGGGAGGTACACAATTGAATGAGGATAAATGTAAGTACATACCTCCAATATGTCGGTGATTCAGTGAAATGATGTTTTATGTTATCTATATTTTTATAGTGATTGTGAAGGAAACAAACGGGCCACGATATGTTGTTGGATGTCGACGTCAGACAAGACAAAATTGAAGGCTGGAACTAAGGTAGCTTTAGATATAAAGTGCTCGTTTAATAAGTGAAGTGTTTAATTACACTCGTGATCATCAACCGTGCATTATATTACTGGATGAAATTGATGCAATTGGAAATCGTTGTTTTTCCGAAGCTACATTAGTCGATCGTAAAATTCAACGTACTCTAATGGAATTGCTTAATCAAATGGATGGTTTCGATTCGTTGGATTAGGTTAAAATGATCATGGCTACAAACCGTCCGGATACGCTAGATCCGGCATTATTACGTCCCGGACGGTTAGATCGTAAAATAAATGTAAGTACATACCTCCAATATGTCAGTGATTCAGTGAAACGATATTTTATGTTACTTATATTTTTATAGTTATTGTGAAAACAACAAATTGGCCACGATATGTTGTTGGATATCGACGTCAGTTAGACAAGGCAAAATTAAAGGCTGGAACTAGGGTAGCTCTAGATATGAAGTGCTCGGTTAATAAGTAAAATGTTTAACTACGCTCGTGATCATCAGCCGTGCATTATATTAATGGATGAAATGGAATTAATGCAATTGGAGGTTGTCGTTTTTCGGAAGGTACATCAGCCGATCGTAAAATTCAACCGTACTCTAATGGAATTGCTTAATCAAATGGTTTCGATTTTCGATTCGTTGGATTAGGTTAAAATGATTATGGCTACAAACCGTCCGGATACGCTAGATCCGGCATTATTGCATCCCGGACGTTTAGATCGTAAAATCGAAATTCTGCTTCCTAATGAACAGTCACGTTCGGAAATTTTAAAAATGCATGAAATTTATTATGAAACCATTGTTAAATGGTCGGATAGTTATAAAACAAATGTTTCGAATGGCGGTTTATGAATACAAGTAAGTCTTTCAATAAAAAAATGGTTTTTAACTAAACAATTTCGTTTTACTTTAGATTATTATATGTTGGCGTTCAAGCCATCTTTCATGAAAAGATTGTGGTTTAATCTCACTCGTTTTGGCCAAAATTAATTTTCGTCTCCAATCTCGATGCTGTTAATTTCGTTGAGTACAACGCTAAAATAGATTTGTTTGGGTTTTGCCTAACTAGCATTTCCAGAGACTCATTCATTTAAGTGGGGTGGTAGCAGTTCACAAGGCAGATGTGGTGGTATGCAACGAGGCCCACGACGATTTCAACCTATTCAAGATTTTACCCGCGAAGATATTGAGGTTGGGCCACCATTATCGATCAAACAAATTTGATCGATTACGATATTTGGATGAATATTGGATACGAACATTTTCTCGTTGAGCTTCCATTGGCCGGATTCATCATCGAAATTGGCCGGTAAGCATTCGGATTTCGATAGACATCAACTGACATCACTGGATCCCGTATGGGATGTATCAGAATTAGGTTTATATTTTACTGTTGTCTGCCGTGTGTCTGTGGTGATTTAGGAATAACGCGAGTTGAAGAGCTGCGACAAAACGCTTCTAATATAATGGTCAACTCATCCAATCGCATCGAATATATCCAATTAATGGTCGACTTTATATTTGACTTTAAATAAACAAATTCAAATAAATTTTAATAAATAAATTTTAATTTTAATAAAATATTTCTCATCTGAAAATCCTGTGTTTTTAATATTTTGTGTACGCAATATGATATCTAGGTAGGGTGTTTTTTATAGTCCAAGAAACTATTTTGGCCTAGTTACCTAGTTCAGCAGTCGGTATTATTTTTAAATTTTGAATTAAAAAATTTTTAATAGAAATATAACCTAAAAAAATTAAATGCAAAGTGAAATTTCATGAAGGCGAAAAAATATTATTTAAAATGTAGTGTGAATTCCTCCAATATTTTTTTCAATTTTTTCCAAAAAAAAAATAAAATTTTATTGTGTCGACACACCAAGCACAAAAAATTTATGTTTCTACCATAAAAAAATCAAAAAAATAAAAGTTTGCTGAGAGTGGGGATTTTTTTTCATTTTGGTTGCCATAAAAAATACTTTGTTTGATATTTTTTATTTATAATTATGGCAACCAGCTCAACAACAACAAAACATTTTAGAAAAAAAAAATACTGATGTACGGGTCACACACAGAGAGAATCTATATTTTTATCTCGTTCTAGTTTTCTGCAAAATAAAACTCTGTGTAGTGGAATAGACCCATTACAATGCGGTTTCAAGCTGATCAAACGTTAAGGCGGAATTCCATTACTGCGGCTTTTTTTTATGCAGAAAACCAGAAAGAGATAAAATCAAAAATCCGTATGTGTGTGAGCGGTGAAACAGTAAAATTTTGTATACTTAAATTTGTTGTTGTTGTTGCATTTTGGTTGCCATAAATATAAATAAAAAATACAAAATGAAGTATTTTTTATGGCAACCAAAATGAAAAATACTCCCCACTCTCAGCAAATTTTAGTTTAGTAATATTTTTATGGTGAGCACTTGGCTCAGACGTTTTATATGTTTGGTGGAGTGTGATATAAATCGTGTTTTCATGATAAATTTATATTAATGTTCACATTAAAATATTTTATAATTTTTAATTTTTATTATTTACTCTGTATTACATAATTTTAATGCATGCGATATTATTTAGGTTATGTTATAAATGCGGTGCAAATATTCTCCTAACTTTTTTTTATAGTAAAGCGTTTTTATAGTTTTTAATTATTGAAAGGAAATAATTAAAAACATAATAAAATGATGCCTACAAATAATATTTAGAATTTTTAGTAATTTGGAGATAGATGTAAAATTAATTGAACAATAATTTTCACCTTTTAACTAATTTATTGGTTATAATTTAGTAGTTGTCAAATATTCCCCTTAAAATTTCGCTATAAAATAAAAATTATCTGTCTTTGTCGGATTTTTGATTTTATCTCTTTCTGTTTTTCTGCAAAAAAAAAAAGCCGCAGTAATGGAATTCCGCCTTTACATTACATTTATCTAAAGGAAATATTAGAAACCAAAATAACATGTAAAATCAGAGAAACAAATGTTTATTGGTAGAGTTACCAAATCTGGGTATAATTTTTCTCTATAGCTACCTTTCATCGTCGCCACAAAATTTTTAAAACGGTTCACTTACCGATGGAATAAAGAACTTTCATACTGCAGAACTTGATTATGTAAGCATTATGAGTACGACTTTCGACTCGAACTAATTTTGACAAATTTTCTAGGAAAACATAAAAAAAAACATTACGACTTGCGTCTCGAAATTATAATGTGTACCAGTAAAACAACAAGAAACACTCGCAATTACGACACACCAGAAGGCGTTAAATAAAAATGCCTTTTGACGTCATTAACTGTAAGTAAGTTTTACATGCGTTAACGCGCATAAAATTTAAACTCATTTAAATAAACACATTTAAAATCAAAAGAACTACCAGTGCATCTAGATACCAGTGCACCTAGATATTAACGACCTCATCAATTTACGCCGACGGTTCCAATTTTTGACTATAGACGGCAGTATAATGAAATAAATGTTTCAATTTGTATTTGTATAACCTTTTGATCGTCAAACATTAATCACATTGAAAAAAGTGATAAATTATACAATAATGATAATTGAAAATTATATTACGTGCTATTGGTACAAATCAATTTATTATATTGTAATATATTATAATATTTAGTAAACATTTCGTTAAACCCATAAATATCATGTACTTTTTACATACATTACTGCGATCTACAGTTCAGGAAAGAAACAGTAGGTATAAATTTGATGACGTATCAAGCAGTATTGTCCAGAGTACTCTAGTTGTATTGAAACTACATATATAAAAAAAATAATCGACTCGAGTAATTTCGCCCGAACCTAGTAGAGTTATGCGTCTTTGGCATTTGCGAGGCGTCAAGTTTGTTTGAACCATTTAATGCTTACATAAGACATAATTTTTATTCTAGAGGAACGAGACATGAAACTTCGATAAAGTTCCAAAAGAGTAATATTAGGACATCCCAGCACTGCTTCGTTCATACCGATTGCATCGACTTTACAAATAAAATTTTCTTCATAAAAAATATTCTCGCCTATTTTCTGTGTAATTATGGTAAGCATAATTATTCATGTTTGGTGCAAAGTGACTGTAGAGTGTAGCGTAATAATTATTAACATACTTTTCACTTGTAATTGTAACCGGTTTGCAGATTATGTTAAAAATAAACATTGCTGTTCTCGAATATTACTGCAACTTATTGGACCGTTTCAATGACGTTTTGAAAGAGAAACGACCGCATTTGGCGAAGAAAAAAGTATTAATTATTATAATAATTATTAATAGACTTTTCAGACAGACTTGTAATTGTAATCGGTTTGCAGATTATGTTAAAAATAAACATTGGTGTACTTGACTTCAATGAAGTCGCTTCTGGAACGTATTGCAAGTGCTTTACAGATTACTTCATAGCACTTTATTTCTCATTTTTTGGATGTATAACTTAAAATTAATTAAACCGTGCTGTTTCTATAAAATTTAACATTTATTATAAATAAAAATAAAATTTATTTAAATAGAAAATAAAATAACGAATTTTCATTTATTTGAAATTTTTGTGTTTTTTATCACATTCCCGCATATAATTAGAATAGCTACAAAGGAAATTGGTATATATCTAGCAATTTGACCGTAAGGTCGTATACAGCAATAATCCCAGTATGCAATTTTTCCACAGTGTGGAAAAAAACAGCTCCAATCCCACACTAAATTCCGTACTATAAAATATCAAAGACACAAAAATATTGATTTTAGAGAAAACAAATATCTTTCTCTTTCATTCGCGAAATTTTAAATCTTTTTTTGTTAGTTTTGTTATTATTGTTTTGTATTTTTCCTTCAGTATAATATACCACTTGACATGTTAACTTGCTGTGTTTCTTGCGTATTTAAATTAGTTAATAATCTTTAAATTACTTATATTTACTTCATACTATGTACTCGTATATGTATAATAATTATATTTCGTGTTTGTGATCAATAAATTTGAATGTAAAAATGGCCATAATTTTAAAATGGCGTCGTCAGGAGATGATGGAAATTTCCGATCTTACCGTTTTAAAGATTATAATTTATTTTATAAAAATAAAAAATTATAATTTATTTTATAATAAATGCAAAATTTTGTTTTATTTCGAATAAAATTTATTATTCCAATTGAAAATATATACAAACACGTTCGTCTTTTTCCGTGCAAAAACGCCTGAAATCAGTATGGAAAAGGCTGTGGAAAAAACGCCAAATTCCGATCAAAACTTCACCTATTTTCCGATTTGTTTTTTCTCTTTTTAGTCGGGATTCACACCCACACTGGAATTTTCGTGATACTTTTCTTTGGCGAGTAGTATGGATTTCCGTGTATTATACATGTTTCTTTCCATAGAAAGAGTGTAGTTTTTGAGCGCGAATATAAACGGAATTCCGTCGGCATTGCATATTGGGAAGTACTAGTTGACCAAAGCAAATGAAATAAAAAAAAATTTGACCATGGGGTTAATATGAAAAGTGCAACACTATGTAGTAGGTTAAATGAAAGTGTATACGTTAATTTTGTTTATTCGACGGGTATTTTAATAAAAACTTTATTTTTTACCATAGAAATAGAGTATATAGAATGAATGTAAGCAACTGTGAAGCGTCATGAATTCGGAGGGTAAAAGAGAAAGCATATAAATTAACAGGGCCATATTTAGAATTTTTTTCGATCGAATGCAATGAAAGTTAAAATTAAAAAATTATTTAAATTTAATTACATTTTTATTTCTTTAATAAAAGTGCATTAATTATTTTTATTTAAATATAATATTATGTCTATAAAAAATAGTAATTATAAAACCACTACGCTTATTTATTTCACATTCCTTTAAAATGTAAATGTTGAAAATTCACTTAGTATAATTGAGTATCCAAAAAAATCTTCGTCATACATATTAGATTCGTTTACTTTAGAAATTTCTTGGTCAATTGAAATATCATCTGATCAGGCTTAAACCATTGCTTTTGCAATTCTCCATATTTTGGTAAACTAAAAACAAATGTTTACATTATAATTTCTGTAAAAATTGTATTTACAGTACATATTCCAAAATAAAAATAAATTATGAAAAGAAAAGGACATGAAACAATCAACACCCACTTTTCGAACCATACTAATACGATAAATGCGGCACTGGTAAAAACATTTATTTACAAAAAGAAAGAACCCACGCTAATAACCAAAATTGTTTTCTTATTTTTATCTGATTTTTAACTTAAATTAAGGATAATTTTACCACAAATCACTTTCTTTTTAACATAATTTACATTTTATTTTGTATAAACACTTACTGATGGTACGAAATTCCATCTTGTAATTTTTTAGGCGTAATTAGCAGTTTTTCACGAGACACTTCATTTTATTAAATGTTTCTAATTTTTATTACTAAAATGATGCACTACACACAATCCACTAACTATTTTAATTATTTTTTAATTATTTTAAATAATATTTTCAAGATTTTTTAAGAGCACAAAATTTAACGCGTCACTTTAAACAAAAACAAAAACTGGTTTGAGGGGTTCTTTTTTTGACATATGAGACCGCCATATGCATTTTTTATATAACCATCCTGCTCTGGCTTGTGACACATGAAATAGTAAATCTTATATGGGAAACGCATTCATTCTATAGTATATAATTCTATGTTTTTTACATGAATATCGTAATCTTGTATATTAAACCATATATTATTAGGTGTGCAATTAGAAACTCGAGTCTGAAGTTGGTTGCATTAAAATATACTTGAACGCATCCAAATAGCCCGCCATTTTAGATATATTGGCTGGACTATAGATGGAATAAAAAGAATAAAAAGAATAACGTAAGAGAGCGAAAGAGAGGATTTACATGCAATCGACTATACTGAGAATAATAAATATAAAAAGAATAACAGAAATTGCGTTTAATTTTTTTTCATTTTTGCTGTCACTTAAAAAGAATAACCGAGCGATAATTTTCGCCCAAAGAATAAAAAACTTAATAACTACAACAACAAAACTCAAATAAATTTTAGTGCGTTGAATATAATATGCATATTTACTTTTTTATATAAGGGAATTTTAAATTATTCGTCTGTTTTATCTTTTCTATTTATAAAATATTCATGTATGCATATGCTAATATGAATATAATATCAGAAATAATTTTCAATACACTGTAGAATTGAATTTTTCTAAACCTAACCTAAAAAAATAATTTATCGAATTGTGGTGATTTAAATCGCATATAAACAATTTTTATAATTTTAAAAACATATATTTGTTGATATAAATACGTTTATACTCAAAAATATTGTAGTTTCATTCATAATTGTAGGAAATATATCACAAAAATATATGAATGAACTTAATTTTTCAAGTCATCTATGGCCGTAATGTCAAATTGGAATAATAATTTCTTGTCTTCGTTTCTTACGTTATTCTTTTTATTCTTTTTATTCTATCTATAGTTCCCACATATGTCGCTTAGTCATTTCTGTTTTATGACATACGTTTCACTCATTTACAAGTTGTCGTTCCGTGCGCATCAATTTTAAGACATGGATGTCGATAAGCAACATTTACGTCATTGCATTCTATTCTGTTTTCAAATGAAAAAAATGCTGGAATGGAAATGGAATTGATTAATTCGACTTTGATTGACATTCTGTTAAAAATTAAAAAAGTGGTTTGCAAGATTTGGTGGAAATTTTAAGCTTGACGACGATTCACATCCAGGCGCAGTAAAACAATTTGAAGACGAATAACTTAAAGTATTACTGGATTAAAATCTGTGTTAAACTCAAAAGGAGCTTGCATAATAGTTACGAGTTTACCAAGCAATATCACTTCGATTGCATGCAATGTGTAAAATGCAGAAGGAAGGAAAATGGATCCCTCATAAACTGACCGAAGAAAACAAAAACCGAAGAGTTGACCTGCTTGAATTTGCTTTCTCGGTACAAAATAAAAATAATTGTTTGCTATTTTTTGACCCTATAATCATTACGGGTGATGAAAAGTGGATTTTATACGATAATGCTAAACGTAGAAAACCATAGGTTGATCCAGGCCAGCCATTAACATCGGTTGCAAAAATGAATATGGGTGGGACTGGAAAGGAGTTTGCTGCATGGTATCGCTCGTCACTATACAGCAAAATTAACCCAAAAACTCATACAGCAAAGTTAGCTTACAGCATGCGGTATATCCTCCAGATTTGGCTTCCTCTGTGAAAGACCAGCGGTTCACAAATGTCGATGTGGAAAAATGGCTAGATGACACCATAGATATAGTAATTTCGAATATTTCGATAATTAATTTTTGTAACAATTATATTTTCAATAAAGTTAATTTTGATCAAAAAAAAAGTTTCTACTTGCACACCTAATATAAAGTGGAAGTATTCATTATTTTTGTTTATAATGCTTCCATGTGCGCTTTTCTCCTACCAAAATTGTTTTGTCGATCTATAAATAAATAAATAAAAACTATTTTATAAAGCATTTTGGTGTGTCGAAATTGCGACTTTTTGGTGCAATTTTACTCGTGCCCATTTATCATTTCGTGCACAAGTCGTAATGTTGTCCATAATTTCATCGTCAATGTAATATTCTAAGTCACACACTTCAAATCCATTCTACTTTCCACAAAAAAAAATTAAATTATAAGTTCGAATTCGACACCTTGACATTTTTTAAGTCGAAAAAACTTATGTCATGAAATTAAGAGTCTCGAGTTGTGTTGGATAAATTAGAGATGAATGCAACATCAATTAGATTGGCTCAAAACATTGCTCTATTTTGTTCTAATGAGCGATGGGATTGGAAAATATTAAAACTTCAAATCAAGGAATTACGCTTCCGATACGCAATTTGCTCATAATTTATTAATCAATGTGACATTCTAGGTCACCGTCATACACATCAAATCCAATCTAATTCAACTAATATAAACAATTAAAATTTGTACTCAAATTTAGTAAGGACACAACCCTTTACTGTGTTTTTAGATGAAAATACTTACACCAAAGCCTGCGACGTTTCGAGTTGCGACGTTTCGTAATTGCGACTCTAAATATGTACATTGAAGGTTTATCGGGAAATCCCACACTACATTCCTGATGTGTAAATATGAAACCGGAATTTTTAGTAAAAATTACACGTTCATCGTATGATAATGATTAAAAGCATTTTATTCAAAGTATTGCCTATTATTAGTTATACATTTTTCCCATCTTTCAGTTATCGAGCCATTTTCGTACTTTATCGTAGGAAGTGAAGTGCTCCTCAGCAAACCCGTGCCCCATCGATACAAATAAGTGACGGAGCCAAGTCCGGCGAGTAAACCGCATGTGAAAATACCAGGTGTGTAAGTATGAAACCGGAATTTACCAATAATAGGCGCCACCTGTCAATGTATTTTTCGACAAACACGTCATCGGCTCTATTGTTTTCTTTTGACATCTGTCAACAACATCCAATTCATAACCATACAATAACGCATGTCTTTGACGTGCTAAAAATGTCGAGTTTTACGCCTACATATTAAGATTTGCGGACAACATGGATTTTTTGTTATCATTTGAACTGCTGCAGAATCACATCGAATGCTTGCCAAAGCTTACGGTGAGCTTGCTCTTGGTAAATCATAATGCTATGAGTGGTTTAATAAATTCAAAAGTAGTGATTTTGACGTGAGAAACGAAGATCCTGGAAGACCACCAAAAAGTTTGAAGACAGTGAATTGCAAGCATTGTTGGATGAGTATGACGCTCAAACGCAGAAACAACTCACGGATCAATTGAATGTATCACGAGAAGCCATCTCCATACATTTAAAAACCATGGAAAAGATCCAAAAGCTGGGCAAATGGGTTCCGCATAAACTGAATGAAAGACAACAGGAAATTAGGAAAACCACTTGCAAAATGCTGTTCGCCAGAAACAAAAAAGTCATTTCTCTGGGTTGATTTATTTTGAGCTGTTAAAATCTGGTGAAACCGTAAATACTCAACGCTACCAACAACAAATGATCAATTTGAATCGAGCCTTGCGTGAAAACCGACCAGAATATGATAAAAGGCAACACAAAGTGATTTTCCTTCATGATAATGCACCATAACACAAAGCAAAACCTGTCATGGGAACATTGGAAGCACTTAATTGGGAAACATGGTATGTATACATTTGATTACATAAATGTAATATGTATGTATGTATTTAAATCCGAAGTGCGATGTTTCAATTTGCGACGTTTCGATTTACGACGCATTTTTATCGGACGTATAATCGTCGCAATTCGATGCTTTAGTGTATGTCCAAAATTCATGAAATTTATTGTCGTGTTGGATAAATTAGAGATGTTTGAATCGGCATCGATTAGATTGGCTCTAAACATCCCTTCGTTTTGTTTTAATGGCCGATTGGATTTACAATCCAATCTAATTCGGGCAATGAAAACATTAAAAAATTTTACTCAAATTTAGTAAGGGCACAACCCTTTGCCGTCTTTTTAGATTAAACTACTTATGTCCAAAATTCATGAAATTTATAGTCGTGTTGGTAAATTAGAGATGTTTGAAAGCAACATCGATTAGATTGGCTCAAAATAGTGTTGTTTGTTCTTATGAGCGGTTTAATTTGAAAAATATTAAAACTTCAAATCGAGCAAAGCAATCACGCTTTCGATACATAATTTGCTGATAATTTCTACGTCAATGTGACATTCTGTAAGCGATCTAACACCTTCATAATACGATTTCATATAAATGGTTTTCCCTGCTGGTGTAGTCAAATGATACATGGTATAAATTTATTTAATTTGTTTTATAATTTCTTTCCAAATTTAATAAAATACATGATAAATGCATTTTGATTTATTAAATAATATTTTATTTGTTTTTAAATTATAAACAATGATGAATTTTTTTTTATCAAATAGGTACATAACATTTACAAAATATTTAATTATTTTATAATTTGAATAATATAATGTTTTTAAATAATTTTTAAATTTCTTTTAAATCAATATTAATTTGTAATAATAATATATAATATAATATATTAGTTTAGTTATAATATTTAGATTAATTTTTGTTTTCAAATTGTGTCATTTTTATTTAGGTTATATAATATAATTTACATAAATTAATTCTATTTTAAAATTATTGTACTGAGAACAAAAAATAATATGTAAATAATAATAAAATATAATTAGATTTTTTTTATTTAGTTCATTCAGAATGAAATCACAGTCCTTAAAATAAATAAGATATATTTATATATAATTATATTTTACTTTATAATTATATAATATATTAATGTTTTACTAAGCTTTATAGTACCTATGTAAAATAAATTAGAAAGGACGGAATTATAACATAAAAAAAATATATAATATGTAGTATTATAGATCTGATAGAGCCTTCGCACTTTATACAGTATTTATGAAGATGGTGAGTATAATTTTTTTTATTATAAAAATTGTAGTTCGTAATTTATATTGTTTCATAATTAAACATTTAATAATAAATAAACCACTAATACAAAAATTTAATAAACATTTATTAATAAATCTTTTATTAGCATTATTAATTAAATTGTATATTTAATATTAATATTTAATATATATATTCAGGTAAAGTTTATTTTAGTGCCTTATGTTAGATTCGGCATCAAGTACAAGATACAAACTAGTAAATAGGCTGGTCGATTGATTTCCACGAATTTCGCGAAATTTTTTATAAAATATTTGACTACCCCAATAAATATAATATTATTTAAATTTTTATCCTTCACCGTATTTTAAATTATTAATTATGTATTTATATTTAAATTAACAATATTATCCAAACGATAGATACTACCTAAAATGTGTGCTTTGTTTCATTATGCTGGAAGACATTTTATCCATCTACTCATTTAATTAGTAGTATTTATCCTAAATTAAAACAGGTGGCAAAGCAAATCCCCCAAACTAAAAACTCACATTTGGGTATCATATGGACCTCCTCAGTTGGCGATTACACCTCTGTGTACATTCGAAAACAACATTACAAAGAAATTAAACTAAACTAATTTTTTTTGTACAAATCAGAAAAAATATTTCCTTTTTCTTAAATATCTACAGTGTTTAGATCTCTTCTATTTTCTTAATTAAAATCGTTATTTAAAAATTAAACAAATTAAAAATAATTACAAACAAGAATAGTGTTAAGAAAATATAAACAAAAAAACTTTTTAAAAGTTTTTCTATTAACTCAACTTAATTTATAATTTTTTATCTTTACCGGTCTATCTCAAGATGTGTGATATGTTTTTCTTGTGCTTGGAACAACTTAAATACAAAATTTATGTAAGTTCTTAACCAATTTGTTACTCTTAAACCATACATTCATATACATAAGTATTTAAATATTTTATACAATCAATTTATACTTCGGTACTGTGAGTTTGTATCCGTACTTTTTTAACACTACCATTCCGTTGCATTGTCGGTGAGTGACCAGCACCTGAAAAACCAGGATTTTGGATACCGAGTCCATCACGGGGTTTTGGTTTCTTTAAGCTCGATCGTAAAGGTGACCGGGTTACCGAATCTAATGTTGATCCATTAGATGTTGTTGCTGTTGTTGTTGTATTAACGGAAGCCATACTACCGTTTGTACCACTACTAATACTGTATGGTTTGCCGGATGTTACAGTCATTGAGATTCCGTTACCTGGATGAAATAGAAAATGATTAATGTTATTAATATGACTATAATACGTGTAATAAAAATTTAAAAAATTATTTAAAATTAAATCTTCGTATATTTCCTACTTGTGGGTGAGTGGCACCGTTAAGCTTATTAAATTTATTTCAGCCGTTAAATTTATTTGCAGAGATCTAATCGCGATCTTTATAGAGACGCATCTACCGAAGGCCATCTAGAACACCGAAAATTAATATGGCCCTGATGGCAAAAGCGACACGAGTCTAGTAAATATGGAGGGCTTCATCAACCAATTATAAGCTAATCATCAAACCTTTGTCATCAGGTGAACCGCGAATTCACACCACAAAGTCTGGGAAGCATCGCTACCAACTCAAGAAGTGAGCAACTTTTTGAATACCGTTTTGCCAAATGTTTCAAAGTGGTTGTCCGTCTCTGACCATTTGTATATTGGGTTTAATGTCGAAATAAATCAAACAGTAGATACCTAGTTAACAACATCGAAACAACCAAGTTACAAGTCTTTACTGATAAGCAACAATATAATTTACCCGGAATTCAGATCGGCATGAATACAATTAGGGATCTTGATAGCCCTGTTATTATCAATGACGTCTTCTAGGCAGTAATAGACGCCTACCACACAATTTTTCTCCTGATGGGCACTCCCTGAGATCTCGAAAGACTTTAAAAAATGCAATGTAGCACTCACGTTTTGAGACCAAATGCTTATTAGTTACAATACTGGGCATCTACACAGAGTAACCAAGTTAAATATGACAGGATATTGCCCATTTAATTAATGATCACTTTAAAAAAGAAGGAAATCTTTATTTAACCGATGGAGGTTCTGAGACGCGGCGGGGGAAACATCCAAACCTAGACTTTCCTCATGTAACGTGCTCGGCCCTTAAAGAGTTTAATTATGAAAGACAATACTATATGCTATGGCCCAACGCCAAATCGATTATTTTGTGTGGAGATATTTATCAATTAGTGGTTAAAACCTCACTTACTGTGAGAGGATATAGACTACACTATCGATTTAACGGTTGCCGTGCATAGAATTCTTCTCAAAACCCACTTCTCGTAAAAAATATACATACCATTTGCAGCCCTCCTCTCTCGATAGCCCGGATTATCAAAGGTCGTCGCCGCTGTCGGGCTCACTTCGGGCGGCTGCGTTGGGTCGCCGCCAGTACGGCGCGTAAATAAAAAATCATATACAGCTAAGATTAATAAAACTATTGTTAAAATTATAACTACAATCTGTAAATAAAATGACAGTCCTCGTGTCACTTTTATGCTACTTCGTTCGTCGTCGGCTTGTACTGCAAATAATCCTGCCGCCAGTACTGCAAGAATTGCTGAAATTATATAAAAATATTTTTTAAATCTTTCACAATTTCATAAAATTGAAGCAATTGAATTTTACTATTCCGTGACAAAAGGTGTTCACAATTACTTTTATATTTAAAATTTGTTTCTTCTTTCAGTTTTTGCTCATATATCAAACATTTACACCATCTCCCTCTTGAATCGATATCGCATATTTTGTAATGTTCGTGATTTAAGTAAACTTTGAATTAATAATTTTTCTTCGGTTGTAAACATTTTCTTATTCTGTTCCTAAAATGCTAAACCAACAAATCATAAATATCCCTCAAGGGGATTTTGGTTCGAACATTTATACATATAAATCAAGTGGGAGGATCGCAATAAATTATGATATCACAGCAAAAATATAAAACTTACCAGCAAACATAGCCAATGCCAATTTGAATAATACTAATGAACTATATTTCATAGCGACTTTATCACGGGATGATATCATTGCTATTTGTATTACGCACAGTATACAAAATAAACCTAAACAAGCACAGCTTGCTGATGCAACAAGCCCACTCACGTAAACGGCCACTGAAAATAAGATAAAAAGTTTCGATTAGTTTATGAGTAAATTTCGTAGTTTGATTTTTAATTATTTACATGAAGGCCGAAATCTGGAAACATCACTGCCACACTTTTCGCGATTATAACTTAGTTCCTTACATACTCGCCATGGGCCAAAGTATCCCCTTTCGGAATCATATCCACCTGAAAATATAAAAATATTGTTTGTTTATTCAGAATTAAAGATTAACTAAATGTTTTACGGTCGATGTTGGATATTGCCTGTAGTAAGAGTATCGAAAAGGTTTTTAAAAATTATAATCTATTCTGTTAGTTAGAAGAAAAGTAGCTTGGTGTGCTGTAGGGCACAGATAAAAATACACAGATGATTCATTGAGAACATATTTTCTGTTCAAATAAAAAATCGAGGAACTTCAGTGAAAAACGTTTATTAATCAACCAAAGAAGACGCAATAAATTAGTAATTTATAAAAATCAATTAATTAAATTGCGATAAACTTATTATTTTACTTTCTTTTACAATAAGTAGTAAACTAAATTATAATATTTTTGCAGTTTCACCAATAGCTAATCGTCGAAGTCAAAAAAGTAATTTAACAAAGAAAAACGGATTGATTGCTCGGGGTGAAAGTTTAGACTAAAGATTTTTCCATAAATTGGGAGATTCCAGTGATATTTATCTAAAATCGGTCTACCGAAACTGACAGCTTCCACAGGAGCTTTTTCGTTGTTTGCAAATATTTTGAAAATTATATCATTTACGAGAAAAACGACTATAAACTAAAAGATTCTAAATTAAATTTTCAACAATATCGGATCAAATCAGTTTTTCAAAATTTAAGCGGCAATAATGATTTTTTTTGTATATAATTTTTGTGTAATCATGCAAATTTTTTATCTCGTGCCTGTGTCGTGCAAACTAAATGTTGCTTGTTCCCTATAACCCAGACGGATTGACAGACCGATGTGAAACTTCATACTTAAGATTTTTCTACAAATTGCGAGGTCTCAGTGATTATTGGCCGAAATCGGTCAAGTGGCGTTTCGTTTTTTGCAAATACATATTTTGAAAAGTATGCAGCATTTACGAAAAAACGACCAAGCAAAAAAATTGTAGATTAAGTTTCAATGAAAATTTGATCAGATTATTATATTTTAAATTTTACCGGAAATGACGAGTTTTGATCTAAACAACATTATTTCACAAAATTCGGCATCTCTACAGTCCCGGAAGATTGACTATTCGGAATCAAACTTGATACTAAATCTTTTTCCATAAATTAGGAGATTAATGCGAAATGTGGTGGACATCTATATGCTAGAAGTGGCTGCTTCCACAGGAGCTTTTCCTATTTTTGCACCTTTTATTATGCAAGATAGTTTTGATTAAAATTCCGGTAGAATCAATTTTTTGATTTAGAAAGTAAGTGTGGTGTATTCGAGACATATATTTGTCGTAAAAGAAAGTCGGGTGTTGGCCACAATATATTCACCACTCCATTTTTTTCTTTCGAGTTAAGAACGCGCATATAGTTAATTTATTTTATTGAAATGAAAACCTAACCAACAAAGTTGTTAACTTTTCTATGTGCGATTTTTAACTTGGTGGTGATGAGAAATCGGAGATAAATAATAAAAGTCAAATAAATTTGCTTTATAAAGGTGCCTCAAGTAAGACTGGGTGCTTCAAGATGTACAACCAGTATGTAACCCACACACGAATTACTTCTCTGGAAGTAAAGGAACTTGAGATCTTCAAAGGCTTTTGACTAATCACATACGTACAAACTGGACGTATTTGCGCTACAACAGATTAGTTAGTTGTTGTGCTTTGACTTTCATGTCGTGCAGTCATCTGTTTTAAGCTAACTAATAAATTATTAAAGGTGGTGGAATCGACCCTTTAAATTACCTATTTGAAGCCTCTCCCGTTGGGAGCCAATTCCGCGTATCCTGGCTCAAAAATATTTTATTACACAATTGGATAAGGTTGACCTACCCACCACAATGTTCAAAGAGTAACATTTGACTGAATATCTGGTGGCGGTCTGGTGTAATAAATTATTAAAAGTGGTAGATTCGACCATTAAATTACCTATTTGAAGCCTCTACCGTTGGGAGCCAATTCCGCGTATCCTGACACAAAAATATTTTATTACACAACTGGATAAGGTTGACCTACCCACCAAAATTTCCAAGGAGTAACAGTTGACTCAATAACTGGTGGCGGTCTGGTGTTATAATTATTTAAGGTGGTAAAATCGACCATTTAATTACCTATTTGTAGCCTCTACCGTTGGGAGCAAATTCCGTGTAACCTGACTCAAAAATAATTTATTACACACCTGTATAAGGTAGATATATCCTTTACAACGATCACATAGTAACATTACACCCCATATATGGTGGCGGTCTGGTGTAATAAATTATTAAAGATGGTAAAATCGACCTTTAAATTAACAGTTTCAAACCTTTACCGTTGGGATCAAATTCCGTGTAACCTGACTCAAAAATAATTTATTACACACCAGTATAAGGTTGGCCTACACTTAACAACGACCACAATGTTCAAGGAGTAACATTTGACCCAATATCTGGTGGCGGTCTTGTGTAATAAATTATTAAAGGTAGTAAAATCGACCCTAAAATAACCTATTCGAAGCCTCTACCGTTGGGAGCGAATTCCGCGTATCCTGACTCAAAAATAATTTATTACATAACTGGATAATGTTGACCTGTCCACCACAATGTCCAAGGAGTAACATTTTACTCAATATCTGGTGACGGTCTGGTGTAATAAATTATTAAAGGTGGTAAAATCGACCCTTAAATTACCTATTCGAAGCCTCTATCGTTGGGAGCCAATTCCGCGTATCCTGGCTCAAAAATATTTTATTACACAACTGGATAAGGTTGGCTTGCCCACCACAATGTCCAAGGAGTAATATTTGACTGAATATCTTGTGGCGGTCTGGTGTAATAAGTTATTAATAGTGGTAGAATCGACCTTTAAATTACCTATTTGAAGCCTCTATCGTTGGGAGCCAATTCCGCGTATCCTGACACAAAAATATTTTATTACACAACTGGATAAGGTTGACCTACCCACCAAAATTTCCAAGGAGTAACAATTGACTCAATAACTGGTGGCGGTCTGGTGTAATAAATTATTTAAGGTGGTAAAATCAACCATTTAATTACCTATTTGTAGCCTCTACCGTTGGGAGCGAATTCCGCGTATCCTGGCACAAAAATATTTTATTACACAACTTGATAAGGTTGGCCTGCCCACCACAATGTCCAAGGAGTAACATTTGACCCCATATCTGGTGGCGGTCTGGTGTAATAAATTATTAAAGGTGGTAAAATCGACCTTTAAATTAACAATTCCAAACCTTTACCGTTGGGAGCAAATTCCGTGTAACCTGACCTAAAAATAATTTATTACACACCTGTGTAAGGTTGGCCTACCCTTTACAACGATCACAGAGTAACATTACACCCCATATATGGTAGCGGACTAGTGTAATAAATTATTAAAGGTGGTAAAATCATCCATTAAATTACCAATATGAAGCCTCTACCGTTGGGAGCGAATTCCGCGAATCCTGACACAAAAATTATTTATTACATAACTGGATAAGATTGACCTACCCACCACAATGTTTAAGGAGTAACATTTGACTCAACATCTGGTGGCGGTCTGGTGTAATAAGTTATTAATGATGGTAGAATCGACCTTTAAATTACCTATTTGAAGCCTCTACTGTTGGGGGCCAATTCCGCGTATCCTGGCACAAAAGTATTTTATTACACAACTGGATAAGGTTGACCTACCCACCTTTAAATTAACAATTTCAAACCTTTACCGTTTGGAGCAAATTCCGTGTAACCTGACTCAAAAATAATTTATTACACACCTGTATAAGGTTGGTCTATCCTTTACATTGACCACAGGGTAACATTAGACCCCATATCTGGTGGCGGTCCTGTGTAATAAATTATTAAAGATGGTAGAATCGACCCTTAAATTACGTATTTGAAGCCTCTACCATTGAGAGCCAATTCCGCGTATCGTGACACAAAAATAATTTATTACACACCTGGATAGGGCTTAACTACTCTCGACAAGACTTCTTGCAACATTTTTCCTAAAATCTAGTGGCTGTCTGGTGTTAATTTTTTTTTTAATTTGGTTAAATTGACGTTTTGGAAATATATAGTCGTTTTGGTGTGAAATTTACCCTTAGGCTAGTTATAGGGCTGGTCTTGAACTAACTTATTCAATGTAATCAATTTGTAATAAATTCTAGTTTAAGAATCATCCCGATATCATAGCTACAGCAAAAGTTACAATTTTGGCGGTGCAGGTTTAATTGTAAGCTAAACCGACCACTCGTTCCTCGAAAACGGTAACTGTAATAAAATCGGGATTTGTTGTAATAAATTGTAATAAATGTGTAACAAATTATAGTACAGGTTTCATTGAGGCGAGCTAATTTGGTCGGTGTAGGTTTAGAGCACTTGATTTTAATGCTAAAATTGGTCGAAATCGAAATGATAACATTCGTTCTAACAGCCTACATCAGACCCGGAGGTGGATTATGTTTAAGCTTTGCAATATCGTCTTACGAATTTCGAGACAAAATAATTTTGACAAGTCTATGAAAACACAATAAAATTGATGTTGTATAAGATAGCGGAAATTTCTCAGCGGAAAATAAGAGATTTCGCTACTCGCCGCAAGTGGCAGCACAATCACAAAAGAGAATTTAAATTGTTATATAATTACCAGCGGAAATTTATTATTCATTTTGTATCTCTTTTTTCACTAAATAAAACATCACAGCGGAATAAAATATTAAAAGTGATCCTTAGAATGACAAATTGATTGATCTCCGAAGTAAAGGAACTGGGTAAATGAAATTTAACAATATTTCGTCTTTCCGCCATACTAAAAGAATGACGATGAAATTTGGATAAAAGTATTGATCAGGAAACCAAAACTTAGGAAAAAATTCTAGGATCTGTTCATGCTGGACTAAACTAGGCCATTTCATAGCCAATCCTTTTGAAAATTTAAATTTTTTTATCAATTTATTATCAGTTTTTGGCCAATATCTCAAAAACTTCCACTAGTAACCAATACTTTCGATTGTTTTTCTAATAGCTTAGGTCATACTGAGACTACGAGGAAAATTTGGGGAACATTGATGGATTAGAATTTTCACTATAATTTTTTGATTTTCTGCGGCCATATAAGTTATTTTCAGTTTTTTGCCGATATCTCAAAAACTTCCACTAGTAACCAATACTTTCGATTGTTTTTCTAATAGCTTAGGTCATACTGAGACTACCAGGAAAATTTGAGGAAAATTGATGGATTAGCATTTTCACTATAATTTTTTGATTTTCTGCGGCCATATAAGTTATTTTCAGTTTTTTGCCGATATCTCAAAAACTTCCACTAGTAACCAATACTTTCGATTGTTTTTCTAATAGCTTAGGTCATACTGAGACTACGAGGAAAATTTGGGGAAAATTGATGGATCAGAATTTTCACTATAATTTTTTGATTTTCTGCGGTCAAATAAGTTATTTTCAGTTTTTGGCCAATATCTCAAAAACTTCCACTAGTAACCAATACTTTCGATTGTTTTTCTAATAGCTTAGGTCATACTGAGACTACCAGGAAAATTTGGGGATAATTGATTTTTTGAGATATTGGCCAACAATTGATAAAAAAATTTAAATTTTCAAAAGGATTGGTTATGAAATGGCCTAGTTTAGTCCAGCGTGAACAGATCCTAGAATTTTGTCCTAAATTTTGGACCCCTGATCAATATTATTATACAAATTTCATAGTCATTCTTTTAGAATGGCGGAAAGACGGAATATTGTTAAATTTCAAGATTTCATTTCAATCAATTTGTCATTTTAAAGATCACTTTTAATATTTTATTCCGCTGTGATGTTTTATTTAGTGAAAAAAGAGATACAAAATGAATAAAAAATTTCCGTTGGTAATTATATAACAAATTAAATTCTCTTTTGTGATTGTGCTGCCACTTGCGGCGAGTAGCGAAATCTCTTATTTTCCGCTGAGAAATTTCCGCTATCTTATACAGCATATAAAATTGAACACTTCGAGTTGTAAGTCGAAATCATAAATCTGTATATGAACAACAACAACATAAAATTGCAATTATGACAACCCAAACTAATTTAAATAGAATTTATTCTGACGTCAGTCATGTGGATGGCGTTAAGGGCGCGGAAATGGCTATGATATTTAAGTTAGCGATCCCCGCATATTATTTTATAAAATAATCCAAAAAGAAACGTGTTGGCCAAACGGCGGAATAAAGGAGGAGCAACCCGATCACGTTGTGAACTCAAAACGACACTTCTATACCATATCAGAAGTTAAATGTGTTTTGGAAGGGGGTCTATATCGATAACAAATACTTGCTTATCATTTTTAAATATAAGTTGGCTGCATACCTGCCTGAAAAATCGGCACAACAATGGCTGCTAACAGTGCTGTAACATGTAACACATGCTTTGACGACCAGTGCTAACAACGCTAGAACTTGAAATGTAATGAAAAAATTCCGTGTATGAAAAAAAACAACTAAAATTTTCCGCCTAAAGAAACGAACGCACATTTGATGGATTGCTTTATAAACACCAGCCTCAGGGACCTATTATGAAACTTTTTCGATTTCGGATTTTTTGATAACAAAAAAATCGACCTATTAGATAGAAAAAGTATAAACAAATAATTATTAAAAAATCCACAGTGGTCGAAAAATTCCGTTTCGGATTTGTTTCATAATAGGCCCCCAGGGGGTCAAGTCGCGTTCCGTGAAATATTGAAAATGAAAAGCTTTTTTTATTAGTAATCTAGTAGCTTGAATTATTCGCACGTAGTTTTAAATTCCACTGTGTGAAATCAAAATTTGTTATGGGCAATTCAAACCTACTCGATTGCCAATGAAAAAAAAATTTAATTTCCATATTTTCACGGAACGCGACTTGACCCCCAAGGTCTCTCATTTCAAACTAGTACATTATACGCATACTTTCAAAAGTAAAATACCATATTCAATAGAAATTCGTCAGCCTCGAACTTTCGCTGCCGTTAGTCTTAGAAATGATCAAAATTTGTTTCTTATTGAAATCGCATTCAAAAATATTTTTTAAATATAAAGTTACCAACCATTTCTTTCTAATAGGCAAATAGCTGCTGAACTCTAGTGCATTTTAATTTAAAATTATAATAAACTGTTAAGTCAGTTAGTTAAAATTTTTCGTGACCATAGTCTACTGGACTAATCCCTTCCTGGAAGGTTTGGAGCCAAATCATGATTACAACACGACAATTTTAGGCGGCACCATCCGAATACCGTGATAATTATTTCTACTTTAATAATATTGACATTGTGCTGAATGAACCCAAATTATTAGAGCGCATATTATAACGCATACAATTTTTGACACAACCGAAATAATTTTTGAATGATATTTTGTTCACGTTGGGAATGCGCCATACTTTGATTTGCGAAATTATAATTGCTATTGTTATGAATTCAACAAATTATTAATTTTTAAACTGAATTAACACATTTAATGGAATATTTTAACCAAAATAAAATTCAGCTGCCTTATTTTCAATATATGTACAATCACAATTATTCCATTTTTTATTAATGTCAAAAATATTTTAGTAATCGGACTGCAAATGAACTAATTGGTTGTGTGGAAGAGAAAACTATTCTCCTAACGTAAAAATTATCATGGAAAAATGATTTTTTACAGTTAAATCGGACACATCCTTACAACATTCTTTCCTCACTGAAAAAGTTGGCCTACTTGGGCCTGTGGATTTCCAAAAATCATTTGGTTTGCCAAATATTTTTATATTTACAAATTGTTTTTTGGATTTTGATCCGTTCAAGTATGTCAAGAATTCCAACCAGAACAAAATATAGTACAACAAATATTGCAAAGTATAAAACGATCATTTTGCCGATTTTTTGTTTTTACGTGATTAGTATGAAATTGAATTTTAACAAAAAATAAACTCTTGAGTAAATGCGGAGAATTTTATTTTGTGTACCAATACCTACTAGATTAAAGTTTTTTTTCTAACTGTTCGCTCAAGCATCCAATATAAAACGAAAATAATTTTGCACTACATCGTCTGAAAAGTACTCGGTCTGACACATAGATGATACCACATGAATTTCAACTCCTTATGAAACATAAACGTAATTAACATAATTTTATTTTTCACTTTATAAAAATTGTCTCGCATTATTAATTATTTATCGCATTATAATTATAGTGTTAAAATAATTTGACGATAAACTGTTAATATAAAATCATTGAAAATCGAACGTCAAGTTTTCTCAGATACAATAACAAAAAAAAAATCAATAGTGCATCGTGTTCTTTGACATACACATAAATAAATTTATTTTTGATTTTTGGAAAGAACTTGCCATTATAGTGACGCTACTTTTGTTAATTTCAACAATTAAAAAAAAAGAATTTCGTATTTTGATTAAACACTGTTTTTTGATGGGAAAAAATACCGTTCAAGCAAAGCAGTGGCTTGATAAGTATTATTCGGACTCTGCACCAGGAAAATCATCTATCATTGATTGGTATCCTGAATTTAAACGTGGTCGTACAACAACTGATGATGCTACTGAAGAAAACATAAAAAAATCCACAAAATTGGTTTGAAAGGCCGTAAAGTGAAGTTGCGTGAAGTAGCTGTCCCATTGTTGCGGAAAATTGCACGAATTGCACATTGAATTGCTTCCGCATCCACCGTATTCGCCAGGTTTGGCCCGCAGTGATTATTTCTTGTTTGCAGACATAAAAAAATCTCCAGGGAAAGAGATTTGGCCCCAATGAAGAAGTGATTGCCGAAACTGAAGCTTATTTTGAAGTCAAAGATAAATCGTTCTACAAAAAATGCATCAAAATGTTAGAGAGACGTTGGACTGATTGTACCGCTCTAGAAGGAAATCATGTAGATGAATAAAATGTATTTTTCAGGCGATGTGTTACCTAGAAAATTAGTGCCGCACTTCAGTTTTGCGTGGAGAGATTTTTGTTTGAAAATGCAGTAAGTAAATCGCGTAATTTGATGCGTTGAGGCTGATTAACAAATATTTATAGCTTTTTGTACGAATTGAAAACTAGGTCAACAAATCCCAGATAAGCAATGGTGGGTGGTGTGCAAACACGTATTTTTATTCAAAACAGCTATAAAACCCATCAAATTGTTGTTGTTTTTCCAAATAAAAATACAGTCAAAAAACTACGTCCGAAGATCCCTCCCCTGATTCATCAAACTATGTGTATAAATAAAAGATATTTCTTATTGGTATAGTTGTGCTGCTTTGTGAAAAGCTCCACGAGTAAATCGCAATTATAAGTTTTCCTAGCCTAACTTAATGAATCCAGAGAAGAGATATATTTAATTTTTGACTAATTTATTTAAAATTAGATGGAAGCTGAGAACTGTACTAACAAATCAAGTATTCGTCATTACTACAGTACTGCTACTGTCTATAATATTCCATCACATGTTTAGACTGCCGATATAAAAAAAATTGTGCTGAGATTCAAGAGTATCGAGGACATACTCGTATTATCTCCTTTACGAACATCGACGTCAATTCTCTGATATTATCAATATAATAAAATAGGTAAATATACATAAAAATTAACTTACCAGTCGGATTTTCATAGTACGCCCAAACAGGCAAACCGATTGCGGTCGCAGCTAATGCAAAACATATAAAACCAATACAAGTCACGAGTGCCGCATACAATGCTGGTTTATTTTCGGCCATTGTAACAGCATAATTGCGTTAAAATAGAGCTGGACGAAGTAAAAATCGTATATCAATTTTATTTAAATCGTATTTTTCCCAGCCAAATAAAAGAAAAATTTAGTTAATCATCTAATCGCGTAGAGAGCTAAGGTCCTTGACGTAATTTCACATGACACCAATCACACCGTCTTTATGCTTTATCTTAATATTATATTTGTACGGCTAATTATCACAAAATAATTATCTCAGTAAAATTTCTATCGTTTCCTTCTTCCACGTACACTAATTAAATTTTGTATAAAATAATTGTTTTATATGGTCTTGCAATGGTTGCTTTTTCGTCGATTATCTTCTTCTTTTACTTCGGATCATAGATACCAGAATAATTGAAACCTGTAAATAAAAAGAAGAAAGAGTTAGAATTACAACCGGAAATAATAAAGAAATTTTGTTATGTATACAAGAGCTATTTTGTTTGTAAATTATGTTCGGTTTAAGGCCGCTTAAGATTAAAGCATTTTAAACTTAGATCTGTTACAAATTTATGATTTTTGAATGTTATTGTAATTATAAAACTTTATTTTTTTCCTAAGAAGTTTATGAACATTGCTGATGTTGTATGTTTTAAGATCAACCTTCAAATTTTACACAAATTTAAATTTATACTCATGCGGTTATAAAGAAAATCAGGCCCGGCCAACAAGTAGAAATTAACATTGAAATCGGGAGCAGGTACTTAACACACTTTAATCTGCACTAAATTCTTTAAAAATAAATTTGTATGCTACTTCTGAGATGATTTGTTTCTGGAACATTTACATTCGCTAAAGAAATTCCATTGTTTCAATTTTCAGATCATCAGTAATACAATGGATGGTAATAAAAAAAATGATAGACGTTAAAAATAATAACACAAGTCATTTCATAAATAGGGTAAAGTAGGGTACATTCGACAATGAGGTACGTTAGTCATCGAGTTGTTATAAAAAAATTTATCTCCGAAAATACAAGCATGTGATATGGCATTTGGGTGAGAAAATAATCACGAAGATGAAGCAGTTATTGTCGCTAGTAAATTGATTTCTAAGGAGAAATTTTTATTAGGAAAGTGATAGCTTATCTCTCGTTAGATTTAACGGATCCGAAAATTGTAAACGTTAAACATTTTGTCTGTTTCCATTAGGATACGATAAGCTGCTTTTAGATTTTTAATTTTCTGGATGCAAATTATTAATCCTAGCATTGGAAATTGCGGGGGTATTTAATAGCATGGTGATAACATTATTTCGACTGTTTCTTCAAATTTACATTTGTTCGTGATGTGTGTATTCGTGTGGAGTTGTGATGCATTGATATAGGTTTCCACGTCAGCCCATTTAATATTGATTTGATAGTTTTCACTAAATGTTGAAATCTAGATGGCATAATTTTTCACATTCTGTTTTTAATCATGATTACCAAATTAAATAGCGGTTTTTTGAAGGTAACTATATGAAAATAAATGATAAAGGAAAGAAGGAATAAAAGAAGAGGCTGATAAAGGTTCGATTTACGTGGAACCATCTTTACATTGCATAGCTCACTCCCAGACTATAGACCTGAAATGACAGCTGGGTCGGCCAATGAGTTCTACACTCCGACAAGGGATCATAGTTCTGTCCATTTTCATCACCGATGGTAATTAAATGATGAAAAATCCACTTTGGATAATGCTCCTATCGGGATTCGAACCCGGTACCGCCCGATCCAAACGCAAAAGTTTAAATCACTGTGCATTTTGGTCAGTCAACAGCCGTTGTTTGAGTATTAATTCTCCGAGCAAATAGAAATATATGCACCTCATAATTTTCTACGACTATTGACAATTAAGTAAATATAAAAAACTGTTTGCAAAGCATTGTATCAAATACCTATTAAAGGTAAGTTTTGCCACATGAGGTGTTTTGAAATAATATTTGTAGTTTGGTGCGTGCGATCTTGGTGAAGGTTAGAAAATCATGTTAACTCAAATCTTTGAAATGCTTTATGCAGTTAAGCGAAAAACTCAGCAGCTAAGCAATCCATTAACCGTGAATTAGCTTTGGGTTGTAAAAAAATTTTGTAAAATAAAACTCGTAGATTTTTTAGTCAATTATACGTGTGACGCAATTTTTTGTCGTTAATTTCCGCTTAAGTCAATTCTTGGTTGTTTTTTATAAATGCTAAAGGCCGAATTTACAAAGAATTAATAAACCTTATCGTATAGAAAATGCCACTTTCCATACAATGCCATACTTGCGATTGCTTTACTTTGTAAAAAAAGGATAAAGTTAAAAGTTGTTGATTTTAAATTTAAGGATTTTAAAATTTGTATATTTTGTAAACGAAGATACTCGAAGTGAACGCGATACTAATGTACTATTTCAATTATTTTATTTGGTGAATAACTGAAGAAAGAAGTTTTTGTTTAGAACAGAGGTCCTACCTTAGGTTTATTTACAAACTTATTTTTAACAATTCCATATCACGAGGTCAAGTGCCGTTATATATGTGAATAGGTACATTTGTTTCTGAAATAAAAGTCTACCTATTGCGTCTAAGCTAAACGTAATTTCTGAGTAAGATGGCGGTAAATGAATGTATAAGTTTTAATAAATAACTATTTGTTTCCCAAACAGGCACATATTTGAAATGTATTTAATTCAGGGCCGTCTTATAGGAATCGAACACGTTATGCGAACTATTACAAGGGATCGATTTTTTCAATTGCGAACTAATTTTCATGCTACCAATAATTTGGACATTCCAAAAGATAATAAAGACGTTTTTATAAGGTTCGTCCCATACTTAATTCCGTTAGACAAAGATGTAAGAAGCAGAGAACCTTTGCATCGACGTACAAATGATTCCATTTAAAGGGACAATATCCGCTAAACATTATACGAAAAGTAAACCATCACCTTGGGGCTTGAAATTATTTGTTCTATGCGGAAAATCGGGACAACCGTTTGATTTTATTATTTATGAAGGCTCAAGAACACAAATTTCTGATTTCATCAACAAAAATTTGGATTTGGTGCATCGTTCTCCATTTAATTCAAAGAATTGAAGTGCCGCTACACAACGACTTACAATTTATTAAAATATATTAAAAAATAGAATTAACCGATTTCACAAGCCAGATTTTTCGGAAGATCGCCAATTCAAAAAAAAGGACTGCGTTTATTTAGAGTTATGTGTCAGCAAGGGTGACAAAATTGTTGTGGTCAAATGGCTTGATAACAACAAACCTGTTTATCTAGCATCCAACTTTATGGTAAAGGGTGATATAAACACAATAAAAGAGATGGAGCGCATCCCTAAAGCGATATGGTAACGTTTCACAACCGGAAATTGTAAATTTATATAACAGCGGGAGGAGTTGCTCTTTTAGATCATTTTTCCAATATTATAGGACGTTTATCAGATCCAAAAATAGCCATTGCGAGTAATGACGCACTTGTTAGATTTTGCGATCAGCGCAAGTTGGATTGAGTATAAACTACGTATGCAACAACAAAACATACCAGCCAAAGACATACTAGATTTGTTCGAATTCCGATTACTTGTGTCACTCTTTCTGATGAATTCATTCTGATTTTCTTTACGAAAACGACAGCGTCTTCCAGCGGATATTACCAATATCGGATTTTCATCTCATTCAGTAAGAACACAGAGCGAAATTCGTACAATCTCGCATATTCGGTATTGCATTGATCATTTTCCTGGATTTTGTGGAAATAAAGGGGCAACTAGAGGCAAGTTGGAAAGCTGTACGTTTCGCAAGCACGTTTACTGTGGAAAATGTTCTTCTATACAACTTTGTCTGCTAAAAGAAAGGAATTGTTTTTTAAAATTCCATAAAAACTGATATTGATTTTAAAAACTGTGAGACCGAAATATTTAAATTTTTATTTATTTGGAATAAAGTAACAATTTATATTATTTTTTAAGTTTGAATTTGAAATAATAAGTTTATAAACTTTTTTCCTTAATACAAAAAACAGTTACTCTTGGCTCGATTTGTACATGTGCGTGTACATTAGGTAAAACCTACTCTGACTTTTTTTTAAATTTTTTTCTTATTCTTACTTAAAATGGTACCCAAGCAACCCAAAACATGTCACAAGAAAAATTTATTTGGCCCAGTTTTAAATCAGGATTAAAAGGTCAAGAGATAATCAAGGATTTACTTTAAAACATCATTCATCATACATATATTTATCTGTGGCACTATTTTGGCATTCCTTTGGAATAGGGAACTGGAAAGATTATTTTCATGGCATTATTATCTAAATTGTATTTCTCTGGCCAGGTGTTAAACTTAGTTTGGTGTAAATATATTAGAAACAATTATGTCGAACAAAAGTTTCCCAATTAAAGGTTTAAAGACACAAAGAGCAGCGCAGCATGTTCCAAATAATCCACACCACAGGCTGATTGTGAGCGTACATACCAAGTAGAACAGCAGTTTGATATGTTTTAGTTGGAAAATCGAATTGTATCAATTTTATTGTGGTTATGAATAGTAGAGAGCAGTTTTTTTGTGCTGCTGGGGTTGGAACCTACTATTGCTGCCTCGGTTTTAATATATATCTTTAAATTTAAATTTTTAACCAACATTACAAAATATTTGATTTGTTTTATTGGAAGAGCCTATATATATTTATGCATAAATTATTATTTTGAATGATTATGCCAGCGAAGAAGCTAATATTTAAATATGCTGCTCGCTGCTTGGTGTGTTCCTTCGTTAGCTTTAGTTTTTTCCACTTAAAACGACTTGTAAGTAGTTAAGCTACTCTGTCGACTGGAACATTCAGAAACGTATTACATGAGTAATTTATAACCTACAAATTATTTTCTATTCAATTTAACAAATGAAAATGAATAATTAATTGAAAAATATTATTATTTTAATTTTGCTATCGCTTGACAAAATAAACAATATTTACGGTTGATCAACTGGAAAGTACCTTTTGTTTCAAAAAAATTATCAGTAGAAAAATAGAATTTAGACAATGTTTAACAATTGTTTAATGATGGAAGTAATTCAATAGAAATCTTCTGCTCTGTAATATTTAAATGACAACTCGATTCGCATTTGAAGCAAGTTCGTCGCTTCCGACAAACAATTTGAGTGCAATAATCTGTTAACGTTCCCTTCATGGACATAGAAAATCGGAGAAAATTTATTTCTGCTTGTTTATTCTCTCTAAAAAAAAATTGTTTTGTTTTAAAATTTTAACAAGAATTATGGCCTGATTGTGTCTATAAACGTACTAAATAAACATAACATTCTCATTTTGTTCTCTTTTGTCGTGATTCTTTCCTCGTTTCCTCCACCTTTACCTACAAACTAACAACAGTTTGTTTGTGAAGGGGAAGCAGACGAGGAAAGAATCATGACGAAAGAATCAAAGTGTAGAACGGCGGATTATGAGTACGAAGGACCGTAAATATTCCCACTATAGACACAAAGCCCACCATGCGTCAATAAATATATTTACTTGTGTTCAGTTTGTTGTGGCAACACAGTATCTCCTTCTCCTCTCAGTTCTCCTGTTGTTTATACGAATTTTCTTCAATTATTTATTTTCAGTCGCAGTGTAGAAAGATTCAAGAATAAAGCCATTGGCAATTTAAAAAAAAGTCGCCATGTGATCAGATCATAAATCACATGGTCAACACCAACACTTTTTTTTTAATAATATTATTTTAACGTGATGTGAACATTTTATAAAATAGTTACGAAACTACTACCATAATTATCTGTGATTCTTGAAAATAATTATTTTCAGTTTTATAATTTTCTCTGTTCATCATTTTGTTTTTTTTTCATCCGCTGTGGCGTTTTTTCATCGAGTCTCTGGTCCACATTATCGGTGTTACACATAATAACGAGGATAATAAAGATAGAATAAATACTTACATTAAAAAGGTAATTGACAGTTCGAGTGATTTTATTAAAGAAAACAATTATTCTCTACTTTATTATTTTTACGTTTTCTCTACATTCGCAGTGAACGACTTCATTTAACGAAAATATGATAGATTAATCATACATAGATTCTAGCACGGAATATTTCGTCAGATGCTAAACAAATGGTAATTAAGGTCCTTAAGTTTGAAATTTAAAAATGTGTATTTTTTTATATTGTGATTTCAAATTCATTTTGAAAAAAATTAAAATTTAAAAAAATTATTTATAGATTTTTATCTAATACTTTTGTAAGGTTATTCGAGCAGCTATCTGTAACCCGTTTATCGGACCTTGACAGACGCACATGTCTTTATCAAATAAAGTCACATGTCGGTACACTGACTTTACCTATTGGTAAGTACATATGTCACTACTTTTTATTAAGTACACAAGTGGTTACAATGTGTCCCTATCTCTACTAATAATCAAACATCTCTCTTTCTCACCTTACTCTCTTTAAAGAGAAACAACTATAAAAAATGATTCAAATTTTTCTCTCCATAATTACTTTTTACCTCGGTGTATTCCACCAAATGTTGTTCCTTCAGTCGATACTTTTACTTTCTGAGTAGGACATTTAACATTGGACACATTTCAGACCCGATGTGGACACATTCTTTGTCGGAATTATGTACAAAATTTGTGAAATTATAATCGAATTGAAAGATAAAAGCAATTTATGCAAGCAGCAATTTATGTGTCACGTTATAGCTCAGTTTGCTCCGGTATGTTTGTAGAGCATCATAAAAAGTAAGACGGCCATACCCCAATTTACCCTAATCTTTACTACTCGTTTAGATATTTGAAAATTCAACAAAATATACAGCAACACATTTTGTATGTTACGGCTGAATAAGATTTTGCTAATAGTGATCTACCAAACCTAGATGCCGTTCATTTGATGAGAGAGACCTCAAATATAGTTAATATAACCATTCAAATGAAAGTAATTTTGGTTTTTATGCTTTTAGGATATATATTCGAATCGTGAGTAATTTGCTTTGTCTTACGTATATATTTCGTACATAGAATTTATTATTATCGTGTAATGTAATTGTCATACGGATGAGTTTTATCTTTATTGTGACATGAAATGATATGAAATTGAAAAACGGTGTCTTGTATAAACAACCGGAACAGTAAAGTGCCGGATGCACAGTAATTTTCATGTAAATGCTCAAAAATTGATTGATTCACAGTGTTTGGTGTGGCATCATTATAAAATTTAACCGACAATGTGAACGTTAATTTGTTGCGCGCAGGTACCAAGGGGTTTGGTTCTTTTTGAATTCGCTTCAACATAATTTACGACAAAGACGCTAAATTGACTGGGATCTCTACTATGCTCCGTCTTTGTTATACAGTGGAGGAATGTGAGTTAACCTAATACTATTGCAAAATTTTCCATGTTTTTTGCAAAATAAATCTTGTATCAATAGCTCAGGAATAGGACCTAAATTCCAAAAAAAATCATACAGAACAATACCAAAGATCTTGGCAAATATATATCGTTTCGAATTGTCGTCTGTCTCTGCCGATAATAAGATTAAGAAATTTAATTAATTTGTTTACTAAAAGTTTGTATTCCTAGGTCAGAAGCCTTATTGATTTGTCAATCATTTTTATCTGGGTAAACACTATACCTTTGGTATATACTAAACCTTTCAGATAGGTATATTCTTGAAACATACATAAATAAATATGGTAATTAATAAATACCACCTTCTTATTAAAAACCATAATAAGTTAATCTGATTATTTTGAAATGAAAACCGATCGTCTTAATGTTTAATATTAAATTTTGTTTTCGATGAAAATAAACAACTGCGTGAAAATACCGAGTTATAATTTCATATTATTATTGTTATAAAAATATTTTCATAAACACAGAATAAAACCACCGCACCACGAACATATGTTTAATGTATGTATCGAAAGCAGTGTTCAACTAATAAATAAAAATTCTACTTTACATTTGTACTTCTAACCCGCGCAATCGCGCTGCTGCCGATACATTTCAATTAATATTGTATTATTTGCCGCGAGGAATGAAAATAAATAAGTAAATAACGCATTTAGCAAATATTAAAGCGAAAATGTATCGTATTTGGTCCTTCACGAATTGACTCTTTAGAAAATTGATTCGCAGCGACGGTTGATTGATGGTAAGGACCATCCCAAAAGAAACTGGTAGTTGAACTCTTGAAGGTAGTTGATTGATTAATTGATCTTCTCGTCAAACTGCAGTGACCAACTATAAAGCTATTGTTAAATACTTCATCCTTTCGAATAAAGCATTAACATTTTATTCTAGCGAATTATTTATATATACAATCCGCTATAAATCAAGCTGCACGTATTTCGTATCCTTATAAATTGGTACATCATATCCAACAATGAAATCCTGGAAAATGATGAAAAGTGACAATCTCGCAATCTAGCCATGGAAGCGTTAAATTTAGTTCATTCCGATAAAATTATGTAAAATATAAATCATTCATGTTTGAAAGGTCTTGGGATAGCAACAAGATTATTACCAACACATAAGTTTATAAATTTACCGCATTGGCACTGGTGATAAATTAATCTTTTAATTAATCCATTAATCAATGAATAATTAGGTATTTTTTTTGAGTCGTTTTGTCAAAAAAATTTTAATGGAAATTCTCGATTTGCATTTTATGTGCATTTTCCGGGTTTGTGCAATGGTTATTATATTCATAGGAAAGTGTTTCTTCATATATATTTATATATCTAATTCAAATTAGAAGCAAATTTGAACTGTTTTACATTTTCGATTCATTCTGTATCACGAAAAACAAACCAGTTTTAAGTCTAACTTTCAACATCCAGTGCCCGAGAACCATTTTGCTACCATTTTTTTGGATTTGTCAATTTCTAGAGCAAAGTTCTGATTGCCTCGTGAGGTTTCTATCCCTAACACTTTTTAATTATTTATTCGGACAAAGGGATAGCAGCTTGAAATACAAACTACCCGTGAGTCCATTATTAGGTACTTTATATCCAGCAATGAAATATTTCATTCTTACAATTTTAAAAAAATTTGTAATTTATACTTGAGAAATTGGGGGTGGTATCGTGTTAACGCCTTCCAGAATGAAAGTATTTTCTGACTTTTATTGATTCCACCAATTAATAAACTAATAATAATAAGCTAATAATAGGAAATTTCATAATAAATTGAATTAAGTCTGAAGGGACTCACATTAAAATAGCGTTTCAAAGAAGCCATGTCCCAATTTTAATTAATGCATACTAAATACATATCACTATTCGCGACCATCTTCATATCAATTAGTTTTTGCAAATCTGTCGTATTTTTGGGTAATTTGGATACTACGAGTTTATTCCGATGTAAACCATGAACAACTAATAACCTCATTTTAGAAGTAGCGATCCAAAATTTTTGTTTGGCAAGCAGTTAAATTTTAACTGTGTTGGTGTTTAACTGGTGTTGTTGTTGAAAGCATTAAAACTACACCAATCGCGTTGCTCGATCTTAAACTTAATTAAACGGCAGTTTCCGCGGATTCCTGGTCTTCACCTACCACTCCAATAATTTAGTTGAACACGTCTGCTGTTGTAGAGCTGCACGTTCGGTTGGTGTAAATTAAACCTTATTATTGCTTCACGTTAAAAGTTTTACTAGAATCTCAGCAATTATTATTGCTGATTCTGGAACTTGCGACTGAAAACGGCAGTTGTGATTTTTGGATCGCTTTGAAAACTTAATTCGCGCTTGTCTGATGAATGTTTGCCTGAAGTTTTCGACATTGTACCTTTGTGTTGATCGGTGGTGATTTTAGATCATTTAGAATTTCATTATGGCTTCAGTTTAACCAACCAAAAAATTCGCAACCTTTCCCTGATGGCGGTATTGAATTCGGCCTGGCCTGTCTGTCAGAACTTATAAAACGCAGTTTAGTTTGAATACGTTAATAAATATATGTTGTAAGTGTTTTAAACACAACAACAAAATATCCGAATACTTTCAAATATACCTGAATCACACATATAAAGAAATGCTTTTTAATTTCATAAGTTTATTTAGCAACTCTTCTTAGATCAATTTTCTTCTAACTATAATTGTTATTCGTAAACATTATAGAAAGCAACCCGTTTGAATTTGACCAGATTGTTACAAACAGCCCTAAATACACTTATAGAGGAGCGATCGTGCCAAGTAGGCAGCGTTGAGCATGCAGCTCTAGTTTATCTATAAATTAAAAAGATACCGTGACTTATCTAAACCGATAAGTAATGTCTTCTTAGAAAGGTTTGTATTTGGGAGAAAAAACTTTGTTTGGAAGCTTTCAATTCGTTCGATACCTTAAGTGTTTTTGTGGACATTCCATAACCTAACCTTACTTAGGCTTTTCTGATACATTGGATAACATGCAGAGCTCTGTTAAATTTAATCAAGCTTAAACTCCTGATGAACAATTATTTTGTCATTTTTGCTACGTTTTCGACACTCCCACCAACTGTATAACATTTCAGATAGTCTTTCTTAGAAATCCTATAAAACTAGATGTTTCGTGTAGGAACTAAAGACCTATTTTCGAAGAAAGCCTCTAATTATGGAATTTTTCATATTAATGGGTTTAAATTTTTGAGACAAATATGCCTTTTATTGCGGAACAGTGATGTATAGCTAATGTAAGACATTTTTCTTTTCCTTTTTTTTATTAATACCCATATTCAGTAAAAAATGTACACTACCTGTATTTATAAGGTATTTTTGACTGTTTTGAGTTGTTTTGTTTAGGACTTGAGGTAGTTCTCATTTGTTAGTGAATGAGGGCGGATTTGCAGTTTTGTATTGAATCATTGCCTGAATGTTGGATTTGTATGTCCAAATTGGTTTCTTTGCTGAATGCTTCGGGTGTTTTTGTTGGAGTTTGCCGTCGATTTGGCGGGGGCTGAATCATTTTGGGAGTTTTGGTATGATCGGTCGTACGCTGAAGTTTTTGGGCTGTAGGGTTGCCATGGTTCGTTTGTGATCTGTCATGGATTCGTCGCGGCTTTGTGAAGCGTGGTTTTTGTTGAATGGTGGTGTTGGCAGGAGGTCGCTTGGTGGATGGTAGTGGTTTCATGGTGGGAAGATTCATGCCGTCTGTTGGGATCGTTTCGAGGTAATTTTAGCTGCTGGATGGACATTGCATAATTCTCTTTGTACATTTTACTACGATTGTTTGTAGAGGTGGTTTCTTCCACGCTTTGATTTCGGAGATTTTCGGAGAGAGCTATTTTGGTGACGTTCCTTCATCCTATTATTCAGCGTTTGTGTAATAAATTGTTATATTTTTATTTTGGTTTGATTAGCGATAGAATTTTCCGTTTCCGTATTTCTTCTGTGCATTGAGAATATAGTGTAGGTAATTTATGATTAGCTGTTTTCTATATTGTATTTCCTTCATAATCCATCATTTTTGCAAGATTAATTGCAACTATGTTGGAGTTGGTAACGAATCCTATTATTTACCGCAAAATTGCCTTTTTGTGACACTCAATGGGTTACTAGTATTTTCTCACAGCTTATTAGCGATATTTTTGCTTTATAAAAAGAAATATTATTTCAATGGATTTGGGATTTTAACAATCTTAACATAAAGAATTGTTTATCGGCAACTTCGTTATATCTATGTAACTGAAAAGCTAGAAATATTTGATATAATTAATGTAGTTATTCAAAAGAAAGAGAAGGTTTGTATACTTCAATACACCAACGACTGGATGTTTGTCATAAAATGCAACGTTGCCAATCTTGACTGTTTTAGTACAAGAATTATAATTATTAATTCTCAATTTCAAATCAACCCTAAATATTAATCTACATGTACAGTGCCGAGCTATTATATTAAAATTATTCGGTTCTCAGGAAATCTCATTCAATTATATTTAATATACGAGTACATATTATCCCTCTTTTAAGATACTGGTACGATTTATATTTAATTATAAAAATTATACAATAAACTTATTTATCATTCATTTTAGAATAATTTTTTCAAATTTTATCTAGTTGCCTTTACTTAAATACTACCTTCCAGCAGGAAAGCCATTGACGACACACTAATTACTAATTTACGTTTGTTACCAGTCTGAGATGAATCGTTTATGACAAGTCTAATACGAGGTGACAAGTCATAGACGAGTCGCATGTGTCATGTCTGAGATTAATTGTATGTGATATATCCCCAGCAAACGTAGAAGAAGTTCCAGAACTAGTGCAAAAGTAGTGATAAAAGTATTTGTTTCCTTGTGAAAAAGGATGGGCGTCGGGAAAAATTCATCAGTTTTATAAAAAATTTTTAGTAAACATACGAAATTTTTGCGAATTCTAAATTATTTAGGATATTTTAATGGATGGATATTTTAAGGGATATTTGAATGCAATCCGGTAGTTAATCTGGTTTTTTTTTTTGTTGCTATTTCGAGTTCGCCCAATTCAACGGTTAAATACTAATGAATTTTAGAGTTCAAATAACTTTGGTTTCAGGAAATTCTACTGTAAGTTGCGGAGTTGCAGAATGATTAAATTAATAAATGTATCCATTATTTAGGAAGCCGGAAAATATGAATTTAGAATTAAATTTCAGGAAATTTACAGATGCTTGTGAATTAATGCTTCATTGTAATTGCTGATTGTTAGAAGTTGAGTTTAGAATTGTGTTGTCATTTTATTACTAACGACTTTACATAGGTGTCTGTAACGGGTCGAGTCAACCAATTTTGGTTAGGAAGCCGAAAAGTATTAATAGAATTAAATTTCAGGAAAATTCCAGATGCATGTGAAATAATAATATTTTTTCTTAGGTTGTCGTTTTAAAGAAGCAATTGTTGAAGACCAATACCATCGTTATCCATTAACCTATTAAGCCTTTATCCTTCATCTAGTAGATTAGAATTGTGTTGTCTTTGTGTTACTAACTATCGGCTATACCTAGGTGTCTGTAACCGGGCCGATTCTGTCCCACTTAACTAACCTATCCAATCCTTCGGTTTTGTTATGTCTAAAACAGGGTGTACAGTGGAACCGGCGTCATCCGGGAACTCAAGCCTAAGAACATGGTCGTACATTCAAAATCAATCAATCAATCAATCAATATTCAGTAAAAAATGTACACTGAGTTTTGAAGAAAATCGTCTTAATCTTAAAACACTGTTATTATTTCGGTTCAGAAGTTTTCAATATTGTTACGATGGTACAACCTGTCGAATAGGTATCTATTAATACTCATTTATGCGACTAACCGATATTTGCATATTGTCAAACTAGATATATTTGCTTTTTATGTTAAATCAAGCTATGCTATAAGAGTAGAGTAAAGGAATAAATTGTTTCAAATAGTGAGACACTAACAAATTTATAACTGAATGAAGTGTTATTTGTCATACTGCATCATCTAATGTATATACATTTAAAGCAAATTTGACAGATTGATTAATCATTCACTTCTTACTAACCACCTATGACCATATTATGATTAATTCGAGGTAATTCCGATGATTACGCAAATTTTTTATGCGGTTGAATCAAATTACCGTAAATAATTTAGACGAGACTAAAGTGTTTTCCCAAAAATAGCTTGTAAACAGACCGAATACTTAAAACATTAATTTTCAACAAATATTTTCGTC
Source organism: Nephrotoma guestfalica (assembly GCA_963691935.1). Classification (NCBI taxonomy): domain Eukaryota; kingdom Metazoa; phylum Arthropoda; class Insecta; order Diptera; family Tipulidae; genus Nephrotoma; species Nephrotoma guestfalica. The sequence goes on along the minus strand of OY829914.1, from coordinate 126,937,523 downwards.
AAATCATGATCTGGCAGCCTCTATTTAGTAGTTATATTTTATGTATAACTAACTGATGAGTCTCGCAGAAACCTGGTAACTATCTAGTTTAGATTGTTTGTGTACATTATTTCGCCGCCCAACAACATTTTATTTAGTAAGTGATTCAGGAATTATTTAAGTGCCATGGGCATTTTATTGCTCCTTTTTTAAATGAAGCGCCAGTTAAACTAATTTCATGCTGACGTCAATAAATGAGTAGTTTGATGTAGCTAAAATCGTGAATCAAGAAGTGTTGAACAGTTCTGAATGTAACCACTTCATTACACTATTAAGACCTGCATTTTAAAGATGAACTTTGAAGTATAAAAGAGCACCGATAACCCAAAATTTCCAGAAATACAGATAAAGAGGGAGCACAAAGAAAACCTTCGAAAATAATCAATAAGACATTACACAAGCGGTTCAACACCTTATATCTATCACGAACAACAAAACATTTAACATTTCGATATAAGAGTGGCTCAACCCAGACGAAAGCTTTCTATTACCAGATTTCATAATTGTGTGCCAGAGGAAGAATTTCTTAAATTTCTAAAGAAAGTAATATCCACTGATGACGTATTCGTTCAAAAATCAAACCGAAGTCTTCAAGTGGGTTGGTATATCCTATTCAATTAAAATACTTGATCAATAGTTTCAAGCAGCTTTAACACCAAAGCTATAGCCAGATTTAACCGAATTGTAACCGAATTTGAATAGGGGCCTTTGTAAGCCAACTAAAATTTTTTTTTTCAAAAGCGTCCGATAAACCATCGACTCCAATGACAATTTCCCAATTGACACTAAACCCGCCTTGTATGCCGGAGCATGTAGTTTACCATGATATAAAAAAATTTCTCTATCAGATAGGCTCAATAGAAATCGGTTGTCGCTACTATATGTGGTTTGGTGAAACTTCTTTTTTCAATACACATATAAAAGTTCCCTATAGCTGTAACAGGTTAACACAATTATAGTTCGGGTATATCCGATAAATTTAACATTTTATTTTATTCCTCTCATTGTCTGATTCAACCTTTTGAGTGTTTGAGTAGATAAGACAATAATAAATTGGCTTCACCAATTTAGTTGTTTATTTTGAATACAAACTTCTCTTGAAGATCTTGAAGCAAGTATAAATTCTTCTGTATATTCTTATTAAGGAACATTAAATCTATATGCCTTGTAAAAGACTGACCTTAATTAAGAATGATTATATGACAACAGCTTCAAATAAAATATCAAAGGGCTCAAACGAGACATCAAATTGATATTAAACATACCATTTAACGACATCGTTTAAATATAAACTGGCCCTATCATCAACTTAGATTGCAAGATACAAGAAGTATACAATACAGTTCGCATGTTTCGAATGGTACAAGGTTAATTAAGGTGCAAACACTTACAAATGTACAACATTACTATAAGGATCACACTTTATAAAATTCACTGCTACCATCACAACCAATCAACTTTCGGAGTTTATTAATAAATCAATTAGCAGCCTACCGACTTCTGCAAGTTCACTCTCCTGATTTAAAGTTTTCGTTTATGATAACCAATACCAATAGTCGGATAATTCGTTTACTACGGCAAAAATCGGCTTTGAAACAGGTTTGCCAATCATTTTGCCATAGAGTTAAAATAATTGAATTTCCCAAAAAATTTACTTAAAATTGAAGAACTTGCATCTAGACATTAATGGGGTTTCGATGCTGATATTTGAAATTGTGAGTATCAGTTTTATCACAAAAAGCAGATATGGGTTCCAATGATAGATCAAGAGATTATTTATATATAGGTTATCCAATTCGAGGTTGATAAAGTAGAAATCTGTATACCGACATCTGTCAAAGATAAACGTCAAGTACGCTGTCATTTATTTAGTTGACATTCTGCCATTTAAGAATATGGAGCATTTAACATACGCAAATTGGGTGTTGGAAAAACAGGCCGTCGATGCTGATTTTTCGAACAAAATTTTCTTCAGTGATGAAGCTCATTTTTCGCTTGGCTGATGTCAATTGGCCTCCAAGATCCTGTGATTTAACGCCTTTGGATTTCTTTTTGTGGGGCTACGCGAAAGATCGTGTTTACGCAAACAATCCTCAAACTCTTGACGAATTGAACACTAATATTCGTAAGGTAATGGCCGAGATACCGCCCGAAATGTGCCGAAAAGTCATTGAAAATTACCGCAAAAGAATCAAGGCCTGTAAGAAGTCCGTGGAGGACATTTGAATGATATCTTGTTTAACTAAAAATGGCAAGGATCAATCTGTAAAATGAAATAAAAATTACAATACATTCCGAATATTTTGTGTGTTTTTTTTAAGTTTACTTTATCAAGCTTGAATTGGATAACCCAAAGATACAAATGATCAAAATCAAATTCAATTCGTCAACTGCATGTTCGCATTTTGATGCTAATAAGTATATAACTAGCTCAAAATTACTCAGACGAAGTTATAGTTTTAACAAACGCTTCCTTTCACTGGCATTCCAATCTTGTAGGAAGTGCTGTACTTAGTCTTTACTATATCAGGTAAGAAGCAATTAACCAAAACATTCAAACTGCCAGATTCAAGTAAACTTTTAATTATTCATGATGCTCAAGGATTAATGTCCAAGAGAGTTATTGTCCCTGTGTGATTGTCCCAGAAGAAAAAGCTTTTTGAGAGCTGCCATTACATGGTATTATTGCACTAAAACACGTTCAATGGGTCTAGGATATGACAATCAATGATTGTCAAAACACGAAAAAGTTTGCAAAAAATTAGCTAGCAATATATAATATATATTATTGTTCTGCATCAGGAGTAATTTTTGTGTTAATTTTTTATTATAATGGTTTCAATCTGAATCTAAGCCTACAACACACTGTATGTCAGAAAAAATTGGAAACCAGTGTTAATTTACAATAAATTAAAATTATCTGTCCAGCGTCCGTTCGATCGCCCATTTCTAAGAGACAGTGTAAATCCCAGATAATTCACATAAATATGTTATTTAGTATAGATATGCTATGGCCCTTCTTCTATCTAAAAATGTAAACCGTTTAATGTTATCTTAACTATAAGAGCTTAGATATGATGTTCCTCGTAAAGTGATGCTCCAAAATCGGAAAATACTGTTGAACAATATATTTCCCGACACGAAAGACGATTTTCTACAAATGCTTCAATCGTGCGATGAACATCATTTTTGTCTAAAGTCATGGGAAATTACCCAAATCTGCCCAAAGGTTTTTTAGTTTTGACAATTTTGCGGTTTTTTGGCGGAATCATCATGTTTCTAGTGAAACAACTTTTTTAAAAATATTTTTTCTCGAACGTTTGGTATGAGATGATCCCTTATCTAATTTACCACAATAACATTTGTGTTTTCATATATATTTCGGTAATTGAGACCTACTATGGTAATTAAATTTGTTTCAAATAATTTATCAAGAGTAACCTGTAAAAAAGGAGCTGTTTGCAGCAGGAAGATTATGCAATTGCGATTCCCATTCTGGAGATCAACCAACTTATTGGCCTACGGATAGAAACAAAATATCCGATATCATTGACTTCTTTATCACCAAAGGTATAGACGAAAACTACATATACCTAGAAAGCAGCGAGGGGATTATGTCGGATCACACGCCTGTTATTATGACAATCAGTGCAACGATTATTAAAAAGACTAGTCTACCTTCGTTAACGAACAAAAAAACCTGCTGGGAGAAATTCCAGAAACTTGTTGAGGATAATATTGATCTTCAGGTGCCAATTAAGGTGTTTACCAATTAAAGGAAATGTGCCGGAATGCTATTTATTCTCTAGAAGTTAGGGAACTGGTTGCAGCAAAACGAAAAGCAAGAAAGGCTTGGCAAAGAAGTCGAGCGCCAGAATATAAAACAACTCTAAATTTTTTATCCAATAAACTAAAGTTGCTAATTAAAGAAATCAAAAAAGAATCCATTAATAAATACTTGAGTGGCCTTACTGGGGAAAAAGATACCGAGTACTCCCTTTGGAAAGCGACAAAAAGTTTAAAACGACCTAAACTACAAATTCCACCAGTAAGAAATGAAGATGGCACATGGGCTATAAGTACAAAGCAAAAAGCTTCGTTGTTTGCAACCCACCTCGAGAACACGTTTCAGCCTCTACCTAGACAAACTGCAGAGGAAAACATACCACCATAAAATGGATAACTGCAATATATCTCCTGTCACACTACAAGAATTAAAAGAGGAAATCAATCTCAACCTAACTACAAAGAAATCTCCAGGATATGACTTAATTACAGGACAAATAGTAAAAGCTCTTTCTGAAAAAGGTCTACGTAAACTACTCCAAATAATTAATGCAGTGTTCAGACTTAAACATGTTCCAAGTCAATGGAAATAAGCAGAACTAATTATGATACCTAAACCAAACAAATCACTTAATGACAATAATTCGTATAGGCCGGTTTCCTTACTCCCAATAATTTCAAAATTATTCGAGAAACTACTCCTAAAAAGACTAAAACCCATAATAGCAGAAATAAATCTTGTTCCTCCACATCAATTTGGCCTCAGAGAAAACCATTCAACAATAGAACAAGTACACCGAATTACAAACATAATTGAAGACGTACTTGAAAAAAAGAAAGTATGTTCAAGCGTCTTCTTGAATGTAGCACAGGGCTTTGACAGAGTATGGCATAAAGGTTTGGAATATAAATTACAAAGAGACTTACCAAAGCAGTTTTATGAAATTCTAAAATCTTACATATCTAACCGACACTTTCGAGTTAAATTAGATGGCGAATACTCAGAAATAAAGAAAATATCAGCAGGGGTACCACAAGGTAGCTTTCTGGGAAGAACTTTATATGTTCTATACACCTCGGACCTGCCAACGATAGAGGAGACTAACAGTTGCTAATTGCATAGAAAAATCTACAAGCAGATTGCAAAGAGCTACTAATATTGTTAGTACCTGGACCAAGAGATGGCGAATAAAACTTAATGAAACAAAATCTGTTCACGTAAACTTTACTAACAAGAAGGTCAACTGGATACCAGTAGAACTGAACTCCCAGCAAATTTCCTATGCAAATACGGCAAAATATCTAGGCATGACTCTAGACGCGAAACTAAAATGGAAAAAGCATGTGAAAAAGAAAAAAGAAGAGTTAAACATCAAATACAGAAAGATGGATTGGCTCTTAGGAAGAAACTCTGAGCTAACTCTACATAATAAATTGCTTCTATACCGGCAAATCCTAAAACCTGTGTGGACTTACGGTATTCAGCTCTGGGGCTGTACAAAGAAAACCAATGTCAATATCATCCAGTCATTCCAAAGCAAAGTCCTTCGTGGAATAGTTAATGCACCGTGGTGCATAAGAAATGACAACCTCCATAGAGATCTGAAGATGGATTTCGTTAGTGAAGAAATAAGCAAACACGCGAGAAAACACATGCAACGTATTAGTCTACACCAAAATGCTGAGATATGTCGTATGTTGGATGATTTAAACCCAGCAAGACGGCTGCGAAGGAAGAAACCGCATGATCTACAAGATCCAATCAGGATCGACTAAAAATATAATAAAATTGTAAAGGGGACTAGTCAAAGAGCTACAACCCTCCAAACAAGAATATAAATAATGAAAGATAAATTACTAGATGATTTGTAAATCAGTTGTAATAAATAAATATATAAAAAAATAATAATAATTTATGCACCTCATGACAATAATCCGGTTCAAAATTTTCCGGTTCAATAATTTTATGTCGAATAATGTTCGGGAATTTAATTGGAATCCGAAAATTGTACGGAGACGAACTGTTCGAAGATGTAATAACCAAAATGTCCCATCTGAGGGTTCAGATTTGAGTAGTTTCTGTAACTTTAGGCAAAAATAATGTTCTACGTAATTGCTCAGCAGCACATGAAGAATTTCATTCTGGGGAGGATTATGTCAGATCACACACCTGTTATTATGACAATTAGTGCAATGATTGTTAAGAAAACTAGTCCACGTTGGCTAACCAATAACAAAACATGCTGGGAGAAATTCCGGAATCTAGTAGAGGATAATACTAATCTTCAGTTAGCAATTAAACTTCCGATACGCTAGAAAAGTAATTAGAACAACTCAACAACAGCATACAAAAAACGGCTTGGAATAATCGGACTGCTAAAACTGAATGACAAAAAATTTAGTACAATGTTTTTCTTACTTCCAACAATTTTAAAAATATTTGAAAAACTACTTCTCAAGAGATTCAAACCAACAATAGAAAAATTTTGCTTCAGAGAAAATAGAACAAGAACAACGAATTACAAACATAAACAAGAAAATATATACGTTCAAATATATTTTCGGATGTAGCAAGGACCTTTGACAGAGTATGGTATAAAGGCTTAGAATATAAATTACAAAGAGACTTACCAAAGCAGTTGTATGAAATACTAAAATCTTACATAGCTAACCGACACTTTCGTACTAAATTAGATAGCAAATACTCGTAAATAAAGAAAATATCAGCATTCTGGGACCAACTTCGTGTGCTCTATATACCGTAGACCTGCCAACGAAAAAGAAGACAAACGTTTGAAGATACGCCCATCTCAGCAGTCGCTGATAGAATAGAATAACCGACAATCAAATGCCAAAGATCTACGAATATTGTCAGTACCTGGACGAAGAAATGGCGAATTACACCTTATGAAACAAAATATTTTCACATAAACTTCAGCAACAAAAAGGACAACTGGATGCCAGTAGATCCGAACGCGGCAAAACATTTAGACATGACTCTAGACGCGAAACTAAAATGGAAAGAGCATGTCAAAAAGAAAAAAACGGAGGATTAAATATTAAAAACAGAAAGATGAATTTGCTCTTGGCGGAAATTCTAAAGCTAATGTTACATTATTGCTACTAGGGTTGTACAAAGAAAATTAATGTCAATATCTCACCCAGTCATTCCAAAGCAAAGTCCTACGTGGAATAGTTAATGCAGCGTAGTACGTAATAAATTACCACCTTGATAGAGTTCTAAATTGAATTTTGTCAGAGAAGAAAGAAGCAAACACGCGAGAATAACGTGCAACATATTATTCTACATCGAAATGCTAAGCTACGTCTTATGTTGGATGACACAAACCCAGCACGATGGCTGCGAAGGAAGAAATCTCTTGATTTACGTGATCTAACCTGGATCGGCTAAAAATACAATAAAACTGTAAAGAGGACTAGCCAGCGGAACAACCCTCCAAACTAAAATCTTTGGAAGTAGGTTAGTTAAAGCACTATTATGTCCCAAATTACTGTTTTACTTTAATTTTATAGGATTTGTTTAAGTTTCTGTGTTTTTTTGATATTTACATATTTTATTATTTTTAATTGTTTCAATTGTAAAGTGAAATTATTGTAGACTTTTCTAATAAATAAACAAGCCAATTAAAGGATTAAGGAACCAAGGAATTAAATTTGTACAAATCAAGGAATAAAAATTAATACTCTGATTTCGTCGAAATTATTTAAGGTAATTTACTTCGACCGCATAAAAAATTTGCGTAATCACCGGAATTATCTCTATAATTAATCAGCATAGGTAAACGGTTAGTAAGAAATGTATTATTAATTATTCAAACAAATTTCTTTTATGTATTTGATATACTTACCGATAAGATGATGAATTATGGTGAATAACACTTCATTCAGATTACAAATTTGTTAGTATCTCACTATTTGAAACGATTTATCACCTACACTATCGTTATAGCAAAACTTAATTAAGCATAAATCTGCATATATCTATATGACATTATCTACGTAAAATTAAACTACTTCAGCGATATATATCGATTTATCAATTTAGTCAATCGAACTAATTTAGTAGAAATATTCGCATTGGTTAGTTGCACGAATGAGTAATCTACACCAGTGTGTATCGTGTAACAACAATATTGTTAATTGAAAACTACTGAGCCGAAATAATACCAATTTTTCTGTAAGGTTTGAGCTTGGTGTAATATTTTAACGAATAGGCATAATACGTTGTGCCGTGCACTTCAAAAATTATTTTCGACTTATAAATAAACATACGATGTGCCGACACAAAGAAAATCATTTCTCAGATTAACGTGAGTTCCCTCGCCTCTCACGTACCATGGTGGTTGATTTACATGGGCCTCCTCGCCTCATCATCTTTTAATTAAATTAAGTGCTCAAAATGATGGCCTTTGACTTCAATGCACTTATTAATCCGCATTAACGTTTTGCAGAATCGTCTGCATAGGTGAAATCGAAAAAAATTTAATATCGTTATTACAGCGCCATCTATCATGAAACGACAAAAGTGTTTCAGAGAAATCCTACGTACTTTAAGCCGTAGAATCCGAATCTGCAATCAAAAATAGGGGTTGCTATTTTAATTTCAAAGTTACTCCCCGCCCCACTTACAAGAAGGGGAGGAGGGGTACTAAGTTTACCACTACATAATGTGTGTCTCTCCCCGGAATGATTAAATCTTGATAATGGACATTTTTCTCGTAGAGTGCTTATTTTCCGAGATATTTGAAAGATTCAGCTTAAGATCACCCGTTTGAGTAATGATGGGTGGGTCGCTATCGTGTCGGATTGTTGTGGATACTCGTATTTGAAAAAACTTAAATGTAATAATCGTCTTTATATGAGTAATGAGGAACATTTTCGAAAATAGCTTGTCCTAATCCCCGGCAAGGGTCTTTTTTCTTAAGAGTCGATATTGTTTAGAAATCTTGGTTCATATAGCCCTTAACCATATGGGTCGCTATCGTGTCGAAGTGTTGTGGATATTTGAATTTTTTTTAAATATAATGATAGTCTTTATATGAGTAATGAGGAGCATTGCGAAAATGGTTTGTCCTAACCCCGGCAAGGCTCTGTTTTCTCAAGAGTTGGTACCTTTTGGAAATCTTGGTTCATTTAGCGCTTAACCTTATGGGTTGCTATCGTGTCAGATGTTAGGCTTGTCCTAACACCCGGCAAGGATCTTTTGTCTCAAGAGTTGGTACTTTTGAGAAATCTTGGTTCATATAGCGCTCAACCATATGAGTTGCTATCGTATCAGATTGTTGTGGATATTTGAAAAAATTGGAGGTTAGAAAAAAGATTCTTTCAGTTTTTCAATGCCAGTTTGGTTGTGAAATAGCTTTGTCGTTTCAATGTCAAAAAATTGATAACATTCTTGGAAAATAATTACAAATTTGATAACGAGCATGAATTATCGGGTAACTTTCTGTCAAACCTAATAAAACAGATTAAACAAATGCAAATTGCCATATGATACAATCTAATATTTATAATTAATTTGGACTAGATCTGCAATTAAATTAAAATACTAAACAGTAATATAATATCATTAAGCGTGTAATAAATTATAATGTGAAGGTAAAAATTTGATGAGGCATAATATAACGTTATTAACATTTTAAAATGCCGTTTTTGAAAGTTTACACAACTGGCCATCATACACAAATTAACCTAAGAGTTTAGGCAAATAAAAAAGTATTTCATGTTCTGGAAATATAGTGAAGGGAAGCGGCCACGTGGTTTTAGATACAAATAATTTACAATTATAACGCTTATTAAAAGTTTAATAGGATTTATAAGATTTGTCAAAAAGTTTCCAGATACTTCAATTTTGTATTTAACAAAATTCAGTTTAAATGGTAAACCATTCAGTTTTATTCGTTTATACGAAAGAAGTTTATTATATTCTCTTATACAAACCGGGTGATTTTTTAAGCATCACGGAAAATAAGCACTCTACGAAAAAAATGTCCATTATCAAAATTTAATCATTCCGGCGGGACATACTTTAGCGCTAAAATTAGTACCCATCCTCCCCTTTATGTAGGTGGAGCGCGAGTAACTTTGAAATTAAAATAGGAACCCCTATTTTTTATTGCAGATTCGGATTCTTCGGATTCCTACTTTAAGTAGGTAGGATTTCTTTAAACATTTTTTTCGATTCATGATAGATGGCGCTGTTAAATTAAATTTATATTAATTTTTTTTTCGATTTCTCATACTGAGATCCTATGCATACGATTCTGCAATACGTTTGAATTAAAATTAACTATTATCGTAACCCAGGAACATGCGATTAAATCTTCTTGCAAATAAATTATTTTTTTTGTATTTTGTTTTAAAAATATCGATTCAGTTCGAAGATTATTTCGAAAACAAAAATTTAGTATTTAACTGTACTAGAAACAATTGAAATGTTCCTGGTTTATGGAGAAGCTGGTTGTAGTCTTGATAATGCTGCCACTCTCCACGCTTCGCGTTTTCCGGATAGGATTCGGCCACGTGCTTCATTTTACCGGACTGTTAAATAATTTCCTACCGATGGGTGTTCAGCCGAAAAAAGGACTCGTCGACAGTAACAGAAATACAATTTATTTAAGACTAATTTCGAGTATTTACATTGAAAACCTTTTAATTTAACTCAAACGTATTGCAGAATCGTATGCATAGGTTCTCAGTAAGAGAAAGCGTAAAAAATGTAATATAAATTTAATTTAACAGCGCCTTCTATCATTAATTGAAAATAATGTTTTAAAGAATTCCTACGTACTTTAAGCCGTAGAATACGAATCTGCAATAAAATAGGGGTTCCTATTTTAATTTCTAAGTTACTCGCGCCCACCTACAAGAAGGGGGAGGAGGGGTACTAATATTAGCACTAATGTATGTCCCCCCGGAATGATTAAATTTTGATAATGGACATTTTTTTCATCTTATTCGATAAAATGTCTCAATCTGTGTTGTGAACTGTTTTGATTTCACCTTTAATTCTAATTTGACCATTTTCTGGTGAAATAATTTTAATAATCTCGTATGGCCCAATCCATGAAGGATCAAGTTTAGTTTTCGGCTTCAATTCATTTGTCAACAAGATTTTATCACCTACGTTGAACTTAGTTGAGTTGGAAGATTTGTGATATTATATTTTAAATTTTTCGTTACTATTAAGAATGTTATCTTATGCAACTCGCCAAGAATTTTGGAGGCGACTTTTTAGTTCTGAACCTGGATTCTTTTTCAATGAATTTGGTATTACTGGCAGACATCCGAACAATTCAAACGACATAAATTCTGTAACACAGTGAGGTGTTGAATTATACGTGAATAAAGGGTATGGTATCCATTGGCCCCAATTAGAGGGATCATTAGAAGTGTAATTACGCAAATATTGTGCAAGATTTAAATGGGACTTTTCTAATGCACCATTGGATTATGGATGATATGCAGAAGTATTTAATGTTTTTATTCCAAATAATTTGCAGAGCTCTTTAAACATTTGACTCATAGTTACTCCCCTACCAGTAACTATTGTTTGTGGAATTCCATATCGATAATAAGATTTTTTGCAAAGGCTTTAGCAACTTTCGATATATCTTGAACATTTAATGGTACAGCTACTGAGTAATTGGTCAAGTTATCTCGCATCGTAAGTATGTACTTATTGGTCGCGTGTATTGAAATAAGTGGACCAACCTTATCCAGGAATAATTTTGCCTTCTGGCTTTGTTTTGTTGATATGATGTACATTTTTGAATACATTTCCGAACTCGAAAGGTGTAGAAGGAGATGTAGAATTAGAATTCGAACAACTGGGATTAGTATGATTATCAGATGAATTAATATTTTGAATATGTCTTTTTGTTTGCGCTCTAGTCACTGCTAATACATTATTGGAAACTTGGCTATTTAAATTAGCAATTCGGCTTAATGCATCTGCGATTTGATTTGATTTCCCAGGTGTATATACTATTTCATAGTCACATCCATCTTAAAAGGCGAGACGATGGTTTAGGATTTTTGGAAAGCCAAATTAATGGACGATCTGTTTTAATTATAAATTTTTTCCCACAGAGGTAAGTATGGAAGTGCTTAACAGCCCACACAATAGCCAATAACTCTTTTTCTATTGTAGGATAGTTTCGTTCAGTTGCGTTTAAGCATCGGCTAACAAAAGCTACAGGAAAATGTTTGCGATTTTGAGTTTTAGGACAATATACCACCAATTGCATAGTCACTTGCGTCTGTCGTTACGATAACAGTTTCAATGAAATAGGGATAAATCAAAATAGGTGGCGAAATATAAGTCCTAAAAATGATTTGACGTGCTTTTGACTGCAAGGAATGGGAAAATTCTGAACTGGTTCTATTTTGGTTGGATCTTGGTTGTCATTTAATCCTAAATGGGGGGATTCATTTAAAACTTGGTTCATTACTCTCTGGAGCACCTTTAAGTCTATAAGGCATTATGTTCCAACATAACGTACCCCAAGATGAATTAAACGATAATTTAGGTTTGTCAACAGGGTGCATAGGAACCTGGTTCAAAATTTCTGCTATATTAGGCAACGGATAAATATCATCTATGGTCATTTGGTTAAGTCTCCTAAAGTCAACGACTAATCTCCATTTCTTTTCATTGTCTTGAGACTTTTTCGGAGCAATTAGAAGAGGTGAGTTATACGGACTTGAACACGGTTCGAGGATTTTATTTTCTAAAGTTTCGTTTAACCGTTATCTCATTTCAGTTTTTACAGATTCTGGTTGTCGATAATTTTTAATATGTATCGGACAAGAGTTTGGATACAAAGGAATTTCGTGAAATGTTGCACTAGTTGTTAATTTTAAGAATGGAATTTTTTCTTTTTCATTTAAGCGACGGTATTGATTTCTGACTTTAATAAATCTAATCGATTTGAATTTTCAATTGAATTGGAAATAGTTGTTACAACATACTTGAATAAAGGTTCAAATTAAATTGATAATTTATTGATTTCTATGGTCACGGGGCATGAATGTTTAAGATTTACTGAAGCACTTGTCATAAAAACTCCAAGTGAAATTTCTTCTGCTGAACAGAAATAATCTCTGTCGAAATTTTTAGAGACAGGTAATTGAACAATAATTTCTACTCTAGCAGGAATTGTGATTGAAATTGAAATGATAAATTCATGACCTGTAGAAATGAAACAAAATGGAATTGAAATATATGATTTATTTTCGGATCGAATCTTAACAGTTTTTTAAGCATAATCAATTTAACTTATTAATTTCCAAAAAATTTCGACCAATAACTCCAGTACAAGGGATTGGGAAATTATTTGGGATAATTTGAAAGTCTTGGAAAATGATTCGTTATTTGGAAAATGTATTATTGAACGGCATAATAGGCTAGGTTAAAATACGATCTGAAGAGATTCCTTTGATGTAATACTTCATTTAGATAGCAACGTACATCATCATGGATGCATTCTCGTTTAGTTCTGCAAATGTCTGAGCCAGTATCTATTAGAAACTGGTACCTACCAGAGTTTAGAATATCTAACCATAGTTCGATAAATTTTTTGTTACTTGAGGTCGGTATTATTAAATTCAGGAAGTTGATAAAATACTTCATGCGAAGAGACTCAAGTTTGATTTGAAATAGATTGATTATTGTAATTTACATTTGTGGAACTAGGAACATTAGAATTAGTATTCGCAATATATTGATTTGAATGTAGATTTATATCTTAGAAGCCCGAACCACTCACTACATTCGATTGGTTGGACTGATTGTAGTTTAACGAACTTGTTGATGTAGATGGAGTTCGGTTTTCCTGTTTCGAATTGTTGTTAATATTTTGAAACTTAACTGATTTATTATTATTAAATTCTGGTTTTCTACAATCATAGATATATATTATGATTTATGACCAATATTCTTGCAATAATTATATTTAATAGTGCGATAATTATGCAACAATTCAGTATTTAAATATTGGTAATTGTCAGAAATTCTATTATTATAATTTAAATTTGAAGTTGTTAATGGGTAGATCATTTATAGAATTGGAATTAATAATATTGTTATTTTAGTTAGATCTACGACTCAAAATTTCCGCATTTCACAATGTCAAAAGGATCTAACTCCGATTTTAAAGTATTTAGAGAAAACTCTTGATCTTCTTTGTTAGTCAATGGATCGTAAACTATTTCGCAACACGCGATAAATTTATCTAACTTTTTAGAGGGTCCATTGAATTCCGATATAATTTTTAGCATTTGATCAATGTTTAATGATGTCATATTTAAATCGGATTTTATTTCGGTTTGCGATTGGTTACGGTTTTCACAAAAATTTGGGTTTATTACACTTTCTTGAAAATTAGTTGGATGATTTACATTTAAAAAATTAGAATCGTCGGAAGAATTTAAATTTAGTTTGGAAACTGATGACAAGAACTCAACAACATATTTTTCATTTAGATTTGATAAATTTAAGTTAAATGTGTTATCATTATCATTTGTGCACAGATATTATTGTTTCTGGACGGTCTGAACTCGAATTTTCGGAATCAGAACCTTCGAAATCTAATTTGATTTCTCTTTGCACATATGAATTGAAACACTTCTGCAGTTATTATTACATATACAAGTGAAATAAAAATAAAAATAAACAAATATTCTGTATTGCGAAAGCGAATGCAATGTTTGGGTTTGTCAAAAGATTGTGCCTGGTCAAATTAAATATATGCAAACCTTATGTTCGATTACGTTCGATCTCATACGATGCTGTGCACATAAAATGAAATAAATGCATTCAAAAGAAGTTTTTGATTCGTTTGTTAAAGAAAAGTGATTGGGATTATGACCAAAATTTATCATTCCAAATGTAGCTCGGTTGCCTCCATACTCAACACGACACACGGATAATAAAATATACACCACTGAAAATAGGAGCGGTAACGTTTTGATTGGTCACATAGGTTCAGCTTACACTTTGGAAAACATCAAGTTTTTAAGCACTAGAAGACTATGGAGTAATCAACCCCATTAATAGGTTGTCAAAATCATTCAACATAATCGATAACTAAATGATTTGACTAAATTGAAATTTGAATTTTTGACGTGTTGGTAAATCGGATTACATGTAAACCAGAAAATAGATTTATTTAATAAATGAACACCGAGAATAGCTTGACCCTGTCGTAATTTCTATGGTCAGATTGCAATTGCGAAAAATACTTTGCCCATAAAATTCAGATCATGTTTAAATCGGGCAAATATGTCATACAAAAGTCTTTTGAATAATAAAAAATTATAAACGATGTGCTAAGCGCCACGAATAGCGTACAATTGTCATTGATATATTCCTCGACAATTAAACTAATTTTCTTTTAATGACACCACACACAAGCCATGATATTATTTCTATTTTATTTTTATAAATAAAAATATTAATGTCTTCAAAGAAATCTACATGTTCTATATGTTCCAGACTCTGCCGATGACAAGCAACACATTTTAAAAAACTTTAATAAAATTAAAAACAATGAAATAATAATTTAAAAAGAATTTGTCGATGATTTTGTGTATTTGTTGGTGTTGTTCTCTTAAAATTTTTTCTTAAAAATGGTACGTGGGTTATTATGTATGTATTATAATTCGTATAGCATGCAAGACGACTGAATACTGTATAGACTAAAAGATTATAAAATATTATTGTGCTCTACATACTCGCGACGCGTATACTGAAAATTGGTGTCATTGGAAAAATTTATGAAAAGGATGCTAACTGGCATTGAATGTTTCTACCTAGTTCATAAAAAAATGATTTCATTGAAATAATTTATGTGCTCTCATAATAATGATAATGTGGCGTCCCAGAGGACATCATCCGCTTGGCTTAGTTGGTATAATAAAATAAACACTTTTTATGCTCTATAGATAATAATTGATTGTATGATAAGAACATGGAAATTATTGTAGGTACATTTATAAAATCCCAAAAGGGTTGGGTTTTCCAAGTCTACAAAAAATAATATTGATCGATTAGAAATAAAATGTTTTGTGCTTGTAAAAGTTTTTGTATGGCTTTCATTGTACGTTATCCACACCTCACACCCAATCAGTCAAACGTTCTATTTTAAATTTTTGCTCGGTTGTTGTCGATATTAAATTGGAAAACAAAAGGTTTAAGCCATACATACATTTATTTATAAACTACATATTTAACTGGTTTAAATAGTCCCTACAAAATTTCTCAGGTGTGAGCTAGCTACCTCTGTTAACACAATTCTTGTTTACCCAAACGATTATGTTATTAAAAAGGTATTTTTTAATGGATATTTGTTATGTAAAATTCAATTCACAAAGTCAACTATAACAAGTCATTTACAATATAGGACTTCAATAAACCAATAAAAGCGATTCACAAGAAACACGCCCAACCAATTTTTGATCAACCATAAGAAAATTTGGAAATCAATTTGACGGAATGGACTATTTGTTGCTCATTCCAAGAAAATTATATAATATTTCACCTAAAGACGTTCATATTTTAAAAAGAACACGAGCAAAATATTGTACTCGGTTTGGAGAGCGAGTCCTGAGCAAAACTACATAACACATTTGTTGGAAAAACAAACCTATACAAATTAAAAAACTTGGTGTAAATTTGTACAATGTTCAACCAGCCTGGAGTCCGATAATATCCACATTTTAATATAGGTAGAAAGGGTTGTCTCAAGAAATACACTTGTGTGCAAAGGTTCAATGATATCGCGAGATTTTCAAAAATGTTTTATGGTGTGCCTGATCCGGAAGATCGATCACTTCCAAATTTTAATATAAATGTTTCCTATCGGACCATCGGAGATAATCGAAAAGATAAACGGTACAAACTTGTTATTTTCAATAAAATCGGGTTATTTTCAAAAATTTCCAAATTGTAATTGAAAGTGTTGTCAGTGTCTCTGGAGAGTGACGAAGTTCCAATAAAATTTGCTTATTTTGAAACAAAACAAAAAGATAAATTTTAATATTTAGATATAAGTTTCAATAAAATTAAGGTTTTAGAACGACCCCCAAAATTTAATCATAAAATTTTGTCGCAACAAACAAGCACACAAAGACCACAAGACGGGGAATCCGGAGTACAAACAAAGAATTTAAAAATTGAGAATATCATATAAACATACTGGTTGTTTGGCTTATATAGACGGAGTTATGCTTTCAAAAGGTCATCGGAGTCCCCATAAGAAGCAATGTTGTTCAAATCATGAAACTTTCAATTTCGGAGTGCGTAATAATGAAATAATTAATATCTCAGAGTTAAAGAACATAATAAATTTTAGAACGCACTAGAGCACTACTGAACATTATAAATAGATGAGGTAATTGCCTTAGATTAATCCAGCATAAGCTATGACTGAAGCAGGTAACAATACTACTTGCATTGTTTACTCCTTGAAGTACAAAATATAAAGTCGTCGATGAAAATTAAAAGAGCACCATAATTTTATAACAGACTCCGCGCAATTTTCCAATCAGCCGCTTATATCAAACAATTTAAACAACTTTTGTTCAATTACTGAATACCAAGAAAAAAAATTAAAAAATTATAAAGTACCGGCAATTAAATACAAAAAATAGTTTATCATCCTTTATCGTGCTTACGCTTCGGGAATTTCTATTGAAATGGATTAAAACTAAAAAAATTTTAAGTTTAAAGTAAACGTAAGTTATTTAAATTGTACTAAATGTAGTGTACTTTAATATTACGGCAACCGAACGACAACTGAAGAATTTTATTATTCCCAGAATTTGGTTCTCATGCACCTCACATGTCAGAATTCTATAAAACTTTTTCATATCGATATTCATATGTTTAATATCGAATCGTTTTCTTTGTTCTTTCTATGGACAAAAAAAACCATAAGCATCTTCCGGTTAATCGATTCCAAAATCTCTGCTTCATGCGTTGTGCCTATTTATGTATGATTCGTAATCTCATAATCTCTAAAATAACAAAAAACAAAAAAAATTTATTTAAAACGAAAACTTGGCTGAATTTTGTTAAAAAAACAGTTGTTATTCCGCACAAAATTAACAGGAACTACTTTCCTTCCAAATTTACATACGAGTATTTTCTTTTTTACTAAGTTTTTCGTAAATGCTATATTTTTCACAACATTTGAAGTGATTCAGCTTCCATTAAAAAGGCTTTTATCAAAATTCGCCATTTCCGTTTAAATGTTAAGAAAATCATCTGGACCAATTCTGTTCAAACTAGAATCGATTTATTCATTTCGGCAAAAAATTCTTATGGGGGCGCTACTTCCGGTTTCCCGAGTTCTGTCAAATTTTCCTGGGACCTGCCATTTATCAAAAAACTTTAAGTATGAAGCTTCAACGAACCCCTGCATCCTCGAAATAATGCCAGCTATATGAACGAGCCTTGACATCGACCACTTGGCACGTTCAGCAAGAAGTACACATCAAAAATACTTATTATATTAGGTGTGCAAGTAGAAACTCTTCTTTTTTGGTCAAATTCAACTTTATTGAACTTTATTGACTTTATAATTGTTACAACGATTAATTATCGAAATATTCGCCATTACTATCTATAGTCTTTTGCTATTTATCAGGTAGATGATGAATGCTTTCGCGATAGAAACATGGTGATTTCGAGGCAAAATAATCATTGATTCATTTTTTGAACATCTTGAACTTTCGTGAACCGCTGGTCTTTCAAATATGATGACATCGATTTAAATAAGTGGTAATCAGAGGGGGCCAAGCCTGGAGAATACGCCGCAATATCACCTTCCGCCTACCTTGGCTCGTAAATGGCCTTTTTTCCTCCAGCGCATCACTTAATTTGATCAATTGGGCCTGGTAACGTGCAGCTGTAATAGCCTAACCATTATCCAGAAGCTCGTAGCAAGTGAGTCTTTTCCAATCCCATTGCAGGCATGTATTTTTCCCATTGCAGGTAATCGAAGTGATATTGCTTGGTGAGTAACTCCGTACTTTCTGCAAGCTCTTTTTGAGTTTGACACGGATTTTCATCTAGCAAAAATTTAAGTTCTTCGTCTTCAAATTGTTTCAAATTGATGAGTTTAAATTTCTAAGGAGAATTATTGAGCACACAACTTTTAAAATTAATTTATGAAGTGGTAAATTGGAACTCTGAAGAACTCTGTTGGATATAAAACTGCGTTGTCTTCTGCAGCGAATTCATGCACACTATAGTAAATTTCACTAAGTCAACATAGTCATATTTAGATGCTAGAGCAGCATTTTCTAAGAATGCTGATTTATTAATTCGATTGGAATTTTCACAGTAAATGAATTTCACTAAGCTTTCCATTTTATTCGGATTATTTCCATAATTATTATATTCCTTCTTACTTTCACCGATGCACAGTTACTCCGAAAATTCTCTGCTACTATTTCTTGAACTTATTGTTCTCATATTTATTAAACTTTTAAATTGTTTAACTCTTCGCATATATATAATTTTTTAATAGATGTGTTCACAAGTCCAGTCTTCTAGCATGCAGTACAACAGGCAAAATTTGACGAAAATCTTCACCCAAAGCGATGATTTTCGCAACTTTATATGTTGTATAAACAGCTCTGCAGATGGATTTGTTTGCATTGATATTTCGTCGCAGATTACAATTTCTGCTTTTCTTTTCAGATTATCATTTCGGCCGTGAGTCGTTCGTTCGTTATTAACTAGCTCAGCAGCGATTCTAGATTGTGCTACTGCAAACGCTATTTTACTTTCTGATTTTATCAATTACTAAATAACTTATTAAAGATAAATGATTTCCCGGTCCCCTCCGGACCATCTAAAAACACTTTTTCTTCCAGCCTAATTTGCATCTAAAGATGATATAATAATTTCAAAAGCATGATTTTTTCGTCATTAAAAAGTCGAATATTTTTTTTTTTTTTTATTCTCCAAAAAAAACAATAGTTCTATACAGGAAAATATTACAATATAAGGTTAAATAAGATGGCAAAAAAAAAATTTTTTTTTTTTTTTTTTTTAAGTAATGCAACTAAAGCATAGCTAAGATGTTAAACAACCAACAACAAACTTCATCAATTCCAAGAACAATATCAGTGGTAAAGGTTATAATCTTCTATAAATTTGTCAAACAGTGACTTTTTCAAGTATTGCTTAAGCTTTGAAATCCTATCATCTTTCAAGTCATCAACCAATGCATTAAATAATTTGACACCTTTATAAAAAATACTGTTTTGAGTCGTCGAGAATTTGTAATTACGAAGGCGATAGTTCAACGAGGTTCGTGTTAGTTTAGCTGTAACAGAAAAATTAGTGAAAAACTCAGTATTAAGCCTCAATAAACCGTGCCTAATCTTATAGATTGTCAAAATATAATGATAGTCAACTAGTGATAGAATAGAAAGATTTTTTTCATTATAAAGAATTTTACTGGGAGTCAAAACTGGTAAGTTTTGAATCGCTTTTAGCCCTTTGTTCTGAATAATTTGTAAGTCATTCAGATGAACATCGCTTGAGGAACCCCAGATTTCAATTAAATATGTTAAGTGAGAATGAATAAAACTATAGTAAATACTGTATTTTAGAGAATCTGGAATAAATCGCCCAACACGCCGCAGGGCACCAACGATAGGGGATATTTTCCGTTTAATTCCATTGATGTGATTAATCCAAGAGAGCTGCGAATTAATTTGCAATCCAAGATACATAGCACAGTCAACACGTTTAATTTTCTCATTTTTAAATTTAATGTCACCAAAAATTTGTGATGGTTTATGTTTTAAGTAAAAAACAATGAAATTGGATTTAGTGGCATTTAATACTAGTTTATTATCATTTAGCCAGTCATTTATAATGGCCAAATCACTTTCCATATCGTGTTGGAGCTGGTCATATGTCTTAGAACTGTAAATAAGTGCGGCATCATCAGCAAACAGTTGGATCTTTCCTTTCAAATTTAGATTGGAAATGTCGTTTACATAAATCAAAAACAGAATTGGGCCCAAAATCGACCCCTGTGGAACTCCAACCGAGATATCAATAGTTGAAGATTCATGATCGCCAATACGAACAGTTTGTTTCCTATCACTAAGATAACTTTGTAATAACTTTAAGGCACATCCAGAGATTCCAAAACTTATAAGTTTTTTAATTAATATGGCATGGTTGACACAATCAAACGCCTTCCTAAAATCAAGAAATAAACATGATTTTGCATATTTGTTTTCGAGCGATGAATAAACTAATTCTACAAGATTTAGTGCGGCAGAAGCAGTGCTACAACGGGTTCTAAACCCATACTGATTAATGTTGATAAGTTGATTAAAATCTAGATGATCCGCTAGGGTTGTGTGAATTACTCGTTCAAAAATTTTAGAAAAAACTGAAAGAATAGAAATTGGTCGGTAATTGTTAAGAGACAAAGGATCACCAGATTTCAGAATAGGGGTAACACGAGCAATTTTAAGAAATAGTGGAAATTCACCTTCATTGATCCATGCATTTAACGCTTTGGTTAATAAAGGAGAAATGATATGCACAAGCTTTTTAACCAAATGCACAGTAACGTAATCATAGCCAGGGGAAGACGAAGATTTTAGGTTATCTATTATGTTATTAATATCAACTTCAACTAATGATCCAAGGGCTCTTAGTTGTCTTTTAACGGAAAGTGGTGTTGGTGTAGGAAGATGAATGTTAGATGATGATGAACTAGAAATGTTTTTTCCAATTGTGGCAAAAAATTTATTAAACTCATTTACAATTATTAGATGATAAGTTACTATGGTATCATTAATGTTCAGTTCTATAGAAATATGTTCATTATTACGCCTCTGAGAAGTTACATTATTGGTCAGAATTTCATTTATAACATACCACATTCCCTTCGAATTATTAATGTTACCATTTAACTTAGTAGTGTAATAGGATTTCTTGGCATTTTTGATTGATTTTTTGAATTCTTTATTTAATCTTTTAAAATTTTCTTCAAAATATGTATTTAGTGGATAATCCTTATGTAATTTATAATATTTATCCCGAAGGACCGCTTGCTTGGAGAGCTTAGCACTAAACCACGGCATTTTATATGCAGATATTTTAACTTTAGTGGTAGAAATTGTAGTATTATGATTGATTGAAGCAAGGATATATTTATAAAATGAAACGAAATCAGAAGCAGGTGATGATGAATATTTATCTGTAATGTCAGTTAGTACTTTATCGTAATCAATGATATTTCTAGTTTGGGTTGAATAAATTGATTTTTTTGGTAACACAAATTTGGTAAACAAAAACCGATGGTCGCTTAGGCTCGTATCACCATAGAACATAAAGAATTTTTCTTTATGGTCAGATAATATGTGATCAATTATCGTTCTTGTGGACGCTTGGATTCTCGTAGCATATAATGCGTCTATTGCATTGATGATGAAGTAATTATTTAAAAGTAAGGTGGAAAAATAATTACATATGTGCGATTTTGAACTGTCTGAGACATTATGATTCAGATCACCTATAATGATTTGGTTTTTGTGAATGGACATAAGATTATCCAAAAATGATAAAAAGTTTGATGACACGTGTGAGGTGGTTTATAGATGCCCGTTATGAATAAATTTAGGATTTTAGAGTAAGTGACAACGCATTGGTTTTCTAAGAAGGAATGAATCTTAACCAAGGTAAAGTCAAGGTTTCGATGAATATACATGGCAACGCCACCAGCAATTCGAGAGTCGCGAGTATTATGATATGATATATAGTTAGTTAAATTAAAATATTTGGTTTCAGACTCAAGCAAAAAGGTTTCAGTAAGTATGATCATGTCAACTCTCTGCTTGAACGAAGATAATAAAACTTCAAGCCCACTTAACTTATACTCAAGTCTGTTGATATTAACATATAAAATATTTAAACATAAGAAAGCATTTGATTCCACATTAAAATCCCTAAAATTGATGAAATGTTTGTTGCTGTTGATGTTTGACTGAAAATTATTGTATAACATATTATTGTATGCAAAAACAGAAAAAAAAATGTTATTGAAAAAATTTTAATTTGCATAAGATTTAGTTATTTCAATAGAATATATTAGAGAAAAATAAACATAAAAAAGAAATAAACAAAAAAAAGATAATGTAAAATAATTAATGACATAATTAATGTCAAATTTTACTCTTTCATTTGTGGAGTGAAATTCATTTCATTTTGAACTATTGGGCTTATATTTATTATACTTATATCCAGTTTAAGCATTCCTACAAATTTTGAAAGAGGAGAGCCATCCTGATTTTAAAAAAACTTCTATTTCTAGCAAAGCTGAATTTATATAAGTATTATGGAGATCCACATATCGATGCCGAAAAGACTTGACTTGAAATTTTCCCACATTAATTGTGGTTGGATAGGCTCGTAATGAATCAACATCATTGCGCATAGTTGTCCCATTTGAATAGGCATGTTGAAACTGGATGTGTCTTTTAAACGTTTTGTCCATTCGAAGTTATCGACTACGTTTTCCCTCGTAAATAAGGCTTAGGCGTTTTAAACGAATATTACACCTGCTAGGTAGGCGTTATGTAGAAAGGCGCCGAGCGCTTTATTCCAGATTAATTTAGTAACTTATTAATTTAAGTATTTAAAGTTATTATTATTTAAGATTCAAAAGTCGGAAATTGAAAAGTGGTCAGTGATTTAAAAAAATTGCAATTACTATTTCGTTCATTTTAACCGTAAGGAAATGTTCCATTTGTATGTAAGAGTATTTGTATTTTCGAGATTCGAAGTTTCGAGAAAACGCATAGGCGTTATTTACGGGGTACAACTAATACTCCACGCTTTAATACACGCTTATATATAAGATTCGCATACAGTATTTCCTAAGTTCTCTAAAACTGCTAGTACTTCTTACGAAGTAAAATTTTCAAGTAGAAAACGTCATCTTCTCTTGCTGAAACAGACCTTGTTCATGCAATTAAATTTTTCGTACCTCTAATCGTTTCTCCCACTTCTTATTTTTCCAAATGTAATGATGTCTGTACAAAGTCTTGATCTCAAATCCAAATTTTTTAACTGATTGTGAGTTGCATGATTTCAAAAATACATTTATTGCAGCTGTTCCAAATGTTGAACCAGTATAAAAAAAGTCGGAAAATGATCTTGCATTTCAAAAGATAATGTTCGCCCGACACATTCTTCTTGAGATATGTAACGGGCATTACTGCCGAATTAAATTTCGACATTTAATTTTTTCGACAAATGTTTGCAGTAAACTTCCAACTATCCAACTATTATCATATTCAAACCAGTTACCCATTTTTAGTAAGTAATTTCATTATTTAGCGTTCTATCGTTTTTATTGAATACTGTGGAATTTCGGAAATTTTTTAGAAACCCCTTGGTACATTATGGCCGACGTGCTACAAGTATTACACGTTGTAAGCTAATGGTGTTTAAATAAAATTGATAATCAGACTTGATCTAAATTAGAATAAGCATCACATGGGCCTATACTACACAATAAAGTAGGACCAGTGAACTAACCTAGGTCATAATATATAATCTGGATGCCGAATAAAATACAGTTCTCGCAAAGCAGATGTAGGATAACGCGCTACACTTTGCAAATAATCTAACAGATTATAACACTATGGATATAATTTTTATTAATTCGTTTAAATTATCGCTTCCACAGAGCACGTACCATATGTCACCTTCAAATTATAATCAAAACGATAATCGCTTATGTAATTTATTTTTAACCGTGCTACATGCAAATGTATAATTGTGCGTCAACGGTACCGCATACATACGTACTTGTACACATATTTTACATATCTACAATCATTATTGCAATACACAAGAAGAAAAAACGAAATCTTTATGCAAGATAATTTCTAACATGCAAACTAAGATAGATACGAAGCTGAGATACGAGTATAAAGAAATATCTTTATTATATGAGCGCGCGTCGTAAAATGTGCAATAGAATTATACCGTCGTACTCTCAAGTTTAATGAGCGACAAATACGAAAAGCACAGTAATGAATAATGTCATTTGCGAATTATTCTTTGTGTACTTGTACAAAATCGGATATAAATGTGCCCAACAACTAGAGTCAATTGAAATTTATAAAAATTATCATAATTTATTATTATTCAAAACAGTAATTTAAATTAATAAATTTAATAATGATAATCATATTATATACAAATATAATAATAAAATGTTAATTTTAATTGGTATACGTTTTATTACACACAAATAGTTGTCGTTAATCAAATAATTGAAATGATTCATACGAGAAAAATAAAAATTTATTATAGTTTTGCAATTTCAAAATTAACGATCAGCAATGACATATGTATTTGTGGTGAGGGTGTGAGAGTTAAAATAAAAACATATTCAAAAATCCAAGCCACGCATTTTATGCATTTCTGTGAACCAATGGAAAATGACATTGAATTTTAGATTAACTATCGTCCTGTTCGCAACCCAATTGGATCGGGAGAATTTAAATCCCCGGACGTATCAGATTAGATTAAATTCTGCATATTGTTTAGCCTGGCGTAATTCCTGTCATCAGAAAATTTCAATGTCAACCAAGTTTTTTTCATTTATTGCACTAGCACTACATTCCATATATATGGCCTCATGTCTGAGGCTTATTATGAGTTTATTAAACTTTAATTATAACAGTAGTGTAACACACGGTGAATTACAACGAATTAAAAACAATTTTTTAATACTTAACATTTTCTTTTTATTACATCTTATTTCAGAGGCGATGATGACAGGACTGTGTTCCCTCTTCTTTTTACACTACAATAATAGTACATAACATTACTGCGGTACTCAACTAATACTAAATCCGATCAACAGATGGCTACCACATACAATAACAAATTAATTCAAACGTAAAAATTAAAAATAAATGAATATAACTAATATAACTACTAGTTATATTTGTCCTATTGAATCCTAGCCAGGTTCCAGGGCTGCTGGTTGAGCCATACTGGGAATCTTAAAATTTCATCTGCGCTGCTTCCACGCGGTCCCCCAATTTTGTATTAACTCAACCAAAAGTTACTTGAAATTGATGATGAAGTTGGTTTCGCATTATCTATCTATGGCACGCGTCACTAATATAGTGTAGTGTCAGTATACCGACGAAATTTGAATCGATAAATGAAACAGGTGGAAAGAGAGTGGTTTGAATTTTAATCCACAATGAATTCAGGATTAGTACTAGACGGATTATATATAAGAATGATGTGGTGAATGCGGAACAAGATAGTCGTTAATAACCGGGGTAGTTTAAATCATTGGAGTATCGAAACAAGAAAATAATAACTCCCACGAACTATAACTGCTGATTGATTTATTTCAAAATGGACCACTACAAAATTAAAACCGCGAACATTTTTGGACTATGTACAAAATGAGAGTTCATTTCACAAATTTAAAGTCTCGAGTTTTACTGTACAAAATTAAATTAATATCATTATAATTAAAATTTTTAAAAATAGAATTAGATAAAGAAAGATTCAACTAATTTAGTTAATGAAACCTGTTTTCTAGAAGCGCTTAAAATAGTATTTTATTTTACAAATTACAAATTTTAAGGTAATCGCATATATTTTGTTAGCTAATCTTATTTATAGAGTTTCAGTTAAATGAAATCTTTAACAAATTAAGTGCAACTTTTACAAATTATACGAAACTATTTTCAAATTATTTGAAATATTTTTCAATTAGAACAAAAATTGATTAATCAAATGAAATAAACAATTTATAAATAAATTGAAACCCACGGAATTTTAATTCCTCGATAGCAAAAAAATCACGTAAAAATGGCTTGATTGTGTTGTTATTTGTTGAAAGGTAGAAAATGTTCAGGTTTAATTGGAACTTGTTTCATAGTGTTGATGATTAAACCTCTAGTGTCGTCATGTACCAGAATAAGCCACTGATAACTATACGATCATTTTCAGATGTAACTACTTTTATGAGCTTTTAGTTATTCCAGTGACGCGAGTTTCTATTCTACCCGTTTTAGATTAAAAAATGGTTAGATTTGGTATGTTCTTATCTTATCTATGTAGTTCGGCCGTCCTCACACAACCAATTAGCTGAGTGAGTTTCTATACATATAGGAGAACGTAGCATACACGAGCACATTTTATGTGAAAATAATTGCGATCACATTTAATCCCAGAATATTTTCATTTAGTGATGTTGGAAGAGCATAGTTTACATATCGTTGCCATAGATTTAATAAAATATAATAATAGTTCCACATTATTAAGTTCCACAAAAATTAAACGGGAAAAATTATGTTTATGGCACAAACACCAATGTTTAAATTTATGTGGTTTATTTATACTAATTATTATTTTAAATAGTCTTCGAATGAATGGATTTAAATAGATTCCTTATTAATCAAATAAAACGTGCATG
The DNA here is from genome assembly GCA_963691935.1 of Nephrotoma guestfalica. Lineage (NCBI taxonomy): Eukaryota > Metazoa > Arthropoda > Insecta > Diptera > Tipulidae > Nephrotoma > Nephrotoma guestfalica. Next base: position 126,910,176 of record OY829914.1, on the reverse strand, counting down.
AAACGTGAAAGCCAATTTTATTGAAATAATTTAAAAAGTTATTACTAAAAACTCCGTCTGATCAACGTCTAGATTGTTCTATCTTTTAGACAATTTGGTTTCGATATTGATATTTAATAAAACCCGCTTTTGCACGAAAAAGGACACTTTTAAAAAATAAAGTAGCAGTCATATCTCCCCACCTCTCGGGCGAAGTGATGATCAGGATTCGGGTTATCCTGCTATAGAAAGTTTGTGTGAGGTTGACTAGTCCAATTACCGAACACAATTATTTAAAATAATTGCATAATGGGAGGTTTCCAGAAATACGTTAACACATCCACAAATTTATTATAAATCCAAGCAGAAGTAACACAACGTAATGTTAATATACCTTAAGTCTGCTCAAATTACATTACAAAAAGCGTTGTTTTTTCTAGTGCTACTTGAGGGGAGCTGTGAATATTTCAATTTAAAATGACATAAACCTTAAAAGTTACACGAAATAGTCGTCAGCGTTTCTCATTATTCTATCATTCTTTATCTTTTCAAGTTCATTAAATTTAAAACAAAACTGCGCCGCGTAACTCAACTGTTAATGTCGTCAAATTCACTGTTAATGTTGCTATGATGACGAATGGGGAGGATCATGCCAGCTGTCACTATAAACTGACTATCAGATGCTAGACTGTCAATTATGCCAGGGTTTTAGATATCTCATTGTCTATTGTTTGTATGTTATTTTACCTATACACGATATTTATTATTTTCACGTTGCGCTAAATTTTAGATTTTTCACTTATTGGAATGTTAGGGATACAGCCCTGATAATATGAATATTTATAATTGTGAAATCTAAAAAATGTTATTTTAAGCTATTAACTCAAATAGAAGTCGGTATCACTTCATTTTATCCTTATAAATAGAATTTACGGATATCCTTTTATTTGGTTTAAATTTTTTAAAGAAATAGTCAACATATGGTTGATTAAATTTGAAGCACATTCAGAGAAGTTATATATTGCCATTCATATTTGATTAATTTTTTAATGGTAGCTGCTAGCTATATTGAAATCTGGCATCGGTTTTATCCACTGATACCTCCATATAGTGTCTTCAGTTTGTGTTAAGTCATCTACAAGCTTGTCTTTCTTATAAAAAAAGCCTATTATCTTTATTATGGTGGTCGACGATGGGCCTGGTTTCATCTTCTATCTGCTCAAGTAGCAAGATATGTATTTATATATTGATCAAAAGGTCGCAAATGTCAATATTTTTATGATATGTTTGTGATCTTTTGTATTGGTCAATACTCCGTGATAAAACCTTCGATCGTGTATAGATTTGTCTAGTAAAAACTAATGATCGAGTAAAAGTATCGTTAAAATTTAACTTTTGCTCCTACATTGAAAAGATCAAGGATATTTGATAAATATTGAAGAGTTCATTTTAGTTTACTTACTCATATTTTTGTAAAATTTAAAAGTTGGTAATCACCTGCAAATAAAGATAAACAATAAATAAATTAAACAACATTATTAAATATTCTACGTGAATATAATGCTAAGTAAATATTTTTGTCTGTTCCCATTCACATAGAAAAACAGATATATTATTGTCACAGTTGAGTTTATTAGATCGAGGATCAAACTGCTTCAAAACTATGGTCTACGATCTAATGAATTCAATTTAAAATCAGTTTCAATTAATTTTTTTTGCAATAATTTACTATTAGACAGTGATAGTGTAGTTGGAAGATCTAGAAAATTTACTGCGGCGGCAGACCAATACTTATTTGGTCCTATTTCTGTTCGCTTGTTAAATTTATATTAATTTCAGTCGAAGTTCAGATTACCTAAAGTACCAACAGAACCGGTTGATCCTGGCTGACGAGTACAGAGATGATATTAAGCTTATTATTATGATTTCAAAGCGAAACTTGGCAAAGTCAACACAGACCTTTGAAATAACAAAGAAAAACACTGTTCGATCTTTGGTCCAGATATTAAACGAACATAGGAAGTACCAAATTCCCATATCCTGATGTACAATCACTAGAGGGTGTATCACGAAAGCAAATCGATGACGTTTTAATTAGCAAGCAATATCTCAATTTGCTAAGACATCAGAGTCAGACGCGGATAACTATAGCACCAGTCATCCAATAACAGAAATGTTTATAAAACCATCACGTTATATGGTGACCAAACTGCCATAACCAGCCATATATTATTGCAGGACGGATATAAGTGCCCACCTCGTGAAACCTGCATATTGTTCAAAATTTTCCCTACCAAATTTGAATATAGCCATAAAATTGACACTTTACTAAAACAACAACTATTTTACTCTACATCACAATCGGAATATTCCCGAAAATACCAAAAATAGTCTCTCAATAATTTTTCTAATATTCGCCAATCACTAAAACACAACAAAAATAATTTCTACAATTATTTGTTTACCTACTTTCCACCATTTACAATTACTTTAAATCAGTGATTGTGAATTTAACTAAACCGCGTCTTAACTAAGACTCTTCAAAGACGCACCCAAGACTGGCTCATTGTGCTTAGCACACTAGTATTTATACACTGCGCTGTATATACCAGAATCTACACGCAATATTCTGAATTAATATCCAGGCCAAGTGACCAATCCAAGCTAAATTGATCCCACCTACCCAATAGACAAGATCGTAACAATATAAAAAAATTGAAACTTACAATATCCACTGGGAAGTGTTTGAGGACACAACCATAAGCGCATTGGATTGGAAAAATGGTGTCATCAAGACTATTTCAATGAAAGGTGGTAATAGCCTCTAAAAATTGCCGAACGATCACATTACTTAATACACAATACAAAAAGTATTGGGCTGGGATGTTGTACCACCACTATTTTCGACAATCGATTTAGTTTATGTCTCATTTTTTACGAGTAAAATGGCAGTCTATTTCACTTTCAAAATTATGCATTTTCTAATGTGTTCTCAGCTCACTCTACTAAAACATTACTCTATTTTTTTTCTACGATTTCCAAGACTACTAGATTAATCGACTCTATTTATCACCAAATAATTTTCTCGTGATACGTTTATCGAAATGTAGAAAAGAGAGAAAGCTCACAATTATGTATACCAAGAGATTGAAATCGCGATATAGAACACATATTGTTTACGCGAAATTGAATGGTAATTGATTCCTGAAAGTTGAGAATTTAAGACATACCATAAACTAAGTCGAAAAAAGTGATGGTACATCCCAGCCCTATTGTTCATAATTTTGGATCGTATTTCGATCGCAACTAATTTTATTACGAACGAAATAAGCTGGTTTTCGAACAGTGTAATATAAAATAAACACGCTCGAAAATTTTACAGAGAGGTCACATGCAGCGTAGTACACAGGAATACAATTTATCATCAACAAAGGAGTTCTTGAGTAATTTTTAATGAGTGTTTTCGTTAACCCATTCTTCAGAAAGAATAGAAGGAATAGAATATTGATCACGTGATCTAAGAACATTCCGAACGAAATGTAATAAAAGAATAAAAATGGAATAAACAGAATACTTTTTTACAGCATAGACTTGTTTTTATTTTGACAGCATTTACTTTTGTTGAGCCATAGAAAATATATAAATATATTATGTTGTTTCATTAAAAAAATGAAAATATTAAATTATTTGCACACGCGCTATCACAGCTTAAAATTTAAAAAAAGAATACTCTTTTCATTCCGTGTTTCGATGTAGTATAAAAAGAAGGCATTCCGAAAATTCTTGAATAAATAAAAGAACAAACAAAAAATAAAACATAATGCATAGAGTGATTAAAAGTAAGTTTTATGTCAGTTTTGGAACGTTCGGAATATACAGAATGAATAAACGAAAACACTCAATGTCTTAGCGTAACGTTGCGAACTAATATTGATCTACTGAATAAAATATAATGTTACTCGTACCAAATACTAAATATTTTCGGCTACACAGACGATTGTCGTGTTTTTTATTAACGCCCCATAAACGTATTCGACCATCGAAGCAGTGAATCTTCTGCAACAAAATTTGAATGCAACTTGCAATTTACTGGTTCAATCAGTGTTTTTAAGACCAAACTGCATTTTTTGAATCAACTAAGCATTTACAACTTAGAAAAGGTCGAAAATCATTTAGCTCCATCTCTTTATATACTGAACTGCTATCGGGAGCTCGCCTATACTTGCTTGGAAATGTATAGAAAAAAAAATTTTCTTACCTTAAAAATTGAACACGGATAACAAGCCGAAGTTTATATCGTCATGTCAACAGTTCGGTTTATGGTGTTGGAATTAACAATTTAGAGTTATTAATGGTTTCCCTATAGGAAAACTGTAGATTATAGGCAATATTCTAATATTACGTCACTGAACAAGTTTCGAGGCAAACAGATATATGTCGAATCTAATGAAAAATGCATACGTTTTTTAGGAAGTATAAACCTTCAAATGATATTTTTCAAAATTTTATGGCCTTAACTAACAAGCAAGTTTGCTTAAACACAGTTTTTGGATGGGAAAAATGTCGTTAAAGCAAAGCAATGGCTTGATAAGTATTATAAAAGGGGCAACCATCGAACTTTGGTTTGCTGAGTTTAAACGTCGTCGTACAAACTCCAATGATGCAGAACGCTCTGTTCGCCAGAATTCGGCAGTTATTCCACGAAAGCAAAAATGTACACACAATTCGTTTTAGAAGACTGTCAAGTGAAATTGTGTGGGATATTTTTTCCTGAGAAAGCTGTGTTCAAAGTGGATGCTGCTCTTGCTCACATTGGACCAAAACAAGCTGTTCAACCATAACAATCAGAATTATTTGCATCGGTATGTGACTTCAATCCGGAATGAAAACGTTAATCAGCTGAGTGGACAGCTGCCAGTGAAAGCCCTTCGAAGCGAACAAAAACCGGTAAAATGCTAGCCTACGTATTTTGCGATGCACAAGGTATTTTATTCATCGACTATCTTGAGAAAGGAAGGACTATCAAGCAGCAAGGAAGAAGTTGCGAAAAATGGTCCCAAATACAAAAAAGGTGTTTTTTCACCAAGAAAAAACAAACGTTGGGATGAATGTTTCACTCTTCATGTTGATGAATAAACTCGAATTTTGCAAACAAAAAATGTTTTTCAGCCGAGGCTTATTGAGTAATCTGATACACATTATGAAACTCGTGATAAAAATGTTTAGTAATTATCGGTTTTTTCACAGACACCACCTTTTTCACATACAATTAAAAGTTTACGTTAAACGTATTAAGTATTAACAATCAGCTCGGTTTTACATTTCGAAATTATTTATAACTATTTATGATACCTGCCTGATTGCACCAACTATAACTAACATGAAATTGAGATTAATTGGAGTCTCTGTTATCTTAAGCACACAAGGTTGAGCTAAAGGTGAATGTGAGTACAACCGAACTTCTCCAACAAAACTAACTAGAATTAATGTTACATTCATTAATGAACTTGGGAAGTGATGCTAATTAGAAAAGGTGGTTACTGCACCGCGGCATTAAACATGATACAACGTGTATATTACAATACGTCACACATTACGTAAAACCTGCAAAGGACATAGCTTAAATGGCATTTGCGGATGTCATGCATATATCGCAAAGACGTTGTTACTCCAGAGAAACGTAAAAGTAGAGTCATCTTCAAATACTCTAAATAGAAGAGACATTTGTGTTTATTTTATATATAGTTATTATTTTGTTAATAGTTTAATTTGGAATAAATGTTAAGGACATAAAAATCATTGATGTCAAATTTTCTTTATGGTTTTGTCGGAATGATGTCCTGATTATTCTAAATTCTGCCGAACAGTATATTAGATAGGAAATTTCTTGATATGCTGGTAATCGGTGATGAAGGGAATTAAAATTATTTCAATTGACTGTTCTACTCATTATAACGGGTGTTTTTTTAAGCCCGATAGAACTTTAAAAAATAACACAAAAAATTAGATTGCAATCAATTTTTTTTTATTCGAAAGATGGCATTAATATTTGATTGATTGATTGATTTCGGGCATATGGGTACCGCGGCTGTTCTTGACGAAACGCATTCTGGACGTCCAATTTTGGACCACTTTTTCGAGCACTGCTGGCCGTATGTCTCAAATAACATGAACAATGCTGGCCTCCAATGCGTCAATTTATACTGATTTATCAGCATAAACCAGTGACTTCACGTAGCCCCACATGAAATAATCGAGAGGTGTCAAACCGCACGACCTTAGAGGCCAATTGACAGGTCCATTTCTCGAAATCAGCTTATCGCCAAATTTTGAATTTTAAAAGTCGATGGTTGCGGTCGCTCATAATGGTCTCGTGGCTTCAATTCCTGAACCAGCTGGATCTTGTACGGGAGTAGGCCAAGATCTTTGCGCAAAATTTTTCATGTAGTGGACGGACAGAATTCCAATTCCTGCGAACGACGACGAATCGATAAATTTGGATCTTCTTCCATACTTTCGTTTACAGCGGCGATATTCTCTTCAGTACGCACATTCCTTCGACGTGTTGATTTTGTTGCATCCTCTAGAGAGTATGTGGTACGAAATCTATCCACAGTTTGACAGATGGCTTGCTCAGATAGACGATTATGTGGGCCATAAAAATCACGCAGTCGTCTACAAGTTGTGCGAACCGACGACTGATTTTCAAAGTAAATTTTAATAATTTCGTAGCGTTGTTCAAGCGTGAATCTATTCATGATGATTTACCAGAGTATACTGAGATCTGCCAGAGTATATTTTTCATAAAAATTTAATTTTTTGTTTTATTTTTTTACAATTTCAAGTTCCATCAGGCTTAAAAAACACCCGTTACTAGATAACGTTTTTCAGTATGTACTGTACACACATTGAATAGGTCTTAGAAGTTGTTCCAACTTGAAAATTTTTAATACTCAAAAACTAAAACAATTGGTAGTTAATTACAATTAGCTACTTAAGTACAATTATCCATTAATCAATCAGTTGGCTAAATCGTCGAAGCTTTTCTATACATTGGGAGATCACAGTGATTTTTGACCGAAATCGGTCAACCGGAAGTGGCAGAACTTTTGCAATTTTTGCAGATTTTGAAATGTTTATCATTTAGACGACAAGTAGATACGAGTACATTCAAGGTAAAAGAATGTCGGGTGTTAGCCACAACATATTCAATCATAACTTAGATTCAAATGAGTTTACTGAACTAATATTGAGTTTCTATTTAGATAATAATTACTGCGAAAAGTAAAAGCGTGAGGCGTAGCGTCATCATTGTACGAGTTTTTTATGTGAAGGCTGCCTCCTCATGCTTGTACTTTTCGGTGCTCAACTATTTGACAGAATGATCAAATAATTCATTAGAGATTCATTTGGGAAATTATTCCATACTTTTAATGTACTTTTAAATAAAAGTGGTTTTTTGAAAAATATTTCTAGCTTATCCTTTCTTGTAATTCTTTTTAGTTTCTAGCAATCCGATTATTGGAAAAAGGCGAATTGGTATGTAATTAAACGACTTGCGGAAATATAATTGAGATGCAATTTGCAGGACTGAAAATAAAACATGTATTTCAGTTCATTACTGTATTCTACGAACAGACCGATTTGAGGTTTAAAACTGAACCTGTTTAAAGTTCAATAATCTTGTAGTGAGGTATACCCGTAAGGCAACGGAAAATGGAGCATCATGGATTAATTCAGCGAGCTGCACATTGAATTTCGCAGTGCACTGATATAATGACTAGTGTTTTATCCTGCCTTGATTTTACAACGTAATAAGAATTAAAAGGTCAGGTTATGGTACCTCTCCTAAGGACTAGCATGTAAACACGATTTGGCCCATAGCTGTACCACATTGTCTTGGTTTTTATCGTCAGCATTTAAAAAGTCTATGTACAGATCGTGCGGCGTTGGAACCTTTTTAATGTCTATCGGAAGTAAGAACTGATGCTCCTTTCCAATGTTTACCACACTTAAAGCTAACATATTTCAGAAAATTTGACCTGACCTATTAAAATATAATGTTGTCTCTTCATTTTATATTGCTGTTATGGGTTGATTACCGCACACAAAATTGTGCCTTATTGGATTAGGGAAAGTAGCCCATTTTCATTTATAAATAATTGTATTTAAAACACAAAATATCTAAATAATTTAAACCTAAAACCTTGCCTCCGATTATTCCATAATTTAATTTTGTAAGTACGACAAATATCTTTAAAATTATATTTGTTTTACCTGCATATTGCCAAATTTGTAAATTTTGGTCAAATTTTTTCTAATTCAATCCAATTATTATTTAACAAACATAGAAACAAAGGTAATTTTAATTTATTTTTCTCATTGTAAAATTTTCCCAATTAAAACCACAGCAGGTCGATTCTGGCTTGCCTTTAGGCAAAAGGAATTAGAAAAAATATTTACATATCGTTTATGTCAAAAACATCGTTTTCTGGCCTACTGAGAGATCATGTTTGACTTAAATTTTTATAATTTAGGAAATATTTTTTTTCTCCGATCGTAGGAAAAAATATATCTTTCCGTTGTTTTTTCGAAACGAAAAGCTCATGATTCCAGTATGTTGTATTTATTGCTAAGCAACAAGTAATAATAGTACGAGAATATTTTTTCTGGACTAGGCCGGGAATATATTCCCGTATGGATTTTTAATCGTTTAATAATCGTTTAATTATTTAATTGCTGAATTAAAAAAAATTTCCAACAAAAATATCAAAATATTTTTCCTAATTACTTTCCCTATGATTTTTATTCGCCTAATTTATGAAATTTCCGTATCACGATTAACTAAATTTTGATATTTGAAAGCTCTAAAATTAATAATAGAGTATAATGTTATCGAGAATACGTCCATCCTCGCTACTAATGACAGAAGTGCCTTAAAATTGAGTTACAAAATTCCTCACACATAAGTGAAGTTAAATAAAAGTGTGAGAATCCTGAAAATCTGAATTTCTCTAGGTAGAATTTTACAAATTGCCGCTGAAATTCAATTGAAACCTTTATTTTAATGTCGTGTTTGATATAAACAAAAATGGCAAAAACACAGTTAATTCGATAGCTCAATATTCAACTGTTTCGCTTCAGTGAATTCATTTCATCATATTCAGTTTATTATGAATAATTGCTAAATATCGGACTAAAAAGTGACGAATTGTTAATCATTTCGTTTTTTACTTTAATCAACCAAAATGTATACTTTGGTGATTATTTTTTCAAAAATTATAAAATTTTCCCGATCAAATCGGTTTCTGTGTTTTTAAACTCCAAAGATATTGAGGTGTGCTCATATTCGGACATTCTGATTCATAAAGTCTTTCTTATATTTTTAAATCATACTGAATAATCGGTTAACAGAAATTGGGGAGTCTCATAGATTAGGATATCGGCCTAGACCTCGTCTCAGAAATATAACTCATGTATTATTTCCAGCTGGTAAACTGAAGCTTGTTACCATTTCAGTCGCATCTATGATTGCAGTGATTATTTGAAAGATTGTACCTCTCAAAGCTTCCAAATCCTTATAAAGGAAATGTTTATGCTAGTCTAAAACTCTTGGCGTGAGGATGTAACAACATCTAACTTTAATTTATATAATTACCGCTACACATGATTGAACCTTTAACCTTTTTGTGTTCTGTTTTTTATTGTACTTCTCTACGAACTGAGCACAAGAGACCATTACAGAAAATTTCAAATTTGTACATTCACGGAAATCAATCTAAATTTATCACGATTTAAAATGCATTTTTGTTGTTGCTTTGCTTTTAATACTACATAATGTAATTCAATTGAGAATACAACAGAATTTAATCAATAAATCACGACAATAGAACTAAAAACAACAAAAATATTTTTCCGAGACGATATCAATTTAGATTTTGTAAATACAATAAAATACAACAATATTAAATCTATTTCCGCGGAACCGCACCATATTCGTGTTCGTGTTTGTGTGTAACACAATCATAAATGAATACAGACAAATCATCCCGCCGTCATTACCGTTGCCGTAATCATTTTGATTTATTACTGTCAAACCCAAAAGTTGAAAGCTTTATACAGGTAGTCTACGTAAAACGCGGTACCTACTTACTAGTAAAAATCGGTATTTGGCATTAAATCCTCGTATTATGAATACGTACTTCGTAAAATGAGGTTTGCCTGTATTATATTTCAACTATAAGATTATTTAATATACATAGAAATACGTACCTGAAATCGTCGTATATTCATCTATCAACATTCTGAACTCTGAATATTCAGCACAAACATATTTCGGACAGCATTAAGTACATACCCTTTCAATGCAAACATTCGGACATTTTTCTTAATTTATTCTCGCTTCCTGTTTTAGCAATTACATTGAGATTATTTTTTGGTTATTTGCAAAATTTTTAATTTTTAACATTTTCTTTTTCAATTTTTGCTTTATATTTACATTAATTAATTTTTAGGGTACCGAGGTATGATGCGGGTGGAATGAAAATTATTATTTTTATAAACCTTATATTGTGTGGCAAAAAATTAGTTGATGTAGGTTAATAAATAATTATGGGATACCGCAATTAATTTCAATTTATTTAACAATAAGCATTAGCAATTTAGCATGAATTGTTAATTTACAATTTACATAATATTATGGTCGTTGTATACGACCTTTTTGATTGATTCATGAATAATTGGTGTATAAATAACATTGAAAAATTAATTGTTGATGACTATGGCGTATTTACATATTTATAAGACTATATACAGTAGCAAATTAGGTGCTTGATGATGTTAATGAAAAGGTTAATTTGAGCAGAGTCTGTTTGACTCGTTATTACGTAACATAGACCTGCTAAATCTTATTTAAAGTATACATGATCGTCCTTAGCAGTTGCACCATTTTAGTCCTCAAAAAACTTCTGATAGGGCCCTCCAAATGTTTAGCGTAATACTGAAGGGTCCTTTAAAAAATTGTATTATTTTATGGAATACAATTCTATTACCTAACATAAAATCCACAAGGAAGACCTGTGAAAAGGTTTTAGAACATTTTATGTCGCAAAATTACTCAGATTTTAAATTGCGCTTTAATACTCTTTCAAACTTCAATTCAGCCCCTGATGATCTATTAACTCAAAATCTTGTTAGAGAATAGCTACTTAGCAATAGTAGGTTCAGATAAATGTAAATGCTTATAGATCTATAACTGTTTAAAATCATCATCATCAACTCGTAAACCAAATGACAAAACTAAGAGAAAAAGAAAACAAAAAATAAAGTCTGCCACTTTTTTGTAAAACCCAGCAAAGTTGGTAAAAATGAAACTTTGATTTAATTAGTTACTAATTTGGCTGGAGAAATGAGGGCAACTCATTTTGGCCAAATTAAGTACTGTTTCCTTATGGTGGCAGGTTTTGCCAATTATTGGAGTTAACTGACGGCATTTCGAGCTTTCTCTTTCTTATTTTGTTTACAATGTTAGGGATAAAAAAATGTAGGGGTAAATTTTCTTTTCTCAATCGTATGATTTTTAGTGGTTGCCAATTACTGGGCCCAACTTTAGTTTTTATCAAATACGAGCCCAGAGTTTTGCTAATTGGCGTAGCTTTTTATTGATACTTATCACATATATTCCGAAATTTAAATGCGGTTCGGTCTGCCAAATGAAACGAAAAAGATAAAAACTTAAAGAATATATTTTCTCAGCCTAAATGCAGACTAAGAAAAATATTTAACCTATTTTATCTACTGTCAATAACAAAATTAGTTATACCTTAAATTAAATTCTAAAAAAATAATTTATTATTTAATCTGCTCTTAATTTTAATTATAAAAATTTAAATTACACTATCATTTAACAGGTAAAACATTTACTTTATTTTAATTCGTCTTATACATTAGAGGATCGGGTTACCTCCATACCCCCGCTTCTCTCGAAAAAATTAAAACTCATCTGCTTTCATATTAAAAATGCAAATGCTAAAATTGCAAAATTTTTTCAAAAATATATAAGTTTTTATGTTTTTATGTAAGTACTCGAATATGATTTACTAAAATTTGGAAGGCCTCAAAGCCGCTTTGCATTCATCTACTCCACGCAAAGATAACCTCTAAGTGCAAAATTTTTCCAAATTTATAAATTTTCGAGGAAAATGTTGCAATTGTACCATAAATTCACAATACCACCATCAAAATCTATTCAAAAACTTATCATTATTTATTATTTTTGTCGTCAAAAGCATGAAAATGTCAACATTTTCCCGGAAAGTGTGATCATTTTTCCGAAATTTGTGGCTTGCATGTAGGAGGTTTGTCTAAACGATAGATACACAATCCTACAAAAAATTTGTTTTTAAATTTTCATCTTACCCGATTCCCGCGATGTATACGTCATCTACACTACCACGAATTGGCTTATCAAATGAAGCAAATATCCTTGGGAGAGACTTTACAGAAGATTCCAGTACAATTGTCGAGGGTAAGTTCGGCAGTGGAGTTGATTGCTAAAAGCGATCAAGAAGGCCGTGACGGAGAGTTGTGCAAATGTGACACGCATTGGAGTCGAGAAGGAGGTGTAGTGGAATATGACGAGCCAGAGATAGGACCAGAGACATGATGATGCAATAACGGAAAGCGTCCAGAACGCCAAGAAACGACAGCGAACGGAAAAAGGCCGATCCGCAGTAAAGAGCAATTTACAGGCACGAACGCCTGAAATAAATCGGTAGTGCAACACGACCAGAGTGGGAGATTTGCAGATTGTCGACGAGATGACTTGTGTGGCTGAATAAAAAGAAAAGCAGATCCTCACAAAATTGCCAAGTGGATCAGCGACGATGTGTATATGATACAAAGAAGCTTTGGAGGTGGACGAAAAGTTGTGCAGATTCGAGACAAACAAATTTAAGGTGGGGGTAGTGTTAGGAATTCTACTCTTTGGTATAGTTTGGAGATTATAATTTTATTAAGCGATTATTATTCTTAACATTATCGATGTTGTCGGATCAAGTGGGTTGTTAATACTTAGAATAATGATAAGTTAATACTGATTGGGAATTGGATCTTAGAATGACATTCTATGTGGAGGGGAATCTGGAGATAGCGAAAGCAATTGTAAACGGTTATCGCCATCGTGCGATAATCTTTAAGACAGGGGAATGATGACGTGGAATATTCGCGGACACAACTACATGGACGTGATTTACAATTGAAACACACATATATTGCTAGACGCAATAAAAATAATAATCTCGAACAGCGACAGACAAGTATATAAACGCAAGCAATTTGGGACACAGAGAGAGTTGAAATTAAACCAGTGTACAGTACAAGTAAAAAGTAAACAGTGTGAAAAAAAGCAGTGAACAGTTATAGTGAGCAGCCAAAGTAAATTTTAGTGAGTATAATGAACAAGTGAAACTAGTGAATTGCTGTAGATGTTAAAGGTGTTTGGAAAATAAAGTTTTGTAACTTAAAACGCTGAGTGTTTTATTTGTAAATTCGAGTACAAATCTATATCGAGCGGCCGAAATTCGTAACAATACTTTTTCATTGATTTACATTTTACCAGTTTCTTTATTACACTGTAAGATAATTATCGTAACACTTTACAGTCACACGGAAGAAACAGCAGAAGCATTAACAGAATTTACTTGAGTGCAGATATGCAATTTGCAGGATGTCGACCCAGGATTTCTTAACTCCCCTCGGTAATTTCCATGGTTCTCGAAGTGGTGCAATTTTTCGATTTAAAAACACAGCCTCCGGATTTTTGTGTGCAGAAGATACTGCAGGCAGAATCGAATAATTCAATATGGTGATAATATTGCATTATATGACAGCATTATATGACAGTCTTTCTCATTTCCAATTCACTTATTTATTGTAATAAAAAATTACACACAAGCATGTTTATATTTTGCCATCTGGTTTGTAGTTAGCATGAAGTATACCTTCATGTAGCCGTTTCTAAGTTATACATTCTCTGTATGAAATCTTCCGATATACCAATTTAGCATTATCTTTCAACAGAACACCAAAATAGACAAGAAATCGTTCGTGTGCGTTACAATTCGCCCTTATCATATACTATGTGCAAAACCTTCTAAAACTTCCTGTATAAATAGCTAGATATTCCTGTAGTAGATCCTGATTTAGCCTCTAATATTTCGAAGTATATATTTTCGTTTCATGACGCTCATTGATCCGGATCAGTTCAAATTTAATATGATAAAATTGATACAAATTTTGTCTCAGATCACAAATTTCGATTTGAATGCTAGTAAGCGTCTTTGTGTTGTTCACAAAACATGAACTGAACCGGATCAGATCAAGCGTCAAGAAACACAGTAGGTCATGCATTATGTATAGTGAGATCCGCTCGATTACTAGATTTTTCTTCCAAAAGTCATGGTTGCGATCCAGAGAAAAATAATGATTTACCTCCGTATCATTGTAAACATTTAACCTTAGATCAATATATACACATATCATCATAAGGATTTAAACGTAAGGTTTAAGACCTGTTAATTGTAAGGCCAGTTTGGCAGTCCATCGTACAGACGGTCTCTAAACCGATTGTGAAGAAAGCTTGTGTGGTTGATGGAAATTAGATTCCACTTATCATGGGTTGAAACTAAAAGATTGAAACTAACAAATGCTATTTAGGAAAGCAAATAATACAGACCTGTAGCACTCACGCTGTTAAACTTTAGTTAGTTTCAGCAAAACTTTGAATCTCTTTAGCGTGTAGTTTTTTTTTACATAAACAATTAATATTAACGTCAATTCGTCATACATTCTGTACATCCCATATACAGTAAACTTATGCAAAAATTATATATGCAGAAATCATAACATTCAAAATGTCTGTAGGTTTGTTGTGTAAACAAAAAAAATTTAGTCACACTCTAAAAATCATTTATAATTCAACGTAAGTAGTTTCATTCGCATCTCCAATTTCAAATATAACTATATGAATGCAAGTAATAATTTACATACAAATAATTTAAATAACTATGTATGCAAGAAATCCAGGTTTCTTTTAAAATGACATCACACAAAACTTCTTCCACAGACGAAAAAAATATTATGGTACCACAAATGATTCACGGTACAATATTCATTTCGATGAACGTACTGAATACAAAACTGAGTTACAGAAATAATAAATATTGAAAATTCGAATAAATTTCACGATGATTGATTCCCATGAAATGCCATATTCATTCCTAAGATAAAATCAATTTTCTTTTCAGAAATGTAATATACCTTGATTGGATTTAATCACGTGTATATCCAGATTCACATGCTATCTGTAAAATAACAATTATTTTAATTTACAAATGTTTGTGACAACGTCCCAACGTATACTATGTGTATTCCGTGCCATTTGATTACATAAGTATATGTCTTTGACAAATAATTAAAATTTGAAATGAAAAAACAACAAATTGATGTGGAATACGCAACGAATTGAATATGAAAAGCGGCGTAGAATATTTAAAATAATGCTTCTCTGAATATTTTATAAACACATATAGTGAAACTCTATGTTATGTCACAAAACACCTTGCATTTAGTGGTTATGTAGAATTATGCAATAATTGGGGTCAAATATCATATTAATTTGAAAATATAAATACAATTATTGTTTGATTATAATTTCGTGTTAGTATGTTATGAAACTCGACATACATTATTGTTGAATTTAGAACATTATACTAATTTCATACGGCATATAGAAATCGAATCATTTCAACTTAGTGTTTAGTTCAGCACAATAATACCGACATCTTTGAAATAACGGGTTTCTCTTTTAAAGTTCAAGGCACATCTAAACTAACTGAAGTTTTCGTAATCTCCTATATTCCAAATAAATAATTTGGTTTGTCAACTACGATCGATTCCAAATAAAATGATTGATCTGCAAATTTTAATTAGTAAATGCTTCATAATAAACCTCATTAAGAGTTTTGGTTTTGCTCAATCTACCTTCGTTCCTATAATAACAGTGAAACATATTTGGTCAAAAATTAGAAGTAGCAGTCAAATTGACTGGATTTTCAATGAATTCATTTGGAAGTAAGGTTAACAATTATTGTTACGAATTCTACTCTACACGGTAGATCGGTTGAGGTGTATGCTACCAAGTGTTATCAACCTGTGATTATGCGCCAGAACAGCGATGCACAAGTATATAAGGGCGAGCAATGTGGTACGCAGACACAGTTGTAATTTAACCTGTGAACAGTGCAAGTTAAGAAGTAGAGAGTACAAACAGTGCGAAAAGTAAAAGTGAACAGCACAATTGGAATAGTGAACAGTAGTATGAAATGGCATAGTGAACTATTGCAGAAGTTAGTGAAAATAAAATTTGTAATTGTTGTAATTTAAACGATGAGTGTTTTTTTTGCAAAATCCATACAAATCTCTATCGAACGCCCGAAATTCGTAACATTTTGTGTGCGAAGGGGAATTATGTAAATAGCAGCAATGGTTAAAAACATAAACACGTATACATCCCATCAATTGAGGGAAACGCTGCAGCGTCTCGGCTTCCATCACCACCGGCGCCAGAACCATCATCACCAACGCCAACTATCCCAAATGATGAGAAGAAAGTCTAACCTTACGAACAAGATGCAAACATTGGAGGAACCAGAGCGATGGATTAAACAAGAACAACAATTTCAGCACAACCGTCTACTCCTGAACTACAGAAACCTTTCTGGGACATGAGAGCCGTGAAGATACCATTGTTTTTTCAAGTTTTGCCAACAAGTTTGACCAACAAGGTGAGCAGTATGGTGAACTACGAGTGGAGCAAGCCGGTCAATTTGCTGAACTACGTAAGGAACAAAACACTCAATTGGCAGAACTACGAGCTGAACAAGGTGGTCTGTTTGCCAACCTGAAATTCAGCTTACGTAAGAGCTTCAAATGCAAGAGCTTAAACGAGAGATGAAGAATATTGTGGAAGAAGTGGAGGTCATTTAAAGCAGATGTGTGATATGAAATACATATCTTGCAAACTATAAAAAAATCAACAGAACCAATTGGCCGAAGCTCAAGAGGGATTTTAAAGCCTCCAATATTCGATGGCGAGAACCCTTTTAAGAATTTTAAAGGGTAGTTCGAAGCGGAAGTTCAGTAAAATTGTGAGGATCCAGGAGAGCAGCTCAGCGCAATCAGTTTGGCTTTTCGAATTATATAAGATTCAATTACAAAGCAAGCGGGAGCTATATGAGGAGAGCCTGCAAGACCTAGATAGAGAGGTAATGAAATTGGCGCGTCAAGCTTACCAACCATCTGAAACTTCAATAGAGAACCAATACTAGAGGTAAAACCATGACGAGTAGAGGCATTCGCTTTAGAACATGAGGCAACTAGTGCAAGTTTAGCCACTGACACAATAAAGTTGCCCAAGCTAGATTCGTAGGAAATCATGCAAATAATGGCACTATTACACAGCCTAATACGCCCGTGAGAAAGCTAACGTACGAGGCAAGAAATGCGAAGAAATGAGGCAGTTAAACGTTGAACTAGACGAGGAGAGAAAACACTTGTCTCATTTAATGGGCATGTATGCGGAAAACGGCAAGTTAGACCATTTTTGTGGGGTGTAAGCTTGTGAGGGGTAAAAATTATCCATATGAACACCGTTAAAATTACACAACTTGGAGCGGATCACCAAAGTATAGCTGCGTCAATGCACTTTTACACTGGATATCGAAGCTTCGAAATCAGTCGTTCGCCCTGTAGATCCAAAATAGATTGATGCTACTGTCCATTATAACTTACAAACAGCAACAGGGGAATCTGCGATAGTCAAAGGGAAGTGTACCTTTCCAATATCTGCTGGCGGAAAGCAGTTCAAACATCGGTTTATCGTATAACTCCGCCCTTTCCAAATTGGTGTCGTTACTAGACTGCTTAAGTGTACTATAAATCGACAATCCCAACGATGGATTACGCATTGTTTACACCGGTACCATTTCAGTTTTGAAAGTGTACAATTGTGAACAGTTTGATTTGCACATTTGGAGTATCGAAAGAACTACACTCGAATCAAGGTAGAAATTTCGAGTCACCCGTGTTTAAACAACTGTGCAAAATTCTTAACATAAAGAAAACACGTACCATACGATTAATATACAGTCAGACGGAACGGCAGAGAGGATAATCGAACACTGGAAGAACATCAGCGTAAAGAAGTCAATGGTATCCAGTACAACTGGAATCGATGTATATCTCTGTTCATGTTAGGATGTCGCAGTGCAGTGCATGATACGACAGAAAATTCATCAGATTTGGTGTTGTTTGGCAGAGAACCTCGTCTGCCATGCGATATTAAGTTTTGGTTACCAGACAATGAAGCAGTCGCGCAGCATGAATTGAATATTGAATACGAAGCCGACCTAAGATGGAGAATGAATAGGATTCACAGTGGAAGATTTGGTGTGTCTATACAATCCCAAGAGGAGAAAATTAATCTCACCCAAACTATAACAAAGATGGGAAGGACCTTATAAAATCATGAAACGAATTAACGTTGTTGTAGATAGAATTCAACTAAGCCCCAGACATTGATAGAATATGGCGGTACAACCCATCTTCCATGCCAGTACTATAGGCTGGCATGGAGCAATGCAATGTGCAGATGGTTCTACGTAAATCGGACATATAGCCGTCGTATACGTCATCGATTCGGTTACTGCGTAAGGAAGGACGTTAAAAGCGAACCGCGAAAGAGTTGCGAGTGTTCCGGCCCCAGAACAGTAAACGGACAAATGATCCAACTAATTTTTAGTTCTATTTATCAAGGTTCACCTGTTGAGGATTTTTCGTTCTCGATAATGACTAAATCTTCGTCATTTTGATCTCGTATTCGCTATCTTTATTCAGAGCGGTTTTTACGAGGATAATCAAGTTGTTCTGGTTGTTGTACTGGTTGTTCTATAGGTTGGTTTCCTCTTATCAACTTCACGAAATAGCATTCACCGCATGCGCAAGTGTTGGATATGTAGAGACGAGGCATTTTCATAAACCATAAATTTTCCTTAATTTCGTGCTAGACAAAGTTTATTGCAAGCCCCGTTAAATCTTAAAATTTTTCATCTTATTTGAATTTTTTCTTAGATTTTCATAATAAGTTGGTAAGCGGTTTAACGTGCAATATTCCTTTCTCATTAATTGCATGGCCCAAAAACAAAATTTCAATTGCACGAATAATTAAGTTATCCAGTCGAGAAGTTAATTCGGTCTATCGTACAATAGTAAAGAACTCAGCTAATTGTGTCATTTTCTCGTAAAGCGACTCAAGCTGGCAAAATGTGTTCAAGGTTGAGCGTCAGACTAGCAATCTTCTTTCATAATAACTAATTTATGAACCATACATAAAGGTCTCGGGTTTCCATATCCGATTCATCACAAGCGCGACCTCAGAAACTGTACACGGACAAACGCTTTAAAAATGGGAACATGGAACGTGTTTAGCCTCTTAAGACGTGGAGATATCGAATGATGCAAGAACCAAATCGATCACATCATGGTCTCTATAAGAGATACTCCATCAGCTATCCGACGTTTGATATTACAGAGGTGCAGCCTTGGATAGTGATCATTTGCTTGTCATATAAAAATTTAAGTATGCAAACAGTCGCCTACGTACAATAGACAAGCACACAAGACCGTTCGATGGAATATCGATGCTTTAAAAGATCAATTATTACCGCAGAGATATCAATCATATATCGAAAACACCAGCCTCCAAGCGGAACAACGGAAATTCAAGAGACTATTTTGTGAACGCCAGGAATCTCACTAAAGACTTCCACCCAAGAAGTACAGACAACAAACGTGGCTCATGTTTTCTTCAGTACTTACTTCCAAAATCTGTTCAACCGAAATGGCGAAGTGACCTCCATTAGAACAATTGCTCCACCAGGTGAAGGTCTTTATCTTCTTTGCCATCTCGCAGTAGGGTAGTCTGCAAGGCAACCATATCATCGGATTTCTCAAACCCAGTCGTATTTCTTGGCTGGATCACCTTGCAAAGTCTCTTCAACATCGAATGATTAATAAAGTGTTCCGTCATCAACCAGCCGGTGTGCGTCGTAGAGGACGACGTCGAACAAGAACTACGTATAATAGGATGTCGAAAGTGGAGAGCGATAGCGATCCGTGCATGAACTGTAAAAACTAGAGAGAGCGAGAGCGAGAGAGAGAGAGAGAGAAAGAGAGAGATAGAGATAGATAGAGAGAGAGAGAGAGAGAGAGAGAGAGAGAAAGAGACAGAAAACTACATTTTTACATGTATTTTTAAACTGTTGCTAAGTACAGAGGACTTCTTGGATACCGCCTAAATTACAACTCGGCCATCCCAACAATAAACATGTTTTAAACTGTTGTACTGAAATTAGTATAATGAGGTCAATGACGATAACAATAACGTCTTAAAGGCAGATATAAATATTGTAACATAAAACTTTTAAATTACTCAATGGATTACTAAGTCAAACACAATGCATTGGTACACCATGCAAACCGATGTGATAAAATGCATGTCTGCCATAGTGGATCGAATGATTCTAATTAAGGAATAAGAATTGGGCTGATGTGTGGCGTTGTTTGAAGTCCGAAACCGCTGTACAGTTATTTTACTAAATGGTCTCTGAATCAGTTGTTATATTGAATAAAAAACAGATTGTTGATCAAATATTTAAATTATCACCCCTCATAGTCGTATCACTTCATGTTATGTGATAACTATCACATCACTTCAAGTACATATAAATTGCTATTCTCTATTCGATTCATGTGATGTGATACGACGAATGACATTTATAATGAGTTTATTTAAAATGAAAATTATTTTTAAAACTTTTAGATGCTTTAGAGAATAGCAATTTGTACTTGAAGTGGTGTGATAGTTATCATATCATATATCTTTTTTCTCAATGCGCTTTCAGATAGATGTACAATGCATTTTTTAAGTTTTTTAAAGTGTAGTTAATATGTTACTAGGCTTCTATAATTTTCGTTATGAAGCCTAGATTAAATTACAGGTCTAAACAGCTAAAAATGACAATTAATGAAACACACTTTTGGACTAAGCATTTGTTCCAAGTAGATCGATATTTAGAATTAGAAAATGTTGTATTACGCAAACAACGTTTTTGAGATGCATTCTCTAGTAAAAGTGATGATTAGAAACTCTTTCGTTAAAATGTAATATTCATCATAAACTATGGACAGATAGTGGCTCAGATAGCGTCCCAACTAGTCCGTTAACAAGATCTCATTAGTCTCACACATTCGTTAGACAGATCACGTATAACAAAAAATTAAGAGCATGCGATACAAACGAACACAAATTAACCGAAAACTATACAGATTATAAAAAACTGGTAGTACCGAATGTGTATGACTTACAATAATTTCATTCCATTATAATGTATGCGTATTAACTGTGGGCACATTTTTTGTTATTTTGTAAATTGTGGTCTTCATACTCTTCAAACGTAACACTGTTATTTATGGTTTTCTATTTCTTTTCTAATGTCTTATTTTCTATTGTTATTCTAGAACGAAAGAGAATTTTTAGTATCCAAAAATATAAAAAAATATCAACATTTAAGTTTCATTGACCCCACGAAAGCAGTTTTTACTATCCGAAAAATAAAGAACCAAAAATATTGTTATTATGTCTTCTAATATTTAGAGAAAGAGTTGAAATGTGTTGAACACAATTTTAAGAAAATGCAGGTTCTATTCTTTGCATTTGGATTCTTGATTACAGAAAGAAAAAGTCGATTTAAACCAGCGTATTATTATTTACCAGTCCATCGAACTCGAGTAATTATTTTGGTACCAACATAGAAACAATACAATTTTAGAATATATGAGTAACGCATTATGTTCCAAAGTTGTCCCGTTACATTTCACTTTTGGAAAGTCGGTAAATTGGTAACATGTAATTATGAGTGGGCTGCACTCTAAATACAATTATTTTAATGAACTAACGTGCAAATAGTGTGTGTTTATTAGCTGCAATCTAATTAATTTGGAATCACTCGTTCCTATTTTATATATCTGGAATTCGATTTTTATGCTTTATTAATAGATCTACACCTACTCCACCCAAACGATAAATATATTTAGAGATATGTATATTAATTTGTATGCATTGCACGTGGATATTTTGTATATTTAAAGGTTGAAAACATTGAATTTTATATATAAAAATGCTTAACACAATTAAAGCATGTTGCTAGTGGAAACAAACACATAAAAATGTTAAGTGAAATAGAAATTAAAGAAAATCACTGATGTGGAAATTTATTTTGATTGTTGGCATTGTTTTTTGTACAATTGTTTACATTTTTAAACGAAAGCCCTAAGCCCTAACTACGAATATTTTGTTTTTATTCACCTGTGTATATGTAAAGTTTTGGTTCTATCGAATTCTTTGTACATACACCACAAAGCACAAAAGATCTTATCAAAAATGTTTATAGAAGTGGGGGAAAAACAGTACACTTCTTGACTCTGCTTTTAGTAATAATATATCGCTTTATTATAGTCACTCGAATAAATAAATATTTGGCCCTTTGTTTTACGGTTTAACAAAAATTTCTTTTATGTTGTTAATCTTAGTTAAAGTTGTGTATTTGGTCGAGATTTTATATAGGTCGACCAATTATATCATGGTTGATACATTTGTTGGTCTCAAGCAAGCGATTATGAGTAAACAATGACAGAAAGAAGTATATATGTTTCGGTGAAAGTTCGAAATCGGTAAATGTCCGAATAAAAATTAGAAAAAACTATTTCCGAAATGATTCATCCATCACTACAAGGATTACTTTTTCTGTTATTAGTCTAAAATCATTAAGAATAGCATGGGCTAACGGCTTCACTAACCCCTCGGGCTCGTCGTAGCTAATTGCGCCCCTTAGGTTAACAAATATTTAACATCGTACCTATGTACAACCGGTTTTTAATCATGTAAACGAATTTAAAAAATAGTAATTTCGAACAATTATCGATTTTGGACTTTAACCGTAATATATATATATATAACGGGTGATTTTTTAAGAGCTTGAGAACTTTTTTTTAAAAAAAAACGCATAAAATTTGCAAAATCTCATCGGTTCTTTATTTGAAACGTTAGATTGGTCCATGACATTTACTTTTTGAAGATAATTTCATTTAAATGTTGACCGCGGCTGCGTCTTAGGTGGTCCATTCGGAAAGTCCAATTTTGGGCAACTTTTTCGAGCATTTCGGCCGGAATAGCCCGAATTTCTTCGGAAATGTTGTCTTCCAAAACTGGAATAGTTGCTGGCTTATTTCTGTAGACTTTAGACTTGACGTAGCCCCACAAAAAATAGTCTAAAGGCGTCAAATCGCATGATCTTGGTGCCCAACTTACCGGGCCATTTCTTGAGATGAATTGTTCTCCGAAGTTTTCCCTCAAAATGGCCATAGAATCGCGAGCTGTGTGGCATGTAGCGCCATCTTGTTGAAACCACATGTCAACTAAGTTCAGTTCTTCCATTTTTGGCAACAAAAAGTTTGTTAGCATCGAACGATAGCGATCGCCATTCACCGTAACGTTGCGTCCAACAGCATCTTTGAAAAAATACGGTCCAATGATTCCACCAGCGTACAAACCACACCAAACAGTGCATTTTTCGGGATGCATGGGCAGTTCTTGAACGGCTTCTGGTTGCTCTTCACTCCAAATGCGGCAATTTTGCTTATTTACGTAGCCATTCAACCAGAAATGAGCCTCATCGCTGAACAAAATTTGTCGATAAAAAAGCGGATTTTCTGCCAACTTTTCTAGGGCCCATTCACTGAAAATTCGACGTTGTGGCAGATCGTTCGGCTTCAGTTCTTGCAGGAGCTGTATTTTATACGGTTTTACACCAAGATCTTTGCGTAAAATCTTCCATGTCGTCGAATAACACAAACCCAATTGCTGCGAACGGCGACGAATCGACATTTCACGGTCTTCAGCAACACTCTCAGAAACAGACGCAATATTCTCTTCTGTACGCACTGTACGCATTCGTGTGGTTGGTTTAATGTCCAATAAAGTAAACTGAGTGCGAAACTTGGTCACAATCGCATTAATTGTTTGCTCACTTGGTCGATTATGTAGACCATAAATCGGACGTAAATCGCGAAACACTTTTCGAACCGAACACTGATTTTTGTAATATAATTCAATTATTTGCAAGCGTTGCTCGTTAGTAAGTCTATTCATTATGAAATGTCAAAGCATACTGAGCATCTTTCTCTTTGACACCTTGTCTGAAATCCCGCGTGATCTGTCAAATACTAATGCATGAAAATCCTAACCACAAAAAAATCACCCTTTATATATATATATATATATATATATATATATATATATATATATATATATATATATATATATATATATATATATAACGCTATAAAGCGTCATTCCTCCCCATATTGTTTTCCAGACTAATTACCAGTGTGGCGCGTCTACGCGTATTCCAGAATTGTCTACATGTTGGTTTTTTGCATAGACAATGTAGAAAAATGGTAGAAAATCTCGATAATTCGTATACAATGTAGATTATTGATTTTGTTGTTGTTTTCCAATTGGATTTTTAGTATGAGGACTCCATTTTACATTTTCTATTAAGGTTTTCCCATAAATTCAATTTTTGCGAACCAAACAGGTGAGATTAGTACATTTAAAATAATTTAACATATTGAAACCCATTAAATTTTCTATTAGTAGTATTACATAGTGTTTTTGCCCACTGGGTAAACATTTTTTCTTTTAGCAGCCAATTATTTTTTAACATATGTCACTATTTGATCATCTATTTTCGCCAAATATAATAATTTCGAAAATACCTTCGAACTAAACATAACATTTAGTTTAGTTGAAATATTTTATTTAAAGTTTATTTTTGAAATAGTACGTATTTACTGAAGCTTGCAAACAACAGAAATGCCGGCAGATAAAAATTAAACTAATTTTAATTATTCTTTTGCCTAAATTTGCCTATAATTTCGATTTAACTTTAACAGACGTTTCCTTAAATTGTTTAGGCTATAAAGGTAAGGTGTTAGTACTTCCAGCAATAATTTACATTCTGCTGATTAGTTTGATGCACTAAAATAGTCACCGTTGAGGTCCTAAAAGCGTTATCGAGCGATATCCGGTTAATGGGAGCATCGTGTCATTTTCTTCACAATATGTGTACTTTTCACTGGTCAGAGGTAAAATTCGTGTTTCATGAAAATATGAAAAATAATAGTTTTTTCATTGATAATTCAAATAGGTTAGAATTGCTCTGAAATTTTCCCGTTAGATTCTCGTAAGAATAATGTCCTTCAATTCATGTTTATAAGCAAATAAAGTAGTAGTAGCAGAAGTATATACATTGCATTAATTGGCTTTATCGATAATTATAACGGTGTACGAGGCTAAAACCAGCTTCAAAATAAATTCCCTTTGCAATGTACCAAACGTCACGTACACCTTGGAAACTTATATTGGTTACATGTCATTGCTAAGTTTAAAGTCGATTTTTGTACAAGATGAGCGGCATTTAGATAGCTTGATATAAATATTAAGTAAAGGTGTGGTGTTACCAGCTCTTGGAGGGTAGAATTTTTTGTAATCCATTTTGTTCTGATGAAGTGCGGTTTACATTTGGCCGACAAATTTATTAATTTATAATCACTCGAAGTTTGTTTTTCCTGTGGGGTTTTCTTTTTACTCTGTAGTTATATTGCCAGAAACACTCATCGAGCATTCTAAGAAACTTTCGCATTTATTAAGATTATGAACCGATGAACTAGTATATGATCAATAAGTATATATTTGTCTGAGAAACTATTTGTTCTTTAATAGTTTATTGCCTGGGGGTGCCCATCATTTATTTTTTCGGTACTAAAGGAGCTAAAACATTTTGAAAAGCTTTTCCGATTATTTCGTATAGACACATTTTATATGCATACAGGGTGGGCCATCTGTTGGTCCTCTTTACAAAAGTCAAAAAACAACAACATTTCGTAAATTACTTGACAGTTTTGAACGACATGGACGGCCTACTGAGCATGCACTTGGCAAAATTATTGATCGTTTTGAAGAAAGCCCTTTTTCCTCTTAATGGGTACGTCAATAAGCAAATTTGTCGGATTTGGGGAGCGGAGAATCCTCATGTTATTCACGAAGCAGTTCATCTTCCAAAAGTCACTGTTCTTCTTTTAAAACGAACAGTAAAATGCCTTTACTTTGAATGGGGAATGTTATCGCAACATGTTAACTGGTTTTTTGTGGCCAAATTGAATGAATTAAAATCCGGATCGTTTTGATGCATTTGGAGGACCCAATCAGCAAAGATACGACGTTCATGGTGATCGACCGGCTTGAGTTCTTGTGTTAACTGAACTTTAAAAGCCTTAAGGCCTAAGGCTTTGTGCAAAATACGGTGTAATGTCGTTTGGGGAATGTCTAATTCCAAAGATCGACGAGGAATCGACAACTCGGGTTTTCGTTACCACTACGGGCTACAGCAGCAATATTCTCAGTTGTTCTAGAGTGACACACACGGATTCGATTCTTCACATCACTAACTTGTCCCAACAGCTCAAATTTTTCCACCAGTTTCACTATTTCCGGCCGAGGAGGTGTTTCACGACGTCCCAAAAGTGCTTTAGTTTTTCGAACTGTGACTGCATTTTACCATTTTTGTAGTGAATTTTAACAATTTCAGCGCGTTGTTGAAGCGTGTATCGTACCATTTATAGTAATGGCGTAGTTTTTACTTGTAAAATGTCAAAAGATGATAGCTTCAAAATTGACAGCTGTCCAAATAACTTATTCTTATTAGAAAACCCAGTACATTGTCTACACGTGTAGAATATTAACTAACTATAAGGTGTAGATAATATGGCACAACACTACTAATTATCAAATAACTTTCGAGAAACGAGAAGTTTCAAATCAATCTTCCTAGTTTTAAAAGGATTACCTGGAAATTTCAAAAAATTTTGAAACTTTGAGAAAATTTATAGAAATGACATTATTTGTTTTTCCACTACTAGTCGTAGAAGGCATCAATATTTGCTGCGTTTTTTTGAAAAAGCTGCTCTAGACCGCGATAAATTATATTTTGATTTTTTAAACAATTCACATATTATTAAAATATTTGTGCTTCGGATTTACTCAATCGAATCCTAAAGAGGTTATACTAAGTCAATATCTTGCATTATATTATCGAATAAAGTTTATTTATGCTTGTTCTCAACAACTCTGAACAACTTTGGATATTATGTAGAGTACAACAGAGTTCATCAAAAAACTTAATAATTCCTGAACTGACGAAACAGGGAAATTTTTTAGTACACAATTTTTTGATTGTTCCTTACTTCATTTACAACTGGAAATTTAAAAGAATGAAAATGAAATGACTGAATTGTATTTTTAATAAGAAAAAATGGATATCTTAATGGTTGCTGGTGAAATTAATTAATTAATTTTAATATTGGATATTATTGTGTTTAATTATAAACCAAAAATTAAATGTCAAAATGATTGACTTGAAGTTAGTTAAAGCTGTTGTTCTAAATTTTTTTGTTTAAATTTCCCTGTATTTTCCGTATAAACGCAGCTATTATGTGTTTTAGATGTAATGCGATTAAATAGATAGGGAGATTATGAATATTCCCCATATTGACTCAACAAAATTAAAGCTTCAAATAACAAAACAAAATGCAGTGTCATTTTAAATTTACGCTTACTACAATTGAGTAAAAAATTCGGGCTACTTCGACATAGTTAATATTATTATAGAGCAAGTGTTTCCCTTATCAAATTAATTTTCTTACCAACAAAAAACCTTAATGGTTGGTATGCCTTCTACGACTAGTAGTGGAAAAAATAGTATATACACCACGCTTGAGAAGTGCTATTATAGCCCTCGCTTACTATAACTGCTCCGCGTCTCGGGTTATACACTCGCTCGAACTATAATAGCATACTTCTCTAGTAGTTAACAAAAAAGACTTAAATGTTTATTATGATAAACATAAAAATTCTTACAAATAGTTTAGGACTGTAGTCTATTTACATCTTATAAATCGGAAAACTCGACTAACTTTACAGAATGCAAATCTTACTCGTAACACAAGTAGATACAAGATACGGAATATTTTCAATTTGTTTTCTATTTTGGTTTTTGTTGCAGTTAATTTCACAATACAAAAGGTATTTTAGTTAAATGTTGTTGTTCATGTTTTTCTGTTGTTGGAAACCTTAAGATTGCAGAAATCAAGCTTCCTAACCAGTGCGGTCTCCAAATCAAGCCTCAATTTTCATATCTACATCAATCGTGACCAGTGGCATCATGTGTCATCAAAGGAATACTTATTGGATTGCGTGACGAGGAGCATATTACCCAAAGGATTATGTCGGCATACATATGACACATAACTTATAAACAAAGGGATTCGCACTCCTTAAAGACTCCTCCCACCCCTTTAATGCTAATGGCACTGTTTCACGATGATGGGGAATAAAATAGGGAACAATCTACCAAAAATTAACACAAATAATAACTGAACTCAAATTCACAACCAAATAACAAAAACTATAAGTGTGTGCGAATATACAAATATGTAAACGTTTGGCATGCAACAATTTTTGCGTGGTTAAAATTAAAATAGTTTCAAAACTACACAGAAGCCCAAAATCTCATGTATAGACGTGGTTTTTTTGTAAAGGCCTTGTTATATACTTGAATTCAAAAATGCCAAACGAAATTTCAATGAAAAATTTTGTTCTAAAGAAGTCAAAAGTCCCGTATATAGACGTTTTTTATGATGGCCTTAGTAGGTAGTTTAATTTATAACCGAATGATCAGCCCCTAAGTACGGTCATATGATTAACAAGCTATAACTACAACAGTTCTCGCACGAAATTTCAATGAACAATGTTGTTCTAGAGAATTCAACAGCCCTTGGTATGTACTTTAATCCAAAAATGCAGAATGAACGGTCCCTGGGTTCGGCCATATGATGAACAAGCCATATGATGAACAAAACCGAAAAACGGCACAGTGGTAAAAGTTTTGGCGTATGGATCGGGAGGTACCAGGTTTGAATCCCGATAGGTGCAGGATGCCAAAAGGATTTTTCATCATCTCGATCCGATCGGTGATGGAAAGGAACACAACACCTGACTCTCTGTCGGAGTGAAGAACTCATGGGCTGAAAATAGAGTTTTAATAGAAATGTGGCTTGCGGAAATTTTATTTTTCAAATTCACATGCGTAAATGTAGGTTTACCATGCATAATTGCATATGATATAAAATTGGCGATATTTAATTTTCAACTATACCTTCAAAAGAGATGGCAATCTTAAAATCCAGTAAAGCCCTATACTCTTAATATCTTGATTATGATTGTTGTTGCTTTTTCTAAACTTCGTTTCCAATTTAGCATTTAGCTTTCTTACAACAATTGATTAAATTTTAGTTGTTACTAAAGAGCAAAACACACGAGCAGTTTTCCTCTTTCAAATATTATTTTAAATTGCCGGAAATAGCATAAAGATAGTTTTTAAAAAGTAATTTTTTAATGCTTCCTCCCAAATAATTTCATCACTAAGAAGGACTGCAAGCTTTATTATGTTTTCTTTCTATCGGACCATTTTACTGCCTGCCCTATTACTAGGCTGCAGCATACTAGCTATTAGTAATTGATAGGTTTGCGGTGCGGAGCGCGGCTCTGTTATTAATACAAGAAGACATCCCTATTGTCTCGAAGAACATGAAGATGGCAACACTCGTCAACAAGAGTGAGAGAGTGTGTTAGCGCATGCGTTAACCTCACTGACAAAGTGAGTACCTCACTGACTGAAATATCGACCATTTTAGACGCGCAGTTGTAGTTTAACACTCGTTTGAAGTGAGTCGATGTGAGTGTTTTTGTGGCAATGGAAAAAATCGAGTATTGAGCTGTCATTAAATATTTATTTTTTAATGGCAACTACGCAAATTCTACACCAACATCTACCACCGTGAAACTTTGGACAGCTGAATCTAAACGGGGCCGTAGCTGCTTGGTCCACGATGAACGTTCAGGAGGTTCAAAAACTGAAAACTCTGACGATAACATCACTCAAGTTTACCAAATAGCCAACCATCCATTTACAGTTCGAGAGATAGAAGAAGCTATGAATATAGCTTTGCTCATTATTAAAGCAGTTTAGGCACAATAAATCAGAGTTTCGGCGCCGGCTAATTACTGTTGAAACTTGGATACACCATTACACTGCAAAATCAAAAATACAGACAAAACAGTGGACTGCCAAGGAGAAATCGGCTCCAATTAAGGCAAACGCTGTTCCTTTGGCTGGAAAAGTGATGGCGACTGTTATCTGGGACAGTCATGGGGTTACCTAAATCGAATATCTTCAAAAAGGGAAAACCATTACAAGAGCATACTATGCATCATTACTTGAAAAGCTGAAAGCAGAAATTTCGGAAAAACGACCACATTCCCAGAAAAACAAATCTTCCTCCACCAAAACAATGTGTCGTCTCACACCTCAGCGGTTGCCATGGCGAAAATCCACGAATTACCGTTTAAACTGCTTGACTACCCTTCTTACTCACCAGATCTATCTTGTATCTTTAAAAGATCGGAAACTTTTTAGACAACCCTCGTACTGTGAATTATTGCATTGAGTTTTTTGGATTTTCTAAGAGCTGGTGTAACTTTAGTACTAAACATTCTTTTACAATGACACCTACGGCATTTTAAAGTGTTGACATTCCACATTAAAATTTAGTTTGTCATTATTCGTGAACGCGTACACAACATATTTGTTAATCCCATTTAAATCTGTCGAATTTCTTACCAACAAAACAGCATTTGCGGAAAGTGTTATTTTTTGCTTTAATCAAAAGAAAAAAGTTGCTGAAAGTTTTCGTTTGCTTCATGAAACTTATGGTGAACATGCACCAACTCAACAGACTTCCGAAAACTGGTTTAAACGATTCGAAAGTGGTGTTTTTGATGTAAGTGACAAAGAACGTTCTGGTCAACCAAAAAAATTCGAAGATGAAGAATTGGAAGCACTATTGAAGGAAAACTCAGCTCAAACAGAAAAAGAACTTGCAGAAGAGTTAAATGTCACTCAAGCAGCCATAAGCAAACGTTTACAAACCATGAAAATGATTCAAAAAGAAGGAAATGGGTACCACATGAGCTGACTGAAGCAAACATTGAAAATCTTACAAGACACTGAAGATAGCATTTTTTGTCTCAAATTGAGGCTGGCGAGGAAAAATAGATTTACTACAATAACCCTAAACGCAAAAAATCATAGGTTCATTCAGGTGAAACATTCACATCAACAGCAAAACGAAACATTAATGGAAATAAGGTTATGTTGTGCATTTCGTGAGATCAGAAAAGAGTGGTGTACTATGAGCTGCTAAAATCGAACGAAACTATTACTGGTGAACGTTATCAACAATAATTGATAGATTTGAACCATGCATTGAACAAAGACCGTCCGATTACAGCTAACTTGTTGTACGACAATATTCGGCCACATGTCGCAAAACAAGTAAAAATACGCTGAAACTACTTAAATGGGAACCTCTACCACATGCTCCCTATTCACCAGATTGGGCCCCAACAGATTACTATTTGTTCCGATCAATACAAAGCGATCTTCAAGACCAGCGCTTCAGAAACTACGAAGAAATCAAAAAATGGCTCGACGAATGGATCGCATCAAAAGGGAAGCAATGTTTTTCGATGGAATCCATACATTGTCAGAAAGATGGTTGAAAGCCTTCGATAACGATGGAAAATATTTTGATTAAAATAAAATTTCCCATTTCTTAGAAAAACACGTTTAGTTTTTTCTGCAAAAAAATACAAAAAAAATAAGTTATACTCCCAACATTACATAAGTCATAGCGAATTTGGGGATGGCTATTAAGATATCATAAACAGATTGATTTAAGGATGCAGAAATTGTTGTTATGGCCGGTTCTCCAAAAATATTGTATGTAAAAAAAATGCAATTTAAATAAAAATTTTAATTAAAATTTATCATATTTCGACCATCTTAATGGATGAAAATGTTTTCTTTATGAAAGTCAAATAAAATAAATAATACAATTGTATAATAAAAATCGATCACCCTGTCTACTATGTATAACATATCATGTTGTCATTACCAAGGTCGTTTATTTATTTAATTGAGATTGATAAAATTTCTATGTTTGTCCGGCTTGAATTAGTATAAACGAAATATATCACCACGAGCCGTATATGTATACCCATACAGACATTTATATATGATCTTTTGTGTATCAAGTCTCTGTGTTGAATGTTGATATAAATTAACATAACCATTCCAGTGTTTATTTATCCCGCGTTTAATATCATTCGTCGACGAGTATTTTTTTACTAACCCAAATATTCAACTTCAACAAACAAATTTCCATTTTAAAATTAATTGTATTTTTAAAAGCCAAATTTGCTCTCCATCTAATTTTGTTTGGTGCTGACGTCTCGCGCAAATAACAAAACGGCAAAATTAATTAATTTAAGTTTTATCCCCAAAAATGTTTAAAGTTTTAAATTAAAAACCACATACACACACGCTGCCTAAGCGACAGTGTCAAACTCTATAACGTATTTGTGACATATTCTTATTGATTTTGTGAAAAGTGTTAAAATATTTGTTCGCACATACAAAGTGTTTTATGTGATGTGATGTGATGTTGACACTGTATTTGTATATCGCATATGTGGTGGCATGGAAATAAAAATATTAATATTTGCATTGGTACTCGTTTGTACATGCTAACCAGAGTGCCATGGTGTTGTGTTAAAATGTTAAATATTTATTTGTAATTGGATACATTGTTTGTTGTTTAGCTCTTTAGATGTATTACAGAAACACAAAATATTTTAAATTCATATATTTACTTTTCGACATATACCATTTATGTTTATTGTAACATAAAATGTAAAACGAAATTGAATAGGCATAGTAGTTCAAAAATAAATAACATGTACGGTTATAAAGTTAATTATGTATGTTTATAGTACCAAGCAACAAGTGGATTTAAAATTGGAAAATTTTAATTAACATTGAAATTTGTAAAATGTAAAATTTTCGTATGCTTTCTATTGGGTAATGGACAACATTTAATTTAATTCAATTACGGGTTGCAGTCGTGCTGCATTTGTATACTAAACATGTTAATTAAAGTATCATACATACTCGTAGCTGTGTGCAACATGGTTTTAATAAAATAATGATTAGATATCAATTCCTGTTAGTTTATTGGGCACCGCCCCTGGATGCTTCCGGCTTTCATTTACCACTGTATGTATACATCCGATCTCAAATACACGACACTTGATTTATAAAGCGAAAAAACGTAAGTTGTATACCAGACTTTTGGTAAAGCTGTATTGTATAATCAAAAAACATTATCCTTGCTTAAATTTCAGAAAACCAACAAGGTCAATCCTTGTTGGTTGAAAAATTAATGTTTAAATTTACATGAATCTTTTAATTATTTCTCTAATTTTGTAAGTGCTA
The DNA here is from genome assembly GCA_963691935.1 of Nephrotoma guestfalica. NCBI lineage: Eukaryota > Metazoa > Arthropoda > Insecta > Diptera > Tipulidae > Nephrotoma > Nephrotoma guestfalica. The sequence goes on along the minus strand of OY829914.1, from coordinate 126,876,508 downwards.
AAGTTGTCAACATCATTGCTGCTATAGAAGTGGCTACTGCCGTTACACAAATTTCCACCAAATTTCTAAAGGATCTGCCAATTAATGGAAACAGTTTAAGTATGAAGTTTGAAATCTCAAATAGTCACAGTCAGCAGAGATGCCGAATTTTGGCTGAACTGCAGAGATGCCGAATTTTGGCTAAATAATGTTTTTTTTATCAAATCTCGTTATTTGCGGTAATACACTGCTCCAAAAAAACGGAACAGAAATTTTTTTTCGAAAAAATACCCAGATTTAAACGCTTGTATCTTGGTGAAATAACACCTTTCGTAAAAATAATTTTACTTCTAATTGAAGAAATTTTTGTCTTCTTTACGATACTGGAATCTGTTTTATTTTATTTTGTTTTTTATGACTTTTATCCGTAAAATTGTCTAAAATACATGCTGCTTGTTTGAGACTGTAAACGAACTTGCTCTATATTTCATTCCCAAATCCAAATTAGCCGTTTTATAGAGAATTAACAAATTAACCAAAAAACGAGATACGCATATCAGGCGTAATTTTTGTGGTTCAAGATCAAGGAAAAAACAAGTTTTTACAGTAAAAATGTGATTTATTTCAAAAGGTATATTGGAACAAAAATGTTATTCAAACGTTATAAAAAAAAAATTTACTAACAAAATGGAATTTTCAATATGTTACCTCCACTAGCCCGCATGACTTCATAAATATGCCATGGCCTTTTTAAAACATTGTAAAGCATCGCGGAGTTCTTGCAAATTTGTTGAGTGCCTTGTCCGTTTTCTTACACGCCGTTGTAACATATTCCAGACGGATGATTTATTAAATTAATGGGGTGCTGTTGCAGAAATTAGCGTGTGTTTAGAGCTGTGTGCGGCCGAGCATTATCATGCATAAAATAAATCCACGCCCAATTTGCCTTTTCATGGAAAGCATATGAAGGCTTAGAGTTTCTTCCACATATCGTGTTGATGTTAAAGCTGGATGTGGTATTACTACCAAATCAGTCTTGTAATTTCACGAAATACCCGCCAAATCATCACCGAACCTGCATGAAATGCTACTAATGGCATGACGCAATTAGGGTTTAATCTTTGTTCTTGTGAATGCCAAACTCTGCATCGGCCGTCTGATGGATAAAAAATCAATATCTGGTTTGGTATTGGTACATTACTTTTAATTTTCTGAGCACTGCTTGTCCTCTTTTTTGTTGCATAACTTGCGATCTTCTCGTAGTGTAGTTGTTCTTGGTTGACCCGATCCGTCACGCCGGCGAACGACACACTACTTGTTTCTAAATATCGATACCCAGTCTGGTTCACAACAGTCACACTAATATTACAGACTCGCCTAATTTCATGATAAGTTACATCGGCTTCAACTAAAGCCAAAAATGTACTTCTTAAAATTTATACGATTTTTGGTACGTTTCTCGCAAAAACTTCAATAAATCGACAAAGAGTCGTCGTACAGAAATTTCCACAGCATTATTTTCAAGGTTTCTAAATTCCCTATAAAGTAGTTAATTTGGATTTGGGAATAAAATATTGACCAAGTTCGTTTACAGTCTCAAACAGCAAATTTTTTTTTGTTTTAGACAATTTTTATTTTACTCAAAAAACGTTATAAAAAACATAATAAAATAAAACGGATTTCAGTATCGAAAAGAACACAAAATTTTACGTTAAATATGTTTTCTAGTTTATAATTATCGCTTATTTTTTCCTTTTAAATAATTAAATATAAGTTTATTTTAATAAAATCATAATGTCCATCTGGGCGGACAAATTATAAGTATAACACCTATCACAGTGGACTTAATTCACTATGTCCATAGGAATGGACTTTTCGTTTTAACTGTTGCTAAATTTAGTATCTTTGTTACAGAAAACACTAAACATCCAAATTGTCAAAATTAGGTTTTGTAAGATTTAAAGTGTCTCGAAGTAAAAGGTTGATCGAAGAGGAAATATATGCCGGGTATCGTGATGAATAATGACGTAAAATATAATGGCGAAAAAATCGGACTATGTTGAAATCCATTACGAACCAAAATCACAAATTGAAGGTGATAGAGACGAGATGATTGGCAAATACTCACCTCTTTTCACCTCTAATTGACACCATAAGATTCCCATGCAAACAACTTAATTTAGAAGAGCATCTGGCAAAATAAACCAAAACCTTGGGGTATACAATTGTGGAAAGTCTGCATAGCCTAATGCCTTCATCTTGCATCAGGGGTCTAATACTGGCTTATCTGAATAAAATTTGAATTCGGACTGTCTGTTGTGCTCCACCTTGGAGACCACTAGAATTAACCGAGTATTTAATCTACAATTAACAGAGGATAAAGCAGCATAAAAAAGTAACAGAGGATATTATGAAGAATTCTGTTGGTGAAATAAGTAAATTGCATTAGTAAAGTGATTGGACAACAAACCGGTTCACGTTGCTTCAAATTTCGTTGGAGTTAGATCACCGTTAACATGCACACGATGCGCCAAGAACAAAAACAAATTTGAGGAAGTGCCGCATCCTGAAGTGATCAAGAGGTAAAACGAGTTGACTGGAGAGGTCGATCTTCTCAATCAACTATTTGGGTACTATCGAGTGTTCATAAATTCAAAGAAATTGCCGTTACGAACTAAAACTTATTTTGCAAATGTTGCATGTTCTGCTAGTTGAATTCACTATAAAACCAGTGCCGCCAAAAGATGGTGCCCAGTAACAAACTAAAATCTTTACAGGAATTTCAATTAAGCCTAGCTAAATTATTAATGTCGATGAGTAATTAGACCAGTATCTTACGAAAATGAGGACGTCCAAAAGCCGAACAATTATCAAAAGCACCGTCATTTATGTCCCCGAAAATGAGTCAAGATGTATTGGCCCATATTTGACAGCAAGAAGGCAGCGTCGCGTTGCAAATTGGAAAAATGTGTGAAAATACACAGTTCAACAGTTCAATTATGCTGCCTAAATGAAAGAAAGTGCTTTGTCACATTGCATATGCAATAATGACAAACAAGTTATAAAAAGTAAATATGTAATTAATTGTGATATCTTGAATTGAATTAGTTCCCTAATTTGGTTATTTTATCATTTTATGTATACTGTTATTATTTATGTATTTTGTAAGACTGAAGTGCTTATTATATTTAATTTATTTTCAAATACATGTAAGATAAACTCCATTAATCATTTTTATTCTTTTTGCAATACTTGAGCAATAATGGCCATACGGATGGACAAGTCTGATAAACCTTCTAAAATATACCAAATTTGTCTTTTCTCTCACTGTATAATTTTCAAAGCTCATATTCTTTCGGAAAAACAGAAAAAATATTTTTTAACTTTTCTAGAAAGGTTAGGTTCCAAAGGGCTAAGGATGAATTATTTGTTCTCAATAACATTGAATGTGTAAGCAGTCTATGATAAAGAATTAATTTTTTTTTGTTTCGAAATTGAAATTGAGTTCAGTAGAACCCAAAACTAAAAATTTAGAGTTGAGCAAAAATCGGCAATCAAATAGCGTTTAGAAGCTGCAGAATCGACTACTAAGCTAGCGTCTGGGTTTAGAATGGTGGAGAGATGAACACCTTTATTATATAATCTATACGAAAGTGTTCTGAGTCCCAATCAATAAAAATTAAGAGGACCAAATTTGTCACACATGGCGATATTGACCAAATTCTAATGAAATGGTTTTAATTACACCAGAGTCCAAATGTACCGATAAATAGACCAATGCTTCAGTAAAAAGCAAATGAATTCGTCAAATTATTAAAACAAATCCAAATTCTTACTACGGCATGAAATAGTGTTTTTCATAATATGCTGGAGATGAAAGAAATTCGGCTTCAGTCGCAGCAGAAGAATGAATAGAAAAGGTTTCGCCAACTTTGCGTGCTACATACACTGGAACTGAAATTTTGACGAGATCGTTAAACTTAAGGACGAAAAGGCACAGGTGGAAAATAACAAAAGACCGAATAATAGCCTTGGTAGCAGCTAATGTGGACTCGTCAAACTCATCAAACAAAAAGTAATGGTTATTGGGAAGTTAAAAAAGAAGCTTCGCCTATGGAATGCCGAACTAATAAAGAAGAACAAGAGAATTCTTCTGCTGATTGACAATTGTCCATCACATTCAGCTACAAACAATACGATTAGAATTTCTGCCACCTAACACAACTTTGACCCTCCAACCAATTAATCAAGAAATAATAAAAAAATCTCAAGCACCATTGTCGCAAAACACTTGTGATGCAGATGGTTTGGATGGTTGATGAAACGAGTACTAAACTTAAATAATGGTACTAAACTTAAACATTTTGGATGCTCTCGTTATGGGAGCAGAAGCTTGGTACCCCATGTGACAGCTAATATAATCAAAAACTGCTTCAAACATGTAGAAAATTTGGGTGAATAATACAAGAATATGACTTACCTTAGTCCAAAATAATGATACGCTACAGCAGCGCGCATCTCCCAAAGAGAGGGCAGTATTCGAATGTGTGGATGACAATTTTCTTTTTGCTGATGCAATTCGAGGTACATCAACTATTAAAAATTATTTGTGGATACGCGATTTATCAGGTGAATAATCGGTAAAGAGCTGAATAAAATGCTTCAAAATGAAAAATAGCGGTGCTTTTCTCTGCTCTGTTAAATAATGCAGGAAAAATATATGGTTGCATTTAAATATGTATGCATGTTGGTTATTATCAAAAATATAAAATTTCACCCGGATATAACGAAATTCGGGTAACGAACTTTTGCCGGTCCTCTCGCTTTAAGTAAGTTCACTGTACTTTTCAAAATATTTGCAAAAAACGAAAGAAACTCTGATGAAAACTACCACTTCCGGAGGACCGATTTCTGCCAAAAATCACGGGCTTCTCCCAATTTGTGGAAAAGGCTTAAGCATGAAGTCTTACTCAGATCAGTCAATTTGTCTGGGCTGTACAGACGTCGAATTTTTGTCGAAAAACAGTTTTTGCCAAAAACTGTAATTTTCGCTTACATTTTTGGAAAACTGATCTTGACCGGTATTGATGCAAATTTTATTTAGTATCTTTTAGTTCCTAGTCGTTTTTCTTGTAAGTTATGGATAGTAGGGACAACTGGCGGCAAATGTATTAAATACCGTTTTACTACTTCCACTTTGGCTGCCATCTTTTAAAAAACGTGACCTGTATTTGAAATTTAATAAACACATTTTTATCATTTGTTTTTTGTATCGCAACAATAATTGCGAGCGCAACAATTGTTGCGGAACAAAAAACAAGTGATAAAAAATGTGTTTACTAAATGGTAGTATGTTTCGCCAAGTGCCTTCAGCAGATAGTGTTAAAAATGTATTTGAAAATTTATAAAGGATATTTTGATTATTTCTAAAAAAGTACGTAAATTAATTATTAATTTAAAATGTTCATTAAATTAATTAATTTAAAATATTAATTTAAAATGATATCGTTAAATACGCATTGATGCTTTGTAAACCAATCATTACAACTTTTAATTTTAATATAAATTTTGTACTTTTGAATCTATTTGTCGAATAATTATCGTTTTTATTGTCTTCCAGTGCAACCAAAGCCACCTGGATTAACAGGCCATAATGTAGATAAGAGAGTCTTTTTTCAAGTTATACGGATATAAAAACAATAAAATTTTCCAAAGAAAGTAGATAAAAAGTAACATTTTTAAAACAAGAAATAAAAATTATTATTTGTACTTGTAAGTAACTATAAGAATAATATATTTTTTCCACTACTAGTCGTAGAAGGCATCATTATTATGTGTTTTAGTAGTCTGAGAAACCAAATTTCTCGGTTAATAATGAAAAATGAACACTAGATGTAATGTGATTAAATGGATAGGGTGATTATGATTATTCCCCATATTGATAAAGTAGATTTTGATAAAAAAAAAAATCCAAATGGTTTTATATACATATCCCTCGTTTTTTTGGGGCAGCAGCTGGTCTGTTATATTTTCGACTATCTCCATAAACCTTGTGCCGGTCACTTGGTTATGGCATGTCGTATATAGGAGATGGCTGAAATCGTGCATCGATATTCGATTCAGGTGGTCAACAAAACACTGGATACAATCCGTTTCCTTATGTTTAACGACTATTTATTAATATAATGATATCATCATTTCCGTTTTCAATTGACTCACGCTGCTGAATGTACTGGGTAAATCGTATTACTTCGTATCACAGGCAAAGGAGACTATTTTCGTTTGTATCGAGCGTTAATAACTTTTTTGTTTTAATTCCAATGGAAGTACGTGACAAATGAGGATCATGTGAACCCGTATATAGTGCATTACCATGGAAAGTTTATATCGGCGTCCAATATACTTGGCTGAAAAGAGACACACTGCGCCTCCTTGCAATGAGTGTAACAGTAATAGTACTAACAATCGTACAATAAGGAATACAGTAGATGACAGCTAAATGAAATGCTAGAGTAAAGATCCAAGTCTTTTCTTATTGATAAAAAAAATAAAAAAAGCAAAACATCTGAGAATGGTGTTTGTGGGGTCAAGTTGCTATTCCGGTAGTCAAGTTTTGGAGGTTGAAACGACGCGAAGAAAAATCAGAAACATAAAAAGAACGAGGATCGAAGAGTATTTGGCGTATCACAGCGGGGATCGAAAAAAATCGAAAAAAGAAGAGGATTAAAAAGGGACATCAGTCGGATAATAAAGAAAGAAAAGGAATACGTCGGAACGTGGTTGAGGGACGAGAACGAAGAGAAACGGTGTCCGACAAACTGAGAAGAAGGGAAGAGCGAAATCCATAAGTATGTTCAGATCAGGTGAGTTCCCTTTATAGCTAGTTATACGTTTCTTAAATTTTGATTCCGAAACACAGACTTCCCTCCCGACACGATCGCGTGGTTAACAATCGTGATCGAAAAAAATAAGAGGAAGACCACTCTACAAGTTATTCTGCACTTCGAGCGCATAGCCCGGCTAGATTGTATACTATACTGCCCGGCTATACTTGAAATGTTTGTCTACCCGAGCGATCCTCACGATAACGGCCCATTACAACTTTTATAATAAATCTTAAAGTTTCGTTATATGAATAAAATATTATGCAGATTGACAAGAGCATTTTTTTTCCGCTTTGAATTGGTCATAAAACCTTGACCATAAACGTATTTACATTCGCTGGGAAAATATTTAATACTCTCCTTACATTTAAGATATTGATGAATACAATAAATACAAGAAATCCGAAATTTAATAGCCCAGATACTACAGCAGCGGAAATGTTTCTAAATGCATTCTAAACCGGTTTATATCTTTAAATTAACAAGATCAGTAATATCTTCGACTAATAATATTTTTCGGTATGAGAAGACAATGTTGAACTTAGCGAGCGATTAAGAAAAATCGAGCAATTTACAGCTGAGTTTAAAAACAAATTTTCAATTTCCAAGAAAAATATTACGAATTTAAAGGAGTTCAATTTAAAGCAGCTCAGTTCAACTAAACCAACACCGAGGACACTTCAACTTGCATTCGATAACATAAACCCATTCCACGCGGTTGAATAAGAATTAGAAAGAAAACCAAATTGGTTCTTAAACCAGAAGAAAGGACCGAGCAAGAAAAGCTGAACACTTCAGAAACGGCAGAAACTTAAGCATCAACATCAAATGGGGTTTCTAGAAGAGATTTATTCATTTAGAAATAAATAGTTCCAGACATCTACCAGCGAAACCAAAAGAGAAAGAACTTCTACCAATTAGCGTTATTGGAATATCAAATTATTTGCATTACACAATCTGTTGCTTCAGATAATATTTCGGATAAATGTCTTTATCTCAGTTTATATAAAGATAATTTTTTTTGTCTAAATGTTGCGCAACAAAAAAATAAAACGCTGTGCAGTAATTGCTACAGTAAAACAACAAAGTAAACTAGGACTTACTCACCGGAGTTGTAAGAAAGCACAACTTCTATAGAGAAATAAACTTAAAATAAACTTCCGAACTAGCCAAAGGGTTATAACAATCCACACTAGAACGTATATTATGGAACTTATGCAGACAAGAGCGAATGTGTACCAATGTTGAAAAATGTAACGTTGGTTTTTGTTGTGTCTACATGATTTGATAATTGGACAAATCAATAATCACCAATATTGAGCGACATTTGATATTCGTAAGGCCGGGCCTTTAAATGAACATGTTTAGGAATCGAGGAGTAGAGCCGTCATTGTAGAATCATTTTGACTACAAAAATAATATGCACGAGGCGAGAACAACATTTTATCGCCCATAGACACATTTCAAATTTTCTGGCAACAATTTGTTAATCATCGAAAATATTTAGTGCTCTAAACCTGCACCGACCAAATTAGCCCGCCTCAATGAAACCTGTACTTTAATTTGTTACACATTTATTACAATTTATTACAACAAATCCCGATTTTATTACAGTTACCGTTTTCGAGGAACGAGTGGTCGGGTTAACCTGCATATCGAGATGGTTCTTGGACCAGAATTTATTACAAATTAATAAAATTGAATAAGTTAGTTCAAGAACTTGCCTAAGGGGAAATTTCACCCCAAACAAATTATTTATTTGAAAAACGTCAATTTCATCAACTTTAATAATTTTGTTTACACCAGACTGCCACCATATTTTGGGAAAAATGTTGCAAGAAGTCTTGTTGAGAGTAGGTAAGTCTTATCCAAGTGTGTAATAAATTATGTTTGTGTCTGGTTACTCGAGATTGGCTAAAAACTGTAAAGTCTTCAAAAAGGTAAGTTAAAGGTCGATTTTACCACATTAAATAATTTATTACACCAGACCGCCACCAGATATTGAGTCAAATGTTACTCCTTGGACATTGTGGTTGCCAAGTCAACCTTATCCAGTTGTGTAATAAATTATTTTTGTGTCAGGATTCGCGGAATTGGCTCCTAAGCGCCACCAGAAATTTTGTCTAATGTTACGCCGTGGTCGCTGTGAAGGGCGGGTCAATTTTATTCCGTTGTTTAATAAATTATTTTTGTGTCAGTTAACAATTTTGTTACGGTGGTCGGCGATTGATCGTCGTAGAGGAAGGACGTGTTTTTGTCTCTCCTTTAAATAAATAAATAATTTATTTTAAATGTATTTTAATTAACTAATAAAAAGTATAATATTGATATAGTTGATAATTTTAATAAATAATAATTTCAATAATAATTTGCGTGAATTTAATAAGTGAAGTGAATAGTTGTACGTATTGTATATTTATTTTAATCTGTGTACGGTGCGCTTGTGATGGTATAGAATATGTACATAACAATTTTCGTTTATATGTATTTTGATACCGTTGCTTGAACGCAACGTACGCAGTGTATGTAAATCTTCAATATGTATGACTTTTTTGATTCCAATGGATGCCTAAGATAAGTGTTTTTCATTATTTTAATTCATATTTTTCCGAAATAAATTTTAATTATATAAAATATGTATTTAACTGTTTCTATTTGCGTAAACGTGTTAAGAGAGGAGCGTAAAATAAAATACCATTTCATTTATATGTTTTGGTTTAGTATATTAAATATATACATACATTTCTATTTTTTGTTTTTGCGCTTGTTGCGTGAGTGAGAACTGAGAATAGATTATTATGATCATGCTTAGTGTTTTATAATTTATCCCTTCCAAGTTTCAACTAAAAAAGAATAAACAGGAAATAGACAAATAAAATACATAAAACAAAATTTTGAGGGGATAAATATATGACGAAATTGGATAGAAACTAAACAAGCATGATCGTGGTTATTCTGTACTTTTCGTTTTCTCCTTGACAGAAGAATTCATTCATTCATATACACCCATCCTCCGATTTACACGGTAGATTGGTTCCGCGGAAAACGTATTATCGCATTCATATATACAGATCCTTGTAGAAGTATAAATTAATAATTTATTAATTTGAATTTTAGGTTTTAGTGTAAAATTAAATTAAATTTCTTAAATTTCTTATTATTCTTGTTTTGAACGTGAAAATAATAATTTAACGAATTTTGGAACTCTAGTTTAGGACATGTAGAGGTAGGCGGCTGTGATCGAATTGGAATTGTTGGCTTAACTTTATAACTTTGCTATTTCTGCGAATATTTGAATATTTGGAATTACATGGAAGCTACGGAGTACATTTGAAATGCAGTCAAATTTGCTATATGTAGATAGTTTTTCGGGATCATGCACTTTTTAATTAAATTTTTTTCTAGATTATTTGGAAGACTGTAAATTGGTAAAGGTTTTGGTTAACTTGTTCTAGGTTGGACAAATAATTATATAATTTATAATTTATTTAATGCTGTTGTAGATATATATATGTGTGTGTGTATGTATATGTGTGTGTGTATGTGTGTGTATGTATATATATATGTATGTATGTAATTTTTTTCTGATTTATTTATTTTATAATTAAAGCATTGAACCATATAATTGGGTTATTTGATTATCATGGATCCTACAGATGTGCTAGCTACTTAGTATTAATTCTGTTATCTTACAGATTCCTGATTACTTTAATAGTTTTATTTACTTTTGGTTGAATTTGTTTAGGTATTGGGGATTCTAAAGCTGTGAAAAACATTCATTATTAATACATTACCTTACAGATTCCAGATTAGCTGTTTTTGGAACCAGTTTTCGTTTGGTCATTTTCTATTTTTATAAATAAACATATTTGTATTAGATTAGGGATGACAAGGACAAGTGACTTTCATAAATATTTTTTTATAAATAAATCCATCAAATCAACAGACTTAGAAGTTAGGAAGGGCGTGCGTGCCTTTCCTGGATTCGATTTATTTTATTTGTTTTATGAGAACCAAATTAATTTAGTTAATACTAATCGTTACTTTACATTTATTTTATTCAAGTATAATTTTATTATATTGTATATATATTGTCCTAAATATGCAAATGAATTTTAGAATTATTTTGAATATAGTTCAAATAACTTTGGTTTCAGGAAATTCGACTGTAAGTTGCGGAGTTGCAGAATGATTAAATTAATAAATGTTTCAATTATTTAGGAAGCCGGAAAATATGAATTTAGAATTAAATTTCAGGAAATTTACAGATGCTTGTGAATTAATGCTTCATTGTAATTGCTGATTGTGTAGTTTAGAATTGTGTTGTCATTTTATTACTAACGACTTTACATAGGTGTCTGTAACGGGTCGAGTCAACCAATTTTGGTTAGGAAGCCGAAAAGTATTAATAGAATTAAATTTCAGGAAAATTCCAGATGCATGTGAAATAATAATATTTTTTCTTAGGTTGCCGTTTTAAAGAAGCAATTGTTGAAGACCAATACCATCGTTATCCATTAACCTATTAAGCCTTTATCCTTCATCTAGTAGATTAGAATTGTGTTGTCTTTGTGTTACTAACTATCGGCTATACCTAGGGGTCTGTAACCGGGCCGATTCTGTCCCACTTAACTAACCTATCCAATCCTTCGGTTTTGTTATGCGTAAAAAAGGGTGTACGGTGGACCCGGCGTCATCCGGGAACTCAAGCCTAAGAACTTGGTCGTACATTCAAAATCAATCAATCAAAGTTAACAATTTTGTTACAATTAATTTGTAATAAATTCTGGCCCAAGAACCATCCCGATATCACAGCTACATCAAAAGTTACATTTTTGGCAGTGCAGGTTTAATTGGAAGCTAAACCGACCACTCGTTCCTCGAAAACGGTAACTGTAATAAAATCGGGAATTGTTGTAATAAATTGTAATAAATGTTTTTCAAATTATAGTACAGGTTTCATTGAGGCGGGCTAATTTGGTCGGTGCAGGTTGAGAGCACTAAAATAATTCAAAGAAAACCTTCCGATATTTGGAAGAAATATGAAACCGTGATGGAAAAATCTTAAATTAGATGGTTGCCCCTAATCTACTTATGAAACGTAAAGTATTATTACGTGACAAACATGTGCCTAGAACTTCGACATCGCCTTTTTAATCCCCAAATCTAACCAAATTTGGTACGGAAAGCAATAAATATTCATTATTTTAGTTAACATAATGGTGTAGTTAAAAATACATTGCACTAACTAATTAAACTAAGTACAAAGTCAAGTTAACAAGCAAAAAGATTGTTATTAATTAATAATCGTAACGCTGTGAGTGTTTATTCAGCAAAACATTTTCATGAAAAGAGAAGTTTGGTGAAAAAAAAATATTTAAGATAAAATTGGATGAGATGAAGTAGCTAAATTATTATTTCAAACCGTCAACGACAACGTAATTATTTTATTCATTTTTCGCACGTGTTTTAGTTTTATGTACACATTTCATATAGTTTAATAATTAATTAATAAAGCAATATTAATTTACGTAAATTACTTAGTTTTATTTACTACGCGGGTGTTTTACTACTTAACGTATAATTTTAGTGATATAATCTCCAGTAACAAATACGAGTGCGATGCTTAATTTGGGTTGTTATATGAAATTCGAAATGATCGGAAGAGGAAATAAGCATTTTTATTGCTCATTTAGAAAAAATAAAGTTACCTGAAATCAATTTCCTCTTTAAAAATAATATTATGATTATAAATTGATTTCACAAATTGATTTCTAATAATATCAAACATTAGTATATTTGTATTAGTAAGCGTAATGTGTACATTACAAGTACATAAAAGCCAGCGGCGTAATAAGGTGTGTCATGAACAATGAGAATTGTTTTTATATTTTACGTGATTTATACTAAACCATTAGTAATATTGCCCCAAATTCTTGATCAAGGCAATAACACGTGTACCATTCAAAATTCGTTTGACACAAACCAAAATAATAATACTCGTATGTGCTTAATTATCACATCACACCGTATGTATAGTAGCTGTTTTGTTTTCTCAGCATCAATTTCTAATTTCATCAGCAAATTAACGAAATAATGTCAAACAATTTAACTCTCGACTAAAAAACTCAAATAGACAAAATACCAAGTAGTACTAGTAATATTCGTAGTATAGCAATAAGGTGTGGTGATATCATAAGTAATTTTTTAAATAAATTTAAATATTTTATTTTGTTTTGTTTTTTGGAGGTCACAGACCTTAAATACAAATTTAAACTTATTGGTACTAAAATTATGAAACGACAAATTTTTAACTTACATTTTTTAAACTCAAAAACTATGTGTGTTATAATGATGACGAAGAAGGCGGTTGAATTGTTCGAGGCTATAATGAAATAAAAAATATTTTTTACAAATCTAATAAAAGTTTAATGATATTTTAAAAATTATTTAAACTGCTAATTCGAGTATTAAGCAGATTGAGGACTGTTAAACTTTGGCTTATGAAATGATAAGAAAAATGGAAGGATGAATAAATTGTGGCCAACATGCGAGTCTTTTATCACGAATTTCGAGATTTCGAAAATACCACACTTGACTTCTAAAGCGAAAAATTAAACTTACCGGCATTTTTGGTAAAACTGTCTTGTACAATAACAAAATATTAACCCTGCTTAAATTTCAGAAAACCAACAAGGTCAACCCTTGTTGGTTAAAATTTAATCTTTAAATTAAAATCGGTTGCCAAGCTTTTTAAGATCATTGCAAAATTTGAAAAAGGCTCCACCAAATTTCGCATTGATCTCCCAATCAATACAAAAAGTTTAATTATGAAGTTTTAATCCGAATAGTCAAATCCGCCTGGACTATAGAGATGCCAAATTTTGGTGAAATACAGTTTTTTTTATCAAAACTCGTCATTTCCGCAAAAATTTTAGACCTTATACAAATTTTATATGGAAAAGCAACAACAATTCTACCGGTTTTATTCTGTGATTTCAAAAAACCTTACAAATTCGTTCGATCACTATAAAGCTGATGAATGAATTTGAAATTTTTTGACTTGCTATTGGTATTTATTTGTGAAACAATGGAACAAAACCGGCAAAATTGTTGTTGTTTCACATATAAATTTTCGTTCGTCGTTCATGATCCCGATACTGGTCGTTTCCGGTAAAATTTAAAATATGATCAACTAAATTTGTTTGAAATTTAATTTACAGCTTTTTGATTTTAAAATATAAAAATGTGAAAAATATTTGTGAAAATATTTGCAATAAACGAGAAAGCTCCTATGGAAGCTGCCACTTTCGGTGAACCGGTTTCAGCCAAAAATCATTGCGATCTCCCAATTTATTAGAAAAGTTTAAATATGTAGCTTAATCCTGATTAGTTATTCCGTCTGAGCTGTAAAGAAGCTACAGATATTTAGTCTGCACGGACCCACATACGTACAAGCACAGAGCCATTTTTTAAAAACCACGTTTTTCACTGCACCGATTTAGTGAACGATAAATCTGCAAAAAATTCGAGGTGAACATTTTTCATAATTACTATACTTTATTTTCTTTGATGACCTCGAGGTTTTTGATAATTTACCTTTCGCTATATCGCCGAAGCCAAGAAAGTGGTTTGTAAAAAAATCTCTGCATGTATGTGTTCCGTGCGGACTTAAGGCGCTTCATGAAGCGAGATAATTTTTAATCGGGTTTATTATTTAGCCAATCAAATCTTTATATTCATCTAAGTCCCACCCAATTTAATCCAGGTTTAGTTGAAATATTTCCATCTTTTGATCAAATAATCTGGGTCATACCTAATAACAAAAATAAACTGAAATATGAGCAATAATTGTGTTCATATATGTGTTGTTGTTGTTGTTTATTTATGAAATTTTCAAATGAATTTGCAAGTTTATCACCTGAAATAATTTGATCATATTAACTGACAAGTGACTTAACATATCACCAAAGAAAATAATCTAATGGAGTTAGATCACACGATCTCGGTGGCCGATTAGCAGGACCATTACGTAAAATTACTCTTTCATGAAATGTTTCATGTAAATGAAATGTTTTATGTAGTAAATTAATTGTATCCCGCGCTGTGTGGAATGTGACACCGTCCTGTTGGAACCACATAGCAGCAAGATTTATCCCAGAAAAAGTTCGAAATCATGTCTCTATACCGTGGATTGAAACATTCCGCCCATGATCGTTTTTGAAGACACATGAACCAATGAGATCGCCGGTCAAAAAGCGCACCAAACAGTAATTTTCTGGATATGATGGTGTTTTGGTAAAGGCTTGTGCATTATCTTCACTCCAAATCCGGCAATTATGTTTATTAACGTGCCCATTCAACCAAAAGTGAGCTTCATCGCTGAACAAAATTTTGTTTGGAAAATAAACATCAATATTATGCTTCAGCTTATTGGCCAAATTGGCGGCGTATGTGATGGTTGGATGGATTTAATTCCTGCACAAATGAATTTTGTAAGCACGTAAACAAAAATTCTTAGATAAAATCTTCCATAAAGTGGATGGACACATTTCCAGTTGCTGAGAATGACGTCGAATTGATTGATTTGAGTCTTCCTCAATGTTCGGTACGCACTGTTTGACGTCTTACTGAGGAATTACCCGCTGTCATGGACGGTTATAACAACCGTAAAATGGACGTAATGCACGATGAGTTTGGCGAACAGAACCATTATTTTTATAAACAATTTGAACAATTTGCAAGCGTTGCTCTGGCGTGAGTCTATTCATTATGAAATGGCAAATCAAACTAATGACAAAGCAAATGTCAGCTGTCAAATTGGTTGTCAAACAAAACAGTGTTATGACTATGTTCAAGTTGGTAAAAACATAATCCAACTTTGTGTCTTGTCTACAGTCTAAGATTGTTTCATTAATTTTGAAATCTGAGTGATTGTTTTCAACCGGATGCGAAAGCTTCCACAGGAGGTTTTGCGTTTATTGTAAATATTTTGAAACGTATAGCATTTACGAGAAAAACGAATACGAACTGAAGATTGTAAATTAAATTAGCAACAATATCGGCCAGAACATGTTTCAAAAATTTAAGCTGAAATGACGTTTACTGAATGATTGGAAAAACTTTATAATTAATTTTTTTCCACAAATTGAGACATTCCACTGAATTTTGGCTGAAATCGGTTCACCGGAAGTGACAGCTTCCATAAGAGCTTTATCGTTTTTTGCAAAATATTTTGAAAAGTAGATACATAAATTTGACTCCTATACATCCCAGACGGATTGATTGATAGGAATGAAACTTTATAATTGAGCTTTTTCCATAAATTTGGAGATCCCATGGAATTTTGATCAAAATTGGTCCACCGGAAGTGGTCATAAGAGCTTTTTCATTATTTGCAAATATTTTGAAAAGTATCTCAATTATGAGAAAATAAACTATAAACTAAAAAATTGTTAAAACAAAATGGGTTCAGAACAATTTTCCAAAATTTAAGCGGAAAGGTCTTCTCTACTGCTCCGACAGATTAACTGCCCCAGTAAATTTTAACCGAAATCGGTCTACCGGAAGAGGCATCTTTTATAGCAGCATTTTCGTGTTTTATATAGATATTTTTAAATATCTTGATAAATTGAAATAGATTGTAAATTATATTTCAAGCAACATTAGTTCTAATCATATTTGAAATTTTACCGGAAATTACCAGTTTTGATTAAAAAAAAACGTTATTTCATCAAAATTTGGCATCTATACAGACCAGCTGGATTGATTATTCGGAAACAAACTTCATACTAAAGGTTTTCCATAAATTTGGAGAGCTATGCGAAATATGGTGGACATCTGTGTACCAGAAGTAACATCTACCGAAGAGAATTTTCAATTTTTGCAATGAAGACTAAATTTTTAACACGGATTGACCATATTGTTTTCTGAAATTTATGGAGGAACAATAATTTTTATTATACAAGACAATTTTTATCAAAAGTCCGGTAGGTTCAATTTTTCGATTTAGAAATTAAGTGTGCTGTATTCTAGATCTATGTACATTTATCGTAAAAGAAAGTTGGGTGGTTGGCCATTACATATTCACCCTTCCAGTTTTTTTGATTTAATACTGTACTTTTATCTCATTGCAGCCAGTTCATTTTGGTTTAAAGCAACGGCAATAGCTGCAAAATTTCTTCACATTTTCTTTTTATTGAAATGTTTTGCACAATTTACTGTATTGCTTTATCACTAAATGCTCTGTGTTAGTCGCATATATTCATCATCACGGCCCAAGCTTTGTGAATGACCTCACAGCTTTGTTTATAAAGTTTTAATGGGTTTACTCGACAAAGAGAGCTTGTCTCGCTAGCCTAGAATGGTCATCTTTTAGGTGAAATTTTTTTTAAATTTATGAATTTTGGATTAAATCAGTGATTTTTATAATTGAATCACCTTGATTCAAATCATTTTAAATATCATGGAAACACATATAGAATGTTAATTAGAAACGGAAATAAAAACACAATGAGCAGAACAAGACATGTTGAAAAAACGAGATGACGAAATGATACATTGTATTTGAGGAATAATGTACTGTCAAATGCATGAATAAAGTAATATTTTCATTTCAGTTATTATGTTAAGCAACGTCACGGGATATTACCCTGGTCCTTTTTATCATATCCCTATCCCATTTTTTATCATAGTCTATCTTTGGAGCGCTAACATTTTGATAACACTTTATTTCGCAAATTTACCATTGTGGCGCTGTTCTGTTGAAATTAATAATTTATTTTCGAATATCTATGTGTGTGTTGCATATCATTGCAAGGACACTGAAAAATGTCACAAATTTAACCGAAGCATTTTAGAAATCAAAACTGCCGCTATGGCGCTGAAGATAGATTATTATTTTTTATTTCAATATAATAATGTGGCATATTGTTTTAAAGATCTGGGGCCAAGTTTAAAAACCATGTTGTGACAACAACACTTTAAATCTGTATAGGAATACTACATACGGTTAGACCGTGTCTGAAATCTGTAGCAAATATCTTCTTGTCGTAATTATTGATGTTTGTTTGAAAAATATTCCCTATAAAATATTTTTATAATTTTGCAGTCCGAATGCCTTCGTAATATTCTGTACGTATTTTTCCACCAAACAAGTCCTATCTCATGTAAATTTGTGTATGATCTTGTTTTAATTGAACTACGTAGGCCCGTACAACAGAAAATGTACTTATTTTATATGTAATTCGATATTTCGCAGGATTCAAAAAAAATAGTTTCTAAAAAATCTCTCTGTGTGTGCGTATGTTTGTGTGTGTGCTTGGGTGTGTGTGTGTGGGTACGTATGTGATTCCGTGCAGACTAAATGCCTGTGCCATCTCTACAGCCCAGACGGATTGACTGATCGGGATGAAACTTCAAACTTAAGATTTTCACTCAATATTTTTAAAAAATCTCAATAATTTGTGCTCTTTATTGTTTAACGTAAATTTTTCTTTAGTAGTATATAATATATTATAAATTTATTTTTTTTTTTCAATCATAGTCTATTTAGTTTTTAACTTCCCTTTTTTTATATAAGTATATATTTTAAAATTATAAAACATAAAACAGCGCGCTGCTTCATTAAGTATGTTCCTTTGTTACCTACAACACTAAGTGTTTGGTAACCAAATTAATTATTGTATCTAATTTTTAAGTAAATAAAGTAAAAAAAAAAAAAAGTATACCATATACGACTAAAACGACTATGAGATAAAAGATTCTTACTTATATACCAATCCAGATCAGTTTTCCAAAATTTAAGCGGAAACGACGATTTTTGATAAAAAACCATATTTTCAATAAAAATGTGATGTCCGTATGTGATGTCCGCATACTAAAGTTTTTTCCATATTTGGGAGATACCAGTGATGTTTGGCCGAAATCGGTCTACCAGAAGTGGCAACTTCCAAAGTATTAGGAGCACAAATTAATTCGGTCCGTTTTTTTAATTTTAAAAATGCATTTATCTTAAAATAAAGCTTACGACTTTTTCCCACCTCTCAGGCAATTTTCGAATCCCATTTCGGAAAAACGTTTCATCTTTTGACGCGATCCAAGTTTGAAGAAATTTTCAATTTCTTCGAAAGAAGTGAACCGGTGACATGCCACATCGTCTTGCATCCGTAGGAACAACCAGTAATCAGAAAGAGCAATGTCCGGAGAATGCGGCGGGTGCGGTTAAATATCCCATTTGAGCGTTTCCAAATACTTTTTTACGACTTTTGCAACGCGAGGCCGAACGTTGTAATACAGAAGAATAACTTTATCATGCCTTTCTTTATATTCCGGTAGTTTTTCTCGTAATGCACGGCTTAAACGAATTAATTGTAGTCTGTACCGCTCGCCCGTAATGGAATCGCTAGGTTGTAGCAGCTTGTAGTATCCAACGCCTCTTTAGTCCCACCAGATACACAGCATAACCTTCGAACCACGAATGTTTGTCTTTGGTGTTGATGTTGAGGTCGATGGCAATGATTGGCCGGGCAAAGCGTAGTATTTTTGCCTCTTGGGGTTATCGTAGAAGCTCCACTTCTCGTCACCAATCACTATCCGGTGTAAAAAAAAACCTTTCTTGATTGCCTTTGAAGCAGCTGCTCGCAAGAAAGAAAACGTCGCTTAGGTTTTAATTCATAAGGGACCGAATTGCTTTGCTTTTGAATCATGCCCATAGATTTCAATCTTATGGAAACTGTTTGTTGGGTCACCCCAATGTACCGGCAAGCTCCTTTTACGTTTGAGTTGGATCTTCATCGAGCAACGTCCCTAATTTATCGTCTACGAATTTTTTTGGCTGTCCCAAGCGAGGCTTATATTCAACCCGGAAATCATCATTTTTGAAGCGTCGAAACCATTCCTTACATGATTTATCGGTTGGAGCATTGTCATCGTAAACTTCCACAAGCACATCGAATGCTTCAGCTGCACTTTTTTCAATTAAAACAACAAATTAACACTTCACGCAAATGCTGTTTAGTTATCGCAAAATCGGACATAGTCAACACGTTACCGTATTGCTTTGAGTTTCATACAAAAACACATTTTCATTTTTAACGGCAGATATCTAATCTGTCTGAAACAACGAAAATCAGCTGTCACTATAAAAAAAATTTTATAGTCAGAGCCACTTTTTGACGGACCGAATTAGTTTGTATTCCCAATAGCTTTCGCGGTTTTTGTAAATATTTTGAAAAGTATAGCATTTACGAGAAATACGTCTATGGACTAACAGATTCTGACTTAATTGTGCTTAATTGTATCAGAAATGATGAGTTTTGATATACTTTGTTTCATCAAAATTCGATTGGCGGATTGACTGTGTACTACAAGTGGCAGCCTTCCATGGGAGATTTTCAATTTTTGAACAAAACAAAAAATTAAAAGAATTAAATACGCTTTGTCCCTTGTTATCTGAAATTTAATCAGGAATATTGAATTTGATTATGCGAGATGTATACATAGATTTCGAATACACCACACTTCATTTCTAAAGCGAAAAATTGTGGTGAAAGAAACTTGGGTGTTGGTCACAACATATTCACCCCTCCATTTTTTCTGTATCTGCCAATAATTTTTTTAGAGTAAAACTACAGAAAACTGGGGTGAGTTAGAAAGAAAAGGTACAAAAATAATTACTTGGTTTCGGACTCAGGCTTAGACTGTGTCCCAAACCTGTAGTAATTAGTTTTTGCATTTATTTTTGATATTTATATGAAAATACCAAACTCGCCCGATTCACGTTCGGTCTACGCAGTTCGATTATAACAAAACCAAATAAAAATTTACACGAGAAAAAACTTGTTTGATGGGGAAGTACGAGTACGTAAAACTGCAATGGCATTCAGGCAGCAAAATAGTAAAAAAGTGTGAAGGGGAAATTTTTTGATACAAAACTCAATCGCCGTCAAACGACCAGAAAATTTTTAGTATATGCTTCGGGCACAGTCAAAATAAAATCTATAAAGTAGGCTTTTAAAACTCTCTGCTTAACAGTCGACTAATTTCATTTGAGCAGTCAAAATATTTTTTATTTGTTCATAGATTAAGCATTTGCCGTGGATTTTTTGAGTTTGTACTAAAATTTAACTTCCGTGCCACTTGCTCGGTTGAAAATAGGTAAACGTCCCTGATGAACTCTAAATAGTTGATTGGTATTGGTATATTTAATCACAAAATTGTAATAAGCTGAGCTTTTGCATTTTTTTATAATTTTATAGCTTTCTAAGACTTGGTGCTGACTTGTTAGATAATTTTTATATTGTGCAGTATTGTGTATCAGAATTAATCGTAAAATATTATCTTATGTATTCTTTCAAATATGTAGGTTTCGAAGCGATATTTGCATTTTATTACACTTCCACCATATACGGTTTATTTATTGCTAAGCACCACATGTAAACACAAAAACTATTCCAACCGAAACGATTTTACTGTAATATATATGTCATACGAGTAAAGATACATACATGCACAGTAGGTATATAATGTGTACTTAATGATTTTTATTTAATATGCAGTCATGCCCAAGTTGTTGCTTTATCATAAAATAATTTTCCTTATTTCCTTAGTGCATAATAGCACAATATGGGTCTTGGAGCTCTTGGATTTTCTGTTTCAAAAATTTTATGAAAAAAGATGGCTCCGAATTATTACCACTGCCTAACCACTCGTACCTTTGTAGTATTATGTGAAATGGATTTCAAATAAATAAAATCATTGCTTGACTGTTGCTGAGGTTATCAACCTCATTATTATACCTTTCGTCTTGTTGTTGTTGTTATTTATTTGTTTGACTTATAAATTTATGTTCGTGATACGGAATTGCAGTATAATTTTATGTAAAATAGTTTATAAATTTATATTTTTATATTGGGGTATACGCGAGACAAAAATTGCAATAAAATTAGTTAGAGACAGAAAACACTAATAAGAATGACGCTTTTGTAAAACATATAAAGTGGAAGATTTTAAAATGACGTATTAATGAGACTAGCCATGCCCTCTTAATCTGTATAAAATCGCGCTAATTTTACTTTTGAATTTTCCACACCGGCACAAGTCTAAATTACTTTATCGTTGAAATGACGCGATATCCATATCAAATCAAAAACTACAAGTAATTTAGAATAATTACTATAAATCGTTTTTTTGTTTTGTGTTATTTCGTAACTAGACACTTAGACAGTCTAATTTTATTTTTTTAAATCATCATCACTCACGATTTTGTTTGATGTTTTCAATTTAACATTTTTCCTGTTTAAGTCGCGCATTGTTTATTTTTGTAAGCTTAGATTTTTTTTATAGTTTATTGCGAAATTTTTGTACAAAATATTATTTAAGGTCAAGAGCAATTGACCGCACTTATATAACGTTCTGAATTATATAAAAAGGCTACAGCAAACGTGCGCAAATTTGCCAAATCAAAAAATTTAAGTACAAATAATAAAATATCAACTATTAGTTGTCATTGCTAGTTTATGTATTATGTTTGAGACGACTATTAGAATATAACTGAGTCACAATCAGTTGGGTTTTGATTGATTGGTTTGATAGTTTATGACTAAACATTTTATGAGCCCTATCCATTATTTAAAATTCACCCCTTGTATTTACCAGGCACAAATTATTGCATTGTAATTCAGCTGATTGATTAGGTAGGTAACCAAGACATTATAATATAATCAATATTTTGATAGTAAATGCACATATTTATAAAACTATATATACAACTATACCCGCTTATACTTTTTGTCGGTCTATTTAGAAATTCGAAAATAATTACGGATACGTCAGGTACGACACCTGTAAGAAATAGTAAAAATGAATAAAATAGAAAGAGATAAATTAGGTCATATTCAAAAAATGTTAATTTTGATTGAGGTAGCATATCCTACGCATTCTTAAATCATAATATTTATTTGGGTTTTTCGGGTTGAATTTTGTAAAAATAAATTTGTGTAAAATAAATATCTTAAGGAAATAAGAAATTTAGATAAACCATTTACATAGAATAGGTGTGAGGTGTGGGGTGTGGTTGTTTGTACTCATAAAATTTAACAAGATTAATGATTTTTTTGTTGAAATTATGGTAGGTAATATTTGGATGTGAGTAGATCTATACAATTTTGCAGAAACACTACCAAATGTTAGTGATGAAATTTAATAGTAAAAAAGTGACGAAATGTCAGTAAAGAACATAAAACTATACATAACTTTCGTATTTAAATAATTTTACCTCTTCCGGTTTAGGATGTAATGTGCTTTCGATTAGTTTTTATAACGCGTTTTATTGATTGCTAAAAATACTAAACCGATATTCAGAAAATATATCTCGAATATGTAAAGGTAAGTTTTGTTCTATAACTTTACAGCATCAATTTTCTTGACGTAGAGCTGCATATCAAAATTTTGTAAAAGAATAACTCCACGAAAGTGTCATTTTCCGAACCAATTTTCACATATTTATGTTATTATTAAAAGCATCTCTATGCTAACAAAAGTTTAAGTTAGTGCCATTTGTAGTCGAGGTTTTTAATAAAATATATTTAAGTTGTTGATGCTTTTTATTACACCCCTAAATGTTGATAATGAAATATATTTATGGACTCAGTCGAAATAAAAAGTTGTCTTACACCATATACCGAAAATAATTGATTTTCAAGGTTTACAACGAATGTCACCAACTCTGCTGATTATGTTGCTAGACTTCTATCTTATTTTTAATTTACTTTGAATACACAAAACTCCAGTATATCGATTTTGTCCCAAAATGTGTGAAACGAAATTAGTTTGCTTTACTGAACATGCATGTCACGTGTCATTGTTTTTGTTTATAAATATTAACCATTGTAAACGCCATATATTTGTGATGTTTACCAGCCAGTGTTACTTTTTAAATTATTTATGTGTTTATGTATTTTTAAATTTTTTTATATTTAGTAAATTAACAATTAATTTTTACAAATTTAAAATAAATTTATTAATAAAACTTTATAAATACATATAAAATTAATTTATTATAAAAAATATAATAAATATAAACTACATTACCATATTAAATAATGACACTCCACAGCTCGAGAGCAGACGTAATGTGTTGAGAAAAGAAACATACAAATACAAAGACATAATTGTGATACACTGTATACGTATTCGAATTTTTTTGCTTCACTCATTTTAAATGAGTAACTCACGGGACAAAATCGATATACAGATTTTTATATAATTAGCATACCTCAACGAAGCATGAGATTTCAACCCAACAATTTTAATTGATTACTTATGGCAATACCACTTCTTACATGCCAGTTATAACTATTAAGCAAATTTGTGTCACAAACAAGATAAATACAGTAAAAAAACACACAATTGTATTAACATATGAAATATCCTCTGTCAAAAAAGTGATTTAAAAAGCCCGGATTATAACATTTTTGTTGCTGTGTCGCTATTTTTACACAACTGTCCTCTATCGTGACGTAAAGTTTGAGCGCGATCTATAATTTGTTTGTTTACAGTGCTATATTTTGTCAGTTCATCTCAAGTGTGCGATTTTTATAATGAATAAAAATATCGAAGAAAGAATTTGTCTCAAATTTTGTATTGCAAATGGGACTTCGTCTGCCGAATCACTGAAAATTTTACAGAAGGCTTACGATGAATCCACTTTAGCAAAAACATGTGCATATGAGTGGTGCAGTGTATTCAAAAGCGGTTGAGATGCGATGGACGATTTGCCTCGCTCTGGCCGGCTATCAACATCTTCAATTGAAGTTAACATAAATAAAGTGAAGGAACTCGTAACAGCAAGTCATCATTTAGGTTTGAGAGAGACAGCCGCTGAACTTTCTGTGCCTGGCGAATCAAATCGTACTATTGTACACGATTGTTTGTGCATGAAGCGCGTTGCCGCTCGACTAGTTCCGAAAAACCTGAATTTTCTTCAAAAACGCAATCGCGTAAAGGTCGCAGAATGCATGCTAGAACGAGTCAATTCCGACCCCACATTCATAAAACGTATTCTTGCCAGAAGATCGAACAGTAAATAAAGAATATTATCTGGGCGTTATGCAGCGTTTAAGAGAGAAGATTCGTCAAAAAAACGAAAGAAAACTGATGGATTTTGCACCACGAGAACGCACCTTCTCACAAGGCTATCACTGTGAATGAATTTCAGGCCTAAAACTCAACAAATATTATCGAAAAACCACCGTATTCACTTGATATGGCTCCGGCTGACTTTTTCGCTTTCCAAAACTCAAATTACCACTACGAGGCACCCGTTTTGGAAGGCATAAGAGAAGAGAATTCGCAGCGAGAACTGAAGTCAATTCCGGAAAATGGGTTTGAAAAATGTTTTGATGATTGCATTATTCGTTGGCGTATTGGTGTATTATTTCGGAAGGGGCTTACTTTACGATACAATAAATTTGAATGTTATGTTTTATTGACCAATTCCCGTTATTTTTTTGACAGAATATATGTTTAACAAAATTAATTGTGTAAAATGACTTTTGAATTATTGGTTCCTACATTTTGTAAATATCGCCTTATGGGCGATTCACGAGTACATGTCGTATAACACCGGATTCGTTGAAATTTATTGGATATTCCCAGAAAATTTTTATATCTGGCGTAAATTTCGCCTCACTTACGATTCACTTGGCGTATTCCACTGGATTCGTTACCTCACAGGAAGTGTTCAGATAAGTCATAACTGGAATTATCAGGATATAGTCGTTTGATTTAATAAGATAATTCCAAAGAGAATTTATCTGAAAATCTTTCAATATGTGATCAAAACTTCAACGAATCCGGTGGTATATGTCAAGTGCTCGTGAATCGTCTGTGAAACGATATTCAAGCGACCATATCCAGATAATTCCAGAAATTTTTTTCTGAAAATAGCTCTGTCTGTAGTAAAAATTTTAACAAATCCGGTGGTATATGTGAATACTTATGAATCGCCTCGCCTGGAAGGCGAGATTCAATCGAATATATCCAGATAATTCCAAATATAAGTTTTCTGAAAATCTCTTTGTGGTCGAAACTTCAACGAATCCTGTGGTAATTTGTCAAGTTTTTGTGAATCGCCTGTGAGGCAAAAATCAAATGACTATCTCCACAAACCAAAAATTTTAATTTCAGGCTGAAAATTCGAGCGATGAAGCTGGAGGTCCGTCAAATAATGATAATTGGGATTCCGCGTTGTCTTTTTCATCTGAGTTTATGTTCCTCTTGGCTACCAAGCAATTCAAGAACAACTTAAAAATACAGAAAATTAATTTTAGTAGTTTTAAGTTATCCTTCAATTGCTTCGCTGAATGTTACAAATGTCATGACACTATTTACTGTAGCGGTAGTGACATTTTTTTTTCGGGCTGGGATAGCAAACCCCCACGATAATGATAGTTTAGTATTGCCGTCGAGTTTTTTCTGGTTTCGTATCGAGTTAGCTTTATTTACGAGTGCATTTATGCTGAGTTTAGGTCTGTCTAGGCTATTATGCAATTGGAAGATAACTTAAAAATACTTAAAAGGATTTTTAAAATTTGAGACATTTATACGATATCCGGAGAGGTACGTGGGGTTACGATCTTTTTAATCGCTAGGTGATGTTATTAAAAGTATTGTTCTAACATAATTTCGTTTTCGACTTCATTTACTGACTATCTTTTTATGTATTACAGTCCACTGTAATACATAGAAAGATTGCCGTTTCCGCCGGTGACATGGGGTTGTAGTACTCTAATAAGGACGTGCTTTTATTGAAAAGTGACATCAAAGGTGATGTAAGTTTACTAAAAACTGGTTTTATATTGTTGTGCTGCAAATCCAAATAGATAAATTTCAATGTTTCTTGATCTTTCCACCAGGGAAATTAATTGATTTATCGTTCTTTGCTTTGTCAGGGTTCTTCTTGTAATAATTTGTGTGTGTAAAATGATTCAGTTGATATGGTTAAATATCTGGGCTTAAACTTGGACAGTCAACTCTACTTTATAGTTCATGTTTATTAAGTTGAAAGCGAAACTTCGGAATATAAATATCAAGATCATTTTATTATTTACGCAACTTCTGCTATTCTGATTTTTTAAGAAGTTTCTATTTCGCTCTTTTTGAGTCCCACCTCCAGTATGGTTAATCTGTTGGGGTGGTATTTATTTATCTAATGTGAAACCATTAAAAAAATTCAAAAGGGTACCCTCCGAATGATGGACTTTTATTTGTCAATCATAAAATACTACAAATTATTGCACCGCAGAGTCGCCGTTGTTTTCATTTACACGTTTGTTAAACAGTTCCAGTCGCAATCTACTTCTTAAAACCACGAACTAATAAAAATCACAATTTAAGTTTTCGAACTTATAATTAGTTATAAATTTTATTAGTAACGCTTTCGATCACTGAATGACCATCTTACCAATGACCATACACTATTTTGCCACTTAAAAATACTTGCATGTTATATACTAACTATGTATAATACATAAGACACATAAACATTTGTCATTAAACAAATAAAAAAAACACAAGGGTGAATAGAATGGTATACAAATTTTTAAATAACAGATTTTGTGTGTGTGTGAAGATTTTAGTTTGGAAAACAAGTACATATTTACTACATGTCATTTCTAAAAAGTGAACAATTTCCGAAAAAAGAATTTGAAGTGTTGTTGCAAGTGGAATCTATATCTTGCGAAATAGCCATTTTTATTTACAAGTACTAATTTCTCTAAAAAGCTGATTACATTCTCTTTTAAATAAGCTATAACGAAAACCAATTAAAAATGTTAATAAAAATAAAAATGTTAATAAAATGTAATAATCAACAGTGAAGATTTAGTTTCAAATGCCCTGTCCACAAACCGCTCCGCACAATATCGTGTTCATGTCAGTGTATTTGTGCTTTTAATTTTTTATATCTAATCAAAATCTACTTAAATATAAGTCCTGCTCTAACTCTCATTGACAGATACCTATATAAAAATCACTACCAGGGAATGTGTTGGTTACACTAACAATCCAATGTAAATTTGATTTTTTTTCATTTTTTGCTTTGTTTCTGCACGAACACATTTATACTATTCAAAAAAAAATTGCTATAGAAAAAAATACCAATACATCTTTAGTTAGTTATTGTTTATTTTATAAGTGTGGAGTTCGCAGGACTTATATTTAAGTAGATTCTGATCTAATGCATAATTTGATGTTGGTTCTTTTTTGTTATGTCGTATAGATGTTCGTTGCACCTTTCAAGGCAGAACTTTAGCCTGTTTGACTAATATAACATTTTGAACATTCGTTAGATACTAGTTTCTATTTATTGGGTCGTTTCTTTAATTTTGAGTACCCTATAAATGAATGGAATCCATTTTTGTTTTTTCGTGGCTTTTGTTTAAGTTTTCTATTTTTTAAAAACTTATTTATTTAATTCATAAGTTATACTTATTTTAACTTGATAGTCATTAATTTTAAAATTTAAAAAACAGTAATTTAAAAAAAACTTTATAATTTCACAAAAGCTAAATTCTTATTAATTCGAAATACTAGTTTCGGAAATTCTTCCTTCTACAGTTCCTTTTTCTAAACTACTCAGTAGTATAGGAACTGAAGAAGAAAGAATTATCGAAACTAGTATTTCTAATTAATAAACATTTAGTATTTGATAAAAAAGAAAGTATTTTTTTAAATCAGTGTGTTTTAAATTTATAATTAATGTTGTTTTTAAATAATTATAAAGTTAAAATAGTTATAACTTATGTAAATAATAATAAATAAACAAGTTTTAAAAAAAATAAAAAAATAGAAAAATTTTAAGTTTAACTTTCAGTTTTTGTTCTAATTTAGTACTGGTTTTGTCGGCTGTCGCACATCCGAATTTTTTGGAAGTTGTTCTATTATTTTGTCAGTCCTTTTATTGTACTCTACGCTTGTTTTTTTTATTTTATGATGTTGACTTCCTCTTCATAATCATTTTTGGTCATTGGTACGCTATTCATTTTGTTAATCAACTGGTTGTAAACTAAAAATGGTTTTATGTTGATAAGGATGATGGCAATAGTTATGTAATATATGGTCTGTTTGTGTGGGTTTTCTGTATATTTTAAACACGTGTTTTGAATAGTCGTTTTTAATAGTGAGATTTTAATTTAAAAATTAACACCACAAACAACCAGAATCAAAGAAGGACAACCACTAGACAGACTAGAAGAACTTCAAATATATAAATAAAATACAACAACAATTTGCTTAACGAATTAACACCAAAACCAATAGAGTTTACGACCGAATAATAAAAAACACAGAAAGGGGGAGTCAAAATGTATAGAATAACCATAGTAAATAAGAGAATGAAAAATTAAGAAAATGAAATAGGTATTGATAAACAGAATTCAAAGTAAAATTTACAAAATTATTACTCTCGTATAAGAAAATTAAATAAATATTTTAAATTCAAACGATAAAACTAGTTTTTATTAATAATTAATTTAAATCAAGTGATAAAAGAGCACAAAAAAACTTTTAAAAACTAATTCTTATGTTAAAAATGTAACATAATTCTTGATTTATAAAAAAAAAATAGATATACACAATTGTATTTGTAGCAACATTCGTGTCCTACCCTGTAATCCTTCTAATCAGCAAACTTCATAAAGTTCTAATGAATTATTATTCCTCTAACGCCCTACCCCTATAGCCGTCTAATAGTAAGAACGGCATGGTTCCATAATTTATTTCAACAAGAAGGCATCCGTGAAATGTGATATGGCTAAAATTTGTTCGCCGTTGGAATTAATTTATCTTACATTACTGGTAAAAGTCAACCAAAACTTTGTTCATGTTGTAATGAAAGATCTGTCGCGATTTATGTACATATTTCTGTCTCAAACCAAAAAATTTCATTCGTTAGTGTAACTGAATCCTTATTACTATTACCCTGTTTTTCCCTTATAAGCCGCGTCTTGTTGCTTAAAATAAGATATTTTTTTCTAAAAAATAAAGGCTTATTAAACGAGTACGGCTTATTATAGTACTGCGGCTTAATAAAGAAATCGAAAAAAAACCAAATAAATTTTCAAAATATCACGTTTTATTTTGGTAATTCTCAGAATGTATTTAAAAACTAAAAACAAAAAATTAATTGGTAAATTAAAAAATCATATTCTTAATTCACGTTAGGTATAGGTACTTAGTTTCATTGAATCATGTCGAACTTTACTATATTCTATTCCTGATCCTCTTCTTCCTCCTCTATCTGTCTAAAACCAGCAACTAGTATATCATAGATCGCTAATTTTTCAGCAGCATCCTGTTCAATATCTTTCACTCTTCATCTGACGAAATTTCGGACAGAGTGTCTTCTTCAGGGTAAAACAATATACGGGTTTTTTTAAACCCGTTTTTTATTGTGTTGTCATTGACACTGTCCCAAGCCGATGCTATCCTACCAACGATTTCTTCATATCTCGCTCGTTTCATGGCCCCTTTTTTGTGTACTCTTTGTGACCATTCAACATCCATTCTTCCTAAAGATTTTTTAATTTCGATCTAAATGATTTGTTGACAGATCAAGTAATAATGGTCGACTACAACTCTTGGGATTCTGAGACCGATTCTATTCGCGGTCGTTAAATTTTCAAGTGGCTGCACTTTACTCGTCAACCCACCTGGAATCATAGCAGGAATTGTCTGGATATTTTTGCGGAACAATTTAATTTCCTCAGTTTTATGACCTGGTGCTGCGTTTAATGTTAAAATACATTTTTTGTGGTCGTTTCCGCCACACTTTTTCCAACCACAATATCATCTCTGCGGATGACATCCACCCTTTTTCATTAGCCGATACAATTATGTTAGTTGGAAAATTTCTTTTGGGAATGGTTTTTCGCTTAAAAATAATATATACAGGCAGTTTTTTGCCGTCAGCGGTAACAGCCAATGTAACAGTAAAATTACATTTCTCATTCCCCGTTCTGGTAATTTTGACATCCGATGATCTCCGCTCAGTTATAGTAAACTTTGATGGTTAATCAAAACTCACTGGGACCTCATCCATGTTTGCAATTTGACCCAAATTTACTCCCAAGTTCCAATTTGGATTGTTCGACAAACGTTTTAAGGTCACACACTTTCTGTTCCCAATATTCTGACAAATTCGTTTACCAGTTATTTGCCGCCCCTTAGCTCGTTCAATCAAAACCCATTTTTTTTACAACCATTTCTAATGAAGGCCGCTTTACCCGACGTTGTGGTTTTTTGGTTTTATTATTTTTGTCTGGAACTATTTTTAATTCATTTTCACACGCCCGCCAACCATAAATTCGTTAAAATGTTCGCCTGCTGCCCTATTTCCATTTGCTAACGCAAATTTAATAGCTTCTAATTTAAAATTTAATGTGTAGCTCTGTCGTGTTTTCCCATTTTTAGGTTAGAATTTCTATATCAACTTTGGCTTGATTTACTATGGCAATAGTATGATTCATCAGATATAGGTATGCAACCAAAAGTATGCAAACACAGTTTGTACGTTACAATAAAACTACCTAACCAAATTAAAACTATTCACTAAAATTCAATGTTATGGTATTTTACGTTGCCAAAAAACGATAGGTATTAAATAATACGAAAACAATGAAAATCTGTCAAAAAGTTTCCCTTTGTGCATTGACCAAATAGAGAAGAATAAAAAAAATATAAGCAACCCAAAAAACAAATGGTTGCGTTTTTGTTACTTGATCATTTTACGTTGATATAAAACGTAAAAGTTTTAAAGGCTTTTTAGTAGCATGCGGCTTGTTAGCGGAATGTGGCTAATTAGAGGTTTTCGTAAATGTTTTAAGTAATTTTCAGTCAGGCAAGCCGCGGCTTATTAGAGTGGTGGTCACAATTCATTATGTACCTGTACACATACTGAAATATTTTCAGAATCACAAAATTTTGAACGATTAGGAAACATGACTCTTTGATATTTTGGCAGAACCAAATGTGTACTCTACTTTTGCTAACCTGATTAAAATTCTAATAAAGCTCGACATTTCCTAGAAATTTTGAGTTTAAGGAAATTGACATGTAAAAATTTTCACCGACTGGCAAACTTATCAAAATAATATTTTGGTAGACCCATATGTATCAATATTATGTACCTACTGTTACTGATTATATTACCGAAGCGTGATAAGAACAATATATGTCACATTTCATTTCGAATTAGACCGTATATGATTGTGATGCATTTGTGCGCACTTGTTGAATAGGTTAAGTATACTAAACTTAATTGGTCACTTAATAAATTTGTGATTACGACATTTATTATAAACATAATATAATACAGTTATTTTACATGTTGCTGTAATGTAATTATTACTTAAATGTACTTAGATGTCATCATATATAAAATATCTATTAAGAAGAGGTCAGATTTTTTAATTAATCATTTTTCTCATCTTGTCTATATTGGTTCTAATTATATTATGTAATTATTTATATATGTACATGACAAGCAGTAGTGTAATATGACTGGACCGTGCCGATAAGACAATATCTCTCATAGAAATATTTCTCATCATTATAACCCATTGCGATGTGGTTAGTTATTACTTAACTCATAGTCATAGATGATTTAATGAATTAATATTATGTCAAGTAATAAGGTCAGTGTAGTATGTTAGGGAATTCTAGATGATTATGTTGTACGTATATAGACTAATAGTTTGTATATAGAACATGAAATAATAAAATATTAGGTGTGGTTTTTTATGTGTATATGATTTATTTTTAGCGATCGGAAGTTGGTGTGTATAGAAGGGAATCGAAATTTTGTGGTTTTGTAACAAACGTATTTTTGTGAATTAAAATCGTTAACAGTTTACTGAATATTAAAATTTCGTTCTCAATTTTATGTTGTGAATATCCAATTTAATCAAATGAATGTATATAAATAAATAAATTTATTGTCTATTTAGAAAATATAAATACTAAAATACCATTTTAAAAAAAAACCATTATTAATTGTCTTGGAAAAAGTCTTCATGCGCGAACGTGATTATGTTGTGGTATATGGCGCGGAAGCATTCGAATTCGATTTTACATTAAAGCCCTACTTTATTTTTAGCTTAAACATATAAATTTAAATACTTTTATACGGATTATAAACAAATATGTAACTAACAAACATGGGATCAATCATGAATTCGATCACTACTTAATTGCCTATTACCTAACAATTATCTTAACTATTTTGTACGATACATAATATTTATTTTAAACTTTTTAATTTTTATGTGTACATTGTATTGCATTTTTCCATCGTCCAATTACGTACTTCTATAAATATTAAGGATACAAAAAATTTAACGACCGCGAATAGAATCGATCTCAGAATCCCAAGAGTTGTAGTCGACCATTATTACCACTCAACTACTAGAAATTGTTGAACGTTTACTTTGTTCCAAATTTATAAAAATTTCAACCAAATTTATCAAATCATAATAGCCTTTTGACACCCAATTGAAGTTTATCCTAAATTAATTCTAAATTAACAAAAACAAAAACTAATGAGAGTATTGGTTTAAAGCATACATTTAGGCGGAATCGTGTAACAAAACAAATATGCCAATTCAACTAATTGTTTATATATTTATTTAACTCAGTTTTAATATAAAAATAATAAAATTAACTTAGAATTATAGATTTATATATGTCTAAAAATAATTAAAAGAATAACAATTTAACTCTAAAATTTAATTATATTTAATTACACATACTGAAATATTTTCAGAATAACAAAATTGTCAACAATATCAGAAAACATGTCACTATGATATATTAGTAAAGGCATATCTGTACTCTACTAGTGCAAATTCGATTAAAATTCTAATAAGTAAAACGATAATGTGAAGCTCGACATTTCCAAGAAATCTGAAATATAAGAAAATTCATATCTCAATATTTTCACCAATCAGCAAACCTGTCACTGTCATATTTTAATAAATCCATATGTGTACTCTGCTTGTGCCAACCCGATTCGAATTCTAATGGAGCTCGCATATCTAAAACGACATTCTTTTGAAAGAAATTTTGATTTCGAAGAAACGACGCTCTTCAAAAGAATGTCGTTTTAGGTATTCGAGCTCGATTAGAATTTTAATCCGGTTAACACAAGTAGAGTTCACGGGCCTACTCTACCAAAATATTATAGAGATAAGTTTGCTGATCTGTGAAAATCTTGAGCTAGGAATTTTCTTAAAATCAAAATTTCTAAGAAATTCCGCTCTTCACAAGAATATCATTTTAGGTATTCGAGTTCCATTAGAATTTGAATCGGGTTAGCACAAGTAGAGTACACATATGGGTCTACTAAAATATTATAGTGACAAGTTTGCCGATCGGTGAAAATTTTGAGATATGAAATTTCTTAGAATCAAGTTTTCTAGGAAATGTTTTCTCTAAATTTGAGTACTAAGAAGGAAAAAAATACATAAGAACTTAACGATTATTGTTTTCCGATAATTGGCACCGTTTTATGACGCTACTTTTCATTTTTTTTTAAACTCTATGAACAATTGTAACGGGCGTTCCATTTACGCATCGCTTACGTTCAACTTTAGTGGCATACTGTAAAGCAGTACTATTACGCCTAAACGATGTTGCAAACAACTAATTATACCATTTAAATCATTGTTACGCCTGCGATGTTTGCTTGTTGTTAGCATAGTATACTTTCGGCGTTTTGCTATTATTATTAATGACTTGCAATATTGGCGTATGCACCATATTCTAGCGGATTTTATTTATGTGTTCGTACGGCATAGAGGTACTGGATTTTTGGGTTGATGTTGACGGTATGTAGAAAACACAAAAAAAAAAAATCGAGAGACGGTTTTTTGTTATTCATTCGATGGGAATCTTTTGCATGGACTAGTGAGAATCAAGTAGAGGAAATTCCATGTGTATAAATAAATATTAAACCAAGTATAAGTTATTGTGCACATACTTTTTTTCTGAAGTGCGAGTTTTTGGATTTTGGGAAACCAAGTCAGGGTTTCCACCGTGTAATTGTGCTTCGTGGTAAATTGTGGCACATAATAAACCAGTTAAATTACATAAATACGTTTGATACGTTAACTACGTTTGGTTTATTATATTATCAGTAAGTGCACACCGTGTGTGATATTAGTGGGTTCAAAACATAACAATTTTGTGTATTCCGTGCGCGCTTTTTATAAAGTAACACTGCGACTGTTACACACGAACTGTGCAGCTCGACGAGAAAGTTTGTCAAGAGAACGCGCGCGAGAACGAACCAAGGGTGTGAACCACGCGTGAAAATTTCACGAGAGGCGTTGGTGTGCGTATCCAGTGAAGCCAGGTGGTGTGATGTGATAACCGTGAATTATCTGTGTTATATCGCAAAGTGGTGTGATCCCCTGAGGGCAGTGACTGTTACCGAGTTACGGGATTCCAAATCGCGAGCCATTGTACCGTAATATTCGTAGAAGCAGAAAGAAATCCGGCCTTAGGTTTATCCACGAACGGCCTTGTAAATTAACCTGAGAACGGGCGTATTTGGCGGAGTCATATTACGGCAACCGGTTAGCAGGCGTTAATTCTAACGACTCGAGTTTTGTTGAAGTGGAAGATTTTCGGCGACAATACTCTATCCAACATCCAACACGATTTTGCAGATCGAGCGGTTAACAACGTCAAGGGCAAGGACGTGTCACTACAGGAAATGACACCGAGCGGACAACGGCAGTTTCCCGGACGAGTTTTGGGATAAACTTGAGTTTTCATATCTTTCCTTTTACCTTCAATTATTCTTTCTTAATATTTCTTTTTTTTTTTGATTTAAAGAATTTTCTTCTTTTATTGTTTTGGATTTGTTGTTGTAAATCTTATTTCCTGTTTAAATTAAATTTAATTTGTTCAATTTTAGTTTTCGCTGATATCAACTAGCTGCACTCGTAAATTAATTAATTCGTGTGTTTTTTTGTTCTCTCTTAGCGTCTAGATACCGTTTCGGTTTCATGTGCCGTGCTCCCGGATGCAGGAAAGCGCTTTTCTACGTTCGAGGATTCCAGGTAACATCGGTTTGGTATATACATATATCTATAAATTTTTTTTTACTCAAGATAATTCAATTTACAAGCCAAATGCTACGTTGATATTTTGTTTATTTGAATAGAAGATTTTTCAAATTAATTCAAGGATAAACTGCTAATTTGATTGTTAAATTAAATTTGACTTTACTTTTTTTTTCTCTTTGTACGAATTTAATTTATATGAATTAATCTATATGAAATAATTTCCAATTAACTCCATTAAATTTTGTTAATAAATATCTTGTACAAAAAAATGATCCGGATTTATATAAGCATTATGAGCGAGTGAGTGGAGAGTGACTACAGTATGGGATGATTCGTGTGAGGTAAGTGGTTGGAGGGAGTGTCGGAGTGTTCCTTTCACGTTTATTTCTTCTTTACTTTTCGTAACGGATTTACATTCAAGGTGATCTGAAACATCTCCCGGGTGTACCACCCACGACCAAGGACCCTTTACCGATGAGCTAGCGGCAAACCAAAAGGAGTCTGTACACTCGGCGGATCACCTTCGACTCCACCGTTTGAAGAAAAAATATTTCGATATTTTTCGCTTTTGGCAACGGCATTCACAAACCCGGTGTCGTTACACAATGTTTAGGTTATTTTTCACAATTTTACGGTTATTAGAATAATATATTTTAATCAATTTGAATCTAATATAAATATTTTGGAATGAAATTATTTGTAAAACTAACAATGTTTTAAAATCGCCTAAATGCTCGCAAATCACTAAACCATCTTTAAATTTTGTTTTATTTTGAATTGTAGTATAAACTTCATATTTCTCATTAGAAGTTTGATTTTTTTTCTAAAATGGTATTAACCGCCATGCAAGAAGCCCTCGTTTGAAAGGCGAGATTCAAAATCGCTATCGCAGCGGCGCAAAGATATTCTCGCTGATGCAAAACGATTGCGACGCGAGCGCGAGATACCAGAAAAGGCCGAAGCGACGCAAGCGTGAGACGTCAGAGGATGTGCAATCACGGCAAGCCACCATTAGTTCTGGTCAGCAATTAACTCAACAATGTCATGCAGCGATGATTCGCAACGAAGCTATTCACTTTTTGGACGAACGCGTGGATACTCACGACTGCGGACCAATCGACGTTCTTTGTCAGTTCTGCACTCCTCTGAACTTCATCGCCGAATGGCCAGCTGACCAAAAGTTCTTGCATTGCTGTCAGAAGGGCAAAGTTAAACTACCGAATCCAATAGACGATAACGGCATTGAGCTTGGGTATTCCGACTTTCTCCAGACATTCTTTTCTGACACAACAAACCCAGACACCATCAAACCGTACATCTACCTGAACGTGGACTGTGTTCAAGATTCAAGGGTAAACTTACCACAGAACATCTCATACAACGCCACAAGACAGCCGGTCACGACAATCCATTCAGCTTTGCGTGTTTCACACCACTCAGACGTCAGAGTAAATGAAAAATGTTTAAGTCGAAGCATATGTAGGACGCGTTATGTGATTGCATCCGACCCAATATGGCGACTTCTTGAATCGAATATGCATAATCGTTCATATACTATGAAACGACTTCCCGTTCACCTACCAAGCCAACAAATAATTGTATTTGAAGCGAGACATGAAGAAGAGACTTTACTGACAGCATTTGCTGGTCGGACCATGCTTGAATCATGGTTTGAGCTTAACACAAACAGTGACCACGCGCTGCAGTGTCTCTACTCTGAGATTCCACCCCATCACATTCGAGATGCAAACAACTTTGAAGCCCTACAAAAATTCAACGATGTGTGCTATACGATACTACACAGCCATTGCGAGCGCCCTTCTAGACTCAAATGAAGAATGGAAACGTTGTTTGATAGAAACCGTTATTTACCAAATACCAAAACAACTCCGATACACTTTCGCTTACATCTGCTGTTTAATCCATCGAGTTCACTAATCGATTTCAACAGAAACCATTCAAACGACGATGCCAAAAAATTGACACTTCACGACATACTAGAAGCGATGCTCAAAAAGCATTCACTTTCGTGCTCTTTGTGAGGTGTTCTAAACCCAACCGGAGATGTGCCACAAATTCAGCTTTACGATGAAGCTCAAGAACGGGACATATAAGAGCGAAATCCGATAGTAGATGACCCGGAAATTCAGTCGTTGCTTCAGGAAAGACTTTCCTCTACACTTGATTGCTGGTATTTTTGCGAGGTCGAGGACAAACTGTGCTTCCATTTACCACGGCAGCAATTACTGGAACATTGCTAATCGGTGGCCAAACAGTTCACAGCGGATTTAAACTGTCTCTAGAAACAGAAGATCTCCGGAAGGCTTCACTCATCATCATGTATGAAATTACCATGCTTATTAAAGATGGATTTCGGTGCATTGAGCGACTTTTGCGTGTTGTGATGAAAAGCGACAAATCCTCTGGCCGTTTATGTATCTTATCCGAATCGTTTCAGGAATATAGCTTTAAGGAGTAGGGGTTCGAAAGTTTTAAGGGACTTTAAGCTTCAATTTTTCATAACGATCCCTTTGGAGCTTCTCTTTAAATTTTTTTTCCACGAAACTTCCAAGACTGGATGAAAAACGAAACCAAAAAGTTGTAGATATAAACAGAAACCAAAGCTATATATTATACTACACACTCATTGTATTATACTACACACTCATTTGAGATCGGAAAGACTAGCGGCTTTTATAACTCCGCACCACTCAAGCCGAGTAGTCCCTTGGTCGGGAATATATGAAACTACGGGGATACATGACGGGAGGTCAGCAAATATTTATTGAACAAATGAGCTCTTCACAACCAAGTTTTACTTGTGTAAACTTATTTTAAAAATAAAAATTTCGCACATTTACCAATTTAGTACTTTAACCGAAACATTTATACAAGCCATAGCTCTCGACAAACTTAAATTACTCTCAACATGCAAACAGTTCTGAACTCTGATCAAATTTAACTATAGTAGTACGTCCAAAATTAATAGAGAGCCAACCCCATCCTACAAGCGACACAAGTTTGGACATAAATGCACGTATCAATTGTATCTGCAAAACCAGAGTTAGAGAGCAACAGAGTTTTTAGAATTTTTACTCACAAAGAATTTGGAATCCATAGCTGATTCTCTTTTTGAATCGATATCTTGAAATCCGGGATTTTATATAATTCAGGGTTAGGGTTTAATGTCAGGAAAAGCACTCATATCGCAGTACTCGGCACCTTGTTTCCGCTCTCTATTCTGTGAGACACACATTCACAACTGGTCTGTTTTTCTTATTCCTGACAAACAGATCTGCCCTATAGAATATTCCCTAATTTAAATTTCTTTGTTCTACATCTCTACGTTTAACTCTAATATGCCCTCGACTTTCCAGGATCACATCCACGCATATAATCAATATTGAAGTCTATTACTTCCTGGAAGCCGACATATGTTCTTCATTGTTTGGTATACAAATCTGTGCCAAAAATTATGGAGTGATCATCTACCTTTAACTGTTAAATATCTCTACATGGAAATGCAATAGATCGCTTTGCAACTGCATTTTGTTGGCTTCCCTGAGAGCGTACATTAGATCTAATCACGTTTATTGGAATTCTGTATATGATGAACTGTCTCCCCATTTTATTATTGTATTTTAGACTTTTGAGTTAATTATTATTATAGAGATAAGCTGTCTTAAAACCTGTGCTGGGATGTTCTGACATCATTTTTCGATGCTTTCGGTTATTTCTTTTATCAATTATTTTTCTTCTGTTATCACAACCTACAAAAAAAATTTGGACAATTTATCTTTCTATTATTTCGTTCAATGCGACTTTATGTTAACCTGCGTCAAATTTTTATGGAAAAGTGTGAAGTACTTAGAAATGAAGTAACCTAATTATCTTTATGTTTTTTGTTTCTCCATATTGCTAAAAAATCGATAGAATTTAAACGAGTCCAAATTTGATGCGAGCTAAACAAAAATTTTCTCACGGGGAAACTCAAAAACATAAAATATGAGTGGGAAGATTTGTTAACGTAAAGTCGCTTTCAAGTACCGAAAATAAATTATTTGATGATAGACATGTAGACATGTAGTAGAAACATCACAATGTTTTAATAAAGCAGGCTAGCAAACGTAATAAAATGAGAAATAAAGTTGTAAAGGGTGTTTTTTTAGAGGTTCACAATTTTAAATTAAAATAGAACAAAAAAAACATTTTAAATATCAGTGAAACTAGCTTTATTGGATAGATAATTTGCCATTAATGCTTGAAAATGATTTCGGTCGTGTGGCCGCCGCGGCTGGCGTGTACATGGCGTAATCTGGAGAACCAATTTTCGATCACTCTTCGTAGCAATTGTGGCCATATCTCGCTAATAACTCGCCGAATGTTGTGTTCCAAATGTCCAATCGCCTCTGGTTTATCGGCATAGACAAGTGACTTAACATATCCCCAAAGAAGATAATCTAATGGAATTAGATCACATGAACGCGGTGGCTAATTAACAGGACCATTACGTGAAATTAGTCTATCATCAAATTTTTCCTTGAGTAAATTAATTGTATCCCGCACTGTGTGGGATGTGGTACCGTCCTGTTGGAGCCACATACCAGCAACATTTATGCCAGCCAATTGGGGTACACAAAAATTAGAAATCATATCTCTATACCGTTGACTGTAACATTCCGCCCATTCGGCAAAGGCTTGTGGATTATCTTCACTCCAGATCCGACAATTCTGTTTACTAACGTGCCCATTCAACCAAAAGTGAGCTTCATCGCTAAACAAAATTTTGTTTGGTAAAATCAACATCAATATCAATTTGTGCTTCAGCCCATTGGCCTAATTGGCGGCGTGTGCGATCTTCGGATGGCTTTTCCTGCACAAGTTGAATTTTGAAAGCACGTAAACCAAGGTCGTTAGATAAAATCTTCCATAAAGTGGATGGACACAGTTGCTCCAATCACTCCAGTTGCTGAGAACGACGTCGAATTCATTGACTTGAGTCTTTCTCAATGTTACGCTGTACAGCGTCTATCGTTTGTTCGGTACGCGTTGTTTGACATCTTACTGGATGCGTATTATCATTTAGAGTACAAGTGGTGCAAACACCATCCATAGTTAACCGAATTAAAAAAAATGAACCTAATACACGATGAGTTTGGCGAACAGAATTTTTTATAAAAAATGTGAACAATTTGCAAGCGTTGCTGTGGCGTTAGTCTATTTATTATGAAATAGCAAATCAAACTAATGACGAAAAAAATGTTCGCAACATAAAGATGTGAACCCCTAAAAACAATTGTTATTTAACTCTAAAGAAACGAAACACAAACTGGTGGCGACATTGAACTCTTGCAAGTACCAGTTTGAAGATGGAAGATTGATTCAAAGAAATTCAGATTTAATCAGAGGACAGAGCTATCTTCTTGTTAAGATACTTGAGGATATCGTTGATTTCGGTTCAGATCTAGTTACATTTCAGGCGGATTGTCAGATATTTTATTCTATCTGCTTTTGAATTCTTAATGTTTGAATCCATGAACTTGGTTTTGTTACTTGTGTTTGCAAGAACTGGCTGTTATTCTTGGCGGTGATGATTGTAAAGTGGCCAACTCTGGTTT
This sequence comes from Nephrotoma guestfalica, assembly GCA_963691935.1. Classification (NCBI taxonomy): domain Eukaryota; kingdom Metazoa; phylum Arthropoda; class Insecta; order Diptera; family Tipulidae; genus Nephrotoma; species Nephrotoma guestfalica. The sequence continues at coordinate 126,834,898 of OY829914.1, read as the reverse complement.
CTGATTTTGCTGAAAGTTTTACAAAATTAAAGCAAGCAGTGTTTATATTAATAACCAAAAAATATAATAGTTCTAATTTTTGTATCATCAAAACGATTCTATTTGTACGAAATGTTTAAAATTCACTAAAGAGATTTCACGACCATGTTATAATTTAGTTGACTTAGCAAATCTCGAAAACGGCCAATGGAAAAATTGGTAGTAAAAACCAAAACACTTGCGATATAAAACATAACTCACTAATACAACAATTTATTTGATTTCATCTGTAAAATGTATTGTTTCCCGTATAAAATCGTTTTTTAAAATTCCATCTACCCTCATCAAAATCATGGCATCCAACCACATTCATCATCATTATGAACCATGTTACCTGTTCACAACATATTACATTTTATCAAAATATTTTTATGTCTTCTCCTTAATAACGATTTCTTAGAATACATATAGTAATTGACAAAAAAGTCTAAATGTATCAACAGAATGATAAACTTTAAAAAATCGACATAAACATAAGTTTTTCTGTTTTTGATTTTGTAAAGTGAAAAAATATATTGATACTCGTACCAACGCGTTATCGTTGGTAACATTCAATTTGTTGTACTGAACATCTACCACAAACAAATTTCGAAGTCGAGAATGAACAGCATCCAGAAAAATGAATGTTCTCTCCAATTATTTTCACCATTCATTATGTTCGATACATCATCTCGAAGGGCTGAAGAAGGTTTTAGAATCGAAAAACGGAATGATATTGTCTAAAGCAAATAAAAGCACCATACTCCACTCAGATGGTCAAAATCTTGAGAAAGGAAGAAAACTCAAAATTATTTGATTTGGTGAAGTCTCATCGATTGGGAATGGTCTTTTAATTTTAATGAAGATATATTTGAACCGACTGGTATCATAACGGGATAATTTACCTTCCATTTGCTTGCACTTTGTAAACCGGAAAATGAAAAAGTTAAATCTGTCGAATTTCGCAAGTTCTTTTATTTGTTTGTGCCGAGGCTATGGCAGCGATAAAATAATATACATGCTTCAAGAACAGTTCTACTCGATTTTCCTTAACACGCGCTGAACTGTATTGAACTTATCAATGTCGCAGCCGAAAATATCAAGATCATCAAGTAGTGTTATTTTCATTGGCAATAGAAATACATATTTTAGTATATACCAACATATAAAGTTCAGTTAACGAAAAGTTGTTGGTAGGGTTTGGCGAAAAATTAAAATTAAAAAATATGTAGGTCAAACCTTCGTTCCCAAATTACTTCCTGCGCGCCTTAATATAATTCCTTATTTTAATATAATTATTGTTATACATTTTGTTTTGTTATGTTCCTTTCTATTTTTATTTGTATAATCACTTCTAAATTTATTTTTTTATTTAGAGGTTATATATATATGTACACCTTATGTAAACACACGAGTTCATACATACAAACTTAGTTTATTTATAGTTCAGCACATTTTCCATTGTTTTTCACCCAACCGTTTCTTCCTCGCATTTTTATCTTTTTTGGGGGCACGTCGTTTACATTTAATATTAACGATGACACTAATACAAAAAAATTTCTTATCTACGTCATACTATTCGAAGTTTTACTTAGGCCAAATAATCTAACATTATTTCGAGAATTTTATGTTTCTGACTTGTTTTTGATGTGTTTTGCATTTTTAATCTCCGTAAGTGTTGTGTACATTTTGCAAATTACCGGGCGTTTATTTGAAAAATTACACATGCGGAAATGGTGTATGATTTTAAGGATATCACCAAACGAAGAATGGTAATGGTCATTTTTTTCCTCTGAAAGCAGAGTCCCTGGAGATTAAACTAAGCCGAACATGCTGAATACGTTTGACGTGTTTTTTTAACCTAATTGGTTGCCATTTCTTCCCTCGGGCATGGAGTTATGTTTTGAAATTATTTCAGCATTTCTGAATTTATTTCATTATTCGAACAAATTCTTGAACTGAAATTTTAAACTCTCGCTAAATGTTCTGTATGGAACATTCATGATTTGGTAAGCTAGCAGGCTAAATTGATTCTCCTCAATTTTGTTTGAGATACATATTTTAACAAATGATCTTATATTCTGAGCAGTGCTGCACGTCAATTTTAGAATTGTCTACATTTAGATATCATCAATAGAATAGACAATTAATGTTATATCTAAGCTCAAAAAATACACAAAAATGTCGAAAATATCAAGACTATAAATTTGTTGACATTCGGCAAATAATGTAGACAATGTAAGAGATAATTGGCTGATAATTTGGTTGATAATGGCATCGTCAGAGTTCAGATGAATTTGCCGAAACATCTTTACTACGTCTGCATGTACAGAAAAGATAACATTTAGAGATACTCGTGAGCTAGTCTTAAGAACCATCAAACATGACTGCATGGTGTGGGAGATAGAAGGGAGAATAATCGTTATTATATTTCGCGTCGTTTTGTTCAGGAATCTCTTATTATGGTACATAAGTCATGTCGCCCAAAATTCATGAATGGTTTCGTCCCAAGGATTATTAGACACTTAACGCCTTTTTGGTGCTGGAATTTCTTAAACTGGCCAATATTTATGACAGCTGATCTTCATTTACTTCCTGAGTAGTTAGTTCGGTAGAAGCATGTGAGTTGAAAGCACTCCTTCCATTTTCCTAGAAAAATACAGTCCAGCTTTAAGGATTGAAATATAAGTAACACATCAGTTATTCTATTATCTGGTTTCAATACTTTAAAAATACATTTGCACTTAGAAGTATACCAATTTATTGGCGATTGTTAGCCGGAATTTAGTGATGCTCGGAATGGTGAGAGACCTCCGGTACGTGTTTCCGCGTTAAATGTGGCTTGCGATGAGAATAAATGTACAATTTTAGTTGGATTGCCATTAGTCTGACTGTTGACACTCTGTGTTGATTTACCAGTTGGCTCAGTATGTTAAGGCAATATATGCTGACGAGTTGCTGGACTCTGGTTGACTTTCAATATAATTCGTGTGGAGCAAGGTCGGCTGCCCACAGCTGATACGGTCCAGTATTTATTTTACTCTATTACATATAAATTAACCATGGGTCTCGTGCTTCGGCATCGGGTCCTAACAGTCGACCTTTACATTTGGATGTGCACATGATTTTTGATCAGAAGAGAACATTCGTGGACAGCACTCATTTTCTGTTTTCATTTGAAGAAAACTACTACTGAATAATACCGATTACTTCGACAAGGTTATAGTGAACATGCTCCAAGATACGTGTGAATGAAGGTTTCGGCATTTCAAAAGTGATGACTTCGATGTTGACAGACAAGGAATGTGAGAAACCTCCAAAAAAATTCGAAGATGTGGAATTGCAAGCGATGTTGGACGTAGATGATTCGCAAACACAACAACAACTCATGAAGCAATTGGGCGTTAGTCAAGACCTGTTTCAAATCGGCTACAAGAGATGGGAATGATTCAGAAGACCGGTAGATGGGTAGCACATGAGTTGAACGACAGTCAATTGGAAAAGCGCAAAAACACATGTGACATTTTGCTCGCTCGGTACAAAAGGTAGGTCGCTTAGTCGTTTTTGCATCGTTTAGTAATAGGGGTGGATGTATTTTGAGAATCCCAAGCGCAAAAAATCATGGGTGGACCCAGGCGCATCATCCACATCGACCCCAAGACCGAATCGCTTTGGCAGAAAGACGACACCTTGTGTTTGGTGGGACCAGAGAGGCGTGTTCTATTATGAGCTGTTAAAACCTGATGAAACGGTTAATACTAAACGTTACCAACAACAATTATCCGATTTGAACCGTTCTCAGCTTGAAAAAGGCCAAAATACCGGAAGGGACAACACAAAGTCATTTTCTTCATGACAATGCTACATCACATCTAGCAATACCGGCTTGCGACACGTTGGAATCACTCAGATGAGAAGTTCCACACCATGTGGCTTACTCACCAGACTTCGCTCCTTCCGAATACCACTTGTTTGCATTGATGGGTCACGCACTTGCTGAGCAGCACTTTGTTCGTACGAAGATGTGAAAAAATGGCTCGATGAATGGTTCGCAGCATAAGGGGAAGATTTTTACTGGCGTGGTATTCACAAATTGTTCGAAAGATGTAACTCAGAAAATTTCATATTATTTTACCGAACGCCATTAAAAAAAGTAATAACTCGTCATAATCGACAAAAGCAGATTTCTGTTTTTATAGGGCACGAAGCCATAAAATGTAACATTTTATTGTGTTCCTGGTTTTGCCTTTTTGGTTTGTAAAAATCAGTAAATCCGTAAGTCGAGTTAATATTTTTTATAAATACATAATTGAATTTTGAAATGATTTACAATTTTTTACACCTCTACATTCAGAAATATGCTCTACGATAATGAACTCAGGCGTCAATCAACTTGATATGCAACAATCTAAAAATTAATTTAGAACAATGACGATTCTTCACTATTGAATCATAAAACATGCTCGACAGCCAATCAAGATTTAACAGTTGTATCGACACATAAATGCATCGACTAAGCTGAACTGCAGAGGATTACAAATTCATTTAAGGTTTCCTCTAACCAAATCAACAACATGTGAGTTGTCTCTATTATATGTTGAAACTCGTTCAATGCTCACTCAAAATTGAACAGTTACTTCGCCACATGAATGCATGTCAACAATATACGAAGTTTTACGAACAGAGGGGAACTGTTTATTGAAAGGTGCGAATAATTCGCCATCCGTTGGTTCGATATTTGATGATAGTGACGCAGACCATGACAGGAAATGGACATATCGATTGAGCCAATGGCTGTAGATATTGAAAGACGCCTTAATGAACGCAATAAAATCTAAGGTAATAACGAAAATCAAAAGTCCAGACAAACTAAAAGAAACACAGGAAAGGCTTACATCTCATCGAAAGGCGTGAAAGTTCCAGAGAGGAAATGTGAAACTGTTTTTCATTGTCGAAAAAAATGTAATACGATCAGTAATCTTCAAACATTACTGATCATTGGGATCATATGATCTGAGAGCAAATTATATTAGCTCATTAATAGAGGTTAACAATAATAAATCTGTGAGCTTTCTGAAGTATTGAACAGTAATAAAATCGAAACATGTAAACAATATTTCCAAAAAACTTTGCCAGTCCAGTACCAGCAATCTCATTCCGCAGGATGTTGTACGATCTATGGAAGACCACATAAACTCTTTCCTAGCATATTAGTCCCATTACTCGAGACGTGACACAGAAAAAAAGTATCTGCACTCAGACCTCAATTTCGCACAATTGTGCAAATTGTATATATAAAATAAAACAAAACCAGTCTCTATCTGGACCTATATTCGGATTTTTAAAACAATGAACATCAAGTTTAAAAAACCAATCGCCGACGTTTGCAATAAATGCCACACACTTAACTGTAAAATTAAAGCAACTCAAATTTCAGAAGTAGCAATTATTGAAAGAGCATCGCATTCATCACGAAGCCGTTGATTTTGCTTATGAACAAAAACGAATTGACAAAATACCAGGCAAAATATCCATTCGGATAAATCAATGGGCGTTTACACCTTTGATTTACAAAATTGCTTGCCAACTCCCAACATAAACACTTCAATTTCATTTTAAAAGCGTAGTCTGTGGACATTTAACCTTACCGTACATGATTGGGTATTACACAATGTACACAGTAAAAAAAATGTGTAATTTTACATATTTTTTTTACAACATTTAAGTTGTAAGGAAATTATTTCTTTGCAAAAATACACAAATATAAAAAATAAAATAGTATATACCTACAGAACCATGTAATTTTACTAGCTATTACTTCCGCATATTAATATTACTCATACTATCATAGTAATTTTGCTTTGTGCGAATTTATTATTCGGGCAAATAGTAAAATCGAAACGTAAATTGATGCACTTTCTTTAATTAGCTTTTTATTTTACCACTAGTGTGTTTAGACTTTTGTGTAATTTTCCTTCCCGATCAAGCATAATTAGTAATAGAAGTGTAAAATTACTCTTCGGCTTTTTTGTACAACATTAAACGTTGGCAAATGTTGTGCCAACGTTTATTGCAGTAAAATTCCAACAAAATTTTTTACTGTGTAGTCAATCATATGTGGATGTATGTGAAGTTAGCCCGAAAAGTAGCCCGAAAAAAATGTGTCCTTGCTAAAAGTTTAATATTTTCGGGCCAGCCCGAAAAATTTATAAACACTGCATTATCTTAAATTCTCATCCCGAAATAATTTTTACATCAGTATATTAAGCTTTTTGAATTTGCAAAAAAATTAAATACTACATACATTGTAATAAAACTTAATAAATAAATATTTTGTTTATTTACCATACAAATATATATTATTACCAAAAATATATTAAAACAATAATAATTAAAAACGAAATCAAAAATTACGTTACATAGGATTACGTGGTTGCCCTCACCAAAATGCTCAAAAACTATTGCAAGTGCTACAAAATATGATTAACATCACCAATCTACAATAAATATATACCTTCATTATCATATCAGTGGGATAGAAGGTTCATATTAACCCGAGTTTGCACATACAAATCACAGCATACAAATTGAAATTTTTAGTGTCACATTTTATTCTGTAGCAGATTCCACAGGGATATCCGACCACTTCGGCCAATGCCTCGAGTTAGTGTTGGTCACCAGAAATCTAAAGCATATACCCACATTACCATATCAGTGGGATAGAAGGTTCATATTAACCCGAGTTTGCACATACAAATCACAGCATAAAAATTGAAATTTTTAGTGTCACATTTTATTCTGTAGCAGATTCCACAGGGATATCCGACCACTTCGGCCAATGCCTCGAGTTAGTGTTGGTCACCAGAAATCTAAAGCATATACCCACATTACCATATCAGTGGGATAGAAGGTTCATATTAACCCGAGTCCGCACATACAAATCACAGCATAAAAATTGAAATTTTTAGTGTTACATTTTATTCTGTAGCAGATTCCACAGGGATATCCGACCACTTCGGCCAATGCCTCGAGTTAGTGTTGGTCACCAGAAATCTAAAGCATATACCCACATTACCATATCAGTGGGATAGAAGGTTCATATTAACCCGAGTTTGCACATACAAATCACAGCATAAAAACTGAAATTTTTAGTGTCACATTTTATTCTGTAGCAGATTCCACAGGGATATCCGACCACTTCGGCCAATGCCTCGAGTTAGTGTTGGTCACCAGAAATCTAAAGCATATACCCACATTACCATATCAGTGGGATAGAAGGTTCATATTAACCCGAGTCCGCACATACAAATCACAGCATAAAAATTGAAATTTTTAGTGTCACATTTTATTCTGTAGCAGATTCCACAGGGATATCCGACCACTTCGGCCAATGCCTCGAGTTAGTGTTGGTCACCAGAAATCTAAAGCATATACCCACATTACCATATCAGTGGGATAGAAGGTTCATATTAACCCGAGTTTGCACATACAAATCACAGCATAAAAATTGAAATTTTTAGTGTCACATTTTATTCTGTAGCAGATTCCACAGGGATATCCGACCACTTCGGCCAATGCCTCGAGTTAGTGTTGGTCACCAGAAATCTAAAGCATATACCCACATTACCATATCAGTGGGATAGAAGGTTCATATTAACCCGAGTTTGCACATACAAATCACAGCATAAAAATTGAAATTTTTAGTGTCACATTTTATTCTGTAGCAGATTCCACAGGGATATCCGACCACTTCGGCCAATGCCTCGAGTTAGTGTTGGTCACCAGAAATCTAAAGCATATACCCACATTACCATATCAGTGGGATAGAAGGTTCATATTAACCCGAGTCCGCACATACAAATCACAGCATAAAAATTGAAATTTTTAGTGTCACATTTTATTCTGTAGCAGATTCCACAGGGATATCCGACCACTTCGGCCAATGCCTCGAGTTAGTGTTGGTCACCAGAAATCTAAAGCATATACCTACATTACCATATCAGTGGGATAGAAGGTTCATATTAACCCGAGTCCGCACATACAAATCACAGCATAAAAATTGAAATTTTTAGTGTTACATTTTATTCTGTAGCAGATTCCACAGGGATATCCGACCACTTCGGCTAATGCCTCAAGTTAGTGTTGGTCACCAGAAATCTAAAGCATATACCCACATTACCATACCAGTGGGATAGAAGGTTCATATTAACCCGAGTCCGCACATACAAATCACAGCATAAAAATTGAAATTTTTAGTGTTACATTTTATTCTGTAGCAGATTCCACAGGGATATCCGACCACTTCGGCCAATGCCTCGAGTTAGTGTTGGTCACCAGAAACCTTATGCATATACCCACATTACCATATCAGTGGAATAGAAGGTTCATATTAACCCGAGTCCGCACATACAAATCACAGCATAAAAATTGAAATTTTTAGTGTTACATTTTATTCTGTAGCAGATTCCACAGGGATATCCGACCACTTCGGCTAATGCCTCGAGTTAGTGTTGGTCACCAGAAATCTAAAGCATATACCCACATTACCATATCAGTGGGATAGAAGGTTCATATTAACCCGAGTCCGCACATACAAATCACAGCATAAAAATTGAAATTTTTAGTGTTACATTTTATTCTGTAGCAGATTCCACAGGGATATCCGACCACTTCGGCCAATGCCTGGAGTTAGTGTTGATCACCAGAAATCTAATGCATATACCCACATTACCATACCAGTGGGGTAGAAGGTTCATATTAACCCGAGTCCGCACATACAAATCACAGCATAAAAATTGAAATTTTTAGTGTTACATTTTATTCTGTAGCAGATTCCACAGGGATATCCGACCACTTCGGCTAATGCCTCGAGTTAGTGTTGGTCACCAGAAATCTAAAGCATATACCCACATTACCATATCAGTGGGATAGAAGGTTCATATTAACCCGAGTCCGCACATACAAATCACAGCATAAAAATTGAAATTTTTAGTGTTACATTTTATTCTGTAGCAGATTCCACAGGGATATCCGACCACTTCGGCCAATGCCTCGAGTTAGTGTTGGTCACCAGAAACCTTATGCATATACCCACATTACCATATCAGTGGGATAGAAGGTTCATATTAACCCGAGTCCGCACATACAAATCACAGCATAAAAATTGAAATTTTTAGTGTTACATTTTATTCTGTAGCAGATTCCACAGGGATATCCGACCACTTCGGCTAATGCCTCGAGTTAGTGTTGGTCACCAGAAATCTAAAGCATATACCCACATTACCATATCAGTGGGATAGAAGGTTCATATTAACCCGAGTCCGCACATACAAATCACAGCATAAAAATTGAAATTTTTAGTGTTACATTTTATTCTGTAGCAGATTCCACAGGGATATCCGACCACTTCGGCCAATGCCTGGAGTTAGTGTTGATCACCAGAAATCTAATGCATATACCCACATTACCATACCAGTGGGGTAGAAGGTTCATATTAACCCGAGTCCGCACATACAAATCACAGCATAAAAATTGAAATTTTTAGTGTTACATTTTATTCTGTAGCAGATTCCACAGGGATATCCGACCACTTCGGCTAATGCCTCGAGTTAGTGTTGGTCACCAGAAATCTAAAGCATATACCCACATTACCATATCAGTGGGATAGAAGGTTCATATTAACCCGAGTCCGCACATACAAATCACAGCATAAAAATTGAAATTTTTAGTGTTACATTTTATTCTGTAGCAGATTCCACAGGGATATCCGACCACTTCGGCCAATGCCTCGAGTTAGTGTTGGTCACCAGAAATCTAAAGCATATACCCACATTACCATATCAGTGGGATAGAAGGTTCATATTAACCCGAGTCCGCACATACAAATCACAGCATAAAAATTGAAATTTTTAGTGTTACATTTTATTCTGTAGCAGATTCCACAGGGATATCCGACCACTTCGGCCAATGCCTGGAGTTAGTGTTGGTCACCAGAAATCTAAAGCATATACCCACATTACCATATCAGTGGGATAGAAGGTTCATATTAATTCGAATCCCACTGTTGTCCCACTTCTATCCCACTGATATGGTAATGTGGGTATATGCATTTGATTTCTGGTGACCAACACTAACTCGAAGCATTAGCCGAAGTGGTCGGATATCCCTGTGGAATCTGCTACAGAATAAAATGTAACACTAAAAATTTCAATTTGTATGTGCGGACTCGGGTTAATATGAACCTTCTATCCCACTGATATGGTAATGTGGGTATATGCTTTAGATTTCTGGTGACCAACACTAACTCGAGGCATTGGCCGAAGTGGTCGGATATCCCTGTGGAATCTGCTACAGAATAAAATGTAACACTAAAAATTTCAATTTTTATGCTGTGATTTGTATGTGCGGACTCGGGTTAATATGAACCTTCTATCCCACTGATATGGTAATGTGGGTATATGCTTTAGATTTCTGGTGACCAACACTAACTCCAGGCATTGGCCGAAGTGGTCGGATATCCCTGTGGAATCTACTACAGAATAAAATGTAACACTAAAAATTTCAATTTTTATGCTGTGATTTGTATGTGCGGACTCGGGTTAATATGAACCTTCTATCCCACTGATATGGTAATGTGGGTATATGCTTTAGATTTCTGGTGACCAACACTAACTCGAGGCATTGGCCGAAGTGGTCGGATATCCCTGTGGAATCTACTACAGAATAAAATGTAACACTAAAAATTTCAATTTTTATGCTGTGATTTGTATGTGCGGACTCGGGTTAATATGAACCTTCTATCCCACTGGTATGGTAATGCGGGGATATGCATTAGATTTCTGGTGACCAACACTAACTCGAGGCATTAGCCGAAGTGGTCGGATATCCCTGTGGAATCTGCTACAGAATAAAATGTAACACTAAAAATTTCAATTTTTATGCTGTGATTTGTATGTGCGGACTCGGGTTAATATGAATCTTCTATCCCACTGATATGGTAATGTGGGTATATGCATTAGATTTCTGGTGACCAACACTAACTCGAGGCATTAGCCGAAGTGGTCGGATATCCCTGTGGAATCTGCTACAGAATAAAATGTAACACTAAAAATTTCAATTTGTATGTGCGGACTCGGGTTAATATGAACCTTCTATCCCACTGATATGGTAATGTGGGTATATGCTTTAGATTTCTGGTGACCAACACTAACTCGAGGCATTGGCCGAAGTGGTCGGATATCCCTGTGGAATCTGCTACAGAATAAAATGTAACACTAAAAATTTCAATTTTTATGCTGTGATTTGTATGTGCGGACTCGGGTTAATATGAACCTTCTATCCCACTGATATGGTAATGTGGGTATATGCTTTAGATTTCTGGTGACCAACACTAACTCCAGGCATTGGCCGAAGTGGTCGGATATCCCTGTGGAATCTACTACAGAATAAAATGTAACACTAAAAATTTCAATTTTTATGCTGTGATTTGTATGTGCGGACTCGGGTTAATATGAACCTTCTATCCCACTGATATGGTAATGTGGGTATATGCATTAGATTTCTGGTGACCAACACTAACTCGAGGCATTGGCCGAAGTGGTCGGATATCCCTGTGGAATCTACTACAGAATAAAATGTAACACTAAAAATTTCAATTTTTATGCTGTGATTTGTATGTGCGGACTCGGGTTAATATGAACCTTCTATCCCACTGGTATGGTAATGCGGGGATATGCATTAGATTTCTGGTGACCAACACTAACTCGAGGCATTAGCCGAAGTGGTCGGATATCCCTGTGGAATCTGCTACAGAATAAAATGTAACACTAAAAATTTCAATTTTTATGCTGTGATTTGTATGTGCGGACTCGGGTTAATATGAATCTTCTATCCCACTGATATGGTAATGTGGGTATATGCATTAGATTTCTGGTGACCAACACTAACTCGAGGCATTAGCCGAAGTGGTCGGATATCCCTGTGGAATCTGCTACAGAATAAAATGTAACACTAAAAATTTCAATTTTTATGCTGTGATTTGTATGTGCGGACTCGGGTTAATATGAACCTTCTATCCCACTGGTATGGTAATGTGGGTATATGCTTTAGATTTCTGGTGACCAACACTAACTCGAGGCATTGGCCGAAGTGGTCGGATATCCCTGTGGAATCTGCTACAGAATAAAATGTAACACTAAAAATTTCAATTTTTATGCTGTGATTTGTTTGTATGTGCGGACTCGGGTTAATATGAACCTTCTATCCCACTGATATGGTAATGTGGGTATATGCTTTAGATTTCTGGTGACCAACACTAACTCCAGGCATTGGCCGAAGTGGTCGGATATCCCTGTGGAATCTGCTACAGAATAAAATGTAACACTAAAAATTTCAATTTTTATGCTGTGATTTGTATGTGCGGACTCGGGTTAATATGAACCTTCCATCCCACTGATATGGTAATGTGGGTATATGCTTTAGATTTCTGGTGACCAACACTAACTCGAGGCATTAGCCGAAGTGGTCGGATATCCCTGTGGAATCTGCTACAGAATAAAATGTAACACTAAAAATTTCAATTTTTATGCTGTGATTTGTATGTGCGGACTCGGGTTAATATGAACCTTCTATCCCACTGGTATGGTAATGTGGGTATATGCTTTAGATTTCTGGTGACCAACACTAACTCGAGGCATTGGCCGAAGTGGTCGGATATCCCTGTGGAATCTGCTACAGAATAAAATGTAACACTAAAAATTTCAATTTTTATGCTGTGATTTGTATGTGCGGACTCGGGTTAATATGAACCTTCTATCCCACTGATATGGTAATGTGGGTATATGCTTTAGATTTCTGGTGACCAACACTAACTCCAGGCATTGGCCGAAGTGGTCGGATATCCCTGTGGAATCTGCTACAGAATAAAATGTAACACTAAAAATTTCAATTTTTATGCTGTGATTTGTATGTGCAGACTCGGGTTAATATGAACCTTCCATCCCACTGATATGGTAATGTGGGTATATGCTTTAGATTTCTGGTGACCAACACTAACTCGAGGCATTAGTCGAAGTGGTCGGATATCCCTGTGGAATCTGCTACAGAATAAAATGTAACACTAAAAATTTCAATTTTTATGCTGTGATTTGTATGTGCGGACTCGGGTTAATATGAACCTTCTATCCCACTGATATGGCAATGTGGGTATATGCATTAGATTTCTGGTGATCAACACTAACTCCAGGCAATGGCCGAAGTGGTCGGATATCCCTGTGGAATCTGCTACAGAATAAAATGGAACACTAAAAATTTCAATTTTTATGCTGTGATTTGTATGGCCGGACTCGGGTTAATATGAACCTTCTATCCCACTGGTATGGTAATGTGGGTATATGCATTTGATTTCTGGTGACCAACACTAACTCAAGGCATTGGCCGAAGTGGTCGGATATCCCTGTGGAATCTGCTACAGAATAAAATGTAACACTAAAAATTTCAATTTTTATGCTGTGATTTGTATGTGCGGACTCGGGTTAATATGAACCGTCTATCCCACTGGTATGGTAATGTGGGTATATGCATAAGATTTCTGGTGACCAACACTAACTCGAGGCATTGGCCGAAGTGGTCGGATATCCCTGTGGAATCTGCTACAGAATAAAATGTAACACTAAAAATTTCAATTTTTATGCTGTGATTTGTATATGCGGACTCGGCTTAATATGAACCTTCCATCCCACTGATATGATAATGTGGGTATATGCTTTAGATTTCTGGTGACCAACACTAACTCGAGGCATTGGCCGAAGTGGTCGGATATCCCTGTGGAATCTGCTACAGAATAAAATGTAACACTAAAAATTTCAATTTTTATGCTGTGATTTGTATGTGCGGACTCGGGTCAATATGAACCTTTTATCCCACTGATATGGTAATGTGGGTATATACTTTAGATTACTGGTGACCAACACTAACTCCAGGCATTGGCCGAAGTGGTCGGATATCCCTGTGGAATCTGCTACAGAATAAAATGTAACACTAAAAATTTCAATTTTTATGCTGTGATTTGTATGTGCGGACTCGGGTTAATATGAACCTTCTATCCCACTGATATGGTAATGTGGGTATATGCTTTAGATTTCTGGTGACCAACACTAACTCCAGGCATTGGCCGAAGTGGTCGGATATCCCTGTGGAATCTGCTACAGAATAAAATGTAACACTAAAAATTTCTATTTTTATGCTGTGATTTGTATGTGCGGACTCGGGTTAATATGAACCGTCTATCCCACTGGTATGGTAATGTGGGTATATGCATAAGATTTCTGGTGACCAACACTAACTCGAGGCATTGGCCGAAGTGGTCGGATATCCCTGTGGAATCTGCTACAGAATAAAATGTAACACTAAAAATTTCAATTTTTATGCTGTGATTTGTATATGCGGACTCGGGTTAATATGAACCTTCCATCCCACTGATATGATAATGAAGGTATATATTTATTGTAGATTGGTAATGTTAATCATATTTTGTAGCACTTGCAGTAGTTTTTGAGCATTTTGGTGAGGGCAACCACGTAATCCTATGTAACGTAATTTTTGATTTCGTTTTTAATTATTATTATTTTAATATATTTTTGGTAATAATATATATTTGTATGGTAAATAAACAAAATATTTATTTATTAAGTTTTATTACAATGTATGTAGTATTTAATTTTTTTGCAAATTCAAAAAGCTTAATATACTGATGTAAAAATTATTTCGGGATGAGAATTTAAGATAATGCAGTGTTTATAAATTTTTCGGGCTGGCCCGAAAATATTAAACTTTTAGCAAGGACACATTTTTTTCGGGCTACTTTTCGGGCTAACTTCACATACATCATATGTGGCATGAAGGCAATGGCAATAGAGGCGGAAATAAGGTGGTGGATAATTATATCCATGTAGAGAACAGTGACAGTCTATCGTCAGATCATTCACCAGTTATTATGATACTTAGCCAAACAATTATTACGAAAGAGAGCAGCCCGAATTTAACGAGCTCCATAACCAATTGGGATCTCTTCCAAACACATTTAATAGAAAGAATTAGTCTGAAGAACCCGATACAGGGATCAGCCCAAATAGAAGTCGAACTAGATACGCTCATCCATAATATCCAAAGTGCTGCGTGGGGAGGCACTCCTAATAATAGTCAGGAAATGAAGCGCAATGCTAGCTATCCAGAGGAAGTGAGAGAACTTCTTAAAAATAAAAGAAAAGCACGGAAGAAATGGCAAAAACATCGAAACCCGGAAAATAAGAGGGTATTTAAACATTTGTGCAACAAATTGAAATACCTAATAAAAGGCATTAAAAATCAGTCAGTTAATAAATACCTCACCACTCTAACTGGGCAAAAAGATACTGATTATTCATTATCATAAGCAACTAAGGATCTTAAAAGACCCAAACTTCAGGTTCCTCCAATTAAAAATAACGAAAATTGGGCTCAAAATGCTAAACAAAGAGCAGATTTCACCTTGCGAAAGCGTTGAGGCAACTAGTGCATATAATTAATGCAGCATTTCGACTAAGATATGTACCAAGACAATGGAAAGTTGCGGAAGTAATTATGATACTTAAGCCGAACAAACCTCCGAATGATAAAGCTTGAAAAAGAAACTATTTGAAAAAGTTTTTCTTAAAATATTAAAACCAATTAACGAAGAACGGAATCTTATCCCCCCACATCAGTTTGGATTTACGGAAAAACACTTTACGATAGAACAAGTACATCGAATTACTGATGTAATCGAGAAATCACTAGAAAGCAAACAAATATGCTCAACTATATTTCTTGATGTAGCGCAAGCATTCGACAAAGTATGGCACCAGGGGTTAGAATTCAAACCTCATCGAGATCTTCCGGAGCAATTTTTTCAAATTCTAAAATCATACATATCAGAGAGGCTCTTCCGAGTAAAATATGAAAATGAATACTCCCAACTAAAAGGAATAACATCAGGAGTACCACAAGGGAGTGTTCTTGGGCCAATCCTTTTATCTCCTAGAAGCAACTATGGCGACCCAACATGAAAATTGACTTGACGTTTTTAAAATGATATTCAATAAAAGGCACTTCATTTGAAATATTATCTGGACATGTCACTATATGCATTTCCCATTTAACTCCCCAAACATCTAATAAAACACTTAGAAAAATTTGCTTTGGGTAATTTCTTTTAAATGTTTCGAATTAAAAATTCTTATTCTAATTTTTGTAGTTATTTTTTAGGAACAGCAAAATAAAAATTTCTAATATTATTAATTGATTTCGTTTGATTAGTTTTAATCTACATTATCGACATTTTTCGGTTGAACATTTTTGGCTAACTTTAATAGGGTCATTTTTGGCTAACTTGGTTAGGTAACGGACAAAACTATTTTTTTAATCTTTAAAATAAAGATTCTTCTATGAGTTACTGATTTTACGCAAATTAATTTTTTCCAAACAATAAACACAAGTATTTCACTAACAACATAGTGGTTATCACTCAAGCAGCCACCACTGCGCTCATGAAATAAAAAATCTCACTTTCTTATTGTTTTTAAATTTGCAGCCGGTACTATCGTACATAATTTTATTGTTTTACAAGTGACTTTAAATGAAATTCATTTGTTTCGTTGGACATTATTTTGATTTTGATGGATGATTGTTGAAAAATATGTCTACTAACCTTAATTCCTTATAAATCGCCAAAATTAATTATTAATCTGAAAAATAAAAAAATTAATTATTAATCATTTACTTCAATTTTATGCTTCTTTAATTTATTTATAAATAATTTTCATCCAATCTGAATAATTTCTCTAACCAAAAAAATCAAATAGCTACTCGTGAATAAATTTAAAATATGGGGGCGATTCAAGTGAATTTTCACATTTCGCTCACACGAGTGTAAATTCTTGTTATATAAAAATAATAAATAAACCAAAAATATTTTCGTTGCATAGCAGAAAGTGTAACACAAGGCGGTAAAATAGGGGTTCAAAGAACGCACATTTCAAATTAAAATTTAACTCATACAAATACCAATCTGAAGGTTGCCAACACCGCACAATTTCATTAATATTTATGAATACGCAGTTACACAATAAACAATATTTTATGTATAGAAAAAAAGTTGGTAAAAAAGATTTTCCAACCAATTTCCATCTGGATGATTTCAACGCTAACGTAACGTATAAGCACAAATAAAAAATATCGCTTTCACCTACCTAGCAACAGGCATTTCCATTTTTCCAATTCAAAAGAAATTCCTAATTGAGTGGTTCTAGTGGTGACAACACCACGACCAAATTTCTTTTCTTTTATATGAACTCCCTTTACAGCTTAGGTAAGAAGAAAATGAAAAGTAAAATAAAATAATGTATTACTTGTCTATATCGCTATGGTTTAATTAGAACAATTTTTATATTTACAAAGTTTTTCATCGACTTTAATTTAAAATTGAAACTAAAATTTATTTAGTTAAAAAACTCATTAAATAGAACTAAATATATTTTATATTGGCTATAAAAGTAAATGGAAGGAATTACCAAAAGTAATTTAAAGAAAATAAATTAAACATTAATTTGGAAAATGTTTTTTTTCTCTGTATATTTTATAAAGTTTTTTATGACACCTGTACTAGCACGAATGCAACGATGGGACGAGGTTAATTGGCACTCAAGTGATTTTACGGCCATCAATAATGTATTGTATTATTCAATACAATCATATTAATTTAATTCCAATCCAAAACAAATAATACGAATTTAACACGTTTACTGCAACCATAGGAAAAAATGTATTAAAAAAATGCGGCTCAATAAATAACGGTTAAATGTAATTGTTTCTCCTAAATAAAACGGCAACCGCGAGGGTAACCAGCACTAGGTTTAGACTGTTTCAATCAAGGGCCAAAAAATATTTTACTTTAAAAACATATGCATGTGACCCACCGGTGGGTCACACGGCAATAAACGTTTTAAAATTTTGAAGTAAATTATCTCCATGTTTCATCTAGCCTAGTACCAAATTTCAATCTATATATCCTTATAATCTTTGCTAGTACGCAACGCAGCTGAAGTGAAATTGAATTTTATATATAAAAATGACACAAGCGAAAACGAAAATGAAAATTTCACCGCTGAATTTTATTTTATGGTGTGCAGTTTAACTAGCGAACACATTTTTCACTGCATTTGTGTCTGCAGGCACGATAAAAGTAAGCTAAGGCTTTGACATTTCATCAATTATTTTGACTTGTTGTAAACAAATAAACAAACATTAATTCTCCATGAAGCTATTTGCTTTAAAATTTTACAAAAATTGACAAACTAATTTTCATGCAATAATTTATCTGGTTTGTTTTGGAGACCAGCGAAAATTACGTTTCGCGCCAGTTGCGCACAAGAATTCAAAGTGAAAATGAAAACTTAAATACGATAACAAAACGAAATTGCATCGATTTAAGGAAAATGACGAACCTTATTTTATTCAGTTTTCTAAATTCAGAAGCGGTGGGCACTCAGTAATACATCAACGTCGGGCACCCTAAATAATACCACATCGGAAACACATCAACCAATATAACATCGGGTAATTCACTACTTGTCAACATTGCATTTTCGAATGTTAAATGTCTTTATTCTTACCTTAAACTCTCATCTTACCTTAAAATCGAGCAACAACCGACACGGATAATCAATATAAACAATTAATAATTGTATTTTGTGTTAATAGCGATTGAATCACTTTTCATTGTTTCACATTTCATCATTCGTGTAAGAGAATGTAACATTTCGGTGTTCAGTGTTCGGTGTTCAGTCTTAAGTGAAGTGAAAACAGTGCTATTCGGAGAATAACGAAGAAGATTATTACATGGTCACAATCTCGAATCGAAGCTCTAAAGAGACCACTAAGGACTACCTGAAATACACTTATTAGACTGAAGCCGAGAATCCATTCGTCGACCTCATCTACAACAACAAACAGCTGACCAACTCGCAGAAGTTACACTATCTAAAGGCGAGTTTAACTAGAGAAGCAGCGTCGTTGCCCAAGTCTGTGTGCGACACCAATAATAATTATAATGAAGCATGGCACATTCTTCCAGATCGATATAATCATCAAAATGCTTCAAAAGGATGTTGGCATCATAAAAATACTAAATTTGGCTATATCCTCTTCGGCTGGGTGGAGCTTAAGATAACCAATCGATCGTTTAGTATAAAGGCAACTATCGAAGATTATGATACAATCGGCAACACACTAAGGTCGGTCCAATGAACACAATATTGCAACGAGGATTTAAAATACACAGTTTTCCTGCCGTTCAATGAAAACTTATCACTCCTTGGAAGGTCACGAGAGGATGCAGTCCTTCGATCACAATATATGGAACGCCGAGCTTCTAAGTTCACGCAAGACTACCTGGAATCGGATCATATGGGGAAAGAACTAAACGACCACAATAATTCGCTAGACCAAACGTGCCATCTTCCCCATCACGGTGTAATGCAACGGAAACTGTGCATGGTATTCAAGGCATCGCTCAAAACAACAGCCGGCGTATCTCAACATCTTCAAAATACTAACCCGATGCCGTAAACAGAAATTCGTTTTCGTTACAGATGCAAATGTATCGGCAGATCTTGAAGGTGCCCGAAGAAACAGAAACTATCAGCAAATCGTATGGCGACCTTCTCGAGATGAACCAGTTCGAGATTGTCGTTTATGCACCGTCGCTTACGGTAGTGCTAGCGTTCCGTACCTCGCAAGTTGTGCCATCCAAACTCGCATCCAGAGACATCTACGACGATGACTTGATGACCGGCTCAAACGATATCGTGGATTTAATCGAAGCCCAGGGGCAAGAGTGCCGCGTCTAGAGCTTCGTACCAGCGTACTTCTTGACAAACTCATACATAACATAGTTCAATCACACAACGTGCCACAAGTTCAAATGTACGCATGAACCGATTGGCAAGTACTACTTGGTTGCTGGAGATGTTTGAGGCCAATTGGGTTTTGTAAATCCATGATTACCTTCAACCTGCCAATTGGAATTTTGTCGACATTAAGCACAACCCCGCTGATTGCAAGTCTCGTGGCGTTGATCTCCAATTACTAAGCCTCGCGGCTTTCTCCAGACGCTTCTCCTAAGTTTGAAGCGCAAGTTTTCCATTGGTTTGAATTTTAATGCGCTCCGTTTCAAATTCACCATTCCTCATGAGGCCATGCAGATTAAACTGTTAACATGAAAATGAAAAGTGAAATAGAGTCGGATTTGTCGGATTTCGAAGAAAACTTATATTTAGTTCTTACTGGGCTCAACGAGGTCATTCGTAAGCGCTTTGAGTGCAGAAGATGCAACAACTAGAAAGCACCATGAATAATGATGGAAATTACATGGAATGACAGTTGTTTTTGATATGTATAGTTCGACCATTCATGACCGAAAATACTTAACAGCAGCGTAAAAGTTTCAGTACCTGAAGGGTGTATTAAAGGGTGAAGCAAGAATTTCAAAAGCGTATGCAGAAATCACAGGAAGCGCCATTCGGTCAACGCGGTCATTAAAGCCTAAATGAAACATCCGAACGTTGTACAACTCAACGCTTCTAACATTAGAAAATTGATGACTAAACTAGACGGATCTATTAGGGGCCTGAAAGCGCTAGGCACAAACACCGAGGAATAGTTTTCATAAGCATAAACATATTCGAGGCAGTAAAGGAGTAAATAACTCGACATGCCCAATCACCACAAACAGATCACAGATTTTATGAATGCTCCACTCTTAAAGATATAACGGAAGCACAACAATCTGAGGCAATTCAAAGATGCAATAGGTGTTATAATTGTTTGAATGGCGAGAAATGGTTCCACAAACTGCTCAGCAACTTTAACATCAGAGGCGTTCATCATTTTCATCATTCCATCACAAGTGTCCATCTTCTATAATGTATATGTATGTATTAGATTAATAAAGAATATGATCCTGAGATATTGAATAAGCTCTAGCTAGCCTATCCATAATTTAATAAACGTGGCTACATAACAAAAGCGTTAGAGTCAAACCAAATAAAATTAGTGTTAATCCGAATTAATAAAAAGGGGATTAACAACGGTTCGAGAACCAGTTTCGGTTGGGAGGTTGCTGGAAAGATTGTGGAATCGTATTAATATCTCAGCATCAGCGGAAATTGCTATATTCTGATAAATTAAGGAAATTTTAGATACACTAAAAGAGGAGTGGTGCGAAGAACTATTTAAACTGACCACAAGGGAAGTCGATCATAACAAATTTAACGAAAAATTCCACTTCACGCAATTAGGCGTTATGCCCTAAATTAACATACAACACAACACTGATCCGGTTGAAAGGGATACAGAGAAAATTGGCCAGTGATGTGTGAGTATAATTTTTAGACCCGATAATTTACTTCGCAATTATTACAGAATGTTCTTTAATAAATAAATCAGATCACCTTTTCGAACATCCAGAAAATGTAGCCATTATATCTGATTTAATTAGAACGATGCCATATATCCTCACCTATATTTCCATATTAAGCGGGTGTGAAATAAAAACGCCAGTGATTTTATTGACGTTTTTTTATCGACGTACGATTATTTTTACAATTTACGATTTACAGATGCACCTGTTTTAATGACCCTTCTGTTACACCATTGTTTGTCGACTGCGGCTTTGATATTTAACGCATGAAGTCATATTCAGTGACCTAAAATTTAACAATAAAAGGTTTCTTAAAAATATTACAAATTTTCAACCGAAATATTATTCATCCGAAATTATAAAAAATTGCAACGTAAACGGAGCATTCAAGGACACATCGAATAATGAATAATTTCCACTTTTATGCTTTATTACAATACATGCGCACGTTAGTAATAAAATAAATTAATAATTTGTCGGTTTAAAAATAATAATAATTCTTAAGTATTCGTAATTCAATTTTGCCACCAATTTATTTTCACCAAAATAAATTAAATGAAAACGCCGATCGTAGCCCATATCTACATTTTAAATACATTTGTGTCAAATTCAAAAACATTTTAGGCAAAAGCAATTCAATTAAATTTACGAAGAGCATCTAAACACCTTTTAATGGTTAGCAATGTTACGTTAAAAAATTACGTTTGAAATTGACAGCCACAGTAATTAAAATACACATTTTCAATTACGATTATAACAATTTAATTTCATTTTGATAAATTAATTTTTCAATCACGTTTGTTTATCGAGGAAATTCCATTATTGGATTTGACAAACACATAACATAACATGTCCATAACAATTATCATGGTTTAATGTCGCATTTGCATTGGAATTTAAAAACTACATTAAAATTGCATTTTGCCATTGTTCTGTACACTTAAGGAAATGTTTTTGATATCAATGTACACAAACAGTTGGCGGTGGGGTGGTTGCACTTGAGTGAGTTTTATAGAATAGGTCAAACAGTCTTGAAGCCATATTTAAATCGTGTTAAACAGTTTCCTTGAATATATTAAACCCAATTCAACCCTTTTCTCAGATCATTTAAAAATGTTTTGCAAATTAATTTATCCATCAGAAAATGGTTTAACCCTTTTTAAAATGAACAAAGCGGAATTGTTAATTTAATTATTAAGCCGGTTTTTACTTAATAATTTTTGTGATTTTTTATATTTGTACCTTAAGAATTAGAAAGTAGAAAAAGATGCTTTTTATGTTGTTGATAAATGCTAAGTAAAAAAATTTAAATTACAAAACTTGTTTCCAAGAAATAATTGCAAAGGTTGTTTTTCAGTACATAATGGCTGTAATTTCAATTTCTTCTAAATATTGTACGAGGGCGGATTGAAAATGAAACTACCTAGCGCTAGATGGCAGCACAAACACAAAAATTTTTGTTTTTTAGAAATTGCGATCTGTCAGCTGTTAAAATTTCACCCAAATTCATCGATTAGTTTATTTGTTGTAGTCGTTTGAAGTAAGCAACTTTTGTGTTTCTTGAAAAATGGAAAAAAACGAATTTCGTGCAGTGATTAAACACTATTATTTGAAAGGGAAAACGGCGAAAGAGACAAAAGAAAAGCTCGATAAACATTACGGTGAGTCTGCTCCGTCAGATTACATGGTAAAATATTGGATTGTTGAATTTAAACGCGGCCGAAGAAGCACTGCAACAATACCATCAACAGGAAGACCAAAAGAGGTGGTTACTGAAGAAAATATCAAGAAAATCCTCGATATCGTTATGAATGATCGCGGAGTCAAGTTGCGTGAGATTGTTGAAATGGTAAACATATCATATGAACGTGTGTTCAACATTTTGCATGAACATTTGCATATGAAAAAGCTATCGGCAAGATGGGTGCCGCGTTTTCTCAGTGTCGAACAAAAACGAGTTCGACAGACCACAATCACACACCATTAGATACGATGCTAAAATTACGTGAAATACACGTCGAATTGGTTGATCATCCACCTTATAGTCCAGATTTAGCTCCTAGTGACTTTTTCCTGTTTCCAAACTTGAAAAAATGGCTCGCAGGACAAAGATTCATCTCAGACGAAGAAGTGATTATCGAAACTAACGCGTATTTTGAGGGGTTCCCGAAATCGTATTATTCAGATGGTATAAAAAAGTTGGAATATCGTCTTATTAAGTGTGTCGAACTAAATGGAGACTATGTTGAGAAATAAATGGTTTTTGGCAAAAAAAAATGTTGTTTTCCTACTTAGGTAGCTTCATTTTCAATCCGCCCTCGACAATATGGTCTTATTGTTCCTTTAAATTCATGAACTTTTCGGATTTTGACGAATAAAGGACAAAACGTGTTTAATTCGGAGTGTGTCAACAAATAAATTTTAACCAATCGTTTTTAATAAAATCTTATAAAGAAATTTTTACTTTCGACTTTGCATTTTATTGGTATTGCTTGGTAGTTTATTATTGGTAGTTTATTCTACATTTCATATATATACGGTCATAGGTTGCAATAGTTTTGAAAAATTGTTATTTAAGAGTTATTTTCTCTAAATACAACACGCGGCAAATTTTCCTATTGTACATGGTTTCAAAATATTTACGCCAATGATGTAATTACAACACTAGGACAAAAAATTCAAAATGTATTCAGATGTGACAATCCCGTAAAAATCACGTTAAATTGATAAACATCGCAAACTTCCAGTAAAATTGGTCACAAAACGACTCAGGTTAACAAACCCTCAATATAGGAGCATCATAAAAATCATACCAAAATTAACATGTTTTCATGATACACAATCAAGCGAAAAATTAAATCTGTTTTAATTTGCTTTACATTTGGTAGAAAATGAGATAAATAAAGTTTTCTAAGAATAAATTTAATTACCATTGCATCAACCCGGAAAATTCACAAAACAACTAAAAACGACTCAGAAAAATAATATAATTCTTCAATGAAAACATTTGTTTATATTTTATACCAAGCGATGAATTTGTGAACTAAAGTGCTGGTAAACAAATTGTTGCTTGCTTCAAGTCAGTTCAAACTATATTTCTCCACAACGGAAGTTTTGAGTAAAAATGTGAAACTTGAACTAAATTTGTGTATATGCGACACGTACGAGTATATATTCTATACCGAAGGAATAATTTACCGTTAGGTTCAAAATGGCGGATTTGTGAAATAAATTACTGATAACAAAAGTTTTAAAATCAATTACTGATAACAAAGACGAGAAAACTGTATCAGTCATCAGCTACATTACTTGTAATTTAGAGTACTAGAACTTTCCAGTTAAATTTGTGATAATTGGTACTGTAATGCATCGCCTAAATTTGTGACATTCTTCAGGACCTTTTCAAAGTAGTGCTAGACGTATATACTCTATAATAATATAATAATTAGCTACCAGCGCCGAAACGGTGGATTTTTAAACTAAAGGCTGATTACAAAATTGTTGTTTTTCAAGACCTTTCAAATAAATATGTCACATGATTAACAAGTTACTCCCAGCGCCACAACGGAAGTTTAGAGTACTATGGAGCTTCAGCAAAATTTACGTCATTCTTTCAAAGATATACGACAGGTACATACTATAATAACCGAAAAATTTGCTACTAGCGCCAAACCGATGGATTTAATAACTAAACCCCATTCGGAATTTGACCACCATACTGCTAAGGTTGCATAATCAATTTTTGATTAATGAGTGATGGGGCTGTTGGAAGGAGCATAGTGGCATACCGGGGGCGGATGAATGGATGAAAATGGATGATTTCATTTTCCTTTCATTTTTACAATTACTTTTTATGCTATTCCCATGCACTCACTCAAATTTGTATTAATCCAACGGTTGATTGACGTGGTTGGTGAAGTTGTTGTTGCGTGGCCTATTTCTCTGCTACGTGTTCCCCCCTCTAAGAACTCTGGCGGCATCGTTTTGTTGTCTGATCCAAGATCCTTCAAACGATATACTACACGAGTACATATATGGGTAAAATGTAATGTACTATGATATTGTGTATTTTGGTGATTTCCTATGACAGGTACCCGACCCATTGCAGGTATAGATTCCAAAAGCATTTCAATTATAGATTTATGATAAAAATTATCTTGTAAAGGGTGATCCAAAAAGAGCTTCCGGAAGTTTTTAATAATCAAAAATTGTATTTGTGACGTAAGTTCAGTTTATGACATTTAATGTTTGAAAATAAGTTCTTTTAAATGTTGTCCGCGACTGACTCTTAGATGAAATGGGTTCAATTTTCGAGAACTCTTTCGAGCTATATGCAGGAATCGATTGTGGTTTATCGATATAAACAAGTGATTTCAGATACCCCCATAAAAAGTAATCTAACGGCGTTAGATCACAAGATCTTGGAGGCCAATTCTCGGGTCTGTTTCTTGATATGATGTTCTGATTAAAATTTTCTTTCAATAAATCGATGGTTTGGCATGCGTGTGGCACATTACATCGTCCTGTTGAAACCACAAATCGGCTACACCAATATCTTGAATTTTTGGCAATAAAAATTCATTGATTATTGCTCTGTAGTTTGCGCCATTGATGTTTACACGCTGTCCTTCCGCATTTTTAAAGAAATACGGTCCGATGAGGCCACCTGGCCATAAACCGCACCAAGCAGTGCATTTTTCAGAATGCATTGGAATTTCTTGAATCTCTTCTGGCTGTTCATCAGCCCAAACACGACAATTTTGTTTGTTGACGCTTAGTCGCTGGCCACAATTTTTAGATAAAAAAACGGATCAATTTTGAGCTGTTCCAACGCCCATAAACCAAATCGATGACGCAAAGAAAGGTTAACCAGCTTCAATTCTTAAACAAGCTGTATTTTGTATGCCTTCAAACAAAGATCTCTCTTCAAAATACTCCACATTGTGCCAGACGAGAGACCCAAAGCTTGAGAACGGCAACGAATTGATTCATTGCGGTCTTCACGTACACTTTCAGCTACAGCAGCAATATTCACAAAAGATCGACTTGTACGCACTCTAGTCGGGTGATGAATATCCAATAATGAAAAAGTGGTTCGAAATGTATTAATTGTTTCGCGAATAGTGCGTTCAGTTCGGCGATTATTAACACCATAAAATGGTCGAAGAGCACGAACACAATTTTTCACTGACCACTGATTTTAGAAATAAATTTCCACATTTTGTAAACGTTGTTCTCGCGTAAGTCTATCATGGTGAAATGTCAATGAATACTGAACACAAATGTCATATGAACATGACAGTTGTGACGCATGAATCCCAATGATCATCCCAATTGGAAAAAGTACCTCCTATTGGATCACTCTTTATAAGCAAAAATCGTTATTCTTGCTTAAATTTCATAAAACCAAATGTAATGTTCATTGAAAAATTTAAAAAGCTCCTACAGAAGCTGCCACTTCTGGTACACAGAAATCTCACATCTCGCATGGATCTCCCAATTTGTGAAATAATCTTTATTATGAAGTTTTATTCCGAATAGTCAACCCGCCTGGTCTGTAGAGATGCCGGATTTTGGTAAAATAAAGTTTTTCTAGCAAAACTCGTCCTTTTCGGTAAAATTTAAAATATGATATGAGCTAATTTGGTTTGAAATTTGCTTTACAACCTTTTTATTTTAATTGTTTCTCGAAAATGAAATATACTTTTCTTTTACTTGGAAGCAGCCACTTCCGATGGACTCATTTCAGACGAAAAACACTGGAATATTCCAATTTATGGATTAAGTTTCACCCCGATTACCCGGATCAATCAATCAGTCTGAACTGTAGAGAGAACACAAACATTTATTCAAAAAACAAGGGATTACTATACAAAAAAAAGTTTTTGGTTAAAAATCGACCTTTCCGCTTGAATTGATCTGAACCGCCATTGTCGCAAATTTAATGTAGGATCCTTTAGTGAGAGTGATAGATAGAGTGATATAGTGATTTATAATTGAGATACTTTTCAAAATATTTGCGAAAAACTAAAAAGCTCCTAAGGAAGGTGCCACTTCCGGTGGACCGATTTTGCCCAGATATCACTGGAATATCTCAATATGTAGATAAAGCTTAAACTTCATCCCGAACAATAAATCCGCCTGCGCAGTACAGAGTAAATTTAATTTAGCAAATTTAATTTAGAATGTTTAGCTCATAATCGTTTTTCTCGTAAATGCTATAATTTTCATAATATTTGCAAAAACCAAAAAAACTCCAATGAAAACTGCCACTTCCGGCTGACCGATTTCAGCAAAAATTTACCGGTGTCCCCCAATTTATCAAAAAGCTTATGGATGCAGTTTCACGCCGATCAAACAAATCGTCTGGGCTTTAGAGAGTACACAGACATTTAGTCTGCACGCACACAGAGATTGTTTAAGTAGAACTTTTTCTGACTTCGGCGATAACGCGAATGGTAAATCAGTAAAATCAGTAAAAATCTCGAGGTCAACATTTTTCAAAAGTAAGTAAAACAGATTGGTAAACAATTCGAAATGCAAAAGCCGTTCTTGAGATATCTTTGAGTCGAATGAACAAACTTTTTTTGCATTTTTAGGATAAGAATCTTCAAAGCCTCACGAAAAATGGCATTGAAATATGTCCAAAAAACAAAAATAAACAGGTATTAAAATACACTAAATACACTGTTAAAAAAATTCTTATAGGAATTTTGAGTGAAAACTAGAAAATAAACTCAAAAAAATTTATTTTACGTACTTCACAATAGCCCGGAAAATTCTCATTTTTAAGTAGTTTTACAGAAAATAATACTTCAATATCACTAAATGCCGGCCGGGTATAGACAATTTGTGTACAAAGCCACTATGTGAAAATTAGTCGATAAGACGATATCCAAAAGACAGAAAAGATAAGTGAGCTAAAGGACATTTTCTTAAAAATGGGATACTTCTGAATTTTATTCTGATAAATTAAGTCAATTCGGTGGGTATGGGTAGGAGATATGGAAGAATGACATATCTCCCCCATATGTAAATAGCTACTGGCTCATTTGATTGTGTCAACCTAAAGTTGACATTTGCAAATAGTGAACTATCCCGACAAACTCCGCGATATCCAGAATTTATCTAAACTAAAATACTCAAACCAATAAAATCGATTTGAAATTCGAGATCGAAGAATAATATCACCACTTTCTATTTGGAATGGGCATAAGGCTATCATTTCTACGTAGTGGAATTTTCCGACAGACTTACAATAATTAAAAATAATATAAATGAACAACAAAACTTTAAATAAAATTAACTAATTTGGTTTAGCTTTGTGCAGCAAAGTGGGACAGCACATTATCAACATCAAACCGATTTGCGTAGTTTGTCTAGGTTCGCCATAGACCAGTGAAATATGAAACTCTGTTTACATAATATAAATCGGATTGATATAGTATCGAATAAAATAACCTAGATAAACCAAGTCCAATTCCTTTCATATTCATATAAAGCTAAATAGCAAAATAGTTTAAACACAATGATGCATGACTTCGCCAATTTTGGAGATGTCTTGTTTTAGAGTAGGGAATATCAACAATCGTTTAAATATGACGACAATTATTAAATAATGTACAAAATTGATTCCAAAATTATTTTTCCGTTTGAGACTACGAGCAACGTCTTGTCTTGTAGACACTATACATATAAATTAATTTTGCATTTTATGTGGAAAATGTAATATTTCTAATTTTGAATTCGAATACAAAATATTGCTCAATTCAATTTTGACAGTAAATTTATTAAAACAATAAAGATGGATTGGCACTGGTTTCCTTTCTAATACGGAGTACAATATAATAGATTTCGCAGCAGAAATAATACGACAGAATTAAGGAACAAAATCCTTAGGTTAAACGACAGTATTGTGAGTTTCCACCAATTGGCAATTTTTGTTAATGTGTAGACAACTAAGAGCCAATATATGATTGTCTCTATATTTGTTTTTCCAACGATAGGTTAACTGACTTTTTCGTTATAAGCGTTAATTTCCTGAATAGCAGTGTTGCGCCGTATTGTCTACACTGCGTCATAAATTAATATGTAGACTTGAGTTATGTAGATAATGTAGAGAATATAGACAATATGTCGAGTATATCGTTTCTTAATTCGTTGATAATTTTAATCACGACAACGATGTTATTTTAGCTTGTTTAAGGTTCGCAAATGAACGTAATTAAATTTTAGTAAACAGTGGTCCTATAAAAATTTCTAGTATCGCATGCAGGTGCTCGATATCGAAAGTAAATGATTCCTGGAAGTTGCGTCCTATTATCTTTACTAAAATATGGTAATAATAAAATGACGCCATCATACCAAGATATTGAGTAGATTTAAGAAAATGTTATAATTTCTAAAAACACCTAAGCCGACAGATTAATTTATAGGCTCAAGCTATCTCCCACCATTATTATTTTTTTCAGGTGGCAGGTGACTTTGACAATTTTGAAAAGTAAACCTAAAAACAGTTTAGTTTAGCTCGAATATTTTTTTCAAAATTATTATATTTTCGAAAAAGAATTACAAAATAATGACACGTGTCAATTAATTGATGTAATGACATTACATCAATTAATGTAATTACTTTGGTAAGCGGAAACGTTTCTTATTTGTCCTTTAACACTTTCTAATATAAAGTATATTAATGACTAAAACAGATGGCATTGATTGTAATATGTTGAATTATTTAAATGTATTAATCTCATCTATTTGTTTTGTGAAAATTAAATGTTAACTTAAACGCCAATTTGTCTTGGAAACCTATAAGATGGCAACCTCGTACTGAAAATATTATACACTATCCTCGAACTGTCTACAACTTTACCATGTATCGACATTGACTGCGCACAAATCAATTGTCTACACAAATTTGGACACCAATATGTAGATAAATCCGAAATCCGCGTAGACACACAACACTGCTGAATAGTAATTTCCATAAAAATATCACCACCATAAACGGACAATTTTAAATTATCTACATACGAGTACATTGTTTGCAACGTGTAACACATTAATTCATTACACGGTGTAGACATTTCGGGAAAATGTTTGTAACTGGATACAAGCCATAACGAGGATATCTAAAATGCTAAACTGAACATAACTACTGTACGAAATAATATTGTAAAGGGCGTTTTTTTCGGCCCACAACTTTAAGTTGTCAACACTGTTTTGTTTGACAATTGATTTGGCAGCAGACATTTGCTTTGTCATTAGTTTGATTTGCCATTTCATAATGAATAGACTCACGTCCAACCCTTGTAAATTGTTAAATTTTTTATCAAAATAATGGTTCAGTTCGCCTAACTCATCGTGCATTACGTCCATTTAACGGTCGTCATAATCGTCCATCAGAGCGGGTAATTCAAAATGATAATACGCATCCAGTAAGATGTCAAAGAGTGCGTACCGAAGAAGCAATAGACGCTGTACAGCGTATAGCATTGAGGAAAACCCAAACCAATCAATTCGACGTCGTTCTCAGCAACTGGAGGTGTGTCCATCCACTTTATGGAAGATTTTTTCTAGAGATCTTTGTTAACGTGCTTCCAAAATACAACTTGTGAAGGAAAAGCCATCCGAATATCGCACACGCCTCCAATTCTGCCAATGGGCTGAAGCATAAATTGATATTGATGTTGATTTTCCAAAAAAACTTTTGTTCACCGATGAAGCACATTTTTGGCTGAATGGGTATTTTAATTAACAGAATTGTCGGATTTGGAGTGAAGATAATCTAAAAGCCTTTGACGAAATACCATTACATCCAGAGGAAATCGCTGTTTGTCAATCAACGGTGAACGGTGATTTGATAATTTTAAATTTATCCCAATAAATTGGCGATTTTGTATCCCAATTGGCCGGTATAAATCTTGCTAATACATGGTTCCAACAGGACGGTGCCACACGCCACTCAGCGGAGGATACAATTAATTTACTCAAAGAAACATTTGATGAAAGACTAATTTCACGTAATGGTCCTGTTAATTGGCCACCGACATCGTGTGATCTAGTCACTTGTCTACGCCGATAAACCAGAGACGCCATGTACGCGGCGGCCACACGGCCGAAATCATATTCAAGCATTAATGGCATAAAATTTTCTATCCAATAAAGCTAGTTTCACTGCTATTAAAAATGTTTTTTTTATTCTCTAAAAAACACCCGTTTGGGATTTTTTTGAGATGACAAACGCTTATAAATACATTTTTGTATTATTTGTCTCTTGCGAGATGAAAATATTATATTTTAAGGGACATATTTGCGGTTGAATGTAATTACTATATTACATAGTTTAGGTTGCTAGAAATAGTTTTAATTTCTAAAACCGATCTACATCCCCTTTTACAGTTAAACCACATTTAGTGTCAAATACGTAATGATTATACAAAAATTGAATTCCATATTTGGTTTCATAATTCATAACACATATCAATTTAAAAAAATAAATACACCTCAAACGCGCACACCACACATCATTAAACTTAAATGAATGATTCAATGTCAATTCATATATTATACATATGATGTTCGACCTAGTCATCGCCTTTAATTTATTGTAGTATGGTGCATGGTAATAAAGAGACTACAAAAGACAATCTTTCAAATTAGATCGTCTTATACTGATATTTCATAATGAACGTGTAATCCACATTCTACGATAGAATCATTAACTATAATACTCGACGGGAATTTTTTATTTTGTTCCTAACGTTTTCTTATATGGTTTCCTTTGCTTCGTATAGATTAAGACAAAATGATATAAGAACTGTGAGAACTTTATAAAGCAAACGTATTTTAATCGGATTCGTGCAACACATTACACACAAAAAGTGTAAATTGTAAAGTAATATCAAATGTCCGGTTAAATTGTTGTTTTGGATAAAAATAATAATTTCACGTTTAGCTTACAAAATGTCGATGTTTATACTACACAAAAATATTGGCACTGGTCCATCTGTATCAGCACAAAATATACCAGACTAATAGAAATGTACATTAAAATTTGTCATTAATTATAATTTTTGGATTGTGCGGCACCATGCCATCCGCAATAAATATAAAAATGGCAGAGATGGAATCGTTTCGAATTATGTAGTCAATTCATTTAAAAAATAAAATATCAAAGTATTCAAAATCAGGTGTTGATAATGGTATGTAATTAAAAAATATGTTGGTCTCTTCTTCCGGAAACAATATTTTTTTATTAAAGCTAGTGGGTGCTTGACTTTGTTTTGTTTTTATCACCTTTGTTTTGTTATTTATGACGAGCGGTTTGAGTTCATCGAATTTTTAATAGCTCTCTATATACTACGGAAACCGTAGCCTATCAGTGATGGGGGCTTTACAACATTTTATTTTGTATTTTAACATTAATTACAAGATTTATTTGGTACGAAAAAATGTTATGCAAAGGGACGTCTAGTGTATAGCATTGTCTTAGAGATTAAAATTTTGTGTAATTATTCCTCAGGTGGTCGATTAAACAAAAGGTTCAGTATATAGAAAAACTCGAGAAATGTAAAACATCATCATCACCACAGATCAAATTTCTTTGATAAAACCACATTTTCTATTTAATTTATATTATTAATTTGATTAATAAAATTAAATAGAATTTTATGAGAAATCCTATCTCTTTTACCATACCAACAACAATAATAAAAAAAAAATCCAAAGGTTATTTCAGGTTAATACCCATAAAAATAAAAAGTGTTAAAATGATCTTAAAATGAATTAAAGATGAAACGACTCACAAATCACGAGCGAGATAACAGAAAATTATTATAACAAGAATACTCGTAAGAACACAAATAAATAAATCTATAAATAAATTAAACAATGGAGAATCGTTCTTTTTCTCGGTTCGTGAATTTATGAAAATTTAACTAAGATTAATATGTTTGTAATTACTAATTATCTTATAGGTGAGATTACAAATAGAATATGAGACTTTAGTGTAATAATTGTTGTATATATATTACTAAACCGATTTAATAACTAGAATACCAATAAATCTTGAGATATAATTACCTATAATAGAGTAGGGGATCCAACTCTAGGAAATGACACTAAACTTTGTATGACGTTGAATTGACATTTACAACACAAAAAACCTTCGAACTTGCTGAAGCAATTGAAGCAAACATCACAAAGACAAAACAAGAAATTTGTTGTTAGTTAATGATCTCAACTTGTGACGTGTTGAACCAAATCTCTGAGTCAAGCTCAAGAGACTTCGTGCTAGAATTCGTTTATTCTCGATTGAAAATTTAATAAACTAAAGTAACAGAAGTAGTTCATGTCTTACACTAGCAGATGCTACCTCATAAATTTATTTTTCAGATTGCCATCTATATTATAATAGCGGAAGCTTTAAACTTCATTTCAGTCGTTTAACATATACCGCATTACTCCTAAATATTTCTCCTATAGACGTAGACCATACGATTAAAACTTGTAAGGAAACGTCCTTGTCCTAGTTGAAAGAGTGTCTCATAATAATTTATATGTTCCGGTTAAAGTGCGAAATCGGTAAATGTGCGAAATTAAAAATTTTTAAAAGCGTAAAATTAAAAAGCGGTTGCAAAAGGGATTTATGTTACTGACATGTTTGCGAGTCCCGTTACCCAAATACTCGTAGTCTTTTTAATTCACCATAGCAGGGTTAAACGGGAGAATGAGGTACTGCAACATCCCTCTTGCTTGTGACAGTTATAGCGGCCGTTAATATACAACTTTAATAATTATAAAGCAGGTGCTTATAAACACGAAATGAATTGATGAGACCACTTTCAAATTAAATACTAAAATCAACCATCATAAAACGCATCTACCGCAGACTCCTTAATTCGCAGGTGACAGTAGAAGATGTGCTATTAGTAAGATAGGAGCTAAAATGTGGTTTAACATGAAGAAGATCAAATGGACTGGTTCCATTTACTTGAACTTGTAGCAACGGTTATTTATTTCAGCTACTGCCAGAAAGATTTTTAACGATTTATACGAAACTAATTTTATTTTCGGAAAGATTGATTCGATTGTTGAGGTTAAGAAAATTGGGCATTGCGCATTTGATCTATCATCTTTTTATCTAAATTTTCGATTACGAAATTAATGATTAGTTCATACCAGTTGTTAACAGATGTCTCTTATCATGTTAAACGAAACGATATTAGTATATTTCACCAGGCAAATCGGAATGAGGTACCCAGCATTAGATTATCGACAATAATCCGATCGGGGAGTTCAGAAGGCACACTTTTTTGATGTTAATACGTAAATCTAATAATACCATTGATTTCATCCCACCAAGCTGTTACAAACACCGTTACAGAACGGGTCAGAAATGTTTACATTATTTTATTGAGTTTGTTTTATATTTATTAAATTATACCTTTCTGTTTTACTAATTTCTATTATGATATAAATTTATTTACCTTTTTTAAATTACATTTTGAACTCGAAACGGTGTTTACGTCTTTGGTTTTCCTATTTTCTAAATCGTTATTTTTAGTGTTTCGGCAAATTCTAAATCGTTATTTTTAGAGGAAGAAGGTGCTCATCTACAAAAAGTTTCTCAGTATCGTCCTACTAGCGGCATGTGATGCAAATTATATTTGACCAAACACTTGCGTTGGGCTTATGGGAACTAAAGTAATGGAGGTATCGTATACTCTGAAATACAATATAGATAAAATTATAAATTTAACAAATATTTTAGGTGTATTTAGTCAATCGCAATTTGGCAGAACACTGCAACAAGAATGTTTGTAAATTCCAAAAGAAGGACAATTACCGATCTCTCCTCGTTTCCTGAAAACAAATCTAAGCAAACTTAGAAATGACCGGTACACTTAAAATATGCTTAAGAAATGCTAATGGTCTGCTAAAACCTCAACAAGAATTACAAGTAGTCCTCGATATAGGAAGCATATAAGTGTATCTTATCCCAGAAACTCACTTTACTAAGCATTTCCACTTTAAATTTAGAGGCTATCGTGTGTATTATACATCCACCCACGCAAATCTGTCAGAGCAGTAAATGCAGTTATCATAAAAGTAAATATACAACATTTTGAAGAGGAAAAATGAGAAAAAGTAGGAATACAAGCTACTATTGTAAATATTAATACTAAAAATTATCCTATTGTAGTAGCAAATATACTATCCACTAAGAACATTCTATCAAGAAAAACCAATACTCTGAGTTCTTTAAGCGCTTCGGCAAAAATTCATAATAATTTGCGACTTAAATGTAAAGAAACTCTTCTGAGGATCAAGGTTTACCACAACAAAAGGAAACACTGAAAAGATATTATAGAAAACAATTGTAAGTCTCTTTCAACAGAAAAACCAACGTACTGGCCCACTGACCGAGGAAAACTCCCTTATCTAAACAATTTCTTTGTAATCAAAAATATCTCTAACAATTTTATTTTTTATCCAACACTGTAAAATATGTTGGAACACACTAGGACTAGACTCGACTCGGACTCGAGACTCTACTCTAACACTCGCCGAGTCCGCAACCTTAAAATTTTAAAAGAAAATTTATACTTAGTATGAAAAATTTGTAAATATATTTAAAATTATGATTTTATGTTCTATCATAGTCAAATTTCGGGGATTCCTCGAAAGTAATATTATAACGATGAGCCATAAAGGAGGAGTTTCATTTATTATTAATGAAATTTATGAAAACAAAAACCTTTCTGCACTAAAATTAGATCAAAACTAGCAGACATTAGTCTCTGAATGTGTCAGTATATTTAACAAATTATTACACGAAAGCCAAAAAATCAAGGATGTCAATTGAAATGAAAAGTATGATTCGATTTAACAAGTTTCATTTAAAAAAAATTAATGTTTTTACCCAAAGAAGTGAACAAATTGTGTTGGAAAATTTAAATTTAAGAAAACATAAAATTAAAAAATATCGAAGAAATAAAACATAATAATTGTTTTCATTTGGACTCATTATTAAATGTAGATGATTGAATTGGGTACTGTAAGTACCAAGAATATGGCCACACTAAAGCTTATTGCACTTTGAGCGATGTTTGCGTAATATGTGGTGCTCTTCATAATTAAACGAAATGCGATAAAAATAAAACTCAAGCTTCTGTCAGAAAATGCAGCAACTGCGATGGAAACCACACAGCGAATTATTGAGGCTACCCAGTTTGTATTGAATTGAAAAGGAGAATTAATTCTAGACAACGAGCTGAGCAACGATTGCTTAAATTACATTCAGAAGCTAAAATTCAAAATGGAAACCAGAATATAAAGATAAACAGTAGTGTGCATCACGAGGTTTCATACGCAAGTGTACTTAAGGATGCCGTTCCAAAAGTGGAGGCAAATGAGGAAGGTAACATCTCATCAGCTTTAAACAAGCTATCTGGTATGATGTAAAGCTTCATGGCGATGATGGAGAGAACTATGGATCTAATGATGCAGAATATCAATACGCTGATGCAGATAGTTGTTAAAAATCAAAAATGACTCAGTACAAGTAGTGCAAGTACAAGTAGTACAAGTAAATAGTAGTGTGCATCACGAGGCTTCGTACGCAAGTGTACTTAAGGATGCTGTTCCAAAAGTGGAGGCAAATGAGTAAGGTAACATCTCATCAGCTTTAAACAAGCTATCTGGTATGGTGTAAAGCGTCATGGCGATGATGGAGAGAACTATGGATCTAATGATGCAGAATATGAATACGCTGATGCAGATAGTTGTTAAAAATCAAAAATGACTCCTCAAAATAGAAATATGGAATGCAAACGGCCTAAACATCCGGATGGCAAAACGCACGGTGGCACTGCTGTATTGATTAAAAGAAGACTAAAACATTATGAACTTATGAAATATGAAGAAGATCATATCCAATCAACGAGCATCTGTCTGCAGGAATGGTCTGGAAATCGTGTGATATCAGCAGTGTACTACCCTCCAAAGCACGCTATAAAAAAATTGCAGTTTATTGATTATTTTGGTCAGCTGGGTAATAAATTTCTCGCGAGGAGTGATTACAACGCCAAACACACTCAATGGGGTTGAAGACTAACAACGCCAAAATGCGAACAACTTTATGAAGCTATGAGGAACAGTCTCTGGATTTTTTATCTACCGTCATCCTATTTACTGACCCACGGATAAAAAGAAAGTACCTGATATAATTGATTTCGGCGTAATCAAAGACATTGCGTGTACGTATGTTAAGGCCACTGATTGCTATGATCTGTCGTCTGATCATTCACCGATAATAGTAACAATGAGTAATGTTGTCTTAAAATCAGAAACAGCGAAACGTCTGACAAATAAACGAACTGATTGGAATCAATATAGGAGACTAGTCGAACAAAATTGTGATATCCCGCTAGAAATACCAGCAGATATTGATGTGGCTGAAGAAAACGAGGCACTGGAAATATCAGCTAAAAACGCTCCACCAATCATCAACAATTCTGAAAAAATTTATAAATTATCACATAATATTTTAATCCAGGAAAAGTGGAAAATTCTACGGCAATGGCGACAAACTAAATCACCATTGTTGAAATGCAAATTAAATCGATCTATCAAAACCCTGAAATTTGCACTGCAGGAAGAAGAAAACCAATGTGCCCAGAATTATTTATGTGAACTATCGGCACCAGAGAAGACTGATTATTCTTTGTGGAAGGCAACAAAACACCTAAAAAGGCCTACAAAGTCAAATCCACCGATTGGACTACCAACTAGAAATTGGGCGAGAAGCGATATAATAAGCCAATGCTTTCGCTGCACATCTAAAGACGGTGTTTTCAACACACGAAGGAACTAATAATATCGTGCTGCCTCACCAGATGGATGATGATTCATTCTTTAAATCTATAAAGTTTGAATGACAGAAAGTTAAGAACACAATCAAAACTTGCATTAGCCCGAAAAGGCGCCAGGATATGATCTTATTACTGGAAACATGATAAGGGAATTATCAGGCAAATGCGTAAAACTAATAATCTACATTTTTAATGCAATCATGCGAACTAGTCATATTCCTCAAATGTGGAAGATATCGTTGATCACAATGATACATAAGCCTGGGAAAAACGAAACTTAAATCTCGTCTTATCGTCCAATACGCATGCTTCCCACAATCTCAAAGCTGTTTGAAAAAATGTTAATAACAAAACTGAAACCAGTATTAGAAGAAAGGCAAATTATTCCAGACCATCAATTTGGGTTCCGAAACCAACATGGTATCATAGAGCAAGTGCATAGAATTGAAAATGCAATCAGACAGACCTTTGAGGCAAAGCAATACTGTTCTGGTGTCTTCATGGATATAGCACAAGCATTTGACAAAGTTTGGCACGATGGACTAATAAATACACTTAAAGCGCTCCTGCCGAAGAATATTCACTCAGTTCTGTAAAACTATTTCCTCCAAAGGCAATACATGGTCCAACAAAATGGTGCAACAACTAAAATCCCTAACTGATACAAGCGCAGGAGCCCCACAAGGAAGCGTTCTGGGACCTATTTTATACTTGTTGTACACGGTAGACTTACCTGTTACCGACAATGTAATAATATCAACATTTGCTGATGATACAGTCATCCTGGTATCACACGAAAAACCGCAAACAGCCTCAAGAGAAGTGCAAAGTCATCTGAGCAAAAGTGAGGATTGGCTCAAGATCTGGCGAATAAAGTTAAACGAAAAAAAATCAATTCACGTCACATTCATGCTGAACAAACGCTCCTACTCACCAGTACAATTAAAAACAAATAAAAATAACATTTTCCAAAATGTATTGGCTGATAGGAAGAAAATCCAAGTTATAATTGGACAATTAGGTCTTATACAAAGTGTTAATCAAGCCAATAAGGACATGGTATTCAGTTATCCAGCAGGTGCAGGATCCAGCAGTGCATCAAATAGCGAACTCCTGCAACGAACTCAAGCGAAAGTACTCCGATGTATCGTTAATGCTCCATGGTATATCCGAAATACTAACATACACGACGAAAACGAAATTCAGTTCGAAATACTACTTTCAGTTCGAAATACTACTCAAAACTTCAGAGACATCCCAACGAATTGGCCTGCGATATACTAAAGCAGCTGCGATTTAAACGACTGTGAAGAGCAGATCCACTCGGACTATTGAACCTATAAAATCATTAAATGTGTAGATTACGCTTCTAAATAGGATCTAAATTAAATTGTGAACACTAATATTAAGTAATAACATTGGTTAAAACTTATCAAGCTTAAGATTTGAACACTTCTTGTTAGTTTCTTATGTAGACAGATTCAAGAATAAATCCATTGGCAAATTAAAAAAAACGATGATTCAATTTGATCCGCTTCTTTTAACCCTCTTTAAAAAATATTAAATCGAAGTACCAGAAAAGGAGTAAATCAAGCACTTGTTCCGCTGAAAAATGAGAAAAATCTTTTCATGTACAATCATTTTTATTTAAACGAAAAAGTTATAGTTTCTAGTTTTTTATGATTCCTATACAGACCTTTTTACACAAAACTGTTTAGAGAGAATATTCCACAGGCTAGTAACCTAATTCATCGTGGATATGATTTCGTACAGTGGAAATCAGAGGTTCATGTTCATACAAACCATTAATTTAGCAAATAAATGACACACACCCAAACATTAAATAAACCATCCCAAAATATAAGTATAAATCATTAAAATTTCGCTTTATTACCTACGCGTCAAAGCGTCAACGAGAATTTTTCTTACGAATTTCCCCTAATTAATTATCAATTATGTAAACAAAGCATTAAAATTAAATTAGGTTTTTCTTTCTATTTTCCACAGCCAAATTTATTTTTATAATGGATTTTTTAATTAGAAAACTTAATATTCCCAGTAAACTATGGTGTGATAAGTCCGTGTGTCTATTAATGTAGTAACTATGTAGACTAGTCTCATTTGTTTGTTTCTGTCTATATTGAAAGATCAAGTACAATACAAATATCTTTTAAAAATCATCCAAGGTCGTATATAATATTTTTAATTTATTATAAGCATTAAAATTTTATTAGCGGCTGAGTAATTTTACAGAAAAAAATTGTGAACGTCACAAAATTCCGAGCGATTTGATGCCAAATGGGGGACTTGGCCCCAATTAGTAATGGTGTGTTTAACCGTGAACTATTTCTTTATGGTTATATACTATCTGGTTTCGGTGGAAAGATCAAGATGCAAGAACATTGTTAAATTAACAATCTCAGTGTCATTAACGTACAATAAAAAAAATGTGACCTGGTCATAGCTCCGAGCAAGAAAAAAATACATCCTGCGCGAATAGCCTAAAGATGTACTTTCAATAATACCTACCAAATCCAGAAATTTGTTTGTGTTTTTGTTAGACGATCTTTCAATTCTACTAATAAGGTACCTTACCCAGAGCTAAGGTTCTTGGGGCCTTTAAACGGATTATCCACTTTTAATTCTTTTGGAATAAACTTCTATTTTCCAGCCCTACTTGAAAATAAAAATTAAATTCGTGTACTATATGCAATCAACATTTGGGCATATTATTATAATGAAAAAAATGTTGACATTTCAAAAATTGAAAAGTAATGAAAATCATATTTGTATTCGTTTTAATTTTTCGATGTTTTAACTATAATGCAAAAACGTAAGTAACTTACTATTAAAGATACTATTAAGTTGATTCCAACATATTTAACAAACTGGTTAGAAGTGGTTGCTAGAAGAAATTCTACATTTTTGTTGAGAGTGAATGACAACATTTTTGATGTTCTGGATTGTTGTAGAACAATTTAACGAACAAATTTGTTCTATACAAATTAAAACAACAACTATAGAGAAGTGGATTCTGAAATACCTCGATATGTATTGTACTTTACACTGAAGGCATCAAGTTAACGATTCCTTGGGTCGCCCATATAGATAACTATACAATTCTTAATGATTGATGTAAAAATCTTCAAAAAATATTTTGTTCTTAAACATCCATAAATATCATGCGTGTGAAATACTTCCCAAAAAAAACCCAAATTTGTTGCATGCAACAAATGTTACACAGAAATCTCAAAAAATATATTAATTGATTTGAAATAAAAATAAATGATATATTTCCTAATTATGTTATAACCTTATATGTTAACGAAGTTTTCAAAATGTTCGTAAATTTTCAAAATGATAATAACAAAAATTATCTTCTAAGAGACTCATACACTGGGTATATTCCCACACCATTCAAACAATCTGTTCTACAAAATTCAAAAGATTGACATGTGGGTAGGTTTTCTAGAACGCTGTGGGTGATACGTTCTCATTACGGGACAAATGAATCGAACGATTCCTGGGTTCTGCGATATAAATAACGGGTATTTTACAAAGGGATTGTTCCAACTTGCAACAATTTCAATTAACAAATTATTTCATCAAATTTCAAGAGATTGTCATGTGGGTAGGTTTTCTAGAACGCTCGTGATACGTTATCTAAACGGGATAAATAAATCGAACGATTCCTGGGATCGGCGACTTAAATATCGGGTCTTTTACAATGGGGTTTTAACCTACCCACATGTCAATCTTTTGAAATGTGTTGAAAAAATTTGTTAATAGTAACTTGTGGCAACAACCCCTTTGTAAAAGACTCGTTATTTATATCGCCGACCCCAGTACTCGTTCGATTCATTTGTCCCGTTAAGAGAACGTATCACGAGCGTTCTAGAAAACCTAGCCACATGTCAATCTTTTGAAATTTGTTGAAAAAATTTGTTAATTGAAATTTGTTGCAACAACCCCTTTGTAAAAATCCCGTTATTTATATCGCTGACCCCAGGAATCATTTATCATTCCATCAATTTCAATTAACAAATTTTTTCATCAAATTTCAAGAGATTGTCATGTGGGTAGGTTTTCTAGAACGCTCGTGATACGTTCTCTAAACGGGATAAATAAATCGAACGATTCCTGGGATCGGCGACTTAAATATCGGGTCTTTACCAATGGGGTTTTAACCTACTCACATGTCAATCTTTTGAAATTTGTTGAAAAAATTTGTTAATAGTAACTTGTGGCAACAACCCCTTTGTAAAAGACTCGTTATTTATATCGCTGACCCCAGTACTCGTTCGATTCATTTGTCCCGTTAAGAGAACGTATCACGAGCGTTCTAGAAAACCTAGCCACATGTCAATCTTTTGAAATTTGTTGAAAAAATTTGTTAATTGAAATTTGTTGCAACAACCCCTTTGTAAAAGTCCCGTTATTTATATCGCTGACCCCAGGAATCATTCGATTCGGCTGCCCCGTTATGAGACCGTATCACGAGCGTTAAATAAAACCTACCCACATGTCAATCTTTTGAAATTTGTTAATTGAAATTTGTTGCAGCTACGCCTTTGTAGAAGTCCCGTTATTTATATCGCCGACCCCAGGAATCGTTCGATTCGTTTGTCCCGTGTAGAGAACGTATCACGAGCGTTCTAGAAAATCTACCCACATGTCAATATTTTGAAATTCGTTGAATAAATTTGTTAATCGAAATTTGTTGCAACAATCCCTTTGTAAAAGACCCGTTATTTATATCGCCGACCACAAAATGCTCACCCTCAGTGGTTCAATGATGGAATAATTAACTTAAAAAGTCGAAAGTGTATGCCAAAATGTTGAAAATCGGGTTACAAGTGGACAAAACTATGTTTCTACAACATAGTAACGAATTTGAAATTTATTTCAAATCAAAATACAGGTCGTATCTC
Source organism: Nephrotoma guestfalica (assembly GCA_963691935.1). Classification (NCBI taxonomy): domain Eukaryota; kingdom Metazoa; phylum Arthropoda; class Insecta; order Diptera; family Tipulidae; genus Nephrotoma; species Nephrotoma guestfalica. Next base: position 126,791,579 of record OY829914.1, on the reverse strand, counting down.
GATCAAATTCAAGGAAAAATCAAAGTAAATCTAAAACAATTTTGGAAATACTTTAGGAAAAAACGCGAAATTGAAGAATACCGTGCTAATATGACCTATAACAATACCAGCTCCTCAAACTCCAAAGATATAGCTGACATGTTCGAGAAGTTTTTCCAATCAGTCGCCAATCAGTTTCCTCACACTTTTAAACATGAAAAATCGCACAAAACAACAATTGATATGTTATCTGGAATGTTACATCTTTTTTTTCTTCGATGCATTACTGAATAATTAACAAATAAACGCATTATTACACTTCGCACGAATGACGTTCCTTTTTTTATTAATTAAAATATGTAGGACGGCTATAGCCGTCATTTGACTACATATCACCAAAAATCTGAGGGTCATATCCGTCATTTGCTTGGGAAAAGAAAAAATGTTGTGATGAGCAAATGACGGTTGCAGCCGTCGAGAGTTTTCATGGAAAAACTGTGAGAAAATGTGATAATTTTCACTTCCAAACATATGAATGACGGCGAAGTGCGGCAACGTGTTGAACATTTTTTATATATAAAGCTGATGAAGCTAACCTAAAGATAGTGTGAGAAACTAATAAATATTTACAATTTTCTGATATTCTCAGTATTTTCAAGGGTTATTAGATTTCGCTTTGTAATTATTTCTACAAAACTAAAATTTATATTTATTCAATTAAAACTATTTTTTTATATAGAATATAGTTCAAATTTAAAGTTGCCCCTGAATCTATGTATTTGAGAAGCGCAATGTTGAAATAACCATTAGTATAGTTTAGAAAAAATTTCAGCTTTGTATCTAAATGAAGTTTTTATTAAAATTAATCTAAATGATTTTAGTAAAAATTAGTATAAACTTTAATACCAACAATATTTGAATTTTGCACCGGTCGGCGATTGATCGTCGTAGAGAAAGGACGTGTTTTTGTCTCTCCTTTAAATAAATAAATAATTTATTTTAAATGTATTTTAATTAACTAATAAAAAGTATAATATTGATATAGTTGATAATTTTAATAAATATTAATTTCAATAATAATTTGCGTGAATTTAATAAGTGAAGTGAATAGTTGTACATATTGTATATTTTATTTTAATCTGTGTACGGTGCGTTTGTGATGGTATAGAATATGTACATAACAATTTTCGTTTATATGTATTTTGATACCGTTGCTTGAACGCAGTGTACGCAGTGTATGTAAATCTTCAATATGTATGACTTTTTTGATTCCAATGGATGCCTAAGATAAGTGTTTTTCATTATTTTAATTCATATTTTTCTGAAATAAATTTTAATTATATAAAATATGTATTTAACTGTTTCTATTTGCGTAAACGTGTTAAGAGAGGAGCGTAAAATAAAATACCATTTCATTTATATGTTTTGGTTTAGTATATTAAATATATACCTACATACATTTCTATTTTTTGTTTTGCGCTTGTTGCGTGAGAGAACTGAGAATAGATTATTTTGATCATGCTTAGTGTTTTATAATTTATCCCTTCCAAGTTTCAACTAAAAAAGAATAAACAGGAAATAGACAAATAAAATACATAAAACAAAATTTTGAGGGGATAAATATATGACGAAATTGGATAGAAACTAAACAAGCATGATCGTGGTTATTCTGTACTTTTCGTTTTCTCCTTGTCAGATGAATTCATTCATTCATATACACCCATCCTCCGATTTACACGGTAGATTGGTTCCGCGGAAAACGTATTATCGCATTCATATATACAGATCCTTGTAGAAGTATAAATTAATAATTTATTAATTTGAATTTTAGGTTTTAGTGTAAAATTAAATTAAATTTCTTATTATTCTTGTTTTGAACGTGAAAATAATAATTTACCGAATTTTGGAACTCTAGTTTAGGACATGTAGAGGTAGGCGGCTGTGATCGAATTGGAATTGTTGGCTTAACTTTATAACTTTGCTATTTCTGCGAATATTTGAATATTTGGAATTACATGGAAGCTACGGAGTACATTTGAAATGCAGTCAAATTTGCTATATGTAGATAGTTTTTCGGGATCATGCACTTTTTAATTAAATTTTTTTCTAGATTATTTGGAAGACTGTAAATTGGTGAAGGTTTTGGTTAACTTGTTCTAGGTTGGACAAATAATTATCGACGTATGTCGATTATATAATTTATAATTTATTTAATGCTGTTGTAGATATATATATATGTGTGTGTATGTATATGTGTGTGTGTATGTGTGTGTGTATGTATATATATATGTATGTATGTAATTTTTTTCTGATTTATTTATTTTATAATTAAAGCATTGAACCATATAATTGGGTTATTTGATTATCATGGATCCTACAGATGTGCTAGCTACTTATTATTAATTCTGTTATCTTACAGATTCCTGATTACTTTAATAGTTTTATTTAATTTTGGTTGAATTTGTTTAGGTATTGGGGATTCTAAAGCTGTGAAAAACATTCATTATTAATACATTACCTTACAGATTCCAGATTAGCTGTTTTTGGAACCAGTTTTCGTTTGGTCATTTTCTATTTTTATAAATAAACATATTTGTATTAGATTAGGGATGACAAGGACAAGTGACTTTCATAAATATTTTTTTATAAATAAATCCATCAAATCAACAGACTTAGAAGTTAGGAAGGCCGTGCGTGCCTTTCCTGGATTCGATTTATTTTATTTGTTTTATGAGAACCAAATTAATTTAGTTAATACTAATCGTTACTTTACATTTATTTTATTCAAGTATAATTTTATTATATTGTATATATATTGTCCTAAATATACTAATGAATTTTAGAATTATTTTGAATATAGTTCAAATAACTTTGGTTTCAGGAAATTCGACTGTAAGTTGCGGAGTTGCAGAATGATTAAATTAATAAATGTTTCAATTATTTAGGAAGCCGGAAAATATGAATGTAGAATTAAATTTTAGGAAATTTACAGATGCTTGTGAATTAATGCTTCATTGTAATTGCTGATTGTGTAGTTTAGAATTGTGTTGTCATTTTATTACTAACGACTTTACATAGGTGTCTGTAACGGGTCGAGTCAACCAATTTTGGTTAGGAAGCCGAAAAGTATTAATAGAATTAAATTTCAGGAAAATTCCAGATGCATGTGAAATAATAATATTTTTTCTTAGGTTGCCGTTTTAAAGAAGCAATTGTTGAAGACCAATACCATCGTTATCCATTAACCTATTAAGCCTTTATCCTTCATCTAGTAGATTAGAATTGTGTTGTCTTTGTGTTACTAACTATCGGCTATACCTAGGTGTCTGTAACCGGGCCGATTCTGTCCCACTTAACTAACCTATCCAATCCTTCGGTTTTGTTATGTGTAAAAAAGGGTGTACGGTGGACCCGGCGTCATCCGGGAACTCAAGCCTAAGAACTTGGTCGTACATTCAAAATCAATCAATCAATCAATCAATCAACAATATTTGAATTTTGCACCATTCGTGCGGTAAAATGTTGTCAACGAAAAAAAAATTCGGTGTGACATTTTACAGTTCAAGTTTAAAAGTATGGAGCGTAACACGAAAGAACAACGCGTTTTCATTGGTGGACAATAATTTAAAAATAATGATGGTTTGGCAGCTACAGTTCGCAATTTTCCGTCATCCAGTGATTTAACGTCATCAACTGTGACAAAAATAAATAAAAAATTCGGGAAGGCATATCAATTAGTAATCTTAGACACTCTTGCCATCCTATAGCAAGTTCTACGACGTTAATTCGGCACTGTGGCCAAGAATTGAACATTTCTAGAAGCTTCCTACAGCGTACTCTCACGAAAGATTTGCATCTTCATGTCCACGAAAGTAAATTGGCGCAAGCACTGAAGCCTACTGACCACACACGTCGAAGAGAGTTCATTGAATGGATTACGAATAACAACAAGTGGATGCTGATTTTTCGAATAAAATCATTTTCAGTGATGAGGCTCATTTTGATCTTAATGGCTTAATGGTTCAAAAAATCCACGAGTGATTGTTAAGAAACAAATACATTCACAACGTGGTCAATGTTTGGTGTGTATTTTGGGCTGGACGCATCATCGGACCACTCTTCGAAAATGCGACTGATCAGGCAATAAAAGTTAATGGTGCTCGCTATCGCGACACGATAATTCAATTTTTTGTATTTAAATTGCTAGATATAGATGTGGACAACATGTGGCTCCAATAAGGCGGTACCACATGCCCTACAGCTCAAGAAACAATTCAATTACTGCATGAGTCATTTCTTGGTCGCGTAAATTCCTGTTTTGGTTACCAGAATTGGCCGCTCAGATTATGCTATTTAAAGCTGGTGTACTGTCTTCTTTGTGTTTTTTGGAAGTTTAAGAATTATGCCAAGAAGCCCATGATCACAGATGCCTTGAATTAGGAAATAGAGCGCTGTATCAACATAATTCAGCCACATTTATGCAAAAGGGTCATGAAAAAGTTCGACAAAATAGTGCATATGTGTCAGCAAAGCCGTAGAGGGTATTTACTCGATATACTATTCCATACATAACCCTATACTGTATACTTTATGAATCAATAAAAAATTCATAATTCAAAATCTGTGTTTTCTATCAAAATTTCTTATTGATTGCGTGAATTTTGGAACAGCCTTTATATATACATATAACTATTCGATCACTTGACACATTCAGCATAAAGCAGGTACACATCAAGATCATTCTAGAAATTCCCTCCCGATCTTTGCAAATTAAAAATAAGTGTTATAAAATGATACAAACAAGAAGCAAATATGTATTTCTTTCATTTCGTGGTCTCGCTATTCCATAACTAAGTGCAATCAATGTGTCTCGCATGGATAATTCCTGACGCTACAAATTACGTTATTTTCTCCTTAACTTCTGTAAAAGTGCTAGAGGCTCAAACCTCACGAGATAATCAGAACTTCAGTCTGAAAACCCTGAAAAATTTACTGCAAATTGAGAACCATCGCAAATTACCATTAAGAAAATTGGTCGCAAAATGACATCAGCAAGACATGCTCTCATTGATAATGAAAATTAAACCAGTTTTAACATTTTTGCTTGGTACCCAAGGAATCGAAAAATTAAAACAGTTCTGATTGATTAAAAATTTGGTTAAAAATATATGTATAAGAAGAACAACTTCTCTAAGAATATAACAAAACAAAAACTTTCATTAAAATCTTCTTCACATAAAGCGAATCAGAAAAGTTTTCTGATTCTTCATTGATTTAAAAAAAATTAATTTTTAAACTACTCGTATCATGCAATATTATAGAATTCTTCTTCTTATATATTCTAAACTAAAGGATTAATTTGTCACCAGCGCCAAGGCGGTGAATTTGTAAAATGCTAATAAAATTGTTGATTTTCCAAGACCTTTCAACCTTGAAAGATTTGTATATCACATGATTTTACTGGAATGAGATAAATGTAACTGCTTCCAGTGCCACAACGGTAATTTTGAACATTAACGTGCTTCAAATTATTTTGTGACATTTTTCAAGACGTTTTCAATGATATGAGATACATGTATATTCTATACCAAAGGAATAATTGGCCACCAACGTCAAACGCAGAATTGGTGAAATAAATTGCTGATAAAACAATTATTCTTGGTCCAAAACCTTGAAAACGATATGCTACATGATCATATCGGAATAAGAAAATGTAATCAGCGCAATAGTGGTTATTTGGAGTACTAATATGCTTCAGTTAAATTTGTGACATTCTTTAAAACATTTTCATTGGCATGGCTTACTTATATATTTTATAATAAAACAAAATTAGCTACCAACGCCAAAACGGTGGGTTAGTTGATAAATCTGATAAAGTGATAATAATAAAATCGTTGCTTTTAGCTTTAATAAGAAGAAGAATAAGAAAAGTTGTAATTGCGTTCAGCACTCCATTGGAAGTGTTGAATACGAGTACTATCGTGCTACAGAAAAATTAACGGCATTCTTCAAGGCCTTTTCAATGATATACGACATACATATGACACCTAAATAATTAACTAACAGCGCCAAAACGGTGGATTTATGAACTAAAATAAACTAACTTATAAACTAAATCGCCGGGGCAAAAAGCATTTCACGAAGTTTCATTGGTTTTGAGTGCGGGAGCGAGTGTGACGTTTTTTAGTTCCGGTGTCATGTTCGTACAAACGTTATACCACTCGATTGTATGGGAAAAATGAAAAGCAATATCGTGATATTTACATCCATACATCCAGGCATCTTAAAGGACATACAGACTGTTTTTTGTGTTTTTGGAATCAAGGACCTTCGAAACGTCGAGAAAAGGTTGGTTTTGAACCAAGTTCATTTTTCAACATTTTTATTAGAATTGCAATAACTTGGTCTTACAGACCAAGAACCCTAGACTATTCAATATGCTAGGAGCTAATTATATGGTTGATCTCAGAAATTACCAAATTAATTTTATTATTGAGGTCATCTGAGAAATCCTTGTTTATGTTCAGGTTCCCTGATTTTTGTAAAATAAAAATTTACTTACTAAAATAATATGTTCGAGTATTTTACATTATTACATCTGCAAGTTAAATCCCTACATATGCAGTATTTTGCGTTTTCTTTAACATTTAGGAGTACAAATTTAAATATGTTTTTGTTTTGAATTTGAAGTACTAAACTAAACATAAATAAAATTTAATATTAACATTTAGTGTGTATTTGAAATAACGGCAACTTCCTTTGTTCCAAGTTTTGCCAACCACATCATAAATCTTTCTGCATTGGTAGTTCCTTTCATTATCAATGACGATGCACCGAAGATCATATGAGTATTTTCTGCTTTAATTTTTCATGCACTTCCGATATTCAACCCGGGAGTTAATATTAATACTTTGTTAACACAATTAAACATAATAACTGTTTTAAAGAAAGCTAACTACTGTGGCAAAAGATATATGAAGCTCGAATCTACATAGATATTACAGGGTGTCCCAGAATTGGACAATAAAACGAAGCAGGGTATGAACTGATTTTCAACAAAAACAGTCAAGTAAACTTTTTCGAATAGTTGATGGTGCAAAAGTTATTCTACTTTTAGTGTTTTTTTAGAGAAATGGCATGTGCACCCAACAAAGAATTTATTTCAAAAAACAAGGGTTCTTTTGTTTAACTTTCTTTTTAATACGATCTAGAAGAGTGTGCCTTTCCAATAACTTCATTTTTGTAAGCTATATTATCTTCTGTCAAATAAAAACAATGGTTTTGTAAGCTCACGTTTTTTAATAAACACAGTAAGTCGTTGTGAAAAACATTGATAAAAAATATTCTGTTGTTGTGAATAGCTCGGTGTGTGATACCGTTTTAAAATCTGCATTAGTGTCGCATATTTTTCTGATAATGGGTTAACTTTTTGTAGTACATTATTTGCTCGCTGGCGTCACTTAGACATCAACAAAATTTTTGGGGAAACCAAAAGACTTTACATAACTATTGTTTTTATTTGACAGAAGATAATACAGCTTAAAAAAATGATTTTATTGGGAAGGTACACTCTTCTAAATTTTATTAAAACAGAAAATTAAACGAAAGAACCCTTGGTTTTTTTAAAATTTATTTTTTGATAGGTGCGCGCGCATGTGATAACTATGTTTGTGCTATAATGGTTGAAATCCATTTTTTAGCCCTACTGTTAACTTTTGTCTCTTATAAAATTGAATTTGAATTGTTTTTTGTAAAACACTTGTAAAAAAATTTCCTTAGAGTGACAATATTTATTGATTTTATTATTAGGAAGATCGATTTCGAAAATGTATTTCTTCTTCAGTTCCTTTTTTACAACTAATGATTAGTTGTAAAAAAGGAACTGAAGAAGAAATACATTTTCGAAATCGATCTTCCTAATAATAAAATCAATAAATATTGTCACTCTAAGGAAAAACATTTTTTTACAAGTGTTTTACAAAAAACAATTCAAATTCAAATGATAACTATGACTAAAAAACACTAAAAGTGGAATAACTCTTGCACCATCAACAATTCAAAAGAACTTTACTTGGCTGTTTTTGTTGGAAATGAGCTTCTCTATCACCCCGCTTCGTTTGTTCATCCAATTCCGGGACACTCTGTATAATAATATATGATACATTATCCTTAAGTTTACGCCATTGAAATTATATTCTAATCCACACTCAATCCATCCAGGTGACAAAACTTAGGTGGTCAGATACTACGGTTAAAATAACCCAGTCCTAACATTTTCCAAGAAAATCCAGTTTTTCGAAATCAAATCATCAAACCCTTGAAATAATAAAGCAAACACTCTACTAACTCTGAAGTAATACATTATGAATCTGTATAAATAAGCATAGCTATGTTTCAAAGGATTACAAATTTACCGTGTCCCCATAGAATATCAACTCATACACAAACTGTTTAACCACAAACAAATTTATTCCCAAACCAATTCATCAAAAGACCAAACGTTATTACGAATTAAGAAATTCTCATTTCCAATCCTCACAAATTCGCCAACAGGTTGCCGAAAATTCATACAAAATATAATTCATCCAAAAATAAAATTGTAACTGGTGTAAAGTTTCTGGACAGTGCTAAATTTTTTGACAAAGTTATACAAAAGTTTAAAATTTAGTATTTGAAAAGACCTTTACGTGAGTGTACACTTTCTATAAGCGTATACATAAAAAATGTCTCGTATAGTATCAAATTTTTAATAAAAATAAAAATTTAAAATTAAAACGACCTAATGAGAATGTGAAAGGACGTTGTGGTCGCCTATTTCGAATTGCACGAATCTCCGCGATCTTATTTTATAAATAAAAATTTGTACACTGCTAAAAATGCACTTCCCTAAATACTAAATTTTGTCCAAAAATCTAAAAATTTGAAAATTGTATGAATTCGGAATTATTTAAAAAAAAATTTTTTACAAAATTACAAATCATCCAAGGATCCCTTGCTACTAGCAATGATTTACTTTCCTAGAGCAATTCGTACCAATCCAACATTTGTATAAATTGTTGTTTGTATCAATTCAAAATTCTTGAAAATAGAATTCATCCGATAAAATTCTCATACTTAGTCATTTACTATACTAGAGCAAGTCGTACAATTAAAATATTTGTATGAATTCGAAATTCGAAACATACGAAAGCGATTCGTACGAAAACAATGTTTGTACGAAACGTCGTTGCCAAAATTCGTACAAAAATACTATTCATCCCAAAAATTGTTTATACACTCATTCGCTTCACTAGAGCTACGAACTGACAGCGATGTATTTTTTGTGTCTCCAACATTTGTGGGAGGGCATAAATGATTTTCCGGCCATTTTATTTACTATCCCACATTTATTGTTATTTCCAATACCATCGCATAGGTAATAAAAGAGTAGAAACGAAGAAACAAAAAGCAATCAAAATTTGCATGAAAATACTAATCAAAATAGAATTTTCAATTCAAATTTCATTCAAATAGTCAATTAACTTTCTAGAGCTATTCGTCCAATTGCAGATTTTGTATGAATTGTGTGCTGTGAAATAGAAACTCATCTTAAAAAAGTTGGGTTGATGCGATAATTCATGGAAAATTAGAAAATTAAAATTCATCTAGCAAACTATTGTTTGAATCGTCATTAAAAAAAATGCATACAAAAATTTTCTTTGCTACAACGATTCTTGCCATCTGTACGCCCCAAAACATTTTAGATGAACTAAGAAAAGCGCTACGGACACCATTTCTTTGATCTGGGACATAGGTCAACATTGACAGAGTAATTATAAAATTGGGCTTCATGAAACATGTTAGTATAATGGTAATACATGTTTGTACTTAAACTGTTTTAAAATTTCGTTCGGAATTTTAGTAAAGTTGCTGTACTTCCTCAGCAGCATTTGTGCAAAAATTCACAAACTTAGAATAAATATTTGAAAACATACGCCAATTTAAACACCTGTTTGCAAATGTTTAGTACCGAAATTTACGATCCAATATACATAATAATCAAACATTTTTGTTGTACAGTATAATTACAAGACATTTCAATTGCTAATGTTTCAATATAAACGAGAGGCATGAGCGCATAATTTTCTTAAAACAATAAATTTCATTGTTTTCCAATAAGCACATCGCTCATTTTAATAAAACATGTCCATTTAACGATAAGTATTGTTAACCCTGAAGTCACAATTATAGACTTGTGCGAGGCAAAAATTAAACATTTTGATTTCAACAGTGTTATATCGAGGGTTACAAAATAATAAATTTATGGAAGTAAATCTGCCTTCGTTATGATCGTTAAAAATATGTTTGTATATAGGACAGGCAAAATTTAAATATGTACAGTCGTATATTAAATATTATGTACAAATATTTTAATTATAAAATAATTTTAAAATTTAATGAATTTTTGTAAATTCGTACATAGTTCGTTATTCTTGGTATATATTTAATGTACATAAATTTTAATTGTGTACCTCCACGAAAATTGTATTTACATACGAGTGTTCATGCAGACATAATTATTATATCACAAATAAAGTTAATTATTCGTGCTTTATGGCAAAATTAATTAGTTTACCATTGAATGCCGCATATACAAGTTAGGAAGTATTGTGTTGAATGCCTGATATCGAATTAATGTGTAAATGTGATTGTGGTGTGGTTAGAGCAACATTAAAGATATAAATTTAATTTCAATAGAATGTAATCTAATGTTTGAAAGCAGTTGAACGATTTAGACCATTTTGCAATATAATTTTTATATGTTTTCAATTATTATTGAACCACCAAACAAACAAACCTTCCAACGCTAGTACGAACGCTCTAAATTTTTATCTTAAAAATAAATTCGTTCGGATCTATTTCGGCACTACCTGTGTAAGTTGTTAATCGATATTAATTGGATTTGTTGTAATTATAAAGCGAAATTGGCAGAATTTCTTTCTCATTTGAATTTAATTTAATTTTAATTAATGTCATTCAATTTCGATAGTGTAATAAAATGTAATTGCGTTAATTTAAGTATCAAGACAGTTATGTTAAATGTGTTTAATTAACATTGATGTGGGCCCCAGTGTGATTTATAAAGTTTAATATAAAACTAATGTTTTGATATCTGTTCTGTCACGATTTAACAATAACTTCTTATTTTAGCTGCCCAGGTGTTTCGCAAGTTCGGCCTTGATTTCGTCATCGAATCGCTTTTATCGAGGCATTGTGGGCATTAATATGCTTTACCTGATAGTAGAATTTTACCGATGCATATGTTGCGCACAAACTACTATACAATTTAATTTAGATCAATTAATTTAGATTAGCCGTTTTTTAATTTAGATTAGTTGTGTGTTGTACCAGGCAGCCGTGTAACGTCTAGCTTCTCTAACTGTATTGATAATAATTCAATGAGACATTTTCACTTTGCTCATTTCAGTGAAATACTTTAGATTCATCTTTTGTTAGGACAAATGAGGTTGGGGCATTATGCACATGAGTGTTGTTCCAGTTTTAATTATCTTACACTAACGACCGGTAGAATATTTAAATGAACCGGTTAGCTTATAACTGTGTTTGTCCACTAAATGCATACATTTGGAGGCCCCTGGCTTGTGGTGACTGCAACTACATTGATACATTTTTTAAAACGCTCCTGACATAAGTTGGATTATTACTAACTCATTAACGATGCAATGGGAACTAAATATATTGCTTTCCCAAGCACTGTATAATGATATGCAACAAAAATGGAAAAGCCCTATTTCAGCACATACTCATAATGATTTGGTATGAAAAATTTTAAAATGTCATGATCCCCAAGTGTCCGGTACGACATTTGAAATAATCCCATTAAATTTTTTAATAACAGGCACATTTTAGCAAATCATTAATGCAATTAATTACTGTTCTAGCTAGATGTGTGAACTCTATTGAGGAAGTAATTAAGGCCTCTATTTCTTTAGGCGTATCACTTCATGCGACGTGACTATGAATCTTCCTGGTTACTAGAAGGTAAAATCGAAATATGCTGAATAATTTCGTACAAAACTCGCAGTGAATATTTTTAAAATCTTAATTTGAAAAAAATTCTATTTATTTGTCGCATCAAAAGTTCAAGTGATGGGAATTGCCGTTTGAAGTGATAGAAGAGACAAGAAAATATTTATAAAGCAGCATACTAAGATTTAAAAAATAGCCGCAACGAGTTTTGTAAATAATTATTTTGTAAGCTTCGATTTAATAATCTAGTAACCAAGAAGATGAGTAGTCACGTCGCATAAAGTGATGCGACTAAGGGAATAAGGTTTGAAAATCACACATGTCAATGACAAGTGTTTGATAGTACAACAAATTTAAATTTTGGTTAACATTATCATTCTGCCACCAACCGAACAACAAAATGTAATCCTTCCTTTGCTGTAATCTATCCTTTACACACATGTGAGACTACCAAGGACTATAGTCATGGTATAAACCTATAGCAATTCTGACAAAAGCACACACTTTTCTTCTTTGAGAGAGCTTCTGGCGTGCTTTATTCGGTTTCTGATGTTGGAAAATATTTTAAAAAAATGCAAATAAAACCAAAATATACTGACGCTGTCACATTTGTCTAAAGTTAAGAACAAGTTGAAGTTTGTTCTTTTCAATCAATGAGCTATAGGCAAACTATCTGGTTGGTGGGTTAAAAAAAATTGAAAAGTATTTTAGTAGCGACCAGAGTCACGTTGTCAGGAGTAATGAGTCTGCTGTTATTTTAATTCGGCAGATATGGGTTCGATTATGACGATCAGTGGAGACATGTTATAACATCACATTTTCGATACTATATCGAGTGTTATGTCTCTTTTTTATAAAATGAAATTGGAGACTGTTTCACAGTCGTTTATGAATTATTTATTTTCTATTGCTATCACAACCTACTAGAAAAAATATAAGCAGTACCTGTCCAATTTCGTTCAAGTATTGAAAACAAATTATTTGGTGATATAAATGGAGTAGAAATGTTACAATTTTTTAATCTAGCAGGCTGGAAAATGTTATAAAAAATTACACTGTTTAACTTACATATTTTATTCTGGAGAAACGAGTCATAAACTTCGAGAGTGAAGTACTGTTTTATTCACGGATTAAGTTCCTTATGACTCTGCAAAACATAAATTAAATACTATTTTAATTAAATTTTAAAATATATCATTCTTTAATACTAATTTTACTTATAATTTAAAATCACAACCTCTGACAAGATGAATGATAAACTCCGCATCAAAAAATAAAGTGGTTGTCACTTTAATACCAAATTATCAATGTCTGTTTAAATTTCAAAATGATAATCCAGTAATGCATTTCAAACAACTCATTAACTTCCATTTGATATTTTTATATTCACGGAAAGAAATTTAACCAATAACTTTAACAACAGAGTATTTCATTTCAGAATTCAACTGTTTTCAGAGACGAGATAGTTAGGAAACGATTCCGCGCACCAACTACATCGAGTGTATATGTATACAATATCTATACATATTTGTTTATTCTAACATTAAAACGTGTCAGATTCTTAGACCCCTGTTGAGTTGGCCACTCACCAAAATTGAAAATACATTCAGTGAGTAGTTTAGTGTTTGGTTCGGAAGGAATATAAATCCCGACACACTAAAAACAGAGTATTTTGAATAGATTTTTATTGTAGAATCAGGGGCTATTTATGATCAAAGCTCAATTCAAGAAAACTTCGAATTTTCAGCTCGCTCTTTACCCCAAAAACAACCCCTTAATTTATTAACATAATGAAACAATCGCTTATTATTCACATCTACATATTATGTAAAAATGACAAATTTTTGAAGTACCAATTTATAAGCTCACACTATACATGCAGTTCGATTTTTGAGCAGCTACCCCTAAGCACGATTAACACCCTTCAATTTCAAGTACATACAAACGATTCATTTCCTTAAAATAGAAAATCACGATAAACCCTACTTGCTGGTGTATCGTGGCTCATAAATACAACTAATTATGTATTTTGCAATTTTGAAATAATTTTTTTTTACTTGTTGGAAACACATAACGTCTCCACGTAAATCAAAGATTACACCTATCGGTGGGCATTCTAACCAACGCCAACTCGAGGTAATGTCGGACAACACCACTACTCAGTTGTCAAAAATTAAAATTTTCACAAAGAAAATGCTACTCTTTTTGCAACCTCCAATCGAGCACAACACTTCGCAGATCGTATTTGTTTTTTTTTATGTTTTTCCCAATTGCTCCTTCGAGCCAGCTATTTTGAAAGAAATACATCGCAAGTGACAGTTACTGATGCAAGCAAGGAGAATTACTTTGTTGCCGTCTTGAATTGTAAATATTGACAGCCCACCAGACGAGGTGAAATCTACACTCGTTTCACAATTGATTGATGCACATTTGCCTAGAATAAACATTCCAGGTTTCGATGGCACCTATATAAGCTGGACAAAGTTTAAAAATGTATTTGACGACTTCATCCACAATATATCAAGACGAACCTAACTGGAGACGTTGTAAACATCGCAAATGCCAATCACGAGGAAGCGATTGGGACTGGAAGATAACACTAACCCGAGCGCAATATCCACCATTCCAAGAGCTCATCGATTTCTGAACGCCGCCCAATCATTGGACTTGAATTTCATAACCCAAACCACATATAGCCCACCAGTCTCACATATAAAGAGGCTCCGTCACTATCGCATCCGTCGCTTACTCAAACACATCGCAAATCTGCACACAATCAGCTCGTTCACTCGTCGTCACTTCAAGCTCCCACACATTACTGTGTCATGTTTGCACCGGAAATGTGATCAATTAGAGCCTCTCACATTCGCACAAAAGGTCAATCTCGTACGCGAAAACAGATTAAGTGTCAGCTGTTTGTGCACATGCTTCTCTACTCCAGTTTGCAGATCCAGTCCTTACCGCGTATGCAATAGACGAGGCCACATGTTACTGAAAATTTCAAAATCGGATCCTTTTCTGTTGGATTCTAGATCGCGGCTTAGTTTCATGTCAGAGAAAACCGCAACTCGCATCGGATTATCTAAAAACCAACCGCAATTACGATCAGCCAAATGAGTGAGGTGCCCATGTCGCGTTAGATCGTGGAATTTTTAGTCGGATCGCGAATCGATTCAACGCTTTCTCGATATAGAAAGCCCACTTGATACAAAAGATAACGAGTACTTATTACTATCGTACCGACACGGTAGATATTCTACTCAGAGCTGGTAGATATTTACGATAGATATTCTACTTTATCGAATCGGTGTGCGATCGTTCATCACTTGATATAGTTCAGTCATCGTTATCTGCAATTCGCGCCTAACGTCAGCAATGCCTCTATGCAAACCTACACAGCAGTAGTATTTAGTCGTACAATATTGTACAATATTGTATTGTGTCTACCAAACTTACTATACCAACATCAAATGCAAATGTCGCACCAAGGAAATCTATCAAAATGCCTACTTTAAAGCTTTGCATCAGCAAACATTTCTAAGACGTTGGTGGCCAAAAGAGGCTCAGAAATTTTGGATTACCTTCAGTCTATCAGAACTTCGAACTTGCATCGAACCATTACTATTACACAACCATTCATGGACAGGTCAGTTTGATTGAAACAGGATCCCAGTCAATGGCCACGTTAGATGATTCCAGAATACTTCGCACCACAG
The DNA here is from genome assembly GCA_963691935.1 of Nephrotoma guestfalica. Taxonomy (NCBI): domain Eukaryota; kingdom Metazoa; phylum Arthropoda; class Insecta; order Diptera; family Tipulidae; genus Nephrotoma; species Nephrotoma guestfalica. Next base: position 126,775,854 of record OY829914.1, on the reverse strand, counting down.
CTTACTTTAATCGATTCATCCAACTTCGAGGTTTATTCGCTGTCACATACCTAAACGGCTTTATAAACGTACTCAAACTCACTTCGTCATACGAGTTCTAAATCAAGCCCGGCCAGACAACCCACTTCACTAAAAAGGTATTTCGATGCCAATTCGTCGAATAAGTACTAGACGAGAGTCCATAAGCCGGATGCTGAAATATTTCGTCTACAGTAACGATATAGTTCGTGGTTCAACTTTTGCTAAATACGCACCTGTTTACTTATTTTGCATGCTCATCGCATAACGAATTGGCATCGAACGAATCAAAACCGTATGCGTTTCCATCGTACAAGTTCATCGTGTGTGTTCTTCATCATGCAGTATCAGTCAGTTACCGAGTCAGGCTCCCACCGCAACGTATCACACAATCAAAACTATTCCTTCACATTAGTGCGGATTGCACAAATTCAATCTCGAGGCTATATCGACGAAGGGTATGCTATTTATGCCTGTTCATCTGATGGAGAGGCAAGATCATAAGAGAGCGACCACACAACAAATTTCGGATACAGTCGTCATTTGAAATTCTTACATTAGCAACTTCAGCTTCAACTTCACTCGCCTTGCTTTACCACATTTCGACGGCTTGAGCGAACCAGGAGTCAAATCCGTAAAATATCATTTACGGTGCATTAAGGGCGAAACTCTGCTCCTATTGGATGAGATAACATCCAGACGACTTCACGATCTCTACTCCAAATCACTTACTGATTGGAGAGCCGCTAATCACAATAACTGAGTATACATTACTCGAGATACGCGTACGAACAAATCGTTTAAATCCAGAAAGTTCAAAGGAGTTACCAATACTTCGATTATCGAAATACCTCTCTCCTCTTCAATGGCTCCATTCTGGCATACTAAGGTAAAAAGGTATGGTAATTTTTTGAAAACAAAACAAGATTGAAAATATTTTTTTCTGCAAATTTCACTATGGAAAAATTATTTCTACTTTACAATTATTTACGCCAAATTTTTTACCTTATTTTGGCCTTCCCAATGAATTACCAGAATAGGGCCACAGGAGACGAAACCAAACCTTGCCACCTTCAAAATGATTGCTCAGCAGGATTATTGAAACGCATCCAGGATCTGGCAGACGAGTTCGAGTCATGTGAGATGCCAGAGCGTCATTTATAAACGACCGGCTAAAAAGCTATGCCTGTTGCCACTCCAATTTTGACCTTTTTTCATAATATAAAAAATTATTCAAAATATTATGTTTCTAGAGGGGACTGAGTCAACCTAGCCGTTTCTTAGGCATGCTGTTTGAACAATTCGTACTTTATTAACAAATAAAAAAATGATAAAAATTTCTAAAATCAGCCAAGATTTTTCTTATTAATTTTATTGAATTTGACATTATCGTCAACACTAAATAGTAAGAACCGACAAAATAGCCTGACCATGTGATTCGTTTTTAAAATTTGCTGCACTTTTCTGTATGTGCTTGGAGGGGCAATTTTCTTAATCTTGTACAACCATCAGCCGCTTATTGAGTACGCATGGTAGTCAAGTGTGGTTTTCATATCACGATGTACATATTAGAATCATGAAGCAATGCAGCAAATATTTTCTTTTTTGAGTATTTACCTGTCTGAACAGAAGTTTATTTAACCTATGACTTTCTTATACCTTATATTTTAAACGTTTATTGATTTATTCTAATTTTGTACCTAACAGGGCATATATCCATAATATAATTGACGGGAATAACATTATCACATCAGCTTGGTGTAAGTATATTGTTTTATGTTACGTTGTTGATGTTATTAAGAAAGAAGTATCTCGTTTATGGGCAATCAAAAAAACATTGTTATGCCTTGAACACTTGTTCGACTGAAGCGGCAAAATAGTTGTGAAGAATAACGCCATCTGTGCCATTGTGCACGTTCATATTCGATGGCCGTGACTATTCTTAACATGTTGCGAACGGTTGGAGATCTAAAAGCTTGAAAGCACTCATTGCTTCAAAAAGCGAGAGTATAAGCTACTTCAATTTAAGCTCTCAAAAGAGAGATAAAATTATTTGAAAGAGTGACAAAGGCAACAGAAAAAGGGTTCAATGCTATGCCATTTCATAAAAATGCCTTCTCTACCTTGTTTCAAATTCATAAGCTTTACCATAATTGGCATGGAGTACCAAACTCACGAAAATTCCGAGCCAGAGCACGGCAAATTGTATTGACAAAAAACCAAATACAGGTCTCTCAAGATACTGTTTACAAAAATAATGAACATCACACAGTGATAGTTTCTCAATTCATTAATAAATGTTAATTTTTAATCCTAAATAAAGTTAAAACTGCAACGATGAAAAACAATGGTCAGTTAAGCGATTAACTAATCGAATATAGTTTTTAAAAGCTTGTACCAAAAAAGTATATGGTCCAAATAATCTGAAATACAACAAATTTTAATTATCCCCTGCAACTTTAACTAATTATTGAGTTCGGAACTGTAGTGCGGCACCCAACAAGAACCGCAATAAATTAATGAACAAACCTATCCAACCATAACAATTTGTTATGTACGTACTGTACATAATATGAGTACCTGTAACAATAGAAAAAAATAATGAAACTCAAAACATGTGAATTGATAAGAAAATGGGAAATAATTATTTGCGCAAAACTAAAAATTACCGGTGCAAATATTATTTTTATTATCCGGTGTTAGATACGAGATAACATTGAGAATAAGGCATTCGGATTCGTTATGTTGTTCGTGGCAAACAGACTGCAGCTATTATTTAGTTTTTGGTGATTTGATTTGTATCCAAAAACCGATTACACTTTTTTAATCAAAAATGTTGTTATAGAATGTAAATAACATGCCTGGTGTAATTGCATTCAACAATGAAAAGTGATTAAAACAAACTATGTATTGTATATAGCGATGTACAACTCAAGAGGTATATAATACTTATCACAACAATAACAATAAAAAATTACCAAATTTTTATGGTGTCGTGTTACACGCGAGTTTCGTTTTAAAATAGAATTCAGTCCCATATAATTACGGAACTAAGGAATTTTCATATTGCACGTGAATATTTCGGCGGGAAAATGAAATATTAGACAACGTCGCATTTATATTTTTGTAGTAATCTGCACCTACTACTGGGGATCAGCCACAAAATTAAATGTCTTATCCTAGTTGAGCGTAAAATGATTTATTTTAATGCGCAAAACATAGATTTTTCCATCTTTTCACAATATTTTTTTCTTTGGGCTGTTATCGTACAATATAAGTAGATAAGGAGATTATTCATATTAAATATTGTAGAATAATCCTGCTTAAAAATAATGGGTTGGGTACATAAAGAACCATTTTATCAATTCAATATTTCCAATATTTATTTTTAATCAAAATATAATTAGAAATTTAGTGAATAGCTATAAGTAAGAATTTCATCTTAGAGTTCAAAATGTAATAAAAAATGTCATTGGCGCTGAATCATAGACATTTTTGTTGTCAGATCGATTTTCTTGATGTAGGCGATTTATAAAAATATTTTTGTTTTCGATTAATTAAAAATGATTCGGTGTAATGGTACACCGATTATTAAGATTGTATTACAAATTTTTGGCATTGAACCTAAATGTCATACAGCATGTTGTATAGTGTTAAATTTTATTTATAATATTTTGGCCTAAATACGTCGTACATTTTAATGTGTGGCTATTTCTGCCTTAATTAAGAATTTACACGCAATTTAAATGTTACGTTTTATTACAAATGATTTAGCAAAAATTAGTATGGGGACGTAATCAAATGAAACATTAAATTGTATTGGTGTTATAATATTTGTATCCATCACTTGATCACTTTGATCTAAAGCCATCTATTTATTTATGTTATAACAGGACGGGCTTCAACATAAATAAATAGATGTCTTTAGATCAAGATTGTTAGATAAAAATATTAATACACCAATACAATTTAAAGTTTCATTTTATTACGTCCCCATACTAATTTTTGCTAAAGCATTTGCAATAAAACGTAACATTTGATATTTTATATGCAATCTATAAAATGAATAGAAGATTCAAAATCAGTTATCACAACTGGACTTCAGTGTAACTTATAACTTATCAAGGCTGAATGGTTTAAGCAATGAAAATTACAAGCACAATAATAACAATAAAATAATTGTAGGTGATTGCAAAGGTGCTGTAGATGTAATTTCTTAAAGGTTTAATCTGGTTCACTAAACCCTTCAGGCTGAAACTAAAAACAAAATAATAATAATAGTTTTGGTTTGTGTTACCTCTGAAACTGCTAAATTTTTTAATATAGTAGCAGCTCTTCCCAGAGCATAATGATAAATTGAAGATTATAATAAAATACTACCTACACCAAATGCGTAATACAATTTTAAAAGAACGAAATAATTGAATGGCATACTTTGAGGGGTGGCGTAGGATCAGAAAATTGTTGTCAAATGCCATGCTTGGGGAGAAAAAAATTTCCAAATTGTAATTAATTGTACAGTTTTTACGTTTAGGTAGAGGGATGCTACAAATGCCCAAAATCTTGGAATTTTAGCTCGAATGATAATTCACAATTTATCCTTGCTTAAAATTCAACTCTTAAAAACAAAAAAGTTTTACTGCAGTCTTATTTTCTGCATCTCTAAATTTGTTATTTTCTACATCTCTAAATTTCAGGAAAATCAAATTATTTGTTTCTCTGTTACCGCACGATGTTTAAAAGCGTGGCTTTTGAATTTAAGACCAAGAAATAATGAAAGTTCGAGCTTTGGAGGAATTTTCAAGAATTCACAATGATATGGTGCGTTTATATTCGTTACATAATGAATAATTAATCCAAACTGTTATTCCACATGATTATATCGGAATCAAAAAAACACGTATTTCTCTTTGGAGTACTAAGGTTATGGCATTGTTCAAAACCTTTTCAAAGGTAAACGCTAACTATTTAATTAGCTACCAGCGCCAGAACAGTGGATTTAAGATTTAAAACGCTGCTTTAATGCAAAAACGCTGCAAAAATTGCGATTGCTTCCAGCGCCACAAAGGTACGTTTTAGTGTTAAGGTGCTTTTGTATTATTTTTCAAGGCCTTTTCCATGTTATGCAACACGTAAATATTTTATAATAATCAATAGCTAGCAACAACAAAATAGTCGATTTGTAAATTAAAGTGGTAATAACAAAATTGCTCCTTTTTGCAAAACATTTCAAAAGGTGTGCCAAGCACCACAAAAGTAATTTTGAATGCTAAAATGCTCTAGCTAAGTTTCTGGCATTCTTCAAGACCTATCTAATGTTATGCAATTCTTATATATTCTATAATAATGAGTAATTAGCTACTACCGCCAAAACGGTGGATTTGAACACTATAAGTTCGGTTAACTAAATGGTTGCTCTTTCCAAGACATGTCAAATATATTACCACTGCTGAATTTGTATGCTGTATAAGATAGCGAATATTTCTCAGCGGAAAATAAGAGATTTCGCTACTCGCCGCAAGCGGCAGTACCATCACAAAAGAGAATTTATTTTGTTTTATAATTACCATCGAATTTTTTTTATTCATTTTGTAACTCTTTTTTTACTAAATAAAACATCCCAGCGGAATAAAATATTAAAAGTGATCCTTAAAATGACAAATTGATTGATCTCCGAAGTAAAGGCTTTCCGCCATTCTAAAAGAATGACGATGAAATTTGGATAGTATTATTGATCAGGGATTTTAAAGTAAGTTTTCATTTCATAACCAATCCTTTTGAAAATTTAAACATATTTATTAATTTATTTTCAGTTTTTGGCCAATACATCAGAAACTTCCATTAGTACCCGATACCTTCGGTTATTTTTATGGCCAATATCTCGAAAACTTCCACTAGTAACCAATACTTTCGGTTGTTTTTCTAATAGCTTAGGTCATATTGAGACTACGAGGAAAATTTGGAAAATTAGGAAAAATTAGGAAAATTTGGGATTTTCTGCGGCCATAAGTTGCCCCAATAAGTTGCTTTCTGGTCAATATCTCAAAAAGTTCCACTAGTAACCGAAACTGAAAATACTTATATGGCCGCAGAAACTCAAATAATTACTAGTGGAAGTTTTTGAGATATTGGCCAAAAACTGAAAACAACGTATATGGCCGCAGAAAATCAAAAAATTATAGTGGAAATTCTAATCCATAAATTTTCCCCAAATTTTCCTCGTAGTCTCAGTATGGCCTAAGCTATTAGAAAAACAACCGAAAGTATTGGTTACTAGTGAAAGTTTTTGAGATATTGGCCATAAAAACAACCGAAGGTATCGGGGTACTAATGGAAGTTTCTGATGTATTGGCCAAAAACTGAAAATAAATTAATAAATATGTTTAAATTTTCAAAAGGATTGGTTATGAAATGAAAACTTACTTTAAAATCCCTGATCAATAATACTATCCAAATTTCATCGTCATTCTTTTAGAATGGCGGAAAGCCTTTACTTCGGAGATCAATCAATTTGTCATTTTAAGGATCACTTTTAATGTTTTATTCCGCTGGGATGTTTTATTTAGTGAAAAAAGAGATACAGAACGAATAAAAAATGTCCGATGATAATTATAAAACAAAATAAATTCTCTTTTGTGATGGTACTGCCGCTTGCGGTGAGTAGCAAAGTCTCCTATTTTCCGCTGAGAAATTTCCGCTATCTTATACAGCATTGTGCCATTCTTCAAGATATTTGCAATGTTATTTGTTGTTATTGTGTTCAATTTGTTTCCCAACGCCCGTTGGGAAAACAACCGTTTTGGGTGGATTTGTAAATTAAATTGCGGAAAACAAAATGTCTGTTTTGCCCTAGATCTTCAAAACGATATGCCACGATATGAAATAGACATCCAGAGTGATGAATAAAATTTTTATCGTCGTGAGGGTTTGGAAAATTTGTATCCGCCGTTTAAACTTAACGTTTCTAGCGGATACTAGGGCTTATCTTTTAATCATTCCGCAAGCTTGGTTCGGTCGTGTGCTCCCGATGGTTTTTATCAACCACCAATGCGATCCATAGAAAAATACAACATTCGCATTGCTCCCGTTGACAACAATCCAAAGGGAAAACCACGAAAATACAATATAAAACTGGGAAACCCCAAATTGGACACGATCTATACACGTCTCACACACTTCCTCTCCTCGACACTATACAATATAAATTAGCCCTCACTGTCTTGTTAAAAATAAAGACAAGAAATTTAAACAAATGTTTATTTAAAAAAAAACAAATCACCTAATACGAATATATGAATATATGACCGGTCACAGACTATTTGTCTCACACCTACCACGTACAAAATATATCTCGGGCATGTTATTTAATTCATTTTAACATCCCACAAACGAATATTATCCCTTTTTATTATGAATGTTTACATAAGCATCGTGCTAGCCTGATATGTCGCTCATTTGGTGGACGAGTGACACAACTCAAAATTCACTTATTTTTAAGATATTCGTTTCAAAGGATTCACAATAATTCATATTTTTATTATTTTGAATCAATGTAAAATTTCATATAAAAATTACTCAATTTGAGAGAGAGATGTACAATTTAAGATATTGCAAACTGCTATAAGAAAATTTTCAAAATATTAAAGGATTATAAAAATTAAGATCCGTTTAAGGATGTACGAAAACCAAAATTTTGATTCTGCTAATTAGAAAGTATTTTCTGTACTTTTGATAAAAGGCGTTTTTACAAACAATTGTGAGTGATATTTTCAAATCGCTCTCCGGAAAAATTAAAAATGTTGGATTGTGTCACTCTGGCAGCAAATGAGCGAGGTATTAAAGATTAACAGAAACCACTTAAAAATTAAAAGTTTGGTTTCGAAAATTGCTAATTCTTTCCCTTACGAACAAGTAATTTAGAAATTAAAAGTTCTAGAATATTTAAAAAAATTATGGAGCTTGCTTTTAAAACGAGTTTACTAAAATTAAACTTCTCCCATTTTACTTCGAGATGAAGCGACCAAAGTTAAAAGTTTGCTTTCAAACTAATGAAACTTCGAATTCTTTAAATAAAAAATTCGGTCATCTCACAAGACTGCAATGACTAAGCAACAAATATATGAAAAGTATGTTGAACTTATATTTAACGTATAAACAAACTGCCTTAGCGAATTATTATAATTTCGCTAAACATTTGTTAAACCTTTATTCCTATTTTATGTTGATATGAAATTTTCTGGAATTTATTATTCACGAGATTCAGCAATCTTTAAAATATGAATATTACAGAATCGTATTTGATCATAAGCTGGTTATATTACATAATTAGTGTTAGGCAAATGTAGTAGTATGTTTTAATAGTTGGGCAAAAACAAAACAAAATTTTTAACGGTTACATAATCTAAGAAACACTTTACCATGCTAAAAACAGATACATCAATGATGTAACAATTAGTAAGTTTTCTCCCATGCCAAAGCCCTAATAGTCAATCACAACAGCAAACTGAGAGTATATCACCAACACATTTCGTCAGAGGTTTTGTTAGCTGGAATAGTAAGATTTTACAAAATAATTATCCTGTGTAAGTTAAATGTGGGAGCGTGATAACTCACTCGTACGTATTTCGAGAATACTTTTGAGAGTATTGCCATCTTCAAAACGAAGCTTTTCATTTAAGTGAAAATGTGACGGTATAAATTGCGTTGAACCGAACGCCATACAAATAATATTTTATTTATGAAGCCCCACATTAATTAAGGCATTCTCAACAATTCCTCGCCCCTTGCGATAAGTTCCCTGCTTACCGTGCTGAGTTGTACCACACTATAAGCATCAAAATTCAAGGTCTGCCTCTTATAGTAGCAATTTGTGTTTAAATTAACAAAAAATCTGAATAAAATATTTTTGTTGGTTAAAATGGTACTAGATGAGCATTTTAGATCCAAAAGAGCACAACAAGTTTCTCAAAGTATAGATCATTCGATTTTAAAACAACATTTAACAATATATTATTAGAAAATGATGGACCTCATTTCTTAAAGTGCGTGTAATCGCGATTGGGCGTCGAAGTGTTATTTCGTTGCTAGTTCTGGAGTTAAGACAAATATAATTAGAACTTTCCCATTGTGGTTTTCTCACTGGACCACACCCAAGGCCTATCAGCCTTCAATGACAAATTCGAGAAATTGGAACCTGCATAATGAGCAACATAACATTTAAGTACCTATAACATGTTTTCCTTTTTCAAAGACCTCTCTTGTAGCCGACTTATAAAGTTAAATAAGTTAAATACGTAACCCAAAGTTCAAAAAAAGAAATTCGATCTTTTTTCCTCAAATTCAAATTAAATTAAAAAGCAAGAATGCGGTAGGACGGTTATTTTCAACTTAACCTTTAATTCCGTTTCAGATTTTATTTCACTTTTGGGGGCGAAAAAACCAAATTCAAACGAAAACCAAAAAATTTGCAAAATAAATTTTTAATAAAATCCATTTGTTTCATTCTGAATGCTTGTGTTGTGTTTGTGTATAATCTCATTACACCTAACATCGAGTAATGATAATAATTCTATTTATATTTTATGTGCTTTTTGTGTTATTCCTTTTTACCAAGGTACCGAAAAAAATTTAAGGTATAAACCTTTTTATGTTATAAATTTTGCTGCTGCTACTTTACAGTTTTGATCCTTTTTAAATAAGAAAACAGATTTTTATGTCTGTTAAGGATTTTCTTTATTTATTGTTTCCTTTGTTGTTGTGTTCACGAGTAATATGAATAAAATACCAAATTCAGAAAAAAATATTTAATCCTTTAATAAATTTTTCTTTTGTTATATGTGTGTATTAAAAAGTAAAATACCTAAGAGTAAACCATCAAAATAAGAATGTTAAGCTGAGTTGGAGCTTGCGGCTACCCTCACACGCTCAATACCAAATATTTATTATTTATAAGGCCGTAATTATTGTTAATGTTATCTTATTTCGTGCTCGTGTGTTTGGCCTACTCATATGGTGTGAAAAGTGCGACATATATACCACAGCATATTGTTGATTCTAACTAGATGTATTTTTAAATCCGCCCGCTTTTTTTCCAAAGCTTTTTTGGTATTTATTTTTGTCGGTTGGTTTCGAAATCAAAAATTTTATCCTTATGGTTTTTGGGATGAACACTTTTATCGCAATTTTTAAACCAACCACAATCTATCCTCGATTGTGGGTGCACATTTACAAAAACAAAATGAATTATGAGTTTATATAAGTTTATCTTTCTGTTAGTTTTATATTTTAGATATTTGGTGGTTAGTATTTCTTTTCGGTATATTAAATATTTTATACAAGTAAAAATATTCGATCTCTGTGTCAACGTTTACCGTTTATTGAGCTAAGTAAATATTAATTCAATTTTCCTCAAACGCTTCTGATTTTTTCACAGAATTTAAAAATCAATATTTTCCTGGTAGATCGTCCACCCTGGTTTGGAAAAAATGTATCCTAAGAATAGTAAACGAGAAATACAATACTTTATAATACGTGGAATAACTACTAACATATTTCACTTTTTGTAGCAGCACCATAAAATGTAAGGAAAAGCGCAAGGCACGTATTAAATTCTAAATCATCTAGAAGCACTGTGAGACACTCACAGTGCTAGTTGGGAAGTGATTATTGGATTACTATAAATATTGATTTCTCGTTAATTGCTTTTGAATTGTTTACAGAACTAAAAAATCAATAATTGTAAAAGGAAACAGCGGCACTCTTTACATTACGGAACCGACATTATAATATTGAGGTTAGCTTCAAAACCTCTTAAATTTACTCATTAATTTTATCATATGATTAAACCTGGGTAAATGGAGCAGGTGAATTTATTCTGTGGCAGTAAAGCGAAGCAATAGCTTCTTAAACAGTTGGCTCGTTCTGTTTTTCTTGGTTGATGTTATAATAAAGCGTGGTATAAAGCGTGTCGCAAGTGACTGACTAAAATGGTGCGGTTGCATTTATTGATCAAGACATAGGTGAATTTATTTGTATCATTTCACAAATGAAGGTCCCCTGTTTTACGATATTTAAAAGGGAGCCATCCACGCACACCTTTTTAAAGTTGACCCACACTGTATCTCATAAAAGCCCAATTTTATGGGCTGGCAATATCAAAAAATGTAATAATCGTGAAATAAAAAACTCGCACGACATAAAATGATATAACGCATTTATAAATAAACAAAATCATCGCTTATAACTTAAATTGCAGTGCCGTTTGCAAAATGTCGTACATTTCTATGTACGAGTATACATAATTTTATGTACCAAAGTACAATTTATTACAACAAAAACAAACAATTTTTCGATAATAATCGCCGCTTGTTTTAATTCCTCCTCGAATTTATTCGAGTACTCCGAGCATCGGAGTTCTGGAGGGTTCTCGTTACCAATATTTCAATATGTACCACTAAAAAAAATTGCGTTTGTTTTAATTCCGTGTTGAAGTTGTTCGTATTCGTTGTGTTTGTTTCGCTTTTCGTATTTGTGACGTTTTTATGATGGAAAGTACCAAACAACTCGATCCGGGCGAATTGGTATAAATTTCAATGGTGCCGACTAACTTTTCTCATTTCATGTCTTGTACTCTCGTGCAGTGGAATGTTATCGTTTAATGTATTAATATATTTTTTATTTAATATATTTTTTCGGTAAATTAATTTTATTTGTATTAATAAAAATTTCTAAATAAATTAATTTTGAATTTTATAAATTTTACAAGTAAAATGAAAATTTACTAAATTTAACCAATCCAAAAATACACAAACTATTTAAAAACTAACACTGTCTTCTAAACACAAATATTAGCAACTGGAACCCTCCAGAACTCCAATTCCTCCAAAAATGGTTATTAGCTTGGATGCTCCTGAATATCCTTTAATAGAAAAGCACCTCAAAGCAAACAGCAGTGGTTGAATAAATTCGATGCCGAATTAAAACTAACGTAAATTTTTGTTCATATTGGTATTACTCCTTGGTACATATTGCAATATTGGCAACTGGAACCCTCAAGTTCTTCGATTCGGGTTATTGGATAGCATGCTCCTGAGTATTAGTTAATAGAAACATATCTCAAAGTTACCGGCAGTACTCGAATAGTTTCGACACGGAATTAACACGAATAGCACATTCAATTCAATGCATCATATTTGTGAAAATGGTTTTGGGACTCTCCAGATTTTTATTTCTCATAAAATTCAATATCGAAAATATAATGAAGCTTAATCGGAGATAATCTTTTTTTATTTAATATTCGTAGAATATTGGTAAATTGGTTTTCAATTAATTTAATTATTGATTTTGGTCTGAAAATAAAATTCCGGCTATCATGATCTTTTATAGTATCAGATAATATTTTTTGGGTTGGCTGATACTTGCTTTTAGATAGATCGTATATTTTGAGTTGATTGTTGTGCTAACTTCACATACATACCTAATGTTACGAATCTTCAATGTTCTATACGAGTAAGGAAGTTACTTTAAATGATCATATAACAGAAGTGAGTTTGCTTAACAGTATTCCATTAACGTTACCTTAACATCATAGTCGGGAAGCCAAGAGGGGTATCTTTGCAATAAGCAATAGTCTATAGGTAACTTGGGCCATAACAAGTAGGAGCTATATACGATAACCAAGATTAAAGTTTTACTACTATCGAATAGACGGCTTTACATGGTAATGTGTTCAATGATGCCAAATCAAGGTTTTGTTTCATGGTACGATTTTGGAATCGAAGAATGTGTCCAAGCCAACTAAGTTTTAATTTATTAATGTTCCAATCATACCGATGCTATCGAGATCGTATTTTAGTACGTCATAAGTGTCGATATATTTCCCCATTATTAATCCCACCGTCATATTTACTACGTAATACGCACACACAATACCCCGAACAATATAATCTGGTTAATATTCAATAAGTGCCAAAACGCTCTGGAAGTGTATTCCGAGGATCTATTATACTAGTATTTTGTTCAGACATTGCAGATGAAGGCAAAAAATCATTTACCTAAGGTATATTAATACGGAGCTCTTGAACATTTCAGGGATAACATTGCGGGCTGTTTCGACGATCTTGTGCGATTATTATGGTGAAGTGAAGTAATGCCTGATGAATGGGGAGTGGCCACGAAGCACCATATCATCTCAAAGGAAGACTGATTGAAGCATGAGAAATATCGCGGAATAGCTCTTTTTTCACAGTAAATCAGTTAATGACATAATTTATATTGAAAAGAATTACTCCTCTGATGGAGAGCATGATCTACAACTACCAAGAAAGACTTCATTCCAATCGATTCTTCACTAAACAGTTTTCACTTTACGAAGGATTCACTCGAAGTGTTACAAACAATTAGGTATATATACACCAGAGGTATTTTGAACTTTATCCAGGAAGGCTCACGACAGATAATATTTAGGAATACTTAACAAGTACGACTAAAAATAGAATGATAAAAGCGCAGTTACAATATTGTGTAAAAATTGCGACTAAGTTATTGGTAATAGTTGCAGTCAATTACGGCGTTCGGTAGTGAGATGGTTCAAGTATTTCCGCTTTCTTATATTACTGAAGATAACTAATGATATCAATCATTAGGCTGAGAATATTAAAGAACAATATCCCACTTCCAAGCGAACTACATAAGAGTCTTCTGAGAGCAATGCTTGTAGATCAATACTTTGTTCAGAATCATCTTTATGTACGAATGATTAAATGATGGAAAGTTAATGGATGAAACTACACTGGCGAGCAACTAAATCGACTGAGGTTTGACAGCGCTCACAGAAAAGCGAATTTTTACAAAAACGGTTTAACAGATTTTCACAAGACATTATTTTTTGAAACCTTGGCATTTTTACTTTAAAATTACACTATTTTGAAGAAAATTGGTTCAGTGCTTTGTTTATAATGAATTTAGAATGAAAAAAATATTGGCGGTATTAAAATTTAAATTACAACAAAAAGTTCAAGCAAAACAACAATAATTTTATTGGTTAATACTTAGTATTGCCCCCCTTGCGTCTACAGCGGTTAGCCTCATTAAGGTTTTGACAGAGACTTTGGGGATCGCACCCCACTTCTCATCCAACGCAACCTTGTAGTCACTAATGTTAGATGGTATTGGATTTCTGACTCGGACCCTCAGTTTTAGTTCGTCCCATAAATGCTCATCGTCTCGAGTCCAACCTCATCCATGAACTGCCGAGTGATTCGAGCTGTGTGACACCAGGTATTGTCATGCATCAATATGAAATCTTCCCCTATATATACTGCGTAGGGCACTACATAATCACTGAGAATGTCTTCTATATATATTTCAGCGGTCAGACCTCTTCTACGGCCTCCACTAGGTACGAAAACAAGATCTGTTTCCGTCAAGCGATATGCCAGCCCACACCATGCACGAACCGCCGCCGTACGAGACTATTTCAGCAAAACAGCACTGCGAAAGTTGCTCTCCTAGACGCCGGTAGACCCGGCCTCTCCTATCACTACCATGGAGGCATATTCTGCACTAGTCAGTGAATAGAACAGACCTCCATTGCTCGGTGCTTCAATTGATGTGTTCGCGAGCCAATCCGTGTCGCTCTTTTTGGTAGCGCGCTATCAATTTTGACAGCTTGAAGCGTCTTCTTACTGTCCATTGACTAACAGCTCCAACTGGAAATTGTCTTAGCTCCTGCTGCGCAACGACGCCCGCGAATTGGCGATTTCGAAGTGAAATTAGATCGATAAATCGATCGTCCCTCAGATGTACACCGATACCGGCTGGTATGCGGTCTCCGATTAAAGGTGCCAGTGTCCTGAGACATTCTGGGTACTCTTGAGACAGCAGAATGGCTCATGATTAGCTGACGAGCGACTTCTCATTGATTGCATTCTTCTTGCAATAAGCAACAACGTGTGCGGCTTTTTCTGGAGTAGTATCCATGATTTTGAGGAAACAACGAATGAAACTGATAGAGACTTGTTCAGATCAACGTCTGATAAGTGACTGATGGTAAATGTCTGTCAACGTGGTATTATTATACAGGAAATTGCAAGACGCCAATTGTTTTCATCGAAACATCGCATTTAGCTAGGACTGCCTTATTTGGAAAAGTACTGTATAGATTTTAATGATAAAGGTTTCCTTGTAAAGATAAAATACTAAGCTGGCAAAAAAAAGTTTTTTTACGAAAATTGGTTACGCCATTTAAAAAAAAATTCCTTTTTGTACGCGCGGAGGTTTGAGGCGATTTAGCTGCTCGCGAGTGTAGTATTGGAGCAATTTATAAAGAGTGAACCACCATATGGGGAGCTATAGAAGAACCACTGCGAAGAAACAATATTTTGAAAGGTTAAAGGGGAGAGAAACATCTACAAACTCTTCTGTGCTAACGTTTGAAAAACAACTTTCCACAGCGTCTGTTAAAATATTATCTAGTATAATTAGTTGAGCTAGGTTAGCAACAACATTTGGAAATACCAAATTTAGCAAAGCTTCTTCATAGCAATGCATATCGAAATTCCATGTAATTCTTGCATTAGAAACAGAGCTTATCTGAGTTAGGAACATGGCCTCTTTAAAACGTAAACGTTGCTCGTTTCCTCCATAAACTGTCCGATGTAAAAACCATAGAACCTGTTCTTCTCAAAACTTGACTCATATTATGTTATTTAGAATTTAACTATAAGTATTTGCTAAGCACTGCAGAAATTAAAAGAAATCATACGGTCTCTTTTATGTTTGTTGGTGACCTTAAAATTTGTATATTATTCACCAGCAAAACTTGAAATTAGCAGAAAATTACCGTAAAATACATAAGTTGAAAACGTTCAAAGAGTAAGCTAGTTCAAAACATCGAAGCATTGAGTCCTATGTGCTACACAAAGACACCCTCTCACCTAACTGAATGGTATGCCAATAATACATTGATTGAGAGATCAAATACAGCAATTTATTTTGTTACAACTGTAAAATTAATTCCTAATTGTGAATCTTATTCAACCAATGTATCGTTGCTGCATCGCCTTATTCAGAATTTCCGCCTTATTTTCGCTATAAGTTCTTTCTTAATACATACTTACCTTTGATCGATCAACCTTTCCAAAAATTCAATGGTCAGCCTGGTAACATATGCAGTTACAGAAATCAGCGAAGATATAACCAGCAATGTGCACTGGTTGTATATATTTGATAAATTTTCTTCGTCGGGCATTTTTTCGAGACTCGACTAAAATAAAAACGACCTATTCAGTAAGACCAAAGAAACAGAATGTACCAGACTTTCACTGCGAATGCAACTCATTTAGCACTTACAATGAATCTGTTCACCTTATCGCCAGAAGATGAACGTTTGTCGGCGACAAACCAGCTGCTTGAAGTAAAAAGGTTTTGAGAAGCATCAGTACTCTTATAGGTCGTCACATTTACACGTTGGCCCACTACTTGGAAGGGAACATTAATGATGAATAACCATTACTGGGAAGGTATACGTTCGATTTATTAAAAAGTTCTAACCCAATTTGCAATTACTGTCAATAAATTGGCCATCAATTTTGTTTTTGACACAAAAACCATTTCATAATACTTAGTACCATGAAAAATATAAATAAAAATATATAATCTCAATATCAATAAGTTTTCAATTGAAAATAAATTTACCGTAAATGAATTGTTTAAGAAGCATAAAGATTATAAACTTGAATTTCAAAGTACGTACTTAGACAAAAAATCGATTTTACTTTATATTTATATTTTATCGGATCGGAAACATTAAACCAAGGTAGTTTTTCTGTTTATATTTTACACGCCAAAAAACAGAAATCTCAGTTTATTAAAATTACATCTTTAGTACTTAAGAAAAAAAAGATTTCAAAAATTGATTACGACAAAATATAATTAAATTTGTTTTTGCAAAAGAAAACTCAACATTTCAATTAAATTTTTAATTTTCTGCGAACAAGTACATAAATGTATAGGAAAATTCCCGCATATTTTCTTCAGTTAACGCTGTTGATTGAATTTAAATTTCTGAATTTTAAATACGAATTGATTGAATTTTGGAAACCATTTATTTATGTGCGTTCTATTTTGGTGGACACCTGGTAACAATTTTCTTTGATACAGAATTAAGTTGGAAAAGGTTTAAGAAATATTTTTATATGATGGAACAGAATAAATTAATCAAGGTAAAGAAAACTTGTATGTCTTAATTGACTGAAGTACTCGTACGTGCAATGTAAATTTAAACAATTAACAATTAACAATGTCTAGATATTTATACCCAAAATTATATTGTTAAAAGCGCTATTTACCGACAAAACGGCACAGTGGTTAAATCTCTGCATCAGGCGTTTGGAATGCAAAAGGGATTTTATTTGATTACGATCTGTAATGACATGTTTATTTGATTACGATCATGTTTATGACGTCTGCAACGGTTAATAACTGCAACGGAAGAATTTTGATTAAACTGATACCACCCTAGTATTTAATCGACGGACATAATTATAATTATACATAATTACAGGAATATCGAGTGATTGTATCCATAGATCCACGATTTATGAATTAATAACATTTCTAGTTTTTATTCTGTGATCGAATAAATCGGCAAGCAACCACTGCTTCAAAACATTTTTGATCAAATAGTAATTTTTACTTAGCGTTTTTCGACATTCCGAAAGTCGAATACTAGTGCAAAATACAAAATATCTGAGTACCTAAAGAATCCATGCCCAATTTCAAAGCGGAATAATGTTTATTTAAAATTCCAAATTACTGTCTCAGATGTATCATACCTATACTAAACATCGATTTCATCTTTCAGCGAGTGTAGATTGGTATTAAATATTTAAACGTTATCAAATACATAAATGCAAACAACTTCAGACTATTAAACGTAGAAATAATTAATTTAACGAGGATAAAAAAGTCTCTTTTCTCGAAAAGTGCACGAAAAAGGAGACTTTTGTTTTTTATTTTCTAATGAATTTTTCTCTCCATCACACTCGCTTCAATCTTTCACAATGTTATCATCTCGGTTTTGCGTCTCAGTTAAATTTTTGTAACCGCTAATAATAAGCAAACGAGATACTGGGAATAAAAATAGAAAAATGGTCGACAAATGCACCTAACCGCATAACGATTATCCATGCTGCCAAGAATGCAAACTAAGAGAAAAAAGAAAATTATTTTAAAGTAGAGTCAATAATTTGAAAATGTTTAATTTACACTGCTAAATAATTTTTTTTAAGTTTTAATCACTAAAGTTACAGTTTAATCAGTTGGTAGTCTTTAGATATGTAAGATTTTAGTTTGTTTAAAAGATGACATTTTATTTTTTAGTGGATGTAGTGACCTTAAAATTAAAAAGCATTATACGGGTAATTAATTGTAAATGATTTTAACTTATATTTTAACTTTTAAATTCTAACCTAGGAAAACCCGAATTTGAAGTGAAAATAGTAAGGCGACCCCGTACTACATATTCTACATTTGCTGTGTATCTTAATGCTTGATCTGATCAGGTTGACTGCAAGTTTCATGGAACAACGCTAAGGCACTTATTTGATTTCAAATCAAAATTTGTGATCCTAAACAAATATTGGATCAGGTTTCCCATATAAAATTTAAACTGGTCCGGATCAATGGATGTCGTGAAACACGGCAATTGTCTATAAGTCGTCTACATAATCTACAACTGTCGACATTATCCAGATACATATAAATTGATTATTTACCCAAATGTAGACAATTCCGAAATACGTATAAACCCACAACAAAAGAGCAGAGTAAAAATATTATCTTGGTGGAGTCATTCTTATTTTCTCAGATATTTTCTCCGTATGATTGTGTATGAGTATTCGGCTAAAAAGAATGATACATATTCGTTTTTCAATTAAGTATTTTTTCTATATTTTGGATATTAATGAACTGTGAAATAGTTTTTGTATTTCGTTAATGGTAACTTTACTAATTATAATCAAGAAGAAAATCCGCCACTAGTTACTGATTGTCTGAATTTCATTTGCACATGATTTGCAAAATCACTTTACGAATCTATCGAACACCTGGGAATTATTTCATAAATATACACTGCTTGTCAGGATGGTTCACTAATGTTTGACAATGGCTAAATCGCAAGAAATAAACGAAACTATCATAAACATTATTCCAGATAGCAACACTGAAATAAAATTAGACCGTTTTTATTCAATTTAGATAGGAACTCGTTAGCTCAGAATTAGAAACAACGTATTAGATTGGCTTTAAAAGGAATTGTTTAAAGGCTCGTCGCATATTTGGGAATTATGTTTTCCAAAATTCGGCCCTGAAAGTTACATAATCCTAATATTTTCTTAAATCCAAATTGAAACCGTCTGTTCCTCTGCCATTTCGAATTGATCGTTTTTTGTTTTGAGATGGTTATAAAGGCAACGTTTTACCCCAAAACCCACTGATCTAGCCTAGCAATGATTATTCTTCTATTGATCAATACTCATGACCAGATGACTAAACGATCCTGATAAATAGTTTAGAGCAATTAGTAAATACTACTAGGTACCAACAGTGTCACGGTGCATACCAACCTATTCTAAAATAATGTTGCATAACAGAAGACTGCAGATATTTACTGAAATCATTAATAAGTGATTTTGTTTATTAGTTTCAAAGATTCCTAAAGTTTTTAAGTACAAATTAAACAGCCTGTGGCACTATTCTGGTAATTCCCCGGGAATAGGGAACTGGGGAAAAATTTATATGTAATTTCTGTTCAAATATTATTTTTCCGGCCTACTGAGGAGAAAAGCTTGATGTAAATATTTATAAATTGGGAATAATTTTTCTATATCTAAATTGGCAGGACAAATTATTCCCCAATTAATTTTGGTTTAAAAAAAAATAGCACTAATTTTTTACCTCTTGAAGCATATAAAAAGATTGACATTTTTATTCACCTCAATTTTTAACGTTTTAACTTTTATGCGGTATGTAAACCAATTAAAACACACTCTAACTACCATATGCTGCGTTTTTGTTTAAATATGGTGTTCGAGACCGCGATAAAATATAGGGAAAATACAGGGAAATTTAGAAAAAAAAAATTTAGAACAACAACTTTAACTAACTTCAAGTATTATATATTAATTCCTTTATTTATATAGTTACACAATTTTGTTTGAAGCCCAACCCCAGTTTGAGCTCATAAGCTCATTTATAACGAGGTTTATGAACTTCATAAAAATTTCCAAAATGACGACCATCTTCTTCGTGTCAAATTTAAAATTGGTATCTGTCACCTTGAAACAATTCCATGCACCCTTAGATCATACCACAATTTTAATAGGCTCCTTTATGTTGTACAATGGACTATTCGCTGGATCTTTGTGAGTAACAATCATCACTCCCAACAGTGGGCACAGCTCAATACGGCACCCCAAAGGTAACATGAGCAGAAAAAATCAAAAATATGAAATTTAAAAAATCAGGAACAAAAAAAATTGCGACTATTTGATTCGAAAATCACAGCCTCATTTAGTTTCGAAAATTTCTAAATTTATTAAAATTTTTACTGTGGCACTATTCTGGTAATTTCCCGGGAAAGTACCAGTCAATCATTTTGACGTTTAATTTTTGGTTTATAATTAAACACAATAATATCCAATATTGAAATAAATTAATTAATTTCACCAGCAAACATTAAGATATCCATTTTTTCTTATCAAAAATACAATTCAGTCATTTCATTTTCATTCTTTTAAATTTCCAGTTGTAAATGAAGGAAGGAACAATCAAAAAATTGTGTACTAAAAAAATTTCCCTGTTTCGTCAGTTCAGCAATTATTAAGTTTTTTGATGAACTCGGTTGTACTCTACATAATATCCAGAGTTGTTCAGAGTTGTTGAGAACAAGCATAAATAAACTTTATTCGATAATATAATGCAAGATAATGACTTAGTATAAGCTCTTTAGGATTCGATTGAGTAAATCCGAAACACAAATACTTTAATAATATATGAATTGTTTAAAAAATCAAAATATAATTTATCGCGGCCTAGAGCAGCTGTTTCAAAAAAACGCAGCAATAGTAAGCCAGAAAAAATTATTTAAACAGAAATTAGATGTTAATTCTTTTTCTAATTCCCTATACTCAGGGAATTATCAAAGCCATTACCGATTTCTTTAGTTCGGAATTACATAACAGATCTAAAATTCGCGCAACGTCCTTTGGTTAGGTAGATTTATCTTGTTCGATGAACTAGAAACTTAGCAAATGTTACAGAAAAAAATTACGACGCTTCAGCTGACAGTGACTGTTTACGAAAAGTGAACGTATAATAAGTTATATTGGATAGTTTTGAGAATTAAATGTCTGTCTATAAATAAAATAAAGAGGGGTTACATCGACCACTTGCATCCAAATGTCTGAATCAACTCATGCCTGTCGTTTGTTTTGAATTCAAAGGTGCGCTGACATTTTCAAACCACTTAAAGAAGATTTAGATACAAAAAAGTTCGGAATTCAGCAGAAGATTAAACCAATTACTAGGCTAAGTGTCTTTTCCAGGATTTTTCACAACTAAGTGGTAGAGCAAACAGCAAAGAGACCCTAAACACCAATGGACTTTATGTTTTGCATTTAGGTAATTTTTCAAGTGATGTTGACACACTTCTCTAGGCTGAAGTTTACGAATGTTCAAATATTACGTCATATCTTTCTCATTATCTTTCATCCATATGATACTGTTTAACGATCAGCTGACGTTCCTATTGTAATATGACTGTATGTTTCTGAATGAAAAAAACTATTTTGCTAAGAGTAATTCAAAATGCTTTCAAAATGGTCAGGAAATATTCTAAAAATTGTTCATAGATATAGGAGGCAAACCAACAAACAGTTAATGAAGTATAAACGAGACGAGCATTAGGAAAGCATGAAATAATGCGCATGCATAGATTCAAAATTAAAATTTTTAAATGTAAGCATTCTTTGCTTATAAGTATTTTTTATAAGACTACGTCATTCAGTCAATCCTTCCACTAGGACACTTAAACTTAGGACCAACTCTGTCTTATCAGTACAATAATTTACAGTTTTCTAGAGCTTAGGAATTTATGAACTCTCTGAAAATAAGGATAGCGTCTGATTAAATAGTTCATTCCTACACAATAATTGAAAAATTCATAAAACAGTTTATTTACCTAGAGGAATATTTCTTTCTTAAGGAAATTTCATCATTGATACCGGTAATAAATCATATGACGGCCCTCATAATACAGTTATCGTTATACACGATGAAAATTTCGGCCAACAAGACCCTGTTACTCAGATAAGTCGATATTTAGCAATTCAAATTACTGGGCGGTCGGCCCATGAGTTCTGCACTCCGACAGGGGTCATGGCCAAAGGACCACAACTTCCTTTTCATCGCACAGATCGTATTCCGATGATGAAAATTCCCTTTTGCATCGTTCCACGATCAGGATTCGAACCAGTAGATAGTGGAACGTCAGGAACGTCATAGTAGTGGTGTACATATTGGTGTACGTGTATTGTTTTGTTTTGTGTTTTTGACGTCATTTAAGAACCCAAAATAATTTGTGAATTTATTAAATTTCACCACACCATTTAAAGTAATAAAGTGTTGTGTCAATTTCCTAAATATTGTCAATTTCCTAATTTCCTAACACTGCTCGCGACCAGTGGAAAAATTCTCACCATGCGTCAACATTTTGGCGAATACGCATGCCTTTTTCAACCTATAATACATATTTATAAAATCGAGTCAACATTTTGGCGAATTCACATGTATTTCTAACCGATAATGCACATTTATAAAATCTAGTCAACATTTTGGCGAAACTTCATGAGAATTTGACACATACGCACAGAAAGAAAATGACAGTACAAATATTAAAAGTGAATATTATACACCGTATACGTATACAAATTCTCATTAGGATTTCGTGAAAATTTCGTACACAATCTCTGTCCAGGTATCTTTCGATCTAAACAACAAAGCTTTAACCGTGGAGCTATATTCAATGTGCAGATGATCTACAAAAATTGGACCTATACACGTACGTCCTCGAGTTGGCTGACAACGGCGTAAAAGTAAGGACGGTAAATGCGAACCGCGAAATAGTCGGGAGTGGCGCGGCCCCAGAACAGATTACAAAGATAATAAAAACAAGAATCTTTAGCTGAGCCATACAGTCAATTTTCTGTAATACGACTAAAACTGACTAAACTCGCAACAACTGGCTTTAATGCAGTGATCATTCCGGGAGATTTTAGACTCTCGACGAGTTTAATTATTTAATGTGCGAATATAATTTCGTGCCAGTAAGCGTTTTACCCTATTTATTCATTACCGCACTAAGGCAGATTATTATGTGACCCAAAGCAATAATATCTTGAGTTTGGTAAGTACGAGTATATATGTATACCTCTGTGAGATCTTAACGGTTCCTCGATTATTTTTCATGCAGCGCTGTTTGTTTATTAATCTTTCAAAATTTCATTAATATATATAATTGCTATTCTAGCGATTCTTTTAACTTTAGAAAAGGAAACTATCTAGTACCTTAAATAACTTTCTTTATTTTATTCGTCCTTCACACCATTTATTGTTAATTTTCATAGTATATGAAGGACATCTTTGAACTGCTGTCATGGGAAGTTTACTAGTGTAGAATGTATATTATTTTTCGGTATATCAGATATTTGCATAATTGCAAATAAGAATTAAACAAAGTATGAGAGGACATAAGAGCTAAACAGGCCGTATCTTTCAAATTTAATTCAAGATATGGGTCAAAAATTGGCATAAGAACGTAGCGTACGAACTTCTCTAAGGAGCATCCTTTATTACATACGTTTTTAGCAGTTGCATAATTGCTTTTTTTTCTAACAAAAAGTCATAAAGCATAAACCTAAAAACTAAATTAATCACGATAAGGCGAAGGTAATGTACATATAACATTCAAGCTTTAATTAGCAAGGCAACGCTGAAGAATAAACCGAAATGTACCTGAATCGATCAAAACATTGGCAGGAATTTCTTTTACCACGAATACAGATCTCGAATAAAGCACACTTGATTTATAAATCGAAAAATTAAACTTCCGGTAAAAACTGGTTTTGTCCAAGGTTAATCCTTGCTGAAAATTTAATCTTTAAATTTATTTAAATTTTTAATTTTTTGTCTTTGTTGTAATTAATATACGTTACAAAAAGCTCCTGTGAAAGCTGCCACTTCCGGTGGGCCGATTTCAGCCAAACAACACTGGGACCTGTTATAGAAAAAGTTTAACTATGAAGTGTCAATCAATTTGTCTGGGCCGTACAGGGGCCGATTTTATGTTGGAATAACTTTTTTTTGTCAAAACTCATCATTTCCGCTAAAAATTTAGGAAAACTTATCTGGACTGATATTATTGCAAAACTCAGATAGAATGTTTGTGTTTTTATATACGTTTTTCTCGTAAATGATACACTTTTCAAAATATTTGCAACAACGATTAAAACAAAAAGATTGTAAACACTTCAAACAAAATTAGTTCAGATCATACTTTAAATTTCACTGGAAATTACGATTTTTAATTAAAAAAAATGTTCACCAAAATTCGGCATTTCTACAGTCCAGGCAGATTGACTATACGAAACTTCATACTTAAACTTTTTCCATTAATTGGGAAATCTTTGCGAAATTTGTTAGAAATCAGTTTACCGGAAATGGCAGCTTCAATGGGAGCTTTTTCATTTCTTACAATGATGTTGAAAAGTTTAGCATTTGTAAAAAACGAGAAAGAATAAAAAGTTTCAAGTAAATTTAAAGATTAAATTTTCAACAAGGGGTGTACACCTTGTTGGTTTTCTGAAGTTAGGAATAATGATTTTTAGTTATACAACATAGTTTTAACAAGAATCCATCAAGTTTAAATTTTTGCTTTAGAAACCAAGTGTGGTGTTTATTCAAGATAAGTGTAACATTCGTAATAAAAGTAAGTTGGACGTTGGCCACAACACATTCACTATGTAAAAGAAAGTACTAGCGCGAATGGCGAATCCAGGTTGATTTCTGGATACTAGCATAGCCGCTAGTATATGTTAGAAGTTACGCTTGGTGGATGTTTTGGAGTAAGCATATGAGGGATTCTCAAGAAATGATCTGATTTGTGCACATGTTAAATTGCACTTGTTACTTATTTTTCAATTACGCTTAAAAGTCAAAAACAATTTAACGATTTAGACATATTACGTGTTATTATCCTAATCAAATTTAAAGTCAATTAAACAGCTATTAATCCACGTTCGCATAAATTAAAAAATCTACACATTTCTACACCCCTGCATTTCATATTAAATCACATAGCTGTATTACATATACACACTCAACGTATTATGTCAAAGGCAAAACAGCGATATCATATAAATGTTTCAAGTGAAAGCTTAAAGCCAAAACAGAAAGAACTCAATACAAAGAAAATGTATTATAAAATTTTCATGTTTATTTACTTTTTTGATTATCTAATTATTCGTTTAAGGTAAAAATAAACTTGATACTTGTCGATGATATAAAACGTACACAGCCATATACAGTATATACAGACGCAAATACATACAAAAGAGATGCTTTTTAAAAATTATAGGTGTACGGAGTCGGATGTAAATACTCGTACATACATAGGAAAAGGAAATACAAAAACGTAAAATTTAATTTACATAAAAGCTTGGGATGTTTAAAAATGATTACACTTTTTGGTTTGGATGCGTGCTTTAATTCGAAATTCAATTAACGTTTTCGTTTTTTTGCTGTTCCGAATTTATCAAATTATCTCTTATTACAAACGACCGGATTATTTAAAAAACGACAAGCAATTTTTCTTTCTTAGGATTTTTTTAAATGGGTGGCTAAAATGTATCGATACATAACGATAAATCAAATGAAAAATAGATTCCTACCTGTAATAAAAAAAAAATGTATTTGGATGTACACATATCGAACGAAACGTATATACGGAAAAACTATCTGCCTGTAAAAGAATTTAATTGATTTTCTTTGAAAATTGCTTGTCTGGCATTGATTTATTTTTCAATTTATTATTATTACATGCTCACTGTTCGATTATTTATATTTGTGCAAAGTAATTTATCGATCGTTTATTGAACTTAATTGGGATTATATAGGTATATACAATTTTATTTCGGTCGAGATAGTTTTGATCGACAAATTGATACGTCGTGTATTTAGAAGTCTCGAGAAAATATTTTTGAATTAATGGAGGCATCAGAAATAATTAAAATTGCTAATTAATTAATACCTTCGATTTAATATTTTATATAACTAATTTATTTAACTAAATACCATTTGTGGGTGTCAATAAAAATTTTGACAATACGTCGAGATATCAAAAATCGGTTGACCAAATTAGTTACCTGAAAATAGAAATAAAAATATATCAATATTAGTTGGGTTACACAAATCAGTAGATTAGTAAGAAGTTACTCTTTTCATTTTCAAAGTATTAATTTCATTCATTCCTGCAAGAAAAAATTGAACCCCCCCCCCCCCCGGTTTTACTTATCGTGTATTTGCTTTCGATGATAAAAATACAAATCAATCTGTGAACTCAATATAAGCAAGTACTCCATTACCTTTAACCAAAACAATATCAGACTAGATTCTATGATTTACTTCGTCGTATTGCACGACATCTAATTTTGTAATCGCGCCAATTGTTTACAATCTGACGATCTAGCTGCAATCAATGCATGAAACGAAATATACGAGTCATGTAAAATTCATTTGTTTATAACCAGAAATATTTCCCAAGCCATATATTATAACACCTACGAGTACAACAACCTCAACATAATTGAAAACACTGCCTATCGTATCATCCGAACCACTCTGATAAACCAAATCTATATAACACCGAGCTCAGAAATATTATCAGCCATAATACAAATATTGTAGTAGAAAAATTATTCTCGATGATTTAGATTAACGGTGTATTATTTCTAAGCACAACCAATAAAATATAAACTTTTAATAAATCCAACTGTTTGACAAACTTCATTCACTAAGAAGTATTTTTAAAAACTATTCCAAAAGAAGTTTGATCAATTTGGCGTCATTTTTTAAATGGTAACTAAAATGTTGGACTCGGGCACTCCTTGAGTTCTTAGACTATGTCAAGCCATTATATTGGATTGCACATGGTGTAATTAATTAAAGGAGCATAACTATGAGCGTTAAACAAAATTTCGAAATTTTAATTTGGTTCTTATGGATCTGAAAGGTCGAAATTGTTTTAGAGAAGAAGAAAATAATTACTACCCCCGAAACTAATTTTAAAAACCAAAATTCCAACATTAACACCCCAGAAATCTAAATCTTGGATCTCAAAAAATCGCGCCTAATTCTTAATTTATTTCATTGATTTGCCCAATTGAGTAGAAATGCCCAAGTATCAACTATTCAGATATACTAGGATTTCACTCATATACTTTTTATATGGATATGACAAATTAATTTGGATAGACCCAAAAATCCACTATTCAGATATATTAGCGCGTTCGTTTTGAAGAGGCTAATATTTGTGTAAATTGATATGACATATTTGAAATTTCGCTCATATATTTGTTATTTCACTCAACATGGCGACATTTGACATTTTAATTGACAATTTTTTAGTTACACTCATCCCTCGATTTACACGGTTGGGTGGGCTTTGACTTTCATGACAAGCAGTCAGCTATTTTTGCCATGTTTGGCTATTCTAAATTTAATTTTTATTTGGCAATATTATACAAATTTTGCAAAGTATTTTGGAATATAACAACATAGGAGTTGAAGTTGTAAGCGGTGGAAATATGGATTTGGCAGAGAGTTGTGTTTTTCTACTGAACTTAAGTGTTCGTCAGTTGAATGATGCATCGCAGCTTCAGGAGGACCTTTGCGGTATAATTCAAATAAGGAAACAGCTGGCTCAAATCTATACACGAGAGGAAAATGGTTGGAATGGAGAATTCCCTTTAGTTCTGTTGGTTTATTCATATGAACAGAACGTTTGGAAACTAAATTATTTATTTCTTATTGTAACCTATCAAAACAAAAGGTAAGAAAATTTTGTAATTTATATTAGTAAATTTTACAATATGTAAATTTCTTTTTAACTTTGTTAAAAAACAATTTTTATAGACCTACCACGTCGACAACAGGAAAGAAATGAATCTTATCAAACGGCGCGTAGTTTCGTTAGAAACCAAAATCAAGATTTTGGATATATCGAATTCGGGGCAGGGATCAACCCTTGGTGGCAAAAGAGTACGTTTTGAATGAGTCGACTGTAAGAACAATAAAGCGGATGGTAGATTCTATTCGTAAAAGTCTGGCGGGTGGTACAACAGTAAGTGCAGAATTTTCAACTTATAAACAGGATCAAATTATGAAAGCCGTTGAAAACCTTTAATTATTTGGAGAGAAGATAACAGTAAAAGAGAATACCGGTAGATAGTAATTCCATTAAACACAAAGAGATTCAACTTTTCACCTCGACAATCGAATTTCAAAAAAAAAACAAAAAACGGCATAACGTACATATTCTTGCATGTGCATCCGGTGATGAAAAATCAGCCAGGGAATATCCGTCCAAGTTGGCCAAAATTATTCAAGATAATTCTAACGAGCCTGATCAAATATTTAATGTCGATGAAACCGGACTGTTTTAGAAGAAAATGCCGAAAAGAACTTATCTATCCAAAACTGAAAAATCTGCCAGTGGGTTTAAGGCAGCAAAAGATAGAGTCAACTTGCTATTTTGTAGCAACGCATCGATGGATCGAATGCTAAAGTGACACTCTCTATTAACCTAGCTCAAAAAACACGAACGATGTATGGCGTGAATATCAATAATTTACCAGTTCATTGGCGAGCAAATAAAAAAGTTGGATGACTTGTACTTTATTTGAAGAATGCTTCTTTCCCGAAGTGAAAAACTATTTGGGAAAAAAAATTAGAGCACTTTAACTTTTAATATTAAATAATTCACCAAGTCAGCCAATAAATGTACAGCATCCAAATTTTAAAATTGAGTTTTTCACGCCCATCACAACATCAATGATCCAACCTCAAGACCAGGGCATATTATATTAGACGAACTTTTGAGGATATTTTAGGAAAATTAGATGATAATACACTCCTTACTGTTCATGAGGTGGGGAAACATTTTACTACTTTCGATTATGTGACACATGTTGGTTTGGCAGTGGTCGAAATCGAAAATATAACTCTTAATGCATGCTGGATGTGCCGTCATATTTAGACTTTTCTATAGTATTTTTGTCTTTTCTAATAATCAAATAAGTTTGCTTTGTTTCACATTGTTCGAGAGAACACATTTATGCGTATGTATTTTCCTTAGGTTCTTTAACTCAATTTACATGGTCTAAGTGTAGTGGAACCTATCTACCTTTTTAATATGACTATTACCGTGTAAATCGAGGGATGTGACGAGTGTATGTCACGTGTATATTTTGTTATTTTGCCAGTAACTTCACATCGATTTAATATAGCACAAATCTTTTATATTATGTTATTATTTCTTAGAAAACTTAATTAGAACCGAAAAATATTGATGCATTTCTGTACGAATTGTGACCTTTACATCGAGTTGCTTTAAAAGTAATATTGGAATGGAAAATATAAAAATAGAAGAACTGAATTAAATCGATACAGTCTTAACTTTCTTTATCCAAGTGTTGTATCTAAAACAACTTGGGAGCGGCGCTTACATTTAAAACGTGTAACGGAATATCGTGAAAACGAGTAGATGAATACGGAACCAGTCGAATAACATACATTTCGTTTGGAGAGGAAAAATATTTAGACCGCGTGACAAATGGTGTGCGACGGAAAAATCTCAATTAATGATTTTTTCGTCTTCGTAGCACCTGCTACGGAATAATATATGGGTGGCCTTCAATGACTGCATACTATTATTGATAATATAATCGCACACTTGGTACAACTTCTCACGAATAAATAAAATTCTATTTTTGTTTCGCTTTAATTTATTATTATTATTTGTATTTTTCTATTTAAAATTTATTTTAAAATTTAAAAAAATTTAAATTGTGTGTCTAACTTATAATAATAAATATTGCGCGAAATGATAAAATAAATTTTTTAATTTGTATTAACTGTGAATCAATTGGGAAAACATGAATATGCGGTGGTGATGAATCACCATTACCCTAAGTGGTTTGGTGATTCTTCTGTAACCTACATAAATACTGTTATATGAAGCTTTCACAAAATTATTTTCATTGTGTCTGAGTACGATTGATTCGCAAAGTTGATAAAACATTTTGTGACCGTTCCTAAACAGCTCATCATAAAATATCTGTATTAACAAAGAAAAAAAATTTATTGAATTGACATCCCATTTTGAATGATGTTAGATTGTATACCAAATGAACATATTAGTTATCAATAAAGATGTATCAATTGGATAAGAATGGATACAATGTACAGCGCACACATACCCTGAATAATAAATAGTCAAAATGCGTCTCCTAATTTAATGTAAAGGCGTTTCGAAGTTTGATTTTCATTCAATTTTCCTTTTACACAAAATAAAAGTTGTCATTTCCAATTTCTTTTATAGACTTTGATAGATTATCCATGGAGCAAAATGGAATGCGAAGATTAAATGTGAGTATCATATTGATGTCAATATTCGTTCTCTAAATATATTCAATATATTTTGTCGATATCGATTACTCCACAATAAAATCTTATGTAAATTTTCTTTTCTTTGTATATTTATTTCAATGCCAAGCAAAATTTTTTTTTATATTCAATCGAAATCAACAATAAGACATGAACAGCAACAAAATACATGTAAGAAAATAAGCGACAGAGCACTTACACACATACATAATTATATTAATCTTAATAAGAAAAATAAGAAATCGATGCGAGGAATATAAGTAGGCAAGTAGAAATTCCAGATTTACAACAAAATGCGCAAGGACATTAGCATTATGAGCATGTGTTTATTACATTTACTTGTGAATTTAAATATTTAACGAGAGGTATAAAACAGAAATATTAAAATTGTATCAATTTGAATCGCATAACTGAGGAGTTCATTACTCTCGGAAATATTAGTGAATGGGTTTATTAGACTTGTAGGAGTAAAACCATTTATGTATAGTAATAAAAAACCTTTCTGAAAATTCTAGTTAATTCGTATTTAACAGGGAGAATCTGATGCTTTGGCCCTTATGGGCAAAGTGGTCCACAATTATATTCTTGGATCTTTCCTCCCATGATTTTTAAAAACATAAGAGATACACAAGGGTCCTCATGTGTATGTATTAAAATGCTTTTAAAATCTAATGATTTGAATCAAATGTAACAAAACATGCAATATAAAACAAATAATTGAAATAAGAATGTATTTATAGAAAAGTATTCACAAAATCGAAACAATGAAACTTAACAATGTGTGGGAGGCTTTAATTAATTG
Organism: Nephrotoma guestfalica; assembly: GCA_963691935.1. Classification (NCBI taxonomy): domain Eukaryota; kingdom Metazoa; phylum Arthropoda; class Insecta; order Diptera; family Tipulidae; genus Nephrotoma; species Nephrotoma guestfalica. The sequence goes on along the minus strand of OY829914.1, from coordinate 126,744,254 downwards.
TAATTAATTTAGGGTAATTAAAAAATTTAAGTGAATAGCTAGCCAACTACATATTTAATTCAAAGTCCATTTAGACAAAGCCATCATCCAAGTCATCATATCCATTGGAATAATCGTATAATCGAAGGGAAGCACTATCGAATCAATCTAGAAAATCTGGCTTGCAAACACTATGAAGACGTTAATAATATCTCTTCGTGAAGGTTCTTAGTAATCAAATAAATTAAAACCAAAATTTAGAATCCACACAATTATACCGAGATTTTTATTCATTACAAGAGTCTTAAAATAATTAATCGTTTAACCTTTATGTGATTGACAAATTTTACATCATATTCTAAGTGGCTAAGTTACATTTGTACCATCATATTTTTTGCGTTTACGGGATATGGTATCGATTAAATATCAACTTAAACATGTATATTATGGGTAAGGGAATTCGTGTTAAATGCAAATTATCTAACATAACGGTAATTATAATGGTAGTTATTCGTTTTTTGTATTTTAAATAACTTTTTAAATAAATGCAATACTATATTCGAATCATTTGTAATCCGTAATTTGGTGTGAGCGAATATAAATGTAAATTGTTTCGTGAATTTTTTTTTGAATTTATATATCCTTCGGAATATCAAAATTCGGAAGTAAATATGGGCGAATAATCTCAAGATGAATTCGCACGGTTAGTTTGATAATTTTTCAAATCATCCAGTTTCCAAACGAGCATTTGGTATTAGGTGTTTTGTTTTATTTCGACATTTTTACAGACTAAATTATGATCAACAACAAACTTATTTAGTTCGCTTATTGAATGTTGAAGATAATGGTTCAGAAGACGAATGGGCCCCCCACGTCATTCAGGTGTTGATGAGTTATCGGACGTTGAAGATGCTTACGATGCATCTGATATTGAAATAGAGCTACATGATGATGTTCCAGATGAATACAAGCCAAATGAAGATAATGATACTGACGAAGAAATTTTTGGTGGAAGCGTATCTTTAACTCGCGCTTTAATTGCTAAAGATGGTACGATATGGACACCAATTACACCGGCTGTAACTCGGATACAAAAAAAGAATATTTTCCGTCATAAACCAGGACCAGTCGCTTCAACAAAATTTTTCTCTGTTGCAGATACATTTAAATGTATATTTTCGGAAGTGATGGTGAACATTATTGTACGTGAATCAAATCGAAAACCTATGAAAACATTTGAAAAATGGAACGCAAATAATCCCGGAAAACCTGCTAAAACCTGAAAGTGTTTATCCTCTAAGAAGTTTTACACCTATATTGAAATGCTTATTACAATGGGTGCACATCATTCCAATTCGGAGCACCACAGTGTTTTATGGCGTGTGGATTCTTATCCACTATATAGAGCGACCATGTCGATCGACCGATTTCGTGGTATATGCCGATTTATTCGGTTTGATAGCGATGTCACCCGTTCTCAACGCTTGGGTTTAGATAAAGCAGGTGCTATCACTGTTATCTGTCTGCTGTTAAATGCTAATTTGTCATTACATTACACAGTTTCGAACTGTGTGACCATAGATGAACAACTATTTCCCTATCGAGGCAGGACACGGTTCACACAATATATACCATACAATCCGTCCAAGTATGGGTTAAACATATTTGTGTTACAAATATACCTTGTCACGTACATAAAGGTTAAATACCATAAATTATTACGTTTTGGTAAAGTGATAAAGCGAGATAAACCAAGTGCAGCATTTCTGAAATATTTGCTTAATTTATCACAGAATTGACATCAACATGTCTTTGGGTTTTGGTGCAACGTGAATATGCCAATAAAACAAAACGAAACACGTATTTAGTGTAGAGTTATAATGTATGTCAGTGAACTTTTGAAAACCCGAGTCCGAGTCGAATCTTATTTCAAACGAAAAAAAAGTATGTTTTTTGTTTATTATTATTAAGTCCTTGGTTATTCAGAGACTTGTCGGCCAGCTTCGATTTAATATTCGTATACAAACGTGTATTAGTGGCACTAGGAACTTCTCCTTTATAGTTGATCTTCATTCCGAGCAGAGTCGAGAAACCCTAGTTTAGTGTACGGCGTATCTATCCACCTTTAAACAAAATATAATATTTTAATGTTGACTTTTTCTCGCATTTTGACTTTATTTTTACATATACGGATTTGTCAAAATATTAATGAAAATTATTTTTATTTATTCTACGCAGATCTTCGGTGGAGTGATAAAAAAAAGAACAATTTAAGAATTCATTAGTACTGTAAAATCTCGGTGCCACAGGAATACCAATATGAAAACATATTGGATTAAAGTTAATTAATTTGTAAATTATAGATCGATTAACCCGAGTGCTTGCACAAAATTAAAATTATTTATGATCGAGTCACAATAGAATAATAAGAAATACAATACAAAATACATGTGAATTCTAAATTCAAAAACAAAAATTTCTTGCTATTTTCACCTGATATGTCGTCGCATATCATTACCTCTCTGGCAATGTCAAAATAATTATTGTTTTATAATTCAAAACAGTGAAAATAGATAGATAGATTCTCCTGATAAATAGATATACGAGTAAATAAGAATTTTAGGGTTTGTAGAATACAAGTTTGTTACATAAATGCAAGTTCTAATTAAATAAAACTACGAGTATTTTAATCTAAAAAAATTTGTTTCCAATACGGAAAAGTTGGTTGGCGTCTGTGTTCTCATTTTACTTTCTTTTACATAGTAAAATAAAGTACACTAATTATGAAAATGTTGAACCATTTCAAAAAATTCGCTATATCGCCGGTCAAAAAAATGGTTTTGAAAAGGTTATCTGTGTTTGCCTCAGTACCTAAATGTATGTGTGTGCTGCTGTGCAGACTAAATGTTTGTATCCTCTCTACAACCCACACGGTTTTTCTGATCGGGTTGAAACTTCATACATAAATTGAGGGATCCCAGTGATTTTTGGCCGAAATCGGTTCACCGGTAATGACAGCTTCCACAGGAACTTTTTGATTTTTGCAAGTATTTTGAAAAGTTTATAAAACTATTTTTCAAGAAATATTCGGCCTGGGATGATGCGCCATACTTAAGTTTGTGTCATAAATTGGGAGGTCCCCGTGATATCTTATCGAAACCACAAACATTTGATAGAAACCTGGGTACCAACAGTGGCAGATTCCGTAGGAGCTTTTTCAATGTTTGCAGTGATGTTAAAAAGTTTAGTTTAGTTTTTATTTACAAAAAACGACAAAGAATTTATATTTTTAAATTCAATACAATTTTTATCAAAAATCCCGTAGGTTTAATTTTTCAGTTTAGAAATGAAATGGTGTAATGGGCTACAACATAATCACCTCACAGTTTTTATAAGTCCAAATTTATATTTTATGTGCAAAGACACAGTATCACAAGGACGCTTTCGCTGTTTATCTTACAAAACTAAAATTATGTTGATATTACCGAAGAGGAGTGGAAGAAATGGAAATACGACGAACAAATAGTAATATAAAAACATTGAACTTTAATATTTCGTTTAAGGGAGAGATGACCAGATCTATGGTTTTAACTGACAAGCAAGCCACAATAAATTGTAACCGCTGTTTTCTCGCTGCCTATTTTCGTTGAAATTTAAAAGCAAACCGCGTACTAAACAAAAATCAAACTAAAACCATTTGGACAAAATATGAAATTTTTTGTTAAGCCTACGAAATTACTTAATAGTTCCACTAAAGGGGAAATATTTACTTAAAAAAAATCATACAAAATTTCTCTTTTGAAGTTTTACTTTTACGTCTTTTGAACGCAGTAAATGCCTCATCTAGTTTTTGACATATCAAGCAAAAACAATTTATACCATGATCATTATATTCTTAACCGATGGTTTAGTGTTGCACAGTTTTTCGAAGGAAATGGACAAACTTTTTATGAATTAAATTGATGTCGCATGTGCTTTTTCAGTTTTTAATGAATCTACAAACAATTACATATGCATTTAGAAATTGAATGATGTTAGAAACGTGTTAACACTAATTAAAAAGGGCAAACAAATAACACAAGAACGTACAACAAACAGTATGGGTATCACAACAATTCACCGAAAACAACAATTCACCAAGCGCGATTCATTGAAAATTACAATTTACTGAAAAGCAAATCAACGAAATAGGAATTAACTGGTTAATTAATAGTTAACCAAATTAATTAGTTTAGAGAAAACGACCATTCCCCGAAATCAACAATTCACCGAAATGATCAATTCATCGAAAACAACAACTTACCGAAAACGAAAATTCACCGAAAACGACAATTCACCGAAAATGGCAATCCACTGAAAACGACAATTCACTGAAAACAATAATTCACTGAAAACGATAATTCACCGCAAACAAATGTCTGGAAGCGGCAATTACAAGAACATAAGTCAAATAAAATGGGTTCGTATTTCGGTTTTCTGGAAAATACATAGGTCCTGTAGCGGTGGAACTAGGAATCTGCCGACCTTCTTCTTCAGCAATATCATGTCCTTTACACATGGTGAAGAAGAAGGACAACGACTGGAGACCATGTGGGGACTATCTAAGGCTTAACGCTGTCACAATTCCTGACCGTTACCCTATTCCCCACATCCAAAACTTTTCCATGCAATTACATGGATGCTCAATTTTATCAAAAATCGATCTCGTCAGAGCGTACCATTTGATACCAATTGCTTCTGACGACATACATAAAACAGCAATTACTACACCATTTGGCTTATTCGAATTCACCCGAATGCCATTTGGGCTCAGAAATGCTGCACAAACATTCCAGCGTTTCATCAACGAAATTGTTAGAGATCTCGATTTCGTTTTTGTTTATATTGACGACATTACTCCATTTGGAACAACTCTTCCAAAAATTATCAGATTATGGTGTCAATATTAACACAGCAAAATGTGTGTTTGCGACAAGCTACCTTGACTTCCTTAGTCACAAAATTACTCCTAATGGCATTCTGCCGTCCGAAGGACGAATTAAAGTAATTAGAGAATTCCCAGCACCACAAAGCGTTAAACAAATTCAACAATTTGTCGGTATGGTCAACTATTACCACCGATTCATTCCAAAACTCGCTGAGATACTTGAAATTCACTCACAATTGGCAACACTTCTCAAGAAACCCAAAACGCCTCAAAATTTTTCTTGGCCTAAAGAATGTCAAGATGCATTCCTTCAGCTCAAGAACAGCTTAGAAAATATTGCTCTTTTAGCGCATCCGCTAAATGCAACAAAATATAGCATCACTACTGATGCATCTAACACAGCTATAGGCGCAGTCTTACAGCAACTAAATAAAGACACTTGGGAACCTATTGGATTTTTCTCCAAGAAATTATCATATGCGGAAAGAAAATATTCCGCATTTGATCGAGAATTGCTTGCAATTTTCCAAGCAATTAAACACTTTCGCTATTTTGTCGAAGGTCGGGAATTCACTATTTTCACCGACCACAAACCGCTTACTAGAGCAATTACCTCTAAAGCGGAGCGCAACTCAAGGCAAGCACGCCACTTAGATTATGTCTCTCAGTTTACGACAGACATACAGCACATACAAGGTAAAGACAATGTGGTCGCCGATACACTTTCTCGGATTTCTGACCACGAGCTTGCCTCCGCACCAACTCGCTACGACATCACAACAATCGCAAAAGCACAAGCTTGCGATCAAGAACTACAAGACTTACTCTCTAGTTCTACAAATCGGCGCTCTTCTAAGTGGAAATTAGATAAATTTCCATTAGCCGATTTAACAATTTATTGTGAAATAACTACAGGCACCAATCGCCCGTACATTCCAGAGTCATTGCGTCGAACAATTTTCGACACTCTGCATAATATTTCACATCCAAGTGTACGAGCAACTCGCAAACTCGTCACTTCTAAATACTTTTGGCCTAGTATGAATAAAGATTTAAGCCTGTGGGCGAAATCTTGTTTGTCCTGCCAAAAATGTAAAGTGCAACGGCACACCAAATCACCTCATGGGAATTTCCAAATTCCACCAGGTAGATTTGAACATATCCATGTAGATATTGTTGGACCACTTCCACCATCTAATGGATTTACATACATTTTAACCTGCGTTGATCGTTTTACGCGGTGGCCTGAAGCCTACTGCATAAAAGACATCTCCGCATCAACAATAGCAAAAACGCTCGTCGAAAACTACATCGCTAGATTCGGCGTTCCGGTCAACATTACGACCGACCAAGGCACACTGTTCGAATCTAAGCTATTCTCCGAGCTTATGCAACTTTTAGGCTCACATCGAATACGAACAACTGCCTATCACCCACAAGCAAACGGTATGGTTGAGCGCTTCCACCGCCAACTTAAAACTCAAAGCTCGTGCAAATACCGTCAACTGGAGTTCAGAGATCCCAATCATATTGTTGGGAATCCGAGCGACAGTCAAAGAGGACCTAAAATGTTCACCAGCAGAACTGGTGTACGGTCAAACGATCAAATTACCTGAGGAATTCTTTGTGGAACACCCACTTACACCCCAAGTAACCACTGACACAGTGATTGATCAATTGCGCTCCACGATGAACAAACTCATCCCAACGGATACGCGCAAAACCAATCAAAGCGACATATTCGTACCAAAGTCACTGCAAACTTGTGACTACGTTTTCGTACGAATAGACAAGGTACGCACAGGCCTTACAACACCATATGAAGGCCCATACAAAGTGATACGACGACTTCGTAAGCACTTTGTATTGCAAATTAAAGACAAGCAACAATCCGTCTCTATTGATAAACTCACTCAAGCCAGTCTATGGAATTCTTAATACATCCGATCAAATATCGGGAGTCAAGAAAACTGTCCACATATTCGGATAAGTTTCATTCCACCCACAAGCATACCCATTCTCAAGTAAATACAACAAAATAAAAAAACAATAATAAAATACACTGTATTTTAACAGAATGGCACAACCACAGGAGCAAGGCAATCAATGCGATATCAGACAGCAAAGCCTTCTACACGACATCGAGATGGCCTTGGAACTGGCGATCCAACCAGCCATATACAATCCATCAACTGCACCAAAACTAGACTCTACAGTCAGGCAAGCGTTCGTGGACCAAAAATCTCAGTCTCCACAACCAACACCGCTACACGGATGGCGCATTCCATTAAAAAACAACTTAAATCGGTGGCCACACAAACTACAGCCACTCATTTTCAAGCGGGGGGTCATACAAATCTGGCACAATTAGAAAGGCGAGTTGCCATTTTGGAAACGATAACCAAAATTAAACGCCCGCTTAGGAGAACACGGAAACCATCGCTCGTGGCATACCGTCTGATAAGACAGGAATCCGAACCACAACAGCAACCAAACGTCACGCGGCAAGCAGCACCAACAATTTGTTGGTTCCATGGACGATTTGGCCATATGGCAACGAAATGCATGAGCCCATGCGCGTTCAACAGAACATAAAAATCGGCTTACCTAGCCAACAAACATTTTTTATCAGGGAAAATAAAAGAGAATTCTGGGATTACATATTTCATTTTTTTTAATATTTCCGCCAGGACGATTACACATCTTCACATTGATACATTTACTATCATCACCATTCGCTCGTAAACAATTACATCACCACTATTATTATAATGATCATACATCATTATAGTAGTACAATTCCCAAAACTCCATCCACAATTGCTGGTGGACACAAAAACCCACAAAATGGGGGACCTTTTCACTGAGGAGAGAGTGATGTAGCGGCCTGTTCAACTACAAGAAACACCGCACAATATACATGATTAAAAAACGGACAATTCTCCGTAGACTGAATTATTTATTAACGGACAATTCTCCGTATAAATAATTATATTCCAAATGAATATGCAACAACAGTCTTGTAACATAAAATCGGTACACAAAACAAAATTAGTAAATTTTATTAGCATACCGATTTTCAACATCAACCTCAACAGTCCCTAAGCTTATTTTCATGATTTCTCGAGATAAAGGTCGGTTGGTTGATGGTAATTCAATTCGAATATGAGTTATGGAAGGAACTCTGGAAAATTTGTAATTCTGAACTGTAATTCTGTAATTCTAACACATTTCTTAAGCGATCATGATAAAATCTGGTATGCAAGATGGAAATGGAACTTAAAGTTCCAAAAAATGATTTCTGGACGAAGTTCTGGAATATGTATAGCCAATTGAAGCGGAATAAGGCCATTTCATAAACAATTATGATGAAATTAGAGATCTCAATGCGATTCAAAAATAATTTTTTAAACAAATTCTGCAATATAGCCAACTGTAGTGGAACGAAGCCATTCGATGAAAATAAAAAAGTTTCAAAATTAAGCCAGCTGCATCGGAACAACTTTATTTTCACACGATCATAATGAAATTGGAATGAATGATGGAAATGGACTTGTAATTACTTTTGGGAGCAGTTTCTAAAATATTGCCAATTGGAATGAAAGTAGGCGATGAAACAAGGATTAAAAAATGATTTTTGGAAAAAGTTTTGGAATATGGCTAACTGAAATTTCATCAAATTTCAACTGGCTCAACGTAAAAAATTACTTTAATAATAGTAAGGGACTCCTTGGTAAATATGAAGAAAAACTTGATTGAGTAATTTTGTATGCCGGAATCTAATAGCATTATTATTAATTTATTTAAGGAATAAGTAATTATTATTATTAGGTAATTTATTTAAGGTTTAGGTAATTCACTTTTAATTTGGGAACACCTCACCAAACATAATTTTGTGTATAAAATCTCCCCACTCCGAGAAGATTTGACAGAGTGTAGGAGCGGTCTCTATATACACGTCGGAAATATGAGAGCTACGAGTGCCATCAGTAGAGGTGGAGAGTACTAAAAGTAATGCTGAACGTATTTATAGTATTTCAAAATCTCTACTGTTTCGTTAAGTAAAACTAATCAATGTGTTTTTTATACATTTTAATAATTAAAACCATAACAGGTGACAAAAAAATATAAACGGCACAATAAAAACTGGAAGTCTCCATTGTGCACACGTGGGGCATTGGGTGGGAAATTTTCGGAGGGATTTTGGTTTTGTGTGGTATTTGGGTATGCGGTGGTGATTGCTGTTGTAATGATCTTACTGCTTTTTAGGCATTAATCTTGATTATGGGCTCTATCCTTTATGAGAAAAAATTTCCAAATTATTGCTGATCAAATGGAACTGTTGATGATATTTCTATAATTAACATTCTATTCCAACAAATCTAGAAAATTTATAAAGAATAAAGCCGCATCCCGTATAATTTTGAATGTGTTCTACATATCTGAGACCACCATTATGTACGACTTGAAACTCTCTTTCGTATCATGTTTATTTATATACATTAGAGCCTTGAGTTGCATCGAGAATATATTCCAAAAAAATGCGACTCGAAATTATCAACGGTAGTCCAAATTAAATCGGAAAAGCGGTTATTATTATTAGCGGATAAATTAAATACTAACGCGATGACAGATACTGAAGTTTAATTATAGTTAAATACTTTTAAATGGCGTTAGATCAGTAGATATCAACAATCTCAGAGAGAAAGAGTAATAAATATGTTGTATAAGACAGCGGAAATTTGCCAGGGGAAAATAAGAAATTACGCTACTCGCCGCTAGTGGTAGCAGCATCCCAAAAGAAAATTTATGGTTATTTTTGTATAACCAGCAGAAGAGACTTTTTATTCATTTTATTCGGTTTCTCACAAAATAAAACACTCCCGCGGAATAAAATCTTAAAAGTGTTTTTTAAATCATACTTCAGAAGTAAAGAAACCCGATATATGAAATTTTGAAATTTTATAATGTCCCATTTTCTCCGCCATTTCTTAACGAATTATGATGAAATTTTGTTAGTAATTGATTAGGGATTGTAAAGTGAGTTTTGGACAAAATTCTAGGATCCGTTCATCTTAAACTCTCTCAAACTTTAATAACCAACCAATAAAGTCCAAAGTATAATAATAAATATCCTGACTTTAATTTCCGAAAACCTGGAACTTTGTCGGTATATTTCAATAACTTTATGATACACCAGTAGGCAACTAGAGGCTCACTTGCAGTAATAAAAAACCGGATTACAGTTTTACTTTTCAAGTCATTTAGTGCCATTTTTTAAGTAACGGGATTTCGTTAATTCCGGTTGGTTGATTTGGCCTTAAACTTTTTGTGAACTTTGAAATCTACTGCAGCAAAATAGATTTTTTTACATTAATGTATAGTCTTTGGACAGGTAGAATTCTTGCTAAGATTATCATATTAAACCGGTAATTACCAAAACGTAATTCAGCAAATAAAAAGTTTAGAAATCGGTAAGTAAAACAAAAATTATGCAAAATACCTAGGTCAGGGATGGGCGTTATAAAGCGACAATAAAGTGTTTATTATCTTACTAACAACAACTAAAAATACTAAAACCATATAACCTTAAAGTTTATTCACCTTAATGAAATCGCGCGCATATTTTACATACATAAAACACTATTAGTTAATTGTTATCTGTGTGTAATTATCAGTTCAACGATAGCATGCCTTATTCTGCGCGATTGGCTACACACAAACATTCAATATCAAGCGCCGATGTTCTTTCGGACATCCGTTAATCTGTTCTCTTCTTTACAATAATTGGCAGCATAATAATTTTTCGTTCTTAATTTACCTTATAACGTTTAATTTATATTTATTCAACCGAACGTTCATTATCCACATCTTAGAAGAATAACTTACATGTATGTATACACAATGTCGTAGCCTAAGGCTAATTAATCTGTTGGTTGTGATTTTTTTCTATAAGAAAGTTGTTTTTGTTCTACAGTAGGATATTATAATATATAATATTTGTCTAGAATCACGATGAGACTAAATCATGCCGGAAGACAAGCTTCCATACTTTTATGTTGTATACAACTTCTAGTGTGCACAGACAGTACATAAGCATAACTTGAGCATCTTTAACGAACCAAAATATTTTTGCTTAAAAAGCGCTAAAAACTATTAGTATAACTTGTTCATTCTAAATAAAACTAGTGTTTAGTGCTTTTCATACATTCTCATGTCAATACATTTTTCATTCCTCTTCCAAAGATGTTTACCTTAAAGTTTTTAATGGAATTTGTGTAGGTATGCGTGTGCAGCACACGTTTGTATTTATAAGCAAGTATGTATTGTTTTATTGGTTTTAATAGGTGATGGAGAGTAAAACTACAAAAAACTGTACGAAGCTTAAAAATGCGCGGTAAAAGTTTTGGTTTCAAGTGATGGTGTTCATAATAATTACCGTATAGTAAAGCTTAGAGTGATTCATTGCTTTTGTATTAAGTACATAACATTTAAAATTGTAGATTGGAATGTGATTGTTTTGAAGTTTACGGTGTCGCGACGTTTTTAAAAATTACGCATATAGTTCTCAAGTTTATCAAATGTCACGTAGTCAAGTATCAAATTATTATTAAACAAATATTAATATGTTGGAACGGTTTCTGACTGCGTTCGTGGCTAGATAAATAATTAAATCATACCTAAGTGTGTATCGAACCCACTCTTCGCGTAGCATTTACTCACATCAAAATTCATTCATTCAGTCATTCGATAAAACAGAACAAAATTTTTGTTTATAACAAACACTTTAAAATTTTTAAATCAGAATGATGTCACAAACCAATATACATATTCAAATTAGTCATGAGAAGTAGAAAGTTGCATATACATTTACAAAAAATATCACGAATAGCAGATCGGGTCTCGGAACCTTCAGAGCCACATATATTCGTATTTTATCAAGCCGTACATCGAATACCGCCTAAAACTGGAAAATCAAACCTTACTGCAATAAACAAATTAATAAACAACACAAATAAGCTAGACAATAATTATGACATTGTATCTAGATACGTAAATGTACGCGACTCTTTCGAAACAACAAACCGGTATAATCTTAATCTGTTTTCTTGTATACATTATACAAGAGTATACATTATCAACTTACTATAATAATATCGCGAATTGCGCGCCTTTAGAGAATTTGTATTTTACGTATACCTACCAACCGTCGGTTTTCATTTTGTTTTGGTAAACAAGTTTTTTGTGTATTTGAAAATGTCCGTTGAATAAGACGTGTATAAAGAAGTGTTGTTGCTGTATATAAGATGCGCGTTATTTTCTTTTTACAATGTATTCATATTTATTTTAAAATGACATAAAGTTCTTTTTAACCCACGCTCTCGTAACTTTGTTTGATGGTAAAGTTTTTCTTTTCTTCATGTTTTTGTTACGAAACTCTAATCTCAGGAGATTGACCTTAATTCATGTTATTTATATTTACTTTTAAATCAAATTTTATTTTATTAAATTATTGTAATTAATTCGCCGGTTTGTTCAAATAAATATATTAAAATAATTTTTCTTTTTTGATTTTCAGCATTGGCAAATAGTCAAAAATAATATTTAGTTTTTGAAAATAAAAATATTTAGCTGTGACGATCAATTACAAAGCTGAACAGTTTACTAACCCCACGATGACGAGTTTAGAAATGAAATGAGAAACTATAGAAAGAAATCATTCGCTCAACAAGCATTCTTCTAACAGTTTAGGTTTCCGTCATCATCTTCTCCATAAATTGGCACTGTATACCCAAATAATTGGTCCACTTCCAAATCGATAATCTGTTCCTTGGAAACCCATATTCTCTTTGTTTGCTTTTCTATTCAAATTGAAATGTTTACTTGGACTTTATTAATTTGATGAAATACATTTACTAACAAAAGGCTCGAACTTAAGGATTCGCTAAGTTTAGATTTTAAAAGGTTTGATGAAGTTAAAATAACATGTTTAAAAATAGGATTGCACAATGTCCAACAAAGAACAGCATTTAGAGTTAGTTTTAATTACAATTTTCTCAGATTTAAAATGCTACCATTATTTTTTATGTAAGTAGTAAGTAGTTGTTTCATGCCGCGTTCTCGTACAAACTCAGTCACAGATAGAAACACGCAAAACATTTTTCTGTCCAATATATAATTCGAAAAACACCACCTCAGGTATATGAAGCGTTAGTTGGGGTTCGTGCTACTTCGAAAAAACTATCAGGATCTCTTCATCCAGTGATCATGTTGTACAATGACCAAGTATAATAAGAATTATAAAAAACTCCCCACCCAGGCGTGGGAAAAATTTATAGAATTTCATATTATGACCAAACACTTTAGAGATCTAATGATAACCTCAGGTATATCGGGTGTTAGTTGGGGACCATGTTAGTTAGACAAAAAATATTCAAACGCTCAACATACAGGAGTTGGGATAATTTATATTTATAATTTTTGTATTATGACCAAATACATGTACGACACTAAGGCTAACTGAGGTATCCCTATAGAGATTTAAACACAAACTTTAATATATGGGGTGATAAATGGGGACAATGTCAGTTTAAAAAACTCAGGACCTTCCTATCTAGGGATGAAAACTACTACAGTTATGTGTACAATTATTATGACAAAATAATAGGTAGGGGAAAATTTCGTGGCCTTTTCCCCGGTAGATGGCTTTACATTCATATATCTCAGTAACCATTGATCGTATCGAGCAATGTTTATGTGTTTTAACTTGTACTTTGATATACAAAACATTAAAATCGGTGAAGTGAATAAAAAGTTTCAACATTTTAAACATGGAGATAAATAATGAAAAAATTCGATATATTTTACAATTTTATTACGACAAAGGTAAAAACGCGGCTTGCGAAAAAGTTTGTGCTGTTTATGGAGAAGATGCTCATCAAAACCAGCAGCAAAGTTCAAGCGCTTTCGTTTTGAAAATATGGATGTTTAAGATGTACCTCGCTCTGATCGACCAATCACTGGAAAAGTCGATGAAATCATGCGGAAAATTGAAGAAGACGGGCATATAAGCCATACAATTGGTAAAGAACTAAATATTGATCACAAAACAGTTTTAAACCTTTTGAAAACGGCTGGTTACAAAAAAACTTCTTATTTGGGTACCACATGCATTAACAGTTAAAAATTTAATGGACCGTATTTCTATCTGCGAGACGCCGCTGGAGCGGAACGAAATCGAGCTATTTTTAAAGCGACTGGTGATGAAAAGTGGATAAGGCACGACAACGTTGTGCGAAAAAGATCATGGACGAAACGGATTGAAAAAGAATCCTGCATCATGGGGTGCTACCACTGGGCCAAACGATTGATTTTAATCTTTACTGTCAGCAACTAACTAAACGCGTTAGGCAAGCAATTCAGTTAAAACGTCCAGAATTGATCAGCAGAAAGGGTGTTGTGTGCCATTATACTAACGCTAGACCACACACATCATTAATGACCCCGCCGAAACTGAGACAGCTTGGCTGGTAAGTTTTGATGTACCCAACATATAGTCCTGACCTTGCACTATCGAACTACCACTTGTTCCGGTTCATACAGAACGATCTTAATGGTTTTACATTAAATTCAAAAGAGGCCTGCGAACGTGAGTTGTCTCGATTTTTCGCCTCTGAAGTTCTACAGCGATGGGATCATGGCTCCACCAGAAAAATGGCAACCGGTCATCGATTAAAATGGCACATAATTGGTTTAATAAAGTTCATTTCTTTATATTGAAAATTCTTATGCCAACTGAACTCTAGAAAAAAATAATCATATGCTCGCTACCCAGGAGTAGGAACAATTTATAGAATTCTGTATTACAACAAATTTATTGAGAATTCATAGGACCAAAAAAGATATCCCTAGAGATCTAAACACAACGTCAGCTATATAGGGTTCGTGTTGGTTAGAAAAAAATAATCAGGAACTTTTCATTCAGGATTGCGGGCAATTTATAGTATTTTGTATTATTACCAAATATTTCAAGAATGCTTAGGCCAATTGATACATCCCTAGAGATCTAAAGAACACCGGAGTATGGGGTGTTATTTGGGGACCACTTTTGAGAGGGGCTATTTATAAAATTTGATATACTTAATGACCAAATATAATACAAATTTCTACGTCAAATGGCCTCAGGTAAATTAAATATTAGTTAGGGATCATTTTGGTTAGAAAAAATAATCAGAAGCTTCGAATCGAGGAGTGGGAACAATTGACAGATTTTGATATTATGACAAACATAAAGTGATAGTCTGGAACTACGCCAGTTAGAAAAAATAATCAGGAATTCACCATCCAGTGGTGAATATTAACTTATAGAATTTTATATTACAACAAAATATATTGAGAATTCTTAGACCAATGGGGTGTTAGTTAGGGACTTGGGTCATGCTTCCTTTCTAACACTCCATATACCTGAGATTGTGTTTAGATGGCCGATCCGCGACTTCTACTTTATGCAGTAATTGTTAATAACCCAAATTCCACCACCAAAATCGACAAGTTCGATAACCGCCTGGTATAACTTACATATACTCATAGTTAGTTTATGCGAGATCATAAACGATTTTCCTTAGCATATGAGCGTAAGACATATAGATAATAATACTTTTATTTTTGCTTTTTATTTCAAGCAGTAAATTTGGTTTTTACTATTATTGATATTAAAATTTTTATAGTTTTTCAAATTTTCTCAAAATAACATAAAACGTTAAAAATTCATAATCAAAACGATTTTATCTTTATTTGTATGACGTACACGTTTTCTAATACATGTACGGGGTGCTCCAACGAAGTTGATGGAGTGATAAGTATCTCGTCTGCTTTGGCTGTAATTTTACTATAAAATTCAGTGATAATTGATACTATAAGATAGGCTTTCCACAGCGGTATAGTTACAACTAAGTAACGACAGCAAAGTACAATCAGCGATGTAAAGAGGTTGCATTCATTGGACCACCCATTATAAATAATATCATAAATTTTATTACAGCTATATAGTCAAATACTTTAGAAACGTAATCCTAATCTATTTTCACATGTGCTCTATAAATTATTGGGTTTTTAAAATACTTGCGTTAACCATGATGCGACGTGTAACTCCACATCAAAATTAATGAGGAAACCAATCCCAGACTTTTAAAATAGTAACGCTGTAAAAGCGTATACCTCTAACTTACCGTAATATGCCAGTTCAGATTATAATATTGTAATAATACCTGAAACGAAAAAAAAAGTTCTAATTGAGTATAAAGACACAAATCGAATTATTGATAGTTATTTCTAGTTAAGTCGTTGCGTGCGGTCAATTGGAATGAAAGGTTGCCACTATTGGAAGTGACGGAGTCCCCTGACTGATTAAGTTATCCCGTATACATAGCTGACACAAACTAGGTGATCACAAATTCTAGATTATCATAATATGAGATTAAAATCCGGTTATAATCGCAATCCGGTTGTAGGAACATGACCAATATGAAAATTACACGAATCTAGCAGTGGAAGTATAAGAGAGATGTCCTATTTTATAAATGCCAAGATTTTCTAAATTGTGACAACAGAATTTTACATCTTTTATTCGAATACTTAGCAATTTGTTTATCTAGATAGCTAGCTCTATCTAATCTATCTAATCTATCTAATCTATCTAATCTATCTAATCTATCTAATCTATCTAATCTATCTAATCTATCTAATCTATCTAATCTATCTAATCTATCTAATCTATCTAATCTATCTAATCTATCTAATCTATCTAATCTATCTAATCTATCTAATCTATCTAATCTATCTAATCTATCTAATCTATCTAATCTATCTAATCTATCTAATCTATCTAATCTATCTAATCTATCTAATCTAACTAATCTATCTAATCTATCTAATATGTCTAATTTATCTAATCTATCTAATCTAAATAATTTATCTAATCTATCTAATCTATCTAATCTATCTAATCTATCTAATCTATCTAATCTATCTAATCTATCTAATCTATCTAATCTATCTAATCTATCTAATCTATCTAATCTATCTAATCTATCTAATCTATCTAATCTATCTAATCTATCTAATCTATCTAATCTATCTAATCTATCTAATCTATCTAATCTATCTAATCTATCTAATCTATCTAATCTATCTAATCTATCTAATCTATCTAATCTACCTAATCTTTTCGAGTACCAGCGATTTAGATTGCGATGGGTACTGACTTCAGGAAAATTTGTTTCGGTGGTTCGTTGGAGAGACCTGCTTATATTTTAAATTTTTCTGAACTCAAACGGCTTTCGTACAAATCGCAGAATGGGGATTATAAATATCAACAATCGATTACGATGGGTAGTATTTTAAGAAAAGTCGTCCACGGAATGGATAAAAATATGGGGTCTCGAGTTCTATCGGTGATTATCTTGCGTGATGGTGAACCATGGTGTGGAATGTTGCACACTGTAGCGTAATGCTGCAACCAGTTGTGTTTTGTGAATTGCTGGACCATAGCCATATGATCTAAATAGTAGACGAAAATGGATTTCTAAAATTGGTGTTGGAGGAAGTTTTAGAAAATTACGAACTTCTGTAGGAACTAGACTATTTATTAACCAATGAAGGTAAATTTAGGTATGGTAACTATAAATGGGATATTGTACTGATTTTTGGCGAAAGTCCTTAAAAATGGCCCTACTGTGTTGGGACAATTAAAATTTTTCATGAACATTTTTGCAGGTCAATTTGGATACCGATGACTCGTCTTTTGCGAGTTTTCGTTAAAATAATTTCTGGCACCTAGATTAAATTTAAATGCCATGAAATTGAAGAGTTTCGTGAATACTCGATCGATTTTGATGGAACTTCGGTTAGGTGGCCCAGGCTTTTCAATTTAGGTTGTTCTTGAGGAGTGGTATTTCGTTACTTTCTTATTTTGTGATTTTTATAGGGTTTCGGAAACCGAAATTAGGATCCGGATTGGATTACAAAATGAGTTTCATCTTCGGTTCTACAAAATAATGAATTAATCTGTAACAACTCCGTGCGTTATATAATGGGCAATTTCCATTCACTCAGTAATTTTTGTACAGATCGTTAACTAAGCGTTAAATTTAAACTTAACTTAAGCTGATTTAGTAATGCACTTGCGCCTTGGTGAAATCATCGAGAATGAAAGTTTAGTTACCAAAAACTAGTAGTTTTAGAAAAATAAAGGACGGTTACAGAAACGAAAATAAACCATTGAAACGGTGGTCCTTGAAAATAAAAGAAATACGTAAAATTGTCTTGATACTATTTAAAACGAAATCATGTAAAATGTTTATAATGGGTTGGGGAAAAAAAATCCTTTATTTTTTCGCTAGATGGCTTTAACAACATATATTTCGTGATGTAATTATCGCAATAGCCCATACTTTTACTCGTTGAAAAGGCGGGTTCACGCCCCAAAAATATTATTTTGTCTTTGTTGTGATTGATCGATTCAGTTGTGAGTTATAGCGTGTCAAGGATAGAGGTAAACAAAGATAAAATCCACTATATTTTACAATTTTGCTTCGCTACGATAAAAGTATAGCCGCATACTGTCACAGTCAATCACGCGCAATTTTGTTTTCGTCGAATCTGTTCCGGTAATTTCGATATCAAAGATAAACTACGTACTGAGAGACCTATCGCCGAAAATGTCGATAAAATCCTGGACATTTTCCAAGTAGAACGACATGCGAGCTGTCGTAGCATCGCGCAGGAGCTGAAGATCGATTACAAAACAGTTTTAAACTATCTACACAGGGCTGGCTTCGAAAAGAACTTCGACCTTTGAAAGCCATCGGAAAGAAATCGAGCCATTTCTGAAGCGGATCGTGACTGGCGACGAGAAATGGGTCAGATACGACAATGTCAAGCGGAAACGATCATAGTCGAAGGACGGCAAAACAGCCCAAACGGTGGCCAACCCAGGATTAACGGCCAGGAAAGGTTTTCTGTGTGTTTGGTGAGATTGGCATGCAGGGAAATATCTACTATGAGCTGCTGCCCAATGACCAAACGATCAAGTTGGACCTCTAGTGTCAGAAATTGGACCGACTGAAGGTAACAATCGACCAGAAGCGGCCAGAATTAGCCAAAATTGATTTTCTTTAATTTTAGCACAGGTGATAGGACAACAAAACCCCCAAAAAACGTAAAAGGCATATAAATCATGAAGACAACATCGTTATAGCCAACACCAGACCCCAGAACAGCGTCAATTGAGAGTTTCCTCAGTTGTTCGGTAAAAGGCTTCTATATCGTCAAAGACAGCATTATCAAATACGATAGCTCACAAAGCGGCGATATTTGAGACTTGCCTCAAATGCTCAGGCGATTCGAGAACAAAGGGTTAAGAAGTCATGAAGAATACCATGAATATGTAAGCCAAGGTCGCACACAAAACATCAAAAAAACACAAGAACGATTCACTCAGTCTATCCGAAATGTAGCTCTTAATCTCGACGAAACCATGAACGTTGTATATAAGTTCTGCAAGTCAAAAAGTGTTCTCACTGAAAGGTCGTCCGATGACTTACTTATTCACACAGGTCTGTCACAAAAGAAATGTTAAACTTCCAAAGCCAAATGATATTAACGGCATCGAACTTACATATCCTTTCTTTATGCAAGATCTTATGAGTAATTCAAAAAATTCTCAGTATAGCAAGTTCCGTGATCAACTCAGATCAATTAACAATGCAGTTTCATTTGCCTCAAGTCAGATATAGCAAAACATAAGTCACCTTCATCATTCAGCTAATCAAACCCGAAAATATGCGCAGCTATATGTGATTGATAGCATTCAGGACCTTAGTACACATAACCAGTATACAGCAAATGACAACTGTCCTCAGATCATACTCGATCAAATCGATCGCTTATTTCGTCAAAATCATCGATTGGCGCAAACTTATCAAATGATTCGCGAAGCTGGGGGACGTGAGATTATTACAGTAGCTGCAGTAAACTTGAATGGTTTGTCGATGAGGATGGCGAGCCTCCAGTAGAGTGAGACATTCGTATTTTTCCGTGAAAACTTGACGAGGCGAAACAGCAGTTCTTTCAATTTAACATTCTCAGCACTAATCTCGACCCATGACGTACTGTCAGTGTGTGTGTTTTATACAGGTGTGCAGGCCAATAAAGTTCGAACAAACGTGTCCATGTTACAGTAAAAGTTGTATAAATTGCAATTCGCGATTAATTTGATCCCTAACAACTTAAACTTCCTTCGCTTCAACGAATCCAGACTCATATGTCAGGGATTGATGAATCACTTGGAAAATGTATCTACCATTAAAAATGTTCCAGCTGGCGCACCAATGAATCTCATATCATCCGATGTCATATCTATTTGATGGTATCATCCGATTTATTTATAACATTCACGGCGAATCCGGGTTGGCAAGAAATCATTCAAAATTTCATCAAACAGGCCAGACTTGGTTGCGAGTCTACCAATTTAAGTTTGATTCTTCTCTTTACGATCTTTGGAAAGTGAGTTCCCAAAACGTGGCGTGACTTTTTGATCGCGCTCAGAGCAGAGGTTGAATTTATAACTGCTGAGAGAATTGATCGTTTTGTTTGTGCCGAAGTTCGAAGTGCTGATCACATGCGGTGCTTATAATCTTAATCCATCGTGCATGAACAATCAAGTATGCAAAAATAACTTTCCAAAGGAATTCATCGAAATAAGAATAATAATGTGAGCGGCTATCCTATCTATAAACGGCGCCAAGGTGATAGAGCATTTGTCCTAGCTGTTTCTCATATACAACGTGCACATCAACGTTGAAATATGTACATATTTGACAGCCATTAAGTATAGCTTAAAAATTTTCAACTGGAATTTCCGGTGAAAAACAGCAACTCAAAATCGACGAGATCACAAATTTTTTCAATTGTAGATATGGAAGTCCTCCTGAGGCTGTATAGCATTTACGTGAGAATAAAGTACATGATAGATTTCGCACAACCATACGTCTTCCTGTACATCTACTTAATCAGCAACACATTTATCTTGAGGAAGGAAATGAGGGGAAGGCAATTTTAGCCTCATAAAGGAAACTCACTGAGCTAGATTCCTTCTTCAAACTCAATGGTTCCGATGAAGACGTGCGACAATTATTCTAAGTACACGGGCTTGGCTATTTATTACGTTTACGTTCAAAATAAGTGGGAACGTTGATAAAGAGGGGCCAGCAAAATTGTGTCGTAAGTAAATACGTTCAGTGAGCCCACGAGATGAGGAACGTTTGAATCTCTTTACTTTTCTGCTGCATTTCTGCAGTACAAGGAACTTTTCTAAGTTCCGTGGGATCTGATTGCGAGTGGAATCGTCGGTTAGAAGAATCAGTACCTCATAAAATGATATGTCAGCTTCGATATACTTTCGCTTTCACTTTCTGTATCCGCCAACCTATCCAATCGATCTATGGGAGCAGTTTAAAAAAGACTTTAGCCTTGAATTGTTCAGATCAGATAGCTTCTACTTATGGGTTGGATGCAATTGAAAGCACTCTAAAACAGCACGGCTTAAATTATGCAACTTTTGGTCTACCAATTTTCTAGGAAATATACCAATAGAGCTGCTCTTTATGATATAGTACAGGGAAGCAGCCATCGTGGAATTCAATACAGAAAAATTCAATGACAAACAGAACCAGGTTTTTGATACAGTCGAACATGCTCTCAAATTCGGTGATAAGCACTCTGGGTGGTTTTTGCTCGACAGTCCAGGCGGATTCGGTAAAACATCTTTGTACTTGATCCCTTTGTCTTTTGTGCGCGGCCGTGGTCAATGTTATCTTCCGTTTGCAACTACTGGCATTGCAGCAATGCTCTCAACGGGAGACAAACCAGTCCATAGTGGTTTCAAATTTCCAGTTCCACTTCTTAACAACCCCGTTTCACTGATTCGCTTGACATTAAACGATGCTACAGTTTTGCGAGAGATAGCCCTAATCATCGATGAAGTTACAATGCTATCCAAGGAAGGTGTTAGTTGCATCAATATGTTGCTTCTTAGATGCATCGATCTATTGCAATGGCAGGCCATTCGGCGAGAAAGTGCTAATTTTAGGTGGTAATTTCCAACAAACATTGCCGGTTGTTCCATGAGCTTGTGATGCCATACATTTCCAACATTTAACCCTGTATGCGAGAGCACAATGATTGGCTTCTACAAGTCGATAAAGAAACTTATCTAATTTCGTCCACTTATAATTGAGTGGGGCAGCTTGGAGAAGCAAGCCCGATGACGCGATGATACTTCAAATAACTACAGTTCCGATTCAGACATTTTCAAAGATCTCGCCTATGCTCTCAACATCACTGTCGAATTTCGAAATGATTTAACACCATTCGACATACCTCTTCATACATTGTTACTCAAGAAGGGAACAACTCTCATACTCCTATGAAAAGGGTTTATGTAACGAAAATTTATTGGTGGTTGAGTAACGGTTCAAAAACACAAACACTACCCCTATTATTTCTGAGTGCTCCGACACAACATTGCCATTTGTCTTGTGACGACGACAATTCCGGCCTTTTGCTTTCCTGCAAACAAGTCACAAGGACAATCTGCCACTTCCAATATTCCGCCGCGGTCGACTTTATGTTGCCTTCTCCCAATGGCGCTAATATCAAAGTTAAAGTTTCACCATCTCAAGAGCAAGACCAGGTGCTGCATGGCGACCGAGAATTCAACGTGGTCTACAATGAAATTATCCGCTTGCAATTTAACAACGCTGTGAGAACAGCAAGAAGATGCAAATAATAAGCCAATGGTATTCGTTTCGGTTACGAATTTTTCGATAAAAATCAAGAGTTGGTTGGTCTCACATTGAGATGACTTTAATACACTGTTAACTTTTTCAAATTTTGTGTTTTTCAAATATTTTAATTTGGATCCCAAATATTCTCGTTTATCTCTAGAAGGTGAGGACCAAAATTGTTCTATGCAAAACTGTATTAACGAGCTGAATTGCATAGTAATGTCATAGGAAATATGTCCATAATTATTTGTATGATTAAATTGGTAAAATGATTCTGGCTTTAGGCGAGAGATTACTGTCTTCCACTCTTCATTAATAACCGTCCGAGGGCTTTAGAATAGAATATTTACGATGCAAATATTGTTTAAAAGAACCGATTAAATTTGAAAAGTGAAGCATGGTAAGAGCTTGAGATCAGCAAACGATGGTACGTAACACATAGCCTCTTTTGTTTTAAGAATTTTATATGGGATATAAAATTGCATCCTTCTCTAGCTGATCCTGTCTATAAAATATAAGGAATTTAGAGAATACAACATCATTAAAATAAATGAAACTTCAATACGAGATGAGGTGAACTTCAATACGAGTTGGAATGTACCGATGGGCGAAAATGAGTCATATTGGTTATAAATACTGATCTCGATCTTAGTATATATACGAAAAATAGAAACTTTTAAACCTTTAACATTCACATTTGCGCGAAGATCTGAATTGTTTCTATTCCCGGCAGCAACAGAATGCACATATTTCACCCTAATTTAGAGATAGTAATGATTTGCCTCTCAGACCAAAAATTCAAACAAATTCGGCCGTAAATAATCTTAAAATGGCACCGGGATTGTATGTCGGATTATTAGTGGTGTACTTTAAGGCTTCAAATTATATTAAAGGCTGTATTACTTCATTTTTTAAAGAGATCGGAAGCGTGCAAATTGTAAATAAATTGAAACATGAATCAGTTCACACAGCACAAAAAAGGTGAATACCTCTGATTTCTACCACATAAATTACGGTGAAAGTAGCATGTCTAACAAATTTTTAGTTAAAACATTTTCTCTTTGTATGTTGAGCTAAGAGTTACTTAAACGAGCATAGATATTGTTCCGTTGTACTTTTCTATGAAGAGATGCTGATTATGTAAAATATTCATAATAATATATGCGGCATTGATTATTTATGTTGTAGGTATGCTGTAGTATATATACATGTATGTCATGTAAATATAATTGTGTGAAAATTAAAGCATTGTATTGTACTTTTGAACTTAATGTTATATTTTCACGCGCCACGAGAGCAAAAAGTAAAAATGTGCTAAGTATTCTTCAAATATTCAAAAGATAAATCTAAACATAAAAATGTATATTGTAAATATACAGAACGATTTTTTATGGGTATGCATCATTAAAATTTAATACCACTGATAAAATTAACGCCATGGCATTATATTGAAAATATATGTCATTACACCATTAAACTTTTCTAAAGTCGTAAATGTTATAATGGATTAAAATTTATTGTAAAATATTTAAAAAAAATTTAAGCTTGAAAAGAAATTGTCACTAAGCAAATGAATCATGGTTATGGATCTGGGGAGGGGAAGGGTGGCTTTACCACCTGTCGAACATCATAAAAAATCTATACATAAGGATTAGAAATGTTTTTGAATCTTATAGTCGTTTATACTATATATACAGGGTGACTCTTTAATAAGTATAACAAATTCGGGAGGTGATAGAAGACATTAATCTAAACAAAACATTACATATATCACAGCACATATACTATCTGTAACCGTTATAGAGATAAGCAAGATTCACCTAACACCAAACCAGGTGAGAAAATATTCAATATTTCAGTCATATCATGTTTAATTATAGAATCAAACTACTTCAATAGTTTGCTAGTAGCAATTATCCGATTTCTAAGGTTCTCCAGATTTGGAAGAGTAACTCCTCCCATACACTACTACATAAACTATTGATTTTAGTTGTCCCCACAGAAAAAAAAGATTTAAAGCAGGAGATCTTGCAGGTCATTCTTGGTTTGGCCTTAGAACATCGCGAGCAATCCATCGATAGACAAATTGTGTGTTCAAAAACTCGTAAGCTATTGTGCTGAAGTAAGCTGGCACCATCATATGCATGAACCATACTCTATTTCTGAGCAAAACTGGTACATCATCTAGAAAGATAGGTAGATCATCTTCAAGAAAACTTCTATATGATTCACCATCAAGTATCGCAGGAAGAAACACTAGGCCAATTAAATAATTATCGATAATTTCCATCCACACATTTAGCAAAAATGTATGCTGGAAGTTAGTTTGCTTTATTTCATATGGGTTTTCCATACACCAAGTATGACTATTGTGGAAATTCATGATTCTCAAAAGAAATTGACCTCTTCAGTAAAAAGCACCTTATACCTATAAATTGCGGATAAAATAAAAATTTAATCCATTGAATATGATAGAGGTATAAGTAATAGTTCTTCCCTTAAAATTGTCCACGTTAGGTTGTGATTAACGTTAAGTTCACGAGTTATTTTTGTTGCGCTCGTCTTGGGTTGTTCTGCTATTTTATTGAAAAGAGCTTCCTCTAGTGCAGGCGTTCTAGTTGTTACCGGCCTTCCTGGCACACCTCCTCGTTTGAAGGAATCTCTTTCCCTAAGTCTCTGATGGATACTCATAAAAGACCGAATATTAGGAACTCGGAAATTGTACCTCTCGCTATAAATGTCTCTTGCTTGTATAGCATTTCCATCAGCAAGTTCGTAAACAAAATGCATATCTGCCATTTCGGAATTTGTGTAATTGAAAATTATTAAAAATAATTAAACAATACAATACCGAGTTGTTGTTAAAGCGAGTTAGTTTATGTTAACATTAAAACAAAATGCTCGGCACAAAAAGGCTCAGTTTAAAACAGATGATTTCATTGTTGTGAGTAATTGTTTTTAAGCTATGAGTGAAATTTATAGTGACTCATTTTACAGTAGAGCATTGATTATTCTCCCACGGTTACAGATAGGATATGTGCCGCCATATAAATTTTTGTTCAGATTAGTATCCTGCATCACCTCCCGAATTTTTTGTACTTACTTAAGAGCCACCCTGTATATATATTCCTCCTCAATAACTTAAGGGTTGTTTAAACAGTTTCCGACCTCAACGTCAAGATGACAGCACATGCGTCGAATAGTTGTTGTTTAACAATTATTTGAGTGAATCGATGTGAGTGTTTATGTGAAAATGGAAGAATTCGAGTATCGAGCGGTCATTAAATATTTAGTTTTGAAAGGCAATACGACTACGCAAATCAAAGACCAGTTGGACGCTGTGTACGAGGACTCTACACAATCATTTACCACCGTGAAATTTTGGGTGGCTGAATTTAGATGTGGGCTGTAAATGTGGGGTGAGCGTTCAGGACACTAAAAACTGCAACCACGGACGATAACATCGCTCCGCGAGTTGGGTGCAGCATTTGCTAACTTTCGACCAGAAACGTGTTTGCAAATCATCGTTGGCACAGTTTAGATACAATAAATCAGAGTTCGCCAGAATCTAACATACAGTCAGAACAGTAGACTACCAAGGGAGAATCGGCTCGAAAAAGGCAATGACTGTTCCTTCGGCTGGGAAAGTGATGGCGACTGTCTTCTGAGACAACCATGGAGTTATCTTAAAAAAATGGAAAACCATTACAGAAACTACGCATCATTACGCCGTCTCACACCTCAGCTGCTGCCATGGCGAAAATCCACGAATCACTCACCAGATCTAGCCTCAAGCGACTTTTATTCTGTTCCCTAATAGAGATTTCGTCGAATGAGGAGGTCATCCCCTTCGTAAACAAGTATTTTACTGAGAAAGACGCCGAGAATTATTTGGATGGGTTAAAGAGATGGAGCGGAGCTGGGAGATGTGTTTAGTATAAATCTAGGAGGCTATGTGGAGAAATAAAAATAAATTTGAATAAAAAACGTCTTGTATCTTTGTTAGGTCGGAAACTTTTCAGACAACCCTCGTAAAATGTATATATCATCCAATATAAGAGTGTATAATAAGTTATTGATTCGAAAGACTTAGTTATTTCACGGAATTTTATTGAATAATCCCATATTCCAAATATCCAACATAATACATATACATACGTTTTATGTTTGCGGAAAGGACATATTTTTATATTTTGCAGAAATGGAAATGGAGCAGCATAAACTACAACAACACTACATTGCTTTTAAGACTGAATATGATGATGTTTAACATAAACACACATCATGCATAAGAAACATTAAATAAAATTCAAAGTAGTGGGTTTATAGCTTGGAAACGAAGATTTTGTATTACTAAGGTTTCCAATTTATTACGATAAAGGTCATATATTCGTATATACATACCTTTAGCATTTCAAATTTTATGTGATCAATGCGTATATCTTTTGTAATCGATGTGTTGCACATACGGTATCGCAATAAATATTTGGGTAAATCTACACACATGAGAAATAAATCTGATATGAAAATATCTCTTCCATATCAATATATACAAATGTTATTATCAATTTCAGAAATTGATATGAAAGTTTCCACATATATACCAAATCTTCAATTTAATACACAAACACATCTCTTGAAACTTAAAGAGGTAAGTAAATAAAAACATATATGATGACCCATATATGGCAGTAATATGAATTACAAATACACATAACTACATACAGAATTAAATCTCGTGATCTAATAAAATTATTTGTTAGTAACTTTCTGATATACGAGATAAAATTAGGTAAAAATTATTGAAGTACTTTGTGTGCCACAAAAAGGTTATGCGATAAAATGTGATTATTATCGTCTACGGTGTACCAGTCTAGTCACAAGGCAATTGCTTGGCTATTAATATTAGGGTTCAGTTCGTAGAATTGTAATAAAATATGTTCGCATCTTAATAATTTAAACCTGGTGACAGATGACTGATGACTTTTAAGAAAATATTTATTATTATTATTAGGCTTATTAAATTCGTAAAAATTTGTGAATTCGTGGCATATCACTGATCACTGCAAATGACATAACATAAAGTCGTAATAAGACATTCGCAGCTTTAAAGTTCGACTGCTTGAGAATTAATGTAAATTTGAAGTTTAAATTAAATTTTTCTGAATGAAAATTTTATTTTATTGTTTTCGATATTTTGCATAAATCCAACAGACTACGTATAGTTTAAACATCGTAGCCGAAAGTATTTATACTATGCTAGAAATAAGAGATTACACTTCTCGCCACAAGACGCATCACTATCATAAAAGAAAATTTCTTTTGTTATTTCATTACAAGCGAAAAATGTTAATTAATTTTTCAAAAGAAAACATTCCAGCGGAATCTACTTTTACCGTTAAATTGGATACTTTTACCGTTAAATTGTCAAATTGGTTGAAATATTATAGACGAAGATCTGGAATACGTCTGTAGCGGTTAGAATAGTGCATCCAAATATTATAATCGAACATATCATGGCACAACTCTAAATCGCAACCTGAATGTTTTACCAAGTGTAACTGGTAAACAGCAGAAATCGTGGCTCATTTTCAAATCGCCACCCATGTTATTTATCACAATTCTTGATAAACAACATGTTTACATAAATAAACAAGCAAAAAGACAACGAGAACAATACTATGAGCATTCTAAAAGGAAAACAGAACGCTGACCAGATTGCTTTAAAAATCTTGCTATATGGCGTGAATTTATGTCGACGGTTCCAATCTTTGGCTATAGATGCCAGTATAACCAAATAAATGATTCGGGCTTTTTTCATATTATTTTTTCCCCGTGAAAAGTTAATCGCGGTGAAAAAAGCGGTCAAATATACAATAATATCGATTAAAAATTATATTACGGGCTATTGGTAAGAATTAATTTATTATATTAGTATTAAAAAAGCATTAAACATTTCGTTAAACCTATAAATGTCAACTACTTTTTATGAACAATACTGCCATCTGCAGGTCAGATAATAAACTGAAGACATACATTTGATGGCGTATCAAGCCAAGCAGTACTGCCTGGTACTCTAGGTGCACTGTATCCACCCAGCCATGCAAGTAAGTCGCGACACAGCGTATCTACGCCGATACCACGATTGTATACTCAATACCGCCATTGCACATGGCAGATATAAATATAAATTTCTAATTTAATAAATAATTAATAACAATAATGTTATAATGATAATAATAAAGTGAAAAAATAATAAATATTGATAATAAACATGTAAATACAAAAAAACAGGAACGTTTTATTAGTAGTGAAAGAAGATGCCTGTTTTTAGTGGGCGAATATAATTTGTAATAACATAAAAGTTGAACTTGTGGTGGTGTGCGGTGAAAACAACCAGGCAGAACATCAAATATATGGGCCCAAAATGGCGATAGCGGCTCACGAGGAAGCCGGGTAGCGGCTACAACAACAACAGCATCTATAGCATCAGCAGAGACAACAACAGCGGCTACCACCATAACAGCACGGCAACACCAGCGACAACAACAATCGCAGCAGCTACAACAACAACCACAAGAGCAGCTCCAGCATTGGCGAAGCAACATAGCTGCGATCAGAAAATATTTAGAATTTTTGTAAATAAAATATTTTTTTGTGTTTTATTCAATTTCAGCGGCGTGCATTGTGCATACCATTTCAAACACCACGCTGGTGGCATGGTATAGTGAACAACACCAACTTGTTCAAATTTGCTTTAGTTTTGTGTCTCCATTGATCAGGTACCTACCATGACCCAGCGACACACATGGTGTAGTGAACATCACTTTTGGTGAACGACACAACCATGTCAAGGTGACAAAGGAAAGCGACCATCCTTTTGCGTCTTGATGTTCTGTCATAATATTTTAGTTACGAAAACCCACCTCCACACCTCTATTTCCTAAGCTCCACTCAAAACTTTAGGATTACCTGGTTCCACGAGTCTCACTAGTTTGAAGAAATGAACTGTATAATACAGTTCTTGTTAAGCTTCTATTCAATTCTTCAAGTAGACATATTTATTGAACATTTATAATACGTGTTTAGGAATAACTCTTCCGTTAACTTTGGAGAAGAGGATTGGAAACTAGAAAACTTGACGGACATTCATTCTTCGGCAAAAAATCAACCAACTTAACATTGCAGCATATGCTTGAGTAATGTGTGGTGCGTGGGAGGGGTCTCCATCTTGTTGAAAGCAATAATGAGCATCTCCAAATAAATTTGTATCATTTGATATTGCATTTTTCTTCCTTCAAATGGTCGACAAATAACTTCTCATTAGTGAATATAATTTCACATCCAGCGTGTCAAGATAAAATATGATTTTTATCAGGCATTTTAATCAAATATGATGAAGATAGACCGGGTGGGGGAGAAATGACCGATTAGCTAATGGCGCGTATATTTGTCATAGAGTAAAAGACCGGATGTAATTAATAGCGCAGGAATCGCGTAGAGATGGGGCTTTGACCAGGAGTAAAATCCTAAATAAGTTTAATAGTTGAGTACTTTCTGAAAAAACTATGTTTAAAGTTTTTCCCAAGCTTTGAGCAACTTAAATGGGCTTTCCATATTTTAGTATGAATTCTAATATCTTCTTATCCAATAATGAATTAAATTTAAATATTTCAATTCCACTTTGATGAAAACCCATCTTTATAGTTGAAACCCACCCTAGTTGAAAATGTCCCATAAATCACGTCCAAAAATCACATTTCCATTTTCCGTCTATTCCGTCTACGCCATATATATTCGAATTCATGATCGGCTTAGAAGGTTACTTAATCTCTTTTAATGGTGCAAATAATATCATAACATTTAAAAACTGACATGGTTGTTTCATCAAGAAACCACATCCTATTTCCGTTCAATATATCGATATATCAAAATCAAATAAGAAATTCTAAGTTGTCCACATATTTAATTTGCTCCACTCATCCGAAAATCACCGAAAAACCAAATATTCATTTCAACTGCTTACAAGACTATAATATACAACAATATACATTTGAGCCATATAGATTCTTGGGTCATGATCGAGGGGTAATGGCCGACAGCTAACAACCAAGGGGGTAATGACAGGGAATAAAGTCTTAGACTAAAATTTTCATTCAAGGTTCATTACACTATGTATGTACCAGTAGTAAAATATGATATTTGAACAATCCGATATTTTTTACAATTTCAACTTATAGAGACAAAACCACTTGTCAGGCTGATTTCCTATAACATATTAAAAATACCCACATACCCACAAATATTACATGCATTATTACAGCATTTGATTATTTCAAGAAATTTGTTGCTTTAAGGTGGGAGGTTTCTATTTCTACCGAACAGGAATTTGTTAAACAATCTTAAAAAGAACTACAGGTACACAAATGTTTGTCCAACAACTTGAAGTTCTATATTTTTATCATTGTTTGATGATTAAACAATTTTATCTGTTCTGCGCCAACATTATTTTTCTCTTTCAATTCAACAGCAAAATATTTGACCCAATGTGCAAGCTTACTCCCCAAGCTGAGAACGAATTAATCATTCGTTCAACCCAATATACTCGTACATATATATAAACCCCTAGAAATAAAATAATATGAACCTGAACACAAAGTTGTAATATCACAACTCCGATCATCGAACGAGTAGATCCCTCTAATTCTTTGTTATAATTGCTCTTTGCCACCACGCTACAGTGACAACAATACAATATTAGTTTTGAGCTGCTTAGCACGAAGGCCACCCCAAACTTCTAATTATAAACAACACGAACTTTTAAAATTACAAATATTAAATATTTCTATGTTGAATATGATATACCGATTTATGATCTCGAACCAAGAAGTGGTACATATATGGCTAAGTAGGTCAGCTTACTGCTAAAGCTATGTAAACCATCGATCTGGCCGTATTGTAGCTTGAGCGCTTTATTTTTAGGAATGGTAGCATAACATTTAGTATGTAGTGTTTAGATTTTAATTCTAAAACTAATTTCGGGTGAAGAGATTTCATAAAGAATCATCATGAAAAGATATAATTGGAACTCAAAAGCCAGTTATAGAATGTTGATATCCTGAATACTGAATCAATGATGATTAAAATAGGTTTTAGGTTTTCCCACTTTTAACAGTGGCCAGAATAGGATTTCCCAGCTAATTTTGAATATATTTTACAAAACCATGGTACTTCAATTTATATAGCAATGTTGGAGTCACAACGAGTTGCAGTGCTTTTTGCATTACCACTCTTTATTTATTCTTGTAAGTGATTTATTAGTTTATTCGGTATCGGACAACTTTATAGTTTTTACTACTAGTTCTCGGTTAAGTAACCGAATAGAGAAATGATTGCGACACATGATTGTTTTTACTATTAAATATGTTTACAATCCGTCCAGATTTATTAGATTAGATTGTAATAATTTTCCAGATGTTCGCAGATATTTTTCTACGATTGGTCTTCAAGATCGTTATCTTCCTTTCAATCCTTTATTAGTTGTATATCGTACAACGAATATTAATAATCCACTCTAAAGTGAGAGGAGTTGATTACCGATTGCCAACGGTTGTTCCAGAATTAGTTCAAATTTGTGAATAACAAAACCACAGAGCAAAACCTCTTTATTCTGAAATGATATATGGCAGGATATATGGCTCGGTTTCTGTTCTCAACTAATATTGAACTGTTTGTTTTGTTTATTTGGATATATGCCATGAACCATCACCGTCTACTGATTTATAATCATTCATAACAAGAAAATAATGATCAAGCTGTAAGCTTCTCTGAAAACAATTTCTGGATATATTTCGGGTTGCTCCTATTTGTCTTCGCGATTTTTCAGTATTCGCAGTCCTGTAAGTGGCCTCTTAGTAATCAGTTGAACTATGAACACATGTTGTAGTTTGATTCTCGTTTGGTTCATCATCCGAAGTTCTTTATCCGGTCCAAAATAGTTTTTTGTTCTAAGGAGAATATCTCCTGGCGTCGACAAGCTGTAAGCAGATTCCTCTTATTGTTTTACAAAAGTCCTTCTTTTTGTTATTTCTTAGCGACAGGTTATACATTTACTTAGAGAAGTTCGATAGACCGTTTTAATCGCAACTTTTATCTTTTTCTCTAGGAAATAGTGATTCTAACAAGGAATATCTCATGTGCCTCTGACGAGTATCGAGAGAGAAGTGGAAAAATATTAATTTTAGGTGTGGTTTTTGTTCCATACCTCTAAAGTCCTAGATTCATATCTCCTCGCGGTGCGTTCTGGTTAATTCTAAATGAATCAGGCGGTGTAGTGGAAACGGGCAACAAAGATCTCCAGAATCTTTCGAGCTAGGCGGAGATTTACACATTGGCAATACTTGGACTACTAGAAATTAAATTATCTAGAACTAGGATTCATAACAGCACCAATCGCTACACTCTTCACTACAGCGACCATCAGACGGCAGAAGAATTTGGAGTCGGCTTTCTCGTTTCCCGACGAGTGTAGCAGTATATTTTTTGTTTCCGTACGGCTAGATTACGCATAAAAAAATAAGATTACGTTTGTCAATGCTCAAAGAATTGTTCTTTGTTGAGCTGAACGATATAATCAGTAACATGCCCGCATTATGATATCAAAATCACCGCAGAAACTACATTACATATTGGTCCGTACAGCTTACATCAGCTTAATAACAACAACAGCCAACACATCGTCGAACTTGCTATAATGTCTAACCTAGTCGTATCGAGTACGTTTTTTCATGAAAAAAAAATCAAAGTCATGTGCTCGAAGAGACATTAACTGACATTAAATCATATAGAAGCGCAGATTTTGACAGTGTTCAAATAAAAGTTCAAATTATTACCCACATAATATAGAAGCAAAGAAGACCGTGCGCTGGAATATCGATGCACTGAAAAATGAGAACTCCGTGCACAGTTACCAATCAGCTGTCACTGAACATCTAGACCAGCACAACACAAATCATGACCCCCAATCAAACATGCAGGAGCAGTGGTGAGCTCTTTAGTCAACCATAAGAGCCACAGCGAAAATACAATTGGTAGAAGTCCCCCAAGATCACGTATTGATTGGTTTGACGATCGGGCCCATCAACTCGTCCAAAACAAAAGGAAGCTGTGTGAAAAATGGTTGGTAAAAATGCTCGTAACACTAGGAGCTCTCTAACAAAAAATGTTCGCACCAGAAACGCCACAACCAAATTCCTTCGCCAAAAGAAGCGCGAATATACGAACTGTAGTGTTAGAATATTGAAAATAAATATACATAAATGTACATATCGTAAATGTAACATCTCGCTATCTCAACACAGTTAGTGGCACAACTCTAAATAGCAACCCGGTTATTTTACCACGTGTAACCGGTAGACAACATAAAACGTGCCTCATTTTCAGATCGCCATCCATGTTGTTTACCACTATTCTTGATAAACAACATGGTTACAAAAATGAACAAACAAGAAGACAACGGGAGCAATATGAAGAGTGTTCCAAAGCGACACCAAAAAGGAGCACGGCAAATACAAGCAAAGTAAAAGGAACAAACTTATTTTACAAGAATAAATTTTACAACCATTCAGTTCGTTCAAGTCGCTTTCAAGAGATTGTTTTGCCAACGACAGACTCCCATTCAAGGTCCGTCAAAACATGAATGGAGAGCTGAGAACGAACATGGCCTATGCTCTCAGTATTGCCTACTTCCAAAATCTACTAAATCGGGCTAACAAAGTATATCCGAGTAGTTGCTTCACCAGGCCAGGAGGTATTTTTCCCATATCGTACAGTAGAGAAAGTTGACTCTGCTGTTAGCAGATAAAAAAATTATAAAGCACTTGGTCTCGATTAAATCCCCGCAGAACTATATTAAAATACGAAGGAACCACTCTTGCATCTGTCCTTTATAACCTCGCCGTGATGATCTGGGACAAGGAGGAGATGCCTGAGAAATACTATACCGCACTCATGTTTCCTCTATATAAAATGGTGACCGACTCAAATTTCAAAAATATCGTGCTATAATAATATATAATATACAATAAAGCTTTGTTAAACACTCATCTCTCTTGCTCAAAATATCATCGGCGACTATCAATGTGGTTTTCGCCCCAACCAATCTACAACTGATCGGGCAAATCGCGAAAACTTCTGACAGATATATCTAGGAATTCCAGAGAAACTATGTCTCTCTGTATAGATTAATAACAATGGAAGGGACAACAGTATCTAATCTCTTCGAAACAATATCTGGTGTAGCGACAGGTAGATATACGTCCGCCCTTGCTGTTAATCTGGCGCTCGAGTACGTAATAAGAAAAAGAGATATTAAAACTACGTGTTGCATATTAAACAAGTTAGACCAAATTCTTGGATATGTAGATGATATCTTGCTTCTTCGCCGTAGAATAAATCAAGTCAGCTTACCGCTGGACCGACACGCGAAATGACTTGTTTTTAAAACCATTAGCAATCTCTATCTCGAGTCTTCTATGTAAGTCAAGGTTGTTGCTATCAAAATAGCTTTCACAGTTGTGTAAACTCGCTTCGACTTGTGCTAATTTTCGGAAGTTAGAGACTTTTGGAGTTAGACCTTGACAGCCAACGACTGTAGATTCCTATCTACAATTGAGAGAAAGCCCATTCGATCCATTTATGGTCCAATAAAGATTTAAATATTAACGGGTTATTAAATTCAACCGAATTAGATGGTCGGGTCACGTTGAAAGATCCTCATCAAACCGCATGATAAGAAATGCGTGATCATAAGAGTAAATAAATGAGTATCTTCTCTAGACGGTAAATTAAGGAAAATAATATTTCCACCTGATTTGAGCATAGGATGATTTCCTTAGCTAGTTTCCCTACTATAAAAATAATTACCGATTTCATAAATGACCATAATTAGTTGTTTAAATCAATTCAAGTACGGAGTACACGCGCTAATAAATTATGTTGTGCTATTTTAACCTGAGTTTCCAAGATCTGGGACCGATTATGAAAGCATTACGATTTCGATTTACAGCCTACCGTAACATAAAAACTGAAATCAATTACAATTTGTAAAACTAAATGCACAACATATTAAAATAAATACTAGCATAAATTGTAAACATTTACAAACGACTTCGTTTAATTGTTGTAAAAACGAATGCATCTTCAGATAGTATGAATTGGATATTGGTCTACGAACCTTCAGAGTTGATAATCCTTCCAATCCAGTGTCATTTACCTTCCACATTTACCATAACACTTATCAAAATATAGGGACCCCAATAAAATAAAGATATGCACTGCTAAAATTAAGTAGGGCACATCAATAAACACAATCGCTACTTGAAAGGAGCACATACTTAATTTTTATTTCTCACAACTTAGTCATTATATTCCACATGAATATAATCATTAACGTGAATCATTCGGTTATTTTTAATTGGCCTTTTCGACACACAAAAAATATAAACAGCGAAATTTTAAGAAAAGCTAATCAATAAACGTATCGTTATACGTAGACGTACATAGAAGAATGTATAGCAACAGGTGATGACAAATAACTGACATCAAATTTTCTTCATTTTATTTTTAAAGAACGAAAATCTTTTCGAGGCACTCATCCCTCAATTACCATACAATTGAATATTACAAAAAAAACAGCTATGTCGAGTGCACGTCTATCGTGAATATAGCAGGAACGTATCGTAGCAGCGGGAGCAAACAAAATAATGAGCATCCCACAATTTGAAAATAAATAATAAAGTAAATCACGTTAAATTGTTTACATTTTAAAATACTTAACGTTGTTGTTAGGGCCAATAAAAGGTTTACTAGGTACAAATTAAATCAAATTAGTCACAGGTAATTACAATAAATAGCATAAATATTTATCATAAAAATTATGCGGGCACAAAATAATGAAATGGGGCGCGATATCTGTTGGTCGGTTCGTGATCGTTATGTCATTGTGTGCAATAAATCTTAGCTTTTATATTTATTTCTTGTAATCAGTGTGCCACACTAAAAGTAAACAATTGATTGTTTTCTTTTAGTTTAAAAGAATAAATAAAAAAATTGTTTTAAATAAAACAACACTAAAAAAGTTATATTTATGCATGTATTTTGTGTATGTAGTTGTGTGTATATATAATGTAAAAACAGGTGCGGTTATTTAATAACAACTTATCGTTGTTGTTGGTGTTGTCAATATTAGTTTGTATTTGTACCTCGCGGTGATGGGAATTTGTACAAATTTATAATTAGGTTAGTTTCAAGTGACCACATTTCAGCGAAAATGAAAGTTGAGAAGGCGGCTGAGTCAATCAAGGTTAATGCTTCGAAAACTAATTAATTCACTAAATTAAACCAAACATCGCTGGTTTCACATTATGCAACTCACATCTAACGTTGGTGAGAAATCGTAGGTTTTGTTGTTATTCTACTCCAAACTGTATTCATTACTCTTCAGAACATTTGTTATATGAGTACACTTCAGGGATAGAGATGTCAAAAATCCCGGGTCAAATCCCGGGAAATCCCGGGATTCAATAAAAAACAAATTTACCCTTAAAAAAGTCAATTTAAAATTAAACAGTTATATAAATTATACATTTTATTCAATAATTAAAATAGTTCATTAAAAATTCATTTAGGTATTTGTATTATTATAAAATAAATTATTAAATATATTTAAAAAACATACAAAATGAAGGTGGTCACTTTTGGATCCTCCACCTTGAAGGTGTAAAAGAACAAAGACATTTCCTTCTGTAATTTGGAAACTAAGCTTTCTACTTTGACTGGAATTTTTCTTGAAGGGTTTAAACCTTTTTTCATAGCTAAATTCAGCTCTTCCCCTATTGAAATTAGCATTTCAATTTCATTGTCACTTCCTATATCAGTCGATCTTCAATTTTATCTAACCTTTTTATCAGGTCTATGATAAGTTTTCTATTTTGCACATGGGCATTAGGTACAAAAATATCATGTTGTATGTAGATACAAAAACAAGCTACTAAACTGTGATCTCCTCTGTTGTATACGGTGTCACAAAGCAGAAAAAAGTTGACGACTGATGTCACATTTTTGTTATTGTATTTTTGATAACATGAAGCCCAATGCAATATCTGCGGTAATTAAACTTGGATCAAGAAATGATACAGGATTCCGGGGTTTGGGGATCCGGGATCCCAGAGAATTGAATTTATGAGAAACTAATTACTAAACGTATTGCTTGAAAATTTTATTTTACGGTTCATTTGATGTGAGTTGAAAGCAATTATTTTAGAGTAGTTCTTTACTTATAATAAGCACAATCATTTTTAAAGAAAGGGACTATTTCTATTATTTATTTATTTATTTATTTATTTATTTATTAATAGATTGACATAACAATTTTAGTTACAGTTACAGTTAGTTTAGTTTTATTACTTACAGTGAGACACAGTGCGGTGAATAAAAGATAAACAATTGTGATGGAGCCTTCATACACATTGTTATCAATTTCTCTAGAAGTATAATTTTATGCCTGCTATGTAAGACAGGGATCTTTTTTGGGTTGGGTCTATAATATTTAAACAACAAAAAAATCCTCAAACACAAAATCCTCAATCACGAGATTCTAATTTTAAGGGTTCAGTTAATTTATGAAATTGTGAATCGGCGCGTGCCGATTTTAAACCATGTAAAATATGTTACATATT
Organism: Nephrotoma guestfalica; assembly: GCA_963691935.1. Taxonomy (NCBI): domain Eukaryota; kingdom Metazoa; phylum Arthropoda; class Insecta; order Diptera; family Tipulidae; genus Nephrotoma; species Nephrotoma guestfalica. The sequence goes on along the minus strand of OY829914.1, from coordinate 126,705,765 downwards.
AAATAAGATAAAACTAAGCTGATTAATTTTAATAAATGTATTTGATAATTTAATTGCATTTAAAATTCTAGTGTAAACTATTAAAGTAATTTTCAAATATGTAATGAAAAAATTAAAAAAATCTTTCATAAAATAAAGAAAATAATTAGCATAAAATGATATGATATGCAATTGGTGTTAAACCCATTTCTTCGCGTTTTTTATATTTTTCAATATATAATTTCTCTAGAGTCTATTTTCTTAAGTGTTGAATTAACAAAAATTATCTCTTTTCTCATTTCCTTAATTATAGAATAGTGTGTGTTTTTTCCGACTGTTACTTTTAAGCGACGATGCCAAGCTTCAATTGAATTTTGAGTTCGTGGATTATTTTATTTTACCAAATCCACAACCGACCAAAAACTGGATCATATTGGCAAAATCCTAATTTTTTTAAAGATGTATTTTAAAAGGTGTTGCTTAACTCTGAGGAATACTTTTAAATATCGGCGTGTGGTACAAATGATAAACTTTTCAGCATTCTGATTTGTAAGATTACAAATTTGTAAGATTATATTTTCCATATTCTATGGAGAGGCTGCTTTTGGAGCACGTCTTTCCATAGTTTGCCCAAAATGGAATAGACATCTTTTAAACGTAGCAGAAGGAAATTATAATCTAGCAGCAGACGAAATTGACTTTTCAAAATCAGAAATAATAGTTTTGGGTTTCAATGGAATATTTTACTCGGCTGCTAAAAAATACAATTCATAAAAAAACTTTGAATACGAATTTTTAGATTTTGAACTCATAACGCAAAACACAACAGGAACAATCTGATACTTTGTCATGAATGATGATCTATTCTATTCTGAAGGAGTACGCTGACATTTTAGCATTTCCATTATGTTACCTATACAATCACTCCATAAGCACCGGCGTGTTTTCCAAACAATGGAAAATTTCAAAAATTGCATCAATTTTTAAATCGGGCAAACGAGATGACGTTACATGCTACAAAGGAATATCAACTGCATCATCAATTCCAAAATTGTTTGCATACGTATTATGCAACAACTTTAATCCAAAATTGAACATCATATATCAATAAACCAGCATGAGTTTATGCCTGGCCGATCCACATCAACTAATCTGGTTGAATCCACCAGTAAAATAATTAATGAGATAGAAAACCATCAAGTTGATGTAGCGTACATGGACTGAAAGTAACGCATTTGATTCCATCTGCCATCAAAAAGCACTCGAGTTTATTCGCATTTGGGTTTTCACTCAATTACATAAATTGGTTCAAGTCTTATCTATACAACTTAACAACTCTAGAAAATAGACGCGAATTGCTAAAAAGCACATTTATTGGTAATCTCCTACTAGGCCTAATCGGAGAACCACAGAACCAACTATGGCGATAATGAACCAGTGAAGATGATGTGTAAGGTTAGGTTTCAGAGGTTGCTTACTGCACACTTAGGCCAATTTTTAGGCCCATTGTGATACCACTCATTCACTCCACATCATTAACGCACCTACTTCACCTACTCACACAACTACAGTATACCACCTGCACATTGCAAGCTCCATGTCAACCTGTACATGGAAGGTGGGTCGGCGCGTGACACGGAATTCTGCACTCCATCAGAGGGTCTTAGTTGTATTTATTAGCATCACCGATCGTAATCGATGATGAAAATTCGATTTGCATCTAGCCTCTGATGGGATTCGAACCCAGCACCTCCCGGTCCAAGTGCCGAAGCTTTAACCACTGCACCACTTGTCCGGTAAGATGATGTGTAAGTTTCAATACAATTAACTATTTATTTGGTTTTTGTGTAACTAAAAATGATTTAAAAAGTAGATTAAGGCAATTTTATGCCCCTCAGCGATTTTTCTTGTTATTTCAAATTTCCAACGTGGACTAAATAAAATAAAAAAAATAAATAAATAAAACCGGCGACAATTTGTAATAATGGGAAATGAGAAATCAAACGTTATTAAAGTTACGTCTGGTGTTCCCCAAGGATCTCACATCGGGCCGTGAATTTTTATCAAAGTTCAGTTTTCAGAGATCAAATAATCAAAAACTCAAACGTGCTCATATTTACTGATTACGTGAAATTTTTTCGAACTGTTAATGGAATACCAGATACGAAGAAACGTCAAGACATCGATAGATTACGTGAGTGGTGTGATCGAAACTCGCTTCACTTAAAGATTAAAGAAATGCAAAATCGTGTCTTCCATCGTAAGAGAAATCCGTTAATTACTTCATACAAAATCAACAATGAAGTATTGCAAAGAGTCATTGAGATCATTGATTTAGGTGTTACATTTGTCGAAAATTATTACGAAAGCGAATGCCATGTTTGGATTTGTTAAAAGATGGACCGGTGAATTTAAAGATATTCAAACCTTATGTTCCCTCTATTTCGCTTACGTTCGACCTCAACTGGAATACGCTGTACCGGTCTGGAATCCATACTATGCAGTACACATGAAAAGAATTGAAAGCATTCAAAAGAAATTTCTGAGTTTATTGTTAAAGAAAAGTGACTGGGATTACGACTACAGTTTACCATTACATGAAAATGTGGCTCGGTTACCTCCGTACTAAATAATATGCACGGATTACAAAATATAGACGCTTGAAAATAGACGACTTCTCTTAGGCGCGGCTTTTATTGGCAACGTTTTGCTTGGCCACATTAATTCAGCTTACATTTTGGAAAATATATCAATTCATGTGCCTTGCAGAACATTTCGAAACCATGCGTTTTAGCACTAGAACACCATTCCACAAACTATGGAGAAAATAACCGGAATCGTTTTGACCATCGTCAAGTAAAGACGTGTTCGCCTCGGAAATAAATAAATAAACTGCATAAAGTAATAAAAAAATTTTTTTGTTTTGTTTCTCGCATAATAAGCGATTTAATTAAAATAAACATTTTTTTTCTCGTTCTTGTGCATTAAACACATAAAATTGTAGTGTTCGGCTAAAAACTGTGAATCTATTAACTGGGGCACCTTATAGGGCCCCAGGAACTGTGAAATTCTATTTAAAGTGAAAATCGTAAAAAATTAAATAAAATGGACGAAAATAGTGATAGTGAGGTAGAAATGGTTCCCATTAACAGCTGCACGTGCGTTAGAAGATAGCAAGCAGAACGCCGCTATAAAACCGTCTAAAATAATTAAACGTTCAGCTGTACCGTTGGATACGTGGACTGAAGATCAGCAAAGCCTGAAGGATCAAAATGATTTTCTGTTAAATGAAAATATTCGGTTATCAGGTAGGATACAACTGTTAGAAAATCAACTACAAGAAATAATTGCAAATATGAAAAATAATATGACAACCATAAGAAATAACGGTAATAGTAAAAATCATGGTACTGTCAAAAAAAGATAATAAAAGCGAATTAAATAATAGCAGTAGTGCTAATTATGAGTATAATATTACAACGGGAAATCAATTTGATGATATTGAGATAGATGATGACCTAGAGAATATCAACAAAAGCGGAGAAAATAATAAAAACAATGAAGAAGATGAACCTGAATTTATACCAGCCTTGAGGAAACAAAATAGAAGGAAACAGAATAAAAGTAATATTTACTATAATAAAAATCAAAATAAAACTAACGATAATAATAATTCAAACAATAAAAACATAACAAAAAATCAAACTGTAAATGAAGTTAATAAACATAATGAGGTAATAAAAAGTGAAAAAATACCACCAATAACCATTTATACTCAAACACCGAATCAAACGGTAATGTTATTAAAATCGTGTAACGTTAAAGAGTTCGAAATTAAAAGAGTAAATAACATCAAGCATTTATTGTGCATTAAAACAATGAATAATTATAATTTAACAATCAAGAAACTAAAAAATGTTAGTGCTCAATTTTATACATACACACCTAAAATGGAGAAACCGAAAAACATTATATTAAAAGGATTATCAGCTGATGAAAATATTGAGGAAATATTACACGAACTGAAGCAGCATGAATGCGACGAAATTAAATTCATCAAATGCTCAACATTCCAAGCAAATTTAAAAAATCAATCATCAAAAAAAATACCAATATACTTAGTGCAACTATCGCCAGGTTCTAATTTAAATAAATTAAAAGATATAAAATTTATAAATTATCAACGAATATATTGGGAGAAACTAAGAATCAATCAAATAAAACAATGCAAGAATTGTCACAGATATGGGCACGCAGCCATTAATTGCAATTTACACTATCGTTGAGTAAAGTGTAATGAGGAACATGTTCCAGGCAAATGCAAAGTTGATAAAAAAAATAATTCACAACCATTCTGCGCCAACTGTAGAGAAATCGGACACCCAGCATCGTATCGTGGGTGTACAGTATATAAAGGAATATTAAAGAAAATCAAGGAGAACAAGATAGCAAGGGAGGAAAAGCAACAACTCCAAACAAAATAATTTAATTCGAGTTATATCGAACCCGGAGTAAATTTCAATGATAACTTAAGAAAAATTATAAGAGTAACAACGATAAAGCAAATAGATGTAATAACGATAAGAGTAGTGTCGACAACTTGAATCAAATCATCCTAAATAAATTGAATCAATTTCAGTTATACATGTTGGAAAACGATAAAAAGTTGAATACATTATTCAACGCAATTAACGAGCTTATGCATGGTGAGTAAAACATATGTGTATTCCAAAGCTCTTAAAGCTAAGATATTTAAAAGAACTAAAGTGGTTCTGTCCCAACTCATTGTCGATATTACATCTATTGGGTTCTCGATTGCAAGTGTAATTGAATCCCAGAACTATTATTATTATTGTAGTGAAGCTAGCTGTTGTATTAAAGCAAATAAAATCGATAGTTATGGTTAGGGTAAACAAATTAAAAATCATTTCAATAAATGTCAATTCATTAATATCGATAGAACGCCGTATGAATTTAATTTTATTTATTGAAACACATAATCCAGATATTATATTGCTGTCTGAAACAAAACTATATAAAAGACATAATTTTAAGATTAAAGATTATAATATAATAAGAGATGACCGAAAAATACACGGTGGTTGGACAGCTATAATTTTAAGAAACAATATACAATATAAACATATACAGTTTATTAATTCATATATAAATACAATTGAAAGTACAATAGTCGAGATTAAACTAGACAATAAAAATTCCAAATTAATCATTGGTTCAATATATGGAATTCCGAATGGTTCAAGCAATGCATTTATTAACGATTTTGATAATATATTTAATTATCTAAATTTAAATAACCAAAATAATTATTATGTGGAGACATAAATGCTAAACATCAATCGTGGAATAACACAATTGATGATAATCGTGGAAAAAAACTAAAAGAATGGCTAGATAATAATAGTCAGTTCTTTAAACTAAATTTAGTGTTGCCAGACAAACCTACGTTTCCTAGAACTAATTCTACTATTGATGTAGCGTTTATCGATCATAGGATAAACCTAGCGAAGCCTGGTATACTAAATACGATCAGTTATGACAGTGATCACAAGGCCGTACAGTTGGATATAGCATCTCAAAATATATATGAATCAATGAGACTTATATTCCCAATAACAAAAATTTAAGTAATAATGAAATAGATAGTTATCTATTGGAATTAAATTCGCTAATATTAGACACTTTAAGAGAAATATCACCACCGATTAACAACACTAACAATCAATTTTTAAAAAACATTTACGGAAATAAATTAATATTTAAATTATATAAATGCAAAAGCTTAGTCATAACTAAAATCAAAAGAATTAAAAGAAATTTAAATTACAATCTTAACCAATTGAATCAAGTGCAATCTATTTTAAAAAACATAAAAAACTTAATAAAGCAAAATATAAGAATCCGAATAAATAAAGTATGGAGAAACAAACTAAATAACATTCATCTAAATAGCAAAAAAGGTGTATTTATTAATATTAACAGAATTTTCAGACCAAAAGATGGCATATCTATAGATAATATTATTATTAACACAAAAAATCATGACGATTCGAAATTTCTAAATTACAAACAGAAATATTTGATTAATTTAACGGACAAAACGAGAATCAAAAATATGGATAGTGATAATGTTCAAGTACTTCAGACAACAGATAAACTGAATATAATAGGTGCCTACTTAGAAGATCAAACTAAGGAAAATAGAGTCTCTAAACATGATGGTAAAGTAATTGATTTCATGAACAAACTACAACAGCAAAAAAATGAAATCATTTTTAATAATACCCCAGGTCAATTCTATAAACACGAATTCAAGTTTGAACGCCTTTCGGACAATCTCGATTCAAACTCTGTGACTGATGGTATATATACAACAGAAACTGAATTAGAAAATATTTTTAAAACCCTTAGTAACAAAAAGTCCTCGGGGCCTGATAGAATACCAAATATTGCTCTGAAACATTTGCCTAGCTGCTTGATAAGACAATATTGCATAATTTTTAATAATTTATTAAATATCACACATTTTCCAGTGAATTGGAAACTCTCAAAGGTAATCCCAATCAAGAAAAAAATAAAAATGGAAAGTCATATAAAAACTATCGGGCCATCACTTTAACGTCTAACGTGAGCAAAGTATTCGAAATTGTATTACATAATAATATTATGCAACATGTACAACAACAAAAATTAATGCCAGACAATCAGTTCGGGTTTCGATACGCGCATTCCACGGTACATGCAATAAATAAATTGACCTCTGATGCAATAAACGGGTTTAATAATGCAAAGGTAACCGGAGCATTACTGATAGATATAGAACGCGCGTTTGATTCTGTATGGATCGAAGGGTTATTATATAAATTGTATAAAATGAAATTTAATCCTAGCTTAATTTATATGTTAACTGAGATGTTAGCAAAAAGGAAATTTGTAGTAAGTAATGGAGTATCCGTTACGGAAAACGAATTTGAACTAAGTACTGGGCTACAGCAAGGGACAATTTTGGCACCAATTCTATTCAGTCTGTTTGTGGCGAAGCTACTGACGAATGATAAAATAAACTCAACTAAATGCCAAGCATTAGCATATGCGGATGACATAATTGTTTATTCAACTTCTAATAAAATTAATATTATCGAACAAAACTTGCAAAATTCACTAAATGAAATAAAAATGTATCTGATTGATTGGAAGCTTCAAATAAATATAATAAAATGTGAACTAATATTATTCAGAACTCCGTTAAATCAATTAAATCATAATATTAGGAAAAATTGGAATAATATTAGTATTAAATTAGACAATAAGAAAATTGAACAAAAAACTGAAGTAAAATATTTAGGAGTGAAATTAGATCAATACCTCTATTATGATAAACATGTTAATACACAATTAGACAAAGCTCGTAAAGCCTTTGGAATGCTAAATAAATTATTCTTTTCAAAATATTTAAATAATGCAGTAAAATTGATTTGTTATCAAGTGATTGTAAGACCACTTCTTACTTACGCAGCACCAATTTGGTTTTATATTTCTTCTGCATTGATGGAAAAAATTAGAATTTTTGAACGAAAATGTCTAAGAATATGCTTATCAAAATACAGGAAACACAAAATCCAAAACATTTTATTTCAAATCAAGTAATATAGGGTGTTTCAACAGGTGCGCTTCAACTTTTTTCCGATAGGGACGGCGAACGACGCCATATATTTTATTAATCTTTTGTCATTTCGAAACTTCATTAGTATACATTTCATCATGGAACACTACACACGTGAACAGCGATTGCAAATCGTGCAAATTTTTTATCAAAATAATCGTTCTGTCGATTCTGTCGAATAATCGAAAAATCATCTTCAGCGATGAGGCTCACTTTTGGCTAAACGGATTTGTCAACAAGCAAAATATGCGTTACTGGGCAGGAAGCAACCCACACGTGATTCATGAGGCACCGTTGCATCCCGAAAAAGTCACTGTTTGGTGCGGATTACATGCCGGCGGCGTCATTGGGCCATATTTTTTCATCGACGATAACGATCGCCACGTTACGGTTAATGGAAATCGATACCGCGATATGATAAACGATTTTTTTTGGCCGCAATTGAATGGAATGGACTTGGACGACATGTGGTTTCAACAGGACGGGGCCACATGCCACACAGCACACGATACAATCGCGTTATTGAAGACTAAGTTCGATGAGCGTGTTATTTCGCGAAATGGGCCCGTCCAGTGGCCGCCGCGCTCGTGTGATTTGACACCTCTAGATTATTTTCTTTGGGGTTATGTGAAGTCATTGGTCTAATCCAATAAGCCGGCGACGTTGCAAGAGCTCAGAGCCAATATAGATCGTGAAATTGCTGGAATTTAGGCCGATTTATGCGAAAGAGTGGTCGAAAATTGAGTTCAAAGATTGGACTTCGTAAAACGTGCACGCGGTGGTCATGCAAAAGAAGTCGAGTTTCATACTTAAATGTATATGTTCAAATTCGTTAATAAAAAAAAGTTAGTTCAAAAGTCGAACAGTTTGTGTTTTATTCAAAAAAAAAGTTGAAGTGCTCTTATTGAAAAACCCTATATATAACTCTATTAATTTTGATAGAATAGACTTTTTATAATCGACATTATTAGAAAACATATACTAAGGGCTACCACAAATACGGAAAATTCAATGATTTATGCGCCATATTTAATGGATATGAATATGTATAAAAATAATATTGAAAACAAATATCCCCCGCCGGAATCTTTTTTATACCTCGACCAAAACTCCTTTATTCAAACCGAAAATGCAATACCTATTATATATCATATTAAGAGAAGGAAAAATAATAAAGCAATCAATCCGAGAGAATTTATAGAACCGAGCCACTTCAGGTTTAGTAAAAGCCTGTCTAATAAATCTATAAGGAAATATTATCGTAATATAATAAAATATTGGTGGCTAAGTCACAATCAATAATTAATCCTTTCATAAAATATCACAACTAATCTCATCTAGTCATCATTTTAACCAATCATAATGGTGGGATATTTTTTTTGTGCCAGCCCTTTTTATATCCAAATAAAAGATTTAAAATACTTAACTACTTTAGCAATACAAAGTATATTATCACAAACAAACGTCAAAATAAAATAGAAAGATAAAATCAAAAATGTATAAATATTGAGAGTCAAAAGAGATTGCCGTTGATTGACCAAAATAATTTAAGATAATAAAGTAAAAAAAAAAATTAGAATAAGTTTTTTGTCTTAAGATTTTGTTTGAACTTAAAATTAAGAATAAAATGTAAAACAAAACATTAATTTAACAACTTTTTTTTTTTTGGAAAATAAAACATTAATGTAAAAAAAAAAAGGAGAAAATAACCCCATTAAAAGATTGTCTAAATTTTTCAACATCGTCGACGACCTATTTGACTTTAATTTATCAAAGGACAACTTCAAAAATATCCTTAAGAATTATTTTTAAAATTTTTAATTATTAAATCAAAATTTAATTTATCTTCTTCTTTGTTCGAATTTTTAATATTTTTGTTTTATATTAAAGTATCTGAAATCATACATGTACGAGTAAATCACAGAATAGATCGATGGAACAATGTAAAATGTTCCATCCATTAGCCAGCATTCGGCGTTCCCCAGAGCGGTTAATGACTCGTTCCTAATATAATTAATATTTCGTCATTAAATCATTTTTCTGATGACACAAATAACTCATCTTCCAAAAATATAATTCTTCAGGAATTTTTATAGGATTTAAGCTATTCGATTCTTTAAAAATTTCCGAAGCACTCTTCCAATTTTTTCTTTCTGTGCTCTTTTACTTGGAAAATAGGGTCGGTATATTTACCGGACAAATAGTGCAGTGGTTAAAGCTTTGACACTTGGACTTAGCGGTACTGCGTTCGAATCCCACCAGCGATTGGATGCAAAGCGAATTTTTGTCATCGATGAAGATCGGCGACGTTAATAAACACAATTAAAATCCTCTGTTGTAGTGCAGAATTCGACGTCGACCCACCGTCCATGTCAGTACAGGTTGACATGGAGCTTGAAGTATGCAGGTTGGTATACTGTAATTGTGTGAGTAGGTGAATGGGTGAGTGCGTGCGTAAATGTAAATCATTAATGACCTTCAAAAAAAATATACTCTATACTCTACAGTTCGGTTAGTAACTAATTACAGATTCTGACGACATTTATTTTAAAACACTGTTAGCCTGTGTAACTGTGGCTTTGTTTGATTTTATTACGCAGCAATGTCCATATTATGTATTTACTTTTACCAAATGCCTTATGTAACATAAAATTAAAATTATTTAGTATTACAATAAATTAAAGAAAACTTTTTTTAATATATATTTTCAAAATTGGGGACAAATGAAACTGAACAGAATGAAAAAAAAACGCCTTTTGTTTGTTTCCATTAGAAAACAAAGGAAGTTTCTCAGCGATTCAGTTTGAGTTTTTTTTATCCTGGATTAAATGGTTTGAGGATTTTGTGTTTTAGGTTTTTGTGGGTATCCTATTTTTTTATAATAAAAATATAAATTTTAATGTAAAAGCGGAATTCAAAAACAGCACACAGAATGCATTCAAAGTGGAGGAGGCCATTTTGAGGCGTTATTGTAAACAAAATTTTAAAATTTTGAATTTGGTTATTATTTTTCTTTTTAATTAAAAATTAAAAATTTTTAATTTTACTTAAATAAAATGGCGGAAATTATTTTAATTGTATAATTAATAAACAAATTAATACATAAAGTTATTTGAATAATTTTATATGCATTTATATATGATAAATTTATTGAATTTGTGAAACCTAACCTAAAAATTAGATTGAATTGTGCAAGTTATTTAAAAAACTTAAAATTAAATATTAGTCGTGGTTGTTCTATGATTAAATGTTTGTTATAAAAAATTAATCAAAATATATAAAAATTCAATCATGTTTTATAAGTTGTGCCTGGATTCCCCCCACCACCCAAAGACAATTGGTATCGTCAAAATTCTTATTTTTTCTTTTAAGTTTTTGTTTTTGACCGGTGGTTGGGCTATAAATTTATTTTTGTTAACTCAATTTGTTCGTTTTGCTTTGCTCGAATTTGTCGAGTCGCTTTTCGTTTTGAAATTCTCGTTGTGTTGTTTCCTGCTTCCGCGTGTATGTATATCTGTTCATGCAACATCTGTTGATGCATTTACGGTGCTTGCACGTACGGAGTGATGAATGATGAGTTAGCGATGAGTTTGCGAGATGTTATGTTTGCGATATGTACGATTAGAATGTTGGTTACTCGCATCCTAAAAAAAATGTAAATGACTACTGCACGTAAATTCTTCCACGTACGTTCTTCAACATCTCCAGTTAACTACCTTGAAATTAAATATTCGTTAGTCTATTTCGGCTATGTACCTAAGTACGATTGTTGAGGGTTTACAATGTTATATATCAAGCGATGACGATTAAATGTCTACATGATATGCTATTTAAATTTCCTAGAATTGAAGTTTTGATATCGACTCAATACCTCCGAACACACTCCTGCAACCCCACAAAATCCTCACCGCGAACCAATCCGAAGACTTCTACCAACGCACCCATCCATCCAACTCAGTGAACTTTCCGAGCACACTCGATAGCGACCACCATGCTGGACGTTCTCTCCATTCAACAGTTGCACCACAACACAAACCCATGTCTGTCCAATGCAACCCTCCGACTACGAAAACGGAATTCACGAAGTCATAATCTTATATAAGTGTAAGATAAGTGTTACTTTTGTACGAGAGCTACTTTATCAAAATTGAGAAGCATTTAACTATTGCAAATAATATCATTAGTTCTTTGGCAACATCTCTATGAATCGCTCTACAAATATTTAATTTGCGGATTATATACGGGTTTTCAAAAATAGATTGCTTTCACTTACTAATGCCTAGTTTATCTAGACTATGTGGCCTAAGGGTGTTTTTTAGAGTGATAGCACTTTAAATCGAAATGGTGTTATTTTACATTTTGTAATATGCTCTCCAAAGTTATAGACCTGTAAGTGATTTTTATAGCATTCATAATCGGCCATCAGTGCCTAACAGCTAATTTAAATTAACTGAGCAACATATTTTGAATTTAGGTTTCGGCTATACCTAAGTGTCTGTAATTGAACCGATTCTGCTCCAACCAATTAACCTATCGAATGCTCGGTTTTGTTATGTGTAAAAGAGTGTACGGTGGACTCGGCGACATCCAGAAGATCCTGCGTAAAAACTTTCGTACATTCAACATCAATCAATGAATCAATCAACTCATATTCGACCATCGGAGCCATTACTCGATGCAACATAATACCGTCGTACTTAAATGAGAATAATCTTAAAGACATAGATACACCAGGATTATTTATTTACAGTCATAGTTCAGTTACATAAGAGAATAAATAATTTAATAATTTAGAGGCATTGGCCGCTACTTCTTTAACAATGAAGCCGGAGCGAATGTTATTGTCAATGGGAATCGTTCAGTTTCATTTTCAATATTTATTTGTTTTTAAATTTGCTTCAGGTCGACCTAGAAAAGCTTTGGTTTCAGCAAAATGGTGCTATGTGCCAACAATTAATTAGTTGTTAGAAGTATTCGTTTAGTAAACTTTAACATTTTATTTATAAATTTCATACTTAACATTTACATATTTTATTTCGATTTGAACAACCTAAAGAATTTACCTAGCAAAATATACAGATAAGATAATCTTTTTTTTTTTTTTTTTTTTTATTATCGCTGCAATCTGTTCTGGGGCCAAGGCTCTCCCAACTCTTTCGCGGTTAGCTTTTTCCGTCCTTGCTTTTACGCCAGTGTGTAGGCCAATTCGAGGACGTACGGTCATAGGTCCGATTTTTGTTACCATCTGCACATTGCATAGCTCCATGCCAGCCTATACTGGCATGGAAGATGGGTCGGCCCATGAGTTTTGCACTCCGACAGGGAGTCATAGATGTGTTCCATTTCATCACAGATCGTAATCTGTTGATGAAAATTCCTTTTGCATCCTGCCCCTATCGGGATTCGAACCCGGTACCTCCCGATCCAAACGCCAAAGCTTTAACCACTGTGCCATTTGGTCGGTATAAGATAATCTCGATAAAAAAAATTCTAATTCAAGGTGAAACACTAGAAAATCAAGGCTGAGAAGGTGTATCTTGATGAACTCAGCTATTTATTTATTTATTTATAACTGATGCCTACAGTGACTACAATCGGCTCAACAAAACAATTGGTAAACAAAAATGAAATTACGGCGCATGAGCTCGACTACAAAAGATTATATAAAGCTTTCTTGAATGAATTTCTCGACAAGTGATAATCGAAAGCTCCGTAGACCTTTTTGAACAGCCGCGATACCCTCGGAATTGGAACAGTAAGTCCGTAGTCCGTTCATTACTGCTCGGCTGATGAATAAAGCTCCGTCGCTTTGACGCATTCGACGTTCGGGAGCGTACAAGTTGATACTTGCTAGTAACTCGATTCAATCGACATGTAAATTGATTTTATCACGCACAAACAGCGCGGAAGCTACGTCTCGGCGATTGTCTAGACGTTTCAAAAGATTACATCGATTCTGATAAGGCGGAAGAACGTAGTCCACGGCACGACTGAATGGTAAACGTCGTAGCGCGAACAAAATAAACTGTTTCTGGATACTCTCAATCCTCTCAGAATGGCAGTGGTAGGGGTGACCAAACAGGAGATGCATACTCCAAAATGGACCAAACAAAGCATACGTATAATGATGTCAAAGTTAATGGTTCACGAAAGCCCTTGCAGTTTCGTTTAATGAAGCCAAGCATAATGTACAACTTTCAAATAATGGCGTTAACATGTCTGGTAAATATAGCGTCAGATTCAAAGATCACACCAAGATCCGAACTGAACTCAACCCGATCAATAGTTTCGTTGTACAGGTGATATTGATAAAAACAGGCGAGAGAATACGGAAGAAAGAAATAGTTTTGCATTTAATCACGTTTAAAGCCAGTAAGTTGTTAATTGACCAGCTGCAAAAGCGTTTTAAGTCGTTTTGTAACATTTCGCAGTCGCTAGAGGCACGGGCGAAAATCTTCATGTCATCTGCGAAGAGGAGGCAGTTGGCAAACTTACAGCATTTTACAACGTCGTTAATAAATAATAAAAATAACAGTCATAACAGTCGATATGGCTACCTCGCGGCACGCCGGATGGCGCCCGAAATAATGGGGAGAAAGAATTCAGAATCCTAACAGATTGCCAACAATCTGAGAGATAAGAACGCAACCAGTCGATGGGAATGAAACCACAGTCGAGACTCTCCAACTTGCTAATAAGAATGGATTGATCAATCACATCGACAGCCTTTGCGAAGTCTGTGTAGATGACCACAAAATGAGGACAAGTTAGACACGATAGACCGGGATAAAATCCATGCTGAAAAGGAGAAATAAGTCCCTTGGTATGGAAGTGTAATACTCTGTGAACCATGGACTCAAACAGTTTGGGTAAGACAGAGAGAATGGCGATCCCACGATAATTACTTACCTCACTTTTATTACCCGAGTTGAAAATTGGATGAATGCATGATGTTTTCCAGGGATCTGGAAAAATACCACGATGAAGGCTTTCGTTAAACAAGAAGGTAACTACAGGGGCCAGACTTACGGCAGAACGTTTGAATAGGATCGGTGGAAGGTCCATGTAGCCAGTGCTGACCCATGTAGCCTGGTAAGACAGAGGTCTGGTAAGACATATTCGACGAATCCATGTAGCCAGTGCTGACCCATGTAGCCCAATATTGTCTCATCTGGACGGAGCTACCTTATTGCATTAAGTAAAGGAAGAAACCAGAGTGTCGATTTTGTGATTTTTCACTTTCAAATATTTGAACAATACGAAACCGCATTTGACACAATAAAAAATATATAAAAACAAAATGACGCGCATGCGCTCAAGCAAACCAATACAAATAGAAAACGACTACTATGTTTTTCCGGTTTGCTCACCTCGCGCTGTTATTTTGGGTACGAAATCGACACTCAGAAAACAATATTAAATATAATAGTTCTATAACTTCCCTGGTTGTTTCTAAACTTGTGGTCGAATTGTATATAATTGAGGGTTCGCTTCTCGCAACACGAACAGTTACACAATAGGAGTCACCTTTCTTAACCAAACTCAACGAAAATAGCCAAAAACGGCCGATCATTTTGTAGCAACCATAGTCAAGCCATTTTTACATTATTAGCTATTTATAAAGAAGATAAATCTAAACGATAACCTTATGAATTATAACAATGCTTACGCCCTAAATTCAATGATAGTATAAAGCACGAGCAAATGCACTTGTAATAATCAGGAAAGTGCCCGAAGAAACGATTGTTTAACTTGTCCACGTAGAGCACTATCACACGATTTGCGAATTATGTAAGCATGCTACTAAGTCGAATTCAGATAGGTGGCGATCTTTGACAAATATGTGAACAATTATCTCCAGAGCCAAAAGCTCCACCAAAAGGTGGAGGAGAAACTCCCAACTACAGGGATTAAAACTAATTTGCTCCTGTTTCAGAACCACCTGCCTTATACGCTTTTCCACATATTTCGAATTGGTGAAGACTATCCTGCCACCAGAGAATTGCAACTTATCCAATCCAATTTAACTATTTTGAAATTACTTAGCACTTTAAGTAAAAATCGACTGATTATTTTGTTGAGTGTGATGGTTCATATAATGGACTCAAAACAACTAAAACTGGTGGATTTCAAAATTGAAATTAGTGAAGCATTAATGAACGCGCCTAACAGAAATGGTAAGCAGTCGAGTGATTACCGAGCAAAGATGAATGTAAACAGATCCCAATATGCAAAAAAGCAGCACCAGTTCCATATCTGGGGAAGTGATACGAACGATTTGAACACTGGTTATTGTGGGATGACCTTAAAGTTCCTAAATGAATGTCCTGAATGAAAGTAGTAGTATTATCTACCTTTGCTCATCGAACGACCGCAATTGTTTTGAAACATTCCATACTAGAAAGTATGATTAAAGTTTTTGTGGGTAATTTAGTTCAATTTTAAGCCACTTTTTTGTTTCTAAGTAAATCATTCCTGATATTGAAATTAACATACTGAAATTCTCTTCTCACGCTGTGAGATATTATACTTTCTAATAAATTATGTACCAACCCTCACAATTGTACGGGTGACATAACTAAAATAAAACTCATATTAATGACCGAATTTTATGTTTACGATTTAAACAGATTGTGTAAGAAACTAAGTATCGAAATTTCGTTAAAGAATTTATGATTAAAGTTCGTTGGTTTCAGGTAAGTCTAACAATTACTATCACAATTGTAACACCCAGACCCAGTTCAAAACTGATAAATATTTTTAGATGCATAAGAAACTCAATCACAATACGTTATACCCTCATAATTGTATCGACCGGTTCGGAAAGAGTTAACGTATATACGAGGACCGGTTCGTTGTGATTTCTAATCCCTGTACTACATTGACTATACACAAAATGTCGCGCATTATGATTAAGTGGAAATACGAATCACTAAATAGTATTAAAATTTTGTAGATGTGCAGAGGGGACCACTTTTATTCAAGTTTAAATTCAGCATTTACTATGTAGAATATTTTTGTACCTCAACAATCTGTTTATAGCAAGCAATACACGGAAAGTGTTCCAGTTATATAGAATTTAATTGAAGTCTGGCATTTTCACCAATACTTGTTTGTATGGATTCTAAATAAATACTCGTACGTATAGTGTACGAGTACATGTTCATAACGACTCAACCCAGATTATCTGTTTGTGTTTTGATTTTTACTTCTTTAATAAATTTAAAAAAACTGCAACTTAGGATAATTATTTATGCAAATTTAATTATATTATTTCCAAACATTGTATGTTAGTGGCACAGTTAAATTTTAGTATACAGACGTAATACATAATTAAAAATTGTAATGATGCGCAAATCATTTAGTAATTACCTCAGTCACTAATTAGTCTATAAGGCCGGAAAAAATTTGGTTTTAAATTGGCGGCCATCCTAATTAGCCCTAACATAAATATGTTTAATACATATAATGGGTGCGTGCACATTAGCAGATATGTACTTATATATTAACTCCTGTATATTGCTTAGTTGCATGTTTTATGTCCATTTTACATGCCGTGCAGTAAAATAGTTTATCGATTTGAACAAGTGGCTAATATTCTCGTAGAACATTGTCCCAGTTTATATACTCGTACTTGATACAATTATCTAGGACAATATAATAATAGTTATATTATACAAATCGGACAACTGGGATGTTTTAAATATGCGAAATGCGGGAAATATTCAGGATAAAATCAATATAAGGCGAACCTTTAATAGTTGTCAGTGACTATGAACGACGAGATACAATTTTATTTTACGTTACTTTAGTGTCAGATTTGACACAACTTTCAGGAAGCCTATAAAATATATCTTGGAGAATTGTATTGAAATCGATACAATTGAATTATATTACACCCCAAGGAATTTAGTGTGAGTTAGATACCTTACACAAAGTTTACCTCGACATATAATTGATATACGATGAAGGTATTTTGTGTGAGGATGATAAAGCACCCTCTATATATAACTAGCAGAATCAATGAATATGTAGTTCAATTGAAAGTTGTATTAAAAGTGATTCCGATGTTTATCATCTGATATACAGCTCCCATTTTCTGTCTAAAGTTGCAAGTTAGTACTGATTATATTATAGTTTGCATTCTTATTGGTACACGTCATCTTATAAACATTACAGAGAAGCCTTTCCAAAACTCGTTTTAGTTTAAACTTCATTGTACTTAAAGCATTGATTCCGGAACAACCTCAACAAAGTCCGAGCACCACATTCTTTCACAATAGTTAAGGGAACCATATTGCTATCGAACTGAGAACCGTCACGTCATAAATTTTCTGTTTTTTACATCCCGGGTTAAGGCGGAGTCAGTGTTGCTTTCCTTCCTCCCTTCGTTCCTTCTTTCGTTCTGAATATTTTTGTTTGCGATATCATGGTTGACGAAAAAAATACAGAACGATTTTGCTGCCATCTATAGGTAAATAATTTAAGTGATTGACATTATTCTGGATGGTTGAAATTTTTTCATGAATCGATTGTGTTTGGTGATTATTGGTGATCATATTAAGTTTTGTGCGTGTTATTAAATTTATAAAAATATTAATTGTGATTATTTGTGCTATCAGTGTTGAATATTTTGTGATATAAATTAGTTTTTAATAAATTTTCAAATATTTTTGGAATAAGGATGAACAAGATGTGGACAAGATACTTGCGTCAAATATGATGAACGGAAGCGCCGCCATGATCTTATACCATATTCTAAAAAAAATCTCGCGCAAAACGAAGTTGTAATGTCCGAGAAATACTTAGAGAAAGAAGGAGTATCGGGCATTACACTAATTTAATATCTGAAATTAGATTACACGATGTCGAGGGGTTCAAAAATTTTCACCGCATGGCACCCCATTTGTTTGATGCTCTTTTGCATATAGTTGGACCGGCTATACAAAAGTACGAGGCGTTTACTACTAACCCTATTACTCCAGGCAAAAGGCTGTCATTAACCTTACGGTAAGAAGCAAGAAAAATTGACATCTTATTTGGTAAAAACGCATGATTTTTTTTAAATTTATATTCCAGTTATTTGGCAAGCGGAGTCAGCATGGTTTCTATCGGCCCATACGGTTATCGAATAGGCCAATCGACCACATATGGCATCATCAGGGAAACGACAGTTGCTATTTGGGAAAAATTAAAAACGGATGTTTTTCCGAAAAAAAAAAATTAAATTTTAATATTAAAATAAAAATTAAAAATTATCTAAAAAATAAGAAAAGTTTAATTTAAAAGAACTGAATTGATTAGCACTATGTAGCAGAGCACGTTGATTTTTCGTAATACTTAACTAAAAAATGTATGCAATGATATGCATAACATCGACCCAAAGGCATACCAGGCCGAATCCCTTTGGTTATTAAAGAAACTCAATACCACACTGGCCCAAAACATCACAGTTCTGTTGACAATAGCAAAAGCGGTTTGAAATTAATACTAGTGCTAGTCAATGCAAACCCGTGTTATATAGTATAAAAGAGCTAGTCAATGTCTCGTGTTGAATAAAATAGAGCTAGTCAATAAGACCAGGAGCCGAATAGAAAACATTTCGATACTGAACTCTGGTACATCAAGATATAACAGGCAATCAAGATATTGATGTTGAAGATGTACCACGTTCTGGAAGGCCAGTTGAATGATCCATTTTGAGCGAATTATCTATAACAATGTTAAACGCAAGAGATCATGGCGTAAACAAGATGAACCGGTGCAAAGCACTTCGAAAGCCCGATATTCATAAATAAGATGATGTCTATTTGGTGAGATTTCAAGGGAATCGTTTTTTTTAGCGTCTACCGAACAAATACCGGATAAATTCTGAAGTGTTTTGTCATCAACTGGACAAATTGAATGATTCACTCAAACAGAATAGGCCAGAATTGATCAATAGAAAAGGTATAGTGTTCCACCAAGATAACAAGAGATATTATACAAGTTTGGTAGCACACCAAAAGCTATTGGAGCCTAGATGGGATGTACTACCACACCCACCGTATTCTCCAGATCTGACACCTTCAGATTATTACTCTCTACAAAATTTTTTAGATGGCAAAACCTTTTCTTCAATAGAGAACGTCCAAAATGCATTGGATCAGTTTTTTGCCAGCAAAGATCAGAAGTTTTATGAGCGTGAAATTATGCTACTGCCAGAAAGATGACACAAGGTATTGGGTCAAAATGGAGAAGATTTATTTCAACAAAAACTTTAAATTCTATACAAAAATTGTCTTTCATTTTCACCAATAAAACGAAATTACTTTCCGAACAACCCATTATTTATTTTGTAATTGTAAACAAAAAATTCCAAGTGCCATAATAAGGACTTGATAGGTTCTGAGGCCAGCTGGAAAATTTTCGAAACCAGCAATATTTGTAATTTCAAATTGCGCCTAGATTATTTAAATGAACAGATACTAGGGATTATTGTTCTAGATTACCTAGGTCTGTTGGTTAAAAAAATAACAAATATGTTTTTCTACTATCGCCAAAGCTGTTTTTAACTGATTTCAAATGTGCTTTGAAGTTTGCCAACTGTTGGCATCATGAATAGTGAAATCTTCGTCAATTAGATTTCAAAATGCATATGTAGTTTAAAATTTTCATAACATTGACTATGATTTTCCTCAATATGTTGCCAACAGTTAGGGACATGCAAATACACAATGCCTAATCATGCCTTTTTGGAATTGAAATGTTTTATATTGCTTTATTGGTTGCGATTGACAGCGTGCGTAAAAGTGCTTCATGTCCAGGCCACATACTCGATTGAAAATTAAATGAAAAGAAAATGCAAAGCATTCTTTACATACTATATAATACTGTGGGCAAAAAATAGTAAGTCTTTGTTCATAATTTTAAAATTCTTTATTTATTTCTCCAAATCTATTTCGTTCCCCTCAAAGTAATCCTCCTCGGCCTCAATACTCTTGTGCCAACGTTTTTTCCAATCCTCGAAACAGTTGTTAAAGTCAATTTCCGGAATAGCCTCCAATGCGCGTAGCGATTTACGTTTAATGTCTTCAATTGACTCAAAACGGTTTCCCCGGAGCGGTCGTTTGAGTTTGCTGAACAGCCAGAAGTCACACGGAGCTAAGTCAGGTGAATACGGTGGTTGCGGAACGATATGGGTGAAATTTTTGGTGAAAAAATCACGTAAACCCAATGCAGTATGAGAAGGTGCATTATCGTGGTGCAAAAACCAAGAGTTGTCGACCCATAATTCCGGCCTCTTTTTACGAATAGCTTCGCGCAAACGACGCATAACACTCAAATAGTATTCCTTATTGACAGTTTGGCCGGTCGGAAGGAATTCGGAGCGCAACCACACCTCGATAATCGAAGAAAACTGTCAACATCACCTTGATTTTTGACTTGCTTTGACGTGGTTTTTTCGACTTTGGCTCACCTTTGGAACGATATTCAGCAGATTGATCGTCTGTTTCTGGATCGTAAGCATAGATCCAAGACTCATCGTCAGTTATAATACGTTTCATGACATCCTGATAGTCGGAAAGCATTGTTTCACAGACGTCAACGCGACGCTGTTTTTCCAAAAAATTGAGTGATTTTGGAACCAATCGTGTTTTCACTTTTCTTAGGCCCAAATGATCTTTCAAACTGGATTTCACTGATCCTTCCGATAATTCAACGATGCCAGTAAGGTCTCTGACTGTTAATCGTCGATTCTCGAGCACCAATTCCTTGATTTTATTAACGTGTTGATCATCAGTTGATGTTGATGGTCGTCCTAGACGTGGTTCGTCGTCAACGCGCTCTCGACCCTCTTTGAACAATTTGTACCAATTAAAAACACTTGCTCGCGACGTACAATTATCACCGAAGGCCTTTTGCAACATTCTGAACGTTTCGGCACCACAAAATTGATTCCGCACACAAAAATTAATGGAACTTCTTTGTTGAATAATTTCACTCATTGTAAAAATCGCCGAATGCACTTTTTGTACTTCAGAAAGACAAGCGTATACTAAACACTAATGATTATTTTGATGTGACATTTGGCACAGATGTCACTGACAGTCATACCAACATAGAAAAAAAATATTTCGACGAATGGATTTCCGCGCGAAATTTAAATTAAAAAGTCTTACTACTTTTTGCCCACAGTAGTATGTCATTCTTTCTTTCTTCAAATATCAACATTAGATGGAAGTAACAGAAAATATTTTGTTTGTATTTCGTGGATATTATATTGCTGATTGCTAAACTTGAGTTGATTGTAGCAAACTTTTAAGACGTTTTACGCCCTATTTACAAAAATGTATTTTGTAATGAGAATTTTATTCGAAAAATTATTTAGCATTATTTCAGTCAATCTAGCACTATTTTGACATCATTTTCACACAACAAAATAATAGTTGCTAACACTGGTCAGTCTGAAGAGAAGTCAATTTTAAATTGAAAAATTTGTTCGAAACCCACTACCTTCCCAAATTTTGAAAACGTACCCTCCTGAACTAAAATGAAATTAAAACAGAAAATCTGTATTTACTGGCTTCAATACATTGCTGTAAGCTATCGCCTATTATACCCAAAATTAATTTTCTGGTAAAAATGAAACAAAACTAATTAGTAGTACATCTACACCTCGGGAACCGCCCAATCTAGAATCACTTTCGATAACTAGAGCAGTGACATAGTAGGTAGATACTCAACACTAAACATCTAGAAAATTTAGAAATGTTTTCTAAAGACGGGAATTATGCAATCATAGTACTTTGTTGAAATATTTCGTAAATAAACATATTTTTCAACTACGCTTCTTTATGTTGTGTAAAGAACCAGTTTCTTCATAAAAACGAATTGGAGGCCTTCAAATTTTACCTTCGAAGTACAATATCGATCTCGCACCAAACGAACGCGGGCGCGTACACATATACATATGTTTACCTAATGCAATGCAACTAATTCCGACCTAAAAATTAAAAATTCATTAGAAATCAGAAATTCACTCACCTTATATTTAATCGAGCTGATCAAATCACTTTATAACGAACATAAACGATATGAAATCACCGCAAAAATCGTTAAAAATCCATAACATCTGGTCCTTCGTAATAACAAATTGTTGCATACAACAACTATAAAAATATAAAAATCAGGTAAATTTACCTAAAGATATTATTGAGAAACTTTAACGCACACAGTAACACAGATAAATTTTTATTTTATTTCTTTTATACAATATTCACTCAACACCACAAAAACTATCACAAACTATTATAATAACAAAAGCTTTTCACTCAAACACGGTACACGATAATAAAAAATAATTACACAAAATTTAGCTTTTCACTTTATTTGCTCATCACCTAAAAACTCATTTCATGAATGAAATTAACTCACAACAAAACGAGTTTTCTGAATGTCAAATGATTAATGAATTTAAACGCTTTTCGGTTTTTACTTTATATTTGTACGTACACAAAATACACAATCGTCGGTGTAACGAAATTTTTGAACTATCACACACACCTACACACAGTAACTCAAAAGCCAAAACTTTAAATGAGAAATAGCACTAAATTCCAATAAGAATATTTATTATGATTTTTACACTCAACCTTTTCTCTAACTTCAGTAAACGACCGTTAAAAAAGTTTTAATGTATTTAAACAAAAAATTCGATTCTCTTTTTTATTAACAGACAAAACCCGTTTTAAAACTTTAAAAAACAACAATAACTAAATATTCCGTGTTGTATACAACTAACTTGTGCGTCTTACAATCGCAATGGATAAACTTCGACTGAATGAGTGATTTTTCAATTACGAATGAAATAAGTAAATAGCGCGAGAGAGGAATTTATTGACACACTACATAAATTATACAGTGAATTCAAAAAGTTTTTATCCAATTTTATATATCTTGAAAGTTACATATTATTGATGTATAGGTGTCAGCACTTGAATATAGAAGAACTAGTTCAGTATTTACTTGCAAAAGTGTTAAAATTTTCTGTATCAAATCTTAATATTGTTGAATTGGATTATGATGGTATTGTGATAATATTTACGAATAAAAAGAATTAAATGTATCCAAAGTTATATTCGAATTTTTCAAGAGAGCAAGGTGATACTATACGTGAACTGTAGCTATAGTTTTATAATTGGACACCAACCCTAACAAAACGAGTATGTATGTGTATGGATAAACATGGTTAGAGTAGTTTACAAAAAATTGGTTAACACATTATTTAAGTTTTAAAATGTGAAAAAGTTTTAATGTATAAAAACAATACGTCCTATATCAAGGACGTGCAATTGCAATAATCTTGAATCACAACCGATATATGCCAGAATCATGTAGACTGCGAAATTCCTTAATCAAGTTTCTCTGATAAATTTAATATGCAACTTTGAGTAATATTGCCGTCTCTCTATTGATTCAATCTATCTTTCCAAGTTGCTATGGATGCTTTCCGAATATTTGATTGCATAGAATTTGAACATATCCATGCTGACTTCATGGCGGTTTTTTATCTTTAATCTGTTCTGGGGTGTATGCACTTCCAATTCTTTCGCGGTTCTCTTTTCCCGTCCTTACTTATTCACCGTTTCCCAGCAAATTCGAGGACGTACGGCTATAGGTCCGATTTTCGTAGAAGCAACCGCGCATCGTATAGCTCCATGCCAGCCTATAGTACTGGCATAGAAGATGGATTGGCCTGTGAGTTCTGCACTCCAACATTAACCACTGTGCCGTTTGGTTGGTCATCTTGCCGGTTTCTTGTTTTGAAACTAGTCAATTGTTCACCTAACAATATATCGATTTAATTCGCTCCAATTAGACAGTTATCGCTTCGGTTGAGACTGCTCTATATGCTCCAGTAATAACAAGAAGTATTCTGTGTTCTAATTAGTGTACTCGGTGGGGACAATTGATTAACAAACGCATGCTTAGGTAATGGATGCAACCACTAATCCAAGGTATTTTGTTTTAACGGGTTTGAAAGAAGATAACTCCATTTTGTTGCTGTTGTACCAATCTACCATCCTGTGTACAGCGTTATGTTTTTTATTGAATTGCCAGCAATCCTTATTTATGAAAGATGACTTTAGAAAGGATGAAGTGGTATGACGCATTAGTTGATACATCAGAGAAAATCAGATATATCTATCTGTGGAGGCGTGTAGTGTGAGCAACGCAGGAGAAGTGCTGCTTACATTAATTTATATTACATGTTACGGTGAGTTATCGGCCCTGTAAAACCAATACCAAATCAGCATCAATTGTGCAGGCTAGAGACGGCTGAACCGCGCATCTGTCTTATATCAAGCAGCTAGGTATATACAAATATGTTCAAAGTAGTACTGGATGCCTTAAGATTCTTGCTCTTGGAACGTGCTCAAAGTTTTTTAAGACTTGGAGTCTGAAATTTAAAAAACCTTTCGAATCAGACAAAGAGTTACACGTTAGATGTACTTGCTCAACAATAGCTTTAGGTCTGGGTGTGGGATCCATGACATCGCTAAATGTCACATTTTTCTTTACCGCTACAATATGCCGATATGTAAGGTCAGACTCAGCCCTATGAAACTTAATTATACGATCGTTGCTGTACACGTTAAGGATCCATTCTTTGTCGAGTTGGAGGAAGTCATCAATAAAATACCGCACTACAACTCCTGAGTGGCTTTATTACAAAAGTCGGTAGGAGTGCAGAAAATATATCACACAGCGGTTCAAACCAAAATCCAGAATCCAAAAAGTAACGTGAGATCTCACGATATGGAAAACCAAATCGATCCCGTCAAGAGCTCTAAGAGACACACACTGCACTCGCATAATCGGTGATTTATATTACAGAGATACCGACAAGGATAGCGATCATTTACTTACTTGGATATGAAGTATAAGTGCAAATGTCATCTACATTCAATAGACAAGCACGGAGGACCGTTAGATGAAATGTCACTGACTATTTAACCGGGAAAATAATTACGAAGATCCTCCTGTTAACATCCAGTAACAGTGGCCAGCTATTTAGTCAGCCAAAATTGCCGCGGCGCAAATCATATGAGAAGAAAAGATCCTCAATGATTGGTTCGATAATCAGTGCCGCCTGGTTGTCGAAAATATACATAGTCTTCGTGAAAATTCGGCTCGCAACACTGGAAGCATTTTAGCAGAATATCTCCGTGCTAGGAAAACTACGACTAAATATCTCCGATAAAAGAAGCGCGAACATATAAGAAAATGCATCGCAAAGAAACATCAGCTTCCAAGCGGAGCTCTCGACAGTGGGTGCTGACCTGGCCTCTAATAGCTGTAGAATATAATCTACTTTTCAAAGTATCAAAGTATCATCTTATCGTCCAATTAAAGTGCGGGAAACGAATATGGAATCCATATGAATCACGAGATAAAAAACTTCTCGGAGACAGCGATATCAACGGATTAATTCCACGCGAGTTAGTTGGCAACACCACGTTACAAGGTCCCACAACAATGAATGATACATAAAATGTTTCCACAACAACCAGCCGTTGTATGTCATAGAGGAAGACTAGGATATCGAAACCGGAGGGCAAAAAAGAAGAAGTTCTAGCACATCGGGTAACATGAACACAAAATGAAAAATTAAACTTTGCGGACACAAAAATGTTCCACAAAAAACGTTACTGAAAAACTGACCAGGTATCCTGAGTGTACTTTCAAAGATAAGATCAGATGAAGAAGCTTATAACTCTTCACTGAAAGCGGATCTTAAACCTAGTCAGAAGGTTGGTAACATATTAGTCCTATCTATCCTTTCGTGGCACGTGACAGCGGCTTGCGATGCCATCTTTCAACCATGCCATTGCACTTTGGGTTATAGGCTTTTGTTCCATTACGCTGAAAATCGAGAAGTTTTGAAAATTCGAGAAATAATTCGGGTTCAAATTGGGCTCCCTGATGTGTAGCAATGGCAACTGAAACACCAAAACGAGATATCCAATTTAAATAAACAGCAACCGTTACCGTGGCAGCAGTTATGTTCGGAACAGGAACGGCTTCAGACGAATGCACGTAACGATCTATTAACACGGCACAATATCGCTGATTGTCAGAAATCGGTAACGGATCAATGATCTCGAGGTGGGTTTCTGCAAAACGTTGCAAAGGTAATTGAAAGTTGGTGAAAGAACTCAAGGCATACTACTTGAAACTTTTGATTTTTGACAGTGTATGCATTGTTAAGTTTACTTAGTTTTCAAATCTTCCTTGATAGAAAGCCAGGTAACATTTTAAGTTAAAACGTTCGTATTACCTTTGATACCAGTGACAAATTATGGAAAATCGAAAACTTAATGGAATAAACGATCTTGGAGATTCAAAGCTAGTGCTTGTATTAACAAATATTACATATTTAACCTTTGCTAACATTTATTCGATAAATTACATAATTAAATGTGTGCGATCAAATTTTACATCTTCTTTCTTTCGGGTTCTTAACTAAATCTGACGTGCACTAAAACTAGTAAAATGGTTGAACATAAGTAAAGGTGAATACAATACGGATGAGCAAAATTAATAAAATTAAATTCTACGTTAATATTATTTAACTATTTGTAGTGCCACCACAACAAAATTAAATTCTTTATTTTATATATTATGGTTAGTTACTATTCGTTAGTTACTTTCCGCTTCGATCGATTCGTGACTGGCGATACTTGTGGCAACTGCCGTCCGCTACTCGTTTGCTGATTCGTTACTGGCGATATTTCTGGCAACTGTTGATTGTTACTTGTTTGCTGATTATCATTTATACTTGGTTAACCATTCCAGCTAAACGCTGATTTTAGTCGGTCTATAGAGACACAATGAAGATGCGGTTACTCATGTTGATTGTATAAACTTTCGGCGTTCTTTTAAGTACCAAGAAGGGTCGGTCGTTCCTACTCGTCGGTGGTCCTTACTGGTATAAGAGGTCGGTTTGATGTGGAATGATGCATTGTTCAGAATTCGGTGAAAAATATCGTGCCATAGACTAATTCAGATGACGTTGCAAAAGGTATTCCTTAAACGGTCCTCGGAAACGCAACATTATGATTGGTAAGTTGTCACCTTATGAAACATTTCCCAATGCCGTGATTGATGATTTGAGCGTTCTTGCCACCTTTTTATTAGACCGTTTGATTATGGATGATAAGTTGTTGTTCAAATCCGATTGCCCACCGTGGTCGGTGTGTGAAGCTCAAAAGTCCACGTGAGACTGATTCTGCGGACATATCACTTATTGGAATGGCTTCTGGCCAGCGAGTACAACGGTCGATTAGACAATACCGATAGCCATGTTGTAATGGTCCAATAAAATCTATGTTCATGAGGCTAAATCGTAACTTCGCACGAAATTTGTAACATATTTTCGTACGTTTGGACACATATATCGTTCGGTTACAAGCCTAATAGTAGCTTTAATGCCTGTATGCGAAAGCTTATGAGTCGATGCTTTCACTTGTTGACGGAATTCCCGTGTTATATACGGACGAATTTTCGGAGTCGATGTACCGCAGCAGATCATCTCGTTAAAACCTGGGACAAAATTTTCTATAAAAATTAGACAAGTTGAATTACCTTGACTGATTTCGCAGAATTCGTTATCCATTTCTTGTTCCGTGGATAATTTATCGTAGTCAAATATGTCGATTAGTTGGATCCTTGATAAATGGTCCGCTGTTATATTCTCTTTCTCGTTGATATGTTGAATGTCGGTCGTAAAGTGTCTCACAAAATCCAAATGGCGAATTTGTCTAGGCTTAGCTTTATCTAACTTCTGTTGATATGCGAAAACAAGAGGTTTATGATCCGTATAAATTCGGCTTACTCTTCCTTCCAACATGTATCGAAAAGGTTTGGCACTTAAATACAGTGTCAAAAGTTCTCGATCATACGTACTGTATTTTTGTTGGGTATCGCCGTATCGGTCAACTTCTTCGCAAAATAACCTAACGGTTCCAGATTTTCATTGACGTTTTGATGCAATACCGCTCCTGCAGCAAAGGTGGTATGTAATGTCAGTTCTGCGTTCACATGTAATGTCAGTTCTGCGTTCTTTCTCGAAAAAGCGAGTAATGTGGCTGATGTAAGTTGATTTTTGCATTTTTCGAAGGCTTCGTTTGCTTCATCGGTCCAGTTGAATATTGTTTTGTCGTTTTTAGCATTCCCCTTTATCATTGAATGAAGTTCGAATGAATTTGGGCTTCTAATGCTTTCGGTATAAATTTCCGATAATAATTTATCTTCGCCAAGAAGGTTTTTAGATCCTTTGCCAAAACAGGTGGGCAACCAGCCAAAACTTGCTGGGAATATTTGTAGTTGTTGAACTGCTATTTCACACTTAGCCACATTGATACTATTTCACACTTAGCCACGTAGATGTCTCTGGGCTCAGCAGTGTTTTCGGATGCGATTAAAATATCATCAATATCCGAAAATACGGAAAATCGAATTTAAGGTCTTTAATTGTAACCTGAAGAAATGTTTTTTTGTAAATCTATTTTGCTGAATATTGTTTTTCCACTAAGAATACTCGTTCAATCGTGAATAGAAGGTGGATATAAGCGGAGTAGTCTCACTATGTGTAAACCACTTCCCCAGTTTTTCGTCGACGGACGGCAAATACCTATTTTCATTAAATATTCGATCTCGTCTCTTGCAGCGGTAAACTTTTCTGACTTTAATCTTCGAGGTCGAGCGAACGATGGTAGGTCCCGTTGTTTCTATTCGATGTACGAGAAGACATTTTTGTGATGTCTGTAAAATCGTTTACTAGTGCAGCAGAACGTGATTGTGGAATAAGTTTTAATTACCGCTATCTCGTAAACTTAGATCTAGTTTATTCCGTTTTTTGCCATAAACAGTAGCCGATGTTTACTCCACTATAGCCAGACGGAATAAGTTGACACGAGAATTTGAAGTTTCGTCTGAACTCGTGTTGACAGTCGACTTAGTTCATTCAGACTGATTACTTGACATCGTACCCTATTCATGATAACGACAGGGACTGCGACATTTAAATGATTTTTGGCTGAATTTTTAATGACATTACCATTCGTCAGTATGGCCGCTTGATGTAACATTTCGTGTACGGTGATATAGGGCGATATGCACTATGTATACCCACATCCATGAAGAAATTAGCTTTGAAAGGTTGTACTACTATAGTTACATTTTTATTAAATTACAGACAGCCCAAGTTTACATTATTGCAGAGTTATGGCAGAACAGATCATGGAATTGTTTGACGTCGAATTAGAACTAAATATGTGCTCATTCGCATAACTCGATAACATGTGCGTGAAGGATATTTCTTTATTAAAAGAAGGAGAGGAAAATGTGAAAAGGACCTTACCAGCCCAGGTCCCAGACGAACCTGTTTGAACATATTAACGTTGGTTTGATCGGCCCAATGTCATTATTTAACCTGGATATTTTCCTGTACAATTTTAGTAGACACCTTAAACCTAGGCTTTTTTATTACTGCGGACGATGGGTATAAGCCGTACCACTCGTTCGTCTAGTAGTCTAACCTACGGTTTACCTCATTTCTAGAATGAATGTGTAGGATCCATTTGCTCTTTTTAAATGGCAGTAGTGGTACATAGCAGAAAATGGACTAAGAATAGTAGAAAAATCTTCTTCATGTACCAAGGCTGCATCAAGCAGCAGATATCCCGCACCAATATCTGCCAAATAAGTGCGTACCCATCCAAATAATTCGTTACGCTGATATGCTCTTGCATTTTATTAAAGCCATCTTCTTTAAATCTATTCAATGAGCTGATGCCATCCGTGATCTATTTTCTTAATATGCCACCTTGCATATCAGACAAAATACCGCTGATGTGTTTTAAATCCCTGGACCAACTTTTATATTGATCTTCCCTTGTGTGGATATTTTGTTATGGATTTAGCTTATAATCCGTAACAAGCATACTTTTCTTTGATGGTTGCTATCACTGGACTTAATTCTTTAAATAGACGTGTTGCGTAAGTATATGCGCCTTCTAAAACACACTTTGAGTCAAAGGCCTGTCTTTTTTAACCAAAAACAGACATATTATTAGCTATTACGTCTGTTTTATCGCTTAGTTTAGGTTCAAATTATTACATTCTTGATGTGATGGTGAACGCTTGTGTATACAATAGGTCTAACCTGATTTCTGAGCTATGTGGATCAAAAAATATCCTTTTATGGCCTCCTTATACAACATAATCTACCAGTATCCATTTGTCTGTATTATGGTGGTGCGGAGAAGTAAGGATGACCTCTTAGTCTCTAGCATATTCAATGTTAAAGTCAGGAGATTGAACGATTGACGCATGGGTAAAACTTAAGTCACGCTCATCTCCTTTGCTATTTATAATGGTCAGAGTAATACCTATATCTTGTACATGGCCCGCTGGATCTAGGATTAATTTATTTTCAAGGCCAGTAAAGGTAATACCTGTGTCTACTGCTTGATCTTCGAAATAGAGGTTAGGTCTTGACTCGACTCATTGACTGGGCCATTCAATTTTTCTAAATGGTGGTAGTGGATCATCTGGATGGGCGTAGCTCACTGTTGTTGTGAAGTCATTGATTACATTGAAGATTACATTGTCTTCCTGCTTTGCGTTCAATCAATAACCTCAAGCAGTGTTCTCCTGAGCCAGCTTCTTCAGGGAAGTAGGTTAACGGTTATATGGATTTATCAGGTGCCCTTAGCAAAGACGAAAATTTCGGCTACTAGCAAAGACGAAAATTTCGTTCTACAAGTATATGTATTATTCGAACATCTTACAGATGATGTTGATGCGAAGTACTATCGAAAACAAGAGCAACGGCAACTAGCACAACATCAAGAAAACCCTGGCGTGATAGGAAAAATTCAGTATTTTGTGATTTCGATGCCGAAGGCAATCATCTTCCTCATGACCCCTATATTTTTATATTGGTTATGAATATGGCGAATTGACCTCTTACCTGATTGTATTTTGTCGAGCCACTTAAACATACCGCATGTATTTCCATTAATAATCAAACTTTTATATTTCTTTGTTTATCTCAAATGACCACTGTACATTATTCAAGAACCTTCACCCATCCACGACATGAGAAAAATAAGTTAAATTCAACAGAAGATGAATATTAAATAATTTCTGCTAACTACTTTTGAGTGCCGTCTGTATTTCAATATTGAACTAAATAATTTAAACCATTAACGATTTTAATTTCCTTACGATAGATGGTGCCTTCGTTGGAAGGGGGAAATTTAAACAAATTTATATTGTATTTATCATTTAATATAATTAAAATAAAGTCATTCTATAATTTTTCTACAATTTTTTTACAGGTTTTTTAATTATAAAATTATCTAAAATTTTAATTTATCATTATTATTTTAAAAATATATTTTTTCGAAGTAGTTTCTGTTTTTTTTTTTTTACATAAGCGAAGAAATAAACCTATTTAGTATATACACAAATATTGGTTTTATTTATAATCTACATTCTGTAGCAAAATATTCATTTTAATTTTATATTTTATTTTGAGCATCACGCATTTTATTTCTGTTGATTAATTTATATTGTCATTGTAATGTAGTTTTATTAATGTCGTTATAATCTAAATTATTAATTTAATAATTACGATACGATAAAGGAAACAGAGTGTATGTAAAATTATGTGCGCATTCTGTGATGTGAGAAATTTATCTACCTAAAACAAATCTATTTAAATTTAAACAAGAAATTAATAAAAACCTGACTGAGCAAGAAATGTTTATCGTTGAACTTAAAAATGCATTTTTATGTATGATAAAAATTAATATATAAATTTTTGGTTTCGTTTTTTAATTAAAATTAAAATTTAGTAGTATTTTTTTGTTTTGTTCATTAAAATGGCAAACGTAATATATTATAATATATTTTATAATAAATATAAGTAAAATAAATTATTGTTATTTTTTTACAAAACCAAAACAAAAAACACAAAGCAGCCTCATAATTAAATTGGTTTTAAAAATTATTAAAAAGTATATATTGTAGTTTTTATAAATTAAAATAATTAATTAAAATCAAAATCAACACTGTGTTCTTGTAATTTTATTGCTTATTGAATATTAATTTAATATAGTTTTTGGTTTATTTATATATAGTTTTGTTCTATGAAAATATTTTTGGACTAAATTTGAAATAGATGATGGCTGGTAGGCGATTTACCATGCATGCTTGAATTAAGCCTGTTAAAAAAATTTCAAATTTGTTTGGGTTCTTTAGCCTTAAATCGTGTTATTTGCTTTTGCTGCGGCTACAGCCCAATCGGGGAATGTCCCTAGTTCGGGATAGATAATAGCACCCCAGGTTGGAAACGACGCCCAAATTACAAACAATGTACAGATTGAAGGGCCAATACCAGCCACAGCCATATCTTTAATTTGAATATTCGCATAGCCCGCTGCGATTGCATTCGGTGGCGTACCGACCGGCATATGAAACGCTAAACTGCAGGAGATCGCCGCGGGTAACATTAAGTACAATGGATGAATTCCAATAGCCAGTGACATTTCAGCAAGTACAGGCAATATTATGTTGGCTACGGCTACGTTTGATGTGAACTCAGTAAGTGTTGACGCGGCCAAACACACCATAAAGAGTAATAGTAGTGGCGGTAATGTTTTTAATCCAGACAATGCTTGTCCCAACATTGTAGACATTCCGGATACACGTCCACCTTCGGCCAATGCAAATCCACCGCCCAACAAGAAAATCAAACTCCATGGTGTTTTTGCGTTTATGAAATTCCATGTGATCAAAGCCGGTGAAACTTTTGTTGGTAAATCTTCGGATTTCTTTTTACAACAAAATTTCAAGAAGGCAAAATTGGCCGGAATCATAAAGAATACGATAACAATGAAAATGGCTGGTGTGGCATCTTTAACTTTCCTGAATGTTAGAAAAACAAATTTATTAATATTAGAATTTCAGATTTAAAAAATTTAAAGTACTTACACATCCTTAATTAAATCTCCCCATCCGGTCATAAAACCAGGTTCACGCGTAAAGAATAAAAATACAGCAAGCAAAAATAGTCCACCGACCAATTTTTCATGTGTTGACATTGGTCCCAATTCATCATAACGTTGTTCAATTACACGCCGTGCTGCCTTCTCACCTTCTTCGCCTATTTCGGCCGCTTTTGCATCGGCACTATTTGGACGCCATAATCCCATGAACAACCATTGCAAATAAACCCATGTCAAGAATGTATAGATCAACATTGGCGGAATGTTGTAGAACATCCATTTAGGGAAGTCAATACCGGGCGCATTTGGGAAACGAGTCTCATATATACCTTTGAATGTTAAATTAACACCTGAACCAACAATTGTACCGTTACCACCAAGTGATGATGCGTATGCTGCGCCTAAGAAATAGCAAATTGTAATTCTTGATGGACGTTTTGGTTCTGCGTCGATTTGTTCTTGCGTTAGCATCCCTTCTTCTTCAGGCGAGCGTCTTGGTTTCTCGTACATTTCACAGAAACCTTGCTGTAATTATACAAGATGATTATCGATGTTTATACATTTTATATTCAAATATTATATACTTACACTTTGTAATTCTTCGAGGACAGCTTGCATGATAGGGCACATCATAGCAATTGCGGCAGTATTTGAAATCCACATGGAAATGAACATAGTGACGAATAGCAAACCAAAATTTAGTCTGAAATTGAAACAATTACAATTATTATTTTGGATGAGTAGTACATAATGTTTCGGGTGATTATTGTGGGTCGGCCTCGATAGTTCAGAAACTGCGGAAAAATCTTTCAAATTATGGCCTACAACAGATAAGACTAACAAAAATAAAAATCTTCAAAAGTTAAAAAATCTGAGAAACTGAATGTTCCAAGACGAAAAACTCAAACCCCTCATTAGGAACTGTAGCGTAGTTTTTAATACTGTTTAATACTACTGAGTAGTTCAAATGTCAATTAAATGCCCCATGCACCCTAGAACTCGAAATTATAAAGGACTCGACGTAAAACACAATTTTGAGTTGTTTCATATTGGAATTTAAGACCTAAATCAATTTTAAATATGATTCAGCAGATGGTGTGCTCCTGGGTAAGCAAAGGTAGTTTAAATTTAGCATGATTTAAGTATGGTTCGAGGATTAAATAGGTTTTATATGTTGTTGCATGTTATAAACGTAACATGGAAAAACAAAGAAGGACATGAAGCAAAGAGAATACGAACTGTTCAGTTAAAACTATAATTTGATAGAATATATGAAGAAAATTTTCATTTTTCTATTTTGGTTTATAGGTAAACTTGGTGATCATGCGTGAAAGAGCGCTATTATCGTTCCCCTTGGTAGTTATTTCTACAAGTGGTTAACAGGAAAGTGGGAACCATCGCAGTACATGAATTAAAGTTAAATTATATATTTCCAGGAAGGGCTGGAGTTTAAACACCACCCGCTGTAATAATTGATGAACAAGAACGATATTTGCCATAACACGACATCTTTGATGAGATTACAATTTAAACTTTGCTAGCAGTTTGTAACCGTCAGCCTTGGAAAGTTGTCGTAGAGAGAAACGAAGAAATCGGTCTGATTTGGTTTATATAAATAATATGTATAAAATTTGTTCTGAAATTCGGCTCACTCTCACGAGTCTAACTATCGAATAAATATAAGGACTTAAACGATATCATTTTGGATAATGTGGAAGGATCAGCGACTAGCAGAAACTAAACATTTTAATTCAGTTCGATAAACAAAGATCATAAAATTTTTGATCACATATGTGACGTAATTGATTTAAGGGGTTTAAATAATTTGTCCCAAATTACTGAGGGTAGCTAGACGTAGCTGTCAAAAAATGGACTTCTACAGAAAAAAATGTTATAGAATACCAATGTCCTTTAGTCTAGATGCCGTTTTGTGACGCCCTACCAAGTGTCTTACTAAAATAGGTGTAAATTGTATTAACCCGTCCGTTTAAACCCGTTTCCAAAGCGTAAAGAGTAAATGAAATAAAATGTATGATTTTAGTTGTCGAGGAACGCAGTGAAATCAATGAAAAGTAACAAATAATACTTTCAAAGAGCTTACGTATGCAGAACAGTTTCAGATTTGACCGATGTGCTGTAGATTCTTAACAATGAAATAAGGTATTTCACGTAAAAATACGATAAACAAGTTTTGTATTTAAATTGTTTACATAACGTAGACTTCAAATCATCGTAACCATTCTTTTAAATGTAAAGGTTTATTTAAAAACGTTCTGGTCGATAAAAATTAAACAACTAGTCTTTTAGGGGTAACAGTTTGATTTATATAATTTTGTTTAATTAAAATTGCTTTAGCCAACTTTTAGGGGAGTAAATCTCATAAAAATGAGACCAAATTCTGTTTCAACATTTGGTCTCATTTTTATTCGAGTAACATGGTTATACACCTCTTATGTGCCGTTAAGAGCGGCACATGTACCATGATACAAAGGTGGCTCAATTTGGTTTCTAATTGAATTTTGAACTTCTCATCATACAAGAAGTAGACCATTGAGTTAACTAAATACACCTAGTACTAACAATGAACCCCACTTTAGGCTTTTTACGGATTTTTGGATGGCGATTCAGATATGGTTTGCACAGTACACGACTTTATTTTTTTGCTTTGAAATTTGAGCTTCCAGATTAACTGACGTTAACTGAAATTTGGTTCATCATTATCGACCTTGTCCGATGATCGTTATCAGGCAACGAATTTTTTTTGTTGCGAATTATTAACTCCTAGCTATTCTGATGTAATCTTAACATCGCAGTGGCATTTTTCCTAGATAACAAAAATAAACTAGTATTAGTAAATACAATGTTAAATTTTATTAAAAGAATTTGGCAAAGTGAGTGTGTGAGGAGTAAGTAGCGGGAAATATAAACCCAGTAGAAAGCAATATCCATAAAGAAAGTCAGCACATTCTTAAAAAAGGAGTGCTAGTCGAAACTGTGAAATCGGGAGACTCGGTGTTCTTTCTGAATAACAAGAACTTGTCGGAAGTTGGATCTTTGAATTGACACCGGCCACACGAAATATCTTAATAAAAAATCGCTGAATATATATTGGTTGGTCCTCATGCAGAGTGCAAGATTGTACTGGGGTCAAAGGGTGCTTCAAATGTCATGGATTTGGTCAAATCGCAAGATATTGCAAAGAAAAAATCAAATTTGTGGACAGTGCTGTTATTCTGGACGTGACCAGAAGATCTGTCCAAACAAGTCAGAGACACCAAAGTCGCTACTGCGAAAATGCTTAAAGAGCATTTGACCACCCGTCACGAAGAAAAGTGTATATCGCATTTAAAATGGAATTGGATCTAATCGTGAGATTGACATTTATGTCAAATTCGTCAAACATAACAAATTAAGAATTATAGCAAAATAAGCAAAATGCAAAAGTGGTTGGACACGAGATCAGGCAATGTTCAGAATATCATAACATTAACCTCCATTGAATACAAGAACCCTAAGCGGTAAAAGGTAGAGCAGGTGGCATAGCTACGTCAGACGTATTATCACCGGAGACAATGATAATACACAAACAGCTATTGACATCCTCAATGGTGAACTGGAGGCATCTACTTCCAATATTCAGACGATCCAATGCTATATATAAACAAACTAGTTACAAAACATTTTTAAAGGTTTAAAACTCTTCATTGTGAATGAAGTTGGAAAACCAAGTACATATAGCCATAACGAGGAGTCGAGTATTAACCTTATATTAGTAACGGGCGGACTATTGAAAAGAGTTGAGGCGGCGCGCATCATACACAGGTGAGATAAGCGATAGTTTCTGAAGCGCGACAACTGGAACAAGTTTTCCAATCTGCTGCGAATAAAATGCCAAGGGATAGCCAACGAATTAAATTTATCATCTAATGATGATACAGACAGAAATGCTGGAAAAATGGCAAAGTGATAATTATCAAAAAGGGGAGGTATCTGGTGAAATCATCAAATAAGTGCGATGTCAGGCAAATTACATCAGAAATTGATTACCCGCAAATTATTGAACATATTCCCGAGTAGCGGTAGACACAGCGATAAACAGTTCGGGCTCAGAGCAAATAGATCCACAGAGGACGATGGAAGTGGTCAAGGTGAAAATGGTCAACAAAGTAAAGGAGTCAGAGCAAAAGTATGTCTTAGCAGTATTCCTGGATGTATCTGAAGCTTCCGATAAACTGTGGTGGCTTACTATAATGAAAGAGTTGAAAAGAATGAACTGTTCGTTTACTCTTTATTTGATCATTAACAGCTACTTCTCTAACAGATCAGCTACCGTTATGAACAACCATGGCACGCGTTCCAAAAGCGTAGATAAAGGTTGTCGACAAGGCCCAATCTTGGGCCCGCACCTCTGAATTATAGTTTTCAACAGTAGTAGGCAGAATGAGGTCCAAATGTAGCATTCGCTGATGACAAGGTCTTTACAGATAATTGAAGCTGAGCATTCAGGAGAAAGCACAACACGCCATAGATTGAATGGTTAATTGGCACAACAGCAACACAATGAAACTGGCTTCATTTAAAACTATTGTTACCCGATTTAAAGGTTCACTTGACATTAAGAGAACTCCTTTGGTGAATGTTAGTGGAAGGAGAATACAGGTGGTGTCATCGGTAAAGTAGTTAGGAGTCGCACGTCAACAGAGTTACAGAGAGGAGTAAACAAGTTTTCTTTGTGTTGAAAAGGTTAGCTAAAGAAAGAGAGGGGGGGGGGGGTTGAAACAAAATACCTAGGATAAGATATACGAAGGCTTAGTGGTTGCATCCATGACTTATGGCCATCCATGCTAGATGGGCAGATAGAATAAACTTCCACCATCGAACAACACTAACGAGTGTACAATTCTCCTTGATATTACTAAGCGTACAGTATAGGGTCAATCGATGCAGTTACTGTGTCAGCTGGAGTCATTCCAATCGAAAGAGCACGATGTTAGATACGGTTCAAATCCTATACAATTCAATAAGGCCGAATACCCTGAGTAAGCTCAAAAAGGATGTTCGAAAAGCATCCATAGCAACTTGGCAAGATAGATGGAACCAATCGAGTGACAGCAAAACTGCTTCTATAGGGTTTTCCAATAGGAATGATATGATTTTTAAGTGACGTTTCGGCCATTTGTAATATGTCATGATCTGTCATTTTTTCTTTCATTGTATTCAGTAATGTTTACAATTTCATCATGGTGAGATATACGAAAGAACAACGTTTACAAATTATTCAGTTTTATTATCAAAATAATCGTTCACCAATTGCAACTTTTCGTGCGCGTTTGCCATTGTATAGTCGTAATAATCGTCCAAGTGTGCTCGCTATTCGTCGAATTGTTGAAAATTTTGAGCGTACATTTTCTTTACATAATGTTGAAGTGCCAATAAGACAAAGTTTCGCTCGAAGTAATGCAAATATTGCAGCCGTTCAGGCAAGTGTTGCTGAAGGCCGCAATTTGTCGATTCCAAGACGTTCTCAAGAATTGGGACTGTCTCAAACCACAACCTGGCGGATTTTGAGAAAGGATTAGGGTTTGCATCCGTATAAAATTGTTCTCACTCAAGAACTGAAGCCATTGGACCACCGTAAACATCGTGAATTTGCTGATTTTGCCTTGGAACAACTTGAAAACGATAACGATTTTTTTTAGAAAATCATCTTCTCCGATGAGGCTCACTTTCATCTGAGTGGTGCGGTAAATAAACAAAACTGTCGATTCTGGTGCGAAGAAAACCCACAAATTATACATGAAAACCATTACATTCACCTAAATTGACAGTTTGGTATGGTTTTTGGTCTGGTGGAATCATCGGTCCGTATTTTTTCGAA
Source organism: Nephrotoma guestfalica (assembly GCA_963691935.1). Lineage (NCBI taxonomy): Eukaryota > Metazoa > Arthropoda > Insecta > Diptera > Tipulidae > Nephrotoma > Nephrotoma guestfalica. The sequence continues at coordinate 126,666,161 of OY829914.1, read as the reverse complement.
ATGAAGCTGGTAACACCGTTACTGTCAATGGAGATCGGTATAGATCGATGATAACCAACTTTTATGGCCGAAATTGGAAGAAGTTGATCTTGACAACATTTAGTTCCAACAAGACGGGGCTACGTGCCACACAGTGCAACAATTGAATTATTGCGAGAAAAGTTTGGATCATATCACTCTTATTGGAAAACCCTATATATAGTTACATGCAAAATATACCAGAAATACTTGCGAATATACTTTTCTTAAGTACCCCGTTTACGCATACGCTGGGTCCCGGAAAATTCGCAGTCTACATGCATAGATTTAGTCTATCTGATACAAGCAGTTGCGAATGTGTTAATAACTCGGAGACGGCTGACCATATACTATTCGGTTGTGATCTCGCCAACAGTGCTAGATATCATCTATGTAGATAAATAAATTTAGTCTGGCTCTGGGCCTGATAGGCTAATTTTAAAAACATTTTAAAAGTTTCTAATTTATAACGTCAGGTTTATAACCAACAGAGGTTTTAATTCATTTGAAATATTTTAACATTTTAAAATTTGACAAGAAGTTTTTCCTACAACATTTTAAAGAGGCTAGGATAACGAAAACCCTGAGTTTAACCGCAAACTCTTATTAATGCAATTAAAATTTACAAATTATTGTTATATTTAAATTTAATTTTATTATTTTAATTTAGATGACAATCTAATGTTCATAATGACCATAATTCAGTATTTCGTGTTTCGGGATTTTGCCGGTTCTGGAATGTGTGTAAGTAGTAGTTTTTCAGAATTTCATGAATTTCATCCATGTTTCTAAGTTGATTGGGCCTTCCAGTTAGTCCCACTTGCGTAACATAACTATTTGAGCCACTGTGAGACATTTTGTAGGAAATCCTTTGAATATTACTGAATCTTTGCAGTTTGGACGATAATTAATTTCAAATGGATTGTGCAAGTCCTCCAAATGCCTCGAAACAGTGATTGTTCTAAGAATCAGTCATTCTCAAAATTATACCGACACTTATTTTTATTTTTTAGAGTCGATAAGAAATGTGTAAACGAAAAATATAATTTTTGATAAAAAGTCGGCATTGCGATAAGAAAGCAAATAATTGGAATGACGTATGGCATTAAATGATATCCGCGTATAACATCTCATTTATATGGTCAAATGCTATATGCTAGTATTTACCCTAAGCGTGTCATACGATCGTACGCCTTTAACCGCATTTTATGTAATGCAATGACGCTTATTATGCGCTTGTACAAATAATATTGTGATTAATTAACAATGATAAATTAATTAAAATTGACATTAATATTACCTTGCACAGTAATTAAAAAAATTTTTTTTGATCAAAAATGTGACTGGAGCTATAAAAGGCACTGTGTGACCGTGAAAAGATATATAAAACTACTGAATATACCTAAATTGTCGATTGAATCTCGCGCACCTAATTAGAATATCTCAAAACAGAAAAACATCACGATCGAATTACTAAAATAACCTGATAATTAATGACACAACAGTTAATTACTATTAATCATGCTAATTAGAACGAGCTTTAAATGAACATTAGATTAGATCCTCATACCTTCTTAAACTGCATCCAATGATTTTGATACATTTTAGTGCAACACGTTTATGTAAATTACAATATTCAACCGCCAGCGCGATCATTATACCACCAAGGAACATAACCATAGTCTCCGTAAAGTATTTCTGACATGTTTTATCAGAACTCTGTAAATAAATTAAACTTGATTAATTTCGTTTCCGCTTGATGCCTACAAAATGTGCAGCGTGTATACGAGTATACTTACAAGAATTCCTAACATAGGAAGTAGTACCATCGGCAGCATAGACGTCACCGGTAGCGGTAAGGCTTCTGTAACCCAGTACACCGACATTAATAAAACTACATACATACATCTATATGCCTGAAATTAATTTAAAAAAAAATTATTAATAAAATTATTTAATTAACTTAATCGTTTTGTATATAAACTAAATAACTTTGTGAAACACTTCAGTTCTAGGCTATAAAAAATAAATTGATTTGAATTGGAATCATCACACATTTTAATAAATGCTTAAATGCATGAATATGACTCAAGAAGTTAGATATTTTTTTGTAAAATGCGATTCACTAGAGTTTTATAATAGTTAACGCTATAAACAATTTTATCGTTCGATTTAAAATTCCCTTGAACATATTTCCGTACCAGGGTGCGATTTTTAACCCAGAAATATATTAAGTCATCACGTTGTATAAAATAATAGATTATGAACCTTGAGTGTTTAGTCAGTTTTTTTCTGTCGAAACGGAAGGGGTGCTATTATAGCCGACGGAAAGTAATTTTATGAAGTAGATGTTCCCAAAATTGACTGAAATGTGAGTCCTATCCAAATTGCACTTATTTGGTTAAATAATCTATCAATTACAACATTTTTTAGATTATAATTTATATAACTGGCGGACGTTGGTGAAATATGTCCTAAATGTGTCCTAAAATAAAAACAACACTATTTTCATGCATGTATTAGTGTAACAACTGCAAAGTCTCGTTATTATGAATTTTTTTCGTTTAAAAAACAATTTATAATATTGTAATAGGAAAAAATAAAAATTATCAGTTTTTAAAAAATTAAAACCAAATAAAATAAAAAATTTACTATTTGAATAATTATATACGAGTATTCAATTTTTAAAAGGCAACTATAAATTATATATTATTAAACAAATTAAAAGTAAAAAAACAACAAGTTTTCTCATAACTCATATAAAGACGATTATTACATTTTAAATTTTTTCAAATATCCACAACAATCTGACACGATAGCGACCTATATGGTTAGGTGCATTATGAACTAAGCAATCCAAAAAGTTCCAACTCGTGAGAAAAAAGAGCCTTGCCGGGGGTTAGGACAAGCCATTTTCGAAAATTTTCTTCATAACTCATATAAAGGCGATTATTACATTTTAAATTTTTTCAAATATTCACATATGGTTAGGTGCATTATGAACTAGGCAATCCAAAAAGTTCCAACTCGTGAGAAAAAAGAGCCTTGCCGGGGGTTAGGACAAGAAATTTTCGAAAATTTTCGAAAATGGCTTGTCCTAACCCCCGGCAAGACTTTTTCCTCAAAAGTTGGAACTTTTTGGATTGCTTGGTTCATATAGCACCTAACCATATAGGTCGCTATCGTGTCAGATTGTTGTGAATATTTGAAAAAATTTAAAATGTAATAATCGCCTTTATATGAGTTATGAAGAAAATTTTCGAAAATGGCTTGTCCTAACCCCCGGCAAGGCTCTTTTTCCTCAAGAGTTGGTACTTTCTGGATTGCTTAGTTAATAAAGCACCTAACCATATAGGTCGCTATCATGTCAGATTGGATATTTGAAAAAATTTAAAATGTAATAAACGTTTTTATTTGAGTTATGAGGAAAATTTTCGAAAATGGCTTGTCCTAACCCCCGGCAAGGCTCTTTTTTCTCAAGAGTTGAAACTTTTTGAATTGCTTGGTTAACATAGCACCTAACCATATAGGTCACTGTCGTATCAGATTGTTGTGGATATTTGAAAAAATTTAAAATGTAATAAACGTCTTTATACGAGTTATGAGGAAAATTTTCGAAAATGGCTTGTCCTAGCCCTTGGCAAGGCTCTTTTTTTCTAGAGTTGGCACTTTTTGGATAGCTTGGTTAATATAGCACCTAACCATACAGGTCGCTATCGTGTCAGATTGTTGTGTATATTTGAAAAAATTTAAAATGTATAACATTAATGTTTAATTTACTCGTTTTTATGAATAATGAGGCAAATATTTGTTCCTACCATGACCGGCCAGGATAGGAGGTTAGAAAGTTTTTCCAGTTTCAGTTTTTCAAAGAAAGTTTGTTTGCGAAATAGGTTTGTCGTGTCAATGTCAAAAAATTGATAAAAATCCTTGAAAATTACAAATTAATAACGAGCAAGAAATATTTGGCAACTTTCTGTCAAACGTAAAAAACAGAGTAACAAATGCAAATTTCCAAATCTACAATCTAATATTTATAATTAATTTAGAGTAGATCTGTAATTAAATAAAACTACAATAATTTAATATCACTAACCCGTGTAAAGTTAAGGTAAAAATTTGATGAGGCATAATATAACATTATAATTATTAACTTAATAAAATGTGATTTAGGAAAGATTACACAAATATCCATCATACACAAATTAACCTAGGAGTCTAGGCAAAAAAAACAAATACTTTAGGTTCTGTAAATATAGTGAAGGGAAGCGGCCACGTCGCTTTAAATACAAATAATTTGACAAATAACAAATAAACAAATACAAATAACGTTTATTAGAAGTTCAATAGGAATTAAAAGATTTATTATGAAGTTGCCAGAAACTTCATTTTGGTATTTAGTAAAATTCAGTTTAAATGGTAAACCATTCAATTTTATTCGTTTATACGAAGGAAGTATATTATATTCACTTATACATATACAATTTTTCGGATTTAGGATAAACTTCTCGCATTTGTACAGAACCGTGAAGTTTGTCCTAAACGAATCTTAATGGGACAGATTTAGGACAAACTTCACGCGAATAACTGGCGGTAACTTAGTATTTCAATATTTATTTATTTATTGATTGACACAACAATTTTGGGAAAAGCACTTATGGAAGCATTATAAATAAACAACAAATCCACTCAATGCTAATATCCTCCATATTGAACTCAATGTCATTAATTAATGTATAGAGTACAAGAGAGACGGGTAAAAAGTCAGAAAAAGAATAATACATTTTTTATTTCATTATTTCATAAGACATTTATAAAAATAAACTCAAAGTCAGACAAACGCCTTTGGGAGCTTAAAGGACCAGAAAACAAAAACGAGTACAAAATTTTCGATAACTACAGATAAAATTCCATATTTGTAAAATAAACAACACCGATACGCAAAATTACTGGCAAAATTTTGATTTTATTTTTTGTTTTCAAATTCGCATTTCGATTAAGCAAGGTCAAACAAGCATTATAATTTACTTGTTCATATCAATCATAAGTGTGAATCTATCTTATTGTCGGTGATATCTTATACGTTAGTTAAATCCATACGGGAAAATGGAAGTAGTTAATTTTAATAAAATTATTCTACTTCGCAATTATGTTCATAAAATAGTCGATTTTTGTATGCACTATGTACAATTGAAAATTGCATTTCTCGCAACGACAGCGTGTACGAGACCCTCTCGGAGTGCATAATTCATGGTCCAACCAATACTATACGCTGACACGAAGATATGCAACGCGCAGATGGTTCTACGTAAAACAGATCTATCGCCGTACGTTTTCGATTTGGCTGCCGAGTGAGGTAGAGTTTGGAGTGTTTTGGCCCCAGAACATGCAAATATCAAATTCAAATGTATAACTTATAAATGTGGGTCATCGTTGGCCGTGATTATACTCCTTGAAACGCTGATTACAAAAGTAAAGCATAGTCAGTTTTGCGATACCTAGCGATCGACAACAGCTGAAACATGCAAGTATGGTGCCTTTAATTTTCGCTGTACATGGTTCAGCAATCCCAGGGGGTTTCCAGACTTTCGTTAACAGTGCTCCAAAAAACGTAATGCTCGTTAGAGGTGGGTAGTTCCTTCTTAATATTGATATCATAGTTCCAGTCGAATTTTCTTTCATGTTTAAATAGTGGACCTATATAGCTACTTGGCTAGTTGAGTGCATAACATTTATGTCATATTGACAGAAGGTCTAACAAAACTGATGATCCTGATTATCTGATTAACCTTAAAACCGTTACTGGACATATTTGGCAACATGGCCAGAAATGGTTATAGGATATTTCCCATTTAGATATTATGGTATGTTATCATTATCACGACCCTCAATTCGATGTTCTTCGGCTATTGTTGCCGAATTTCTTTGTTAAAGTTTTTGTTAAATAGATTAGTGAAATGAAACCATTTTGAACAATAAGCTCGTGTATTGGAAAATTGATTTTGACTCATCAGACAAAACGATTTCCTTCTTTCGAGAGTTATTACTTCCTGCCATTTTCAAGTTACACTACTGACATTATCAGGGAATCCATTAATGTTAATATTGAAATGCAAATGTTCATTGAAATTTAATAAATTCGTCGGTTGATCTTATTTGTCCTTAGTGTAAATTTGGTACTAATCTAAATTTAAGTAATAAAAAACAATTAAAAATATCTATACCTGTTGCTATGTATTTACAAATTATTAATATTTAATTCTATTTTTATTTAATTAAGATTCAACATGGAAGCTGAGAAAATTTGTGATAAAATAAAATAAAATAAAATGAAGAAGCAAAGCATGGGAGTTATTCGATGAGATATCTGTCATGTAGTTGCATGTAGATCATGCTTCTCAGTTTTAAAATATCACGTCAATTCTACCACACATTTAATGAACCATTTGTGTGTAAAAAAGGCTATGCCTTCAACATGCAATAAAGTGAGACACTTCGACCGAAAATTAATATTAAATAAATGTTCTAATTTTTGTATAAAAGATTCCAGACGCTTTTCACAAATAAATGGAAAAGGATCCCGTGAATCAATTCAAACCACTAGTAAATTGGGGCATCAACCCTTCATCCAGATTCGACTTGTTAGTTTCATCCAAAACTACTTCGAGCCTGGCTTCAAAAACATTTAGATATAACTTATTACATTTTGGAAATGCCAATCAAATTTCATCGCAATTAGTTGGGAAACGACCTAGATCCATGTCAAATGAATAAGTTAGAGAACTTCAATTAAACCCGGTTTGAAAATAAAAAAAAACCTACAAATATATCGATTTTAAGAAGGCTTTTGGGCAAAGATGTGGCTTATATCTGTACAATAGAGTGGAAGTTCTGAAGTCTTTAACAAATATTTATAAAAATGCATCGTACCTCAGTGATATGAGCCTTGTCCAGCGTTACCAAGGCCTATCTGGCTATATATGCCACATCAGAAATTTATCTCTAGTATGGGCTCCAGAGAATTTAAGATTTTGCCTTAATACGATTAACAAATATTTACAAAACTATGCTTATGAAATAAACCTTCTCCTCGGTTGCTTAAAGCTTTCAAAATGTATAAACCTCTTTTATTTATAGTATCATTTGGCCTGATATTATTAAAATTGACATTAATGGTAATACAATAATAGAATTTTTTTATAAAATATGTGTCTAGACTTTGCATATTATATATTTACGGGATGTTTACAATTTTTCCGGGATGACTACATTCATGGGGGAATAAATATACATATAAGAGGAATCATGTTGCAAATTTTATAAGCCAATTTCGTTTCCGAGGTTAATCTTATTTTATAGTTTTGATATATTTATATACACAAATTTAATTTTTTAACCCTTTTTTACCTATGATGAAAAATTCCTGAAATCACAAATTTTTGTAAGTCATGTTTTAATTTTATGATTTTTATGTTTTGAATGTGTAGCCTTGATTGAAAAAAAAAATTTAAATAGTTACTTTAATATTTGTTGTTGTTGTTAAAGATTTAGGGTGTCAAATTTTGAGAAAAATTATAATCATGGTATTGTATTTATCGCAATAAAAACAAAAATAATTTTCCGATAATTATGATTTTGGGCTCATGTTAAAGGTAAGTTAATAAGGATTTCTAAAAAAATATTAAAGTAGTATATTAATTAAATCCTTCTTCTCTAAATTTCCCGCCAAAATGTTCTTTTTAAATTTTCTCAAAAACCTATTTTTTTTTTTTGAATTCGATAATTAATATTTTACAACATATCAAAAAACTAGAATACCGTTATTTTTTGTTTTCTTGCAAAAATCGTTTTAGTAAGAGAAGCATTTCATTTTTATATGGAAAAACTGTATTTCAGTGGATATTTCTCAGTGTTTTGAAATTGTTTACAAAAAGGATAGTTCAGTTAAATTATTAACACTAGATATACCGACAATTTGACCATACCTATTTCTACCGACACCAGTCAAAATAACTGGTTTTAGAAAAATGGTTAGTGGAGTTTCCGGTCTTAATGTATTTTAAAAAAATGATAAATTACTGCAATTAAGTTAATTGTAATATATTATATTAATTATAACTATATTTATTAGTTAATTGAACATAATAAGTAGTAAAAAAAATAAGGTGAAGTAGAAAATTGAAAATATAAATTTTAAAACCAGTCATTTTGACTGGTGTGGTAAATCTAGTGTTAATATTTATTATTCAAATTTAATTATTTTTTATTTAAATATATGTATTTAAAATTTCAAACCCAAATGCTTTTGATAATTTTATTTTATTGTTTAACATTAAATCTTATTCAAATTACAATTTAAATTTAACATAATCGTCAGAATTAGAATATTTTTTACATTTCAAATAGCCATCCTCTGTTGGAATAACTGCATGGAAACCGTGAGTTCCTTTTACTGTTTTTAAATTTTCAAACCTAGTTGCAAGTTTGATTTGCTTGGATTTATGTTCTGCGCCAGAAGAAAATCCAAAATTGATATCTGTCTTCAACGTTTTAGCCCATTTAAATAATTCATCTGCATTGGTTATTGTACTGCTGTATTCCATTGTGCGACTAGCTCTGGATGCCATTCTTTTGATGGTACCTCCTACTCCAATGGACCTTTTCCATGAGCTGTTGCATGGAAATGCCATTCACAATCAACTCCAAAATCCTCTTTGTGTTTTCAGATGTTCTTAAAATTTTTCTTATTTTTATAATGCGTGACTGCCCCATCGGTAATATAATAAATTTTAGATAAATTGGATATTTTAGTTTTCAAGAATTGCATCAATTTTTCAATGAATAAGTGAATCGCTACAGTATCGTGGTGAAGACAATCCGATATTATAATGAAGGTGCGATGAAGTAATTTGCCATCCAAATTTTGGTAAATTACAAATGGATGAATAATCGCTTGCTTATTATTCCAATGAAATCCTTGTGCGGCATTTTGCATTATAAATGCATAATTTTCTGCAAAATCACATAAAACTATCACCTCCGTAGACTTCAGCGACAATTTTTTATTTTTTAAGAAGTTGGACTGCTGAAGTGAAATGAAGCAATGAGGTGACAGATTCTTCAGCTTATTCATGAAATAATCCAGAAATTCATCCAACGGTTGAGAAAAGGTCTCCAGATTGCACCTATCGGTAGAAACCCACTGATTAAATTTTAACTCAGCATCCTCGCAGCCATGTTAACGAAATGCATTTTTCAAATATTCTTTAAAGTTATCCAGTCCTGGGCAGCTTTCGCATTGTAGAAGGTAACATGTTGGTGTAGGCTCATCACATAAAATATTTGAAATACAATCCCGGTAGTGCGCTATCTTTCCGTTGGTAATAGTTTCCATTTTGGTGCCATAAATAGTTAATTTTACATTTTGATGTATGGTACACACGCAGACTGTGTGCGTTCCACTACTACCTGGTTGTACACAGTATTTTGGACGAAGTAGTGAAAATTTAGAAAAACCAATTTTTTTTTATTCGTCATCCTGATACATCGTCTTATATCCTTCGTAGCACTCTTTCAATATACACATCATTAGCCGCTTTTGAACTTTAACTTTATCGACTGTTAAACAATCGTTTTTGCCTTGCATTATCCGACTAACATCATCATCAGTATAATAAGATAATACTGCTTGCTTCAGCTCATCACTTATTCGCTTTCCTACTTTAGCTGCTGGACGACTTAGTGGACCATTCTTGTCTCGTAGATATTTAGCGGTTCGCACCATATGTTGCGTTGCCTTGAACTCATTCTGGATTTCTTGAATGGTTAATGATTTTGGCAATATAGTAAGTACCTGAATCTAATCACTGGTTTTCTCCAGTTCTTCGAATTTAGCTTTTAGATCACCAATCAATTCATCATATAGTGCAACCTTCCTTTGATCTTCAGTTGACTGATTCGAAAGCGGCACAAAGATGTTGATGGTGTGATTGAAGCTAAATCTATGACTTTTTGCTGCTGATGTTTTGGCCTGGCTTCTAACGTACTCGGATATATAGGAGACTTTCCAAGAAAGGGTAACACTTCATTCATTTTTTCCAAAACAGACACATTTTTTAAATAACACTCTTCACTATCACTGCTATTATCGTTATCGGCTATTTGCCGTGTTAGAGGTGATGTTGTTGATGGTCTCGCAACTGGTGACAACTGCGATTCTATTTTTCGTCGTTTGCAGGTAATATTTATATAGCACGTTGAACAGAGATACAAATTATCTTGATTCTCAACTGATTGTAGCATAAATTGCTTAACATAATCCGTAACTCGTTTTAGTTTACTCGAACACTTTGAATCGTGATATGGTTTACAACACTTTCGAAATTTATCCATTATCAAATTTAGCGCACTAGTACTTATTTATCCACTTAAACTTACACTCAGTTTAACACACTGTTATTTTTTCAAATTTTAAAAAATCTTACTCCTTATTTAAAATGTTGTCTACAATTCACAATGTCAACTAATCAAAAATTTTAATGTTTACTCCTATTATTATCAACAATGTCCTTTTTTTGTTTTCAAAAGAATTACTCATCGTTTAACAGGTACGCCTGCGTCAAGTAAAAATAATCCACCCTCAATAAAAAAGGGGGAAACAACATTTTATTTAGTCTTTTATAAAATAACCCAAAAAAAAGAAAAGGAATTTATGGTACTACGACTAACCAAACGATATAAACCAGGGGGTGGCGCCTCATAATTCTGTGACTCATACTTAAATATGACGCAAAATTGTACAATAAATAAAATACAAAACACACAAATTAAGTGGACTACCACTATTGTAAACAATTTCAAAACACTGAGAAATATCTATATAGCTTTCCATATAAAAATGAAATACTTCTCTTACTAAAACGATTTTTGCAAGAAAACAAAAAATAACGGTTCTCTAGTTTTTTGATATGTTGTAAAATATTAATTATCGAATTCTAGAAAAAAAAAAAATAGGTTTTTGAGAAAATTTAAAAAGAACATTTTGGCGGGAAATTTAGAGAAGAAGGGTTTAAACAATATACTATTTTTATATTTTTTTAGAAATCCTTATTAACTTACCTTTAACATGAGCCCAAAATCATAATTATTGGAAATAATTAATATTAATAATATTTTTCTTTTTATTGCGATAAATACAATACCATGATTATCATTTTTCTCAAATTTTGACACCCTGTATCTTTAATAACAACAAGAACCAAAAAAAGTGTCTCAAAATGTTTGTTTTAATCAAGGCTACATATTCAAAACATAAAAATCATAAAATTAAAACATGACTTATGGCTCCATAGAGTGAATTTGTGATTTCAGGAATTTTTCATCCTATAGTTAACCCGCATATACATACGTATCTTATAAACATATCGGCATAGTTATTTTATAGTTCATTGTTCTTGTTAGGCTTATACGGATTGCCAATAGTAAAATAGATTTAGCTCGGAACAGAAAAAAAATGTACACTACATGAGTCCTTATGTATATTTTGCTCTATGCAACATTTTAGCGAAGAAACTTACCAAAAAATTCAGGATCGTATTATTATTCGGTGTTGTTGTATTTTGAAAACAACAATTTACCGAAATGCAAATCATCGCATCAGTATTATTGAAAATGATAGTTAATCGATAACGACAATTCACCCAAAAATAAAAATACCCGAAACAACAATTAATCGAAAATAACAATTCACCAAGCCCCTGAATAACTGTTCATTCGACATGTTTCGTTGAATTGTCTGTTTCGGATAATTATATTAGATGAATTGTCGTGGTCAGTAAATTATCGAGCAAGTTGTCATATTCGATAAATTACGTTTTCGGTTAATTATTGTTTCTGCACCCTAATTCTCTAAAACCAAGATAAATTGCAAAGTGATAATTTTTACACACGAAAAAAATTATCGTAGCAGTCTAGATTTATATTGGATATCGTGATGTTTAGTAAATTCGGATTCCAGAGAAAATGTAAGGTGGCAAGATAAATTTTTGCCAACGAGTATCACAAATAATTTATCGAGGGATAACATTACTTGAATGTGTAAAACGCTGCTGTTTGGATATTATTAATAATTAATTGGAACTTTTGATACTTTAGTTTCTAGTTTTATTGTTGAATTAATTAAGTTCAAGCTTAAAAAGTATTCATTCATTTAGCGTCAAGCATTCGAATATTTCACTCGATCGTCTTCACTTCTACCCATAATTTTGCTTAGTTGTATCTCCAGTCTTTCATAAATTTTTCATAAATAGGAAACAAAAGAAATTAGATATAGATTGGAAGATGAAAGATGGTCAAAATGGTCTGTGGGTTACTGCAAAAGACACAATAAATTTGCTCAATTTTCTAGTATAAAAGTCAAGAGTTTCAAGTGTCAGATTTGACAACATCTATGGTTCAGTTTTCATATCACATAACAAGCAAAATTTTTAACTTGTTGTGCACTCGTAATATTTTACTAGATCATTACACTTTCACAATTAAGAAAACCGACGAGTACAATAATTATGACGACCCCGTGTTTAATAAATTTATAATTCAGACAAATTTAGAACAGTAATGGACGAGTACAAAATTAAATAATATTTATGCATTAAAAATAACTTTTAACAAGCATTATTTCTAAAGATTCACGATTTCTAAAAAAAAGTTAATGGACCCAAGTCTCATCTCATAAAGATTATAAAGATTAACCCACATATTTTTCAAAGATTAAAATTAACTTAAGGTAAAAATAAAAGTATTTTAACAAGAACATTGGAGTGCAGAACTCATGGGCCGACCCATCTTTCATAGTATAGGCTGGCATGGAGCTACGTATATCCGTACGTCCTCGATTTGACAGGCAACTGCGTAAGGTAAGGACGTAGATAAGCGAACTGCGAAAGAGTTGGGAGTGCTTCGACCCCAGAAAAGATTGTAAAGAATAAAAAAAACGTCCCTCCGTTCTGAGCTCCTAAATAATTTACAGAAAACCATAAATTTACTGTCAACTACGAGTATACTAACATCTTATACAACTTTAGTATATGATATAGAAAGGTGTCGGGGATTATTTTATCACAGTTTCTATGCTTATTTGAATTTAAAATGAGTGCAGATGTCCACAGAAGTCAGGAAATATTCGTTGGCCCAACTAGCGCTGCACATTGTTTCATAGGTGAATATGTAAACTGCATGCACGTTTCATATAATAAATATGCATAAATATTGAGATATGGTCCAGGTGAATGTTTAAAGAGCATGTAGTTAATTGGCCAAATTAATAATTTCTGAATTCTATGGACTATATCTCACATGTTCTTTAAACATTCACCTATCAGACGATGTACACTGCTAGTTGGGCCAACGAATAGTTCCTGACTTCTATATAGATTATATCTCAGCACATATGGATATAATTATTTTTACTCTCACTCAACTCCGAAAATGTTGATTGTCATGAGTTTTTAACTATTCGGCTAACATAGCAATAATTTTTGGAGCGTAGAGTAAAAATGTGTTGATTTTTTGGCTGAGATTAAAAACTGTCGTGTTCTCAGCCAACTGACATATCTCAGTTACCGTGGCACTTAGGACATCAATTATATGGGATGAAACCCTCCAAATGTCTCCCCAATCTGCCAAACAATTTTATCGGTTGACCCGCCAAACACCCGGTATAGTATTTTTAGGGGCTTGTATGTTTTTCTTCAATTTTTGAATGAAACTTGTATTTCTATTGTAAGCAAAAATGTTGCCATTTTGAAAATATTAAAATTGAACTGAAATCATTTCTGGTTTTCTCTATAAATCGGGTTTTTTATCGTTTTTAAGGCGAAATTAAATTTGTTTTTACTTATTTTCTCGGCTCCTGGACTAGCACTATTATTTTCCCGTGGGTACTAATTAACACAAATTGGACTTGAAATTTCATTTAGCAGGTTGCAATAGCCATCGAAAAGAAGTAATTGATCAAGGAAACAGTCGCCAATTTCATTCAAGGAAAAACAGACACAAACTTCGGAAAAATATCGAAAATGTAATGGTAGAACATGTCACCACAGGTGGTACTCGTACCATCTAATTAGAATCACGATATTCAAAATTTGCAGCTTTTTTAAATATTCAAAACACGCGTTCATTAAATCACTCAAGAAATGAAATGAATTAATTGATTTGCGTGAAATATTTTTTTTTGTAGGTAGAATAAATAGGGGGATAAAACAACCAAATAAAAAATGTATATTACCGTTATTTCATAAAGATTTACTGAATTTATTGAACATCCCTCGTAACTATCAAGTTAAACTGAAATTTACAATGAAAAATCGGTTTTCAATGAAATTACAGCTGATGAAAGTTCATTATCAGATCCATGATATCAAAATATTTACTATTTAACATTAGCACAATTGAGGTGCGTCAATAATAGGATAAATTGCACTAATTAGAAATAGTTTTGTGTTAAGCTTTTTACGCGTTTTGTTGTTATTAAATTGAGATGCACGACAGTTAGCTTTCCCTTCGTTTAAAAAAATTAAAATGGAAGTTGTGGTTTAAAACTAACTGGCATAAATTAAACATATACAATTTATCAAAAATAAATAAAACATTGAACTTACCTTTGTATCATTATAAATTATAACAGGTAATAGTATAATAGGTACAATTATCACAATTAATGATCTCCAATATATGCCAATAAATGCCCAAAATTTACTTAATCCAGTCAACTCCCTCCGCTTTGGCACTTTAAATTCGGCATCCCCATTTAAGGGTTTTGCCTCCTTCTCATTCGACGACATTTTACTTTTCTAGCTTTGTCAAATATTTACTTATTTATTTCTTACTATATATTATTTCAAGTTTTAACCGACGCGCGATTATCTTCTTATATGTAAATGTTTATTTAACTTAATATTATTGTTGAATTAATTCTTATTATTTAACTGTTACATTTAATCTGAAAATAGAAAAGAAAAATAAAGATAAAAGATTAAAAACGGCGTGCCAAAATAATAATTTAGTGCTTGATGATACATGAATTAACGTTAGATAAATCAACAAATTATTTACTTTAATCTTATATCGGGTAAACAGACAAATCAAGTATGATAAATTTATACTGCATACAAAGGTGGGAATTGGGATGCCGCTTTGTGCACTCAGATGCATATAATATTCTCGCACTCTAGTGCTATTTATTTTGCTACTCTGACGTTTTCCTAATTTGAATATTTTTTTATTAATAAATTAATAGAGCAGTTTTTGGAATTTTTGTGCGTTTTATAAAAATTAACTTGCAAAATTGGGACGAAAAAAGATTTCATATTAAGTAGTGATTGAACCGTGAGTTCCTTTCCAATTGAATTTTGGGATGGGTTGATTAGATCGATTTATTTTCGTATTGTAATCCGTTGATGCAGTTAGCCCCCACTTTTCTTTCATTCAAGTCTGTCTTTCGTTATATTGCGATGCCTTTTACGAAGGCCTTGCTTCATTTGCATTTCGGCTTTACTCAGAATATCGTTTAAAATAGTTTCAGTACCACTCGACACCAATATCGACTCTAAATTCAAATCGAATATTTCTTAAAATCAGTTATAAGGAAAACTATTTTTAAAGCTGAAAATGTTTTATATTTATTTGAAATGGAAAACAGTTGTTTATTTCAGAGAATATTTGTTAAGTTTATTGATAAAGTTTTATTAGTTTGGAGAAAATTTTGAATGAGGTGGACAAAACATGATTTGAACTTGAAATAATATAAATGATGAGTCGGAACAAATTATCAAAAGACGTACGTACACACAATTCACAACACAATTTCATTCGAAAAGTGTACTTATGGGAATGCTTAATTCTGGATCAACAACACAAATTTTGGTTAACCATGGCCAGAATTATTTCAGAATATTATTTCTCGTACTGTTCAATGCGGTTCGATGTCGATTGTCTAAAACTAAACAATCACAACAATTAATTTATAACATTTCCATAATGGATAATACTTTGTAGGTTCCATTCCTAGAAACCGAGCAATTATTGATTGAAATTTGTTAGATTTTGTTTGTTTTAATCTTTATAATCTGTTTTTGGACCGAAGCACTTCCAATATTCTGTTGTAACGACTGTGCCAACTAAATGGAGGACATACAGCTATAGATTGCTACGTATGATACTGTAGCAGTTCTTTATTCCGACTGGGACATCGTTATGTTCATTTAAATTGCTGAGTGTAATCAGTTGTTTTGAACTCGGTACCTTCCGATTTAAACGCCACAGCTTTATCGAAGTCTCCTTTTGCTATTCTTTTCTATTACTTTTTATTCTAGAACAAATTTCAACAATATTACTTTCCCCAATTTCGTTCAAGAAAACATTATTATGTGAGGCACAGAACAGTGTTATTCTTAAAAAACGAGATTTGAACTTCAATAAACTCTCAAATAAAATGCGGTGGTGTCAATTTCCACCTTTGCATATGTGCAATGCTTGCCAGGAATTGCAATTTTTTATAAAATATTTAAATTAAAGTAAGCTAGCTTTGTTGCTTAAAAAGCGCTACCGACCATCCAATTTCGTCGGGCGGTTGGTCCAATTTGGTTGGGAGAGGATTCAAAATTTGTATTGTATTCATGTAAAAAATTGAATAGAAAACAATAGAAAACGGAAACAAAATTCCGACAGTTGGATTGTCTGTACCACTCTTTACTGATAGCACAAGCTCAAGGGAAATTTTTTGACAAACAGTGCAAATCGAACTTGAGACGTCCATAACACTATACCTTTACAACTTTAAATTGGGAGTAAACACTTTCAAATTGGAACATAACAATTTCAAAATGAGAATAAACAATTTCAAATTGGGACTAAACAATTTCAAAATGGGAATAAAAATAAATAATTTATTCCAGTTAATTTAAAATATATTTATTAAAAATTTATTAATAAAATTATGAATTAAAAAGTCATATCATTCATATTTATCGCGTCCGGTATAAATTTTTGAGTATGAGCGACGTGCCGGTTATAATTAGAAACAGTAATCTTCGTAGTTATGTTCCGCGAATTACAATGTTCTAGCCGTAGTAGACGTTTGGGTAGATGTTTGTGTTTTGATCTACCTTCATCAGCTAGGATTCGCGGTAATTGGATAGTTAATCGCTTTTGACTCCAGATTTTAAGTTTGACCTAACATATTCAATTGCATTTACCATTGGACTTTTTGGTGCGAGTCTTAGTAGGTGATTATTAAGAAATTCTTCTTCTAGGAAGACTTCTCTGTCTCTTGGTTCTCTATATATATAAATTGAAACTAGTTTCATCCATGTAGAGTATGGGTGTATTGTTTGATTGATGTTCTAAAAGTTTGTGAACGTAATCATATCGTTTTATTTTATTGCTTTTCATGTTTGTTTCTGGCTCTCTTCGAATGTCTTTCAACGTATACAGTAATCCATCTAAGTGTTTTCTCAAACATTCCGTAGAAACAATTGGAATTTACCTCTCAGTTGTTTTAAAGTTATTCTAGGATTTTCCTCAATATAACTTTCATTAAATACTCGATGTTCATTAGTTATTTTTATTTTCCGCTTACCACCGTGTTGCTCTGCGGGTATTTGTTGGTTATTCAACCATCGATAGGCAGTTTATTTCTTTGCGCCAAAAGGTTTTGCAACTATTCTCCAATCCTCGTTTTTATTATACATTGCACATATTTGCTTCCTTGTATTATCTGCTTCAACTTTCTTGATGTAAGACATGTTTAGGGATGAATTAATTAAGAATGAAACTGTTAATAAAAAATGCCGTCTTTTATTTTTCAAAAGCATGCTCAAATTTAAAATTGTTATAATACTTGTTGAATAAAATATTTAGTCCCAGTTTGAAATTGTTTATTCCCATTTTGAAATTGTTTAGTCCCAATCTGAAATTCTTTATTCCCATTTTGAATTATTTAGTCCCAATTTGAAGTTGTAAAGGTATAGTTTGCTAACAGTTCGACTTCCCAACTATTTATTTGCATTGACTTTAAAATAATGTTTTTTTAATAAATCGTTTATTTATTAAAAAACGAAAATCGGAATTTGCGGGAAAACGGATCTTTTACAAGTGAAGTGTTTATAATAATAGAACGATTAGCGTTACGAAAATTGCAGTAAAAACTGGAATCTATAGATTGTGTCAAAATCTATAGTGCACAGACAAATTAAAAAACATCTGCATCCTTTTCATTATCAAACGGTACAAGGCATTTTGGAAAATGATACAATATTAAGAAAAAAGTTTTGTGAATGGGTAATTTTGCAGCAAATCGAAGACTTTTGGTTTCCGAAGAAGATAATTTTACTGTCGAAACTGCTTTAAGACTGGATGGATGTATACATTTACACAACTTGCATTTCTGGTCATCAAGCAATCCACATTTAAAAATTATAAACCAAAGTTATAAACCATAACATAAATTCACAGTAAATGTATGTATGGTGTGGTATTTTTGGAGATAAATTATTAGAACCGATCATAATTTCATAAAAATCCAATTTGAAGAACTTCTGGAAGATGTGGCTCCACTTCATTTTGCAAGAAGCGTACGGTCGCACTTAAATACTTTATTTCCAAGGCTGTGGATTTTCCGAGTAGGAGCTATACAGTGGCCTCCAAGATCACCGGATCTAAATCCATTAGATTTGTACCTCCTCTGGTGCCATTTAAAAACTATAAACTTTATTATTCATCTATCCCAGATAAAGAAACTTTATTTACTAGAATATGTTGTAACGAAATCAAACGAGACAGAATCAGTTTTGTAAAAGCTCGCAATTCGTTTATGAGCAGATGTTTGAAAAGAGTAACCGTTAATGGTGATAATTTCGGGGATTTACTGTAAATATTTGTAAATAATATTATTTAATTCAAGTTCATATTTATACCAACATACGAGTACATGTGTCTAATACAGGAAATACAAAATTTTTATTGTGAAATTTTAATTTTTTTAAATTTATGTTATCTATAGCAAATTTGACAAATAGTTAGCTTTTATGAAATATTTACTGACGTAGATTAATTGACAGAAACAAAAAATGGTTCTTAAAGAAAGTAGAATTCTAAAAGTTTAAACAAATTTAATTAACAGTGTTTAGCTCAAAATTTTATTATAATAATATATTTTTTTATTTTAGCTAGGCAACAAATTGTTACTCGTATCTACAGAAAAAACACTTTGCAAAATAAAATTTGACTTTAAAAGACGTAAATTGAAAATAATTGTTTCCATATTAAATAATATTGGAAATGTGTAAAAGCAAAAAATCAAATTATAAAAATTGATCGTATGAATTACCAATATAAGCGTAATCGTTAATTTTGTTAATAGAATTAACATGTTCATTTAACAATTTAAATTATTTTCTTTAAACGTCTATAACTTGATAGGGGGCTTTAACGTGCGAAGTAATAGAAGTAACCTCACCTTATTTTGACCACAATATAAGAGTCAATAGTTCCCCAATTTTTGTTTTGTACTATTGGTATTGATACTTGTCATTCCACACAATAGCTATTTTGTGAACGATGGATTCGTTCCCCAGGATCTAAGAATGTGCTGTCCCAAAATCCGCTTCTAAATATCCCGAGGTCAATTCCAAACAAGATATATTTGACAGTGGAAACGGATACACGGTTCTAGAAATAAGGACAACCGCCTTTGTATATGCTGGATTAGAAGTAGTAAGACGAACTCATAAGTTCACAATGAGAGCTTGTGTATTCTCTGTTACTCGGAGGATCCGGTTACGATTTTTGAATCTAACTAGAAAAGGTTTCCATATCATAATTTCAAGATATTCGGCGTGTCAACAATCAGCATTACCAGTTTTAATCAAGTGGAAAGATGACGTGGAAGAGATTTTAATCAGCGGAGAGGCTTTAATTTAAGGAAAATTTCATCCAACGATTTACATATGCGGAATTTATTGAATAGGGCAGAGTATAATACAATTCTTTCTGATCAACTAGACCTTATCATACGATATAAGGATTAGTTGGGATACCTGTGCGGATCACTTTATCTTTCAAATGAATTTCGAGATCGAAAGTAAAAGGGAAGTGCGTACAAAACGATGCTTTCTGTCAGAGGTAGGAACGATTTTCGATCATTTCAGGGACTCTTATAGCCTTTAACTATTAAAGTCAAAAGACTCTTCCAAAGTATGTCGCTACAAAAAATTTGATGGGACGAACAGTTACCGCCAGAATAAAAACCGCATCGTTTCGATCTTCGAAAAGATTTCCGACAAACACCAGTGTTGAAAATCCCCACCCCAAATATACACGGATTTTGCGATGTAAGCGTGTCGGCATACCTGCGGCCTATATACACGTCCATAAAATAATCAAAAATTCATCTCATACCTAATGTGTGCAAAAACTAAGGTTGCGCCGGCTAGAGTTGATGGGTGCGGTGCTTTTGAGCAGACTGGTAAAAATCAAATCAACCACGTGTCGGACGACATTCGTACCCAACCAAACGTCTGCCTAATTATAATCAGGCGGATCGTGTAACTAAGTAGGAGGAGGGCGCCAATTTGCCTAAGCTATTAAAATGTTTTAATAGCTTAGACAATTGTCGTACTTTCAGTAGAAAAACATAAGGTAGTGAACCAGAAAATTCTTGTATATTCACAAATTGTTGATTTTGCTGACGAATAGCCGATGTGTACAAAACAGTAAACCCCAGATTCCCGTAAAAAAGCAGGCTCGGGCAGGGAAACCCGTTCCTGGATGTCGAACGCGACATGAGAGTCGGAGGTAGGAAAATCTTGCCTTACAACACTATACATCGAGCACTAATATCTTCCAAAGCGTCAATCGCCACATCCATCACCCACTATGTACATATGCAGAAACAGCGTTCTGCATAAATCTACTAATGAGCCTCGTCCTTCAGAATGGATGGATAATTAGAGGAATGGAAGTCGCGAAAAATGTATTCTGCAAATTTGATGCATTTGTTGTATGTTTAAGATGAAACTCTGACATGAGGAAGTAAATAATGGAACAGCTTCCTGAAGACAGAGTGATCAAAATCGTGACGTTCGGTGCAGGGGTAAACTTTTGTGGTCCATTTACTATTCATTAAGTGAGACTGAGAGGTTCGATTCCAGTGAAAGAATATATATGAATCTTTGTATGCTTTAACACTAATGCAATACACTGAAACAGAAAGTACGTTGTACATAATAATTATATCAGTTTCATGTTATATCGCAACTTCTAAATCAACCTAATTGTAGTAGAAATTCGTCAATACGTTTTGTCGGTAACCAAAATCAATAATTTTCATTAGCTGGGGTTCATTTTACATTATATTAGAAGCTTTTGTTGTGTAAACATAATTCAAATCGACTGAAGCGAAATTTTAGTGCCTCAAATATATATGTAATAATCACCAATTACTTATATCCGAAATTTCTTGGATACCGCGTAGATATTACATTATATCTTAAAGATTTTTATACATCATCTACTAAAAACATTAAGGTAAACTAGTTAACTCTACAAGTGATTTTCGTGTAATTAAATAATGCGTATACTGTATTTAGGTTCGTTAAGTACTATAGGGAGCGTTAACTCAAATCGCGGATAGTGGCACAACCGAACCGTTGATTATAATTTGCTGGGTGTCAAACCGAAAATCGCTTCTTGTGGTTTTACCGACCAAAGATTTTACCAACGAGCGATATACATATATAGTATACCAATTGGATTTGACTATTCCAGGACCGCGACGGTGGTGATAGTGTGGAATAGAGAATCCACCACCGTCCCAAACAAAATTTACGCGCGCAGAAAAATCCGCTAAGAGAAAAAAACGTGTTTTAGCCTAGATTCCGGTCCACTTGATACAAGGTCGGTCACCTGCAATATATCTTCAATTTAAGTGATACGTTTTGGTGGTAAATCTGACGTAGTAGATCCGTTTGTTTACCCAATCATATTAAAATGTTACGTTTAGTGTAGTGTACCAAGTTCAAATATTTAATAGTTAAAAATTTAGTACATTTATGTTATAAATATAAAGTTATATTTTGTTTCGTTATGATTAAAATTGCTTTTTGGTTTAGTTAAAAAAAAATCAGATTAAGTTTAGTTTTGATTTCTTAAATTGTTTGCTTCTATCAATCGCTGTTATAGTGGTGAAATTAATTAAAATTAAATTAAATTTTTTTTATTAATCAAATTTTGATAAATAGCCATAGTCGTACAGCAGCCATCTGTGAAGCGCTTTGCCGGTGTGTGTGACGGTAAGTGATTTTAAGTTTTTTTTTTAGGAGATTAACCTCCATTTAATTTGATTTGAGTAATGAATTTCACTGCCCATTAAATTAAAGCCGTTTTCAAATTTTTCAAAATGATATCTGTTAATCCATTTGTATTTAATTTCAAATAAATATATTATGTTATTATTTATTATGATCTAAATTGTTTTAAAGGGGGGGAATAGTGTAAAGGGTCTCAACTGAGAATTGTTTTAGGTACCATGCTTATATAATATTTTGTTTTTGGTTTGTTTCGAAATTCAGAAAAGCAGCTTCTCAAAATTCGTCAAGTTCTCTAACCCACTTCCCATGCAGACTACAGCTGGCGGGCCAATGGCTGCTCGGAGAATGGCATTCGATGGATTTTCTGTTAACGGAATTGCATTGGTTATTTTAACTGCATTTTTGTGTCGAGCAGTCGGTTATTTTTCCATGTTTAACTGCTGTTAAAATTAATTTTTTTTATACAATTCAAATTATACAAATGATTAGGAGGGGAGTTTCGTGAAACCGGGCATGGATAAAATACTGAAATTGAAAGCTGTGGATGATATGGATTTGTTTCGGTAAACCGTAGTACAGTACTTGTTAAGTGTTCGCCAGTTGAAGGACGCACTTCAATCAGAAGAGGTTTTCACTTTGGTAGAAATTTGGAAGCAGCCGCCTGCCTCAAAAACATCTATACACGGAAAGGAAAGGAAAATGAAGTTTTAGATGTCATTATGAACCTCGCACTCCGTACTAATGAGCTTTTATGCTCAAAATGGAGTTGGGACTCGCGAAATTTTTGTTAATTAATAAATAAATAAATATTGGAAATATTGCAAAGGTTCCGTTACAACACTTAGAAATTTGCATGAATCTTACAATCGAGTCATTCTTAGACGTGGACGTGAAGTATATGAATTTTTAAGGAATAATAACAATCAAATTATTTCTAGTCTTTCTTCACAGCACAAAATCAAGGAAATGTATGGGAAAGCGCGGTGAAGTCTACTAAAACAAAAATCACAAATAGCATCAGCGCTGAGATGCTTATCATCGAAGTAGGAGAAATAGAGGAGATTCTAGATTATATGCCGATTTGTCCTGGTCAGAATGACGACATAGAATTTCTTACACTTGCTCACTTTTTAATCAGGCGTGCAATTCACCAAATATCTGATATTTCAGAGGAATAACGTAAATCGCATAGCAAACGGTACAAAAATCTGCGGTTGGATGATGTTGTTCTCGAGACGAGTCATAAAATTATATCCTAGCGATGATAACAATGTTCGAGTAGCCGACGTCAAAACCAAATCAGGTAAGTTTAAGCGGGCTATACTAAAATTATATCAACTAAAAATACATGAATTTGTTGACGATTCAATCGGGGCAGTATGTTTGGAATCAACCGTAATCGAGGCGCCTGGCACAAAATAAACAATTAGTATGCATCTAAAATTGTAAGGGAAAAATCAGATCATTTACCAAAAAACACGAAAAATTGATGTGTTACTATCTACCCGTATGTTACGGCATACAGTAATTAACGTTATGAAGCGTAACGAAACAGAGGAACATTTTTCATAAAAAAATGCGTGGGTTATGCAATAGTATGACAATATTCGATACATATAAAATAAAATACTGGTGTGTGAGTGCATTGTATAACCCGTTTAAATTGTAAAACCCACATATTTGTTGATGAACATTTTTCCTCTGTTTCATTACTCTTTTTAACAGTATATACTCTTTGGTATAATTTAATAAACAAAGTGTGTTTCGCCAAGTGCCCATATGGCCAATAGTGTTAAAAGGTAGGTGGTTGGTATAAGCACAATTGAATATTTTTACTGTACTACTGAGCACTGAGTCTTACAAAAGTTTAGTTTGAAAAGCATCCTGAGACACAACCACATCAGATAAATCCAGATAATATACTTTAAGAAGTAAATTTTAATTATGCAAATTCTGCAATTGACTCGAGAGTTTGTTTTGTATTAATAATTATATTAATGTCTGTCGCCAGAAGAATTTGTCTCGGAATAGAGCCAAATTTTTCTTATCAGTTATAACCCCAAAATAAAAGCTGCTCGAGCTTTCTAAAATTCAAAAACAACAACAACCGAAATCATATGGTATCCAGCTTGTAACCTCAACAAATCGGCGAGGAGTGATTAACCATTTAACCCACATAAAAAAATTCCTCAAGTTCATTCACAGCATACTTTCATAATACTAAATAAATATTATTATTAATTATACACGACGGTTAGTAAAACATCAGGCATTACATCTGAATAAACATTCATATCAATATTTCTATAATTGATTACCACCATTTAAAAATGAAATTAAATCAATTGCACATGGCATACAAATTCCATAGTGAGGAAATCATAACAACAAAATGTACCGCGCTAAATAAATTTGATAAACTGTGTAAACGATATACTCGTACGTAGTGTAAGCCTTTCAACCGTTTAATTTATATTAAATTGAATAAAAAATATTTTATTGATTTTGAATTCCAATTGAAAGTGATATGAATTTTATGCAGGCCACCATACAGAAAGCAATAACTATATCGAGTATAATGCTATGATTTTGTATCGATTGGTATAGCACATAATTATGAGTTTTGGAATTCTATTTGCTTACTAAAGACCTTGATTCATAATATTAGCGGTATGTTAGCACCTAAAAAAATTAATCTATCTTTAAATCTCATTTAAATGTCTATAATCTGGATCGAGATTAAATCGGACGAACATCAAATCATGTGACTAACCATGCAGGCGGATTTACTTATTTGATTAAATTGAGCGCCTAATTTTACAATCGCCACAGACAATAGAAGAAATTTAATATTTTTAATAAAACACCATTGAATATTGCTAATACCTTTGTAATTTAGATAAGTGATATTGCCATGTATATAAAACAAACCTTTATGACATTATGTATTATGGAATGTGGGCACGCGTCATTTATTAAAGTGTTTCTGGTAGCGATATTTTATTTATAGTTGGTTTGGACAATACTAACATACTAAATAAACGTTCCATAATACAATTTAATGTTCTATTGGTATTGTCTAAAAATAATTATGTATATGTTATCTGATAAGTGGCTCGATCAAACTTATCATAACGAGTTTGATCTAATTTTGTAGCGGTTATGGTAAATCAGCCTAGGCTAATCCTAATCAATCTATACAATCGCTATATATACATTATAGTGCAATATGATTTGGTTGATTTAAGAATTAAACGAAAATTGATCTAAAGCGATCTCGGATTTAACGACCATCCGGTTATAGCGACGAAATTTAAAAGTCCTAATTAATTTTGCTTCAAACATCAAGGGCTTTGCAGTTATATTTTGCTCGTCGTTGTTAATGGCTGAAAGTGAGAACAGCGATTACAAAAGCTATTTTGGTTTCTACAGCTCATACTTTAAAATTAATAATTATATAATTGATTGAATTGAAGTTTATGACCAACCAACCAATCAAGGAAATCAGACCGAAAAAATCAACTGTTCTAAAAAATTGCAATGAATAAACAAAAAGTCCGAAAAACGGACAAACCATCCGTAAATATTTTAGGTTAAATCGAAAATTAATGAAAAATAAACAAAAGTTGAATTACCGAAGATGGTTCGGTTGATCGTAGATATATCGTACCGTTAATAGATTTAATTTTTGGTCTATGTTTTATTAACCAAATTCACTACAAAAAGTGCTAGGGGCCGAAACCTCACAAGGTGGTAATCCGAAATTTGGCCTGAAAATCGATAAACCTGAAAAATTCACTGGAATTTGGGAAACATCTTAAATTTCCAGTAAGAAAATTGGTTTCAGAATGACTCCGGTAAAAAGCGCTTAATACACGATCTTCACTGATTTTAAAATTTAGACCAGTTTTAACATTTTTTCGTGATACACAATGAATCGAAAAACTACTTCTGATTTGCTTCAAATTTAGTATGAAAAATATGTATATAAAGAAAAACTTTTCTAAGAATAAAATTACCATTACACCAACCCGAAAAATTCACTTTTCCGTTAAAAAAATTCTTCACAGAAAACTTCGAAAATTGTCTCTTCTTCATTGATTATGTAAAAATTACATAATGAAATTTATGAACCAAGTGTTTGTAATAAAATTGTTGTTATTCCAAAAACTTTCAACCATGAATGATCTATGTGTCACAAGATTTTATTGGAATGCGCTAAATGTGAGTACTGATATGCTTCAACTTATTTTGTGACACTCTTCAAGACTATTTCGATGACATGAGACAAATATATATTCTATACAAATATAAAGGAATAATTTGCCACCAGCACCAAAACGCTGAATTTGTGAAATGAATTGCTGGTAAAAAAAATTTCTTTCACAATTGAAGAATTAGTAAAAAAAAGTGTCTGTAATCAGCGCCACAATGGTAATTTAGATTACTAATATGCTTTAGCTAAATCTGTGACATTCTTCAAGACCTTTTATTGATATGTCACACTAATATATTCTATAATAAATCAATAATTAACCACAATCGCCAAAATGGTGGATTTATCAACTAAAGCACTAATAATAAAATTCTTGCTTGTTCCAAGACCTTTCCTATAAAATGGTACATGATTATTTGGGGATGATCAAGATTGAACATGGTTCTAGTGTTTCAATAGCAGTTTTGAATATTATGATGCTTCCGAAAAATGTACCGCTTTCTTGAAGGCTTTTTCAATGGAATACAACACGTTTAGATTATATGATAATCGAATAATGAGCTATCAGTGCCAAAACGGTGGATTTGTGAACTTAAGCGTTGAATAACAAATTGTTGATTTTTCTAATACCTTTGAAATGATATACCACATAATTATATTGAATACTAAAAGTTGTTACCGCTTCCAGTGCCCATTGGTAGTTTAGAATTAAATGATACTTCAGAAAAATTTACAGCATCTGCAAGACCCTTTCAACGAGATAATTAAAATCAAAAGGGAAGATTTAAGAACTAAAGTATGATTCAAAACCTTTCAAACGGTATACTACACGAGTATATGAAAAAAATTGTAAAACAATATCTGGGTATTTGATGGTATTTTGGGTGATTTCCTATACAAAGGTTTAAATTGTCACCACGCTAAAGCGGTGAATTTGTGAGCTAAAGTGTTTGTATGACGAAGACTCCAAATAGTCGCAAATAATTTCTCTTTATATAATTTTTTTAATTTTTTTTATTACCATAATGTCCAAATTATGTTAAATGGTTTACTGGGCAAGTCCCTCCCGAATTCAATTGGATTTGTAAGTTTTTGTCGCCGTATTTATTTTCGTTGGAATCGTTGTACTTTACAGAAATGAAGGGTTGCACCGAAAAGGCTTAGAGTTACAGTTTCAGAGAAATAATAATAAATAAAAAATATAATCAACTCACTGAATATGCCACAAATCGTTGCCAAATTGTAAAATACACGTATTGTCTAAAGTAAATTCAAGATTTTTGAAATTTTAATAATTGTCTTGCGAAAGAGAAAAAAGATCAATAATTCGCCTAAACTACTTCGCCTTCTAAAGAGCAACCTTTGTTAGAGCAACACATTTGCACAATGCGTTAATAGAAGGCGCTTATTTCCCTAGAAGGGCTATTATTTTACTAATTTACAGCAATAAAGAATTGTATCGGAGGCAGAATCAACATGGTTTGAAAAAAAAGAGAGTTACAATTACAGAGAATTTCCGCAGCTTTTAAATCAATTGCAGAACTTTTTGCAATAAATTCGTTGGATTTAGCAAATGATTTTCCACATTACCAGAATATATTTACTGTCTATAGTAAAACTAGGATGTTTGAAAGTAGTAATACTTGCTAGAAGATCGTATCGCTTCTTCTACATTTTTTGGTGAATATTTCTCAAATTTTTAAAGACGTCGCACTTAAAGCATAAAATTATACTAACATTATAATGGCATCTGGATAATTCTAACCAGAAGCCTTAATAATTGTCTGATTTTGAAGCATCATTCTAAAAATAAATTCACACCGGTGCGGTGGAGCTTGAAAGAAGGAGTGAGGAGTTTGAATGAACCCTAACTCCTTTCGGTACGCCACCGTGCTGATCTGTTATAGGTAGGACATCAACATATTTCAGAATAAAAAAGACAGAACGCTAGATATTTACCATGAAGAGTAATTTTTATTTATCGTTTTTTCCTCGATAACTGATTTACCACATACGAGTCGTACACATTTTGAAACCAGCTTAAAATAATTTTCGTCATTTTGTTGTTTTACTGTGGTTTATACCAATTGATGTCTATGCCTTAAGAGAAATGAGAATTTCTGCGAATAATGATATTCTATCGTGAGTCTAGGTCCCGGATTTATACTCCTTGAAAACCTAGCAACCCTAGAGTGATCCTCAAAATGCTACAGAAGAACAATCTAGAACTAACAAATTTCAACTGAAAGATTGTTAAGTTGAAAGACACAAAAACTGACAATGTGTCAGCTCAAATTGAGTAAAATAAAGTTTCGCTGTTGCACTGGCGAAGACCTATGTCGTATCAGCAATAGTGTAGTATTATTTAACAAATTTATAAATGCGTTTTATGGTGGTACGACTGGCACTCAACATGCAGGTCAATGAAAAAGTAGCGGGCGAGGCTAAAGAAACATTCTCGACTGACTCGGCTGTGTTGAGCGTAATGAGACTACGTAATAGACTCCAGGAAAACTCACTTTCCGACGTAGGGTCTGATAGAACTGTGTTGGAGGCGAAAGAGTGAACTGAAACAATTGAATTAAGATGAATCGTCAACATCTTTGGCTTGTATCAGTTAAATGATTGGCTAAATTTTACACGACGAGCAAGATATCTCACTTGGAATTGTAGGAAATTCACTAAAGGAGGTTCATAAGGAAGAAGTTGGTGTCATTTGGGGAAACAATGCGATTCATATCACACAATCAGGTGATATTTTTTAATTGTATTCAAATTAAGTTCAAATTTATTCTGCATATAAGCGAACATTTATAACCATTAACCATCATTAGGCAAGAAGTCCAAGATATTACATTTACTAACACAGGTTTCCGATGAGCGTGCCTTTTCCTCTGATATCTGCTATATGGAGTGGAAAAAAAACTTGAGCATATATATATATTTTTAGGAGCAGGAGGAAGAGCGACTGAAATAACTTCAGAACTATTGTAGGTAATTCTTTACGATATCGGTTCCAAAAGCCCCTGTATACGCTAATAATAAAGCTATTGTATGTGCGTGTTGACTTAGTACGCCTTTGAGTAAACCTTGACTACCGTGGTGGTCAAAGCACATAAAAGAAGTTTGGTGATATTTGAGACTCGTATAAATTATTCCTCAAAATGTACAAACACAAATTAAGAAATACCAGAACTGACGCATGGATGCTATTCTGTGATTGAGTATTTGGAGGTATCTAGGCTTCGTAATCACAACAGCTTAGATATATAAGCTTATTTTTTTTCTCTTAAAATTTTTGTAAGAAAATAAAAGCTAATTATAGATATTCTATGTCGAGTCCAATAAAATGGAAATCAGTGGAAATTTCGCCTCAATCGCTTAGTTTTGTATTGAGAAATACTGTGAGTATAAGAAATGCGCCGTGAAAAACTTTCCCAGATTGGCTTCCCCTTCTATTGTAAATATTATAAGCTTAACCGTAACGGACAAAGCGGAGTACCTGGGTTTCCTTTTAACCAGCAAACTAAGCTGGAAGCTCAACATATTAGAAAGGGTAAAGAAAGCCACTAAGGTTTTTTCTCAAAATATCATGGATGTAATTTATATCGGTGGGGCACTTAGGAATATGTTCACTCTAGTACTGGAGATTCTTTCGCGTTTCATACTCTTGCAAATCCTAGATAAACCATTGCCCTCGAGCTCAGGCCTAACTTCATTTCCATGTGGACCTGCGACAGGACACTTTAGCGTATTCTATAAGCTAAAGCAATTACAATAAGAGAGGCTGTAGACGGGTTGAGATATAATGAAATATCTGAGACAGAAATTTGCATTTTTAGGGAAAGTTAGGTTTGATTAAAGCGGTAAAATTAATTTTTATATTAATGAGATGGTAGATCAGTTCAACACGTTTCATTGCATTAAGGACATTTCAGCATTACGAGAAAATTGAAACACAGATATGTTCGCTCAACGAGGTTCAACCTGTCTCATTCCGTCTAGCATAGCAAGGGTATAGCAAGGGTTGAAAGGCTGCTCGCTACGTGCAAGATGTTGCAATCATGCTCATAATTTAATACCGTTGATTTAGCCTTTAATTCAAATTTCCCTATTAAAGGTTGGCCAATTAAAAGCACTGCAACAACATCTTAAACTAAAAATTATATTTACGATATCTAAAAATCTACCCCGCACGGCGTTGTACCTATCGATAGGTCAAAATATTCATTAGATCGGTTTAAAGGGTAAATCCAGTTTATTGTCGGCCATTGTGCACAAATGCGTATCAAAGAATGCTTATTTTCAAATGACTTAATTTTGGAATATTTTCAATGTCATTAATGCCATGACTATGTGCATTTTTGATTAAATTGTTGTCTGATAGATAAAGCCGAAATTTGACAAATATATCGCACTGTTATGTCTACACACTTCTAGATAGATTACTCATATGTGTATCGATTCATTCTTAATTTTATTAACTTACACAATTTGGTCACTTTGCACTTTTTATTTTGTCACTATATGGTTTGTATGTCATACTGAATCACCAAAATCTCAGCTGAAAATATGGGAAACAGTTTTAATTAGTAATCAATTTTTTTTATAGACTTTTACGTATTAACTAATGTAATCAGGGGTTCTGATTTACTGCACCTAACTAAACATATGACCACAGACAATATTATGTTTAAATATAACAACTTAATTAAATTACTCGTGCAACACCCAACCCAGACAAAACAAACACAGCACAAATACTGCTTGTTACTCAACTAAAACAGATCGCACTATAATGAAAAAACTGTAAACTAAACAAAAATCTTATCTCAAACAATTGTTCTTCCGCTTTTTGTTTAGTAAAACCAAAAACTACACACACACATACACACAAACAGAACTAATCATACCACATTATTATCGAAGTCTCAAGTTCCACTTTGCCATTTTTATTAAAATGCGCTCGATGCTATAAACTAAACACTAAATATTAAACTAAAATATGACTACACCACCCGAAATCTGAATAACAATGTGTACGGGTGCACAATGTATTGTGAGGTTAACAACTTAAAATAAACTTCTACCGACTGACCACTGAGCTGTCTAGAACTGCGCATATGACAAGAAAAATACCAAATAAAAAATTGATAAAGCACCCAATAAAAAATATTATTTTGTATAGGTTATGGTGTTATCTATGAATTAAAGTTCTTTATCAATTTTCTATTTATATTCATGTGTGGTGTATTCAAAATATTTACTTCTTAAAACCTTTGATCCTTTAGACAGTGATATAACACAAAACGTTCATGGTTTGATTAAGTATTTTTGTATAATGTTCTCAAGCATCAAAGTAAAATCAAAAAATTGTATTAAATAATAAATCACTTGGTAAGATGATTTATGGAAAAAGTGGCGGCCATAGAAAAGAATTTTTTCCTGCATTATGGCTTTCATTTGTTATAATAGTAACTATGATTTGGCTAGCGATCGTACCATCATCATCGCATGCAGAGTGTTCGATATACTGTCGAGGTCTGTAATAAAAGGAGTGGTGGACTCAGGGTTGGGCGAAGTAGATTACGCGATGTAATCCACATGTAGATTACATAACGATTTTTTGCGTCCTTGCAAAGATACTAAAAACTCAATTTGTTATTTTACTTTTGCCGATCTGATAAAGTTACTGTCTAGTTATTATGTATTTCTCCTAAAGGCGAAGTAAGTTTATATTTTGATTATAAACCTCTAATGTCAGTATATGGAGGGAACTAAATTGTTCTTTGCCATTCACATCGTTTGTCGTAAAAACTTTAGGTTCATCGATTGAATTTTTGTACTTCTCCTTGGGATGCCAATATTCTCGAATTATCGAGGGCAACGATAAATATCAGTTTGATGTTATAGTGGAAACCTCGACTGGGCACACACACGTTGCGCATATTTTCATAATCCTATAACAAACTAATGCGCCTCAATACGACTGGGAGTTTTTAATGTGTTATGTGTTACATTGTGCATTGTCTACATATATATTTCAAACCATATTTGTCGGCTTTTCTTCATAAATATTTAATTTTTCTAATTTTTTTTACTTGACCATGTTCACACTGAGTACAAGATAAGATAACAGGTCAACAATAATGGTGATCCTAGGTACGTATAACACGAACGTATTGTTGGGTTTGGGTTAGTTAAGTTTTAAGTTACTTATATTAAAAATATCACACCAAGAAGGAGAATTTGCTGTGTTGATTAGCAGAAGGTATTGGATGTTCTAAATTTCTTAGTGTGAAGCTGTCTGGGGGAATCAGGTTGGCACTTGTGTCAGCCGTAATTTGCAGTTTCCGTAAGTGTTCATGTCAGCTCCTCTCGCGATGGAGGGGAGCTGACATGAACGATGGAGTTTCGAACAGTTCATACCGTTTACTCGCCAAAAAACTGTTTCGCCATCACCTCCTTGGCATATTAGTGAATTACGAACGTACGTAATCGTGTAGAAACAAACGTTGGCAATGATTCCTAAAAACTATATCGGACTCTGATTACTCTAACTATTTAAATTTCAGTAGTTTGTCTGACGAACTTTTTGGGAATTATATCAGGCTAATGCAACCCAATCTAATCGCTGATACCCGTCCACTCTGAAGTATAAAGGTCATTTATCTTATGATCCTAAGGGAATAATAAATCATTTTGCTAACTTTTTCAGAATTTGCTTTTACAAACAGTGATTTTGAACCCGATGAAGAGAACTTCATATACTCGTACATGAATAACTGTATTCAAACAACCTTGAATTCCATTCAAATCGATTATAAATCTGTGGTACAAAAGATTTCCAAACCTTATGATAATTGTTCATCCGGTACCATCCATCGTCTTTAAAACTGCAATGACATTCTTGCTCAGCAGCTGATGGCGCTTTGAAAATTTATATATAGTTCCGATCCATTAGAACGGCTGCAAATCACACATTTGGACTTACAGATTAATTGCAAAATTGTCTTGTAAATATTTGTTTTCTGACAATCAGAATGGTTTTCTCAAAATACGGTCCATGACCACAAACCTTATTGAATTAACCTCACAAACTTTAAATATGATGGAGGCATGGAACGAGGTTGATGTTATCTCCACCGATTTTAGTAAGGCGTTTGACAAGATGTCTCATGAAGTTATTTTGTTTAAGTTTAGGCTCTTGGCTGTCCTCCCCAAACTATCCGTTGGGTGGGCTCTTATCTAAAAGAACGTATATATCATGTATTTTTAGGTCATCAATATAATATCAATATAATTCATAAAGCCCATTTCTCAGCAACATCTGGAGTGCCCCAAGGCAGCCATCCGGGATCGATTCTTTTCATTCTGTCTATCAACGACGTTGAATGGTTAATTAAAAATTCATCCATATCTATATACACCGATGACATGAAGATTTGCAAAGCATTTCAAACACCACTGACAACGGTCTATCACAACCCGACCTCAATAACTTCTCCGTATGGTGTGCAAAGACCAACCAAGTTAAACGTGGGTAAATGCCAAACAATCACTCTCGAAAATGTGCATAGTCCATTTCTCGTGACTAGTATATTAAGAACGATGCCATTATCAGAGCCGCCAGTTCTGTCCGTGATTTGGGTGTCATTTGTGATAGCGAATTGAATTTCAGATATCACATCTATCGTAGTATCAATCAAGGAAATCGTTGGTCGAAAGAATTCGACGATCCTTATGTTACGAAGGCTTTTTATTTAACATTCTTTCTTCCCCTAGTTCAACGTAGATTTCTTCGCTTTGCTTTACGCGGGCTACCGCGGATGGACATGTTCAACCTGTCTCCATACCAAGATCGACTCAAACTAATTGACTTACAACCACTTAGTAAGCATTGAGTCGTTTCAAACGTATAGTTTTCATTCACAGTTGCTAACCGGTATCGACGCTCCTGGTCTACTAGAAAAGATCAATCTAAATGTAAATTCGCGAGTTTTAAGAATGAGCCAGAATAGAAATTTTTTAACTTAACTCGTTTGATAATGTGATTTAACTCAATTTTATTTTGTTTTATCTATTTTAATTTTATTTAGATCTGTTTGTAGACTCCACTTCCGTTTTCCTTCCGTCCGCGACGGGTATCGTTTTGCTTAGCAATCTACTTAGTTTGCCTTCAAATAATCAATATTTGATTTTTATCAGTTTTGTTAACTTCCAAATTTTCTCAAATTTCATTGGTTAAGCATTTCGATATCCTTGTTTATAATTCACTTGAGATATACTCAAAAAATTGTAATAATACAGATGGAGACTACTCGCGTGCGGTTGGGAAAGATAATAGATCGTTGGAAATTATTATTATTATTATTCAATGAGGTGCTAAAAGAGCACTTAGTGGTGGCTGTAATTGACAGAACCCACGGAGTTGGGTATGTATCGTCCAGCAACTAGAGGAAGGTGGAGAAAGCCTTAGCCACTATTTTACTAAAGATTATAAGGCAAACCCTGGACCCGCTCTGGCTTGTTGAAACGGAGGTTGGCAGTGGAATAGTGTTAAGCTGACATATTATGCCAGCCAACGGTCAACGCCTTTGTACAAAAAGCGTGTTGGTGAAACCTAGGTGAAGCGAAAGAATTTCTGAAAATGCAACAAATTACTTTGTTATAGATCAGTTATTATCATATTAAAACGAAAGGCGTTAGCTAGGCTGGAGGACATTTCTTATCTGATAATTGTTATCTCTAATTTGGATTGTAGACAAGCCCTATGAAAAAACCTAGCTATAGAAATAGGAGGAAAACTAACCGGGATATTTTTAGAACTATTTGAAGTAATTACTACCGGTATCTGTCCCAAAACCCACTGGTTCAACACAAGAGCTTGATGTTCTAATGGACCAGCTGCCCGACACCTTTAATAAGGTAATATTAGGTGCGTGTCCTCCTAGTAGGCCTCTGTGGGTAAACCTTGATCATCGTGATGGTCGAAAGAACTTCAAAATAACCGTAGAAAATGCAGGAGGCTGTTTAGAAGAGCCAAAGAGACTAAAGTTGCTACGAACTGGGACGGCTACAAAGAAGTACTTAAAGAATACAAATACGAAGCAAAAAGTGCTAAAACAAATGCCTGAGGGCGCTCCTGTAGTAAAATACAAGAGTTCTCTCAGACATCTAGACTGCGTAAAGTACTATCTCGAAGTTCCAAGACACCATTTTCTCCTTGAAGTTACTACTGGAAACTCATTTTACAGGTAGCTCCGAATCTGTGCCACAAAGGCCTAGGGACATCAGGGTCGTAGGCATAGTAATCAAGGTTATAGAAAAAAGAAAACAGGATTTCTATAGGTTAGGAAAAAGGTCCTGTGGGCTATAAATAGCTTTATGCCTTATAAGTTGGCAGGACCCGACAGCATTATACAGGCGGTTATCCAACAAATGACTGATTTAACCTTACCCTGGCTAGAAGTTTTCTTCAAGAGCAGCTTACAACTCTGTTACATGCCTAGTAAATGGACTGAAGTAAATGTAGTATTTATACCTAAGACGGAAAAATCACTTATTGCAGTCCCAAAGACCTTAGACTTCTAAATATAGCCTCTTCCATACTAAAATTTTTTAGAAAGACAATTAAAGCTCACATTAGGATTTTGATAGAACAAAATAGACTATCGAGAAGGGCTAGATTAAAAGCATGGTGGTGACGGCCAGCCTGCTGGGTGAATCCTCCAACAGTAGATTTGTAAATAGAGGCACATCATAATGTAGTGTATTATCCCCTCTTCTTTGGAGTTTGGTCATAAATAGCTTGCCATTAAACTTTGGATGTTGCGGGTTTAAGGTGCTTGTTTATGCGGATGATGTTGCGATTGGTGTTTTCGGTAAATATCCTTTCACTTTAAAAGAACACATGCAAAGTGTAATTGGAAATCTATCGAATTGTCCTAACAATTGCGGTTTAAATGTGAATACACACAAACCTGACTTGGTTCTTTTCTCCAGAAAATACAAACATTCTCAGATCGACCCCTCTAGCTTAAATGGTATTAGATTGACCTTCACTGATAAGGCGAAGTATTTAGGTTTCATTCTGGACAGCAAAACGAAGCTGGAACATATTAGAAAGAGAGAATAAAGCTACAATGACGCTTTACTCATGTAAAAATGCCATTGGAAAAAGATGGGGTTTGGAGCCTCACATTGTACATTGGCTCAATATTTGTACTATTAGGTTCATTTTATTATATGGGGTTACTGTTTGGCGGCCAACTTTAAAAATTCTGACAAACCTAAAATATTTGGTGAAAGTATAGCCTTGTGTATTAGTGGGGCTCTTAGAAGCACATGCACTCAAGCACTGGAGATTCTCTTTCATCTCACTCCACTATATATACTAGGTAAACAAAAGGCAACGAGCTCAGCTATAAGGCTTAACTCCATATCTATGTGGAGCTGTAACAATACAGGACACTATCTCTCTTCTGAAAAATAGGGACATGCTAAATACTAAGGACCAGATAAGCCAAATAGTAAGGATCATATTTTTTTTGACCAGAGATATAGGATTCCCACCAGAGAGGACTGGTTGAGAGAAGTATTTCTGCATACTAAAGGTGTTATTTTCCTTACTGTGGTCCAAAGATGGATGGAAAGGATAGGGTGGGGTTTTTTGTGGAGAATTATACGTAAACCTCTCTTTTTGTCTTCCGAACTCTGTCGCATTTTCATGTTAAACTAATCGTGATAAGGGAAGCCGTTTATTGGTTGAGATATAATGTAACATCTGCAAGGAATATTCACATTTATACGGTCAGTCAATTTTCAATTAAAATGCTCAAATCATATTTCTTTACGTCAAAAGTAACCCAGAATTGTCACTCATCTTTTACCAAGATGCCAGATCAGTTCAACATAAACCTCCATCAATGTGCGAGACTCAAAAAAACTCCGCCACGCTTGAAAGATGTTGCTGGTGTCCATTAGTAACTCCTCAGATTCGTTGCGAATAGTATTCCTGCAAGGTTTACAATTTGTAGCTATCGTTTTTACTAGAATGTTACGATATCTATTTCTAAGAATTTTCAATGTCACGCACATGTTGATTGTGTCGTTCTTGTTTTTTTCTGCCTGCAGAGCCGAGTGGAAAACTTTGCCGCTGTCATATACTCGTTACGTTATTGTCTTGTTTTTTAGGATAGATTTCGCTTGCGAATGATTAAATTTTCAACAAGGGTTACCTTGTTGGTTTTCTAAAATTTAACCAGGAATAATTGTTTTTGAGTAAGCAAGACAGTTTTACCAAAAAGTTTTATACCTGAAAAATTACGTTTTAGAAATCAGTTGTGGTTGTATTGAAAGAAAGTCGAGTGTTGGCGACAGATGTTCACCACTCCATTTTATCTATTGAATGTGTAAAACTTTCATAAAAGAAAAGTACAAAAAATACTCAAATGGGGCCGAAATTGGGTGTAAAACTGATGATGTTTATTTGATTTTAAAGCGCCGCTAGAGGCGTCGTAGTCGCCCGAGTCAATGGTGGTGTAAATTCATTTAAATGTCAAATCGCATAGGAAATGGTGCAAGGTAAGTTTTAATTTGAATTTATTATTATTTCGAAATATATTATACTCCAGAAGAATTTAATAAATTAATAATAATAACACATAAAATCAGTCATTATTGACTATTACGGTGGCCATACGAAAGATCAAAACGAATAACAAGAGCAACTCGCTACGGATTATTCACAAACACAAAAAACAAAAATGCAGACTGGAAACGAAAACTTGAAATCCACACTAGGCTAAAATGAGACAATAAAAATATAAAAATATGGTAGAGATACAGAAAAGTTAGCATTTAAAAAATACTGCAGCTCTACAATGGACCAAGTAATAAGTTTAGGATTTGTGGTAAATCCAGTCTGAATGGGTTGTAGTCCTGATGGTTACATTCATTCTATTCAATATAATATTGGTTATTTTGTCAGCATAATTATGATTACACTCAGCCACAGAACACATTCTTTTATTGTACTTTATTTTATGTTTGTACTATTTTGGCTATAATGCAACTAACACTAATTGCTTTGGATAATATATTTTTATCAAATTAATTTAAGTTGCAAATTACTGATGTAAGGCGTTATTTTACTATGCAGTTTGACATATAAATATATTTAGACCACCATTACCTCTAGTTAAAATATCCGGCAGATGTCAGCTACTTTGCTTTAAAAATCGAGTAGTGCTGAAAGATTTTGAAACTGCTAAGCAAATTCATCGAAATTGCTAACTTGGCCACACTTCCAAAAAGAGAGAAGTATATTTTATCGTAACGAGTACGATAAAAAATTACTTAAGTTCCATTTAGGAATGCACTATTTTGCTTCAACCTTGAAAATAATTTGTGTAAAACGTTTTCAAACACTGAGTATTTTTAATAAAATCTATTTTCTACGAGTAATTCGCACAATTAAAATTCTTAATTATAATAAATATTATAAAACGCAATGATATAACTGACACATACTGATGAATGATGAATTTATTTAATATGTGTTGTTTAACCTATTTTAACACTTGCGCCTGATAAATAAGCGCGATTAAACTAGTTCGCTATATCACTGTACTGTGATCTGTTTAAATCGATTGTAGATAAAACTTCCATGGGCTTTGGAATGCAAGTGAGGATTTTTGAGTACAAAGACTGTATATAATTACATAGCAACGCATGATAAATCGTTTTTGTATAAATACAAATAAGTTGATAACACATTCCATCCATACACAAATTTATGGCATGATCGATATCACAATTTTCGTCAATATGTACAAAAATGACATGCCTACAAAATTTTGTGATTATTATTGCATCGTGCGATTATTACAGAAAACTTTCATAGCGACAAGAAAATCGCATCAATCGCATGTCAGCAATGTGTTATCAATAAATTCTGCGATTTATTTAATTCGCCAAGCAAAAATATAACTTTGTTCACAGCGTAAGGTCTTAATTCTCGGTGTATTAAAAAAATATTTATTGTATTAAATGGTATTGAACCGCAGAAAATTTTTCATTCAGTTACATAAGTCACTATGGGTATAGCATCCAAAACAAATGGAAATTTTGGGAACATTGCCCAGGGTCTTTTTTTGAACTTAGATGGAAACGGTATCGGGTGCGCGATTCACAATGGAATTATTATTGCCGTTGAAAATAGATTTGATCGTTTACATTTGTATATTTGATGATAGTTATATGTGAAAATCATGTGATTTGATTTTCTAAATATAATCCCGAATAATAAAGCCGGAAATTACTGATGCCTAATAACTGTATAAAGTCGTATACACCATTTTAGAATTTTTAGTCAAAATGAATTTGGGTTAATAGGGCAATTGTCCCGGTATAAAAAAAGCACGTTGGTACATTCTTCTGTATACATAAAATATTTTACATAAATCTTTATTTTGTGCGATCTACCGAAAATGAAACGAAAATTATCTTATCTTTTTATTTAAAAAGAAAGTAAATGCATATTTCAAAAGAAAGGAAAAGTAAAACTTGTAGAATTAAATGAATTAAAGAATCATTTGATTTTAATTATTTTTTTTATAAATCCAAATTAATGCGGAAAGTACCAGTTTAGTATACATGAAATACAAGACAAGTAAATAATAATAAAAGCCAACGCTCGTCCGATTTAATTTGATTTTCGATCGTACTTTTTCAAGGTATCGTAGGCTAATAATTATATTTATGAGAACTTTGCAATTAATAGTAGGTCATGTATCAAGGGAGTAATATAAGAGATTTGAGTGAAGAAATTAGCACTCGAGGCCGGAGGCCAAGAGTAATATAACTGAATTAGAACAGGTTGTAGAATATGCCGGTATAGTAGCAATTTATTATGTAAAGTTAGCTCAGAATTTGTGCCGAACAATTTCTTAGCGATATAGCAAATTGTAAATCTGCAAAAATTTCGAGGTCGAAAATTTTAATGATGATTTTCATGAA
The DNA here is from genome assembly GCA_963691935.1 of Nephrotoma guestfalica. Lineage (NCBI taxonomy): Eukaryota > Metazoa > Arthropoda > Insecta > Diptera > Tipulidae > Nephrotoma > Nephrotoma guestfalica. The sequence goes on along the minus strand of OY829914.1, from coordinate 126,625,538 downwards.
CGACAAAAGAAGGAATCGCTATGAGGTCAGATTGAAATGTAATTGAGCCCGATAGATTTAACAGTTTTAATAGTAAATAGGCCGAAAGAGCTTCCTGGTTAAATTGCCAAATTTGCTAATAATATAAGTATAGTAAATAACTCACGTTAAATGATTTTATAAAGACTCACGTTACTGTACATCTCAAAATTACTCCGAGCGTTAAAATATATAATAAATATTTCAAAAATTTCAGATAAACATTTAAATATTCAGTTAAGAAACAGATTTTTAAATGATACGAGTACAATTTGTGATCAACCAAAAAGTTTTGATTCAATGATTTAGGTATTAATTTGGAACTTTGGAAAGTGAAATTTAATTGTTTGTAAGTTGATTCAGAAGATCTCCGTTTCATTATCATATATTCATTCTCACAAAATTTTCCTACGAGTTGTTTTCTGGAAAATGATTTCAAAAATTATAGTTAATACTCCAGGTTCCATTTAATCGACGTAGTTATCTTTCATTTAGCGCTAACAACTTTCAAGGGATTTATTATAATCATGACTAATTCTGACGGATCTCGAAATCTTTTAAATTTATATGTAGAATGGAAAAAACCGCAGTTAATAACGAAAATTAGGTTTGCAAATAGTGTTAATATGTTAAATAGATTTGACATTTAGTCTTTAAATTAATTTTGAAACGCAAATATTAACTATACGTGTTAAAAGATCTAATGTAGACAATGAACGTGTCTTGTTTTGAAAATATCTTATTGAAGACAATAATGGTAAATATTTAATTAGCGAGTTAAACACATCTAAAATACTATTAAAAACAACTCCAATTCGCTCTCTATTTAATTTAGGCAATTAATTATAAAATATAACATTAAAATATAAGATAAAATATTCTGTAAATCTAACGATTTATTACCGCTTATATTATAATTTATGGAATGTGATAACTGATATTCGGCAGGCTTCAACAATTTCTCCCACCAAATCTGCTTACCTAGAATTAAACAAAAAAATATCATGCATTATTATATAAATCGTACGTAAGATGCTATATACATTATTATAATTTATGAATTCGGAAAGAAAAATGACGATCTCGTGTTTCTCTACTAGGCACACCCACGACTTCTGTTCATTCAAACCGAATTAAAATCAGAAAATTTATTTGCAAGCAATTTTTATTTTTAAAAATAAAATATTGTTATCACACAGCAAATCCCTTGTACACACACACATATACGTATGTAAATAAATGTTAACGATTTTCGTTCAAATTTTTGTTTTTAATTAGATAAATAATTGAAAAATGTGTGCCCAAAATAATTAAGCCGCAGACAAATAAATAAATAGTTTTACGCAGCCGAGATATTTGAGTTCTAAATTTAAAATGAATGAGACAGGAACGTAGTCCGTTTGCCCGATTCATTAAATGTAATATTTCTACAGCTTTAACTCGAATCGTCTAATAATCCTACAAAATGGTACCAACTAAAATGTTTGCAAACAATTAAAATTTTGATAATTGACCTCAAATAATGCCAAGTATAAAGAGAATATACATTTTGTGAATGTATGAACATGAAGTAATATTTCGGTTTGAATGTATATATTTTACACATTTTCCAAAAGAAAATTTTTTCATTTTTAGAACACTACTAGGAGGAGAGACGAACAACACAAAAACTCATGATCATTTTATTTTTATTGTGACGTAAAGTTCTGTATTTTCGGTATTTTTAGATTTTTTATATTAAGAAAATATTTAATACATTCTTCAAACTAGATTTCTTCTGAAACTATATACATAGATGACTTTCATAGTTTAATGTTTTAGACGTAACACAGTAAAATTTATGAGCAACCAGTAAAAACCAGTATTAATTTTCAATTTTTAATTGAGTGATCATATGACAATATTTTAAGTTAAAGTAAATTTAACTGCGGTTCATTAGTCTTTCCAAAATTACTATGTGATAATTAACAACGTAACCAAGAAACAGTTTCCGCTGTAACAAATTTTTGTTTCAAAATTGTCATAGCTGGCCATGAAAATTTGAACAAAATTTTATGAAATCACCAACACAAAATTGTAATCTTGTTGCCTTAGCATTGATAAATTTTGTTTTAATAAATATCATTGGAATGTCGTCGTTATTTGTGGAAACTTCTCGATACATTCACTATTTGCTGAAGAATGAATTCAAAGCAAAATACGAGCTGGACACTTTTTCATAATAATATTTGAATGCATGCATACATGAGAATTCGAAAATTTCTACGAAAATTTAATAAACATACCTAGGAGACGTTGGATTACTTATTTCGTCAAAAAAGTGAAAACACCAAATCCTGAATTACTTGAAGCCTTACGACAACATTTACAGTGGGATGGTACAAAATTAAAATAAATAAATAAATTAATTAATACAATAAATTAAAAATACAAGTTATATAAGATTTTTCTATAATCTTCAACGAAACAACTTGTACCAATACTCAAATATAACAGGCATCACGTTAAATATGGTTCGTATGCACTATATCAACCTCTGTTCACAGAAATTATTCAAAGGACCATGGAAGATATTCGATCGTGACGAAAATTATACAACAACAATGCAGCTAAGATGGTGGTGCAAGGAAATTTAAGGAAATTTCGTGAAAATATTAACGATTACGATGTTTTGATTGGGCTCGATCCAGGTTGCCGTTTACATGACAGGATTTCATCAAAGGTTGCGATTACAAAAGAAATGGACACCATCCACGTTAAATACCGAACAATAACAACAATGTTCTCCAATGTCATCTAGGCTAGGCAATTCAATTGGAATACGTGCAACGAAAGCTAGCAAGATTAAAGTTAAAAACATTAATTTGTGTCGTTGGCCACGTTGTGAAAAATAAAGCAATTGTGGTGATTGGATCAACGAGAACAGCTGGCAATTCACTCATCAAGGGTTACGTGCGGACATCTCAACCGAAACTTTTGCGCGCGGTCCGTAAATACGCTGATATACTGGAAATTGGAGAATTTCGCACCACAAAATTTTATGCTGGCTGTCACACGGAACACTACATCAAAATTTCCTGACCGATTTTGCCAAAAATGTGGTATTACGTAGAATCGCGATGTTATCGCCGGCAAAAATGTCCTGTACTTGGGACTGTGTGCGATTTTACAACGAATAAAACCAGCAAATTTTTCTAAAACAACAAATACCAAAGTAAAGCATTGTTTTTGTAATACGTATCTCATTTTACATTGTATTTGTAAACAATTTATCTCTTTAAATGGTCGAACAATAAGGTTGAATTTCGCAAATCAAATTTTATATTTCGGTCATGAAAGAGGTATCTCTGAAGTTATTTAGTGCAAATAACATTGGTTACTTTGCAACAAAACATGCAAATAATGGTATTATCAGAAAATAGTTAAAGTAAATAGAAAAACCATGGCTAATTTATGCAGTTATTTTAACGACTTGGAAAAATGCAAAAAAAAATCTAAAAAATTTATAAATAATTCACCGCGAATGTGAAAAGTAAACACAAGGCGCGCACACAATTTCAAGGTAATTTTCATCATTTTGATGATTATCATTTTCATATTTGTTGTAATATAATTAATGTACGTAGATGTATAATACAAATAACTTGATTACTACAAACATTTTTTTCCTCGTATTTATTAATTTTGATTAAAAAATAAATTTTTATATACGTTAGGCGGTGATCGCCAATATCGGGTGGAAATTGTGGAAAATATAACGTGTAGGTATGTATTTGGATTGTGGTTTAAATAAACTCGTAGCTGAATAATTGATTTTGGTGGGTAAATTAATTATTCATTGTTGTTTTTGATAATATAGTTAAATATTAATAATAGTAAACACCTTCGACATCAGTTTTTTTTTACACAACGACGTGTTCCAGTGTACAAATTCGGCGGATCTAAATCACGAAAGAGTGATTCAAATATAACCAATCCCTCGCTTAACAAAGATTCGTTTTACAAAATTTCGCTATAGCGTAATTTTAAAAACAAACCAAAGTCTCTGTTTACGACAAAAAATTCGATTTACGAATTTATTTTTGTTCTTAATAAATATGCAAATAGTAAATAATTTGAATTAAAGAATACTTATTTATTACTAACTCATCTAATTATTCAGGTATTTATTCTTCTCCAATTTTGGTTAGTTTTCTTAGTTAAGATGTGACCCAAATACAAACATATACTAAATATTCGGCTAACGAAATTTCGATGTACGTACAAGTTATCGGGAACGAATTAATTCGTTAAGCGAAGGATTGGTGTACGTGCATTTGTGCATTATGCATTGGTAAATGATGTCAAAAAATATTTTCATTTAAAGTACTTTGTGTTGTAGTTGCCATTAGTTGTTATTCTTTAATTTTTCCACTTTCAAAATTACAAGCTACAACCCGCTATGGTTTTGAAAGCAAATTTGTAAAGGTTATTTTATATCAAAACTTGTAATATTTACATGATCGACAAAAATAACGTGTGCACAAAGTCAATTAAGATCTTTGGTTTGTTGAAATATTTGGTAAAACTTTCATTACAACACCCTTTTCTATTTGGCACAAGTTATTTGAGCAGGATATTTCAAATGTTGCGGAAACAAGTGGAGATGAGTAAGTAATCGAAAATTGCAGACGAGAAACAACTGCCAGCAGTATAAGAGTTCCTCCTGATATGCCGTGATTAAGCCAGTAAGTTGGCATGGTACATATATGGCAAATAATGATATTACATGTTGTTAATACTGGAACGATTCCTAACCTTTACTCATGTTCGAAATAGAGCATTTGTTTGATTCAATCTCATTGGCTTGAGAGCAGGATAGCACAGCACAGCATATGTTACTTGGAAGCAGTAGAAAATTTAAACGGGTCTATTGCTTTTCGCATTTTCATGCGTTCCTACAATACACCAGTTACCATTAGCTAATGGGGCTAAAGGTGTAGCTTCATTAAATTTTCTATTACGTAAATCACAATTAAGTAAGTTTTAATATTTGAGGGGGGAGGAACCAGTTAGTAAAATGAATTTAATTTCTCTTCAAAATCGTAATAAAATAATTAAAATCCATTATGAAAATAGTGGATCTGTAAAAACAACATTCCGTAAAATTTGCGATATTTTTGGAAAGCGAAATCCTTCATCCGAGCCTGCTATTAAAAATTTAGTACACAAATTTTAGTCTATTCTTTCAGTAGCAAATATATAGAGACATTATAACAAATTTTGTATGGCCAATATTTGGTGATATGAATATTAATGACTTGTGGTTTCAACATGTCGGCGTGTCACACAGCCAACAAAACAATCGGTTTATTGAGAAACATGTTTGATGGGCAATTAATTTCGTGCAAGGGGGATGACAGTCGGCCACCAAGAACGTGCGATCCAACACCAATATAATATTATTTGTGGGACTATGAAGATAAGGTTTATGCGAATAAATCACAATCAATCGAAGGCTTCAAAATAAATAACGAACGTGTCATTTGTGAGTTAAAGCCCCAACTAAGAGAAAATGTAACCGAAAATTTCAACCAAAGGATCAACTTCTGCAAACACGCTTCTGCTTTTCATCCATAAATAATCAAGTGTTTACACTTATTTTCAATAAAAAATTACATATATTTTTTTAAAAAATGCTAGAAAGATAAAGATCGCGAGAGAGCACGAAATTACAGATGTTCGAATATTAAGTGTGCATATTTTAAATGTGAAACGCTATAATTTATTTTAAGAGCGAGCAAACTCAAATGTTCTGCCATTCAGTCACCAGAGTGATCCATTATACCAGCCACAATAGATTGTATTTATGGTTGTAGCTCAAGCATTCGCCGCATTCAAGTTTCCAGTTTAAAGAAAGTTCTTTGTTTTACTGGTGACCAAAAAACGGTTGTCCCGCCATCGAACATCGAGAACCTAGCAAATGAGGTGATCTCCACTGACCCACTACCAATTTCACTGTTTAGGTTATTGGTAGCTGTTGCAATAACCGGTCCGTAAAGCAATGAGTAGAACAAACAGGAATTTTTACTCCAAGTGGTACTCCAACTGAACAGTTGGCTAATCCACCCACTTATGAGGCTCAAAATTGTCTAGATCACCACCTAGACAAACAAACTCCGCAACTCAGCAGGAAAACAAAAATACTGCGAACTCCACAAAAGAGTTTGTGATATAGAAAAAATTGAATCACAACTTAGCAACGAAGTTACAGAAAGGAAATAAGGAACTGAAGTAGACTAGACAGATGGATGTTCTGGAAATCGAAATGAAAAACGCAAATTTGCCTGTGTTGTCTTTGAGTTTCATATAGATGAACAGGAACTTGCAAGAGAAACTGATGCATAAATCGGAGAAAATACCTAAAAAAAATTTAACAGCAGAATTTTACCAGAAGTTGGGAGAATTCACAGACAAAAATTAATGAAACTACTAAACTCGTGCTAGGGTCTCAACAACTTCAGCAATAAGAACAACGCAAGGTTGCAATGAAGATGAAGCCGCCTTTGCCAAGCTGTTAAGCTCTAATGAATTATGTGTCTCTCAACGGCTATACAGTAGTGGCACTAAACAGTAACGTTTGGAATATCAATACTAAAAATCCCGATGCATATAGAGCTTTAACCACAAAGCTCACTGAAGACGAAAAAGAGTGGTATTCCTACGAACATAAAAGGTAATGATCAAAGGTCTTTATCCCACCTGTAAAATGAAGCGTATAATTAAATATCTCAAGATTAAACAATTACAAGTCGAAGACGCAGTAAACATCTTTAAACGGAAGAAAACTGAAAATACCAAGGAACCACGATCAATAAAAGAGGCCTTCTGCTATTTGTGCTCCCATTCAACAAAAAACATTTAAAAACAATATTTTCGGAAGAAATGTGGGACCAACTGCGTCTGCTGTACGGAAATTTGTGAAAAAATTTTACGAGGCGGGCGTACTAGTGGACAACAGAAGAAGTATCTGTGCTCATATAGTGCGTATAACTGAGTAGTACAGCCCAAGATTAAGCCCAAAGATCTCGGATTGTTCATCTACAAGGTCCAATTGACTCAGGAATTGAAGGCTAACGACCACTCACCTTGATATCGCTTCTCCGTTTGGATCTTACAGTACCTCCAAATTGAAGACAAGCTTATGAAGATTTACTTTTTCGGACGAAGAGCATTTCCATCTCCGCGGCTATTTAAACAAGCAATATTGCATAATTTGGGGTCCGAAGAACCGAATTTAGAGAAACCAATACATCCTCAGCTATTAACAGCGTGTAGCTTGTGAAGTGGCAGCATCATTCGTCCATTTTTATCGAACGTGATACTTGCATCGTTACAGTAAACGGAGAGCGCTACACACCCGATTTTCTGTGGCCAGAAATTGAAGACATGAACCTACACAACCTTTGGTTTGAGTAGAATAGCGCATCATACCATATCAGGCATTAAACAATGGATCATTTACGCACTAAATTCGGTGATCGTGTAATCAACCATTTTGGTAAAGATCAATTGCGATTTGGCTCCATTAGACTTCTTGTGGAATGTTGTGAAAGATCAATGGTATGCGGACAATCTACAAACGGTTCAGGCCATTAAATACAATTGTGCTGGAATTATTCGCAAAATAGAGCCCTAAAATCGAAAATGTACTGAAAAATTGGGCTCGCAGGATGGGCTACAATGAAAATAACCGGAGTAGCCACTTAAGTTGTATTCCATCAATAATCTGAAGATTTGCTCTTAAAAATTAAGCCATAACATTTGAAAAAATATTGGTTTGTGTTTATTTTAGTGCATTTTTAAAAGGAACCCCCTAATTGCACTGTTGGGCATTTACAATTTGAGCAACGTTTTTTACATATTTTATTTGTAAATAACGTAAATTACATACAAATTTGTGTAATTTACAAAAAATATGTAAAAAACGTAAGCACTCTGAAAAATAACTGAAAATATTGTATCATTGGTAAACAATATTAATGCACATCATAAATATCAGGAAAAAATTAATTTATGCATGTACGAGTACACTGCCATCTCTGTCTAAATAACCGTTTGCTGACATCTAGCTACATCTGAGAAAGAAAATAAGTTAAAAGTGTAAATTATTTTTGAAGTGGAATAATTACGTGCCATCAATTAACAAATTTGTAGCATATGTAGCATACACCGTTCCTTCGTAAATGTCGAACAATCAGAAAATGTCATTAACTTTTGAAGAACAAAATTCTTTGATAATTCGGGGTTTGCAGCAAGTGCTTTTTGCTTAAAGAAGGTAAGCTCTAGCCTTCAAAGAGCGAGCTATTAGTATATACCGCGACACTGTCGCCACGGAGGGAAACCAAACTTAGCTTATTTTAATCGATGCGCCAAGTCGCCTATTTTCAACAGCGCCTGGCTACAGGCTTTAGATGAATAATATCCGTCCTCTGCTAAATACCTACCGATGTTGGGATACGAGAAAAGGATTAATTTCATGATACCGGGCATCCCATAGTAGCCGGTTTAACGGGCGCGAAAATATCTTCGTCTGAAGAAGATTGGAAATTTGATTTAGTTGGTAGTCCAGGCAATGTGAAGAATAAGTTGAAACGCGTTTTTTGTGAATCCGGCAATAGCACGATAATGGAATATTCTCTTTTATAAAACAGGGACGAGGAATTCGAGATGCCACGAAAAGCTAAATTCGGTGGAAATGTTACTTATCTTAATTACGAAGGATTAGAATCAGTTTTAACAAAAGAGGAACTACACTAACAGAGAATAAAAGTAAAATGTATAAAGTAATTTTTAAAATTTATTTTAATTTTATTTCTTTATCCCCCATATCTTTGACTTTCGTATATGGTGGCAATTTTTCAGCATATACTAGTATATTTCTCAACATATACTAGTATATCGCTCTTTGGGGAACGCATAAATACGAATTTTATACTAATACACGTTTCACGTGAAGTGAGGGAGTGAGTAGTGAAGGACTGTAATCCAACCACTGACCTATGATAACTTGAGTACAATGGAACCACTGACCTATGATAACTTGCCTACATTAACAAACAATAAAAACATTTGTGATCTATTCAAGAATTTAGTGGAAGAACGAAAAAATCTCTGAGTGGCAACTAAAACAGCAATGCAGGTGGAAGATGAACTAGAAGCCATCAAAAAATCTATGCAACAAGGAGCATGAGAAAATGTATCTTTTCCTCATAACCAACTTATCAACGAAATATAATTATCTTCTTGAGATCCGAGAACTAGTTAAGAGAAAAGGAAAGCTCGTAAAATTTGGTAGCAGACTCGTGCTGCTCAACTAATAAAGGAAATAAAGAACGAATCCTTAATAAGCAACTTAGATGTCTCCCTGAACTAAAAGTTGACAAATCCATACTTTGGAAAGAAACGAAATGGTTACAAAAACAAAATGGATGTGGCACATGTCAAAAAGATTACGGATCCTGGGCTAACAGTGATAAGCAGAGACAATTAGCAAATGAAAATCGAACTGCCGTACATAAAATAAATGTTCTTAATGCATGGTTATACAGCTAAATACCCAGACATGACTCGATGCTAAGCTGAGATGGTAAGAAAACATCAAAAAGGAAAAGGAAGAATAAAACATACGAGGGCGGATTCAAAATGAAGGTACCTAAGTAGGAAAACAAATTTTTTTTTTTGCCAAAAACCATTTATTTCTCAACAAAGTCTCCATTTAGTTCGACACACTTAGTAAGATGATATTCCAACTTTTTTATACCATCTGAATAATACGATTTCGGAAACCCCTCAAAATACGCGTTAGTTTTGATAATCACTTCTTCGTCTGAGATGAATCTTTGTCCTGCGAGCCATTTTTTCAAGTTTGGAAACAGGAAAAAGTCACTAGGAGCTAAATCTGGACTATAAGGTGGATGATCAACCAATTCGAAGTGTATTTCACGTAATTTTAGCATCGTATCTAATGCTGTGTGAACCGGTGCGTTGTCTTGAAGAAAGAGCACTTTTTTTCTTTAAATGTGGTCGTTTTTCCTTGATTACATCAACCAATTGATCCAATAATGCACGATAATACTTTCCTGTGATTGTGGATCCTTTTTTAAGATAATCGATGAGCAATATTCCGTGTGCATCCCAAAATATAGTGGCCATAACCTTGCCAGCCGATTTCACTGCCTTTGCCTTCTTCGGAGCACTTCCACCAGTTTCCACCCATTGTTTCGATTGATTTTTGGTTTCAGGTATGTAGTGGACCCACGTTTCATCAACAGTAATTAATCGACGCCAAAAATCAACAGGGTTACGCTTAATCATGTCCAAACACCTCTGTGAAGTGGTCTGTCGAACTCGTTTTTGTTCGACACTGAGCAAACGCGGCACCCATCTTGCCGATAGCTTTTTCATATGCAAATGTTCATGCAAAGTGTTGAACACACGTTCATATGATATGTTTACCATTTCAACAATCTCACGCAACTTGACTCGGCGATCATTCATAACGATATCGAGGATTTTCTTGATATTTTCTTCAGTAACCACCTCTTTTGGCCTTCCTGTTGATGGTATTGTTGCAGTGCTTCTTCGGCCGCGTCTAAATTCAGCAATCCAATATTTTACCATGTATTCTGACGGAGCAGACTCACCGTAATGTTTATCGAGCTTTTCTTTTCTCTCTATCGCCGTTTTCCCTTTCAAATAATAGTGTTTAATCACTGCACGAAATTCGTTTTTTTCCATTTTTCAAGCCCTCGTATATGTAAATACATGCAATGAGAAATGTATTGGCTCATAGATAGAAATTCTGAGCTCACAATACATAACAAATTGTTTCGGTATGGGAAACTGCTAAGACCAGTATGCACCTATTGTATCAAACTTTAGAGTTGTGTCAAGAAGACCAAAGCACAAATGATATAATGTTTCCAATATAAAGTGCTGAAATGAATATGTCACCGTGGAAATAGAGAAATAAGTAAGGAAACAAAATGCCGACATACGTCGTAGGCTGAACACTACCGATGCAGTGAAGAAGAGTTCAAAGGTATAGACCATTAGAACTGGACAGTTCTAATTAGTATAAAGAAATAATTGTAACAGGAGTCACCAATAGGTTATTCATCATCAACCGAGAAACTAATTTAAGATAAATAAACTACTATATGAACTCTGAATCTATTGTAATATTGAATAAAATAATAAAAAAAATCTGATACCTTTAGTCTAGGAAGGAATTGAAAATTTAATTTGAAAATATTTTCAGCATGATTTTCATTCAACGATATTCTGCAGATGCAAATAACCTGCTAAGATAACATCCTAAATTTTACACACAATTCAGTAAAAATGGTAAAAATTGATGCCCACAAAAATCTATAAAAAAAAAACGTATACACCAGTAAAATATTTTTATTGCTGGAAACTACCTGTTTAATTTGAATGACGCCAATCAATTTTCTTATTAAAAGCATGCGTGAAAAATATTTGTAAATTACCCAATTGATATTAAAAGTAATTACGAGTACATATTAAAGCCGCCGCATGCCAAATTGCGTAAGTGATAATATCTTGAAAACTTTCTCGTGTAATTCTATAATTGATTTTTTAGAAACTTGTATGTATCTTGTTGAAATGTTGACACCTAGCGCCAACTATAAATTCAGGAATCGCGCTAACCGAAATAAAAAGACGTTAGTAAAAAATTAATGTGCCAAATACAAATGTTAACATCGCGAAACTAATAAATTTATTACTGCCAGCAGTGATGATTAACCGACTGTTTTGTCAACATACATTCATACAAATGATGAATATGTTTACCTACCAATTTTCTGTCAATCAATCAATTTGCAGTTAAAATTAGCCAAACAAATTTATGAGGAAAATATCAATCAATTAAGGAATTTGAATTTTTTGAATAGACTAGAATAGACGGTCACAGCATAAGCTGATCTAAACACTTTATTATTAATTAATCTTAGAGAATTAACGGTCATTGACTAGAGTTATAGAGAAAATTATAGGTATTGCATTGCACTTGTATTTTATAAACATACACGATTTTTGTTTACTTTTTTCGGAAATTTACTTAATGAAGAATGAATGATGGCAGAATATAAGGTGAATGCCATAGTTGACGTAGGATAGAATTACATAATATAATCAATAAAGTTTACGTATTATATCGAATATATTTATGAAGTCATACAGTGTTTTATATAGTCACAACCATCCGAGTACATATTTACATTTTTGGATTACACAAAGCTAATTAATTAGTTTAGAACACGTGTACGTAGAAATAGATTCGGGTTTTAAAGTTTAGTTGCGCTTCATGTTAAAAATTTTATAAACGTGAGTAAGTAAATCGATTAGAATGTCCACGCATGCGTGCAGTCTACCAGAGGTCTACCTAGTTCATTTGTCTACCTAGTTCATAATTTTATTCGTAACATGGTTCCCATATTTTGAAGTTTTATGATTAAAGTTCGGGTGATGAAAGAAAATGTTTGTGAATTGTTACGTAGTATTGAGATTCTACAACTGATATACGGTACTTAGGTTTAATCTTCTAATTTAAACGGAAACTAAATTAGTAATACAGTGATTAATGTAGTATATTTTGAAGTCACTATGCTCATATTTGTGTCATCTATCAAGAAAAGTAAACTGATAAATATTTGTAGAAGAATATTTGCAATCAATTATCAACTTAGCCCAAAAATTTTGATATTTGGTTAACCAATTTAATCTTAATGTTTAGTTTTTTGATTATGGATTTATAAAAAAGTATACAAAACTGAAATTGTAGTTTATGAAAGGTTAGTGTTTTCAAATGACGGAAATTTGGGCATGAGCTAGTCATATTCTTCTAAATCCAAAACGTTTGCGCATTTAACAATTATGACTCCGGAATTAAATCTAATTTGTTTTACTAAATCAAGTTATGAGCGAGATTTATGGAAAGCTTTTTAAAGGTTCTCAGCCATATATTTTAAATACGTCATATCATTTTCAAAATCATTCTATAACTATTTAAGATTTTTTTCGGCTTTTCGAACATTGTATGAATGCCATTAAAAATAATATTTTGACCGAAAAATCAAACTTATCGTCATTTCGTGCGTTATGTAAATATTTGGGTTTTGTTAATTTATTTAGACAGGCAATCAACTCTGGTAGAGATTTCCCCCAAATTTTGCACATATCTCTCAATTAATAAAGAAAAGTTTAAGTATGAAGTTATATTCCGAATAGTCAAACCTCACGGAATGTAGAAATGCCAAATTTTGGAGAAATAAAGTTTTTTAAATTTAATTTACAACTTTTTGTTTTTAATTGTTAAAGTTAATTTTTTATCAAAATAATGATTCTGTTCACCAAACTCATCGTGTATTATACGTTCATTTTACGGTCGTCATAATCGTCCATCAGAGCGGGTAATTTGGTTAACTATGGATTGTTTTCGCACCACGTATACTCTAAATGATAATACGCGTTCAGTAAAACGTCAAACAGTGCGTACCGAATAAGTGATAGATGCTGTGCAGCGTAGCATTGAGGAAGACCCAAATCAATCAATTCGACGCCGTTCTAAGCAACGGGAGATGTGTCCATCCACTTTTTGGAAGATTCTATCTAAGGATCTTGGTTTACGTGCTTACAAAATTCAACTTGTGTAAGAATTAAAGTCATCGAACCCTTGCATACATCACCAATTCGGCCAATGGGCTGAAACACAAATTGATATTGATGTTGATTTTCCAAACAAATTTTGTTCAGCGATGAAGCTCACTTTTGGTTGAATGGCCTTTGCCGAAACACCATTACATCCAGAGAAAATCACTGTTTGGTGCACTTTATGGGCCGTCAGAATCATTGGTCCATATGTCTTTAAAAACGATGATGGGCAGAATGTTACAGTCAACGGTGATCGGTATAGAGACATGATTTCTAACTTTATGTACACCAATTGACTGGCTAAAATCTTGCTGATATGCGGTTCCAACAGGACGGTGCCACATACCACACAGCGCGGGATAAAATTAATTTACTCAAAGAAACATTTGATGAAAGACTAATTTCACGTAATGGTCTTGTTAATTGGCCACCGAGATCGTTTGATTTAACTCCATTAGATTATTGTTTTGGGGATATGTTAATTATTTGTCTACGTCGATAAACCACAGACGATTGAATACTTGGAACACAACATTCGGCGAGTTATTAGCGAGATACGGCCGCGCTGCGAAGAATGATCGAAAATTGGACCGAAAATGTTGTTCTTTGTTCTATTTTAATTTAGAATTGTGGCCCTCTAAAAAAACACCCTTTGAAAGGAAAGCTTATATAGAGAAGTTGCTACTTCTGATCGACCAATTTCAGCCAAAAAAAACTTTGATATCTCTCAATGTTTGAAAAAAACATAATTATGTGGTTTCATCCCGATCAGTCAATCCACATAGGCACATACGTATACACACGCACACAGAGGTTTTTTTTTAAAACTACTCTTTTGTCTTCCGTGATATAGCGAATGCTAAGTCTGCAAAAATCTCGAGGTGAACATTTTTCATGATTACTACTAACTTACTTTTACTACCGAGTAAAACAAAGTAAAAACCAAAGGCGCTACTAATTCAGGCCGGATTAAACAATATTTTAGTCGTATTTTGTTCGTAGAGTGAATCCATTAGAATAGGAAAAAGAAGTCAAAAATACTTTATAAAAAGTTAGTAGAATACTAGGTTTAGGCGAGCTAAACTAACTAAATAAACTGATCTTAATACTATGCGTACTTACACAGTTTCGCTGATTTCTAATCGTCACTATCGGGATAAACGTTTCTAGATCTTAGTGTATACGAAATTTTAAAAGTATTCTGGCATGCGATGGAATTAAGTATGTATCACAAAATCTGCAGTTGAGGGGGCTCAAGCCCATGGGGGCTGCCTCTTTCAAAAGCAAGCTTCTTAGTTGTTTCACAAAAATTGATCTATGAAATTTGGCCTAACGACCACGAGTTTCGACGTTAATTCTAAAAGAAACGGTAAAGAGTCTACTTTACCAATTTTAAACAATTAGAAATGTATAGAAATTGAAAATTACTATACAGGAATCGGAGAAGTGTAAGTTTGAGTCTCGTCGTCCGGCATATTTGCTTATTTTCAGAAAAAATCCCAATGGCTTACATTAATTTCAGACTCTACAGAATACGGTAAAAAGGATGGAAATTTGTTCCTGCTCGTGCTGTGCTCACTCCGCTTCACGCTGTATGTATAGAAGCGAAGAATACAGAGATGAACATTTCTTAACTAGATTGTTTTGCGCCCTAATTTTCAACTCATTGTCAATTAGAAATTACTGTGGCAATTACTTTGCGCTATGTTAAAAACAGCTCAAGCAGCTCGAGACTTTGTAGTCCAGTAGAATCGACAGTTTCCACACTCCGTTACTAAGAAAAATAAATCTCAGTATAAAGGAGTTGTTTATTGACGTGTTTCTGGTATGTCACTGCTCAAACTATTCGATATTTATTTTCTTTAAGAGTTGCCAATTCTGAGTAGCATATTGTTGGATGTAATATCTTTCTGTCGTATCTTAATGTTTTGGAGAATATTAGAAAGAAATTTTAAATCGCACAAATAAAAATTTGGTCGAAATTTCTCTGAAACTAGGCGAGATTTTTTGAGCTAATTGAAATCTAAAAGAAGTAGCCACACACCACTAGAAAATCACATTATGATTGTCTTCATAAAACATACCACGAATTTTAGAAAAAAATGAGATGGGTTAAACTTTGTGGTTGGTCGTTTAATATCTTTGAAGTTTTATGACTTTCTTGTAGTGGTAGGCAGACATTTTGGCTGCTAATAGTTCATGTCTCTGTCAATCTAGGACACACTACTTTATTGACAACATGGTAAAAAGTTTTACGCGGCTCTGCTTATGGGCATAATAAACTTAAACGAGAAGGAAGTAAATTGTGTTCATTTAGACTGATTGAAATCGAATGAGATTCGAACCAAGTATATCTTCCGATCTAATTGCCTTAACTGTCATTATAAGTGTGTTTGTTAGGGGTGGGACATGTTTTTTCTACTCTACATATTTTTAGATATTCATGACGCGGTACTGCCAACCACAGAAATCTTAACCTTAAGTTATTGAATTTTATAATCCCATGCTAAATGCCGATATTTAAAGGAGCCTGTATTTGTACTAAATATATACACTATTCAGTTCTAATTTTTACCAATTGGATTTTTTTCTTTATATGATTTAATCTCTGCAATCTGTTCTGATCGTAACGATGAAAAATCCCTTCTGCAACCTGTCCATATCGAACTCGGTACCTCGATTTAAACGCCAAAGCTGCCCAGCCACTGTGCCTTTTGGTCGGTCCAATTGATTTTATTTCATAGTATAAAAAATGAAATTGGAACATTTTAAATTTACCGAAAAGTAGCTTAGTGATCAAAACTGTTTCTTTTGAATTGTGAGGCATTGCGTTTGAATTCCACAAATAGAGGCTAGATGCATAATTTAATTTTCATCTCATGATTATGATTGGTGATGACAATAATAAACACATTTTATTGTTCGGTCTCTTAACGTATTCTACAATTGCCCACGAGTGCACTATATTTGGCATTGAATAAACCATCTTACCTTAGATGGAGTCTATGGTAAGATTTCAATTGTCGAGGCCGAGATGGCTCGTCTTTTAGTTTTCGTAAACGTTTCCAAATAGTTTCCATCCCGGTGGCCCTAGTTTATTGATGAGCTATTTCTTAAACTATGGCGATCTGGTTGTGTTGCGCAACCACAGGTATGCCATATCTGACCTAAAATAAAGCGCTCTACTTATTGCGTAATTATGGTGTGTTGGGAAAGGATTAGACAATAAACCATCTAAGACCAGTATATTTTTTTTTTTGAGGAGACAATTTCTAGATCAGACCGTGTTATATCTAATATCTTGCTGTTACTTTAGTTAGAAAACTCTCTCGGAAGTATCACCTTGAGGTCAACCTTAATATGAAAGGAAGGATTTTATAGATCGTAAGGTTAAGTCCTGGAAAATGTTCGCTTTTATTTACAAAACACTGGTTCTGCCTATGCTGTCTTACGATTCGACTGTTCTTGATGGCCTATGGTTAAATCGAATTTCTTTGTTACAAAATGTAAGACTGCAAGGAATTGCCTGCCGGACCTTGTAATAGTTCGGCTAAGTCGTGAACTCTGTATCCTTGCTTTGTATACCATTTTGCTGTTACCAAAGGTGCAACTGTTCATTCTGCACGGCATGTTGCACTGCTTTTTGACTATCGTGCATTGGAGCTTGGAATGATATTGATTCAAATCTATGATTAAAGTAGTATGATTAACAATGTCGCCTGCATTGTTACAACTCTTTTTCGATGGTTAATCCATCGAAAGACCTTTGGTTGTCCGAGGGCTTTATACAAGGCCGCACGCTTGGTTGGCCAATAATTGCAAACATTCTGTTAATCATTTTGGTAATGAGATTGCTGATTCCTTACTACTGCCTCTACTTCCTGTAAGGTGAGATTAGTTTAGTACGCCCTTAAGTTGAGGAATAAACAAATTAGAAATTTGGTTTCGATTATCATTGGCCATGGCCGTTTCAAAGATCATCTACATCGTGCAGAGTTGGTATAAAAATCTTATGCGAAGAATGACTCGAAGAGGGTAACTATTGCGTTCAATTTGTATCCAGCTGTCCAGCCTTCAATGATGAAAGGTTGCAAATCTTCAACTCTAGATTTCTAACGGCAGGTCAGTTTATCCCTGACTTGATTCAGACTTATTTAATTTGCTACGGCAGTAGACAGCGTTTACGAATCGGGGTAGAATCATCGATTTACACTATTGTCCTTGGGTTGCATTGTGTGCGGAACGTTATGAGTTCCGGCGAACTTTAAATAATAAATAATAATACTTCCCTATTGGACCTCCTCTTACATTGACTCTTCTATCATACTTTTATATTAAAAAATTAGGTGGCGGCCACAGCAGAAACATATATACACATATATTTTAATTTTGTGCGGCTATCAAATTGGATACTACATCGATTTCTTTCATAGGAATAAACAATGATTTATTTATAGTTCATGGTATGCGCAGTGACTGACTTTGCACACGCCAAAACTATTAGTTATTTTAAGACTGCTAGCAACAATGGCTAATAAATGGAATTTTTTGCCCGATCGGTATTCTAATTGTGGCAATTAAAAAGCGCTATAAATTATTAGATCTTAGAGATCAGTTAGATCGTGGATAATTGTATACAAGACAAGTCACGCTCATGCAACATGTGCTTTTAGAATAGCCATCAGAGAATATGAATTAATTTCTAGAATCTATAAAATGTAATTAAGATTACCAAGCATTCAAGCAATTGATAATGTCAAAATATTATACTCGTAATACACTTGTTACTATGGTTTTTTCCGTTCAACATTTGAACGATGCTGTCCTTGTAAAATTAAAAGCAACAGTTTGCATATTATAATTACACCCATCCCCCAAATTACACGGTAGGTTGGTTCCACAGAAAACCGTGTAAATCCGAAAATACCGTGTAAATCGAAAATGCGATTTTTGTATGAAAAACGTGTAAATCGAAAAAATTAGAAAAAACAAATACAAACTTAAAAATATCATTTTTTCTTGTTTTTTCAAAACGTGGTAAAGCGAAATCGTGTTAAAAAGAACCCTGTAAATCGGGGGATAGGTGCATACTTTACGAGTATACAAATATTTTAGCGCTAAATATGCGAATACTTACAAGACCGTATCTACGACTGTAAAAGTGCGCGAAACACTAAACAGTCATAAAAGACGTTTTTATTAAGTGCCTCTGAAATCGATAAAAATTAGCATCGTACATTGTAGTTCGATCCGCACCCGATGTAAATATTTTAATCCGTAGTGGTCGATTAAATCTAATGTTTTTTGTAAAGCTATAAAAAGCTACGAGCGACTTAAATATTTATTTATTTAAATCGAATGTTTTAAAAATTTCAAGAACCGGAAATTCTTTTTAACTAAAGAGAATGTTACGAAAGGTGAATCGTTTTATATGGTAGTGTATTACTATACTATTGGCGATTTCATTTTTGAATGGGCATTATTTACGCAAACTACATTGTGGTTTTGACTTGCGTGACTTAATACAGTTGGATTTAATAATCTTATCGAGATAAATTTTGCAACAAATTTGATTTCCTTAATTACATTAATTGCTATTAATTTTAATTTGTATTTTATGCAAAATATTGATTGTGGTTTAAATCGCATTACTTATTTTGTAAATCATCTCAAATCAATAAACAATCTATACAATTTTATTATAAATTAATCGATAAACCTCAATTGACGTAACTAAACATTGTCGCATATTAAACATTTTATCATATGCAATTTTATAGATCACGTTATCAACACGTATATTAAAAAATAGTAGTATTTTTACATATTTGTACAATGTTGAAAACGGTATGCAAGATGATATCTGATCCGCACTCTTTTAGCAAAGTGTTTTTCAACTCAATAATTTGCAGATGCGGAACACACGCCATATACATACAATGTTGTTGGTCCAAATTATTAATGGGACACAACTCTGCAGTCTACGCAAGATTTATATACTCGTATAATGTATAAGAGTAAATTTTTGAACAAATAAAGACGTCACGACTAGTTAAATTCGGTCACATTGCTTTAGCCGGTTAAAATTAATAAATTTTAATTAAAACACACAGTATAGTCAATTAATTTATCAACAGTGATGTGCGCATATGCTATTTGAGTGTAACATCGTGTACATGTAAACTATAAAATGTAAATTATAATTTAAAAATATCATTCTTCTCCGAGATCAATTAAATTGCAATAACTACCACGGCATAGCTTTGCTAAACATTGGTTATAAAGTTTTGTTCAACATAATCACAACAAAATTCGATATATATTGAGAGCATCGTGGGCGACTACTGGTGTGGATTTCACCCAAACAGACCAATAGCGGATCAGACCTTCACTCTGACTGACGATTATGTTATGACTGACGATTATTAAATGGTATGAAAAGGACATTCCTGTTCACATTATTTGTGTATACTTTCAATAGACTTCAACAAACGGGCCCAGCCGCTAAACAAATAAAACAAACGAAACAGCAATCAACGGAATTTCCAGCACCACGCACGTGAAGCAAACCCGTCACAAGACCAACAACACCACCCATAATACTACCTAAATTATCCCAGACAGGAGCATCAGCACCTCCCTGCTCGTCAACAAAAACCTTCTGAAACTCATACAACAAGCGCTAGAGTAACTGCAATTTCACCACCACCCCCAGCTGCAAACGAGGTAGTAGAGGATTGTGGCAAAACAGAACAAAGTTGAACCAACTGAAAAACAAACGGGAAAACAAGTAACATTTCAAGAAGCCCACCTGCAACAAGACAGATAATTTTTAAAATTATTGGATTCAAGTTAACAGGTAAAGCGTTTACAAGAATAAGCAACAACGATATAATAGCAGATTTACCACCCTACGAGAAACTCTAAATTATGTGTGCCAAAATAGTGTGTATTTTGAAGAACTCCATCACAAATATACGCACGCCCAACAAAATTTCGGAGAAACAGAAGGGTATACAAATAAATTTCAGACGCAAAAAGTTGACAATATATGAGGCAGGACAGAAAAACCCATCATTGTGGACATTGAAAAACATAGAAAAAAGAAAATTTATATGATTCAGTATGAACCATACTATCATCAAAAAATAATAAAATGTCATTTTTGTAAGTTTTATTATAATATTGGGACTACAAATTAATTCGGCCCGTTTTTAAAATTAGCATTTATTTTAAAATAAAATGAATGAACAGATTAATTAAAATATTGTCCATCGCTGCTTACGACTTTTTCTCATCTCTGAGGTTCACTTGGACCGGTGACCTGCTAAATCGTGTTGTATCCGACGGAACAACTGAGCGTTTCCAAATATTTTTTACGACTTTTGCAACGTGAGGCCGAGCGTTGTCGTGCAAAAGAATAACTTTATCATGCCTTTCCTCATATTCCGGTTGTTTTTTGCGTAATGTCCGGCTCAAATTAATTAATTTTAGTCTGTACCACTCTCCCGTAATGAATTCGCCAGGTTATAGCCGCTCGTAGTACACAACATCTCTTTAGTCACACCAGAAACACAGCGTAACCTTCGAACGAAGATTTCGGATTATTGTAGAAGATCCCCTGTTTCGTCATCCGATGTCAAAATCTCTTTCTTCTTTGTCTTTGAATCAGCTGCTCGCAAAAAAATCGCCTTTCCACGTCTGTTGGTTTCAATTCATAACGGACCCAATTGCCTTGCTTTTGAATCATGCCCATAGATTTCAATCGTACGGAAACTGCTTGTACTGGCAAGCTCCTCTTGCGTTTGAGTCGGGTCTTCATCGAGCAATGCCTCTAACTCATCGTCTACGAATTTTTTTGTCTGAAACAACAGAGATCAGCTGTCACTGATAAAAAATTTATTATAGTCAGAGCCACTTTTTGAAAATGGACCGAATTAATTTAGGGGAAAAAGTTCGCGGCCTTTTTCTCGGTAGATGGCTTTACATGCATATATCTCAGTAACCATTGATCGTATCGGGCAATTCTTATGTGTGTTTGAAAGGTGACATTTTAACAAACAAAACATTAAAATCGGTGAAGTGAATAAACAGTTTTTAAATATATGATATAATATGATATGATATGATAGAGGCGTATAGGCCAGCCATAACGGCGATCCTAGGTACGTTACCATAATCCTGAAATATCAACAATCAAATAACAAATTATATCTGAATGCGAATAATATTTCAGCATCATGCGGGCCCGGCCCTGCCTGCATCCTTAACAGATAAGGTTAGTTAGGAAAGGATTTTAGTCACAGAAACGACTAGGGCGAACCGCAGCAAAGTCATTTTCTAACTACTTAAATCTATTAGAATGTTAGTCTCAATTAAATTCACACTCTAGATTAGAGTTTGTTAGTTAATTAATGTAAGTTAGTTGTGTTTGAGGTCCTACTAGACTGGTTAGGTTATTTAATTCACATCTATGGGTCATCTCATCACATACTGCTTGTAACCTTATTTTGCCCTATCTTCCCATCCAACACCATCTAACCGAGGGACTTCACGTTCGTAATGACACGGCAGTATTATCATACATATGATGACCTAAATATTCCGTCAATAATGTCAAAATAAAAAATAAAATAAAAAAAAATAAAAAAAAAATTTTAAATTCGGTATTGTCATTCAGCTACCTATATTTAAATTCATCCAACTAAAAGCAGGGTTAATTTATATCTAACATTCACACAACTTCAATAAAACATAACCTGATTTCAACCAGAAAGATCGTCGAAAAACAACATTCCATAGCAAAAAGTCTTTGGATCGTTAACATATTTGATTGTATTGAGTTTATGCTCAAAGCGTAAGTAATTAAATAGACCCCCTGATCAAGAATGTTGCAATCACAATTTTCCCTGACCTTCCGGTATGTAAAAAAAAAAAAATAAATAATAAATTTTAAATAATAATAAAAATAAATTGAATTATATTTGTCGACAACTTTATTGTTTTAAATCAGGACTTTCGACAAAATTTCAATTTATAGAATTGTTTAAAGTAAGTGAAAATTATTAAAATAAGTTATGAAAATGTAATTAAATTTAAATAAAAACCCAAATGGATAACACAATCCAACATATTTCAGCTCAAATGATAAATTTCCCGTGGCAGAAAACTGTTTCCTCCTTTCATTAACATTTTATATATTTATCAATTTATATTATTCCACAAAAAGTCATTTTTGTCACAATACGGTGGCAACCCATTTTGAGTATACAAATTTTCGCTTATTGGGTAAGTTACAATTCGATCTGTTGCAATTTCAAATTTTGGTTTCTCGGGTACCAATATTTTATGTACTTAAGTACATACAAAGGGGATTTCCTTGAAATGTCAGTTTCTATGTATACGATTATAAATTACCGTTCACATATATGTAAATAGTTATAATAACAATAACAATAATAAATAATTAACTTTTATATAATTAGAATGAAAATTAAAATAAAAAGATACTTCTCTGATTGTATATGTGTTGAACGTAATTTTCATAATAACTGTCTCAATTCACCTGTATTAACAGGTGAACTTCTAAAGAACAAAACTCACTCAAAAATAGCACATAACTCTCACACTACACATTCCTAAACTGATTTGAATTAAAATATTAATAATAATTTATTTAAAGGAGAGACAAAAACACGTCTTTCCTCTACGACGATCAGTCGATCCTCCGTCAATAAAAAGTTTTTAAACATGGAGATAAATAATGAAAAAATTCGATATATTTTACAATTTTATTACGACAGAGTAAAAACGCAGCTCAGGCTTGCGAAAAAATTTGTGCTGTTTATGGAGAAGGTGCTTTATCAAAATTAGCAGCAAAGAAATGGTTCAAGCGCTTTCATTCTGGAAATATGGAAAGATGCATCTCGCTCTGCTCGACCAACCAGTGGAAAAGTCGATGAAATCATGCAGAAAATTGAAGAAGACCGGCATATAAGCAGCCATGCAATTGGTAAAGAACTAAATATTGATCTCAAAACAGTTTTAAACCATTTGAAAATGGGTGGATACAAAAAAAGCTTGACGTTTGGGTACCACATGAATTAACAGTTAACAATTTAATAGACCGGATTTCTATCTATCAAACGCTGCTGAAACGCAACGAAAGCGAATGATTACTGATGATGAAAAGAGGATAAGATACGATAACATTGTGCGAAAAAGATCATGGACGAAATGAGGTGAAGCTTCCCAAACAACGCCAAGAAAGGTAATGCTGTATATTTGGTGGGATTGGAAAGGAATGGGGCATTATAAGGTGCTGCCACGGGGCCAAACGATTGATTCTAATCTTTACTGTCAGCAACTAACGTGTTTAAGGCAAGCAATTCAGAATTGATCAGCAGAAAGGGCGTTGTGTTCCATCAGGATAACGCTAGACCACACACATCATTGGTGACCCAGCAGAAACTGAGAGAGCTTAGTTGGGAAGTTGTTCCGGTCCATGCAGAACCATATTAATTGTTTTACATTAAATTCAAAAAGGCCTGCGAAAATGAGTTGTCTAGATTTTTCGCCTCGAAACTACAGAAGTTCTACAGTGATGGGATCGTGGCTCTACCAGAAAAATGGCAAAATGTCATCGATAAAAATGAAACATATTTGGTTCAATAAAGTTCATTTGAAATAAGGAAATTCTTTGTTTCAATGTCACCTAAAAAGGCCACGAACTGTTTCCCTAACCCTTTATTAACTTTATATTTATTATTTTACAGCTTTAAAAAAAAAATAGAAAACCAAGGAAAATAATAACCCCTTGATGATTCCACAAAAAACGAAATATCGGAAGAATAAAGCTAAAAATTAAAAATGTAACAAAACCTATAATAATAATTTAATTAAAACCAAACAAAATATACAGATTCACCCAGAATTACACCGTATACAACATTTTTTTAAATTGTATTATCCCTGCAATCTGTTCTGGGGCCATGGCTATCCCAACTCTTTCGCGGTTTGCTTTTTTCCGTCCTTACTTTTACGCCAGTGTCGGCCAATTCGAGGACGTACGGTTATAGGTCCGATTTTATCACCATCTGCACATTGCATAGCTCCATGCCAGCCTATACTGGCTTGAAAGATGGGTCGGCCCATGAGTTTTGCACTCCGATAGGGGGTCATAGATGTGTTCCATTTTATCACAGATCGCAATCTGTTGATAAACATTTCATTTGTGCATCCTGCCCCTTTCGGGATTCGAACCCGGTACCTCCCGATCCAAACGCCAAAGCTTTAACCACTGTGCCATGTGGTCACCGTACACAACTCAAAAACAACAATCGACTCAGATACAACCAAATCAGTGAGATTCATCAATCAAACTTAGAATAATACCATAAACAGTAACTACTGCGGCAAACCAGACAAGTTTATCGGACAAGCGGTGCAGTGGTTAAGGCTTCGGCACTTGGATCAGGAGGTAAGGGGTTCGAATCCCACCAGAGGCTGTAGATGCAAAGCGAATTTTTGTCATCGAATACGGTCGGTGATATTAATAAACACAACTAAGGCCCCCTCTGTTGGAGTGCAGAACTCAGCGCCGACCCATCGTCCATATCAGTGTACAGGTTGACATGGAGCTGCAATGTGTAGGTAGTATATTGTAATTGTGTGAGTGTATGGGTGGTGTGTGCGTGAATGAAAAGAGTATATTAATTGATCTTCAAAGGATGTCAAAATCGCATGATATATCTTAATAGTTTCTTTAAAAAAAACAATCCACACAAGGGACAAATTTCGTAGAGAATGTTCGAGGGGAATCAGCAGCTCAGAGAAAAGACCAAAGAATAATCACCCTAGATCACAACAACAGAACTATCGATTCAACCGAAAATTCAGAACAAATAAATACACCACAAAACTATGATAGTTTTGGGGTTAGCTTGGTTTTTAGGTTTGTAGAAGGCATTCAGGATAGAGTCAGTGGTCAATTTAGCGGTAAATTTGTCTGTTGACGCTGGTTGGTTTGATGATCTTAGGCGGTATGAATGATACAACTAACAGCTTGACAACCGACTATCCCGACTATTTGCAAAACCACAAATGGGCACTTGAATGGTGCCTCTTAGTAAATTCTGTATAACAGAGAATATATAACCCACCAACACCCAGACCAGAAAGAAGTAAACAAAGAATAGTAAGTAAGTAAACTAGAAGACCAGTTCAAATGGATGTTATCCAAATCAGTATGGTGTATGTGTAGGTAGAGTACCAAATGAAGATCACTATGCAAATAAACAATGAAGATGACGTACACAACCAGGGAAACGAGTCTGGATCCGACCAGTACTAGGTGGAGCTACTGCGAACCGTATTCTAAAACCAATTAATCAGAACGCGCAACTTAAACATTTCAATTTCACTTCACAAAATCAATTAAACAAAAGCCGCCGCTACAATTCCGGGACATAATATAAATTCTTCAACAATCAATTTTACCAAACTAAAGCCCCCGCTATAAGTGCGGCGCATAACATAAATTCAACGACAATCAACTAACTAATCAATCAAAAGCCGCCGCTACAATTCTTGCACATCACAAATATTCATCGACAATTAAACTATCAATCAACAACACAAGCCGTTGAAATAACGTCAGGAATATACGGCAAGGTGATCCTATCGTACAAATACTTTTTAACTTATCTCTAGAATACGTCGCTGGTCTGCTCAAAGTTCAATGCAGCTGCCTATGTTTTAAATAAAGTCAGCTTCGCTAACATAAGTCCTCCAACCATTACAGTCAACTGCTCATTCATTTGGTCTTCAAATCAACGAAGTGAAAACCAAATATATGGTTACCGCAAGGAGGCAAAACGCGGAGATTTTATTCCGAGAGATACGCAATATAGATAAGTGAAAGAGTTTAAATATTTGTTGGGATCGGCAGTAACAGAGCAAAATGCTTATTCTGAATTCACCTTCAGAATAACTCAAGAATCATAGCTGGATATCGAGCATTTTACGCAAACATTAAAGTCTTCAAGTCTCGCAACATTTCGCTTCAAACACAAGTTGAGATCTACAACGCGCTAATAAGACCATTGCTAATCTTTGGTTTTGAGTTATACACACTAACAGCAAGAGATTTGCAGAAAATATTTTTAGAAGAAATAAAATGCTGGAATTAAAAGCCCGGATCAAAAATTTTGAAAATGTTCGTAAAATTATCATTATCGTAAATTTGGCAGTGTTGAATGAAACAGCTCTCTTAATATTAGATGAGACATAATTAAGTGGAAGAAGTCAGGTGTAAGATGAATATCTGGCATATTACGCTGTAACTTGTTCGACATCAACCTAATCAACATTATCAATTATCATACAGAATATGGATTGGTTGCGAAGAAATAGCTTCGCCACCAAGATTTACGGATCTAAATCCGTAATTGGATTTTTATGTTAAAATAGAAATATGTGAGCACTTAACAAACCAGGTCAAATATGCTTGGCTTGAATAAAAAGGAAACTTCCGGCATTTTAACTTCCGACGATTTAATAAGGCGCATTTTATGTGCATTACAAAATTTACTTTATAAATTAAATAAATTTTAAAATAATTTAAGGTTATCTAAGCCTACGAAACTTTTAGTACGAGAACTCATGAGTTTTATTGTGCCACGCTACAGTATTAGCAACCGTTACCAACAACAAAATAAAATTATGAATATGTCAGAAAATTTAGTAACAAAATCGGAATATTATTCATTCACTGGAACTTAAATTTTACCTACTTGTTAGAAACGGTAGAGTACGGTATTCTGATGAAAAATTAATTGTCAATTACTCCTAAATGTCGCCTTTACTCATCTGCAATGCAACAAAAATAAGATATTTATTAAATATATTGAAAAATGATTTTAGAAAAATGATTATTAATTAAAGAAATGGAAAGAATTTGCGAGAAAAATATCTAAAGAGCTTCAACGATTCTTATTATGAACTAATTCAATTTTTTAATCTGAATGTAAATGCATGTGACGTTAGACCTAACCAGTATAGAACTAACTTTAGGATTAGTTTAGCACAAACTTCACACGCTTGTATACGCGTGTGAAGTTAGACCCAACTTAATCCTAACCAACAACAACAAACGAAAATTTGTATGTAATGGTAAAAAGCAAAACAAGGATGTCATTTAGGCCGAACATTGAATTTGTGAACTAATTCCAATTGCAATTTATAATAAATAATTAGGTTCAACATTTATTAGGATGGGATATAAGAATTTCATATTTTCTTAAGAAATTGAATACCTCGAGACCTAATATGTTTATCAAGAATGTTATTATGTTTTTGTGATAGGTCTAGATTAGGACTATCTATATTCCACACCATTTGAAAAGCTAATAATTTTTGCGCGATCAAATTATTTTTTTGCTAGATTTTCTAGAATTTCGATTTTCGAGCAGTTAGGATTTTCTTAATTTGCTTCCTATTAAATTTTTTTAGGGTTCAAGAATTTATATTTGAACGCAGGTGGCTTGGACGATATTAAAACGAGCAGTAATATCGTAACGGTTGTTACTCTTGGCATCCCGAATAAATTATAAGATGAATTTCAGCCCTAAATTTTAACCGGCCCATAATATCATAATAAGGTAATAATAATAATAATAATTCCTCGCAACCAATTATCCCTCCCTGACCACGTTTGGAAGGTAAAAATAAAATTGGTTACTGAAAAAAATTAAGACAAAGTTTAAGTCAACGGAAAATAAGCTGAGTTATAGTAAATATGAACACCAAATTTGTTATTAAAAATTAAGTTATCTAACGTAAGTAGGTCTAAAACATGATTCACCATCGAAAAAGAGAAGAAAATAGTCCGTTGAGTCTGCTTAATACAAAATTTCAAATACCCGTACATCGAAAAAATTAAAGGGGACTTATGTAAGTCAAATGAAATTAAAACTTAAATAAAATTGGAAAAGTAACATAAAAATTGATAATAAGCAACATCCACGAATTTTTAACAAAAAATTGTTAAAAGCCATATAGAACTTTCTTCAAACAATACTTGCTAATATTGTATAGTTAAAGAGATAATTTATATTGCATTCGCGCAATAGGCTCGTTTTGACTACACTCGGTTCTGTTATGCGTGATTCTAAAAGCAGGCACCATTCTTAACTCGCAAGAGTGGACATATAGGTTTATATTATTGAGAAGAGCAGGACAATCGATGCCGCCCTGGAGTATTTAATGAATGGAAACAATATCCGTAACAGTCCAGCGTCTACTTGATGGTTGAAGATTTATCAGCTTTAAACTATCCAGATAAGGAGGCGAGTTGTGATTGTCCATCCAAAGCAAACTCCGTAAAACTAAGCGAGGAAATCAACACTGCAAAGTGTCGATTCTATTTATATGTATATCGTAATGAGGAGCTCATGTTCGATCAGAGAACGAACAAACGTTGGACAAAAAGTCTTAGTTACACGAGGACCAATAATCTCCTTAAACCAGCGCTCAATAAAGCCGAGCGTATATATTTGACCCTGTTGATGATGATATTATCGATTTGATTGCTGAAGCTCAATTCGCTGGCAGCTAATAATCATGAAAAAGAAATGGCAGTTGTTTGCGAGAGTATGTTATAGTAACATTTGATCACGTTCATCTCTAGGTTACTCTTTGTACACCATACGGTAAAGTAGTTGAGGTCGTTCTGCGATAAAGGAATGTCATTGTTAGTTGAAATATCTTTATAAGTTTTCATATCGTCAGGGTATACAGAAATAATCGAGTTATCAATTACGCGTTCGACGTCGTTAATGTATAGGATGAAAAAATTAGCACCAAGTAACTAGATTCACTTCAGATGAGAGATTTGGAAAAGTGCAGTAAGCGGTTGAGCTAAACTGGTAATACGTTTTTTTTAAACTATAGAAGGAACCCATGGGACCGGATGAAAAATCGTCCCTAAGCTCTTGCTTACCACGGTATCATAATTCACATCGATTGAAATCATATATGTTTGAGTATCACTATTCAAATCCTACTTTACAAATATTGAATCAATGAAATGCCAGAAACGCTTAGAGTCGTCGATGATAACAGATTGCATAAGTAAGATATAATTATTATCAAGTTCTTGAAGTATGCCTAAGAACTCATTATATATTTTTTGATCATTACTGTTATCTAATTCGGATTTAGTTTTAAGAATCTTTGCCAACGTTTATTACTTTAATTGCGAATTCATTATTATGCCATAGCCGAGATGGCGAAATGTTTTTGTGGGTAAAGGAAACATATTGTTCAATGTATTCATATATTACAGATTAAAAATTTACAGTTTGGGATTCATTGTTATGGTTGCCAGAAATTCATTAGTTTCATGAAATTAGCTTTACGAAAATTAAAAAAGTGAAGTCTTGGAGTTGGTAGTAATGGATGGTATAAGTCGAAAGTTCAAAGGATCAGATTGGCTTCGACATAGAGCTCGACATATTATCCAACATTCAAGTTTCCTTTATGGTACGTGCGTTCTTCGCAAGATAGTGAATTCCGAATTCCGAATCTGCCCACGACACGTTTGGAAGGTTAAAATCAGCGACGATAAAAGAACCACTCTGTTGGATGAATTCAAGTCTGGATTATAAAAGGCATTTCTTTTAGAAAAGCGTTGTCTCAGAAAGTGCAAAGACATAATCAGGTAGTTTTTGAGTTTCCAAGAAGACATGGTTGGATTTTGTTGATAACAACAATATGTTTATCATATTAACAATAATTTTCGGCATTTTATTTATTCTCTACATTGTCGATACCATTTTTTTAATTATCTACATACATTGTTTACACATGCAGGATATTAATTAACTACACGGAGTAGACAATACGGCACAACACGGATAACTGCTGCAATGGCTTCTACTACTAGTTGAAGGTCACCATTTCTTGCTAGATGTGCTATGATGGTAGCGCTCATTTTAATCATTGTATTCATCACATAATTTTATTGGTTTTTGGTCATATTTTATGTTCGTTCTACTAAATTCGCATGTGGGGAAAATCTACGAGACAAATTTATTATACACCGAAATCTCTTTAAATTTCGAGCTACTTTTAACTGATCATAATTTTGGATTACCTCAAATTTTCTGGCAACAGTACCCCTTTGCTGTGACGAGGCCAGAAATGTTAAAATTACATTATACTAAGTTCGTATTCTCGAAGTCGTTAAAACACGATTTGCAAATTCTGTTTGTGCTATACACAAACACGAAATTTAAACTTTGAAGCAAATGTCATATATATATATATATATATATATATATATATATATATATATATATATATATATATATATATATATATATATATACATATATATATATATATATATATATATATACATATATATATATATATATATATATATATATATATATATATATATATATATATATATATATATATATTATATATACATA
Source organism: Nephrotoma guestfalica (assembly GCA_963691935.1). NCBI lineage: Eukaryota > Metazoa > Arthropoda > Insecta > Diptera > Tipulidae > Nephrotoma > Nephrotoma guestfalica. The sequence goes on along the minus strand of OY829914.1, from coordinate 126,594,303 downwards.
TATATATATATATATATATATATATATATATATATATATATATACATATATATATATATATATATATATATATATATATATATATATATATATATATATATATATATATATATATATATATATATATATATATATATATATATATATATATATATATATATATATATATATATATATATATATATATATATATATATATATATATATATATATATATATATATATATATATATATATATATATATATATATATATATATATATATATATATATATATATATATATATATATATATATATATATATATATATATATATATATATATATATATAGATATAAACTTAAAAAGGCCAAAAGGCGTTATGATCGCCGTCTTTGGTGTATCACCAAGCTCAACCGGAATCTGATGAAACGTCTTTGCTGTTATTGAATTAAGTTGACAATAGTCACCGCTCGGGCGCAATTTTCGTTGGGTTTCCAGACCAGTTGAAGCTGTGGGCCTCAGTTACTGCTTGATGGCCTGCTTATGCATTGTTTGATCATGTATATATTCCAATTCATCGTTTACTGTCTCCAACTTTCTAGGTGGCAGTAACGATATTATGGGAAATATCCCGAATTAATAAGTAAATTGTAATTTGTGAAGAAATTATTACCGATTATTGGTTTGTTTGCGTCTACAATGATGAAATTTCAAATAAATTTTCTGTGAAGACCGAAGTTCAAAGATAATAGTTTTTCTCCATAGGCATTAATTTGGAAACCGTTTGCAGCATACACATATTTTGATGAACTCGGGTGCAGCTTTTTTCTTGTACAGACACGTTTGCACCGGTGTTGATTAAAAATTCCAGCCGATTTAATTACGTTTGTTCAACCACTTGTGCCTTCCCAAATGATTGATTGATGTTGACAGCAACACTTATCAAATTTCGGTTTTGATCCTTTGTATCAATATTAGACTGTATATAGGGTGGGCCAAATAATTTTTTTTAAAAATGCAATAAAACAAAAAGTTCTCAATCATTTTTCAAATTTATTTTTTCATTGTAAAGAACAATCCTTCCGATTAATTATGGAATACTATTTCATTCATATGACTGCCTCGGCTGGCCTTGACCGTATCCCATACGGTCGGTCCAATTTTTGAACACATTCTCGATGGTATGCGGCATTATGTCTTCAATGGCAATGCGAATATTGTTCTAGAGAGCGTCAATCGTTGCTGGTTTATCGGCATAATACTTATCTTTGACGGCACCCCAAAGATAATAGTACAACGGCGTAATATCACAGCTCCGAGGCGGCCAAATCACATCAGCATTTCGGCTGATAATTCGATCTTCGAAGACAGTGCGCAAAAGATTAATTGAAACGTGTGGTGTATGGTACGGAGCGCCGGCTTGTTTAAACCAAATGTTGCCTATGTCCTCCTTTTCAAGTGCCTGGAACAAAAAATTGTTTATCATGGCGCGGTAGTGCTCACCATTAACAACGGCGGCTCCTTGCACATTTTCAAAGAAAAATGACCCAATGATGCCACCGCACCAAACAGTCACTCGTTGAGGATGCATCGGCTTCTTTACGATCACGTGCGGGTTCTCCGTGCCCCAAATGCGACAATTCTGCTTGTTTACGTAGCCGCCAAGATGGAAATGCGCCTCATCCGAAAATATGATTTTTTTGCCAAAATTTTTGAATTAATGTTTCAATATTTACCAGCGTTGTTCAAGCGAATACGCAACCATTTTCGTTCAGCGGAAGAATAAAACTAACTTTCTGTCAAATCAGAAGTCACATAACCCTTACCATACTCAAAAAAAAACGCTAGTTCAAAAAAATAATTATTTGCCCACCCTGTATAATAATGCGATGTGTTATAACGCCGAGTATAAGTTGCGCTTCCACCTGTTAAAAATATATTTAACCTCGTTCTTTCAAAATGGTGGTAATTAGTAATCTTGCATTTCTACTTACAATTGAATTTTATTCTTCGGGAAAAAATTGCTTTTTATAAAATTTTATTATTTTGTCAAATTTTTAGAAAACAAAAACAACAAAAAAGTACAAATTTTACAATTGAAACAACACCAAGAGACTACCGTTTAACCTCACATCCTGCAACCTAATAAAATACACTGCCGCCACAATTTTATCGTTTAAACCTAACAGGTCATTTCGATGTTTGTATATTTACGATTCGGTTCTTTACTTAATCCAGATAAGACTTTCAAGTTTGTGTTCATATAGAAGTAAGTGTGTTTTCGGCGTTTTAAAAAAATGGAATCATCCATAGTTCTTTATAACTTTAATATCTTTACAATAATTTGATTCGTATTATTAGACCGCCAGTGCTTCTGTAGTGATAAAAGAATTAATACCCTGAAATGGCAATATCATTGTACACACGCGATAGATTGACATTGAATTAAAATTAGCCAGTACGGGAATTCCGAAACTGACTGACTATGTACGTAAATGTCATAATCACCCTAACCGCAATTATCTCAAAAACTACAATTTTTACTAAGATTTGGGGTAGTGGCTTGCATTTACCAGACATTTTAAATTTAAAATAAAACTTATGCATGTATCAAAAATTTTAAGTAGTTTGTAACAAATGTATTTATAAAAATTAAAAGTAGCGTATCCAAGGTCATCCAATTACTAAACTAAATTTATGTAGTCGCAAATGTTATTGAACTGTATAAAACCGTATTTTTTAAAACTAAAGCAGACGTCCACGTGGGAATAAAACTGGTAGAGAACAGCAATAAACCAAAACACCTCGCATTTGACATTTTATTTTAGTTTTGATTAGTTTTTGGTTTATTTTGTCGTCTACAAAATGTTAACGATGTGAACTCGTATAAAATACTCGTATGTCTAATATAAACTTTCATATGACGTATGAAGGCATTATATTCAGAAAGTGAGCACACTATGAACTATAATTTTGTTTTTACTGTCATTCTATTTATAGAATTATTCTTTACGTTTGGATAGTTTTCTCTTAAACCGGCTAATTTACGTACTCGTTATTAGAGATTATAGTATAAGAGAAATTGTTGAAGATCTCTCGATATTCAAATGTTAAATAGAAAAACGAAAAACGACTATTTTCAAATTCCCCAATACAATACGAGCATAAGTAAACATAAGAAATTTTAAGAATTATCTCGAGTAAAGAAGAAACACTTGAAAACAAACTAAATGTAAGTACATGAAAACTATCTGTGTGTAAAATGCATAGTCGTTAAAACGCACGTAGACCAACAACGGTTTATATTCCTTTCTCTTTGGCTCTTTGTCTCAATCACATATTAAATAATATTATTTTTATAAAACACGCGAATTTCATTTTCTTTCTTGCGAATTCGCCAAGAAGTACACGGTGTAAGGTAGTGTGGTAACACTTTTAAAACGATAAATAATAAATAAAAAATTTTTTTTTGTAAATCATATGTTGTATAGTTAAACGATCGTAATCATACAACGAACTGAGTGCGTGCGCATATTTACAATATTTATACGGTTATTGAATAATTTAATGGTCGATTGACATTCAACTTGAATTTGAAGTTAAGTAATTATCACACTTTAAAATGCAAGATCATTATGCGTTGAAGAAGTAGTTTGTATGTTTTATGACCCGCGTATGTGAATTTAAATCATGTAGCCACCATACAAAGGTAACCTCAATATTTTTTAATGAACTTGATTTTGTGTGTACATTTGTAACGTATATATTACGCGATCACAGTTAATTCTGCGTAATGATTCAATTCAAGTCACCTAGCATCATGGTGACAATTTTAACACTTTTCGAAAATTGCATCATTTTAATTTGTTTAGGTTATTTTTAGAAGGCAAGAATATTTGTTAAAGACGCTAATCGAATTATTTTATGTTAGTTAATCACAAGAAAAATTCTCTATAGTGAGACACTGCTGTAGGATGGGTAGCATGAAGTTTCTGACAAATTGACAAAAAACCTTACAAAAGCTTAAAAGTGTATATACACAAATATTAAGAATAAATGTTACCTACACTAATCATGTCTAGTAAGGATCTAGGTATCGTAGAGATGTCTACGCTTAACGGTATATGGGATCATGTTAATTAGACAATTCTGAATGTTTTCTAGAAGCCAACATATTTATGCGATGGGGCAGTCATAGATTTTTTTTCACTTTTAAAATTTTTCTATAGTATAAAGTGTAGTGGCGGTTCGATGGTCAATGACAAGGTATCGTAGAGATGTATACGCTTAACGGTATATGGGATCATGTTAATTAGGCAATTTTGAATGTTTTATAGAAGCCAACATATTTATGCGATGGGGCAGTCATAGATTTTTTTAAATTTTATAATTTTGCTATAGTAAAAAGTGTAGTGGCGGTTCGGAGGTCAATGACAAGGAATCGTAGAGATGTCTACGCTTAGCGGTATATAAAATCATGTTAATTAGGCAATTCTTAATGTTTTCTAGAAGCCAACATATTTATGCGATGGGGCAGTCATAGATTTTTTTAATTTTTGAAATTTTGCTATGGTAAAAAGTGTAGTGGCGGTTCGAAGGTCAATGACAAGGTATCATGGAGATGTCTACGCTTAACGGTATATGGGATCATGTTAATTAGACAATTCTGAATGTTTTCTAGAAGCCAACATATTTATGCGATGATGCAGTCATAGATTTTTTTCATTTTTAAAATTTTTCTATAGTATAAAGTGTAGTGGCGGTTCGATAGTCAATGACAAGGCATCGTAGAGATGTCTACGCTTAACGGTATATGGGATCATGTTAATTAGGCAATTTTGAATGTTTTATAGAAGCCAACATATTTATGCGATGGGGCAGTCATAGATTTTTTTTAATTTCAAAATTTTTCTATAGTAAAAAGTGTAGTGGCGGTTCGAAGGTCAATGACAAGGCATCGTAGAGATGTCTACGCTTAACGGTATATGGGATCATGTTAATTAGACAATTCTTAATGTTTTCTAGAAGCCAACATATTTATGCGATGGGCAGTCATAGATTTTTTTAATTTTTAAAATTTTTCTGTAGTGTAGGCAATTCTTAATGTTTTCTAGAAGCCAACATATTTATGCGATGGGGCAGTCATAGATTTTTTTCATTTTTAAAATTTTGCTATAGTAAAAAGTGTAGTGGCGGTTCGGAGGTCAATGACAAGGCATCGTAGAGATGTCTACGCTTAACGGTATGTGGGAATATGTTAGTTAGGCAATTCTTAACGTTTTCTAGAAGCCAACATATTTATGCGATGGGGCAGTCATAGACTTAGACATCTCTACGATGCCTTGTCATTGACCTTCGAACCGCCACTACACTTTTTACTATAGAAAACATATAAAAATGAAAAAAATCTATGACTGCCTCATCGCATAAATATGTTGGCTACTATAATCCCACATACCGTTAAGCATAGACATCTCTACGATGCCTTGTCATTGACCTTCGAACCGCCACTACACTTTTTAGTAAAGCAAAATTTTGAAATTAAAAAAAATCTATGACTGCCCCATCGCATAAATATGTTGGCTTCTAGAAAACATTCAGAATTGTCTAATTAACATGATCCCATATACCGTTAAGCGTAGACATCTCTACGATGCCTTGTCGTTGACCTTCGAACCGCCACTACACTTTTTACTAAAGCAAAATTTTGAAAATAAAAAAAATCTATGACTGCCCCATCGCATACATAATATGTTGGCTTCTAGAAAACATTCAGAATTGCCTAATTAACATGATCCCATATACCGTTAAGCGTAGACATCTCTACGATGCCTTGTCATTGACCTCCGAACCGCCACTACACTTTTTACTATAGAAAAATTTTAAAAATGAAAAAAATCTATGACTGCCCCATCGCATAAATATGTTGGCTTCTAGAAAACATTAAGATTTGCCTAACTAACATAATCCCACATACCGTTAAGCGTAGACATCTCTACGATGCCTTGTCATTGACCTCTGAACCGCCACTACACTTTTTACTATAGCAAAATTTTAAAAATGAAAAAAATCTATGACTGCCCCATCGCATAAATATGTTGGCTTCTAGAAAACGTTAAGAATTGCCTAACTAACATAATCCCACATACCGTTAAGCGTAGACATCTCTACGATGCCTTGTCATTGAACTCCGAACCGCCACTACACTTTTTACTATAGCAAAATTTTAAAAATGAAAAAAATCTATGACTGCCCCATCGCATAAATATGTTGGCTTCTAGAAAACGTTAAGACTTGCCTAACTAACATATTTTTACATACCGTTAAGCGTAGACATCTCTACGATGCCTTGGCATTGACCTCCGAACCGCCACTACACTTTTTACTATAGAAAAATTTTAAAAATGAAAAAAATCTATGACTGCCCCATCGCATAAATATGTTGGCTTCTAGAAAACGTTAAGAATTGCCTAACTAACATAATCCCACATACCGTTAAGCGTAGACATCTCTACGATGCCTTGTGATTGACCTCCGAACCGCCACTACACTTTTTACTATAGCAAAATTTTAAAAATGAAATAAATCTATGACTGCCCCATCGCATAAATATGTTGGCTTCTAGAAAACGTTAAGAATTGCCAAACTAACATATTCCCACATACCGTTAAGCGTAGACATCTCTACGATGCCTTGTCATTGACTTCCGAACCGCCACTACACTTTTTACTATAGCAAAATTTTAAAATTAAAATAATATAGAGCTGCCCACCTCATAAATATGTTGGTTTTTAGAAACTATATTGAAAGGTTTTTGCTTATTGTTATTACTAAATTAGCTTGCCATTGTGAATTTATTTTTATTAGCATTTTATTTCGATTTACAAAACAACTTTTTTTTGAAAGTGTAGGTTTACACTTTGTGGGCTGTTGTAAAGTTTTTTGTCATTTTTAGTTTGTCGGAAACTTCACTATAGTGTAGGATGAGATTCCACTAGCTTTCTACAGTTAAATTTGTTCTTTCACAAAATCGTGCGATTATTGATGTGTAATTAAAAAAAGAATACATTGCTTAATAAAATTAAAATGATTTAACAAAGTCCAGTTCTTGCACGCTCTTGCTGACTATTAGAAGGAAAAAGTTATACAATTTTTACAATTATTACATTTCTTCAACCGTTTTGCGGGTTCTTTCAGAAGTTAAAACAATTAATAACTGTTTAATTGTAAATGTAATTTGGTAACACTTGAAATTGAATTAGGTATTACAAAAATTTTCTCTGATGGTGTCCTTTTCAAAAATAATAATTTTTGCTCTACTTGATGGATCAAGGGAATTTTGTAAAAGCAAAAGTTGGGTCTAATTGGTCTCTATTTGGTGAGTTATTTTCAATTGGAAATGGTCAGAGACAAATTTTTCAAATCTTTAAAAAAATCCAATAAAAACGTTTACACTCCAAATAAGGAAAATCAAAAAAAGAGTGAATGTCACCGATTAAGCTGGAAATTCTGATAATGGTCAGCTGCACCTAATAATTGATCAGGTCTGCAAATAAAGGGAAACGTAATTTATAATTATTCGATGCAACATTCACACATGAGTATTAGAATAAATCAAAGTGCGGAGCTAATTTGATACTGGTATTTGGTCCGGCATAACGAATAATTGGTCAATTTACTGTGTAATTAAAATATTTAATTTAAAAGAAAAAGCTTTCTGACGCGCTTCAAACATAAATCGGTGTAGCATACTCGCTATTATTTACAAATAGTTGGTGCCACACTTGACTGTTTGAATAAACCAAAGTGCGGAGTTAATTCGGCAATAGATTATGATAAACCTATTTTTATTAGCAGCGCGTCAGAAAACTATTCCTTTTAAAATAAATATTTTATTTACTAAGCCTGACCAATTACTCATTATACCTGACAAAATACCAGCATTTAAAACCAAATTAACTCCGCAGTTTGGTTTTTACACACATACCAAAATTTAATATTAACATTTTTGAAATAATAGGAAGCGAGGATGCTTCACAGGTTTTGTTAGAAGCGCATCAGCTCAATTTTATTTTCATATACTAACTTACTTTACAAACACATTTTAACTGACATGCAGTGCAATTTCGGGAATTACTTTCAAGTATAAATGAAATTAATTCAAACGGAATTTAAATTTAAACATGAGCATGAACAAGAATTTTCTTGTCACATTGAGTTACTTGACCAAACACTTTTACACTACCACAATTCGGGCAAAACATATTTACGGTTAAATTCTGAATCAATATTAGATTGTAAGTAAAACCATAAAAAGGTAAATCATCACTATGTTTCGCCTTAAACAACGAACACGTAGGAGCGAACTGTTTGAACCATTTCGATTATGTATGTAGAACTTTATTATTATCAATTTGTCTGTATGATAATTTCAGTGGGTATTGGATTCTGTTCGAGTTTGATGTTTTTATTTCAATTTAAGAATTCTTTGTTAGAAGTAACCAAAATTATTTAACTTAAAAGTGACCCGAAGAAATTCACCATCTGCTGAATCAAGTTCGGAAAGCCCGCTGCTTGTAATCCTAACCGGCGATTGCGAATTAACTCGCAAACACCCAGCTAATCTAGAGACAAATCGAGGAGTCCTGCTGTTCGCCAAAAGCGCCCAGCTATTTATAACCGTAAAAGTCCTGTTTAAAAAATGTTTTAATAAGATGCTGTGAAGATGGTAAAACAATCAGCCAACTAGCTAAAACTGCATACATTATTAATAGAAGCACCGCCAAGTAACGGGTGTTCTTTAAGCCTGATAGAACTTGAAATTGTAAGAAATAAAACAAATTAAATTTTTATGAAAAATATACTCTGGCAGATCTTAGTATACTCTGGCAAATTATCATGGATAGACTTCCGCTTGAACAACACTACGAAATTATTAAAATTTACTTTGAAAATCAGGCCGGGGATCGCGTTACCATGATCAATGTTTTTTGTTTGAAAATTTTTAATGACATTGACCCGGACGAGGTGTGGTTTCAACAGGATGGCGCTACGTGCAATACGGCGACGGCAAAAATCGACTTATTAAAATCAAAATGTGGCAATAAATTGATTTCGAGAAATTAACCTGTCAATTGGCAATCAATTATTTCCTGTGGGGCTACGTGAAGTCACTGGTTTATGCTGATAAACCAGCAACAATTGACGCCTTGGAGGCCAGCATTGTTCATGTTATTCGGGACATACGGCCAGCAGTGCTCGAAAAAGTGGCCCAAAATTGGACGTCCAGAATGCGTTTCGTGAAGAACAGCCGCGCCGCCCATATGCCCGAAATCATTTTCAAATATTAATACCATGTATTGATCTTTGGAATAAAAAAAAATGTTGATTACAATTTAATTTTTTGTGTTATTTCTTACAATTTTAAGTTCTATCGGGCTTAAAAAACACCCTCTATATTATAAACCAGGAAAAAAGGTGGGGTGGTAAAAGGAATGTAAAGGTGAGTGAAGGTAATATAAAACAAAATTGAAGGAATAATTGAAGAAATTCCGTGCATAACTTTAAAAAATATTCGGGCGGCGATTCTGGAACCTGAACATGTCAGATTAAGCACAAGATCAGATAATATTTAAAGATCGAAAATGGTATGCATTATACTTTTGCCGAAATGCCACGAAAGCAAGGGAAAAATATTTTTTATCGATGTATCGGGGTTCAATCGTCATTTCCGGCCAACGAGGGAGCGATTGAAAAAAGTATACCGGCTTGCTAATAGCATCAATTAACATTTAGGGAATAGTATTCAAGCAAATAATTGAACATTCTAACGTTTATTCAAACATCTTTGTTGGATTTCTTCGATGACTATTTCAAAAATTATAAAATTACAATATCGAGTAAACATTGTTAGTTTCGGATAACGCAACGTTCCACAAAACGCAGGAAGGGCGTGATCTTGTTAAACAAACAAGACATACTTTAGTTTTTTTTCTGCCATATTCCCCAATGATGAAGCCCATCGAGTAAGTTTTTTCAAAGGTCTTATTAAGTGCACCATATATGCTGGCTGATCCTGCACATCTTCAACAATGAATGATACTCGTATCAACAATTAAATATATTATTAAACAATCGGTGCCACAGTTACCACTGCAGATTGCGACAATTAGTTTATGCATATTATGTAACAATCTACTTAAATATAAGTCCTGCTCTAACTCTCATTGACAGATATAAAAATAACTACCAAAGATTGTGTTGGTTACACTAACAATGCAATGTAAATTTCAATTGTTTTTTTTATTTTTTGTTTGTTTCTCCACCAACACATTTATGCTTAGTTATTTAAAAAAAAAATTTACTTAGAACAAAATAATTACAAATACATCTTTAGTTAGTTATGGTTTATTCAATATGTGTGGAGTTAGCAGGACTTATATTTAAGTAGATTTTGTATATGTACTATATATGCAATTATCAAAAGATGGTGCAGGAGTTTGGTTACGAATTGAATTACGTTCATACATATTAAAATTATAAATAATATAATATCTTATGGAATAATTTTATTAAGTTTATGGAATGATTCTCTAATTGGATCACATACAATAGGGACGCACGAAATTTGGTAGCTTTAGCAGCCATGTTGTTAAATCAACATCTGTCAAATTTGTAGATTGTTCAATGTGCCAATCATCATATTCTTTTTCGCCACAACCGTCCTGCCAAATCCAAAATCCTGGGTGATCCAATAAAACACTTCATGAACTTTTAAGCTCAATATATGGGGTGGGTGGCTTGTAAAATTTTTGTAAATTAAAATTTTAATAAATAAATAAATTAAATTAAATAAATATACAACGTCGTGTGTTAGCTGATTGAACTCTGGAGCAGTTGGAAGACGAACCTTACATTTTATCAATAACGATACTCGGTCTCATCAATATCAAACGCGCTTTACACTAAGCGATTAACTAGGTATAGAATTTGTATTAAAGAAACAATAAAAACATAATATGTATAACATAACATAAAATTTTAGATGCCGGAATCGACCCCAATAGTTGCTGTAAAATATTTTTTTGTTTTTGGAAATCTTGATACACTTGGACGTGCCAAATATTCAAAACACTTGGAATAAATTGGTGGGTATTTCCCAAAATTTTTTAACTAACTTTTTGGTGCTTTGAAATAAAATTTTTGGTACAGTTCATTTTATCAAGTATGCTTTGTAAAACAAAAAGTATTTTTGAGAATTTTTGTTTTTCATTAAAATTTAGATTTTGTGTAAAAGTCTTCGAAATTTTGTGTAATCGCGGTAGTTAATTTATATTTTTAATTAAATTTTAGAAACATTAAAAATAGAGAAATTATGAAATCAAATTAAAATAAATATGAAATAAAAAGTTTACATAATAAAACAAAAATACAATCAACTAAATTGTATACTTCAAATGTGGTTCGGGTAAATAAGGATAAATATTTGGTTGGGGCCTCACACATACCACTAAAACTAATGACCCCGACGTGATTTTGAACCACATAATCACAATTCATTTCTAAATCTATATGGCCAAATTAAAAAATTCGTTGGCCGCAATAAAATGCTACGGCTAAATTAAAAATTCGTCAGCCGCTTAAAATTATACGGCCAAATCAAAAAATTTATCTGACGTATAAAAAATTCTATGGCCAAAAAAATTGTAAATATTCAACGGCCGTCATTAAAAACTCTAAAAAATAGCTCAAATATCATTATTATCATCAGCCGCACCGCTTATTTTAACAGCATCATATCGCGGTTGGAATTATCGCATCACAGCAGCACGATGTACCAGATTTTTTTTTAAACGGTCGCGTCAAATCAATTGTACACAAATTATTTTTAAACCTGTGCAGAAATTTATTATTCGTTACAATTTATTACATGTTTTGTTTGAAAATTAAGTTTGAGTATTAAATTGTTTGACAACTTCTTTGCATTATTTATATTTTACACAACATTCACTTTCGGCGTATTACTACAAGATTTAATATTGTTTCATTGGAACCTATTTTAGCTTAGCACAATTTTATGTCATATACGAATAAAATTCAGCCAATAAATATGCTCGTACACTTGAATCTCGATTATCCGAGATCCAATCATCCGTGAACCTCTATTATCCGGGATTTTTCCAACGCATACGATTTTTTCAGTCTCTTGGTTAACCGGGAATTTCATCTGATTAACCGGGATTTTGCATTTCCCTTTCACCTTTTTTGAAATTTCGATAAAAGTACTATTTTTTCTAATATGTAGCGTGTTTGGATATTTTGATGTGCATATAAAAAAGGAATATGATAGCCGTTAGAAACCAATTTTTATCATTAACTTGTGAAAAATAGTTTGTTTATATTGCAGATTAATGAGCAGTTAATGTTTAGTAGGTGAAACTCAAAATTCGTTGGGTAATAAGATTTATTGTTTAAATTTTAAATTATTTTGATTCATATACACGGTAAGAGGATTACTTGCAGAAGATTAAAATGTCGGTTATAAATTATATGTAGAAAGTGTTGATTCTCATTTAGGTAACACTATACTTGATGTTGATCAACTTCATCTAAAAGATCAAGAAAGGTTTTCGTTTTATCTATTACAGAAAAAGTGAACATTATACACCAACTCGAAAAACGCGTAATTGTAAAAAATGTATCAGTGAAATACGGAGTGGGGAACAAACTATTTACGATATTAAAAAACAAAATTTTAAAATTTTTCTCTGAATCCGATTCCATAAAAGGCTTAAACTTTTGGAAGACTTTAAAAGGTGTCGAACATGCACAAGTAGATGACGAATGGTTTCGCCAACAAAGATTTCGAGATTTACCTATTTCGGGAGCAATGATTATCGCAAAAGCGAAATATTTCCACGCAACGCTCGAAATAGAAACAACATGCTATTATTCGCAGGGCTGCTTGGGACATGTTAAAAGCTGTCATGGAATTCATAGCCTGAAAGTGTTCGATGAAAATATATCAGCCGATTATGAAAGCGCAACACACATTTAATAAAATCGGAAAAATTTACCTTACACCAAATTTATAATGCTAACGAGACGGAGATTTTTCGGAAGGCGCTACCCAGAAGAACTTTAGTATGCAGTAACATATCTAGTGTAGAAGGGGTAAAAGAATCGAAAGAACGACTGACTGCCTTCATGTACGCTAACGCTTTTGGTAATTGTAAAACGTGCTCATCCTAGAGCTTTCAAAAATATAAAGGAGTTACCAGTTCTCTATATAGTAAATGAAAAGGCTTGGACAACCTAGAAATATTTTTATATTATTATTTTTAGAATTATGTTTGTAATGGTTTGATAACCATTTTGTGGGTGGAGCTAGGAAACGTTGTAAGGATTTAGGGCTGGGAGACGATTGTAAAATTTTATTACTATTAGATAACTGTTCCGCATATCCGGAATTTAAAAGAAACAACATAATAGTCAAGTATTTACCCTCTAATTGTACGAGCTTAATACAATCGATGGATCAGGGCGTGATTCGAGACTAAATGTGTCATTTTCGCAAGGGAATGTTAAGGAAACTAATAAACTTGCAGACAGAAGGCGATGTGACCTCTTTCATCAAAATTTTTGCGGACAACATTGAAGACACTTCAATCATCTATTGAAGGAATTAAATCAGGGCATAATGCGCCAAAACAATATACATGAATTTGTTAACTGGGTAGAGTCGGACATTGAAGCACCCACATTCGCAACATTAACTGATGCTGAAATAGTGGAAATGGTATTAAATCCTAATCAAAACCAAGAGGAACTCAACAGTGATGACGATGTAAATGAAGAACTTCTCCTAAACGTAAAGACGAACGACGATATAACTGCTTGTGAAACTCTTTTAAATTACTTAGAGAATCATGACATCGACGAAATAAGTGTCTATTGGCAAAAAAGTCAACGACGGACCAAAGTACAATTTCGAAGCTGATGCAAGCTAATTTTTTGCGATACCTTGTTTTTTTTTGTTTTTATCGTTTCAAATCGAATTTATAAATGAAATAAATTCGTAATTACATATTTTTTGATTTATGTTACTTATTTTTTTATAATAACTTAATTTATGTGATTTTGATATTTATTATTAAAATATACAAATAAGTGCAAGACTGCGCGACTCTATATATGTCCAAGTGTTTTTAGTCTATAATAACGAATAATTCGATTAACCGTGATTTTTGATTATCCGGGAAGCCTCCGGTCCCACTCATCCCGGATAAATTTATTTTCTTTATTTTTTTTTACTCTTGATTGGACCTATTACTTTTAGTTTTTTTTCTTGCGTAAATCATTTCTAATTTACTGAAGGAGGAGTATTGTGAGGATTTCCCAATATTTTTTAAATAACATTTGGCACTTTGAAAATAAATTGTTGGTACAGTTCTTTTTATCATGTATGCTTTGTAAAACAAAAAGTATTTTTGATAACTTTTCGAATTTAGAAATTTTTTCTTTACAAGTCTTCGAAGTTTTTTTGTAATCGTGATAGCGGTACACATCGCCGATCTTCGGCGTTCAAAGTTCAAATCTTTTTTGTCAAACAGATAGACGCCGTTTTTCTGACATTTCTGTCATTTGTAGACAGACTTAAAACACTAAAAATATATTAAATCTTTTTGTTTGTGGATAAATAAACATACCAGCAAAATAAAAGAAATGGATAATTGTGATAACACAATAATGCTCACGAAAATGGCAATGATGTTATTCACAATGGGACTCCTATAAAAAAAATCCATTGAAAAATGTACCTACATATCACAATAAATAAAATGCATGCATTTACATATTATTAAAAATATAAATTAGAAATATGTATATTAATTATATTAACGATTGTAAATTCGTTCAAATGAAATATATTTTAAAAACAATTTATTACAATAAAGTTTTGATTTACATAGCTTGTTGATTGCCTGTGTTTCTTGCTCAGATTGCTGTGTTTTTAACTCATCGTTCAAAAAAATATAAATTTTTCTATTTTGACGTCGATTGTCGACGCTCTTTCGACGTCAATCTTCTTAAAGTATTAGCAACGTTCAAATTTAAAACTATTTCCAAGCAACAGGCGCGATGAATATTCCTACAAAACTCTAACGTAAACATTAGTGCTAATACAGATTCTAGAATGATGTTAAAACAATGCGGTTAATTGCGATATGACGGGAATCTGTCTTTGTTGTCATAATCTAGACAAAGAACGTTCAACTTAACATCAGTTTAATAAACTTTTGTTTTTATTTAATGGAATTAGCATCAACTCTATAAAGGCCTTTGTGAAAAGTTCCAATTATATAAATAGGCACAACGCAACGATCAATGCGTACTCAGAACTACAACAAAAAAAATTTAGTCAAACACCTGTGAAAACATTATAGTTTTTCAAAGTGCAATATAGATTATTAATTAGTGATTGTGGTCTTGATCTTCATGTACAACTAGTACTAGTACAATAATGAAGGTTACAACAGGAAGAACAGCTAATATGTTATTAAAACATAATGATGACCTCAGCAATAAATTAGTTCCAGATTACTCGACGACGGATTGACGTTGCAAGTGCTTATCCATTGTAACAATTATAATTATTTTTGTATGTAATTAATATTCTCATTAATGTAGTAAACAACAGTACTATAACAATAATAATTGTGATAATACAACGAGTTGATCAAGTCGTCAAACAAAGAAATGATATCTTATGAAATTCATCTCGTATTATTACAGCATGTTACAATTGGTACTAATTATCAGTTAGTTCTTATCATCTACGATTCTACGCAGTTTTGTATGATATGGTATGTTATGATGCAATTGCGCAACAATATTATTTTCTTTGAATTAAAATAAATTACTCAGCATGTACGACCATCATCATACTCGTATGTACATATTAAACACGAGATGATTGGAAAACTGTACATATGAATAAAATCAAATTATTATTTTTGTATAAAATGTTCTTATTTCTGACGTAAACCGTGGACCATTTATTTATAAAATGTTTATTTTATACACACATATCATATGATCTGAAATCACAAACATGGATGAACACATTTTTGGCCAATATTTGTATTTTTTTTATAAAAAGAAAATTTTTCTCTCTTAATAAATTGCTTAAACTTTTTGGTATACGAGTTTTTTTGGTTACCTTGGGAAGGCCGTGAATTCGTTTTAAAACTATTCTGTAGACTAGAATAAAAGCATTTACTATACATGTCATCGCTTAATTTATGTTTTTTAATTTCTAGTTTAATGCGTGTACGTAGTATGATCATAAATTTCCTAGTTTAACGGTTTGAAGCGGTAACAGTAGAAGCGTGTTATGTTGCTTTAAGAAGTAGCAGCTGTTTCATTTAAGTATTGTGCTATTTTTAATGTCAATTTCTTTAGAAAAATTCTGTATTTCGTCCTTCTACTCCACTCCCTTGAGACGTTTTTAGGGAATTCAGAAACGCATTACCAAACGAAAGATTAAGTTCAAGGAAGCATAGAACATCTTTCTGTAGATTTATTCGTCAATCTTATGCTGCCAGAACATTGCCTTAATCCCCTAATTCGTTAAAAATAAAATAAGTTGTTTACGCAATATTAAAGTTAAATAAATGATAGCAACTAGGTAGCGTGCGGTACTTAGTATATTATTTATAGATTTCTAAAAAAGGTCGGGTCCGCGTTCAAATTTAGAGGTCACCTGTCAAGTTAAATTTTGTGTAAAATCTAATTTTGTTAGATGTGTGAACGGTGTATTAGATGTGCGAATTGTGATCAGAATATTAAAAGTTTATTGTGCTATATTTTTCAATTTAGGGATTATTTCTGTAGATTTATCGCCTACAATAACTCACGTTTTTTATTAATATCAGCGCTGACCTTTAGGTTGCTGTTTTTATAACGTACAATTTAAAATGTTGACCGTTCAAAAGTTCATTGGACTTACTAGAGCTAAGCAAGTAAACTGTAACACTCCAATTCCCACAGTCGTGTCACCTTAAATGAAGTGAGAATAGTAGGGATGTGGCGTTTCCAAAGTTAAACATCCCAAACACAATTATCTAAATTTCTTTCCAACTAAATGAAATGCAGTAAGTTTGAAAAAAGAATTTAAAAAAAAATATTTCTTTTTTCCAGTCGAAAACAAAAAGCGTAAAAATATTTAATAAACATTTAATTTTGTGCAACTAAATATAAATAAAATAATAAAAATTAAATTGATTAAATTAAAATCTTTGAGGTGAGTGTGAATGTGGTACCCGCCCTTTACAAGAGCAACAAAATGATTAGGGTACATCCCAAATTCGTTTAAAGTTGATGTCGCAGACGTGATACTCCTATCACTTCTGAGGGATACGTAAATTAAATGGACAACTGATTACTGCAGTAAAAAATTAAGAGCCACGTAAATCAACGGCCATGTAACTCCAACGGCTACATCAAATATAATAAGTAATAATCATATAATCTATAATCAGTTTGCTGACTTGATACTCTGCGATAAAGGTTCACACCCGTATTCTACACCGAAGGAGGAAGTGATTAAGTGTTTGGGAAAATCGGAGATGTCTCAATTGAATAATGTTTCGTTTGAAAAATTAGAGAAGTTCGGTTGACGAATCTTTGAATAATGTTTTACCGAATCGAGAAAATACTTCGTCAATTGTGAATGAAGAAGCTACCAAGTGAGGTTCAAATAGTTTTGACCACATTTGTGAACGATGTAACTGTAAATGTTTTGGCGGAACGTACGGACAAAATGATGTAGGTGGCACCTCAAATTGGTTTAAACGCAATTAATAATTCTGGTGCTTCACAGCATTATCACAATTGGATAAATCGCAGATGAGTTCTAAAATTTACAATAAAAGATATTTTGAACAATTCTTTCAATAACTAACGTGTAAAACATCAAATTACGCGTATACACTTTTGGACCTCCTGTTTCCTGTAAAACTAGACGTTTGGCACATGATAAATGGAAAATATCAAGGAAATAATTCTAAAATTTCATGGTACCTGATATTTGTCGACCAAGTGTGCAAGGTCCAGTCCTAGTACTTTTGTTCTTGTTTTGAATGGAGATTGCGGAGCATGTGGAGATGAGTCACCTCTCTATTCAAGATTTTTTCGTATCAAGTCATTGTTCAAATTTAAGGATTTTTAACTTTTCAGAGACTTAAGCATTCAGTTCTTTTGGGATTAAATTTTGCCTCTGTTTATTTAAATGATATATTAATAGCTTATAAATCTTATGAAGAACGTCTAAAACATCTATAGAAACAGGTTTTCAAAAATTATCAGAAAACTGTTTAATCATCGATCCTAGTAAATGTGTTTGCACTTCACTCGAAATTAAGTTTCTTGGACACACTGTTAATACAAACGGCATGTGTCATGCGTCATGGACTAATCCATTGAGAATGCCTGATCAACTTTCCAAAGTCAAAACCAGCAAGGATCTCATGATTAGATCTCATGTTTTCTTAAGAACAGATACTAAAGGGTGATCCAATATAAGCTTCCGGAAGTTTTTTTGAAATAAAAGGCATTAAAATAAATTTAAAAAACAAAAATTGTATTTGTGGCGTAAGTTCGGTTTGTGACATTTAATGTTTAAAAATAATTTTTTTAAAGTCTTTTCCGCGACTGAATCTTAGATGATCCATTCTATGGGTCTAATTTTCGAGCACTCGAGCGTGTTATGTTCGCTTTTGATGCAGGAATCGATTGTGGTTTATCGATATAAATAAGTGATTTCAGAGACTCCCATAAAAAGTAGACGTTAGATCACAAGATCTTGGAGCCAGTTCACGGGTCCGTTTCAATTTGGAGCTTTTCCAACCCCATAAGCCAAATCGATGACACAAAGGAAGGTCAACCGGCTTCAATTCTTGAACAAGCTGTATTTAGCACATCTTCAAACCAAGGTCTCTTTTCAAAATATGTCACAATATGCCATACGAGAGGCCCAGAGCTTGAGAACGGCGACGAATTGATTAATTGCGGTCTTCATGTACACTTTCAGCTACAGCAGCAATATTCACAAAAGATCGACTTGTACGCACTCTAGTCGGTTGATGAATATCCATAATGAAAAAGTGGTTCGAAATTTATTGATTGTTTCGCGAATAGTGCGTTCAGTTGGACGATTATGAACACCATAAAATGGTCGAGGAGCACGAAAACAATTTTTCACTAAACACTGAATTTTGAAATAAATTTCCACAATTTGTAAGCGTTGTTCTCGAGTAAGTCTATTCATGGTGAAATGTCAATGAATACTGAACACAAATGTCATATGAACATGAACATATCATGAATCCCAATTGGAAAAGTACCTCCTATTGGATCACTCTTTATAAGGAAGTCTCTTTAAGCTCCTTATACCGGATAAAGTTATTAAACGAGATGATAATTTTGATAACATGGAATAGATTCTTAGGGTTAGTTCTACTACATGACAACAATAGCGCCATTAAAAGTCTTAATATAGATCCTCCCCATATAACAGTTGCAAAACAATTTACTGCCTAAAAATAGTGTCCAGACCAGATCGGATAGGAGAGTTAAAACACCACAACGTTTCAAAAAATAGCTCCTGGTTTATTATGAACTTTAATTTTTTTATTTTTGTAAATTTCGTAAATTATTTATATGAATTCATCCGAATTCATTAAAGAGGGAGCATTGTGGCGTTTCCTAAGTTAAAGATCGCAAACACAATTTTCTAAATTTATGTTCGTGAATTTTAACTTTAGTAAATTTTAATAGAGCTCAATAAATTATGGAAGAGTCACTTACTCGATAGTATTATAGATGTAGTAGGTATGAAAAATTTTAAAAAATAAAAGAAATTGTTTTTTCCAGTCGAAAAACAAAACGCTTAAAAAACAGTCGTTAAAAATTTAAAAAAAAATATTGTTTAAAAAATTTGCAAATAAATATAAATAAAAAATCCTCACATATTCTCGAAGTCCATTCAAGTGATTCGGAATATACCATAACGTAATATTATAAAATAATATCAAACTTAAATTGATTTAATTCAAAAATAAAAATTTGACGGATTCGACTAAAAATGTAATTGTCAATTGAAAAAATCTGCTGACAGAAAGATACATGAAGTGACTAAAGTCGTAAAATACGTAAAAAAAGAAAATTTAAATAACGTGTCAGAATTCACATAAAATGACGTGAGAAGAGAAATGATTCTAAACCGAACTTTGTCAGAAAAATCACTACTTTCACCAGAAAAATCAAAAAAATCACCCGATTCAAATTAGTAACGTATTCGACTTTCCTAATTTTACATTAAATAATTTGCGAACACGATCGAATACTAGATCATATACAAGATTTTCATTCGAGTCAAAACTTATATGTACCAAGTTTTAATAATTCCGATGGTTAGCAGAGATTATCGTTAGATCAAACTTGTTAGAATAATGTGTCACACTAGAGCCAATAATCTCTGAAATTAGTGCATAATAATCTACACGATTGCAACCTTGAATCTAAGAGTGCAAATAGTTCAATTGCTACAACAATTGCACAATTGCAAAAACCAAAAGTAAAATATATAATAAAATTCGTGAATGCGAAAAAGTTAGTTATTAAAATAGAATATAGATGGAAATGTAAAAGAATCAAATTTCGTACGCTATGTAGTAAATCGCTAGTAGTACAACTACATGGTATGTTCTATATATATAGACAATATTCCAATGTAGTAATACAACATCAGTCATCGCGACCTGATGAGAAGACTGATTTTTTCAAGTCAATAGTCTCATTTGTTCGAAAGTGATTGTTGTGATTCTTACACATTAGCCATCTATAACTCAAAAATTCAAATTTATCCGCGATCCAGCGTTAAAGGAAAGAAAGTATGGGGTGGTTGGGAAGTTGATTGTGTATAAGTAAGTGTCGATTATCATATTCGTTTGTCACACAGATAGTGACGCTAAATGGAAGAATTTCCTACGATTTGTGAATTTAATTCGAGAGCGCTGAAATATACCAATATACAGAACATTCACAATAACACCATCACAATTGCAAAAACCAAAAGTAAAATATTAAATTTTTAATTTAAAGAAGAGAAACACGTTTTACGAAACATAACTGGTGTTTTAGAATTTTTAATTTCACAATTCAAGGAGTTCCATATGCATACTCCCCTAACAAAAAACGAGGAATTCATAAGCCTACGCCTGTTAATAGCAGGCACCAAGAGATTGTTGCGGCGATTGGAAGAGGTTGTTATTTGTCGAGGATATAACAAGGTTGTTGAGATTTCAGAAACTTAAAAACGTTCAAACATACTCTGAATTCGTAAAACTGCTCCAAAGAATAGCCCAGTAATGCATTAGTGAGATGGAAAATGTGGTCGTATTTCCTTAAGCCAAAGATGTATCTTAAGCATGAATTAAATATAGACTGAAGTTCAATGAGATACTTTTTTTAATTCAAACAAAACAACATCACCATATAAAAGATGTGGAAGCACATACGATTTTATAATTTGGAGTCTTGTTTTAGAGTCGAAGCAACTAGTAGTAGACCACAACATTCTCAACAATAACACAACTCTGCGGCACACAGCTTCAATATGATACTTCCAACACATGATTTTATCAAAAATTAAGCCCAAATTACAAACAGCATCGGAGTAATCAACATCTATTTCATTAACATGAATTCTAGGGAAATGGTTCGTATTACGATTTGTACAAGATATAATGATGCTTTGCGTTTTACCACAGTTCAAATTCAAATGATTATTTATTGACCACTATGTTATCAGTTTGATATCTAAATTAACCTTAGTGATGGAATTCGAGATCTCCGTAGGGCGACAATATTTGGAGATGTGAAAGTCATCAGCAAATAAGTGTTATTTACTATTGGAAATTATAGATGTCAGATCGTTTATGTACATCATAAATAGAAATGGTCCTAAGACTGAGCTTGGGACACACTCCGTTTAGTACTACAAATATCGGACACACAAGCCGACAGCGTGAATTTAAAGCAAGAATGCAATTTTTTAATCAAAATTGAGTGATTAATTTCGTAGAATGCGTTGAAATAATTATAAAAGTCAACAATTTCCAACTTCCAACCTTACCTCGTAATGATGAACATATGATCAGTAAGCTTCAGAGCTTCGTGAATTATATTACATCTTAACGCTAAAATCTGATAATGGTGGCAAGGGTCTCCAGCTCCACCAAAATTGTTTCAAACTATCTTACAGTTGTTTTGTAAATATTTATGTAAACTAACCAATAATAATTATTCCAAAGCGATATCGAACACATAGGTCGTAAGGTCAAGATTTAGTTTTATTTTCAGATAATACTGAATATATTAGACTCGTCAAACAATTATACAAGGCCTATTTCAAAGCAAAATTTTTTGATTATGTTTTGTAACAGAAGTAAAATTCTGTTTCGCACTGACAACACTCATAAAACTATGCTCAATTTAGACGGAATAGGCATTTAATGAACGCAAAAAGTTGCTTGTATAAAACTATTCTCCTCGTTAGTATAATTTTTGAATTGAGTGAAATTATTATGAGGTTCTCGACTAACCTTGTCCAAAAAACCAAAACTTCTGAATATGCGCTATTCTACTATTTAGTAAAATATTGATGCTGGTTAGACTGAATATCGGAAAACGACCAAAACTATCATAAGAATTATATTCCAAAATACTTTCAAAGCGAACAATTCTCAAGTCAAAATTTTGAGTTATTCAGTGTCAATAGCCAGATATTTGTTTTAGATCGAGGTAGGGTTACGAAGACCTTTGGAGGTTTGGTTTCGAACTAATGAAATTTTGAAATTAAATTAAAAAATCGATTATCTCATCAAACAGCAGTGACCAAATTACAAAAATTACATATAAAATACTTTGAAGTTATATTCAAAGTATAATCAAAATCCCTTAGCGAATTATTATTTTTCGCTACACATTTATTAATCCAATGTGGGTAACTGCAGCAGAGAAACTTTAACTTTGCATGCTGATTAAGCTAAATATGTGTATATTAGTGCTCACGGGAAAAAAATAGTGCTAGTCCAGGAGCCGAAAAACGGGAAAAGAAAATTTCAAATTTCGCCTGAAAGACGAAGCAAATAAAACATTATTTCTAGAAAAAAACAGAAATAATTTAAGCCTAATTTTAAAACTTTACAAAGGCGGCTAAACTGAAGAAAAAATTTGCGCGTATCATAGAAATATGATTATCATAAATTTTCATTCATAAATTGAGGAAAAACAAACTAGCGCCTAAAAGATACCATCAAAGCAAATCTTTCATCAAAATCTCGGCGAAGAGAACTTATGAACATATTTAGTTATTGACATGCCTTGATTTTTCGATACTTTTACTGCAGACTGTGATTTCATTTGAATATGCGATATGGGGAAAGCCTATGAAAATCTTTCCTCTATTTCTAACGTAAAATTGTTTTCGACTATGGTCCCTTGGGACAACCTTTAATTTTGCATAATTTAACCAAAAACGCTTACTAACAAGAGCAGTTAAAAAATTGTACCATACGTCCTAGAATTGACTGGCAATGGCGTTAAGGTAGGGCGTGAAAAGCGAACCGCGAAAGAGTTGGGAGTGCTTCGGCCCCAGAATAGAATGCAAATACATATAATAAATTAAAAGAGCATGTTAAGAGATATAGGCAAAATAATAAATTGTAAGACAATAAGTTAAGCCGATTCAATAGAAATGATATTGTTGGTTTGCCAACTTCTTATACAATGAGGTTGGCCTGTACGGCAGTATGGTATTTTTATGATCTATTGTACATTTGGATGTATCTACAACCAGTTCGAAAAATGGTTTACTTAACCGTTAATCTAATAACATCATTAAACTAGCCTAGATTCCAAATACTTAAAAAGTCTTAACAAATTATTAAACTTAGTACATCGATAAATATGTCTGTTTGATTCTCTTGAACTATCCTGGGATCTAATTGAATAGAAATAATTTTCTCTAAGAAAGTCTGCGAATTTGTCCTTATATTTTCTTGTTAATCTAAATATTATGTTAGCAATAATAAATCAAACTTAAAATTTGTCCATTGTTCTATCCCTTTACTGAACAATTTGGGTAGCGGGTTTTATATAGAGCGCTTTATAACGTTTATTCTAGCAGAAATTATTTATACTATGCCAGCGCCAGCACATAATACCTATGCTGTTTTTAAATTTTTGGTTGTCAGTGCTATATATGAGTACATAAATGGTCATCCAGCTTGATATTATAGTTTTAAATCACCACACTAAAACACCTACAATGTTAAGTAACAAAATTATACATGTTTGAACTGCGGATTCTACGATTTTTCTCTGTAAAAATTGATTCGGGTTTTCCTATCATTAAAGTTCGGCACACAAGGCCTATTATACCGAAACACTCCCACAATTTGGAATTCTTCCAAAATTTAGAGATAATAATTAATTGTTTTTAGAAGTTATGTAAATGTCTACGAAAGTAAGTTTTAAAGTGAATAATTATACTTTGATTTCCGTGTTATTACAACTACATTACAATTGACGATTTTTGTTTACATAACCAAAATCCATTAAGTGAGCTCACAACATTCAAGAAATGATGTTATGAATTTTGGATTGAAAAGAAAATGTGCCGTTTCTGATATGATTTAACGCAAACACAGTTGCCGGTGTTTACATGTACACTAATATTTATAATACCAAGTATTGACTCTGCCAGAAGAATTGGATAATATAAAATAACTATCACATAAGAGATGGTTCGGAATATTTTTGAACATAAAAACGATGTGAAGCAATTTTATTGCGAATTTAGTTTAGTTACGAAAAAATCGTTTGAGAACCAACCGTTACAAACAATTTTTTCATAAATGCTAGAAAATATTTGCAGAAACCGATAAAGCTCCTATGGTAGCGGCCACTACGGGAGATAGAACTTCTGGATTACTTAATAATTCATATCACCGATAAGGCCAAGCAATGGGAGTTGGTCAACCTGCAATGAACTAACCAGTTTTGTTGATCACCTAGAAGGAATAATACAGCCGAATACGACAGATGAGTATAAAGGAATATAAGAAGTAGAAGAAACCATAAACCAATCACTTTACATTCCTTTCGGGAGCGGCTTGAAAGGCCGAATTTTAGAATACCGGACTATCAAAATCGTAGTCTAAAGTTTAATAAAATGAACTCTGGTATAAATGAAATGGAGATATAACAGATGACCCAGTTAGTTTGTTGAAAATAGCCAATACTTTTTAGTCGATTCGGATGAAACTCGTATGATGCGATTGAGATTCTAATATGTCTTGCGAACAGGGTTCAAGAAAATTCCCTGTATGTATCGAACTTAAACATGTTTAAGCGGATGAACATAAAACTCAGTTTGCATGATAAAAACTGGATTCCATTTATGAGTTTCAAGAATGTGATTCCAAAAAACGACTAACAAGAAAGAAACTTAGCATTTTCAACCCATTTCAATGCTACTCGGTTTGTATAATGAAAACGTAATCCCAGTGTAGGGTTTGAATATGGTTATATCACTGCGTACAAATAGTCGGGTAAATATTAATTTTAAGTATTTTTGCCGTAAACTCGAATATTTTTCAAAATTTCTACGTCAAACTAATCGAAAAATCTGTACCAATCTAAAAAGAGTTTCTGCATTTTTACAACGGACTAGGAAAAAACTTAGTTTAATGATCAAAATTGGTCTGTTTGCATTCCTTGGTATCTTGTATCTAATAGGCTTTTTTAGCGTGTGTCAGGAGCTAAGATATTCTGATATAATAGTTTGAAAATGTTCAAGAAATAATCCATTGCTGAACCGATTTGGCAGTAATACAATCGAAATTGACCAATTTTAATGAAACTCAACTATTTCTCAATCGATTGGGATGAAATTTGTAAAAACGAAAATTTCCAATTTTAATGTAACAATTTATGAATTCTGTACAGTTGGTAATTGTATTTTGTACTATAGTAATGTTTTTTAGGGCTCAATATTTTGTTGTGGTTATGTCATGGTAACTTTATAACAAATAATTAGAGGGTGAGTTTATGAAGTACACAGTATATAACCGCCGGGTAGATTATTAATTTGCAGAAAAACAGAAAAACCCCATTTTAAGCCTTACGAACATACTCGTGAAATTCGCAGAAATGGATTTATCGCGGTAATGAGACTATTGTGAGAAAAACGAAAAAGGCTCCTTGGAGATCGATTTATACTAATATGTTTGAACAAGTATTCCAAAGTGTTTGGCGAATTAAACGCTATAGAATAATATAACTGTAGTTATGAAGGCTTCACTGGATCATTTGGGACATCTTGTTTTACAATAAATAGAATAAAACAATCGTTACATTACTTGAATGGTGTACGAATGCCCTTCACGCAATGTGCGGAGGCTCAAACATCAATGAAAACGGTAAATCATCTGGTAAAGCATTAGAGGTTTCCTGACACGCTAGCTAATTGGATTTCCTTGAGGAATCATAGGCCGAAAAGTAATTATATAACACTGTAGTGTTGCCATATTATTTGTGTTTTGGTAGGATCGGCGATTATCTATTTGCATAAAAAATGGGTCAGAGAATTTGACTTAAATTTTGCTAGAGGAATAGAGTAAGGTGGAGCAAAGTTAGAGAAATGCTAAATATTGCTTGGTTAGGAGTAAAGCAAGGGTCTACAAGTGTTATAAGCGTTTCTAACAAGGTTGTTAAAACGTGGAAAATGAGCACGCTGAACGCCTCAGCATCAACAAGCGATGAAAACATGGAGAAAGTGAAAAATTTATTATGAACGATCGCCGAATCGCAATTAGAAACAATTATGGCTTTTGAAAGGCATAACACTCAATTTACTCATGTTATTATGAGATATTCGGACACTATCTTGGACAGTAAATCTGTTTTCAAAACCGAATATTTTGGGAAAAAAAACATACAACGTTACTACTGTTTCATGTTCCTGATGGAATGCAATTTGGATAAGATGAAACGTACAGCCGGAGCACTGATTATATCGTTAGAAGATCCTACCTAAACTAATGCTAAGCCTTAAAAATATACTACTTGAACCCTTATTCTTATACTTTTACTATCCTACTTAACGCTTTCTGACAGTAGTTGTCATTACCAGAAGTAATGTAATAAGATTATACATTAAAGGCGACGCCCATGATGTTTTCACACCGACAGAAGTTCACAGTTAAAAATATTTTTGATATTCGAAACCGGAATATCGCGACACTCTTTAAAAAAACTGTTCCAAATCCTGATTTACAATCGAAGTATGTTTTTTGAAAACTATACTTATAATTAAACTTGGCGTATTCTTCGTTTGTAAAGCGTACCGATATTTGGTAAACTGAGTGTTTCTAAATTGTTGAATACACAATTTCTAAGTACGAACGATATTATTGAGAAAACACTTCTCGTACGATTAAAAAACTGTAATCCTATTTTTAGGTCGATGATTTTTGCTTTCAGATCATTCTTGTTTCTTTATTGTTTTAATGTTAGGCTTTAAAAGCATTGAATAGAATTAAAATATATTTCAGCTAACACACAAGAATAAATTATTGAAATTTGCTGAATGAAATTTCGCAAAGCGACTTGTAAATAAATTGTAAGCAATTGTCGAGTTGCATTCAGCAAACGTAGATTTCAGTACTTTGTTAATAATTAGAATATTAATCCCATCATATAAACGAAATATGCTAATTTATATGTCGGTTAAGAATTAATCGAGTTTCATGGAGTATGGCACATTGCATAACGTCTATCAAAATCCTTATTAGAATATGCCAGTTCTTTCAAAATATGCGATATGCAAAATTTCAACCTGATCGCCTAACTCAACCATATTCGGTTTAGCAATGGCATAGTTTAAATTTCGCACAAGATTTATTCTCCAAAGCAAATTTTATCAAAACCTACTAAGAAATGGTCCATTTTAATCAACAGAGAATTCCACCTAAATTTCATGTTGTAATAGCAATCCTGGGCAGAATCATGAAAAATTACCCGAAATGTTTAACAGTTTAAAAAGAAAATGTTATAACCTACTCGATTAAAACTTTTAAATTTTGCTATAGTAGATAAGGAGTGATAGTCTTATAGTCTGGACAGACTGCGGATTACTTAAATTGGTTTAGCAAAATTCGGTCAAGTACTCTAGGAAATAAAATTCAATTCAGTTCGATACACTACGAAAAATTCAAAATCTACTAGCAAATTCAAGTTTTTCCATAGGGTGCTTGATTGAATTTTGCTAAACCAGTTTAACTAATCCGCAGTCTGTCCAGACTATTAGTTACCCACTAAATGTAAATTAGGTAATGATTTATCTGTTAGAAAGTTTTTCAAATTCAATTCATACCTGTAATATATTTCCGTGCTGTAATGAGTGATAATAAATAGT
This sequence comes from Nephrotoma guestfalica, assembly GCA_963691935.1. Taxonomy (NCBI): domain Eukaryota; kingdom Metazoa; phylum Arthropoda; class Insecta; order Diptera; family Tipulidae; genus Nephrotoma; species Nephrotoma guestfalica. The sequence continues at coordinate 126,565,774 of OY829914.1, read as the reverse complement.
GGTCGGGAACATTTTTGCTTTCTGTTTATTTGTGTATTCGTATAAAATATTCAAACCGATATTTACTTTGATGGAAGGTAATTAAATTATTCTTCAAAAGTTTGTATATATAACAAACTGATCGAAAAACTTGTTCTAAAATCAGGTTTTAGTGTAGTAAATGATTTACCCTGTTTTTCGCCCGCAGTCCTTCATCATATTTCGTAATATTATTTTTTTCGTTCGGATTTCATGATTCTACCCCTGGGGCTTTATTCTTGAAATCGGAGGAAATTTCTCGAAATATATATAATCATCGGAATATAATTCGCTTTAGCATTCTCTATATTATTCGAATGACTCGCCGGTAACTTTAATAATTTTTCCACATTTGTTTTCAAGTTTGCTAATATTTGTATCGCTACTAAAAGAATAATTCCGCATCGATTTATCCAGCCGGAATTTTTCTTAGGCTGCGGGCCAATAGTCGCGTAAAAGTCAATTTTAATTAAATTTTTCTGTAAATTCAATTATTTTTCAAAAACTCTATGACAAACTAATCGAAAAATTTGTTCGACTTTTACCATAGTAAACGATTTACCCGACTATTCACCCGCAGCCTTAGTAGAGAAACTAAAATTAACAAACGTACAAAAAAATAAAAAATTGTAAAGTAGACCGCGAGCAATTCGGATAATGTACGAAATTCTAAAGCAAATTATATGACGATTGGGGAATTCTCCCCCTGTTACTATATACAGAGACACAGACAGTTTCAAAATTGATATAAAAACCCCGATTGCATTCTATGCTCTCCAAATTTGCACAAAACTGGCTAACAAATGGCAAAGTTGTATTTAACATTCAAATTTGAACAAAGTTGGATCAAAAATAGCAAAGCCAACAGAAACTATTTGAGGTTTTGATTTGATTCACTCAAAATTCATGCTGGACTTTCAATCCTGTCTTACCAAATTTCACATACTTCAGTTCTAATCAAGGTTAAGTAATAAAGTCATCTAAATTTGTGTAGAATAAGTTAGACAAAATTTCAGAACCTTATAGCTTAAGAATCATAATTAATTTTTCGTAGGCGAATTCCAAAACATTGTCTCACGTAAGAATTATCATACAATCCAAATTCGACCAAAGTTACCGCCCAGAGATGTTCAGCGTGATTCAAATTTCATTAGTCGGTTAAGAATTAATTTTACTCAGCATGACAAAATTCTAAAAATTTATTCAAAACTAATGTAAATGTCCCAGTCACATCCTAGATAGGGCTATGCTCCATTATGCATATACATTGAATATGTAAATTCTTGCGAACTTCACGATATAATTCCAATGTTGCACAATTTTGATTATCAAGAATTGAAAAAACAACGTATCTCTAAAAAAACTGGTTTCGTTTGGGATTTTGAAATTCGGAATTTTGAAAGTAACTCGTAATGGCCTAATAACAGGAAAAGCCCTCAAATGTATGCCAAAAATGGAATACTAAAAAACCTATAAACCAATTAACTAATTGGGTTCATAAAATTCAAAAGTTAATTTTAACAGGATCGAAACGAAAGAGTGGGGAAACTGTACTCCATTGAATCAAACCACAACAATTGTTTATTTTGCCGATGATACCTTAGAGGAAGCCACTGGGAGACTTTATGGTGAGATAAAACCAACAACTAAACCGCCATAAGACTACACTAATTGCCAGTCTCCCTAAATAATGTTCGTTCACTCTATTCTACTTCGGTAAAATACCTATACAGGAGTATAAAACAGTTAAACCTCAGAGCTAAATACATTTAAGAAGGAATGGCCCATACATTTGTATTAGTGACTTCTATAATGACTTTATGAAGGATGAGAAGAATGAAGGATGGATATGGCAGACACCTCAGAAATGAATTGTTGTAGGCTAGGTTTACTGTAACAATTTTATGAGTATAAACAACAACATAAATTAGTTCGTAAATCTAATTCCAACCCTTCCGGAAAAGCATGCCATTTAAATGTTTGATTCTTTAGGAGGTTTATAATTAGCTCACATCGTTTAGTAAATTAGCGATGTCAGCTATTTCTACCTTACAGGGTGAATAACAAATTTAAATAAATATCTGCTAAAGTGCGAGTTAGGGTAAGCTCTCGGTTTAACTAATTTCAGCCATGAAAACTTAAGGCGAAGCCGTGATCTCAAAACCTAGCTTACACCGTTTAAAAAAGTTCAATTGTGCAACAGGCCTTGAAGTTTTGCGAACTGCCGAAAAAATGCAATAAATTTTAAATGTACACTAAGGGTTCGACTAGCGGGAGGCCTAAATTTCACGATACCTCTGAGGGAGCGAAAATATACATGCATCTTCAGAAGAATTAATAGCCACAGTGCTTAAAAATTTGTGCATCTAATTAAGTCAAAATATACATATATACTCGTAAATTTCAATATTTTCGTTTACAAATATTTATATGACAACATAGATTTAATTAATGAAAAATGAAATATTATTCCCTAGTTTTTCATAACAAAACTACATTAATTAATTAACTTTAAAGCACTTGTCGTAATTCTGCTTTTTTATTCCGATTCTCGTATATCATCACTGGATTTTTAACCAAATCAGATTTGTCACTTAATGTCATGCGGTCAAACGGCATTTAACACTACACAAATAATACAAAGTACTGTTAAGTTCACGTGCTAATGACAAGCCCCTTATTTTATAAAGTTCTAGTTCTAAAGGTATATACATATAAAATGAAATGTATTTTAAATTAAAAAAATCGCTGAATTATAATTTAAAGTAGCTTGACGTCGATTTATGCAAATTCAAGATATTTAAAAAAAAAATTAATGGTTTGTGTTTAGTTCGGTTCGAACCGAATATGTGTCAAAATAATTTACACGAATGAATAGTAACTAATCCTTTTTTTGGTATTATGTACTTACTACCATATACAACATTCAACAGGTTCTATATATTATTTTATTCAATAATAATTGAGATAAAGACGAATGAATTAACGCGAATCCCCAAAATACACATGGCCTTTAATTTTACTATACCACGCTTTTTATGATGCAATAGTTTTTAAAAATAAAATTTAAATATTAATCCATTTATAATTACCATTTGATTAACATGCTTTTCAACAAGTTTTTTGTCACATCAATAAATTAACATTTATTTTTATAAATTCAATTCAACATATTTCACACCATATTAACTATAATAAAAATAAATAAATTTAATTAATAACTATTAATTAAATTATATATCATAAAATAACACAAATCACTTCAAAATAAATAATTGAACAAAACCAAAAACAAAAAAACTGATAACGATAACGATTTATATATTGAAAATGAAAATCACTTATTTACATATTTATAACAAACTTAATTAATTAATTTACTGAATCGCTTAGTTAAGTATTATTTAACGATCGAACTGTCTTCTTTTACACCAAAGCGAAGACTAAATATAATTTTTTTTTTAAATTTCGAAAAAAAATTGTTTTAATCTTTTTTTCTATATATACAATGTAGAACAATTTTTTTTATTTTTGATTAAAATTAATTTAAATTTTTATGTTTTAATTTAAAATAGATTTCGGTAAATTTATACACAACAAAATATATCACTTTAAAATATTTTCAAAAATTATTACTAATTGGCTTTTTGTTATATTAAATAATTCACACAAATTTTGTCCAAGCGAATTGGCGCAAAACTATTTTAACGCACTAATTAATTTATTAACTTATTTAAGTTTGCGGTACGATTTACTTAAATACGGAAAACTTAATTCAATTTATTCAATGAATTTGTATTTCTTATATAGAGCTACGCGATTTTTCTCTGAGCGAATACATCGCTGCCCCTCAACGTCACATGCAATAGTAATGTAAATTTACAAATACGAGAATTTAATTTTTAGTTGTATTATTTACACAGAATTACACTGTTAATGCTACGATGACGAATACATTATGAATAAGCATGTTGCGTGTTTTGTTTGGTTTTTAACTTCTTAGTTTTCTTTTTTACATCAATACATGCTTTAATATTCCCCTATTAAGTAGTAGATGTATTGTATTGAATGAAATTTATGTATTGTATACAGTGGATATAAATTGCACAGTGACGTTCGATTTTTGGGGTGGTTTGTATAGCTTTTTGTGTACAGCAAATTAAATATTCGAGGGTAAAATTTTTGGAATGCTAGAGGGTGAGTATACTAAAAAAAATTCAATTAGTTAAACACGATATACACTGCTCGTCAAAAAATTGCGGACACTACATTTTTTCAGTAAATACAGAGTGGGCCATAAGTAACTGAACTTTGTATTTTTTTTATATTACGACTGAGTACCCATTTAGTAATTTACATTGCATGATAAAGTATTTGATTAGTCGGCGTAATCAAGTGATTATCCCCAGTCACGTGTCACTCCTCCTCAGTTCTTTCGCCTCAGTAAGTCTACTGACCTCCTGGTTGCGATAAGTCCAGTGGTTTGGTTCTTTGCAGTCTTCTTGTAGGTGTGGTATCCAGCATAGAGCGTATGTCCAATATCCAGCGTATGTTCGAATGTACCACGGTGCATTAACAATGCATCGCAACATTTTATTTTGAACTGTTTGTATGATTTTGATATTTGTTTTCTTGACACAACCCCAGAGTTGGCTACCATATGTCCATACAGGTTTCAGGATTTGTTTGTACAACAGCAGTTTGTTATGGATCGCTAGTTCAGATTGTCTCTCTAAGAGCCATTGCTTTTTTCTAAATTTTATGTTTAGTTCTTTTCTCTTCTTTTTTATGTGTTCCTTCCATCTAAGTTTAGCATCTAAAGTCATGCCGAGGTATTTAGCAGTGTTTGCATGCGATACTACTATCAAGTTTATCTTTATTGCTATATGATTAACTTTTAGATTTGTAAAGTTCACTTGGATTGATTTTGCTTCATTTAATTTAATTCGCCATTTCTTTATCCAATTACATATCAGGTTAGTAGCCTTCTGTAATTTACAAGTGGATTCATTGATGTTCGTTGCTGTTGCAAGTATTGCCGTGTCGTCGGCAAAAGTCGCCATAGTTGCTTCTGTAATTATTTTATCTCTAGTATATAGGAGATAAAGAATTGGTCCAAGAACGCTTCCTTGTGGTACTCCTGCTGTTATCCTTTTTAGTTGGGAGTATTCATTCTCATACTTTATTCGGAAGTGCCTCTCTGCTATGTATGCTTTAAGAATTGTAAAGAATTGTTCTGGAAGATCTCGATGAAGTTTGAATTCTAACCCCTGGTGCCACACTTTGTCGAATGCCTGCGCTACATCAAGAAATATAGTTCAGCATATTTGTTTGCTTCCTAGTGATTTCTCGATTGCATCAGTAAATAGATGCACTTGTTCTATCGTAGAATGTTTTTCCCTAAATCCAAATTGATGTCCCCCCCCCCACATCCTTAGACCCCACCCCCCGTCCTCATAAGATTCCTTTCTTTGATAATTGATTTTAGTCTTTTAAGAAGAACCTTTTCAAATAGTTTCGATAATGTCGGTAGCAGAGAAATGTATGAAGCTTTATCATTCGGAGGTTTGTTCGGCTTAAGTATCATATTTACTTCTGCAACTTTCCATTGTCTTGGTACATATCTTAGTCGAAATACTGCATTAATTATACGCACTAGTTTCCTCAACGCTTTCTCCGGTAATACTTTTATTATCTGACCCGTTATAAGATCATATCCTGGAGCCTTATACGCATTCAGATTATTCTTGATTTCCCATTTTAGTTGTTTCAATGTTACAGGTGTAATTTTCATTTCATCCTGTTTATTTATCGGGATGCTATTTTCCTCTTCCGTTTGTTTGGGGTAAGGTGGGAATGTCTCTTCAAGCTGACTTGCAAACAAATCTGCTTTCTGTTTAGCATTTCGAGCCCAATTTCCTTTATTTTTAATTGGATGAACCTGAAGTTTGGGTCTTTTAAATTCTTAGTTGCTTTCCATTATGAATAATCAGTATCTTTTTGCCCATTTAGAGTGAAAATTTGGAAATTAACACCAGAAATGCACCATCACGAAATCAAGTACGCAATCTAGTCATCGGGATCTGTTAGTGACTTATCTCGGAGTGGAAGACTGCTGGAAGCACGAAGCCAAGATAATATCGAACGAGTTCGGGAGGGTGTAAATGAGAACCCTGAAACATCGACTCGTACACGTGCCCCTCAGCTTCAAATGTTCTCAGTCTTCAAATGAACTTCACTGCGTAGAATAATGAAAAAAAATGTTTACTGTCTCTGTATAAGATACAATGGTACATGCAATTTTTCCGCAAGTTTATGTAACTCGCTTAATATTTTGTGCAAAATTGACCGAATTATTAACGGATGATCCTGATTTTATGAAAAAAAATTTAATAACCGATGAAGCGTGTTTCCATTTAAGTGGTTATGTTAATAAGCAAAATTTTAGAATCTGGGGCACTGAAAATCCAAGAGTGATTCAACAGCGTCCGTTGCATCCACTTACAGTCACAGTTTGGTGCGGAATATCAGCAGACAAGATCTACAAAGAAGACGAAGCTGGCAATGCATTGCCTGTAAATGGTGAGCATTATAGGGCTATGTTAGAAAAGTGATTGTTCCCTGAACTTGATAATACTCAAGAAATGTGGTTTAAACAAGACGGAGCTACGTCCTATACTACAAGGGAAGCAATGAATTTGCTGCGAACGGTTTTTGGTAACCGTATCATTTCACGATTTTGTGATGTTAATTGGCCATCATGATCACCCGACTTAACACCACCAGATTTTTTTTTGTGAGGATATTTGAAAGTACATCGTGTACAATCGAATAAACTGCAATTACTGTAACAACTAAAGGACAACATAATAAATGAAATTATTGCGATGGACCAACCAGCTTTGGCCTCAGTTATGGACCAGGTAGAGCAAAGGTAGCAGCTTGCGAAGAGGTTGATGGCAGGCATCTAACTGATATTACTTTTAAAATTTAATTCTTTTTAAAACTTCATGATTAAAACTATCTTTTGTAATCAAAATTATTCAGTTTCAATAAAAAATAAAAAAAATATATCAAAAATACAATGTTCAGTGACTTAAGGCCCATCCTGTACTTGTGTTTATGGTAACTATTCGCCTTATTCGAGTTATCATATAATACGTACAATCGTAATATGTAATATGCGGTTAAAGGCACTAACAGAATTAGTTTTTGTTTAATAAAAGTAACCACAGGATCAAAACATGAAATAACAAAATGATCGAAAAGTGAAATCGATATATATATCTTCATCTTTATTTAAATAAAAATCAACAATCAATCTAAGCGATTGGTACTCTAACATCGAGAATTTCCTCCACAAGGTTTGCTCACATCTAGCATTATTTTTGGCATACTTTATACCAGGTTTGCAGGGTATTTCTGAAGTATCATTTCCCATTCTTCCTGCAGAGTTGATTGGGACGACTTTCTTTGGCCTTAATCGCCCTAGCATATTTCATACGTACTCAATGGGATTAAGGTCAGGGCTGCAAGTGAGCCAAACATTTCGATAAATTCCCACCATATAGAAACGTTTTCTAACGTTTTCCAGTTCTAATCGTAAGCTTGCAGGCCATGGGATGAAGAGCTACAACAGAAATTGAAGAAAAATGGAACAAATACAAGAAAGTACTATCTAAAATAGAACAAATAAGAATCCCAAACCCATAGTTCGATAAAACACACTAACAACAGTGCGGGACAGATTTATGGGTTTTGTGACGTGTTTACTACTCCATCATTGATTTACATGGTAACATTACAACAAGCTCCGTCAGGACTTATAGCAGCGAAAACAAAGGTGACTCCCATCAAAACCAAGTTATCATTACCAAGACTGGAGTTGTGTGGTTATTATTACAATCAATTTCACAAAACATGGGTTTCAACAACACACCTACACACGCTTGGACATATTCAAAGGAATAAAAGGAAAGCCATATAAATTCAAGACATTTGTCGCAAACAGAGCTTCACAAATACAAACAATAATTGAACCGTGGCAGTGGAATTATGTGAGTTCAATCGACAATTCAACAGAATTGCGCCAGCAGAGACATAAAACCAGGCTAACTAAAAGCACATTCATTATGGTGGCATAGGCCAAAATGGTTACAAACTTCTTATATGTCAATTCCAAACCATTCCCTCCCATTTAAGTAATCCTCCAGAACAAAAACCAAATCAATAAGAGTATTGACTACGGTTTAATCCAACATTACTGACTCATCTACTACAAAGATAAGGCACAAAGAGTAACGGCATTCGTGTTGTCTTTTACAGGGTGTATGAAAAGACAAAACATTCCGGATTCAACAATAATCGCATCAGAAGAACTTACATTACACTAATAAACGTTATAGAAGATCTACATGCAACGGAGTACAATAGTACGGCTTGTTCTAATCTGACTTATTTCTCGATTTACGGGTTTACATAAAATTTGTCTATCAAAAAAAAATCACTTTACGGCATTTCGATTTACGGCTACATTTTTAGAAAACGATCTTATTCGTATATCGAGGTTTGGGGATGGTACTCTCGCTAAATTCATTTGTAGAGAAAAATGCGTCTTAAGAGTAGGAGGCATATTACAAAATCCTCCTACTTTTTCTTATGAAGCAAAGCATCCAGCAATATTACCACAAGGGCATCCAGCAATGAAAATCAAAATACATGAAGCCAATGTCAAAACTCTACACGGTGGAACTTAGCTCACTCTAGCGTACATTCGCAAAAGTTTTTGGATTATTAAAGGTCAAAGGTATGTTCAACAACAGATAAAATCATACATTGGGTGTTATCGATTCAATAATAAAATAAGATTATGCCGCACCGTTTCAAATAAAAACTACTAAAGGCAGAGGTTATAAATCATATAAAGGTTGCCCTTAAATCTTTATATGTATGATGACAAAAGCTGTACATATCGAGGTAGCATCAGATTTAATAACGGAAGCATTCATTGCAGTATATAAAATTACAGTGAGGCGAGGTCTATACACAAATATCTACAGTGTCAACGACACATGCGCAAAACATGAAATAAAAAAGGAAAGAATAAAGGTGCTGAAGGAAACAAATTAAACTCACTTAGGAGTGGATAGGACGACCTGGTATGTCATCGCGCTAGCAATATCAAATTTTGGAGGCTTTAGAGAAGCAACAGAAAAATCAACAAAAAAATTCACTTAAAAAGAGTCGTTGATACTCAAACTCTCACCTTTGAAGAATTAACAACAGTCGTAGCGAAGATAGAAAGGTGCTTGAATTCGAGACCATTAAGCCCAAATACCAACGTTCCATCAGACCTTTCACTTTTCACACCAGGTCACTATTTGATAGGGGATGCCTTGATCACTCCTCCTCAACAACAATTAGAAACCGAAAAAATCGGGAATCTGAGTCGATGGAAACTAATAGAAATGTTAAAGTAAGACTTCTTAAACAGATGGTCACAAGAATATATTCAACAATTACAACAACGAGGAAAATGAAAACAAACAACCAAACAAAACCTAGAACCAGGTCAGTTAGTTTTAATCCGAGATAAACGTAGTCGTTCATAAATAGGTAGTCCTCAGACAAAATGGCTGCTGGCCCGGAAAACCGAGGCAAACCCAGGAAAGAATAATAAGGTTCGAGTGGTAACTGTTCGTGGGCCCGAGGGAACTCTCTTTAAAGACCGACATCGAAGCTACCACGGAAAAGGACTCAGAAGCTCTACCAACATCAACGCAAAACCAATCAAGGTAGATTTTAACAGCCACGAAACAATAAAGAATATGCTAACTTATCTTGTTTCGATTACAAAATCCGGATCATCACCAAACATACCAGTAAGCATTTCACCTAAAATGGTGCCACTTAGGATTTCAAGTAAACGTGAAAATGGAAGCTATGAAAACCCAGAAGAACAACGGAGTTGTAAAAGAACATCTCGACCTTGGATGAAAGGAACCAGAGATCCAAAGTTAATAGAGTTAGCCAACAAATTGCGTCCCAAAAATCCACCACGCGTGTTAACTACCACAATACTATCCCTAATGGTTTCAACAACACCCGCTTCCATCATTAATACAAACCATTTTTCGTTCCAACGTGGGATATTTGTTGATGAAATTGTGAGCGCTAATGTACTACTGAGTGAATTTAATTTAATAATATATTATTACTTAACCAACTGTTGGCTTGAATTAAATCAAATACGGAATGCAAACAAGGAATGCTACGATGCTGCAACTTTACATTTATGAAAAACCGAGAGACGTGCTGTATTCTACCTAAACAAGTAACGCACATTTTAAAAAAGTGGAATGTATAATCGAATATTACAACCCGATAAAATGTTAACACAAGACAAAAGATCTCCATTTGACTTTGTGGGCAATTGAGATTATTCCATAAACACGGATGTTATTGCAGGAGTAGGTTTCAGTGGTTGCTTACTGCACACTTAGGCCAATTTTTAGGCCCATTGTGATACCACTCATTCACTCCACATCATTAACCCACCTACTTCACCTACTCACACAACTACAGTATACCACCTGCACATTGCAAGATCCATGTCAACTTGTACAGTGACATGGAAGGTGGGTCGGCGCGTGACACGGAATTCTGCACTCCATCAGAGGGTCTTAGTTGTATTTATTAACATCACCGATCGCAATCGATGATGAAAATTCGATTTGCATCTAGCCTCTGATGGGATTCGGACCCAGCACCTCCCGGTCCAAGTGCCGAAGCTTTAACCACGGTTATTGCAGGAGTAATAATTCCTTGATTCATCTGTTACGAAAGCGCTCTACAATACCTTCGTTCAATCTCTGCTCGAGTATGCCAATCAGGTATATTCTCCATACCATATTATCCACATAAATCGTATTGCAACAGTGCAACGAAGAATGACAATTTTACGTTGCTCCCTTCCTCGATCATAGCTCTTAGTAAACGTTCCGTTGTTGCAGTTAATCGTTATCCATGATTTTCTGTCGGACAAAATCGAGTCCCGAGCCTTACTCCAACAAATAAATTTTAATTTAAACAATAAAGGGTTTTCAATAAAGTGCCTGGGCGTAGGCCTACCAATACAAAATAATTCCGATAAAGTAATAGAGGCAGAAAGTGTTAATGATGCTAATAAGAGCAACATTGGTGTGCCAACGAGAATTGAACCAAAGGAGACTTCATTTGGAAATAAATGAAGCAAAAAATCTGTCAACGAACGAACTGCACAGGTTAGTTCTTTTAAAGCAGTTAAAGTTGACAAGAATGCAGATCGAAAAAGAAAATATTTTGCTTGATAAAAAAAATAGAAAGAGCGGAATTGATGCCGATATGAATTTATTAATTTGTAGAATTATATTTCATTACTTTTTACTTTAAATAACATGAATTATTTGTATAATCCATCACGTTGCACGTTATTAAACGGTTTTCTTCAATCATCCACATCTAGTATATGCAGGACAACCACAGGAGTACCACAAGGCTCTATTCTTGGACCATTCTTGTTTATGATGTGTATCAACGTCATAACAAGTGTAATAGAGAAATGTAAATATCACTTGTTCGCTGACCACCAACAGCTATATAATTTTTGCGGTGTAAACGACAACCCGAATTGCATTTAGATGGTAAATCAAGACATTGAGAGCATTGTTCAATGGTCAACAAATAATAAATTGGACCTTAATAGTAATAAAAAACAATGTATATTGATGGCTTCATCAGATTGCAATACTGATAATCCCATTATTGTTGTGAGCGGTACGGTAAGTTTTTCTGATACTGTGAATAACCTCGGTGTGTATTTTGATAAAACCGTATGTTTGAGCCATTACGTTGAAATTGGTTGCAAAAGAATAAGCTTCCTGCTAAGACTACTATGCAACACTACTAAACATTTAAATTTTACACTTCGCCTTCAACTAGGTAAGACGTATAGCTTACCACATTTTCTGTATGGAGACATTGTTACATTCGAACTTCAGAAGCAATATTTCAATTACTTACAATTAGTATTCAACTCATGCATAAGATTCGTCATGGGACTAAGGAAATAGGACCATATCTCCCAGTATACTAACATCTTACTTGGCTGTTAGCTCTATGAGTATTATTATCAGTTTCGAGTATGCTTGGCGTTGTTCAAGTTCGTGAAGTATAAACACCCTGAATACATTGTTAATAAATTAGAAAAATTAAGATCTGATCGGCTTCAGACTTTAAAGATCGTTAATAATAGTACAACTTTAATGAATTCTTCCTTTTTTGTGAGGGGAATCAGTTTGTGGGATTCTTTGTCAGTTGACTGCAAACTTTGGAACACAACAGCATCATTTCGAAAAAATACTTTGAGTAATTCTAAGTACAAAGCGGCGACTATACACCTATTAGAGTATTAGTATTGTTCTTATTATTATTATTACAATTATTGTTATTATTATTATTATAAATATATTTATAATTTAGTCTATCCGTTTTTGCTATATAAATTAAATTTAAATTGTTACTGTATGAACGATTAATTGTATTCTTGTAAAATAAGTTGGCAACAACTTCAACCATTAAATAAATAATAAATAAATAAATCAGCTCTTTTCTGTTCGAATCGCATTTGTAACTGTCGGTCTTCATCTACGTCTACTCGATCGCATTCATCATAGTGAGGGCATCTGTCACCTACAGCCTTCTCGATTTCATATATGTATATCATTTAAATGCTTTCCAATTTTGTACTGTGTGCAGAACAGCGTAACAAATAACAGTTTTGGAACGTCTTCAGTAGCCACACGAATTCGATTGCCCAAAATGGGAAATCGTTTCTTGGTTTGGCCAAAACACCTCTCTATGATCTTTGGAATGTATTTTGTTGAAATTTAATTCTTCCTCTCCGGTAGGCTTTTTATACGGAGTTAAGAACCACGGCGGTAATCTATAACCACTGTTCCATAGTAGAGAAGAAGAACCTCTAAACCCCGCTAATTTTTGGTAAACTCTACTGCGTTTCCAAATCCTATTATCATGTGTACTTCCTAGCCACTGGACGTGAAGGCTAATCAATTTTTCATCCGCATACCAAGTTGCTTGTAAGTTTAATCAAGTTATCCCATTGGGATACTCCATTTCTATTGACGTAATTATGCGTGCAATCCAATGCGGTGATAACCGTTGGAATTTTAAAACACAATTTGCCATTTTACCACAGCTTCGTCGAACCCTCCTTGTGTCCTGGCTACTTTATCCATTCATGAGATTTTTCAATTATTTCCATGGTGACATGTAATGCTCTTACAAACAGTACTTTTATCTACTCTCATATCCTCAGTAATACCACTTGATATCCAGGGTCATCTAGTTAGAGTAAAAAATCGCCATTTCTGGTATGCATTCACCCTTCTGCCTCTATTCCCGAAATGTTCAACCAAAAAATAATCCGCTAAAAACTTTACTCAAAAGTTGTTTACTGTTGGTTGGATCTATATCCCGGCGTTCACGATAATTTTTCGTTTTACGAATATTAACAATTCTGGCCATTTTCTCATCAAAATATATTTCGAAACTAAACTCAAGTCTCCTTGTATACAACCTTGTAAATCATCACCAATGTATGGAAGACGCAAAATAGTTAACTTTTTTTATTCATAGGTTTTTCAGTAGGCACTGGGAAATTTTTAAGGGTTTGCTTAAAGAGAAAGAGGTTACTTAAATGTAAAGTATCCACTGATCGATGAAGTAAGTACTTAAATGTTATTCACCTGCTTATAAGCACATACTTGAAAAAAATGAAGTTTAAGCACTTACCTGTTTTCATTCACTCCACACTTTGTCTTTCGGTCAATCTGAAATTATATTTACATTTTATTTAGCCGTATGATATCCTTGTTTATAACTCTCCTTACTTAAATTCAAAAAATAATAATAATAATGTAATGGAATGGCATTATGTTCTGCCAGCTGCTCTCAATTTAGGAGGATTATGAAAGGCAGTTGTAAGATCAACTACACACGGTTAACTTACAAGGAGATGATAACACTTCTGAAATAGAGGCTATTCTAAATGTACCTAACTTCTTAATTGGACATGCATTTAATTTACTACCAGAGCCAAATCTTCTTGCCGCAAAACAAAATCGGTTATCACGTTGGCAACATATTCAAAAGATGCTCCAGCATTTCTGGCAGAGACAGAAACCTCCTACAGTTAATCCCAACATATAGGGTCTAGTGGTAGTATTAGAAAACAACATTCCACCAACAAAATAGCTGATGGGACGTTTTATCACATTATTTTCCGGTCACGATGGGTTAGTCCGTGTTGTCAACATCCGAACCAAACTAGGTGAGTTAAAATGGTCAATTAAAATAATTTGCATATTACTTTCTGACTCTATTAACGGAGTAAGAATTCTATCTCAACCATCGGGCGCGGGATCATCATCGGAAGCTGAAAGGAAAACATACAGTTTAATCATTTTTTGAGTTGATTGATTGATTGATTTTGAATGTACGACCAAGTTCTTAGGCTTGAGTTCCCGGATGACGCCGGGTCCACCGTACACCCTTTTTTACACATAACAAAACCGAAGGATTGGATAGGTTAGTTAAGTGGGACAGAATCGGCCCGGTTACAGACACCTAGGTATAGCCGATAGTTAGTAACACAAAGACAACACAATTCTAATCTACTAGATGAAGGATAAAGGCTTAATAGGTTAATGGATAACGATGGTATTGGTCTTCAACAATTGCTTCTTTAAAACGGCAACCTAAGAAAAAATATTATTATTTCACATGCATCTGGAATTTTCCTGAAATTTAATTCTATTAATACTTTTCGGCTTCCTAACCAAAATTGGTTGACTCGACCCGTTACAGACACCTATGTAAAGTCGTTAGTAATAAAATGACAACACAATTCTAAACTCAACTTCTAACAATCAGCAATTACAATGAAGCATTAATTCACAAGCATCTGCAAATTTCCTGAAATTTAATTCTAAATTCATATTTTCCGGCTTCCTAAATAATTGAAACATTTAGTTTAATCATTTTTTGAGTTGATAACAATTTAGATGTAAAATATAATTTTTATTTTGCATTGTGAAATTCTGAAATTGAATTTGTAAATAAACAAAGAACAGCTGTTTAATGTTAATGAGTAATAAGAAATTAGATTAATTCATTTGTTTTGTAATTAAAATCTTATTACCGATCTTTACGGCTTAATATCTACTTACAAATCGCATTGCCCTCTATGTTTGGAAATTTTATTTTCTTTTATACCTTTTATTTGATTTTATAAAAACCACTTTTTCACTTCGGCAATATAGCGAATGGTGAATCTGTAAAACAGCCCGAATTGCAATTGAGTAAACAACGATTTAGACAGCTATTACAAAATAAAATAAAATTTGTGAAATAAATTTCATTTTTATTTAATTTTTACATAGTATTGTAAAATTTATAAGTTTTAATAATCCTTTTGCAATTTTTTGTGAATTTGAAATGGAGAATTATTTTACTGCAAAAAAGAATAAAACACTACTATAAAGAGCGATGTGTCACCGTTTATCGTAAAAAACAACTTTTTTTTTAATCTTTGCAATCTTTTCTGGGGCCGAAGCACTCCCAACTCTTTCGCAGTTCGCTTATTTACGTCCTTAACTTACGCAGTTGCCTGCCAAATCGAGGACGTACGGATATAGGTCCGATTTTGTCACCATCTGCACATTAGCACATTTGCATTATCTGCACACATACGAGTAGCTCCATGCCAGCCTATACTGGCAAAAAAACTACTTGACTTGATTAAAGTAAGCGCAGAAATTAGAAAGTGCAGATTTGTTGGTTCTTACCGCAATTGACAAAGACATGAATCCACTGTTGAAAGCAAAAAAATTGCCCGATTGACCAGTAAAAGTGTTTGAGAATGTAGAATAAAGTATGTTAGTTAGTTATAATGCAAGGATTAATGCAAGATAGAAAAAGGCTATCCGTAGAGTGGAAAGGAAAAATTGGCGGGACTATGTATCCAAAATGATACATAGGACCACAACTGTGGATGTATGGGATATGTTCAATAGAGGGAGAGGTTATAGAGCTCAAGGCAAAAATGCAGTGTTAGAACATAGAAAGGAGGTTGTTTTTTTTACAAATGATGATGGATGTTCGAAGTATTTTGAGCGATATGAACGAAGTTTTGTCACCTGATAATTAAAGTGAATTATCGAACGAGATGTGTAAGGAATTTCAATGGAGTTCCGAGAGGGTTTAGAAATATATCTACTACCCTCGGAACTAACAAAATTAGTTATAAAATGACTTTTAGATTGGAATTCGAAGCCATGATAGCTTGGTTTCGAATTCTCAATCAAGTATGAACGAGTATTCAGAAACCGGGAAAATGGAAAGAAATCGGAGTGGTACCTAACCTATTCCAAAAAGAGGTCGAGATATAATTTCGGCAACAAATTATAGGGAATATGTATGTTGAATGTTTTTATTAAACACGTGAATTAACCACCGGGAAACTACCCTTGGATTCCGTTGAAACCACTCTGTTAATGAATGTGTAGAAAAGTTTGTGAGGAAAGTAGGAAAGGAAAAGAAGCATGTTGTGGCGGTATTCTTGGATATAAATTGAGGTATTGTATGATAGAGGATGTAACGGAAGGGGGGTTGTGTTTATAGAGAGATGTACTACTTCGAATATGTCAGGTGAATCGGTGGAGAAAATAAGTGAGGGAATTTGTTAAACAATGTCACTGAAAGGAAAAAACTACTTTGAGTTACTTCTCTTTTGACTTTTTGAGTCAACGGAGATCCTAGAACGATGAACGGAAGGTTCCGCAAGGAAGGTGAGAGATTGAATCATGGACATGGGAAAGAATGCTTGCAGAAAAGCAATTTGATTGAGAGTGAATTTTGTGTAAGCTGTTTGGTTGTCTGAAATGTTCTGCATTTAATCAGAGCAGAGAAATGTTTGATGTTCGATTGTCAAAATTTTTCATGATTACCATACTTTATTTTAACACGTAAAATACAGCTATCAAGGAAATAAATATTAATAAAAGTTGAGCTGTAATAATGTCTATTATTGAGCTGCCTCAAAAACCAACCGAAAATGTTAATCTATGTACTACAAAATAAAGTCAAAATTACATAATTTTCCAACTCTCAAATAAGTACATAGAACATACGCCGGCTACCATAAAAAATCCAATAGATTTTCACCTTCATTTGAAAAATTAGTATAAAATATGTAGTCTGATAATCTATATTTAGAACAGCGTACGAGTACATAAACAGTTATTAGAATAGTCCATATCTACCGTAAACGAAACATGTGTTGTGTTCAAATGAATGTCAAAAATCGATCTCCTTCAAAATTAAAATCCAATATTCTATTTACTACTAATACAAAATTTCTTACATAAAGTGATTAGAAAGTATGTAGACACTAAAATATAACTGTATTTGTAGGTGGTTTTCTATTCGATAACGTTTTATACTCGTAATTTGGAGATTAGAACATTCGCCACTCTAAATTACATTTTCAAGAAATAATTGATTAAGTACGTGATTTTGGTTTTGGTTTTTTACCTGTCAGGTATATCAACAAAAAGATCCAACTTATACAAGAATTAAGGACCTTTTGAATCCCCTTATCTACAACATAATGAAAAATTTTACGTAAACAGATCACATACACGGCACTCGTATGAGTCGTATTATATAATTCCTTGTTCAATATGCAACACGATTTGTATGTTTCTTTGTATGTATTGTGTAACATTTCAATGTCGAATAAAATAAAAGTTGTTATACATAGTTTGGAAAATAATAGTTTCTCCTGCTCCTACTAACACCACTACTAATACACCACTACACAAGTTTTTAATAGTGTAATTACCAATGGAACCGGGTGCTCACAAAGAGAGAAAATCTCGTTAGTTCCGTTTTAAGGGGTAATAATTCGTACATAAACACTTATATACTAACTGTGCTCGTACACATTGGCGTCGAACTATTTTAGGAGCACAAAATATTGTTCATTACGTGCTGTTATCTTTTAAATAAATTGTTGTAAGTGTTGAATAATCGGGCAAATAAAAATATTTAGCTGCGTTATCGTGTATAAATATTACGTCAATTTGAACGACTGAATTTTCATATCACATACTTCTCAGTACTCTAAAATTATACCAATTACCATTTTTATCTGAATTATGTATATTATTATTAGATTTAACCTATTTCAATTACATGGATGTGGAGTATGTTTATATTACTCGTATATAAAATTATGCATAGCTACTGTCCCATATATAGCAGCACAATGTAATATGCCCATCTATCTGGTTTTAAATGCTACATAGGTATTATTTAAACAACAAAAGTTGCTGATTAAAATTTTTATCAATCGTTTATATTCGGTATATGTAACTCGTTCTGCAGTAATGTACGTTATCATATTTAGTTGTATGAACATTTTATAGAGTTTGGTGTATGTATACAAATGTCACCGATAACAACATTAAATCAATTTAATCAGGTTTTAGTACTAATTATTTTTAAGTTACAATTTACTATAATTAAATATATTTCATTGCCAGATCAAGTTCAAGAGTTTCCAAAAACAATTTGAAGTGTAATGACTTTCAATTATATTTATTAGGATTAGTTGAGCTGGTATTCGATTTTATTTGATGACGCTCTATTGTTAGTATTATTTCTACAAATAGCAGTAGGCACTTAGAAAATAAGCGATAAAATGTGACACTTTGATTGTAAGCACTTGAAGTATACTTGCACAAAAAGTATGATTTTGGACTGGGAGCAATTACTCCTAACCGATGAAATTCTTGAAATCTTAAAGTTCACCATGAAACAACGAGGAAAATGATATTTTCTTGATTTTTTTTCAAATTGTGGGTAATAATATTTCAATAAGATGCTTAAACTTGTTTGGTTGCAGAAGGGTCTAGATAATGTGATACATATTAAAATAAAATCCTCTTCTCACGTAAATATCAAGGATGTTCTTAAAAATTGTTTCCGAAAATCGGGATTATATTTCATTTTAATTATTATCAGTTTCAACTATAACGAGAAATACATTCTGTCACAATAGTAACGGGAATTGGTCAATAATGGGTCCGATTCCGGGATCTAAAATTTTATGTTACGTTATGTTATTTTTGTTTTTTCAATACAAATTCCAATAAGAAACGGGGAAATAAACTAACATAACAGCAATTTTATGGCACGAGAATAAGGCCCAATATATTATAATTCATTCAAATTTATTGTACCGCGTTCAAAGTAGGCCCCTTCCGAAATAATGTACTTATGCCAACGAATAATCCAATCATCAAAACATGTATCAAGCGCATTTTCGCATGGTAATTTGAGTTTTGTAAAGAGAAAAAAGTCGGTTGCTGCCATATCAGATGAATACTGTGGATGTTCGATGATATTTGTTTAGTTTTCGAACCAGAGATTCGTTCACAATAAAAGACTTGTGAGAGGATGACTTGTCGTGGTGCAAAATCTATCAGATTTTGGCCTTTTTGTCTAATTTGATTTCACAAACGCCTCATAACGCCCAGATAATATTCTAACAAGAATTCCGAGTGCACAACACCGCGATTTTCAAAGAAAACAATCAACATTACCTTGACTTTTGATCGAAGGGGTGTGATTTTCCGGTTTAGGCTCAGTTGGAAGACGCCATTCCAAAACTGCTTTGCATATCAAACTCGTAAACCCACGTCTCATCACCAGTTATAATGCGTTTTATGAATGTGGAGTCGAAATGACTCGTTCTTCTTTGCGAGACAAACAATCGTGTATGGTGCGAATTGATTCCTGAGACACAGAAATCTCAGCGGCTATCTCTCGATACAGAAAATTTTACTTCACCATTCCCTTCACTTTACTGATGTTAATTTCAATTGAGGACGTTGATGGCTGACCAGAGCGAGACAAATCTTTCAACACATCTCGACCGGTTTTGAATGCACTTTATCACTCATATCCACGTGTTGTTGATAAAGTCGATTCACCGTAAGCCTTTTATAACAGTTTCAGCGATTCGGGGCACACGAAATTCCATTTGCAATATAAAATTTGAAACAAATTCTTTTTTCAATATTTTTATTCTTTATAAAAATCGGGAAACACACTTGAGATGAACTGACAAGATAGAACACTTTAAACAAACTAAATGACAGATATCGCTCAAACTTCACATCAAAAAATGACGTGAGGATTGTAAAAATGTTTACAATCCCTTTAGGCGGTCTTTTTAAATGATCATTTACCTACACTTTTTTGATTTTGTATGTATATTCTTAATTAAAATCCCAAATCCTTCCACCATTTCACGAAAAGCTAGTTTTAAAACTACGAATTATGACAGAAATTTCATCGAATAACTTTGCAATTTTATATTTAAACCAAGGGCCGCGGCGGCTATAAATACTTATTTAGGGTAAACGCGTATTGTTTCATTCAAGAACATTTTTAAATCAAAAGTAGCACCCACCTAAAATCCTACGTACCTTGACTAACAATTTTACTTCACATTTCATCGTCTGAAATACATCATCATTCAGTCCCCTAACCACCTAAAATGAAGAATAAGTCCCTGTAAGGTAATATTTACCTTAACCATTAAAAATTACTTCTCATTTCATTACTTGAAACACATCAAAACTCATGTCCCCGACTTGGTACTTACCTAAATTTAACTAATAATTTAATAGTTTTATCCTCTTGAATTATTCTCTAAAATGATAAAAGATAAGAAAAAACTTAATTTAATTTATGGAATTATTGTCTATACTTATGATGTAATATTAGTATTCATTTCACTTTGGCATCCAGCTGTATACAACTAAATGTCAAATGGATTTTGGTATTTAAATGTTGCCAAATGTGTACGCGAATTAGAGAGACTGCTGACACATATTAGAATTTACATTGTATTAAATTATTGTATCAATTTGCTTTACATAAAAAATATTTTATTCCCCCTTTTTATAGTGCTCGTACTTTGAAAAGTCATTCACGTAAGATTTCTCCTGTAAACCTTAACTTATTTTTGGAAGAAGGGTTATGTTACTGATTTTTCTGCATCATTTTATGACAGAGCATTCAAAACCATAGATAACACAAATTGGTTTTAAATACAATGAATTATCTTGCACCTTATGCCTGAACCGGTTTTGACTGTCGATCATCTACTAAATTATTTCAACATCTCAGTTTTACATAAGATAAACAAATCTGTAAGCCTCTTACAAAATACAACATGGGAGGGACCTGGGGGTTATCATTATTCGTTACATTTGATACAAATCAGTTCAAATTTTATATGGAAATCTTGATACAAATTTGGGTTTGAAACCTAAGTAGAGCCTATGTATTGTTTCTCGAGACATGAACTGAACCGGATCAGATCATGTGTCAAGAAATAAGGTTATTGTACACCAAAAACCGCATTAGAAACAATGTGGTACATAGTAGAAAACTACAGAGAATTATTTTCAAACCAATTTAATCTGAGTACACCATGAAAATTTGCTGTTAAATTCAAATATACGTGGATGGGTGTGTGTGTGTTTATTCCTACACAGTTCTGGGTAACCGTTGTATACATTTGTTATATATGTATACAAATACTTGTATGGAAAAATATTTGAAAACCAAAATGGCCGAACAAAATATTTAAGTTGTCCATCACTGGTATTTACGTACTCGTTACCCACATTGTTATGTCGAGTTCCCGTTAGCATTTTTTATATATATGGGCTACGTACCAATTCTATGGTTTATCTAAAGTAAATGCAAACTTTAACAGCGTATGCGGTCAATCAACCGCCACTCAATTACCGCTCTTAAAAAGTTGGATAGCTTTATCCATCTTTATCCACAGAAGTAAATGTTAAAGTGAGTCCATGCTAACAGAATAACTGAAATATATGGCTTTTGTTAAGGATGTGAAGTACAAAATCAACAAAAACACACACACACTTGGTAAAAAATGTCACTTACAACAAATTATCAAAACAATACAAATGTTTTAGATATTGAAATATGCAAATATAAACAACGAATTGTTCAAAATGAAATGTTTATTAAAAATAAAATATTTCATTACGTAATACGTAACAAATACTAGATGCCAAATATCAGGTTAAATATCAATTAAATTTCCAGGTTTCACACATAGATGGTGCTAGCGACAAATGTAGTTGTCATTTATGTCAGAAGTTGTATTTTGTTCATAGCGTAGACAGTTGTTAACGACAACCAAATGGAATATCAGCACATATCGCAACGCAAAAATATTTTTTCTAAGAACAAAAAGGTCGAGTTGTGCGCCAAACAAACAGCATTTTCCGGAAGCTTAGCTTTTCTGCTTCAACTTGAAAAAACTACAGCTGAGCACGTCATTTGCTTGAGGAGGAGATATGAAGATTGGTTTAAACGCTTTAGAAGTGGCGATTTCGACATTGAGGACAATAAGCGCTCCGGAAGACCCAAAACATTTGAAGACACCGAGCTGCAAGCGTTATTGGATGAAGATGATATGCAAACTCAAGATCAACTTGCGAAAGCATTAAACACGACTCGCTAAGGTATTTCCAAACGTTTACATGCTATGGGTAAAATACAAAAGGAGAGAAAATGGGTGCCGCATGAGTTGACTGAGAGACAGGTGGAAAATCGAAAAGCCACTTGCGAGATTTTGCTTTCACGGCATGAAAGAAAGAGATTCCTTCATCGAATTGTTACGGAAGATGAAAAGTGGATTTTTTTTTTATTGATCTCAAATGCAAAAGGTCGTGGCTTTCACCTGGCGAAGCATCAACATCGACGACACGGCCAAATCGCTTCGGAAAGGAGAAAATGCTGTGCGTTTGGTGGGACCAGAAAGGGATCGTGTACTATGAGCTGCTGAAAATGAGCACGTTATCGACAACAACTCATTAATCTGAACCATGCATTGCTCGAAAAACGGCCACAATGGGACACGAGAGACGAACGAGTGATATTGCAGCACGACAACGCTTCATGCCATCGCACTCCCATCGTCCAGGACCTGGCTCCCTCGGATTATCACTTGTTCCGGTCGCTGCCACATGACTTGGCCAGTTTGGAAGAAGTGCAAAATTGGTTGGATGAATGGTTTCGGTCCAAAGACGCGTCGTTTTATCGTCGTGGTATTCATGTAATGCAAGAATGTGTAGATAGAACCATTTTATTTCTATTGAAATTTTTCATTTTTCAAAAAAACCCGGAAATTTAGTTGCGCACCTAGTTATAAAAATTGAATACAATTTTTTTTTAACTTACAACTTTTGTAGATGTGTGTGAAGAACCAAAAATTTCGAAAAATTGAAACTGAGAAAATATTGGCCAAATCACAGAGATGTTGCGCGGATATGGCGTATACGGCCAGTTTGATTAAGAATTGCCCTATCGAATGATACTAACAACATGAGGATGCGATGATCAGTAGGCTTTTGTTGGTGCGTGTCAACAAACAAAAATTTCGAAAAACTGAATGATATTATTTTTGTTGTTTTTCGATACAATTTTTCTTATTTGGTATCTAGTGTTTGTAATGAAATATTTTATTTTTAACAAACATTTCATTTTTAACAATTCGTTGTTTATATTTGCATATTTCAGTATCTAAAATATATGTGATGTATTGATAATTTGTTGTATGTGACATTTTTTACCCAGTGTACTATTTTGTTAATTTAACAAATTTTTGTATGTGTGTGTTTTTTTTGATTTTGTTTTTGTTGGAATCTGCACATCCGTCACCAAATATACTTAATTTTATTGGATATCTTCTTCATTTAATGAAAATCTTCTACATATTTTTTTAATTGATTTTTTGACATAAACAAATTTAGACATTAGTTTATGTGCCTACGAACAGTAGTTTATGTATCTACAGACATGGGCGTATCCAGCACGTTGAGATCTCACTAAAAAAAGTAGACCTCAGACATCTCATGTGCTGGATGGAAAATTTCTTACTAAAAATGTAGATAGATCTCACTGCTTTTGTGAGGCGATTTTTTTATGTCTATATTTGGGTAGATTTTTGTCGGATTGAATCTTCGCTATTTTTTTTTGACAAGACATAATTTGTTTTTGTGTGCAGAACATTTGTTTTAAGTGAGTGATACTTGGAAATTAAAACATTAAAATTAAAACGAATTCACGTAATTTCAACGGTTATGTGTTTGACGATTATGGAGGTAAATATTTAGACTTAAGAAAACATATCTTCTAAACAAAAGGACAACACACGACACAAAATATTTCTAAATTCAATGCCCTAACCTCACTTTTAATATATTTTAATAAACGTTTATGTTTGGGTGCAAAAAAATATTTTTATACTTATAATTTATTTACCAAATGTTGAACATGAGGAGTACCTAGAAGATGAGGTAAACACCATGAATGAAGAGTATCTGGAAGTTCCGGTGGATTCATCAAATTTAGCCGTACAATTACCCCGAGAATCATTGACCGGTACATCTGAAGAACAAACACTAAATCTAGAACGCAATGAAAAATGGGCCCGATCCAATATTAAATTATTAATTATAGAATATGCCGTTAGAAAAGATAAATTTAGAAACCCAAAAATTAAAAAAAAATTCTATAGAAATAAATTCAAATAAAATTTTTAAATTTTGATATAGACATAGAAGCGGGAGAAATCAACAAAAAATTCGCCAACTTGAAATAGACATATATAAAAATTAAGCAAAATCGGTGAAAGACTGGTAGTGGTATGTCATCTTGGGCGTTTTATGACGATTTTGAGAATATATTTAAAGATGACAAAACCGTAAATTGGCCTGATAACTTAGAGACCAGCATTTTGGAGCCGACTACACTGAAGCCATATTCTCAAGCAGCTACCAATGACAATAGTCGTCCTAGTTCTAGTTTGTCTAGTTGCGGAAGAGTGAGCGAACTTAGGAAACACCGGCAATACGTTATACAATCCATTGAGGAATTGACAAATGCCATTAAAGTGAACAACAACATTAAAAAAAACGGAATGAGATAATGGAAACATTTTTGGACAAAAATTAATTAATTCTATTATTTTTATTGTTTTTTATTTAATAAAGAATTATTAATTTAAGATTCAAGTTAAAATAATCATGCGATTTTTTTGTTTTGAATTATAAAATTTCTTTATGTTTCATCAAATTCCTGATCAGCTTCTTCATCAGATGCAATAAAATCATCAGCGTTGCCGTCTTCTAATAATATAAAATTGTGTAGTACACAAGAACTAACTACATTTTTAATTGCAAACTTTATATTATTACTGTCGATATATTTTAGCCGCCTAAATTAGCCTTTAAACTGACCGAAAGCTCTTTCAATAATAGATCCAACAGAACTGAGTCTCGTGTTATACACGCTTTGCTCTTTTGTTAGATAGCCATTGTCTCTAAAGGGTCTCTAAAGGGTACCCATTGTCTCTAAAGTGGTACCCTGACTTTATAGGTGAATTTCCGTTTTCCAACAATTTATAATTGGAGAGATTTTAAATACCTTCGCGTCATGCACTCTACCTGGCATTCCAAAGAACACGTCCGTAAAAACCATATTATGGTCACAAATACCCTGGTCACAAAACATACCCTGTAATATGATCGAATGAAAAAAATTTCGATTATAAAATTCGATTGCGCTATTTTTAGGCGGCTTTATTGGTATATGGCATCCATCGATAGCACCAACAATACCAGGGATACCAGATTTAATCTGAAAAATCTGAAAAAATAAAATAAATATATTATTAAGGAACAAGGTTCCAGAAATTAATTATACAACACTTTACATCAGAGATTTTGGCTTGTTCCTGGTAGTTTGAAAACTTAATGTAGTCCCGTTTGAGTGACGCAATCAGTTCAACAATTTCTTGTAGTGCCCCGTACTGGATGCCATTCCAAACCGATCGCTCACCGACAAAAAAGACTCCTGCTTATATATTATAAATTAACAAACCTGGAAACATATTTTCGAAATACGAAACATGGATTTAAACTCGTCCAAATTGTATTTTTGTAAGGTTACTTCAAAATACTTCTCGTTTCTAACTGGAGTTTCATTTAAATCATCCTTATCCTCTTCCGTTAAATTACATTAGTCCGATATAATAGAGAACAGCGGTTCAAAACAAAAGTTATCACCAGCAAACTCGTCTAACAATATATTTTTAATTGCCTTGTCCATTTTGTTTGCAATTATCAATTCACTCGTACCTAAACTCAATTTTGTTTTTAAAATGACAGATTAGTGAAGACCCAAACCTAAGTTTAAATGTAGATTTTTCATCCAGCACATGTAGTCTACAACTTAGATTATTCTACATTTTAAAATATCTCACAAGTAGATCTCAACGTGCTGGGTACGCCAATTGTATAATCCAATGAAACATTTTGACTCTTGGATCCATATTTACTCAATTTTATTTCTAGTGAATTGATACTGTTTGTTAAGTAATTTGTACTAAAATTTTAATTTACCTAACTAAACAATTTTAATAGAAATATTAAGCGTATTGCATTGGTAAAAGTGGATTAGGATTTAGTTTTGGATTTATAATTTTCCAAATCAACCGCTATTTTGGGAATTAGGTTTTGGCTTCAAAGTTGCAAGTAAAATGTTTTTTCTTTGTATATTTGCATATTTCGTAATTTTATTAATATTTTATTTTTATTTTATAAACTTATTATTATTTATGTCGATTTGGTAGTTTGAAATATCACTTTTCATATTTTAGTACAAACCTTTAGTACTAAAAACTGGATTGGATTTACGTAAATCCAAAATCATTTTAGATTTAGATGAATCCATTTGGGTTGACTTTTAATGCGATTGTTGTTGTAAATGACCAATGTAATACGCAAATTGTGACCAAAAAATAATAGGATGGAGACTAGGTGGTTGATTGAAATAATTCTTTCAAAATATATGTAATTGAAAATCAAAAGAAGTAACTATTTCGTAACAGGTAAATTCTACAAGCAAACCTTTCAATACCATTTAGACGTCTAAAAATTTTAATAAAATGAAATGTTGATAAAACTGATTTTCGGACTTCATTTTCTCCGTTTATACAAAATAAATATTTCGTTTACCAATAAGTATATTCGGGGAGCGTCTAACAGTGCGATAATGTGAAAACAACTTCACCAACAACGTCAAGCAACCGTTGCTTGGTTAGTACAAATTTAGGTAACCGCATGGGAACAGTATAAAATTAATTGTAAAAATTAAAGGAAAACGAGATCGTGTCTCCTCATCCAGTTGCAGTAAAGTACCTTAAAGCAACCCTAGAAACCTAGCTAGGTTTCAATGGATCAACCATTACTTAATCCAAAATTAAAAATTGAGTTTGTATGGCTCATGACATAGGGTCGGCAATTTCAGCATGTTATGTATTGTTATACCTGCCAAGGGTCTTGCTGCTATACCTGTCAAAGCTTTCACTCTGACTGACGGCTCTCCATAGACAAACAACTTTTCTGGTAACTTAAGAAACAGATGGTACACTGCCAAAGGTCGACATTCTACGTCGCTGCAATCGATACAATCAGATCCTGATTTAACGGAGTTAACAGTGGAATGCTTTCTGATCTAAATCAAGTCTAAAGAAGCTCATCGAGGTGGTTGTTGGTCATCGAGGTGGTTGTTGGTAACACAACTGATCAAACATTTTTCATATATCTAGTAGTTACAGCAAAGAAAATGAAAAATAATTAAAGAAAATTTAAAGATAGGTAAGCTGGTGCTGGTAAAGGAAGACAACATGCCACCAACCAAGTGATCAATGGAATAAAATAGATCATTTGCCAGCACAGTACTAAACTTGGATAAACATCCCAGAGAACAGACATTGCAATTATTTGTTGTAAGATGGGTAAGATGGGTATTGTAAAATTGTAAAGTTTCACACCCACTTACTTACATCACCCGTTGCGCCTTTCGATTTTACAATAAATATTAAATTAAGCTCCAGATCAAAAATTCACCAAACATACATTTAAATTAAAATATTTCACAAAAAATTGAAATAACACTCCAATAGTTTTGGGGAATGCGGCATTTGGGACGGAACTCGGTGTTAATCTAATTCAAATAGTTTTTTTCAATTTATTTATTCAGGTTAGAGTACATTTCCGCTATTATATTTTACCGAGCGGAGGAAATTTTACTTTGTTAATAGCTATTTTCTGAATCTTGAGTATTTTGTCAACCTGGGCCAATAACAAGTCACTTCCAGAGGTTGGAGCAAGATACCACTAAAAACGTCGAATTGGCCTATCTTTAGAGAACATTTTCCGGTATTGAGCAATTAACGATCGTAAATCTTGAGTTTTTTTTTATGAATCTGGGCCAATAACAAGCCATTTCCAGAAATTTTGGCAAGATTACAATATATAGGTCTAGTTGGTCTATCTTTAGAGAATATTTTAAAGTACAGTAAACTCTCGATTTAACGGACCCCGATTTAACGGACGCGCGATTTAACGGACCCCGATTTATCGGACGCGCGATTTAACGAACCTCGATTTAAGGGATCCTCGATTTAACGGACAATTTTTATTTTCCATTTTTCGGTTACCGATTATGATGGAATTGGATATGTTGGATGGAAATGGGATTCTTAAATGATTTTGGGAAGAAATTCTGAAATATGGCCACCTGGGACGGAACTCAGCCACTGCTTAATCGATTATGATGGGATTAGGTATACTGGCTGGAAATGGAATTCTTAATTGATTTTGGGAAGAAGTTTTGGAATATGGCCACCTGGGACGGAATTCAGTATCTTCTTAACCGAACCAGTATTCCTTCCCAAAATCATTTAAGAATCCCATTTGCACCCAACATACCCCATACGATCATAATCGGTTATGAAATGGCTGAGTTCCGTCCCAGGTGGCCATATATTCCAGAACTTCTTCCCAAATCATTTAAGAATCTCATTTCCATCCAGTATACCCAATCGCATCATAATCGGTTAAGAAATGGCTGAGTTTCGTCCCAGGTGGCCATATTTCAGAATTCTTTCCCAAAATCATTTAAGAATCCCATTTCCATCCAGTATAAACAAACCCAACATAATTGGTTAAAAAATGGTTGAGTTCCTTTGGAAGTGGTCATATTCCAGAACTACTTCCCAAAATCAATTAAGAACACAATCGGTTAAGAATTGATCGAGTTCCGTCCCAGGTGGCCATATTCCAGAATTTCTTCCCAAAATCATTTAAGAATCCCATTTCCATCCAACATACCCAATCCGATCATAATTGGTTAAAAAATGCCTGATTTCCGTCCCAGATTAAATTCGATCGAATTGATTAAATTAAAAAACATCCGGATTTAACGGACATTCGGATTTAACGGACACCCCCAATTAGTCCGTTAAATCGTGGTTTTACTGTTATTAGGTTTTCCGAGTGAAGAAAATGTAAAATTGTTAATAGTAATTTTCCATCGTATATCTTGAGTATTTTATTACTCTGTTCCAATAACAGGCTACTTTCAGAGATTGGAGCACAATATAACTAAATAGGTCTAGTCGGTCTTTTATTGGGATCCATTTGAATCCAATAAGAATCCTATTATACCATATTTTTTATTAGAAATTTTGTATGGGCTCGGTTTATATCATATTGTCACGATTTTTCCTATTTTACATAATTCAGCGTAAATGGGTTAATGACATTTTTGAGATTAGTGACATCTAGGTTTAAGTAGCCGTATTAGGCTAGTTTTATAACAGAATGATTTAATATCAGGTTTAGTAGTCTAGAACACAACCTTCGAGAAAGTAAAGTGTCCAGAAATGTAATAGTGGCATTTTAAAGTGAAATAAACTGTGTGATTTATTGTAAATTGTGAAAAATGAATTAATTTATAAATAATTAATAATTGTGAAAATTATTTGTTGTTGACTTTTAGTGTTGTTCTTAAAGTAATGCCATCAGTGGTATAAGTCTTCAGTATTGAGAAGTATTTTCTGTAATATTCCGGAAGGAGAGTGATTGAATGAATTGTTGTGTTAATAGCTTAAATTTATTACTGCATCTACAATCCAGTGATTTAAATAGGATTTGATAGGGCGAATTCGGAACAATATAATCGAATAATTTCGAGAAGATACAGTTGCTGTATACTTGTATTATCATGCTATTACAATATCGACCTTACTCAAGAACTTCTTTATGTAGCTGTTTAACGGTGACACCAAGCTACCTATTTTTCGTTATTAAATTTTAAATCAATGAACAGTTAGACAATTTTAATTTTTAACTATACTTTTGTCTGTAAAAGCTCCTTTTCGTTTTCGTTATTAAGTTTAGAATAAATCTTAATTTGATTCTATTGCCTTGGCAGAGTAAGAAGGCGTTATTTCCAAAGATAACTATATAAAGAATCTCAGTATTACAATAAGGCAAGTTTAATAGTGGAAGCTATATAATCATTTTATTTCTCTATAAAAAGCACAACCGTTTATCTATAATTGTCACACGTACATAGTGATAAGGTCCGTAACTTAATGTTATGTAAATATATTTATGAGCAAAGTGACTTGCTCTATGTAATAAAATATTATCGCGCGTACTAGTTATATCGCACGCACAAACCATTAGTATTCTATCTCTTAGAACTATTGAATTCATGTTTTATTAGAAAGGTCATTACCGTTAAATTGAGGTAAATATTATATCATTTTAAATAGTGGGTTTATACGACTATGCAAGGTGTAGCCTTTAATTCTAATGAGCCAAACCAACGAGTTGTGTGATAAAAGAACTGTGATTACTATATATATTGCAGCTGATAACAACAAAATTATTCTTTATCAGTGGTATAAATTTTAATATTTTTGAAGTTACTACGGATAAGCGTACGCATAGTATTTGCTTTAAGAATTATATAGCGTCAAGGTTGCCCGTCAGTCAATATGAATCGCTCTTTGTTCATCATAAAATCTCTCACGCATTTATATAAACAATTAATACGAGCAATATTATGTAAGCCCGAGTTTGCCCCAAATTACATGAGTTTATCAGTCTGTAAGTTTTCTACGCCACCTACTTATCCCTCTCCTGTCCTGCATATATAAAAGTGCAGGTAAAATTCAATAAACAGCGATTTTTGTTTTTGATTAACCTAAACTATACTGCCTAAACAATGTATTACAGCACAATAGTGTGGATTGGCCAGTTAGAAAATAAATCTGAAACCTCACGTGGAAAATATTTATATCAACACTTTTGTGCAGATTGATTTATAGTACCGGTCTGGAATGGAAAAGCGTTAACTTTACCATAATTCCTTCCCCTTCCACTATTTCATTCAATTGAGTGCCGCAGTAACGAATTTTTCGGCTACTAACCATTTATATCAATCAATTACTTTCCATTTAATTTAATTAATTTCTGTTTTGACTTTCATATCGATAAACTAAATTACAATCGGTTTTACACGTAACTATAATCGCAATTAATTTACAAATTTTTTTGACATGTGCTTATTTACACTTTTCGTTTGGAACAGGATCTGAAGATAAAGTTTGATATAAATCGTCCACATGTTTATCGTTTATTTATTTCAAACGATTCAAGTTTAGTGTATGTTCATGATAACATCTGTAATAAAATATTGATGTACATACTCGTATATAGATAAAATTTACTACATAGAATGGATACAGTAACGGATGATCGTAGTGAATGCCGATTATAACAGTATCAGCGATGTGGGTGTCGCAATTGTCGCCCATATGATTGTGTTAGTTAAATGAGTTTGTTGGCTGTTACTGCCGGCCATGTAGCTGTCAACCGCTTAGGATAATTTTGCGAATTTTCTGTACTATAATTTAAAAATCCTACCATTTTGGCTCTGGTGGCAAATTTGTCGACAAAGCTATCAGATTGCGATGGAATGGAAGTAGATAATTTTTTTTTCTATAAATCATGTGGCATCTCGATTCAAAGGTCTTAGACCTTGCAACAAGTTAGTTACCCGTACTTTAGTTTACAAATTTAGCGGTTTGACACTACTGGCAAATTAAATAAATAAATAAATAAATAAATAAATATTTGGTTATTATAGAATTTGTGGCGGCATCTATCGTAAAATAGCATAAACTAAATTGGCACATGGTTGAGGAGAAAAAATAAAATATAATAAATAATTGTCCGTAATCTTAGTACAAAATTAATTTTTAAAAGCTCACATAACGAAACAATTGTTTTCGCAATAAAAGTTTTAGGTCATACAATCCGTCTAGGCTGTACAAGGGCCGAATTTTTGTTGATAAACAGTTTTTGTGAAAAATCATCATTTCTCCCTAAATTTTGTAAAAAATATTCACAAGACAACGAAAATTCTTCTATAGAAGCTGCCGCTTCCCTTGTACCGATTTCAGCCAATAATCACTGAGATCTCCCAAATTATGGAAAAAGCTTAAGTATGAAGTTTCACCCCGATCTGTCAATCCGTCTGGGCTGTAGGGAGGACACATGTGTTTTATCTGTACTGCACCACACACACAATAACTTTTTGTAAACCACTTTTTACCATTTTAC
This sequence comes from Nephrotoma guestfalica, assembly GCA_963691935.1. Classification (NCBI taxonomy): domain Eukaryota; kingdom Metazoa; phylum Arthropoda; class Insecta; order Diptera; family Tipulidae; genus Nephrotoma; species Nephrotoma guestfalica. Next base: position 126,533,036 of record OY829914.1, on the reverse strand, counting down.
TATGTAAAAGAAGAAAAGAGACCGACCAAATGGCACAGTGGTTAAAGCTTTGGCGTTTGGATCGGGAGGTACCGGGTTCGAATCCCGATAGGGGCAGGATGCAAAGGGAATTTTCATCAACAGATTACGATCTGTGATGAAATGGAACACATATATGACCCCCTGTCGGAGTGCAAAACTCATGGGCCGACCCATCTTCCATGCCAGTATAGGCTGGCATGGAGCTATTGCATTGTGCAGATGGTAACAAAATCGGACCTATGACCGTACGTCCTCGAATTGGCCTACACACTGGCGTAAAAGTAAGGACGGAAGAAGCTAACCGCGAAAGAGTTGGGAGAACCTTGGCCCCAGAACAGATTGCAGCGATAATAAAAAATAAAAAATAAAAAAAAGAAGAAGAAAAGAGGACTATAACGAGTAAATATGCAAAACCCATTTCATGTTTAGATGACGCCACAAAGCCAAAAATGTAATGAAGGGTTTTTATCATACGATAACTGCATCGATCATACTCGATGAAGAATTGCATGATGAGGTTCCAACCAAAGAAGCGGTAACTCCAATGCCGAGTAGCAGCACAAATATATAATTAATTTACAACTTTCAACGAATATATTTAATATATTCGTTAACAAATTCAATAAAAACGGGCATACCACCCCCAAAAGTATATTACTTTTGCCAGCCTCCTTTTTCTTTACCCCCCCCCCCTCCACCCTCTTCCATTTCTGTGTCTTCCTCTTTCCGGAGGAAATTTTTCCGCCCTCTGTCTACCACCTCCCTGCCAACCTTCTCACTTCTGTCCATCTCTTCGTTGCAATTCTCCTATTTTCTGCATTCTCCTCCCCCACACACTTCATGTTATTTGTCCACCTCGTCTCTGCAAACATCCTCTTACTCCTTCCTCTTTATATCCTTTTTCTTTCCTCTTACTCTCCAACCTCTCCTTCCTATCCTATATTCGTTTTTTCTTTGTTTAAGGATGTGATGCTTACCTCCATTCTTCGTCCATCCTTTGGGAAACATATATTAAAACCATAGAATCGGACTTGAGAGACCTCGGAACATGAAGGTATCTCCAAATTTATAATTCGAAATATCGGACCCATTACAACAACTTCCAAATGGAATGTTTATTTTATTTTTTACTTACCATTTTTCTTCTTTGTTGGTTCAACCTCTGCCGAGACTTCTCCGCCTGCCGATGAGCCTTCTTCAGGCTCCTTAACGTCCATAGTTTCATCCGGACAACTTGAGTTATGGAGCTGATTTTGACCGAAATGCCTGGTCCAGTTGTCCAATATAATCCTTTTGAAGGGTTGGTATCGACTGCCTGACATATTTCAGTGGATTTTGAAAACAATAAAAATAATTATCTTGCTTCAAAACACAGCAAACACATGAGGCATCAGAGCTCATATACCATTGCACTATTGATGATTGTCACAACGTAGCTACATTTTCAAACTTCAAACTTAAGTTTTATAAATTGGTTCTTTTTATCATAGTAACTTTTTTTAAACAATTTCCATCTATAGGGTGTCACAATAACCGGTTCAGATTTGACATAAAGGTTATTTTGACTCTGGCAACACTAATGTCATTCTTTCTTTGACACAAACTAAGTATATTATTTCAGTAACTGAAGCCCCGTGAGCGTTATCATCCGCTTCGATATCGATTCGCTGTGTGACCCTACGACAAACTCGAAATTGATGAGAATTTTGCTCAAAAAAATCATCTTTTTGGACGAGTCGCATTTCCATCTGGGTGGGTTCGTAAACAAACAAAACTGTCGCATTTGGGGATCGAACAATCCATAAGGATATGTGGAGAAGCCAATGCATCCATTGCGTGTTACCAATGCATCCATTGCGCATTATCAGTCGAAATGGTGACGTAAATTGGCCTGCATGAAGCTGTGATTTGACGCCTTTGGATTTTTATTTGTGGGGTGTCGTGAAGGACACGTGTTATACTGACAATCCACAAACAATTGAGCATTTCTTAAATAGATCCGCACACAATCCAAAATGTGTTCAGAAATTGGACCGACTGAATGGAGTACGCCAAGGCGAGCCGCGGCTCCCATTTGAATGAAATCATATTGCATAAATAACCAGGAGGATTGTACTTTCAAACAAAAAATAAATTTGGAAATATATTAAGCCGTTTTTGTTTTATTAAATGTTTAAATCTGAACTTCTTATTGGGACACCCTTTACAAGTCAAGTCGGGTACATCTGGGACAACACTCGTATCTGCGTTCATGCATTAATAATGGTCCAATGAATCATCGGATCAATGAATCCTAACCACGCCCCAGATCTGCTGGATAAATAATACTGATAAGCCCTCAGGTCGTGGACGTAGAGAATGTTATCGTTTCTCTCTAGTAAGCACTTTCTATTGTGCTGTTGTTGCATTATCTCTCTCTTTCTCGGCCTCAAAAGTTTAATTACGTTAGTAAATTATTACAAAATGTTTACACAAGTATTTTTTTTATTGGTTAAAGAACAAATTCAACAACGACACGAACCTATCCAAATACTGACATACTGACCTCTGTGGCCTAGCATTATAACAGGTGTATAACTATATTTTCTGTGCTTTATGAGACCCATTGATTCTAGTCAGTTCAAATTGTATATGGAAACCCTGATCCAAATTTTGTTTTATATCACAAATTTTGATTTGAAACCTAGTAAGCTCCTTTCCGTTGTTTCATGAAAGATGAACGGAACCGGATCAGATCAAGCATCAAGCAATACAGCTATAAGATGTATTTTGCTGAGAAATAAAATATCCGTTACACCATAATCTTCAGTTCCGTTATCTGGATTGAACCTCTGAATTGAATCCAGTTACTTACCTAGTTAAATGCATGTTTAAGGTATGTGGCACATTGGCACAATATTTTCTTTCTTCGTTCATCTTTGGTCTCCAACAGTCTCTCTTATGCTATATTTCACCATGTTCAGCAATATATCCTACTCTCATATCCAAACCCGCTCTTGCCATGCAATCTGGGCGATGAGCAGACAATTTTTACTTGAATTTAGTAAAGTGTTTAAACATTTTCTATACGTGTCAACGAAGACCTTTGATCTTACATGGATTACGTTAAATTCTAATTTCTCGGAGGCCCGGATAGCAGCTTTGTTTGTATAGCACTAAATTTCACGGGTTTATTCAGATTCCGATTTTTGTCGCATATGATGGCAACGTTTATAATTTTCTCGCGCGAAGTTTAAAGTTGGAGTAGCTTCTTTTTATCGCATAAATTGTAGAGAACCCTTCTGATAACCCTTGAAACATCTGCTATGCACACATGATTTCTGTTTATAACATGGTTAAACGAAAAATCCGAAAAATAACATGATATGATCAGGGTGGTTGATGTAATTTCTTGTTAAATGATCCTTCGGACCACATCTTGTAGTAGATTAGCATTTTTGACGATGGTGTTGCTACCTTGAAACCTTGGCCTAGCACGTTTGCTCTTTTAAATCGTGCTGACTGCGAATAATTCGTTGCCTTAAATTTCAGAAGAATCCTAGGCAACATATCTGCGTATAAGTCTAATCACTGAAATGTTTAATAACAAATGCGCCTGTTTTAGGTGGTCTTTTGGAAGCCATAACGCTCTTCTTATTCCTATACCTAGCTTTTATCCAAGTAGAGTTTTAAAACGTGTCTATCTTTCCTAATTTGTCTGCGGACCGACTAGACTCAGCTCTTCCCATGCTTTGGATTCTATTGGCTTTCGCCAGACCATTTTTATAGTAGAAACGAGGTGGAATTTTTTAATTTAGACTATAGTGTAACCGGCATTAATAGGTGCGGCCGCTGCCAATGATGGCTGTATAACATTTGCTAGCTTCTTTATTACAAGTTTCATGTTGTTTTCTCAGGAAATTTAACGACTCATGTTTAGTGGTCCTCCTCTAAAACCTCTCGTTTGGATCTTAAAAGTTACTCCACCAGTAACTACGGAGGAACTATTAATTTCGAATTGCATTTTCGGTTAAGAATAACGAAGCACCAGGACCTGAAGCTCTAAGAATATAACCTCTAAAGTGTTGATACGAACAGAGGTTTTGTTGACGTGTAAATGTAAGTATAAAATATTTCTTCAACACCTGGTAACAACAACTTATGCTACTCGAATATTATATATAAGTTACATTGGTTTTAGACAACAAAATTCGAAAAAGATTCCCCCTGAAAATGGGAGTACTTCTAGCGGCTATTCATACGTTTTACAAAAATCGGTTGCTTTTCATAGTAGGTTTTCAACCTCGTTCCATTAGTACCCATAAGTACTTATTTGTTTGATGCGCTAAATGGAACACAGCAAATACAAAATCAAAGTACGCCAAACCAAATCTACTAAATTAATGTAAAGATGCTCCAACCATCTCACCAATACTCAGCAGCTTAAAAAATTGCATCAATTTGTACAAAATTAATGTTTTTGATTATCTCAGTTACATGTGTGTCCAAAAGTGTAATTTATAAGGTTTCAAAACAAATTATTAGATATTGGTTGAAATCTTCACTTAGTACTAAAAGTGTAGTATTGTTTTGTATTTGTAAGGTTCGAGTGTAAATCTAAATACATATTTAGAATACGAAGAATCAAATTACATTTTTCATTAGATTAAAATGAGTAAAATAAATTTATTTTTGTAAGTTCATGTGATACGTGAAGAAAAACAAATAATTTTGTATGTGCGTTCGTATAGGAAATATATGAGTAGGTAGCTTAAATATTTTAAGTTTTATGTCATAGATAGAAATAGGGGGTGTGTAAAGTGACCTTTACCCTGCGCTGTCAACCAGACGATGGTTTTAGTCTTCGCTTAGTACTAAAAAGCTCTATTGATTTGGATTTTGTAAGGTTCTAAAGCTAATGTAAATGTTGAAAAGTTGATTTTACGTACAAATTTAAACAATTTGGTAAAGAATAAAAATAAATTATTCATAAGGATAAGAAATTGCACAATAAAATATATTCAAAATGACAAATGGAAACTTTATAATGAATATAATTAAAAATTAACCTAGAATGTTGGTAGAGAACAACTGCACATACGAATATTTTCGTAAATCAACTTCAACTTTAATTTTGCCAACAATTAAAAACATTTTTATTAAACAGCAGTGCAATAATAAAAATGCAATTGAATTTTACTTGAATATGTTAAATAAAATAAATCGAGAATATTTAATTGGAAAATCAAATATTTATAAAGTTTAATGGATTTTTAGTGTTCGAGTATAGTATATAGTTTTTTAGAATGAAACTTTTGATCTGTCGACAGCACATTTGTATAGTGTAGTGTAGTGTAGTGTAGTATACTGTAGTGTGATGTATGATGGTTCAGCATTAATTGTTTTTGCGTGCACACATATAACAGGTTGTTGGTTTATTTTGATAGGTCGTGAGACGTTTAATTGAATTACAATAATCATATTTTTAGTACTTTCGACGTTACAATGTTAATGGCTGTTTTATTGATGGATAATAACTTCAAATAATTTGCTAATTTCACAGAGCGAAATCTATGATTACGGGCGGGCGCATATATTATGTTTTAGATATTCTAGTAGTAGTTCTAGAGACTCTGCGCCTGTATTTCAATATGTTCACATTTTTTGCGTTTTTTTAAGGTCGGGTCGGTTTCGTATGTTTCACTGTATGCAAAAATTAATGCTCTTAAGCATTACTTAATTACTTCTTATTAATGGTTGTCAGTTGATTCGAATTTGTCAAAATATATGTAATTATGGGTAATTAAGCGATACTTTAACAAAACACCTTTTTGAGAAGCACGCAGAAATAGTAAACTTTGTAAAAATATGTCAATAATTTTTTAAATTTTAATTATTCCGTCTTTTATTTATTAAAATTTTATTTAGAAGTATTTAGCTATTATCCGTCAAATTAAAAAAAGTTTTGCTGCTCCGAGATCTATGAAGTGGGAGTCTTATTTTCCCCAAATGGTTCTTTCCATTTCCAGTGGATTGACAGTTATTAGGTTTTTGTTATATATAGAGATGCGCATGCAACACAAATAAAGTTTGCAGCTGAATCTCAAGCGTTTGTTTTAAATTTTTGTTCAAAATTCAAGTGTTTAATAGATTGTATTGAAATCTAAATTGGGCACTGCAATAGATACCGATAATTATAGTTAGTTAATATGAATACAAGTTTGGCATGCTTGAAGAACAACAATTATATATGATGTTGCACGTGCGCAAGATTGTCAAAATATCACAAAACCCAAGTTGAGCGTTAAAAAATTTGAATTAAAGCGAGGATGCTACACCTATTTTTGTTAGCGCGCTGCTACTGTTGGTGCGCTACCAGAAAACTGATCTGTTAAAATTAAATATTTTATTTACTAAGCCTGACCAATTATTAATAATGCCTTATCAAAAAGCAGCATATATTGCCAAATTAACTTCGCACTTTAAATTTAGTACAATAAATGAAGATAAACTCTTGAGAAAATTTTGTGTTGCATGCACTTCTCTACATATAACAAAAACCTTCTCAGTGACCTTTTCCCAAATTCGCGCCTTTCTTAACTGTTTTAATATATTTGCAACCCGGACCAATTATTGAGTTTAGTTGACCAATTATAAAAATCTCTTGGTTCTTACTTGGGTATTGTTATTGTTAGTTGATCATGAAACATTTTAAAACCATTTAAAAAAATTCCTGATTAACACTGGAAATAACTGACTAATTATGAACAAATAGTGACCAATTAGGCCGAACTTTTGTTCTTACAAAATTAGTTTGATGAGGTTGTAGATTCATGTAGGTCATTATTCCTGCTTAAATTTCAGAACACCAAAAGGCCAATCTTGTTGAACATTTAATCTTTAAATTTATTTGAATTATTTGTCGTTTTCAGTAATACAAAATTGCAAAATTCATTAAATTCAATTTTTAAACCAATTTCGTAAGAATCTTCAATTTATGAAAAAAGCTTATGCGTATAAAGTTTCATTTGATATAGTCAGCCGTCTGGACTGCACAGATGTCGAATTTTGGTGAAATAAAGTTTTTTATCAAAACTTGTAATTCCCGGTGAAACTTAAAAGAATTGACTTGAATAAATTTTCGTAAATGCTATACACTTTTCAAAATATTTGCAAAAAACGAAAGAACCTCTATGGAAACTGGCCGATTTCGGCCAAACATTACTGGAACCTCCCAATTTATGAAAAAAACTTAAGTATGAGTTTCATTCCGATCTGTCAATCCGTCTGGGCTGTAGATGGGAACAGACATTTAGTCTGCACAGCTAAAAACTATTTTCGATGATTTTTCAGAATGGTAAATCTGCAAAAATCTCGAGGTTTTCATGATTTTTCCTACGTAAAAAAGTAGAAGTTGGTTCCTTTTATGAAACCAAATTATACTTTCGAGAATGCCAAAAAGCCGTACGCACTTAATTAATAATTTATGTAAGTAAAAGACACTTAAGAATTAAAAAATTATCAATAATGACATTTTTGATTCATTTCCGTAAATTTTCGAAATCTTCGTTTACTTTCTGCACTGCTTCTTGAAGAGTTGATGCCGAAATAAGTAAGTAAAGTATCATCTGCGAACATACTTATTTTGCAATTTTTTATAACATCGACTATTTCATTGATATGTAGAATAGAGAGCAACGGTCCCCATCCAACGATCAACGTCTATAAAAATTAAAAAATTAATCATAGAAATGTTTCAGATGATTGACTGGTCAGGTATAAAATACTTTTTGCACTAACAATGTGTCGAAGAAAATTAATTTCGTGTGAAGCGAATACAAATTTACCAGGATTGATGATTAAACAATTTTCTGATAATTTCTGACAAACCGTTTCTAGAAGTTCTAAATGTTCTTCATAAGATTTAGAAGCTATTGATACATAGTCTAAATAAACAAAAATAACACTTAGTACCAAAAGAACGGAATGCATAAATTTGGAAAGTTTGAGCTTCCTGAGGCCGAAGGTCATTTTAGTCAATTCGTATAAAGCAAAGGAAGTTGAAATGGCTGATTTAGGAACATCACATGATTTAATCGGAATTTGATGATAGGCTTGGATAAAATCTAATATTGAAAAAACTGTACATTCTTAAGTTGATACGAATAATCTGAAAGGTGTGATATCGGATAGCGATTATGAATATTGACACGATTCAAACTACGGTAATTTCCTCATAGTCTCCAATCTCCTTTTTTCTTCAAAACAAGATGCATAGGATGTTACTACGTGGACAAATATCAAGTATCAGGTACCAAAAGTCTAGTCTACAGGAAAGAGGAGGTTCAGGTGTTTCCAATCATATGCGTAATATGATGTTTTAGTTAGTTGTTTAATATAAAAGAATTAGTCAAAAGGTACGAACATTTAGATAGTATTTGTTGAGTTTGGGAACACCTCTGCGACTTATCCAATCGCATAAAGCGATGTTACTGGATCGAAGAGCCAGTGTTTACGCATATCTATCCACAATCAACCTATGTATTTTAAGACCTCACCACCAACAAATGAGCAACGACACACTCACAATAAAAAATTCCCATTTAAAATTTCAGCGAAGTCAAAAATGTTGGTCCCATATGCCTGAATTGGTATGCCATTTGCCGCGAATAATTTTGAAGTCGGAACAGCTTGCGGAATTTTACATAAATTTAGATGAAATACAGACACATCAGCCCCAGTATATATTAAAAATTTTGCCTCGACATAAAATCTAAAATTAATAGACGACTGTTAGTTGCTTCATCATGGATGGTTGCCGCATCCGGATGTGAATATAAAAACACTTACCATCTTTTTCATTTAAAACAAATTGATTCTTAAAATTTACAGCCAAGTTTACAATTCTGTGCATTTTCTCCATATTTAAAATGAAAATAACATTTATCATATTTAGGATTGAGTCGACTGTATCACTGAGACCGAGATGAATTTCTAAATTTACCATGAGACCATGAAAAATATTTTATTTAGGTTCCGTATATGGAGTTTTTGAAACCAAAAATCACTCAAGAGTACAACTAATTCCTTATACCATTGAAATATTCTTGGCAAAAGATTTCGAATAAGCTAATTAACCATCGTAAAAATCACCAACAAATCAAAATAAATGTTCAAGTTTGGTTCAATGTCCACTTGATTTTAAAGATGATACGAGCGTTTAAATAAATTAAAAAATGCTCACTGTATAAAAAATTGTGCAAATCTCAAAGATCTCTAAGAGATATATGTGGCTATCCGAGATAAGCCCTTATCTTAGGTCAACTAGGCACATAGGCCGTTTCTCTTAGGCATCTCTGAGATTTGGGCAATATTTTCTAAAGTGATCATCCCCTTGGTTATTTAAACAGTCATATTCAAAGTCAACGACAAGTGGGTTCTGGTCACTGTATTGATATAAGGGTCGTATCGTTTGATAGCTCTTATCTTAAGTCAACTAGCGACTTATACCGTTTCTCTTCGACATCTCTGAGGTTTGCACAATTTTTTATACAGTGAGCATTTTTTAATTTATTTAAACGCTCGTATCATCTTTAAAATCAAGTGGATATTGAACCAACCTTGAACATTTATTTTGATTTGTTGGTGATTTTTACGATGGATATATTTGTCATTTGTTTCCGAAGTCGCTAGTTTAGCAATTGCGTTATTAACTGTTCATAACAAAATTTTCGAATAAGGCTAACATTGCTTTTGCCAACTGTTTTACTAATACGTGTACATTTTTGTTATTTCGACAAATTTTATGTCCCGCCAAGTTTTGTTATTTTTTAATTTTGTCGGAAACTTCAGAGTCGTTTTTGTCATCTAATGTAAGATTTGTTATTCTTTATTCAACCGAAACATCTCCGATTTTCGCAAAACCTTAATCACCTCCTCTTTGAAAACCAAATATGGAGGTGAATCTTTACCGCAGAGTAGTACTGATCTTGCCATCGGAAGTCCAACGCTCTCCCTGCATGAGCAAATTTTGTGCCTCTAATTTTTTTTTTCAATGCAGCATATATTTTTTTATTTTTTATTTTATTATTCATTCTTATACGATAACAACGGCGGACTACCCAGTGAATTTACTGTCCCTTTAAGGATATACCAAGTTGTTATACATCAATATACAAAAGTTACAAAATTTGCATAGATATGTAAATATTATAAAAATTATAGATAACGGAAATTTAGTCCCAAAATAATAAAATATTCGATTTAAAATAATTTTTAATATTTTTTTTAAATTGTAAGTAGTTTTCGGATTCCTTTATAAATCCAGGTACTTGATTATAAATAAATGGGCCCATAAACGTGATCGATTTTCTTCCAAATTCAGTTCTAATATGATGCGAATCAATTCTGTTACAATTTCGAGTTGAATACACATGATGATTGAAACTTATATAGTATAAGACATTTATGGGCAATATCATAATATCATCTTTGCTATATAATATCCTAGTATAAAATAGAATTGGCAATCTGTAAACTGCTTTTACACTTTTGTTTTGCATAACTTGCAATTTCTTCAGCCTGGTTAAGGTAGCTGTTCCGTATACGATAAGGCCATAACTAAGTCGCGAATGAATAATTTTCTGAGTAACCCAACAAGTGGAGCAATTTTCTTACTTGTGATATTGATGTGATCATCCCAAAACATATGTTCGTCAAGTGTAACTCCCAAATATTTGAATGAACTGACTCTCTCAATGTTAATGTTACTAACTTCAATTAGAGGTGAACTAGTCATCGGTTTATATGGGGAATGAAATACCATATATTTGGTTTTAGATATATTGAGAGCTATTAAATTGGAATTAAAATATTCTAAAAGTATACTAAGGTCATGTTTCATATCAATCAATATACTGTCAGGATCATGGGTTTCATAAAATAAAGCAGTATCATCTGCAAATATTCTAATATGACCCTTGAGCGGCAAATAGGAAATATCATTAATATAAATGAGAAACAAAATTCTAGGTCGCTGGTTCATATCCGGCTCGATGGACCATGTGATGCTATGAGATTAGTGCGCCTACCGTGGGTCGGAGCTAGTCCACTAATTCAAAGCAATATATATTTAATTAATGAGAAACGATATTCTGACTGATATTTTCACTTCTGGTTTTATTATAAAAATTCTACAGCTTATATAGTAAATAAATGATTCAAGTAAATGCTATATCAGCATTTAATGTTTACACTCTTACTTAATAATATAAATTCAAGTAAGTGCTATATGTCAGCACTTTATGATTTTAATTCTTACTTAATATTTATGTTTATAATTCTCTGTTACCAGCTGAATTGGTAACAAGGTGATAAAAGTGCGGAAGGAACGTCGATGTATTTGGATATCACTGCAAAATTGACCATTGAAGCTACCTAAAATGATTTTGATGTTATGACGATGATCCTTTACTCAAAATGGCCGTAAACATCTTTTAGTTGTTCGGGAGTATCCCCTGTCGAAGAATGGACGTTTATGAATGAAATATTAAAATTATGTTTGTAACCCCGGAGTGAACAGATCAGATTATTCACCGAGGTATAATCAGTCACGAATGGACTATGTTGATCAGAAAACCAACTCCAAATTCATGTTTACTAGTATTTTTGATTTCACAAGTGCCGATTAGTCTTCTTTTTTATTGTGCTATGAAGCCACCCATGCTTGTATTGTTTGTTTAGGTTCCATAACAATTTGCTTTTCAAGTTTTGTTTCTAGTCCAACGCAAACTCTTAAAGTAGACGATTAGTTTATTTATTTAAAGAAATCTATTCTGTGATTTACATGTATGAGTTCAGATAATTTAATTTAAAACATAAATTATATTAAAAATAAAAATTCAAAAAAAGAACTTTAAATTTTTTAACACAAAAATATAAATCAAATTTTGATTTAACAATTAAAAATTTTAAAAATAATTCTTCGGGATATTTTTGAACTTAAGGTTTGAATATCTTTAAATTCACCTGTCCACCTTTTAACAAATCCAAACATGGCAATCGCTTTCGCAATTCAATTTTCAATATGCCTATTGAAATTGGCATTTTCGAAAAATGTAACACCTAAATCAATGATCTCAATGACTCTTTGCAATACTTCGTTGTTGACTTTGTATGAAGTAATTAACGGATTTCTTTAACGATGGAAGGACATGATTTTGCATTTCTTAATATTTAAGTAAAGAGAGTTTCGATCACACCACTCACTTAATCTATCGATGTCTTCTTGAAATTTCTTCGAATCTAGCATTCCATTAACAGTCGAAATCACGTCATCAGTAAATATGAGCACGTTTGAGTTTTTGATTATCTCGGTTATTTGGTCTATGAAAACAATAAATATCCACGGCCCGATGTTAGATTCTTGGGGAACACCAGACGTAACTTTAATAACGTATGATTGCTCATTTGTTCCCATTATTACAAACTGTCGCCGGTTTGATAGATAAGACTTGAACCAATTTATGTAATCGAGTGAAAACCCAAATGCGAATAAACTCTGGAGTGCTTTTTGATGGCAGATGGAATTAAATACTTTACTCAAATCCGTGTACGCGACACAACTTGATGATGTTTTTCTATCTCATTAATTATTTTACTGGTGAATTCAACCCGTTGCATTAAACTCGTGCTGGTTTATTGATATATGACGTATTATATAGTGGTTTTAAAGTTGTTGCTAATTCAAACCTGATTGATGTTTGATTTCAAACTCAATTGATATTCCTCTGTAGCATGTAACGTCATCTCGTTTGCCCGATTTAAAAATTGGTGTAATTTTTGAAATTTTTCCATTTTTCGGGAAACACGCCGGTGCTTAAGGAGTGGTTGAATAGGTAACATAATGGAACTGATAAAATGTCCGCGTACTCCTTCAGAGTAGAAGAGGGTATATTGTCAGGACCACAACCGTATCCAAATCCCTTTAAAGCCGATAAAATAACAGGAGGCGTTATTGGAAAAACTTCGCGAACATGTCAGCTATATTTATGGAGTTTGAGGAGCTGGTATTGTTATAGGTCATATTAGCAGAGTATCCTTCAATTTCGCGTTTATTCCTAAAGTATTGCCAAACCTGTACTTTGATTTGAAATAAATTTCAAATTCCAATTTCAAAATCTAACCCGCTTTTCAATAATTTGGCATACGCTTTCGACTTCCGATTTTTTAAGTTAACTAGTCTGTCATTGAACCACTGAGGGTGAGCATTTTGTGGTTTACAGCATAAAGTTCGAAGCCTTGCTGCATAATGTCATTAAATTTATCAAAATTTCGTTTATATCATTGGAATTGCGAGTTGTTTGCCAGTTGATGGATTCTAGATAACTTTGTAGCCTCGCACGGTTTTTTTTTTTGAAGTTGTATTTGATTGGTTTTAGGTGTTTCGAACTCGCTATTAAATTAGTTGAGTCAAATACGATGTCTAAAGTTTTGTGATTGATATCATTTATGACAAAAGGTAACACGGATTCTGAAATTTTGAAAGTGTCAATGTCGTTGCTTAAGGCAAGATCCAGTAATCTATCACGATTATTAGCAATGTTATCTGCATGGTGAAATACAATTTAGTTCCGGGTCCAAATTCCAGATTATATTTGGAAGATTAAAATCACCAACCACAAGAACTAGTTCTGACGAGTTTGTTGTATTAATAACTTAATCAATCGCATTGATGCAAGTTGCGTAATGATCACTATTTGATTGTGGTGGTATATATGCTGCGTAGATGAATGGATTGGTTTGGTTAATTGGCTAAAGTTACGGGAGCATTCCAGAGTTTAGAATGTACTGCTATCAGTACGTCACCACCCGATTTCTTTGAGCTAGTTTCGAGAGACCGATCTCTGTATTGTTTATTGTAAACAAGGTAATCATGGACAAAAAATGCACTGCTCATTATGCCGGGTTTTAATAAAGTTTCACAAATTACGTAGATAAGGTAGTTTTGATTTTAAAACGAAGTTATAAAACTTAGATGCTTTCGATGCCATTTTATTGACGTTTTGATAGTAAATGCCAAATTTCTCATAAACCAAACTTTTCTTGGATTTTATGGGCTGATTTATTGAATAGTAGTATAGGTTCGAGCTCTCATTAAAAGTGAGTGTAGTCTATCATTAGGTACTGGTGAAAAATATCTAAATGATTGTGTGGGCCTTGAAATTGCAACAATGGAATGCGGTGCACCATCAAACAGCACAAGTGGTTGAGAATTGTTTCTAATACATATCACATTTAGTAAGCTTAATCCTTGTGCTCCGTGGATCGGCATGACTGTACCAGATTCTGGTATCTTAAGCTGGGGGATTAATTGTTTATCAGCTTTGGTAACAGTTAAAAAGTTAATTTGGTTGAAATTTGCACGGTATTCATACTACTGATGTTAGGGTACTATTCCGTTAGAACAGATGTAACATCAGCAGGCATCTTCTACACGTCACATTCAAGTATTCCGTCTTTGTTACGAATGCGCTTGCATCGGAAAATTGCATGTTGCGACATGATGTAATCTGTCACTATATGGTATTTCGTTTTTATCACCCAAAAGATATGTTTTAGAACATTTACAAAGGATAACCACGAGTCCTATATATCCTGCATGCACTATCATGTACTCATCAATAAAAACTGTATCGTAGTTTAGTTTTGTAATTTAATTTGATTTTATTAAAATCAATGTTTTCGTGCTCACAACGAGATGCTACCTATAATTTAATATCAGCAAGTCCTTCTTTTGTAGCACATAAAACAAGATCACTGCCAGCTTATGCTTGTTTATAATCCAGGTTAATTGACCGCGTCCAGGCACACCCTGAATATTTGTAATGTCCGGCATCGTTATGTTTCCTTAAGGTAGCTATTGTTTAACGAGTTGAATGTCTGGTGATCTAACATAATTTCCGTACCCGATGAACAAAAAATATATCTGTTTGGGGTAATAAATGTGTTAGTGTCGCGAAACTGATGTTTTATGAGTCTACTCACTTTTACAAGGACGTTACCAGTAGTCGCCGGGAGGAAGTATTATTAGCACCTTTCATAGTTACAGCAAATAAACTCTAGAGTTCCATCTACAAAATCGGATCAAATTGAGCCCCGATCACGGTTTTGTATAGCCCAACACAACATACTATATACCTCACACCGAACTGAACCGATCTGTGGCACTATTCTGGTAATTCCCCGGGAATAGGGAACTGGCGAAAGATTTTATATGTTATTTTTATTTAAGCATTTTTTTTCTGGCATGCTGAGGTAAAAAGTTAGTGTTAATTTTTTTGAAAACAAAACTAAATGGGGAATGATGTGATCTGCCAATTTAGATAAGGAAAAATTATTCCCAATTTATAAATGGCGGAAAATATATTTGAACAGAAATTACATATAAATTCTTTCCCTAGTTCCCTATTCCCGTATAATTACCAGAATAGTGCCACTGTTTATGTAATTAGCGCATGAATCGTCGTAAATCTAGACAGAAGTTCATAAGAATCATAAATCTGAAATCGTTAAAAAACTAAAAGATTATTTTTGTAAGGAAATCAAATACACAATAAACAGGTCTAAACGTAATTTGATTTACAAAGTTCTGGGTTCAATACCCTTACCAAAAATTCACAAAGGTGATTTATACAATTTGGTAAGACTCCGGGATAGGTAAACTTATATATTTGTATTTTGCTTAGAACCTTTTTAAGATTTCTGAATAATTGAGTGAGAACTATAAATAGTGCATAATACAAAATTTTTTTATTTCTGTTATTAACCCCAAAAGACTGTACAAATAAAACATAAAAAAGTGAACACAGACAATAGACGTCTAAAAAACAGTTCAAAATTATTCCGTTTTGTACAATTTTCGATTCTGTTTAGAAAAATATGAGTTAGAAAATTTAGGGGTAAATAACCGATCACATTTGATATTACACACGTACCCATATACGGAAAGGATATAAAATCAAACCTTTTCTATTTGTTACCGTTTATAATCGCGAATTTTTTTTTTGTTCTGTTCTCGTGTGTTAACTGTGCAGATGGCATACAGTTTTTATCCATTATTACGGATACACAGTTGTATAACCCGAATTTCAATCAAAAACCTTATACATACGCAGACGTTAATAGTAATGGGTAGTAAAATTAAATAACAGTAATATACAATAAAAAATGTTTTGTAGAGTTAGAGATCCTGTCGGATAGCATACGCACACGGGAATTAATTGAAAAAGATCGCGTTTCATTTTATTTCATTTTTTACACGGACAAGGATGACAATTGAAAATTTTTATTATTTTAAATTGCAACATTTGAATTAAATTTATGTTTTGTTGTTGTACCATATACGCATTATACTTCAATGTGATCATCATAAATGATATGATAATCATGTTGCTTTTTTATTTATTGGATAAAAAGGGATTCAACATTCAAGATGCGTATTGTACGCGCAGGAACATGTTTCGTAATGCAATGCATCAAGTTTTCTTGCTACGTCATTCTTCGTTCTGTTTTTGTAATTTATTTATATTTTTTATTCTGTCTGGAAGGATCAACCCAACAGATCGAAATGTTGCAGTATATCCGGTTTTTTACTTCGATTTCATACAAACCGTTTTTATGGGTATAATTCAGTGAGCCTTGTTGAAATTATCCCTAAGTGGCCTCTGTTATGTAGTAAGGCGATTAATATATATCATAAATTACTGCTTATGCTGAGGAACTATATTTCTATTAAAACACGCTTTAAATGAAAAAAGAAAATTAGATTTTTTTTTCTAAAATGTTTTGTTACCTTGGTCACCAGTGCAATTTGTCACTGTCTGTGTTCTGCAGATCATTTCGTTACATTAATTACGCTATTATTTACACGTAAATGATTGTATTAATTACGCGAAATTTTTTACGTTACATGGCGTAACATACGTAACATAAACACGTTAACAAAAATACGTATCTAGTCGATAATACAACCATTGCATGCAACTACATATACAAACATACCCCTTTGCATACCTATACTCGTAAATCCGGATTTTGTCAATTTTTTTAAATGCGGGTATTTAGTGTAAAACTGTAAATACATACTACTGTGGGCAAAAAGTAGTAAGACTTTTTAATTTAAATTTCGCGCGGAAAACCTTTCGTACTAATATTTTTTTTCTATGTTGGTATGTCTGTCAGTGACATCTGTGCCAAATGTCACATCAAAATAATCATTAGTGTTTAGTATACGCTTGTCTTTCTGAAGTACAAAAAGTGCATTCAGCGATTTTTACAATGAGTGAAATTATTCAACAGAGAAGTTCCATTAAATTTTGTGTGCGGAATCAATTTTGTGGTGCCGAAACGTTCAGAATGTTGCCAAAGGCCTTCGGTGATAATTGTATGTCGCGAGCAAGGGTTTTTGCTTGGTACAAATTGTTCAAAGAGGGTCGAGAACGTGTTGACGACGAACCACGTCTAGGACGGCCATCAACATCAACTGATGACCAGCACGTTAATAAAATCAAGGAATTGGTGCTCGAGAATCGACGATTAACAGTCAGAGACCTTACTGGCATCGTTGAATTATCGGAAGGATCAGTGAAAATCATTTTGAATGATCATTTGGGCCTAAGAAAAGTTAAAACACGATTGGTTGACGTCTGTGAAACAATGCTTTCCGACTACCACGATGTCATGAAACGTATTATAACTGGCGATGAGTCTTGTATCTATGCTTACAACCCGGAAACAGACGATCAATCGGCCGAATATCGTGCTAAAGGTGAGCCGAAGCCGAAAAAACCACGTCAAAGCAAGTCAAAAATCAAGGTAATGTTGACAGTTTTCTTCGATTATCGAGGTGTGGTGCATTCCGAATTCTTTCCGGCCGGCCAAACTATCAACAAAGAATACTATTGAAGTGTTATGCGTCATTTGCGTGAAGCAATTCGTAAAAAGAGGCCGGAATTATGAGTCGACAACTCTTGGTTTTTGTACCACGATATTGCACCTTCTCATACTGCATTGGTTTTACGTGATTTATTCGCCAAAAATTCCACCCATATCATTCCGCAACCACCGTATTCGCCTGATTTAGCTCCGTGTGACTTCTGGCTGTTCAGCAAACTCAAACGATCGCTCCGGGGAAACCGTTTTGAGTCAATTGAAGACATTAAACGTGAATCGCTACGCGCATTGAAGGCTATTCCGGAAATTGACTTTAACAACTGTTTTGAGGATTGGAAAAAACGTTGGCACAAGTGTATCGAGGCCGGGGGGAATTACTTTGAAAGGGGCGAAATAGATTTGGAGAAATAAATAAAGACTTTTAAAATTATGCACAGAGTCTTACTGTTTTTTGACCACAGTATTACACGCATTAATTCTAATTGAGTGATTCCTATTTTATTTTTTAATTCGAAAAATATTTGTAAATAAATCACCCATCGTTAATTATTTGGCGCTTTGAGAAATCCAAACAAGTCCCTGCGAATTTTTATTGTCACCTAAGGTGATTACCTGAGCTATTAACAATATATTGTTACATTGTATACATGCAACGTTACAGAAAAGTGCATTGATATTAATTAAAAATATTGATTTTTGTATTAATTTCCAACATTAAATTATTGTGGTAGCGTCATTAATTAGCAGTTGTCAGGCCCACAAAATAATCTATAATATATTAATGCATGTAATAGTTGTATTATCTCGTAGAAAATAATGTATTTTGAATTATTTTACTAATTTAAGTAGATTCATGCAGATGTCGCTAATTAATTACATTTTTTACATTTATTACAGTTGTTACCATAATTAAACATTATTTACGTAAAAAATGTGAAAACTTATTTTTTACGCGTAATTGCCCAACACTGGTTACTGTTTGCATTTAACACATTATCCTACTTTTCTATATTTAAGGTCACAATCGGCACTTAACGTTAAATTACAGTTTGGAGCTGCCACGTAAAATACTCGACTCAACCAACCAAAAATTAACCGACCCACTTACGAACAAATTTGAGGTGACGCAAATAATATGCTTTGTTTTTCTCAGCTCAAGTGACTAAATGGCATAACTTCAAGATTTAAGCTACTAGTCGGAATAGGACTGACATTGTTTCTCATAACTACAGGATTCCATTCGTAAAGTTTAATTTTATTTGCCGTCATTTAGGCGAATATTAATATTGAACGTTCATGCTTGAAAAACATTCGATAGAACAACGCGTTTTAATAGTTAAAACCTTTTACACAAGTCTATTATCAATTGCAATAACATTAAGAAAATTACGTGAAAGTTTCAGAAGGAATATGGTGCCTTCAAAACCTACAAGTTACCGGATTATCAAAGAATTTGAAGAAAGACGGACTGTGGCAAATAAGCCAAAGTGTGTGCAACAACGTAAAGTCAGAACACCAGAAAATATTACTGCTGTATGTAAAAGTATACCAAATAATCCAACGACATTAATTAACCAATATTATGCATAAAGACTTGGATTCATTCCCGTATAAAATTCAATGAACACAAGAGTTGCTACCAAGAGGTCAATCCGGGCAATGACAATCCGGATTGTTTGGAAAAATAATTTATAAGTGACGAAGCTCATGTTCACTAGTAGAGAATCCTCAAAGAATCCATCAATCACCATTACATCCCTTGAAAGTGATGGAATGGTGTGCGATTTGGTTTGGAGGGGTCATTGGACCATATTTTTACAAAAATCAGAATAACAGCTTAATTGCCGTACTGATACAGAAACCATGGAATTGTTACGAGAAATGTTTCTACAACAGCTAATTTCGAAATCTGGTGATGTGGATTGACCTCCACAGTCAGCCGATTTAACTGCTCCCGACTTCTTTTTATGGGGTTATCTTAAAAGTAACGATAAACAGTTTACATAAAATAGAACAAATACAAAATATATTAAAAATTAATATTTACTGCATTGGTGTCGCGTGGCCGGAAAATTTTCAGATTAATTTCTGCATGTTGTATTCTCACCATATTCTCGGGCTGTTATGACTGCCACTGCATGAGGTCTTGTTTTGCTCACAATAAAGCAACGAAAACCAACAAGAACGGTTGGGAGGAATAAATATATCGCATGTGGTGCGGTTTTCGTTTATCAACTCACTTAGATTAAATTGTGGATTAAATGTGAAGAATGTATCTTCTCTTAAGATTCAGTTTGAACGCAATTCTAGAATTCCATGTCCTTCAGTGAATATGGCTGTCATTTCAATTGCCCTATACTGACGTCATTTTTGCATAAGAGATTACACAAAAGTCTTGTATTTTACCAAAAAGATCCTGGCATTGTTTGCTGCATTGTTCATTTCATAATTGCTTTTGTTGTGTTATTTTTTAATTTTTTATTTTACTTATTTATGATAACAATACATTTTTTTACAAAGTAACTAGTCATTTTTGACAAACAGCGTATGACAATTTAATTTAATAATATAGCACTATTCTGTACATTTTCGGTCAAAGCAGTACGAGTAGTGAAATTGTAAAATAGTGTTAAGAAATAAAGCTACAATTAACCCCGATGTTCAGCACCAAGGTGGTGATCTTGATCAAATTGTTTCCGCTCAACCCTGAGGGTTGTTTCCTAACAACCAAGGCCATTAGATTCATCTATTCTAGGTCTGAATTGTTGTTTTTTGTGTGTCTCATTGTTGGAACAATAGCAAAATGGTTTTCATAAACAAAGCTGACAGACCAGACAACTTTGATTCCAATACATACCGACTTATTAGTTCATCCTCCTAAGACTTCATCTTAGAAAAGACCGATATTAGAATTTTTACTGGAATTTTGTTTTGCTGCTCGAAGTAATGCTGATGACTTGTTTTTAACAGTTCCAGGTAAACACTTGAATGTTGTATCTGATATATTATGATATCCCTGCATATAGTAGTGATATGGTTCATAAGAAATATTTGCTTATGAACCCTTCCAAAACTAGTCTACTGATAAGTAGAATTACTAATTGATTACTTCTTTGCTTGAACAGATCACTAAATCAGCCTCCGTTAAAAGCCCTAATTTTACTTTTGATGCCAAACCAGCTTGACAGTTTCTCCTTATGTTACCCGTAAGCTTAAAAAACTAATGCCATATTTTCACAATATTATAGAAGAATGTTTGATAATGGGACTATCCTCATAAATGTTGGGTTTTTTCTATACATAGCTGGTTTTACTAATGTTATTAGTTATATTACTTTCTGTCGTTTAGGGAATGTTATTACATCAAGTTCTGCTATTCTGCAACAACACTTAACATTCTTCCTGGTCTTACTTGCAAGATACTTCCAGAGCTTGCTTTACAAACCATTTCGTCTCTATCTATAAAAACGCATTGGAAGTAAACCAGCAACTTCTTAGAACTCTATGAATTGCCAGGAAGCTGGTAACAAAGATTTTTCTTAATGAAGCGAAACAAACGTGGTTAACATCCGGAAACGGGGAGGATCAAAAATACACATTCACAGCTACCTCACAATGCCGTATGTAAGGAATGTTTTGAAGGACGGCTCGACTTCCATTATTTATTTGCATACGATCGCAATAAGTTTGAAATCCTGATAAAAATGGTGAAAAATTACTCTGGTCCAAAACCACTTTTATCGACATTTAGAAGGACCCTGGTCCCAAAACGCAAAAAAGTTTGCCCGTTTATCGGCACGGATTTCTGTTCCGATAATATCTCAAGAATGCTATATGTGATTCGTATTTTTTTCACCAATCTTCTTTTATTTTTAATTCGGAGAGTTGAAAACCTTTTTGGGATCTCTACCTCAAGAAGGCCGGGTACAAAAAATCACCCAATACTAAGATATTGCTTTATATTGTTTCCATATACTCGTGTGGTATGTCGTTTGAACGGTCTTGGATCAAACAACAATTTTGATGTCGTAGTTAGTTCATAAATCCACCGTTTCGGCGCTGGTAGCTAATTTTTCGTTTATTATAGAATTCCGTAAAGTTTTCTGAAAACAGTCATACTCAAAACTACCGTTGTGGCGGTGGAAGCAATTACAATTTGATTATTCCCATATAATAATGTGGCATACCATTTCATAGGTTTCAGCGCTTTAGTTTACAAATCCACCGTTTTGGCGCTGATAGCTATTTATTCGATTATCCTATATGGTAATATATACGTGTCATATATCATTGACAAGGTATTGAGAAACGCTGTAAATTTTTCTGAATCAGCATAATATTCAAAACTATCGTTGTAGCGCCGGAAGCAGTTACAATTTTTCTTATAGTACCCATATAATCTTGTAGCATATCATTTGAAAGAACCTAGAAAAAAACTCCAATTTTATTATTAGTGCGTTAGATAATAAATCCACCGTTTTGGCGCTAGTAACTAATTGTTGATTTATTATAGAACATGTAAGTGTGACATGTCAATAAAAAGGTCTTGAGAAATTTCAGAAATTGTGCTGAAGCATATTAGTACTCCATATTATGCTGTATAAGATAGCAGAAAATTTCCAGCAGAAAAAATGTGTTTTTGCTATTCACCGCTAGAGGCAGCACTATCACAAAAACGAAATTTTTCAGCTGATATTTTTTGAAACCAGCAGAAATTTTTTGAAATTTTTAAGCAAATTAATAATTCTGACCAGCAGAAAGTTTGATGAAAAATCAAATAATTAATGAAAAAGAAGAGAACATATAGATTTAAACGTTTTGAAACGAAAAAATTAAATTTTCTTTAAAGAACGATTTGCGGTTGTATAAGGACTCTTAAAATATATTAAAATTATTATAATCATCATAATACAAATACAGGGCAACACAAAAAATTCGCCTACGATGATAGCACTCCATTAATTTTTGAAGTCATTTTAATGTGAAATGTTTTCAGATTTTCAACAAAAGTGTTAGAAAAACCCCCCTGTAACTACCCTGGGTTTATGTTTTTATGGTAGCTGAGATCATAATCTATATACATGAGCAACATAAGATTCATAACTGGCGTCAGTAGCGTTCCATAAATTTTAGAGTTCATGTTAATGTGAAATGTTTTCAGTCTTTTAACAAAAGTGTTAGAAAAACCCCCTGTAACTACCCTGGGCTTATGTTTTTATGATAGCTGAGATCATAATCTGTATACATGAGTAACATAAGATTCATAACTGGCGTCAGTAGCGTTCCACAAATTTTAGAAGTCATTTTAATGTGAAATGTTTTCAGTTTTTTAACAAAAGTGTTAGAAAACCCCCCTGTAACTACCCTGTGCTTATGTTTTTATGGTAGCTGAGATCATAATCTATATACATGAGTAACATAAGATTCATAACTGGCGTCAGTAGTGTTCCATTATTTTTTGAAGTCATTTTAATGTGAAATGTTTTCAGTTTTTAACAAAAGTGTTTGAAAAACCCCCCTGTAACTACCCTGGGCTTATGTTTTTATGGTAGCTGAGATCATAATCTATATACATGAGCAACATAAGAATCATAGCTGGCGTCAGTAGCGTTCCATAAATTTTAGAAGTCATTTTAATGTGAGATGTTTTCAGTTTTTTAACAAAAGTGTTAGAAAAACCCTCCTGTAACTACCCTGGGCTTATGTTTTTATGGTAGCTGAGATCATAATCTATATACATGAGTAACATAAGATTCATAACTGGCGTCAGTAGCGTTCCATTATTTTTTGAAGTCATTTTAATGTGAAATGTTTTCAGTTTTTAACAAAAGTGTTTGAAAAACCCCCCTGTAACTACCCTGGGCTTATGTTTTTATGGTAGCTGAGATCATAATCTATATACATGAGCAACATAAGAATCATAGCTGGCGTCAGTAGCGTTCCATAAATTTTAGAAGTCATTTTAATGTGAGATGTTTTCAGTTTTTTAACAAAAGTGTTAGAAAAACCCTCCTGTAACTACCCTGGGCTTATGTTTTTATGATAGCTGAGATCTTAATCTATATACATGAGTAACATAAGAATCATAGCTGGCGTCAGTAGCGTTCCATAAATTTTAGAAGTCATTTTAATGTGAAATGTTTTCAGTTTTTTAACAAAAGTGTTAGAAAAACCCCCCTGTAACTACCCTGGGCTTATGTTTTTATGATAGCTGAGATCATAATCTATATACATGAGTAACATAAGATTCATAACTGGCGTCAGTAGCGTTCCATAAATTTTAGAAGTCATTTTAATGTGAAATGTTTTCAGATTATTAACAAAAGTGTTAGAAAAACCCCCTGTAACTACCCTGGGCTTATGTTTTTATGATAGCTGAGATCATAATCTATATACATGAGTAACATAAGATTTATAACTGGCGTCAGTAGCGTTCCATAAATTTTAGAAGTCATTTTAATGTGAAATGTTTTCAGTTTTTTAACAAAAGTGTTAGAAAATCCCCCTGTAACTACTCTGTGCATGTGTTTTAATGGTAGCTGAGATCATAATCTATATACATGAGCAACATAAGAATCATAACTGGCGTCAGTAGCATTCCATAAATTTTAGAGTTCATTTTAATGTGAAATGTTTTCAGTTTTTTAACAAAAGTGTTAGAAAAACCCCGTGTAACTACCCTGGGCTTATGTTTTTATGATAGCTGAGATCATAATCTATATACATGAGCAACACAAGAATCATAGCTGGCGTCAGTAGCGTTCCATTATTTTTTGAAGTCATTTTAATGTGAAATGTTTTCAGTTTTTTAACAAAAGTGTTAGAAAAACCCTCCTGTAACTACCCTGGGCTTATGTTTTTATGGTAGCTGAGATCATAATCTATATACATGAGCAATATAAGAAACATAGCTGGCGTCAGTAGCATTCCATAAATTTTTGAAGTCATTTTAATGTGAAATGTTTTCAGTCTTTTAACAAAAGTGTTAGAAAAACCCCCCCTGTAACTACCTTGGGTATTCGTTGATGAGGTGCTACTGACGCCAGTTAAGAATCTTATGTTGCTCCTATATAAAGATTATGATCTCAGCTACCATAAAATCATAAGCCTAGGGTAGTTACAGAGGGGTTTTTCTAACACTTTTGTTAAAAAACTGAAAACATTTCACATTAAAATGATTTCAAAAAATAATGGAACGCTACTGACGCCAGTTATGAATCTTATGTTACTCATGTATATAGATTATGATCTCAGCTACCATAAAAACATAAGCACAGGGTAGTTACAGGGGGTTTTTCTAACACTTTTGTTAAAAAACTGAAAACATTTCACATTAAAATGACTTCAAAAAATAATGGAACGCTACAGACGCCACCTATGAATCTTATGTTACTCATGTATATAGATTATGATCTCAGCTACCATAAAAACATAAGCCCAGGGTAGTTACAGGGGGGTTTTTCTAACACTTTTGTTAAAAGACTGAAAACATTTCACATTAACATGAACTCTAAAATTTATGGAACGCTACTGACGCCAGTTATGAATCTTATGTTGCTCATGTATATAGATTATGATCTCAGCTACCATAAAAACATAAGCCCAGGGTAGTTGCAGGGGGGTTTTTCTAACACTTTTGTTAAAAGACTGAAAACATTTCACATTAAAATGACTTCTAAAAATTATGGAACGCTACTGACGCCAGTTATGAATCTTATGTTACTCATGTATATAGATTATGATCTCAGCTACCATAAAAACAAAAGCTCAGGGTAGTTACAGGGGGGTTTTTCTAACACTTTTGTTAAAAAACTGAAAACATTTCACATTAACATGAACTCTAAAATTTATGGAACGCTACTGACGCCAGTTATGAATCTTATGTTGCTCATGTATATAGATTATGATCTCAGCTACCATAAAAACATAAACCCAGGGTAGTTACAGGGGGGTTTTCTAACACTTTTGTTAAAAGACTGAAAACATTTCACATTAAAATGACTTCTAAAATTTATGGAAGGCTACTGACGCCAGTTATGAATCTTATGTTGCTCATGTATATAGATTATGATCTCAGCTTCCATAAAAACATAAGCACAGGGTAGTTACAAGGGGTTTTTCTAACACTTTTGTTAAAACCTGAAAACATTTCACATTAAAATTACTTCAAGAAATTATGGAACGCTACTGACGCCAGTTATGAATCTTATGTTGTTCATGTATATAGATTATGATCTCAGCTACCATAAAAACATAAGCCCAGGATAGTTGCAGGGGGGTTTTTCTAACACTTTTGTTAAAAAACTGAAAACATTTCACATTAAAATGATTTCAAAAAATTATGGAACGCTACTGACGCCAGTTATAAATCTTATGTTACTCATGTATATAGATTATGATCTCAGCTATCATAAAAACATAAGCCCAGGGTAGTTACAGGGGGGTTTTTCAAACACTTTTGTTAAAAAACTGAAAACATTTCACATTAAAATGACTTCTAAAATTTATGGAAGGCTACTGACGCCAGTTATAAATCTTATGTTGCTCATGTATATAGATTATGATCTCAGCTTCCATAAAAACATAAGCACAGGGTAGTTACAAGGGGTTTTTCTAACACTTTTGTTAAAAACTGAAAACATTTCACATTAAAATTACTTCAAGAAATTATGGAACGCTACTGACGCCAGTTATGAATCTTATGTTGTTCATGTATATAGATTATGATCTCAGCTACCATAAAAACATAAGCCCAGGATAGTTGCAGGGGGGTTTTTCTAACACTTTTGTTAAAAAACTGAAAACATTTCACATTAAAATGATTTCAAAAAATTATGGAACGCTACTGACACCAGTTATGAATCTTATGTTACTCATGTATATAGATTATGATCTCAGCTACCATAAAAACATAAGCCCAGGGTAGTTACAGGGGGTTTTTCAAACACTTTTGTTAAAAAACTGAAAACATTTCACATACATCTAATAACTAAAATTTTATGAAGTGGTATAAAGGTAGGCGATTCGTTTTTTGTGTTTCTCTATTTGCTTTATGATGGTTATGGTAATTTTAGTATATTTAAGAGTCCTTATAAAGGGTGTTTTTTTAAGAGGTTGCCGATTTTTTTTTTGAATAAAACACATATAAAATTATGAAATGACCAAAATTTTTTTTTATTTGGTAGATAATTTTTTGGCATTTAACATTTAAACACAATTTCTGGCATATGGCTACCACGACTATTTTTCACAAATGTCATTCTGGAGGTCCAATTTTCCAGCACTTTTTCAAGCATTTGAGGGCGTATGTCAGCAATGACACGTTGAATATTGGTTTCCAAAGCGTCAATCGATTGAGGTTTATCCACATAAACCAATGACTTCACGTATCCCCACAAAAAGTAATCGAGTGGCGTCAAATCGCACGAACGCGGAGGCCAATTCACCGGACCATTTCTCGAAATAATGTTGTCGTTGAAAGTTTCTTTCAATAAGTCGATTGTTTCACGTGCTGTATGGCAAGTGGCACCATCTTGTTGAAACCACATTTCATTCATATCCATATCTTCAAGATTTGACAACAAAAACTCATTTAACATGGTTCTGTATCGATTTCCATTCACGGTAACGCGTCGTCCTTCCTCATTTTTAAAGAAATATGGACCGATGATCCCACCAGCCCATAGACCGCACCAAACAGTACATTTATCAGGATGCATTGGTAATTCTAGAACGGCGTGTGGATTATCTTTGCTCCAAATGCGACAATTTTGTTTGTTGACGTATCCATTTAACCAAAAATGCGCCTCATCACTGAAGAGAATTTTACGGTAAAAAAATGGATCTTCGTTCAATTGATTTAACGACCAATCACTGAATTCACGGCGCAAACGATGGTCGTGTGGCTTTAATTCTTGCACCAATTGAATTTTGTATGGCACCAAACCCAAATCTTTACGTAAAATTTTCCATAAAGTCGATGGACAAAGTCCAATTTGCTGAGCACGACGACGAATCGATAAATTGTCGTTTTCTTCGACACTGGCCTCAACGACAGCAATATTTTCTTCTGTACGAACTCTTCTCATTCTTGTCGGTGGCTTGGCATCCAAAAGAGTGAATGTAGACCGAAATTTGGTAATTACGTTCTTTATGGTGGTCTCTGACGGACGATTATGTGCACCATAAAATTCACGAAGTGCTCTATAAACATTTTTAATTGAACACTGATTTTGAAAATAAATTTCCACGATTTGAAAACGTTGTTCTGGAGTTAACCTATTCATAATGATTTGCCAAACAATACTGAGTAGAAATGCCACTTTGAGCTGTCAAAACAACTGTCATAAAATAAAACGACATCTATCGGAAAAACAAACCTCCTAAAAAAACACCCGTTACATACGCAAAACCTTAAAACATATATTTTCGCTTCTTTTTCATAAATTATTTGATTTTTCACAAAACTTTATGCTGAGAATTATGAAAGTATTATTATTTTCTGCTTGAAAATTTCAAAAAATTTGTGCTGGTTTTAAAAAATATCAGCTGAAAAATTTCTTTTTTAGTGATAGTGATGCCTCTAGCGGTGAATAGCAAAAATACATTTTTCTGCTGGAAATTTTCTGGTATCTTATACAGCATCTCCATATTACCATTGTGACGCTGATTACAGATACATTTTTTTCATTGAACTATGTGACCTATCGTTTTTAACATTTCGGACGAAGAAAATTTTTTTTATTAGCAATTCATTTCATAAATTCAGCATTTTGGTGCTGGTTTGCAAACTATTCCTTTAGAATAGAATATATGCGTATTTCATATCAATGAAAAGGTTTTGAAGAATGTTACAAAATAAGGTAAAACACATTAGTACTCAAAACTACCGTTGTGGCGCTGGAGGCAGTTACATTTAGCTCATTTCAATAAAAATCATGTGACATGTAGATCATTCATGGTTGAATTTTTTTTCTTTATTAATTACAACTGAGACTGTGCTCATCTAGCAATTTATCTTTCAAATTTACAAATTTTACATTTCTTAAACAATTCTGATTTGTTGGGGTCAAACCCAAAGGTTAGTCCCAAAATTAATTAAACCTATTTAAAACATAATTTTAATTTGGTTCTTTAAACGACAGGATTATCTGTCGTATGGCGAATATAGGTGTTTCCAAGTTCCTGGAGCCTGATTTCGTGTTTGGCAGCGTGCTTTTTGATTTCATCTTTGATGTATTCCAAAACAAAATTTTCATCTATATATAAGTCCTTGTGAAGGTCTTCATTTCTTGTTTACCACGGAGCATTTACGATGCTACGGAAAACCTTATTTTGAAACGTCTGTATCATTTTGGCGTTTGTTTGCTTAGTACAACCCAGAGTTGAATACCGTAGGTCCAAATCGGCTTCAGTATTTGCCGATATAGCTGCAGCTTGTTGTGTATTGAAAGCTCAGAGCCTCTACCTATGAGCCAATACATTTTTCTGAACTTAATATTAAGTTCTTCTCTTTTCTTTTTGACATGCTCTCTCCACTTGAGCTTGGCATCGAGTGTCATGCCAAGATATTTAGCCTTGTTTGCATATGACACCAGTCATGAGTTAATTTCTAACGGTAGATAGGAAGCCTTTTGATATGTAAAGTTAATATGCGTGGTTTTGTTGCATCAGCGACATTACTTCCAATGGCCATGATTGCTGTGTCATCTGCAAAGATGGCTATGGTTCCTTCATCTGTTGTTGGAATATCCCTTGTATAGATATAATAAATACAGGATTGGTCCTAAGACACTCCCCTGTGGGACACTGGCAGAGATTTTCTTTAGTTCGGAGTATTCATCCTCATATTTCACACGAAAATATCTATTAGATAAATAAGATCTTAGTATGGCATAGAACTGCCTCGGCAGATCTATGTGCAGCTTGAATTCCAGTTCACTGTGCCAGACTTTATCGAATGCTTGGGCGACGTCCAGAAATATGCTGGAGCTTACTTTTTTATGTTCTAACGTTCTTTCAATAATGTTGGTGAATCTATGCACCTGTTCAATTGTGGAGTGCTTTTCCCTGGATCCAAATTGATGTGGAGGAATTAGTTGTCGGTCCTCAATTATTGGTTTCAGTCTTTTTAGCAATAATTTGTCAAAGAGTTTTGACATAATTGGCAGCAATGACATTGGCCTGTATGATTTTTTATCGTTAGGTGGTTTATCAGGTTTTGCTATCATGACTACTTCTGCTACTTTCCATTGAACATATTTTAACCGAAAGCTTACATTGATTATGTGTAATAGCTTACGAAATCCTTTACCTTGTAGAGCTTTGATTATTTGGCAAGTAATCAAGGCATATCCTGCGGCTTTTTTAACATTCATGTTGCTTTTTTACTTCTTCTTTTAATTCTTTGATAGGTACTGGGCGTAAATCAAAATCATCTAGCTTGTCGATTGACATTATATTTTCATTGGCCGGTTGCCTTAGTAGTGGTTGAAAGGTATCCTCGAGATACTCCGCAAACAGATCAGCCTTCTCTTTAGGACCTCTTGTCCAGGTTCCATCCTCCTTTTTAAGTGGAGGCACTTGCAGTTTGGGTCTTTGAGTCCCTTCGTCGCCTTCCACAGAGAATAATCAGAATTATTTACATCGGTTAGGCTAACTAGATATCTGTTGATTTATGCATTTTTAACTTCTTTAAGAAGAGATTTGAGACAGTTACCTAAATTGTTAAGAAATGTTTTCTTCTCCGGTGTTCTAGTTATTTGCCAGGTTTTACGTGCTCGCCGTTTTTCTCTTACCAACTCCCTAACTTCCATTGGGTAGGATATGTTAAGCTTCTTCTTATTTTGTATAATGGGGGTACTTGCCAAAGCAGCATAGTGAATTGCTTCATTCAGTTGTTCTAATTCATATTCCAACTGGTGGGGATTTCTTATCGGTACCAGAAGATTTATTTTTTCCTCCAATACTTCACGAATGAGATCCCAGTTTGTTTTTGAATTTGTTAATCTGGGTGCACCCTCCCTTTGAATTACCATTTCAATGACGGTCATGATAACCGGGGAATGATCCGATACTAGAAAATTACTGTCTACATAAAAGTCTATAAGGTCAGGTATCTTCGTTCCGTCACTGGGCCAGTATGTTGTGGAACCACCAAAGTAAAATTCACATTTTGATGTCTGCCCTGCTTGACGCAATTCTTTACTTTTTGACGTCGTAAGTCTACATCCCCAATAGATGTGTTTGCATTAAAGTCACCTCCAATAATAAAATCACGTCCAAGCAATTTAAATAGTTTACGGTAGTCCCCCCAGAGACAGTAATGTGTCTGTTTTTAATTTGGATCCTTACAGTAGTAACTTGCATTGTTTCTTCTTCGATATTTGATTCTAAATGGTGTTTTATATTTTCTTTTATTAGTAATGCCGAACCACCTCTTGCTCTTTCCGCTGAATGAATGGAGTGATATAAGTTATAACCCCGTATTTTAACAAACGAAGATTTAACTAGATGGCTTTCAGATATTAAGAAAATATCGATTTTTCCTGAATTTAAAAATGTTTATATTTCTGGAATATGTTGCATAATGCCATTCGCATTTGTAATGTAATTGATTGCTAGTTGAAGTCATCATCTCGAATTGTAACGTAATGCAACAACCGGTATTCATCTTGTTGGGTATGACCTCTAACCAATTCAAATATAGTCGCAATATTTACTAATTGTTGTTATTGTATTGTATAACACGCTACCTCTGTCTGACGTCTTCGTGATATGAGGTAATCATTTATAATTTTTTTGAACATATCGATGCTGTTAGTCGAGGTCGAGCTGTAATTGCAATTTTTTTTTACAAGTTGTTTTGGTAGATATTATAGCTTGAAACGTTATCTCTGGTTTGCTTTTAGTTGGTTTTCGGAGTTCATGTTAAAACGTTGTGTTGTGCCCCATAGTGGAATACGTGTTAGAAAAACCAAAATAAAAAGCTAAAACTTTACAATAATTTAATTTATCTAATATATTGTCCATTGCCGCAGTTCACTGTAACCAAAATATACCCGAAGCATTCTTGTAAACCAGCGGTATCGGAATAAATTATCGTCCGTATTTTGTGTCCATATAGTGATATACCGTATAGTGGTTACGAATCATACGCATCATAGGTAAATAGGGAATCATACTGGGTTTTCTATGATATTTCCTAATAAATTTTTATGTGTTATCTATTACTTCCTAGTGTAGGGGGGCCGCTATATTGCTGAGCCAGTTAGCTTATACGTACCTTAAAAGGAAACAATTGTGGCTTTATATCGTGTGTTTGTTTGAATAAAACAGAGAGTAAAAGCAAACACTTTCAAAATTTCACCAGGTGCGAGGGCGTACATCACATTCCGAGCCGGTGGAAAAATACCATCGCTATAAATACAGTGTAGACTAAAAACCAGATCTCCGTTATACAAAGACAAAGCGCTTTGGCGACCACAAGCGAAACGAACCGCTTTGCTAGTGGAATCTACGCGTCGTTGATTGGGCGTTAAAGTTAATATTAAACCAAACGAACCAAAAGAAACTATCGGAACTAATTTTTAGTTGCCCAATAGTCGATAAATTATTAGGTTTTGTTTTAGTAGCCTTGTGAGCCTTAAGATCAGGCTATCTAGTGCATGACTGTTTTGTAATAGTTCTGCATACGCATATAGTGTTTTTTTTAGATACAGCACATTGCTTTCAATAACGTTTTGGAAAGGACAACCGAGCGCTCGAGATCCGGACTAAAACGGTAAGTCGTTATATGTCAATTTTATTCAAACGTTCGATAATATAGCTTGTATGCAATAGCTTAATAAGAAAACCAAAAAAAAAATGTTTTGTATTAATGTTTAGCCCTATATTAAATTTATGTAAATATACCTATGCGTTTCTTTTGTATATTGTTATGAAACTATAAATAATGTCGCGTTTCTAATTTCGTTGGGATTTCGAGATGAGGGGGAGCCATTGATGATGGTGGTCGCGTAAGTAATCTGGGTTTTGGCTGTCTTCGTACCCACCCAAACTACCGTGCTATTCTTCCAGGTCAGAAATTAATAAGGGTGGTTCCATCCTGTACCCAAAAAGGAACACATGTTACACATTCCAGATTGCTATTTTGAAAGTTATGTTCTTACTTAACATTTTTGCTATTTATAATATTTTCCCCCACACCTTTTACTACCTGGGCAAATGAACTTCTTTGCCCTGTGTTGCTTGGTTGTGGGTTTTGATTCATCTGATTTGATATTTGAACCCTTCGATTTTCGTGTTTTTGCGATTGATTTCTTGTTGTATCTCTTAATTTTTGTAGTTGCTTAGCAATCACACAGCCTCGATAATTAGCCGGATGTGGCCCGTACAATTTGTACACTTGGCTGGCACATCTCTCCCTGGGTAAAATTGTACATGCCTGGGTAAAATGATTACTTGAGCATTTTACACACCTTGGATCTCGGCCGCAATATCCGTGGGTGTCATTAAATCCCTGATATTTCTTGCATTGCGGTATGCGTGTTGTGGTTCTCCTCATTGGTTCGATTTTCACCTTCATGTGAAGAATTCCTTTTATTCCATAAATGTTTTGAACATTCTCTTTATTGTTAAATACCAGCATAAAAAGAGGGAGTCCCCTTTTACTGATAATTTGGTTTCCTTCCAGGATTTATGTTCTCTCTTTTTTTTTTTTTTTTGGTTTTTATTCTTTGCAATCTTTTCTGGGGCCGAAGCACTCCTAACTCTTTCGCAGTTCGCTTATTTACGTCCTTATCTTACGCAGTTCTGCCAAATCAAGGACGTACGGATATAGATCCGATTTGTTACCATCTGCACATTGCATAGCTCTATGCCAGCCTATACTGGGCATAGAGCTATGCAATGTGCAGATGGTAACAAATCGGACCTATATCCGTACGTCCTTGATTTGGCAGAACTGCGTAAGGTAAGGACGTAAATAAGCGAACTAAAAGCGAATAAAAACAACAAAAAAAAGAGAGAGCTTCACTACTACGAAGGGATTGGGTACCACAACCGTTCGTTCTACAGAACATTGCTTAGAGTACGCCCGTATTCATTTATGAATACTTCGTGGAGGCTGTCATTAGTTAGTCATCCGCGACTAACAGAAAAAGCGTGGCATTGAGTTCCAGCGCCACATATTCCAGTCATTATTAATAATAATAATAAATGGGATTTTCTTCATAATGGTGAAGGTGTGTCATTTAGTAAACCTTTATCCTCTTTATACTGAGTGTTTTAATTTGCAAAAAAAAAATCGAATCCTTTTGAACGCCCGAAATTCTAAACAATATGGCAAATATTCGTTTTTTATGTATTTTTAAATGGTTTGATTTGGCTATTAATATTCTAATTAAAATATTAAAATTTTACTTCAAATGTTTCTTTTTTCATAATTTTACGTTCCACATTACTTGGGTTTCGCGGATCGCGGACTTTATCACGATGTGAGAAACGAATAGTAACCCTCAAACGGTTTATATGCTTGAGTCAAACAACGTTATTTTATAAGCTTCTCGGAATGCAGCTCCTACCTACCAGATTTTTAGCAGATTTTAAGAAAAAATTATTCTTACCACCCCAATCTAGCCGTCTGACATAATGAATAAAGTAAACAAACGAAATTAACGTATAGATACGTATAGATGACCTAAACACACTTCCGATTCCGTCAGTTAACTTTCACGGCCGGAGTGATATTAATAAAAACCAAACTCTGTAGAATAAAATCGAGACATTGAGACGAGACAGCTGAAAGTCACTAATATAAAACATATTGCTGCAACCCTTTTAATTCTGGTTTTGTGTTAAAGTTAGACAATGCTTAACATACAATATATTTTTATATTCTGATTATTATTTTTTCGTTTGGTCCTAATTTAAATAATAATGTGAAATTGTATGTGTTTAAATTTTAAAATATATAACAAAAATCACAATAAAATTTTTTTTTGTAAATAATAAAATAAAGTAATTTATACATATTAAAATAAAACTATATATGTATACGTAATAACCCCAATGAAATTACAATAAACGTCTACCGTGCACCATGATTGTCCAACAATAGAATTTCGAATTTTTATAAAAAAACACTTTGAATGTTGAGGGATATTTTCAGTATGGCAAGGATGAGAAAAATATTATTTTTTAATTTAATTTTTAACCCATTCAGGAGATGAGTCACACATTTAAAACAAATATTCACAAAGAACGATCATTCCGTAAATACCGTAATAAATGATTTATTAATACCAGTAGTACTGTCATAGGTGTATAATAATCAGCAAACCCTTTTTAATCGATCAGCTGTAATAATAGGAGAGGATCAATAACCTATTAATGTTTTTTCGCTTAAAACCACCGTGGGAATTTACCACTTTACCTCATTTTTGGAAAAAAAATGTTAAAAAAAGTTAAAATGGGTGAAAAGGGTAAAACTGAGTTAAATCAGGGATAAATTTCAGTACGTAACAAGTGATCAATTGAAATCATTTAATTAGGTTATGTA
This sequence comes from Nephrotoma guestfalica, assembly GCA_963691935.1. Taxonomy (NCBI): domain Eukaryota; kingdom Metazoa; phylum Arthropoda; class Insecta; order Diptera; family Tipulidae; genus Nephrotoma; species Nephrotoma guestfalica. The sequence goes on along the minus strand of OY829914.1, from coordinate 126,497,524 downwards.
TGGAATGAATAAGGTGTATGCACTTATTATATTTAGTTAGGGGAATTAATTACGCATAAATTTGCATATCAGGGTGATTTTTTAAATAGTTTTCCCACAATGCTTCTAAAAATGATTTTATAAAATATTTTAATCGTGGCACTTTAACTCATTTGCACTCATTTCTAAATCATCTGAATCATTGAACCTAATTATAATTTGCGCATTCGCCTATGTATTATGTACCGCGTTATAAATTCTCATCCGGCTGCGTATTTTTTAAAAATCACGGCCCATACAATGATTTTCACAGACGTACCCCTTAATATATTTTGCGTTTCTATACAGACCCAAAAAATGTAATCCCTTCCAAGTATTGTCTCGTCATCCACATACACAGATATTGTTTTCGACAAACCCCTTATATTCGTTAAAAGCTAGAAGAGTAATCGCAAAGGTAACTCTAATTAAATATAGAGTACATAAAATAGGGTTGTACAGTTTTACAACAACATCCAGGCGATCGTTGTAAAGCCTTCCTATTATATATGGTATAACTGTCCCATACGGTTATATCTTGACATGTTAATGTATAGGCGACCAATTAAGTTTAACATTACACCGAAATTTAAAAAGCAAACTGGTTTGAGGACTACAAAATTATAAAACGTGGATTTTTAATGGCAAACTATTTTTAACGGAAATATTTCATTTCCTATGTGCTCGAATGCACAAAGTCGCGAAATTTAATCAATCAAACCCCTAACATTTCCCACTAATAATAACACTAAAATATTTTTTATTATTAATTTTAGTTGTATATTCTTTCTTTTGTATGCGTACGCCGAAATTACAGATTATATAGATTTCGACAAACCCCTTACAAATTTTGTTTATTTGTACAGAAGTGCGTAGAGGTAAAAAATATAGAAAATCAACAAAAAAATACTCTTAATGGTCTTTCCATATTTTTGGTAAAAAAATGTTTTTTTTTATAAATCGGTTAAAAAGGGGCAAATAATCCAAATATTGATAATTTGAGATAGTTTTTTGTCGCATGTGAGGCGAGGGATCACATATGATCCTTATGTATTCACACCCGATAGCACAAATTAAGGTCGATCATTCGAATTCATCTGTAAGAAATTATTCATGGTTAAATTTTTACTGCTGTGAGTCAGTGACTTAGGACTGTTGAAATATTAATAGAAGCTGAATTTTATAATGAGACTGAACAACATGGGTCCACTCGTATACATAAATATTCTTGGATTTTCGGAAAATCAAATTACATTACATATTAGTAATTCATATATTTATCGCAAATTCAAGACGAGTTATCTTGTAGTACGAAAATATAACCTATTATATTTTTTCACTGGCGAGGCGTTTTTTATACATACATCGAAATCTACAATAAAATAAACTTTTAAAACGAGTTCCGCATTTCGTAAAATTAAAGTACAAAATGTTCTTTGAATTGTTCAAAGCAATCGTATCTAACTTAGTATCACCAATAATGCTATGGCTGATTTCCACCAAATTGGGCTCATTCAGTAATACTCGCGATTGGAAAAGTTAATTTTCTTTTAGGCTCTCTTCTCTTCCTCACGACAGCCCAAAATTAATAGATTTCTAATTTTAAAATAAAATTAAATTTTTCACATACCGACTAAATGACACAGTGGCTAAAGCTTTGGCGTTTGGATCGGGAGGTATCGGGTTCGAATCCCGATAGGGGCAGGATGCAAAAGAAAATTTTCATCAACAGATGACGATCTGTGATTAAAAGGACCACAACTACGACCTCCTATCGGCGTGCAAGCCTCATGGGCCGACCCATGTTCCATGTCCAGTACTATCGGCTTGCATGAGGCTATGCAATGCGCAGATGGTAACCTGTATCGGTTCCATAGCCGTACGTCTTCGATTTGGCAGGAATTGCGTAAAATAAGACGGGAAAATTCACCGCGAAAGAGCAGGGAGTGCTTCGGCCCCAGAAAAGATTGCATGGATTAAAAAAAATCACATATAATTAAGATTAATATTCTTCAATCAACTCTATTTTAAACAACCATAACTGCAAACAGACAAACTGCAGGCCGTGAGATAAATTATTTCAGGAGCTTTTATTTTATAGATTAAAGTTTTAGTCTCTAGTTTTTTCCCTTAAAGCTGACCTTTGGAGTACACAATTAAGTTGAAAAGTGCTTTAAACCTGCACCGACCAAATTTGTCCGCCACAATGAAACTTATTTACCGGCTAGGAAGCCGCTTTGACATGATTCTAATTCAATTCTCTGTATACACTGTAACGAAACCTCTAGTGATCGTATATGGAAATTTAAATACTGATTCTAGGCCCTTGCGCGGTCAGTTGAAGAGCGGCTAACGCTTGGAAGTTTATTGATGGGATTTGCAACGGTTGAATACAGTCTTGCTAGACCGTTGGTTGAAACATAGATTTATAAGTAAACAAAAAAAAAATAAGTAAGTTTGAAAATAACTATGAACAATATTTGACGGAATTGTAAAATTTTACCAATCAGTATTCAAATTACCGACCAAATGACATAGTGGTTAAAGCTTTGGCGTTTGGATCGGGAGGTACCGGGTTCGAATCCCGACAGGGGCAGGATGCAAAGGAAATTTTCATCAACAAATTACAACGTGTGATAAAAAGGAACACATCTATTACCCCCTGTCGGAGTACAAAACTCATGGGCCAACCCATCTTCCATACCAGTATAGGCATGGAGCTATGCAATGTATGGTAATAAAAATCGGACCTATATCCGTACGTCCTCGAATTGGCCAATACAGGCGTAAAGGTAAGGACGTAAATAAGCAAACCGCGAAAGAGTTGGGAGAGCCAGAACAGATAGCAGAGGGAAAAAAGTATTCAAGTTAACAAAAAAATAATAATTTCATGACATTAACTATTGAGGAGAGTGGTTAATTCTGACCGAAGAAAAAATGTATATTTCGTTATCAAGCAAATTGGAGAAGGACCAGTGGAAGGAATCATCACGACAGAATTATACTTTAGAAAATAAACGGTAATTATGAACAAGAGGGAATTAAGAAGGAAAGAAAAGCAAAAGTGATTAGATAAGTATAGCAGAAAGAACGACTGTAGGAAACTGTACTACCTATATACCCTTAATTATTAATAATAAAAAAATTATTTAGATTCATCACCAACCAATCCCGAAACTAACATAGGGGTACTTTATCTAATCATTAATTATAAAAAAATCAATAAAGAAATTTAATTTGTACATTGTGTCATTAGGATTAAAAGTGATACTTTGTTTGACGAGCAATTATATTTGCATGCGAGGCGAAGCGCAGCGTAGCCGAGTAAAAACAAAGATTGTGAGTTAAACAAAGTCACGTTTAATCCTAATAACACATACTATTTTGACTCCAACGAAGAAAATCTCATTCATTGTAAACTAATTATACGAGTAAGTTACAAATTATGTAATTAAAACTTCAAAATTGAAACTAATTTTGTTGAAAAATTTTGTGAAACTACGAAGATCATGACTTTTGTTTGGTTTGACAATTTACTTTTACTTTTATTTTGTTTATTGTACGCGTCAAACTGCAAAGCTATAATTACAATATTTCCTTTCTTGCGAACAAAATGTTTGAATCAGAAGATTTATAAAATTTACCACCGGAACAAACAAAAAGAAATTGTGTTAAACCTATTGCCATCAAAATCACGTAAGATTCACTATAATATTTTTTTTCTAGTATTAAAAGTACCTACTTTTACACCAAGGATTAAAAGTGTAGCTTAGCAACACACACATTTTTTAAAATAGTAAGAAAAAGGCCAACTTTAATACCCAAAAACAGTATTAAAATAAGAGGCTTTTAAGACGTTGGGAGAAAAAAAATTATATGCACAAAATTCAACTTTAATGAACACCCTATTCTCGTGCAAACTAAGCTAAGCTAAACTTAAACTAACCCTAATCTAATTATTAATTAACTAAGCCTAAGAAAATTAATTAACAAACAAAATTTAATTATACTTGTAAAAGAAAAATGAAATCATGATTTAAATTAAAAAAATTTATTAAAGTAAAACAAATTTGTTACTTGTTTCGCAGAAAATAATCCGTAGGAAATGTTGCCGAATTTGTTGATCAACAATATTGATTGTTGTTTCCTCGCGGTGTTGTCTTCAATATTGAGACGAAGATATAATTGAATGTGAAATATAATAATGACGACATTCAAATTATATATATATATATATATATATATATATATATATATATATATATATATATATATATATATATATATATATATATATATATATATATATATATCGCACCATTCATGCAAGAAAACGATAAGTACTAGTTATCGCGTTATTGCATTATTGCATTTTTAGAATATGATCAATAGGCCCTACAGATGTATCCATTCAGTTTTTTCTTACGGATCCTCCTGCAGAAATTATTAAGATTTAAAAATAAATTTTACTATGACCTTACACTAAAATTCTTAGAGAAAAACTGTTTTCCTGAAAAAGTATGTTTTTGAGTTTTATTGACACAATTCTGTTTACGTAACTACTTCGAGTACTGTATTTGCTGAATGTTGTAACCATATGGTGTAGAGCACTGCGTTACAATACGCAGCCATTTTTCGTTTTACATTATTACACAATTTTTAAATATTACGAGGTGGGCCACAGAAGAAAATAATAATTGAAAGTGGGCCTTCGGCAAAATAAGGTTGAGAAACACTTGTTAGCTTTTAATTAAACCTTCTTAACACTTATTAAAATCAATAAAGAAAACCTAAAATATAGAACATATTCTAAAAAATATTCTATAAAATTTAAAGTCATTAAATGTCATCAGCCCCATCCAGGTGAATTAAAAATGTTTAAGATGAAAACTGAAAAAATAGACATTAAACATAATTTTAAAAAAAACGTCAATTTAACCACCTTTAATAAATTATTACGATAGACCGTCACCAGATATTGGGCCAAATGTTGCTCTAAGAGTCTTGCTTGGAAAGTCTACCTTAACCAGATAAGTAATACATTATTTTTGTGGCAGATTACAGGAAATTGGCTTTAGACGAAATATAAATGTTGATTTTACCACATTCAACAATTTATTACACCAGACCGCCACCAGATATTAGGACAAACCTTACTTCAGGGGCCTAAATTATTATTACTCTTTAATCTACATTTGAAACTTGTTTTAGTTCCAGTGGCATACCGCCGCATGCAATTCCTATTTTACTCAATATTACTCTATCAACGTAATATCTTAATGTGGTACATCAAAGTGGTGGTACATCGAATTCCATTCAATTTTACTACCTAAATTGTTCAACAAATATGTCAAATTTTCCTGATTTTTTACACACAAAATTGTTTTAGATCTTAAAACTTTTGATCTACTGCGAAATAGTTGAAGATCCCGAAACGACCTACGTTTCAATTTTACTACGATACGCAACAGTATGCTTAAATCTACATTAGAAACGAAATATATTTTACTTCTAGTGAAAATACCGCGCTTCCAATATATAATTTGCTCAATATTCCTTCGTCAACGTACACCAAATTCCATTCAGTTTTGTTATTGTACATAAATTGTCGAACGTTTTTTGTCAACGTACCAACGATCAATAGTTGTTCAACGAATTTTGTCAAACTTTCCAGATGGTGCCTTACTGATTTTTAAGATGCAAAATTTTTATCTTAGATTTTAAAACTTTTGGTTTTTTTCGAAGTAATTGGAGATCCCGAAACGACCTTCGTTTAAATTGGACTACCAGATTGAGTTGTTTCGCTCTAATCTACAATTAAATTTAAAATATGGTTTATTTTCAGTGGAAATACCGCGATTCCAATACATTTCTTCGTCAACATTGTTCAACTTTTTTGTCAAATTTTCCTGACGGTTAGCCTTAATGATCTTTAAGACATAAAATTTTTTGTCCTAGATTTTCAACCTATTGATCTTTTACGAAATAATTAGAGATCCCGAAACGACCTTCGTTTAAATTGGACTACGATATTGTGTCGTTTCGCTTTAATCTACATTTAAATGTATCACCATCGGACAAGAGGTGCAGTTCTTAAAGCTGCGGCACTAGGGAGATAGTGGGTTTGTATCCCACCAGAGGCTGGATCCAAAGCAATTGTGGTCGTTGATTGTGATCAGTGATGGTAATAAACACAACTAAGACCTGCTGATGCAGTGCAGAATTCAACACCGGCAATCTATAATATTAATTAATTATAATAAATATATTATTTTATATATTTTTTTAAAAATCTAAATTTAGAATAAAAAAACAAGGAAAAAAACAATCCCGTGATGCTCCCACAAAAGACGATATATCGAGAAACTAAAACTAAAAATTACAAATGTACCAAAATCTATTAAAATAATTTAATTAAACCAAAAAAAATATGCAGATTCACCCAGACACTGCATACAAATCAAAAACAACACTCGATCCAGTTACAACCAAAAACAGTCATATTCAGCAATCAAACTAAGAATAACAGATTAAACTGTAAACTACTGCAGTAAACGACACAAGTTTACCGAGCAAGTGGTGCAGTGGTTAAAGCTTCTACACTTGGACCGGGAGGTACTGGGTTCGAATCTCACCAAGAGGCTGCATGCAAATCAAATGGTCGGTGATGTTAATAAACAAAACTATAGTAAGACGCTCTGTTGGAGTGCAGAATTCAGCGCCGGCCTACCGCCCATGTTAATGTACAGGTTGACATGGAGCTTGCAATGTGCAAGTGATATACTGTAATTATATGAATGAGTGGTGTGTGCGTGAATGAAAAAGGAGGGGGGAGGGTATTAATTGACCTTCAAAGGACATTAAATCGACTGGACAATTAATACTATCTTTTTTTAATACAAAAAATTTGAAATATGTTTTATTTCCAGTGAAAATATCGCGCTTCTATACATAATTTGCTAAATATTCATTAGTTATCGTGATGGCTTGGTGGTCAAATTTCATTCAATTTTGTTACTTAAATTGTTCAGCGAATTTTGTAAAATTTTCACCTTTCTGATTTTTAAGGCACACAAATTTTTGTCTTAGAACTTAAAACTTTTGAACTTTGTTGAAATAATTGGAGAAACCGAAACGACCGACGTTTAAATTTCAATACTTCGTCGTCACCCCGTTGACCGTCTAAATGACCGTACATCCAATTTAATTCAATTTTGTTACCAAAATTGTTCAACGTTTTTTATCTTTCCTTACTGATTTTTAAGACACAAAATTTGTTTTCTTCAAAACTAATGATATTTTCCGAAATAATTGGAGATTCCGAAACTACATTTAAATTTGGCAACGAATTTGGTGAAATTTTTCTGATGGCAGCATTAGCCTTACTGATTTTTAAGACGCAACACTTTTTGCCGTAGATCTTAAAATTTTTGATCTTTTTTAAAATAATAGGAGAAACCGAAACCACTTATGTTTAAATTGAATTACGATATTGCATCATTTCGCTTTAATCTACGTTTGTATTCAAAACATGTTTTATTACCAATGAATGGTGCTTCCAATACATAATTTCAATATTACTTCGTCAACGTGATATCATAATGATCGTACATCAAAATCCATTCAATTTTGTTACCAAAATTGTGCAATAGTTTTTGTCAAATTTTCCTGATTGTTCCCAATCTGCGATGTCTGCGACATATAGTTATGAGCACATTGCGATGACGATTGCTCTTATGCATGGCGGTTGGACGTGGTTTGTTCCGTAATTGTTCAATTTAATATTTGGAAAATTGTTTCAAATGCGAGTTGTTTTTCAGATTGCACAATTTTCCTGGCGACTTTTCTATTGGAATATGACACACCATTATACACTTTTATAGACAGCTGCTCCCCTTCAGATAATCTTTTACTCTTAGGCATTGCTGTAAAAAAGCCTTTTAAATTTAAGCATGTTACAAAATATTACAATTATATCTTCAAATTTAACAATTTTATAACAAACAAGTTTGATTTACATAAACACAATTAAATATCACGGTCAAACTGCACTGCGTTTAAATGAATATCTCGACTAAAAATGGCAGTTTCGTGATCCCTGTTTCTATTTTGTTTTGTTTAGTTGTATTAATATTTTGTTTTTAGCGCAATTATGTATTCGTTACACAAACACTTAAATGTAATAAACAAACAAGTTAATTTATGGAAAGTAGTTGATAAATAAACAGTTTTATATTGAAGAATGGCTCATACGAATGTCGCCCACTTGAGGACCTTGAGTCACAGATTTTCGTTAGATTAGTAGAGTCCTTGAATAAGGTATCTAATTTTCGAATCTGTTCATGCTGGGCAGAACTCATAAGCAAAAATGACTATCCGAAGTGTGTGCTTAAACTAAATAGAACTCGCTTATTTTTTAGGTTAAAGGTTTAACCTTAATTATTATTGAACCTTAATTAGTTACCTCTATAGTCAGGATAAAATAGGCTACTATTATAAATGGTTGGTAAAAATCTTAAACTTTGGCTTACAAGATATAAAACCCTTTTAATATTATAAAAAAATTATTTAGACTGGAGAGTACACACTGGCTAAACCTTCACAAAAAGTTATTAAAGTTAACTATGCTAAATAAATGTTAGTTAAATTGTATTTAAAACCGACTAGTGATTATTTTATTCTCTGAGGTATTGGTTTCAAAGAATTTTAGTAAACGATTTATCATTCGATCCGCCGCCAGATGAGCTGGGAAATTTATTTAACCTTTTGAACAAATTTGCTGAAATCATGTCTCATAAAATTGATAGATAAAAATTGGATCATGAATCATAACCGTAACCCAATTTCCAATTGTGATATTAATACACAACAAAAAATATAATGGCTTGGGTGAAAGGTCCATAGATGTTTATCCAACATTCCGATATGAAGTCTTATTATTTAAAACAATTATCCGCGAATTATATTTCCACCGTACATAAAACTAAATATTCTGCACAATAAAAGTAAATTAACTGGTCATACACTACTGCTGCAGCAGATATACTACAAATTAACAAATAAAATTTTAAACAAATATTTTTTTAACAAAACTCAAATAAGGATTTAACGAGTGTAATTCAAATACATTTAAAAAATTAAAATCGCCAAAACGCAATTACAAAACATCTCAAGTGAACCTTACTTACGTAAGATTCTAATCAGCGTGTAGAAATAGAACAAAGCAGCTGATAGAACTTAAAAAAATCTTACATCAATCGTTTAAATAACCGTCTATAACAAAAGGTGCGTTTACCTATTTCTAAACATCGCTGATGATGACTTAAATTTTTTAAATATAAAACACAATAAATACATTAATAAAAAAAGAAATCTAGAAAGGATCAAGGGGTGCAATACTCTTTTTTACTTGATTTGGTTTAGTTTAGATTTAAAATCCTACATCTAGTTCTGCTGTAGTTTTATAGACTATATGTGTACAAAGGTATATAGTTGTGAAACAACAACTGCAACCCGTTTATAAATTTTTGTATTTTTATTTTATTTTTTATTAAGGGATGATGATTTTTTTATTTTCGTACTCTTTTCAATTTTATTTCAAAATAATTTTTTAGTTGAAATTTGCACCCCTTAAAATACGGTTCGGTTAAAATTATTTTGCGCGCGCATCATCATCATCATTGCTCCATCATCATCATCAATGTTTCGAAGTCATTGTAGTCGTTGCGGGCAATATCAAAATCATCATATAATCATTATTATTATTATAAATAAATAATATTATTACCAACAAATAATTTTTACAAAATACATCGCACTTTAAAAAATAAATATATATATGTGTGTGTGTGTATGTGTGCTCTGTCTACCAAAAAAGCCCAAAGTTTAAAGTTGCTTATTTAATTAATTAAAATTACAAACAAAAAAATCAAATTTTTGTCCAACGTTACATATACGGAAAAATAGTTATAATTAAAAGACGTAAAGTAGTTTCACCAATTGGGCGTAACTTTCCAAAATGCTTTTTTTTGTTTGTTAATTTTTGTAGGTTTTCATTGTGGAAATACAAAAAAAGAAAATTTGTGCGTGTGTTTTGTGTACTTTGTTTTGTTAGTTTTTGGCGTCCATCAAATCAAATGTACTGTGCAATAAGCGTTTGCGGATTGTTTTATAATTGTATCCATGTTTATTTGAATATTACAACAAAAAATATAGTTTCTAATAAAATATTCGATTTAATGTGAAACGATTTATTTTTAATTAAATAGTAAATAAAAATTAAATCAAGCTACAGTACTGATGCGGGGGATTATCTTTGATTTTATGTGAGTAGCATATAAACAAAAAAGTTATTTCGTCAAAGTTTTATTTATAGTTTTTGATTTATCACTTAACTGAAAATAGTTTATACATACCCAAAAAAAAATTGTTGTTGGAAAATTTTTCAAAAAAAAATTTCATTTTACTTTCTTTGTAGGAAATAAGAAATGGCGTCCATTTTTTTCAAAAAAGGAATTATCATTTTGTTAATTTTCGAAAAAAATTCTAAACTCATTTTTAAAATTGGCACTGTTTTGATTGTTGCAATAAAATTTTATATCGAGTGCAGTATTGTGGAATAAATAATAATTAATTGCGCTTTAATCAGGTAAGATTGATTTAAATATAGTTTATTGGTTTTCTAACTTTTAAAGTGAAAATTTTTTTGTGTTCGGCCATAACATGAACCTTGTTTATATCTTACTTTATATTATGGTGCGAGCTAGATTTTTGTGTACAACATTTGTTGCATTTTGGAATTTTTCTGTGTAAAGTTATTGGTGGGATATTTAACCTCAAAATATTTTGTTTATTGTGTAAATCAAGTGATTAAATGACAAATGTTCAATGAATATTTAGTTCATGATTCGGTGTAATAAGAGTTAAGTAGCAGGTTTATTTCAATTTAATAATTATTAAAGATTTCAGTTGACTCAAAATAGTTATGGAACAGTTTAAAATACAAAATATTTGCCAGTAAGCAGAGTGCGATATAATAAAATCAATTTAGCGACTAGTACTCTCAGTACTCTATGAAAACCCTGGTTAGCCACACGATTTTAGAGCTTTTTCGTAGTGCATTAAATTAAATGTAATTATACATTTAAAAAGTACAAAAGGCAATGATGGTCCACTAAAGCAATTAATCAGCTATTGCAATAAAATAAAGGAATTCCACTTGATTTATGGTTTGAAGTGTTCGACCATGCACTAAGGAAAAACTCTTTCTAGTAGTCTATATTCACCAAGTACCTTGACCCTGTTACAGATACTTGAGTATATATAACCAATAGTTAGTATTACAGACAATACATTCTTCTGCTAAAGATGACAACTGAATTCTGAAATAAATTTACTATGTAGGTACTCCTGAAAGGCCTTATATTTTTACACATGTTAAAATATTTTGTAAAAACCGTTAGTAAAGAAATAAATCGATGTAGCGCTAGGATCCCCATCACCTTTAACAAAGTATTAATGGGAAATATGTGGCAAACAGAATTTGAGAGTTAGTCTGAATTTTAGAATTTGGGTAAATTTTGTATAAATTCTAAAACTTAGTGGAGACAATGTTGCCCAATCCCTTCAAACAAAGATTTATTGTCAATATTTATCTCTATTTTCAAATTTAACGGGACAGGATATTGGGAACCACAAAACTTTACACTCAATCACCCAATTTTTATATAGTAACCTTTAACCATGGATATGAATATCATCCGGTTTAGTTTTCTGGAAGGTAGGCTTACAAAACTGGAATAGAGCTACTCATCGACTGAAATACTCTTTGAAGCGACAAATGAAGTTGGACCTTTTGTAATTTTTAAGTTTATTAGTTTTATTTCTCTAATTTATTTTACAATATTCTTGAAGTTTATAAAATTAATAATTTTAGTGATAAAACTAGTTTAGAAAACTCCTAATTTATAATAAATGTATGTAAATGTATTGTATTATAAATGAAACTCATTATTTTGGGAGATATTGACCAACAGCAAAACAATGTACTCATTTATTAAGCAAATTTTTAATTTAGGTACTAAGTCAAAGAAGAATTGATTTTATTTAATATTATTTCTCGTTACAACGAAACAGTGTAAGAACTTGGAGAAAATTGTTTTGCTGTTGTATCTGCACAACAAGTTTTGTTCGTACTCAGAAGCCACACTTTCCACGAAAAATTTTGTATGAACAAAAAATATTTAAAATATATATTTATTTTTAACTGCTTAACCAAAAGGTGCACTCAAAAGTATATGACATAATTTAAAAAACTTAACTTCGCTCAATACCTCCCAAACTAATGAGTTTCAAGATCATCCCAGATCACCACTAAATGTACCCCTCTACACTGAACAATTTTCATGATATGTAATTTTCTCCTATATGGCACCGCTTCCGAAATAAAAGCCTATTAAAAAACTCACTCGGTTACAATTAAACATTATTACTAAAACTAGAATGGGGTATTATTTATTAAAATTAAAATAAACAACTTATAGAAAATTTAAAACATGAATTCAACTGTAAAATATTGGCAAATTTATATTAATTTTATAATTAACAAAATTAGAGTTAATCAATAAATCGTAATATTATTATTATTAATTCGGAAGTTAATAATTCTTAAAACTGCTTTCTGAACAGAAATCCAAGCATTAATACTTGATATGTGAATACTACCCCAAGATACAATTCCGTATTGAAGGTGAGAATCAATAAGAGCGTAGTACAGGCGCTTCATAAATTCAGGGGGTCGATTTTGTGCAAAATCCGAGACTCGAGTCATGACGTTTTTGTATACGTATAAGAAGTATAGTATACAATTTTATATTAGTGTGCGTAATTTTTCTGTGGTTATACTTGTTTGTTTTCTGCTAATGTAAGCATCAAAAATTATGAATTGGTACAAATCGGTTCTGTTTTTGGTACTTATGTCGTTTTGTTCTCTCACGTTTTTGAGATTTTTGACCTCTCTTGCTTTTGAAAAGGCGAGTTAACACGTTCGCGCAAACAACTTTCATTTTTTAAGGAATAACTCGACATATTTTTTAATTCTCAACAATGCATTCCTTTCCGCGACGAAATATTATTGCACTTACAAAAGTTATCATATGTCTGTTCCTGAGTAGAACACATATTTAGAAAGTGTGCGTCAATGTGTTAAGAAAAAAAAACTTTTAACTACACATATATTACGATTTTAATTTTTTTTTTCAATGCAATGTCGAATAAACCTTTTTTTCGCAGAAATTCTGTTGCAATTATTTTAAAACTAAAATTAAATAATTAAATAAATATAATTTTATTTAAAGCATATTTGCATTTACAAATTTTAAATTATAAATAAAAATGTTATCTAGAAATGTCATATCCAAAAAATTTAAATGAAGCGGATTCGCACTAACACAAACACACATACCACTACTGTATACTTGCGCAAACTCTACTAGTAACCAATACTTTCGGTTGTTTTTCTAATAGCTTAGGTTCAATATAACCTGATTACAAGGCAAAATTTGGAGAAAATTTATGGATTAGAATTTTCACTATAATTATTTGAGTAATTTTGTTTTTTTTTGTTTCTGGGGCTCAATAAGTTCTACTCAGTTTCTTTCCAATTTCTCAAAATCTTTCACTAGTAACTAATACTTTCGGTTGTTTTTTTAATGACTAAGGTCTTGGACTACTGAGACTACTTGGTAAATTTGGGGAAAATTGTTCATTATAATATTTTGATTTACTGCGGCCCTATTAGTTCTACTCAGCTTCTAGTCAATATCTCTAAAACTTTCAGTAGTAACCAATATTTTCGGTTGTTTTTCTAATAGCTAAGGTCATAGTAACCAAGGTAATCAAAAATTATAGTGAAAATTTTAATCCGTAAGTATTCCACGCAGACTCAGTATGACCTTAGCTATTATAAAAACAACCGAAAGCATTGGTTACTAGTGGGGGTTTTTGAGATATTGGTCAAAAACTGAAAATAAACTCATATGGACTCGGTAAATCAAAAAAAGAGTGAAAATTCTAATCAATAAATTTTATTCGAATTATCCCTGTATGCGATGCAAATTTTACAATTATTAATTAAGAAATAGCCGAATTCTCTCCAGCTCAAAATTCATTTGAATCGTGTAGAATGTACAGATACCATATTTTCATCTAAAAAATTTATTTCAATAAAAAATCAATCTAGAAACAAAATTTCATAATGATAGGTTATGAAATGGCTAAGTTTAGACCAGCATGAACAGATCCTAGAATTGTGTCCAAAACTCACTTTAAAATCCGTGACCAATACTACTATCCAAATTTTATCGTAATTTGTTAAGAAATGGCGGAAAGACGGAATATTGTTAAATTTCAAGACTTCATTTACCGAGTTCCTTTACTTCGGAGATCCATCCATTTGTCATTTTAAGGATCACTTTTAATATTTTATTCCTCTGGAATGTTTTATTTAGTGAAAAAGTAGATATAAAATAAATAAAAAATCCGCTGGTACTTATATATAACCAAATTAATTATCTTTTGTGATAGTGCCGCCACTTCAACCACCAGGAAAATTCATTTTTTAAGAAAACAATGTCTTGATTATAGCATAATTAACAAAATCAGAACCACGCAAATTCAGGCTAACAGATGAATCACAACCTATTAAAAATAACAATGGCCAAAAAACTGAACCTTGTGGGACTTCGATATTTGCAGTTTTCTCCTCGCTGAAGGTATTATCAATACATACACTTTGTTTAGTATCGAATGCTTTGGAAATCTCATTGAAAAAATCAGAAGCATTCAGATTATCATTCAAATATTTATGCAGAGGCGACAAGAATGAGGCTAATGCTCTTTCAAAGAGTAATTGGGCGACAGTTATTTGTATCTAAGTGGGAACCTTTTTAAAAATGTAGTTTTACGCCACCAATTTTAAGTTTTTCCAGGAAACTCCCTTTTGATAATCAAATATTAAAAATAAACGCCCAAACATGTACTACGCTCCTAATTATTGTTTTAATTATTACACAGGGTGGGCCATCTGTCAGTCCTTTTATCATTTGTAAATAAAACACAAATTTTGCGATGACAAGTCAAAAATTGTTATTGATAAGGAAAGGTGGTTCTATGCCATTTATGCATGAGAAACAATATCGTTCATATGCCCACCACAGCTTCGCCTACAGGCCTGCATCCGAACATAAAATGATGATTTTTCCAATAAAAGCGGATAAATGACCTCAATTTTAGCTCGTATGTTGTTTTTAAGTTGTTGAATTGTTTGTGATGATTAGCATAGGCCAAACCTTTCAAACAACCCCACAAAAAATAATCAAGTGGTGTTAAATCCGGGCTTCTTAGTGGCAGGAACTTCACACAATTTCTTGAAATTATGCGATCAGCAATTTTTGTTAAAAAGATAATATATGCAAATGGATTGTTGCACGACTTGCGTGGCATGTCGCTCCGTCTTGTTGAAACTAAAGGTCGTTGACATGCAATTCATTCAATTTGGGTCACAATAAACCAGTTAACATTTCTGCTTCGTGAATAACATAAGGATTCTTTCATGGTTCGTGAAATATTTAGTTATTGTGAGCGATGTCTGGTTGATGTGCTTCGTTCACTACGAACACTTTCACTAACAGCTGACACTGCATCAGGAGTACGAACTGGAAGAACATGTTGATACGGTCTACGACCTTCCACTGAACCAGTTTCTTCAAAACGATCAATAATTTAGCCAATCAATCGTGCAGATCAGTAGGACGTCCCTATCGACCAAATCTCTCACGTAATTTACGAAATGTTGTTTAGCGAAATTTTAGCGACTCCATGATGATGTCAAAGAATTTTTTAGAACAGATAACATTAACTACTAAAATTCATCGAATGAAAAAAGGACCAATAGATGTCCCACCTTGTATAAGAGATACTTCGTCAATACCGTAAGAAGCACTATTTTCTACTTGCAATCGTAAATATTTCATTTTCACAAACAGGGAAGAAGAAAAGACGTATACTGTTAAAGTTCGAGTGAATTAAGGGATTTCAAGAAGTATAATCAATGTAACGTTTTCTTGATTTGCAAGCAAAATGTCGTTAGGTACGTTGAGAAAAAATTAATTAAACACTTTGACAATTTTAGGCGGATCAATTTCGATTCTATTACTCCATCATCAATTGATGGAATTGTGTTATTGCCTGGTATATTTGTCAAAATGCTATTAACAACCTTTCATGAAAACTTATTTCAGCGGCACACAACTATTAAAAAATCGTTCTTTGGTTCGTGGAATGAAGTATTTTATTTTGGCATTTACGTCTTGAAATTTTATGTTCAGCATTGCATTATTTTGATTCTTTCGTAATTTTTTGGCTAAACCGTTTTTATAACTAATCAAATTGAATAACGAATTTGTCATTCAAAGTTTAATTTTGAAATTGATCCTTGGGACGTTTGTGAACAATTTATCGGTAAGTTTGGTAATAAAAACCGAGAAGGCCAAATTTTGATCATCAGTAGAGAACATCGAAGTCCATTCACAATACGTGAACCTTTTTCTGCTAGATTGCAATAATTAATTCTTATTTGCCATCGAGGTTAATATTGCGGAATATTCCTAGTTGGATTGAATGATTTTTATGTTTTATGTTTTGCGATTCACTAAAACTTCAAGTGTATATAATTGTAATTGTTTTACACTACAAATTCACTAGCAACCAGAACCACGTTTTTCTTGTAGATCAAGCCCACCTTTTTTCAAAATAACCTCAATGTTTATAATATAATCATATAATGATATATATATATGATATAATCAAATAAAATTAATTTATCAAAATTTTACTGAATATTTGTGAGAACATTGGGTATTTGGATGGTTCTGACGGATAATCCAATTAATAATTTAATAAATAATTAACAGAAAATGCTAAATACAATTGAAACATATAATAATATCACGTTATAATTAAATTAATTTTAATTTAAACGACAGAGCAGCTCCTTCCATGTTAAGGAAGGAGGAACTGCAAATATAAAATGGCCTCTAAAAACTATAAGTATACCTAAGTATGATCGACATTTATTAATGTAACTTAAAATCATGAATTTTTAATTTGCATTACAAAATATTGAATTTAAATTCATAACGTGAAATGTAATAATTTCAATTCGATTTACAGTAATTCTGATAATAATTTGGAAAAATTATAATTAGAGTTATAAAATACTCGAGATTGATATGTAAAAAATAGAGAGGTGAATATATTGTTGGCAACATCCGACTTCCTTTTACCACGAATGGATACATAGATCTCGAATAAACCACGATTTCTAAACGATTTCGATTTCTAAAGCGAAAAATTAAACTTACCGGATTTTAGCTATAACTGTCTTTTATAATCAAAAAAACATTATTCCTGCTTAAATTACAGAAAAACAACCAGATCAACCCTTTGTGATTTAGAAATACAATTTTTAAATTTATTTAAGTGTTTTAATTCTTTGTCGTTTTTTTGTAATTGCTGAACTTTTCATCATTGGAAAAATTGAAAAAGCTCCCATTGAAGCTTCTACTTCTGGTACACAGATTTCCACCAAATTTCGCACGAATCTTCCAATTAATGGCAAAAGTTTAATTGTGATATTTTATTCCGAATAGATAATCCGCCTAGACTGTAAAAATGCCGAATTTTGGTGAAAAGACATTTTTTATCAAAACTCGTCCTTTCCGGTAAAATTCAAAAAACTAATAGGAACTTAATTTGTTTGAAATTTAATTTACAATCGTTTGGTCCTTGATCGTTTTTGTTTAACCGATAGCGGCGAAAAATCACTGGGCTCCCAATTTATGGAAAAAGCTTAAGTATGAAGTTTCATCCCGCTCAATCATTCCGTATGGGGTATACAGCGACCAAATTTTTACTGAAAAACGGTATTTTGCAATAATATTCAATTTCATTTAAATTTAAAAAAACTGATCTGGACCGGTGTTTTCGCATACTTAATTTAGAGTATTTTAGTGTATAATCGTTTACCTCGTAAATGATATACGTTTTACAATACACGCAAAAATCGGCTATTGCAGCTGTCATTTCCGGTGGAAAAACTAAAAAGCGTCAAGAAAGTATTAACAGTCCAATGGATTTAATGTCCTTTGAAGGTCAATTAATACCTCATTTTCATTCACGCACACATCACCCATTCACACATTTACAGTATACCACCTGTATATTGCAAGCTTCATGTCAACCTGTACACTGAATTTTGCAGTCCAACAGAGGGTCTTAGTTCTGTTTATTAACATCACCGATCGTAATGGATGAAGAAAATTCGCTTTGCATCCAATTTAGAATCATTTATCTCAAAATCGTTTTTCTCGAAAAATATGTAAGTACTATATATATCAAAATATTCAAAACTAAAAAGCTCCTATGGAAGCTGTCATTTCTGGTGAACTGATTTCGGCCAAATTTCTGTGAGGTCTCCTAATTTTGTGAGAAAAGCTTAAGTATCAAATTTTTTTTGAAAACAGTTTTTTGTCGAAAAGCATCATTTCCGCTTAAATTTTGGAAAAATGATTTGGTCCGGTATTGTTGCAAATTTAATTTAGAAACTTTTAATTCATAATTGTTTTTCTCGTAAATGGTATACTTTGTAAAATATTTACGAGAAAACTCCTATGGAGGTTACAAGTTCCGGCGGACCGATTTCATCCAAAAATCATTGGTATCTGCCAATTTATGAGTAAAGATAAAGTATGCAGTTTCCGATCAATCAATCCTTCTTGGCTGTAGAGGACCAACAGACATTTAGTGAGCACCGCACAACAATAGCACATACATACGTACACACAGACGCAGAATTTTTTTAAAAACTACTGTTTTTGGCTTCGGCGATATAGCGAATGGTAAATCTGCAAAAATCTCGAAGGCAAAATTTTCATGATTACTATTTTTACTTTTAAGCAAAAGAAAGTAGCGAGCTTGACCTATAAAAATGTGGAACTGCGGCTGAATTCCGGTTATAATTGGTATAAAAATGATTTAAAAACGCACAAAAAGATACATTTAATTATTATGTATTAAATAATTGTAATACTCGTATTACCTGTAATATGATTTTTATTATATTTTAAAAATTTTTGCATCACACATATAGAGATTAGTCTCGGGATTTGTTTTTCTCGATTTTTCGAGAATTCCAGCCCAATTAAATTTTTTCGATTCCCAAGAAATATATTATTTAGATCTCGAGAATTTCGAGAATCCAATATTGTAGGACTCAAGACAACATCATTCGTTTCTTCTACTACGCACATTTCAATTTTATTGCAAATGTCTCTAAGTTACCGCTAGTTATTTTAAATTAACAATTTTCAAATTGTAAAGCACCGTATATATTCACAATAGTTTGACCAAACCAAGCTATCATATAGACTATTAGGAGCTGTAATTTTACATAATTTTGTTGTTGCCGATAAAAATTTAGAATTTCTCTGCTATTCCATTTTTTAATGGTTTTGGAATCCTTGGCGAACATTTCCGTGGATAGCGTTTTAATTAAATTTTCAATGATCAATTTTATTACCAACAATAATCAATGCGACTAAATTAAATAGACTAGAATTAACGATGAAGCTCCTGCTATTGTTCACTATGCGGCCGATGGAAAGTCCATTTACAATTATACTTCTCTAATTAATGGATAATATTGTTAAGGTGCACTAACTTCGATTGTTATGATACAGATCACAGACGAATTAGTGACATATGCATGTTTTTAAGTTTCACAGATTTTAGTAACACGAGCTTTTATATTTCACGAATTTCAGTTTTTGAAATTAAACAGCGACAATCTGTAATGAAGAACGTTTTCTTTACGACACTCACGAATTGTATGAACAAGAAAACAATGGAAATTGTACTTTAAGATTATTTAAAAAAATTGAATTTTTTTCCATGGAAACCAGAGCCAGAACAACAGTCGTTTCTCATTGAATTTGCTGTCAGTTTCCATAATTTTTGTTGGATGCTAAACGACAATGTTTGCAAAATGCAATGCAACCAAGTCTTATTATGTATCATTGCAATTTAAATAAAACTATAGCCGTGTTTTAATATTGGAGCACTATCCGGCGCCGAAGGGAAATTTCTATTGAAACTGTAGCTATTTATTCACTGATGTCGCTATACCATAAAAATGAAAAAATAAATTCATCATAAAACAAACATTTAACGACCTGAAATATACCAATTAACATTTATTTTGGCATGACGTTGTAAAAAATAAATCATCTTGCTGCGTTTTAAATTTTTATTAGCCGTGTTTTATTATTAGCTGCGTTTTTCTGAAAAACAATCGGGTTGAGTTCGCGATAGCTCTTTTCAAATTTGTCTAATTTAAAATTCAAAATTTAATTTTTTTAAATTAAATAATTTAGATTTGACAGTAATCTACGATTAACCGAAAAAATCCACCATAAAAGTTGTATAGTTTTCTTGGAATATCGTTGTTTTGTATAGTTCTGAACTACTCCGATATTATACAGAACTATACAGAACAACGATATTGCAAGAAAACTATATAACTTTTATGATGTTTTTTCGGTTATACGTAGATTACTATTAAATCTAAATTATTTAATTTAAAAAAATTAAATTTTTAATTTTAAATTGGACAAATTTTAAAAAGGCTATCGCGAATTCAATCCGATTGTTTTTCAGATAAACGCAGCTATTAGCGCCCGATAGCTATATCCGGAGCACGCAATTTTCTATGTCAAAACTTATATTTAGCGCGCTTTTTTTGTATATAAATAATTTATTTAATTCTAAACTAAGATTTTTCATTCAACTTTCAAAAAAATATCTTGCTCTACCTATTTATCGGGAACCGCTATATTCTTTATAAAATAAACTAGAGTTAAGAAAGAATTTTGATAAATGATCTTAAAACTCTTGGAAGATTAAATGAAGTTTTTTTAAATTACGAGCGTCCTTAAGTCAGTCGACTTGGCAATTATATATCTGATATTTGAGGTTACATAATCGGTTATCTTCAGATTAATGACTGATTGGTCTATTGAAACTGTGCTGCTGGATGAAGCATACTGGCAACCAAAGCAATGCTTGCTTGACGTTGATGGTATAGTTGTACTTGCATTACCCTCTCTGCCAAGAACCCTCAAAGCAATTAGCATTACTAATAATTAATATAATTATAAGGAAAGATTAAACTTATTTTATAAAATATAACACACAAATGATCCCGCACCTACAATTCTCAATAGTACACTAAATAATTGTAGAAGTGCTTTGAACGGCATAATTTATAAATGTAAATTCGCAAACCTGCTTAGTTTGCGAATCTACATTTTATAAATTATGCCGTTCAAATCAATTCCACAGTTATTTCGAGTCCAGCTCGGTTCTGAGTACATATATAGAAAATATAGTATCATATTCATAATTAATTTTAACGTAGACTAAATTAAGACTTTAATTAAGACTTGTTTATACTAAATTCTTCCCAAACGTTATGCATAAACGAAAAGAAAAATTTGTGAAAACGAATACCGTTACAAGAGAAATGAAATTGTTTTACCAAGACTTGTACATATGTTGGAGACAATAATTGTCTCCGCAAATTCCGCGAGTTAGCGTAAAGTTAACGAACGGTTCGTTTCTACGCGGGATATATTACCATTTTAGATTCATTTTGTTATGGATAAATATTTTTAAACTAAACTAAAAAACGGAGAATTCCTTCCCAAAGCTATTTATACAAAAAATAGTAAATATGTACTAAAATTATTAACATAAAAAAACAAAATGGAGATCACAAACGAGCGATTCTAATCATCGAAAACACTTTTCGAACGACGCACGTATAAAAAACGCACGTGTATTGGTATTCCATTATAAAGTGTACGTACAGGGTGTATGTGTAAAGTTAACGTTTTCGCAAAGAATTTCGCATATACATTTTATTGTTGGGAGAGATATTTCTCTTTAAAATCAAATTTACATGATTCTTCAACTTAAATGGTTTGAATTTTATTCTCTGGAGCACAATTTTTTTCAGTTTTGGTGAACGACTATGATTCCCTCCAAATCCAGTGTTACTTTTAAGAATCATTGAGATTGGTTGATACCCAGACACGATACCGAATTTAGAGTACCACTTAACTTAAATTCGTTTGTTATAATTTTTAAACACGCAGCTTAAAGTTTCCAATCATATTCGTAGTTCGAAATCAAGCTTATTTGAAGATTAATAATTTAAAAGTATTATTTAAAAAAATGATATCAAGATACACCAGTTCGCCGAGACGGGAAATAAACAGTCAAACATTAATTTAAACCTTCAGAAAACAATTTTATGACATGATTTACTAAAATCTATGTGTGGATCATTCGCAACATATAACTGAAGCTAAATCTGAATATTATATATTTACATCTAAAACTACTATAAGATTCACAAAATATTCCAAATTAATTTTGTGTGTTCAAAACAGGTTTGACGTTTAATCTCATCATAAAAACTCACATCAAAACAGTTTCGAAAACTTTGCGAGACTGTTTGTCTTTGTAGTGTTGAATATTTCTTGTGAAATATATCTAATTTTAATATTACTTGTAGTCATTTAAAGAAAACTTAAGTGGGCGCTCGGGACCCCAACATCCGATTTGAGTAAATAACGCAATTAGCATTTGTATTGGTATTAACAGTAAGCAAAATTCGATAACCCTACGTTAAGAGAAACTTAAAATTCCCTGACAGATTCACAGACTCGTGTCCTTTCTTTAAGGCCTCGAAACACCTAATACGATACAAAAATTAAATTTTGTGTAGTTTATTAAAAACTAAGTAAATAGTTACCAAAAACCTAAAATGTCAACGCGAAGTTTCGGTATACTAATTAGTAATACCGTGTACAGACACAAATATTATCGTGATTACCTTCAATCGCGATTGCAATCCAAATTATTGTGATCTCGATCTAAAAATTATGGTGTACAGACACACAAACTGGATTTTGGAATTCATGCATTCGATTATAAAATGATGTTTGGTTTGGGCCAAACTTCTCTCGTTAGAAGCTGTCACAGTCCACATTATCACGTTGAAATGAACGCTGATGAAATTTATCGGATTGTTTTTTATTATAAATTAATTTTATTATACGAGTATAATATTTTAATATTTTATTATCACAGGTTTTAATTTCCGTGGTTCACTAGCCATATGTATTAAATTAGAATACGTGACATTTACAAAAATACTATGCTATCTCAATATATTTTTACTGTCTCTTTCTAATAGTAGTAGTACAGTAGGCGAAGTAAGTAGTAGGCGAAAATAACTAGATCATGTAGATTGTATGATTATCTACTTTGTGTCTGTACACGGTATAACCCCCCAGGAGGTCAATTCGCGATCCATGAAGTGAAAATTCAAAATTGCTTATAATTTAAACCTATACTCGATCGTCAATGAAAAAATATTTTATTTTTGATATTTTCCCGGAACGCCAATTTGCCCCCAAGTCTTAAATATTTTCAATGACACGGTTGAGGAAAGATGCGTAACTGTCATTCAAAAACAAATTCAAATTGAATTGGCTGCTGTTTTACAATTGTTTATACTGTTTTAAACACAGTTCTTGTGTACCACGTTTTACTTAGCCCGCTTTCGTGTTTGTTTGGCTTTCGCGGTATTTCGCAGTCGAATTTTCACCGACTTCTTGACTTGTTAGAGTGCTCAAACTTACAGAACAGCTTACTGCTCGACGGCATTGCAAAATTAAATCATTTATAACACGCTTGAAGCAGTATTTGACGCAATTTTGAATAAATTACTTTTTCATTATGTATATGTGATATTAAGTTGACCGCTTTTTCATTTTATGTGTAGGGATTGATGTCTTTCGTTTTTCAAATCGTTAAAGGTATCTGCATCAGTTTGTTTGTCTGTCTGTGCAATCGTAATTTGGACCAATTTTTGACTAGCTCAAACTTCCAAGATAGGTCAGTTCCTATTGAATATAATAGCAGGTTACACTAAATGTACAGCATTGTAAAATGTAGTGCTTAAAAGGTTGTTGATCGTGTAGTTAGTTAAGAGAGCTCCATTGTGGCCCGAGATCGATTCTTGCCGCATAACCAAAATCTTCATGAAGGAAAATTTAAAAATGAGTTTTAAAATTACTAAAAACTACTCAAGCCCTACTAGTATTGTAGTTAGTACGTTTTGTTGCCGAAATTTGTTTAAATGGCAGCGAAATCTCATCATGGGAGGGTCTCGTTTTTTTTCTTACCTGATTGTGAGCCTACTCGGTTTGAATGGTATGATTAGCGTTTTAAAACAACTTTACGATTTAGTTCTTACTATGAATGTTAAATAAAACCCTGTAGTTTTAATTAAACGTGTATGTGATGGAAATTGTTAAACTGAAATGTTGGAGTAATGTGAACAGATTAAAAAACAACGTTTTATTGATTGATTTTGAAGACCATTCATTTTCGGAAGATAGATGTCGCACATGTTTTCGTAAACCAGAGCAGCAGATTTATTATAAATAATTTATTTATTTTGATACCAATCTGTTGAATATGGAAATTGAATATAAAATCATAAATTCCAAAATATGTGTCTCGCACCTGATCGCATTTGTCTTTTACCAGCACAATACAGCTGAAATCACTGCTTGTATCGATGGCACAAAAACTTAGAGAATTTAAGAAAATTATTAAATATCAAGTTACATAATCAAGTTATATTCGGATAAATTGATTTGTTCACTGAACCCTATCCAGCTTCCATGGCTGATGACATATAGAGGTTATATTCTCTTTTCTCCTCCCTCTTCCCCATTTTATACTTTCTTCCGCACTGTTCCCATGCGAGCATTGACATTTGTACTGATCCAAGCAATTCTAGCACGTGCCCTTATATTTCATTACTATGTTATCAAATTTACAAGACTATTAAACCAACCCCGAACTAGAGGCTGTTAGCTACATGCAAGGGAAATTGGCCACGAAAGGACGCTGTAAAAATTATTGAGTCTATTTTAGCTAATACTGATTGTGAATGCAAAATACAATCGTCTGTTTGGCTGGAATCTAATAGAATAAATATCATTCATTCTATTACTCAAATCGTAAAAACGGTTGATAATACAGTTGTAGTCAAAGGGAAACAAGATGAAAAAGAGGTCCGTCCAAAAAGGTGAAACGTAGAGAACTCATCAGTTTGATGATGAAATGAATGGTGTGGTCACAATCAAGGCGCAACCAAAAGTCCAAGCGATTGAATTAAACAAGCAATATATTCAAATTTAGCAACCAGACCCGAACATTTAGAGAAAAAATGGTTGAATAATTTATAATTAAAAGTCAGGCCCATTTAAAGTTTAATTTATTTGATTGTAATTTTTGTGAACATATCGAGTTTGATTAAAATAAAACATGTTCGGTTTTGTACGGTTTGTATGTTCGGTTTTGTATGGGATTTTTTTTATGAAGAATTTTCATTTTCTTGGGTTACAAATAACCTTAAGTTTATCATTGTTGTTCCTTTTGATCCAAATCGAGCTGATACGTGGTCATGTGGATGAGACACGCTTCCATTAAGTGCTGTTCAAATATAGCTATATGTCAGTAGACATTTATTTTATCATATTTTGGAGCTTGTTCAAGGCGAAACAGATGACATTGTAAAAGACTAGATGATTATTTTCTAAATGGAGATAACTAAAGGGTGTTCATATTTTGCGGTATCTTTTTAAATTTTAAATAAAAGACATAAATTGTGTGAAATTTTTATTTATTTTTATTGGAATGTAAAGTACATTGGTTCCGGTTAATAATGAAAAAGAATGCCATTCAAGTGATCTCCTTTGCTAGCTCGGCAGACTGTCAATCTTTTAGCAAAATTTTGAATAACGTTTTCACATAATGATGGTTCAATTGTCTTTGAGATATTGAGCAGTTTGAGGATTATCCGCATAATCTTTACTCTTCATGAAACCCTATAAGAAGAAATCCAATGGCGTTAAACGCTTGATCTTGATAGCCAATTCACGTTTGTTCTTTGAGAAATTATTCGATTATTAAACTTCTCTTTCAAAAGATTGATTGATTCCGTGGCTGTGTGGCATGTTGAACCGTCCTGTTGAAACCACAGATTCTACACATCAATATATCTTCCAATTGACTCCACAAAAAGTAATCAACTCTCGATATCGAGCTCCATTCACAGTAATTGCTTTGCCATTTTGATTTTCAAAAAAATGGACCAATTATGCCCCCACACAAAAATCCACATCATACAGTGTAGGTTTGCTTTTTGACTTAGCCGCCAATTTCAAAATGAGCTTCGTGGGTGAATATAATTTGCTTGAAAAAATTCTCATTTTCTTATTGTTTTTCTATGGCCCAATTAACGAATTGCTGACATAATGTCTGGCCATTTGGCTTTAATTTTTAAGACCAGAGCATGCGGAATAGAATCAGATTAGAAAATTGACCATTCATGTTTTTATATCTTGGTAAAAATAAAATTTATTATTGTTAAGTTAAAGTGTATGTATGTGCAAACTAATACGGCAATTTATCGGTTTATTTCCGTGAAAGCTGCAAACAATCTTTAATATTATATGTAACTTATCAGAACCAAGAATGGCAGGCGGTTTGTCAACCAACACAACTTGTGTAGTCAACCAACTGCTGAAATTAAAACTAAATAAATATTATTTGTGTTGGTTAAATTGAGTGCCAAGATCGAGAGTGAAACGATGCAAGAATCAATAATTATAGGGTTAATGACGAAGTCAAACATATGTCAGAAACAATCCAGAAAATGCTATTTTGGACGAATCTATGATAAACAGGCTAGAGCACAGAAACGAATTACAGAGTATCAAAAGAGGGATGTTCGAGATTATGAAGTTGAGTCAGACTTAGCAGGGTTCGAGGATAAGTACTACTTAGTGCTAGCAGGATTGAATGGTGTAATACGTAAAAGCAGCCTTATTCCTAGCACGCAAAAGCTGAAGAACACAATATTGATTACTTCGCACCAACCATCCATTGAAGCTTATTTACTTAACTAGTTTACATAAAGATTAACTTTTCAACATTTGACAGAGACTACAGGAAAGGCAATCTTCCTTCGACATTTCCTGCAACCACGTATTCGTCATGTTTCTGTGACCGATACGAGTTTTAATAAGGCATTACAGAAACTAACAAAAATGTATAACCGGAACGCTATACGATCAATGCTCTCATTAAAAACTAGTTCAGATCTACCCAGTATATTACAGCCAAATCCTACTAGAGGAGAGTAGATTAAAGGACGTAAAGCACTAGGTGTAAACGCCGAAAATTAGATCCTTGGTTGATCCACATCGCATTAAACAACCTGGATAATGAAAACAGGACTCTCCGAAGCCATTATAAAAAGGGGAGGTAGAAACTTCCATAAACTGACAATGTAGGTTTTGCATTTCAAATTCACGATTTTGCAAATGATATTCAATTGTTTTAGTTCATTCACAAGTTTTTACAAGCCAATCACAATTTTTTATACTTCATTGTCAATTTTTTTTAAATCAACCTCAATTTTTTGCAAAGGAAATTTGTGATTTTTCAAAGTAACTTCAATTAAATGTAGAGTAAATTCAAATATTTTTAAAACAAATTGAAGTTTTAACATTTCAAATTCGTAAATTTTTGCATTTCAAAATCAAATTTTAGCAAAAGAAATTCAGTGATTCCAATTCTTAACCGATTATGATGGGATTGAGTATGCTGGTTGAAAATTGGATTCTTAAATAATTGTTGGAAGAAGTTCTGGAATATGGCCACCTGGGATAGAACTCAGGCTATTTCTTAGGCTTATATCCGATCAATTCTTAACCGATTATGATAGAATATGGCCACCTGAGATAGAACTCATGCCATTATTTAGCCGATTATGTTGGGATGGGGTATTTTGGATCGAAATAGGATTCTTAACTGATTTTTGGAGAAAGTTCTGGAATATGGCAATCTGGGGCGGAACTCCTATTTTTAACCAATTATGATGGAATTGGATATGTTGGATGGCAATAGGATTTTTAACTGAAGAATTCCATTTCCTTCCAACAAACTCAATCTCAACACAATCGGCTAAGAAATGGCCTGAGTTCCATCTCAGGTGGCCATATTCCAGAACTTCTTCTAAAAATCATTTAAGAATCTCGCTTCCATCCAACATAACAAATCTTATCATAATCGGTTAAAAATTGATCAAGTTCCGTCCCAGATGGCCATATTCCAGAACTTCTTTCAATAATAATTTAAATATCCCATTTTCAACCAGCATACTCAATCCCATCATAATCGGTTAAGAATTGGAAGCACTGAATTTGTTTTGCAAAACATTGATTTTGAAATACTAAAACTTGAATTTGTTTTAAAAATATTTGAATTTACTCTAGATTTAATTGAAGTTACTTTGAAAAAACACGAATTTCCTTTGCACAAAATTGAGACTGATTAAAAAAAATTGACAATGGAAGTGTAAAAAATTGTGGTTGGATTGTAAAAATTTGTGAATGAACTAAAAAAATTGAATATCATTTGCAAAATCGTGAATTTGAAGTGCAAAACCTATATACTGAGACTGTCACACAAATTTTCGATATTGGCTGTGGACCAATTCTAAGGTAAATCTAGGGTAAATGCGGTAAATTGAAATACTGTAATAAAAAGTAGGGTATTATTTACTAGGGAATTGGTATTTATTTACTAGGGAATTGGTATGATTTGAAAAACAATTTTAACTAAAATTTCAATTTACTGTACTCATCGGTGTACCTGAGGATTGGTCCACAGCCATTGTAGCAATCTATATACTGTAATTTAGTTCGAGCTCTTCGAAAAAACTTTGAGCATCTGCTTTTTTAATATAGACGGTGTTTTAGTCACAACCTCACAGCATTACAATAACACAGAATTACATTTTATAAGCGTACAGGAAGAATCAAATTAAAATAAATTTTTGAGTCATGCATAATGAATCCATTAAATTTCAAATCCCGTTAAATATAATTGCAACATAAAATGTGGTTTAAAACGCTGAGTATCGCATTTAAACATATACATGACTGTAACATACTGATTTAAAATTATAATTATTTGTAGTTTTTAATTGCTTTAGTTAGTTGATTGTCGAATAAAAAAAATTCAAATAATCAAAATTTATTTGTGCATGACATATTTTGAAAATATTTTGAATATACATAGTAAATTTAAATTTTCATCTACTTCAACTCTAAACTATTTTCGTATCAAGATAAAATATTTAAAAATTGATAATGCATATTTTATTATCCATTCAT
Organism: Nephrotoma guestfalica; assembly: GCA_963691935.1. Lineage (NCBI taxonomy): Eukaryota > Metazoa > Arthropoda > Insecta > Diptera > Tipulidae > Nephrotoma > Nephrotoma guestfalica. Next base: position 126,468,062 of record OY829914.1, on the reverse strand, counting down.
CTATCTGCTCGTGTATACGTATATATATTACATTCAAAGTAATTCATTAGAAATGATAGACAGTCATGGATTATATAAGTAATATGTCAGTTAATTTTCGAACCGAGCTGCCAAAATTTTAATATTTGATTAGCCAGGTAAAATGTATGTACTTATACCCGATAGATAAAAATGTTACAGTTATAGTAACCGCCTATGTCCTTCATTTTCTTTTAACCCTCTTTATAAAACTTATGTATTCGTATACTAAAAATTGTGTCCATCGTACGAATCTATTCGTATGTACATATATTTAAAATGTACCACACTGACCAATACAATTTCGTAAACGAAATATTATTTTTATGACTTCAAGATTAATAAATATTTTGGTTAAATAGAATATATTTTTGTAATAAGGGTAAGTAAGGCAGACGTTAAGGTATTTTGAAATTGTTAGTTTCGAAATTATTTCTTCAATAACCTGTACGTGCTACAAGCAGAATAATTTTTTAAATTTAGAAAATTGCAGATTGCAGAAGTCTATTCTCTCTTTCCAGTTAAGTAAAGGGTGTTTTTCTGGAGGTTCACATCTTTAAGTTGCTCACATTTGCTTTGTCATTAGTTTGATTTGCCATTTCATTATGAATAGATTCACGACAGAGCAACGCTTGCAAATTGTTAATTTTTTTTATCAAAATAATGGTTCTGTTCGCCAAACTCATCGTGCATTACGTCCATTTTACGGTCGTTATAATCGTCCAACAGAGCGGGTAATTCGGTTAACTATGGATCGTTTTCGCAACAGTATCGAACAAGCAATAAACGCTGTACAGCGTAGCATTGAGGAAGACCCAAACCAATTCATTCCAGGTCGTTCTCAGCAACTGGAGATGTGTCCATCCGCTTTATAGAAGATTTTATCTGAGGACCTTGGTTTACGTGCTTTCAAAATTCAACTTGTCCAGGAATTAAAGCCATCCGACCATCGCGCACGCCTGGAATTCGGCCTGAGCCGAAACAGAAATTGATATTGATGTATGTTGATTTTTCAAACCAATTTTGTTCAGCGATGGAGCTCACTTTTGGTTGAATGGGTACGTTAATAAACATAATTATCAGATTTGGAGTAAATATAATCCACAAGCCTTTACCAAAACACCATTACATTCAGAGGAAATCACTGCGTGCGCTTTATGAGCCGGTGGAATCATTGGTCCTTATGTCTTCAACAACGATGATGGACGGAATATTACAGTCAACGGTGAACGGTATAGAGGCATGATTTCTAACTTGTTTGTATCCCAATTGGCTGGTATAAATCTTGCTGATATGTGGTCCAACACAGGTCGGTACCACATGCTACACAGCGCGGGATACAATTAATTTACTTAAAGAAACATTTGACTAATTTCACGTAATGGTCCTGTTAATTGGCCACCGAAATCGTGTGATCTAACTTCATTAGATTATTTTCTTTGAATATATGTTAAGTCACTTGTCTACGCCGATAAACCAGAGACGATTAAACACTTGGAACACAACATTCGGGGAGTTATTAGCGAGGTACGGCCGCAATTGCTACGAAGAATGATCGAATATTGAACCTCCAAATTACGCCATGTACACGCCGCCCCGGCATAAAATTATCTATCCAATAAAGCTAGTTTCACAGATATACATACAAACTAAAGATTTTAATCATGCAGTACATTAGGTGATGGCGACAGCTATACAGGCATACTTTTAGTATTACCATTTAAATTGGTGCTGCTTGTCTCGGAAAACAAGATCTATAGTTTTCAAATGTAAAGTTTCTTCCACTATTATTTTGATGACGTTTAACGGTTTCCCAAAAATCAAAAAATTTAGAAGTTTGCATGTCACTTAAAAATAATTTAAATGTTGAGCTTTTTTAGAAATTTTGTTTCTATTTCTTTTCAATAGCCTAATCAATTTTGAATGTAATTTACTGTTTATATTTTACTGTTGAAATATCCATTGATCAATTTTTATTTTGTATAATAAGCTGCCTAATATTTATGGCTTCTGTGTCATTTCTTTCTTTTACTTTTGCTATAGTTAAAATTTCCGATCGTTACACCAGCTCCTCATTGTTTCCAAAAAACTCGAATGCTATAATATAGGGTCACCCAACGGGAGAGTAGATCGGTCCATTTCGTCCAGTCGAGCCATTATAACAATATAGATTCATCCAGTCAATCCTTTATTTAGCAGCTAAAAACAATTTTATTTGTATGAAGAAATTTTACTCCACAAAATTTTATCTCAACCATTTTTCCGTGTTATTTGGAAAACTTAAAAAGTTCTGAGGGTTTGCACGAATCTCTTATTGGTATTAGTATACGAAATAAGCGGCAAGGTTTCACCTCAACCATCTTTTTTCAATTCGTGCGCCTCAGTAAATTTTAAAAATGAACCTTCCCCGCTAAATAACGATTTTTTCCTCAAAAAACGTTGAAATTTGTAACATCCGGTAGAAATCATAAACCGAAACCAGGATAAGTCGTAATCCTCTGAGACGTAATTAGATACATTTTTTTGGTTAATTTTATTTAAATTAAATTAAAAACTATTTGCTGTTTTTATCTTCATGATTCCGTGCTTGTTTACCTAGATGGCGACTGTTTCCATTGCAAGCATTTACAATATCCCTCACTGCTTTGTTTTGAAATCATTTTCTTTCCAAAAGTCAGCACATTTTTCTACATTTCAGTCTGAGCTCTGCACATTTATTTTTTACAAATATCTTCCATCGCGGTTTAGTATCTAGATTCATACCTAGAAATTTTTTTGAGTTAGCAAGGAGTAATGGGGCATTATTTAATATCATAGGCAATTGGTTTACTTTTTAGTTGATGTAGTCAACAGATACAGATTTTGTTTCGTTCAACTTATGCGTGATCGGTCGTCCTTAATTTTTTCTATCGCACTTTGAAGTTTATTAGTAGTTCTCTAGTCAATAGACGATATAGAACTGGTCCTAAGTTACTCTCTTGTGGCATTCCAGTTTTGATCTGTTTAATTTGTGTGTATACTTGTGCCTGTTTAACATGAAAGTGCCTGTCAGAATTGTGGTGGTAAAACTCTCCTAAGTTTCAGTAGTAGACCATCGTGCCAGACTTTGTCTAAAGCCTAAGCTACGTCAAGGAAAACTGCTGTGTCGATCCTTTTTCCTTCAAGTGCTTTTTCTATGAATTCTGTTATCCTATGAACTTGATCAATTGTGGAATGAATATCTTGAAATCTATATTGGTGTATAGAAATAATTTCTTTACTTTCATTTGGCCGTTTTATTCTTATTAATAGGAGTCTTTCAAACAATTTTGCCTGGATTGTCCAGGCTTGGGTATTATAATTACTTTCATAAATGGTCATACCTCTGGAACATATTTGATTCTGAAGGCTGCGGTTATTACAGCGGCCAACTTTTGGTGCCGATTTTGGGAAGCTGTTTAAGGACTTTTCCTTTTATTAGGTCAAAGCCTGGTGCTTTTCATGGATTTCTTTCTTTTATTTCTCTTACCACTTCTGCCAGAGAGGTTTGAGCGATTTCTCGATCTTCTGTTTTTCAATTTCTTATATTTGTTCCTTTTTCGATGCTAGTATAACGTTTCGGTAATTTCCTAATTATATAAAGCAATCGAGTAGATCGAGTATTTTATTGGCTTCTGGAGGCCAGAAAGATGGGTTTTTAGTAGAGGGCCAATTACAACCAGTTTTTCAATGCTCCGTGAAGCTCTTAACTCCTAGTGGAAACTAATCTTAATACCCAATGAATAGGTTTTGCCTAGAAGTCTCCTATACAACAATGTACTTTTCTCCTAGAATTTTTACAAACTTTATAAAGACATCTATCTTTAGGTTACATCGTGATAGACAATAAACTTCAGAAACGTTTAGTGGTTCTTTCTTTTGTTTCATATTTTTGCGCTTCGTAATCGTAATTGTTGTCTAAACTATTATAGATATATATATATAAATTTACTTGATATTCTGTACATTTGACATTTGATTGCTTTATGAAGTGTATTTCGACTATGAAACAAATATTGCAATAGCCTATTGCAAATCCAAGCTAATATTATGATTCCATTCATGTTGATGCTTTTATTGCAGAAGCTGAGAGGAGACTGGTGTGAGACTAAGAATCATTGAGCCCATGATTTGTCTTGTTTCTGCTCTTGCTTATCCATTCTACCTAATTCTGTCTCTTCTTAGAGACGTAATTTATTTGTCTTCCACTTCTAGCAACTTCGGAATATTGGAAGCCTGTACTTTGACGGCTTTGCTCTGTAGGTTTGACTTCCGTCTCCTTCTGGTTTCTTGGCTCTATAGGTTTATCTTTTACTATTTCCTTCTTATTTCGCATCTTCTGGTGTTTTTTTGCAACTAAACGGCATCTGTAGCTTGTGGATGTGGTCCGCTACAGTTCACACACTTTACTTGATCTCCTCTGGGTTTTCTAAATTCATTTGTAAGACGTTGAGTTGGGCATTTGACGCATCTTGGGTCTCTGTCGCAACAGTTATCAGTGTGTCCATGTAACTGGCATAACTTGCATTGTGCAAACACCTTGATTTTCTTAGGGCTTCAACTCTATCTTCATATTTAAGATATACGAGTATCTAATGTCATAAATATTTTTTTTATTTTTCTCTTTATCGATTGTTAGCATAATCAACTGAAGAAGGGTTTTATCTGTTCTCTTCACGATTTGAGTAACTTCATTAATTTTTAGATTTTTCAGAAGTAGGTCTTCTTTTATTTCCTCTGGTTGGCAGGATTCGCTATAAATTTTATTGGTCGAGACTTTTTGTCCTCGTACAACTAGTATAACCTCGTAGTATTATCTCATTAAGTAAGAGTAACTATTCTGTAGTTATCTACGTCTGGAATATTTACTTTGAGGTATCCACTGTTCAGCAATGTTGTTTGAAATAGTTTGATTTGAATATATGAACTTTCATATATCAATGCTCTCGTGAGTTTTATCAGAATGTTGAGATTCCTTTACTTTTGACTGTGTTCAGGAGGCATAATTGGTGATTTGTTGATTTTGCACATTTTCCTCATTTATTCCTCTATAATATCTAGCCGATATTCAATTCGTCTGAGTCCGTCGCATTGTAAGTCGCATAAGTAATGATTTATGTTTTGGATTATGTTTTCTTCTATTTGCAGAAGGGTGAAATTTCATAAACAAAATCTGGTTTTCCTCCTGGTTTCTTCCATTTGGTATTTGCCTTTGATCCGCAAGGACCAAACCTTAGGGACGCACTCTCTAGCGGTCACACCCGCCGCCAAAAGAATTCTTAACTGATCAATAATATTAATTTAGATCAAATGATGCATATGGAATAGAAAATTGTGTTTTAGACCAAATTCCGAAATTCGGCAGAAACTAAATATAAGTAATGGTCAATTCAACACTCCGGTCCAAGTATCAAATTTGGTATTTTTGATTAGATATTGGTTTTTGGAATAAATTCTGAAACTTACAAACTGAGACGGATTTATGAAGAAGCTAGGCATATTCCCGAGGTAATTCTGTAATTCGATGCAAAATGTGAGTGCCCTCAGCCAACATATAGCTGTATGTGGCTAAATGGCTTTAACAACTGTAACTGTTTATTATTAATTAGACAATCATTATAAAATTCGAATTATTAGATAGAAATACTTAAACAAAATTTTAGAAAAAATTGTTATCCGTTTCTGGCTAAATTCGGCTATATGAAAATTGACAATATGGTCTACTTTTCGAGTATTTATCGTTGAACTAATCTTCTTCCTCGCTGGCGCTACATCCCATGAAGTGAGTTGGCCATCATATGATAATCAATTGTTTCCAGATCCTGTCCAATGTTGTTCATAAGTGTTCGTGCGGACTCTGTGGTTGTATCATATAAACAAATTTAAAATTTTATGGTACGATATCGGAAACGTAAAACGTGTTCAATCTATCTAAGCCTCGTTGATTTAATTATTCGAACTGTTCAGAACATTCTAATTTAATTACCCAACACATTTCTGATCTGAAGTTCATACGCATCTAGTACAATTCTCCTTCTTTAATAGGATCATCATACATACCAGTGTGTGTTCGAAAACTGTAAGCTTTTGGCTGTTCCGTAGTATCAACGCACACGACTCCCTACCAAAACTAACTACAGGGTGGGCCATCTGTTGGTCCTTTTTTCAATCGATGAATTTTAGTACTTAGTGTTATTTGTTCTAAAAAATTATTTTGCATATGAAAATTCAAAAATATGCTATTTATCATCATGGAGTCGTTAACAACACAACAACGCATTTTGATTGTTCAAATTTATTACAAAAATAATCGTGCTAAAACAACAACATTTCGTAAAGTACGTGAGAATTTTATTGATCGTTTTGAAGAAACTGGTTCGGTAGAAGGTCGTCGTATCAATATCTTCATCCAGTTCGTACTCCTGATGCAGTCAATGGCAGCTGTTAGTGAAAGTGTTCGTAATGAACCAAGCACATCAACCAGGTATCGCTCACAAGAACTAAACATTTCACGAACCACATTCATTTGCATCCATACAAAATTCAACTAACTCAAAAATTTAAGCCACCAGACCATTTAAACTGTCGTCGTTTTGTTAATTGGATACTTGAACGAAATGAAAGTTTTTCGTCAAAGATCATCTTTAGTGATGAAGTTCATTTTCATCTTAATGGGTACGACAATAAGCAAAATTGTCGAATTTGAAGAAGTTCATCCTCCAAAGTCACTCTTTGGTGTGGTTTATGAGCTGGTGGCATTATTTGGTCGTTTTTCTTTGAAAACGAACAGGAAAATGCCCTTACAGTAAATGGGGAACGTTATCGCAACATGTTGACCGGTTTTATTGTGGCCCAAATTGTATAAATTGCGTATCAACGACCTTTAGTTTCAATAAGTCGGAACAAAATTTGCTGATCGCACAATTTCAAGAAATTCCTTAGCCATCAAGAAACCGAGATTTAACACCACTTGATTATTTTTTGTAAGGTTAATTGAAAGGTAAGGTGTATGCTAATCATCCACAAACAATTCAACAACTTAAAAACACCATTCGAGCTGAAGTTGAGTTCATTGATCCGCTTTTATTGGAAAAAGTTATCGAAAATGTTGATATTCGGATACAGGCCTGTAGACGAAGCCGTGGTATAGGCATATGAGCGATATTGTTTTCATACATAAATGGCTTAGAAGTACCTTTCCTTGTCAATAAATAATTTTGACTGTTACTGATTTTTGCTCATTTAGCGTCGAACGTTTCTTTTGAAGAACCATAAGTCTCAAAGTCACAAGTGAGCTCGTAAAGGTTATACCAAACCTCCTATTGACTATAGATATCGCAATATAAAGGAAAAAGCTACTGAATTACATCCAGATAGCATTCCTTATCACGTAAGCGGAAACACATGCACATAAATGAAATTTGGATTCATCTTTTTTTTTTAAGAATATAGGTCGACTTAATTTTTTACTTCTTAATTTAATACAATAACTACTTCAACTATAATCTCTTTCAGTAGTAGATTGACATATTTGTAAGAACAAAGTTGTTCACAGTAGCGTGGATATAGTTTAAGATTACCATAATTAACTATAATTCTAACTTGTTGTGATTTCTATATTTTTAGTTTCCTCAAACTAAGCAAAACATAAATGTTTTTAAATGAATCCTTAATGATTTGTTAGTTTCCTGTACTAATAGCTGCCACAGAGTGACTGTAGGCTGCTAGACTTCAAAGCACCTATTAAATAAAATTGATAATATCGCAAGCTTATCTAAAATTTAGAAAGACTAATTGAATGTGAAAATTAGGATTACCATTTTGAGTTGAATGTCTAAAATTATCTATCTAATCTTCGCATTTATTTTAAGTTAACCGTTGCAGAATTGAGAGGACATGAATCCGAATGTGTAGAATCTTAATTATTTTGTAATTATTATGTAAATCAAAGTATGTTCTGTCGGTACTACCAAACTTTATTATCCAAGACGTTAAGTCTGACAACCAACCTCGATACATAATCAACTTCCGCAACTTAAATATATTTCCCGTAGCAACGCAAATTATCCTTTCACCAAATAACCCCTGCTATAATTTTTTGCACTCAACCTAACGAAGAAAGAGGACAAATATACTCGCATAAAAAACAACTCAAATTTATATCAAACATGTCGAAAATCGTTTACAGCAAAATAATGTTCAATACATCTAATATTGATTTTTGGCATTTATTTTTTTTTGTGCTACTCAGGATATTTTTTTGAGCTAAATCCACCACCCTTCGACCAAAAATCCCACACGAACACATTAAATACATAAACTATTAATGATACTTACACTTTACTATATATAAATTTTCACCCAACCCCTCATACTCAATAGATATCTATCCATACATTATTAGGCACACAAAAAACATAAAAATCATCATCATCGTCATCGAATATTATGTATAACAAAAGAATAAAGAAGCAGCAGTATCGCCATCATCAACACAACAAGCAGTCACTAAATTACAGAGAAAAAAATATCCTCGTCCCCCATTTGACCAACCAAACATCATAAAATATAAAACAAAACAACAACAACAAAATTATGTATAATTTAATATTATTATATTTCACATCAAAATCAGACAGACAAACAACCATTGGTTTAAAACATATTTTCGAGTCCTTTTTTATACTTGAAGTTTGTTATCGGATTTCTTCGTGTGCTGCAGCAGCAAGAACATTTCATATATGAAACATTAAAAATACTGACCCTAAGCAATTTTTTTACTTTTTTTCTACATTTCCAAATTGAATATAAAAACTACATAGCCTTATGTTCATGCTGCTTTTAAATAATATGAAGCATCATACAACGAAATTGACCAACTCCTCCTTCTTTTTCAATTATTTTTTTCGTTTGTTCAATTCTTATTGTGAGTGCTTTTAGGATAACTAAAATCAACATAAAGAATAACTGTATTATTTGTATGTATGAGGATGATGATATCTCACATCATTATCGCGTTGTGTGCCACTCCATCGCGTCATCGTGGACTGATTGAACGAGTGTACGCATTTTCCAATATAATGTTATGGCACGTGTGTGACGAAGAATATTGGAAAATATATGCGTATTTTATGCTCCGTGTATAGCAGTGTGTGTATAGGGATAAAAAGGACAAAGAGAATGAAAATGGTGGAAAATACTAAAAATAACAAAAACTAGAGATATATTATCGTGCAATATAAGGAGGACAGTATGTGGTATTTTATAACATAGACAAAATGGAGATATTTTGGTTTGCTATAATGTGTACAAGGATATAAAGGATATTAGATAGTTTTTTTTGTATTCTCCTTTATGAAGATGGCTTTTAATTTTTATTATTGTTAATCCAATATATGAAAAGTAGTTTAGTGGTTTAGTTTATAAAATTTGGTCGAAATCATCTTCAAATTGTTTCCATGTTAATTGATTGAAAAGGTTTTGAAATTCTGTATAGAGAAATTTTATATGTCAGTATAGAGTTACCCGTACTAAATCTGTGTTCTATGATTGAATGGCTTTTACTGAGAAATTTATCAAAATGTCGGGGGGGGGGGGGGGGGAGGGGGATGGGATTATTAATTTATGAAAGTTTCGTTATAGTGCTTCTTTAAGTGGTCGTTTTAATTATTTCGAATTCTATAAAGTCTGGCCAAATTGAACCTTCAAAAATTGTAAAAATGTTCCGAAACCAAATTTTTGGAGTATCGTTAGTTCAATGAATTAAGCAAAGGTAGATAAAATATGAGGCGAAAGGTAACAGAGCGTTGTTGCTGCTTTTCGTGTGATAGGTTTTTTCACATTGATTGTCTCTGATTGGAGAAAGTTAATAGAAATTCAATTACAAACCGGATTTAACATTTTAAAATGTTGAGGTTTAGTTTAGTACCACTCTGTTTAATTATATTTAATATTATATTTAACAAACCCACTAAACCGATTATTGCAAATATATTCACTCGAAAAATCTTTAGTCATAAATATGTACGAAAATTAAAACTAACTGTTTTAACTTATTTTACGAGTACGTAGTATTTTTCTTCTACAGGTATTTGTTCGCTGTTAGAAATCTTTTCAAAATCTGAAAATGGGTGTTTCCCAGGAAAAATAGTAGGAACACCTACACATTATTATTCATGAGAAGACAATCCTGGCACTTTCAATAAATTTATAAACTACGTTCTATAGTTGATAATTTCGTTTTGAACAACAACTCTCAACATCATAGTCGGGGTCAGCTAAAATATTCTGTAGCAATTGTTGGTGGATACAATTAACTGTTTCATTTTTTGGCAGTAATATCTCCCTTTCAAATTGATAACTGATTTCTGTAAATATATCAGTACTTTATGCATCTATACATCTGCAATCACACATAACAACACTGGAACTTTTCCATTGCCAAGCTATAGTAAGTTCTGATTCGGATCAATAATGTAAATTCTGCCTAAGCACAATCGAATCTAATATGTGGGTGAACTACAACGTCAGTTCCTCTCTTACTTCATCAGCATTTTTATTTTTCCACGTGTAATAAGGTAGTAGTTGGTGATTCAATACACTTTAAGCAATTACATTTTCTAGAACGGCTATGTAGTAGTTGTACAGCGAGATATTTTTCATAAACAGGAAAGCTGAATATTCTCCAAAAGGCTACCTTACCGCAAGTAACAACCTTGTTGATATTTTTTCACTTCATCATGTACTATTCTAGTTGAATCTCAACCTTATTAACATATTTGGAGACATATTCTTTTACGATACGATGAGCCAGCAAAATATGAGCCAGCATAATATAGCATCTTACTGTCCCAAAAATGTAAAATGTTGTCTTAAAATTCATCAGTTTTAATAATTTTAACCGGAACACTCTCGCTAAAAGATTATGTTTGTGAATGAACGTTTCTCCACGAAGCAACTCATCTTGAAGTTGTCCCTACTTCGCTTTTTAAAATGATAAATCATCCAATGACCATGTTGTGATTATATCGATAGTATTTAACGTGCTGCAGTTTCTAGGTTAACGGAGTGTAATCAAACAATAATTAATTCTGAATATTGACTTTTATTGTATTTCACGCATAGATTTTTTGTTTCAATAGTATAATAGTATGGGAAACGTTCGACTTGTTCTAAAAAGACTGAAATACTTCGCGAACTCTCATCAACCCCAAAAGAGTTGTTTGGTATTGTAACTGATCATCTAGCTATGTTTTTTATTTCATTGATGGTTTTTATGACGCCTCTATTGTTTTTTCAAATCTTCGTCTGTGCGAATGGCGCTCAGGCCGAGACTCTTCCGATTCCCACAACGTTGAATTATCGGATCAACATATATGCTCATTAAACGATTTTACTGATTGAAAATGTCATATGCCCAGGACATCTATCATATGTATAATATTTGTGCCTTTGTTCAGATACAATATACCCATTGGGTGTGAACCAACAGCCCCATACTAGTCTAACACCATCTCCCGGGGAGAGAAGCTAGCTCTATTCAAACTTCCCGTCGCCGTGGATTAGGATTTCAGAATCCTTAGGATTTAAGAAACAGTCTGAAGACCTGTTGGTCGGGCATATGGTTCTCGCGGAAACTGCTATATGGTTAGCGAATTTTTAATTTTAGAATACGTTGGCTATGTCCAATTTATTAAAAATTTAAAAAAAACCAGCTTAAGTTTGCGTTTCTATAACTATAAATCTGCCACTAGTGAAAGAACTCCAGTAGATTGTTTAGAAGTAGTGGTATACCGAAAACTTTTAAAATTGTAAATTACATAAGCTTGTATAATTTTAAGATGGTATTAAGAGAAAAACTA